>OX243852.2:20334515-21652015 GCA_945859575.2 Herminia tarsipennalis
ACGAGAGGCTCAAGTTCCAAACGCGCTGAGTCACCAAAGTATCGTTCTCTCGCTCGCGCTCAGGGCGACATAGATAATATAGGTGTGTGCGCACTGATTAACTCAACACTGTTAGAAAATGAAATATGTACTGAGATGACCGAGACTGCGGCTTGTCATACAGTTAATACGGAAACAAAACAACCCACCATGGCGGTTGTTGCGGGACAAGTGAAAGAATATCACGTACAAGCTAGACATAAGTTTAAACTATGGATGTGGTATGGGCAACCCAGCAGTGGGCATATATTTGAGGAAATGAGAATAAGTCGTAAGATATTTAAATCAAAATTAAAGTGGTGCATTAAGAACCAAGAAAAAATAGAGATGGACATTTTAGCATCACTTCATTCCGGAAAGAGTTTTTCATCATTTTGGAAAGGGACTAGGAAATTAAATAATAGTCCAAGTCTTCCAATTAGTGTGGAGGGTAAGAGTGACTATACTGAGATAGCCAATACTTTCAAAGAATATTTTAAAGTGAGTTCACCTCTTGAGTCCCAACCGAGGGTGAACGATGCTGAGTTTTGCGAATTAGAACCCCCCGTAAGGCTTACTTGTAAAGAAATAAAAGATGCAATTAAATACATGAAGAAAGGCAAATCGCCTGGACATGATGGGCTCAGCATCGAGCACCTTCAAAATGCTGGTAAACATTTGCCGGGGGTGTTGATGATGTTATTCAATCTAGGTATAGGGCATTCTTGCTTACCGCAGGAAATGTTGGATACGATAGTCGTACCTATTGTAAAAGATAGGACAGGAGACATAGCAGACAAGGGTAACTATCGGCCTATTTCACTGGCGACTGTGATAGCCAAAGTATTTGACAGTGTGCTTGACTCTTACCTCAGTAGATACACAAAGTTACATGATTCACAATTTGGTTTTCGTGCTGGGCTATCTACTGAGAGTGCCATTTTTACATTAAAGCATACTGTCAAGTATTATACAGATAGGAAAACACCAGTGTATGCTTGTTTCCTGGACTTATCAAAAGCCTTTGATTTGGTTTCCTATAATGTCTTGTGGGAAAAGCTCCGGGGGGAGGGCGTTCCTGCATCACTAGTTTCTACATTGTCTGTATGGTATGACAAGCAGAGAAACTTTGTAAAGTGGTCAAATGCATTGTCTGACCCATACAAACTTGAATGCGGGGTTAGGCAGGGAGGTCTTACCTCGCCGAGGCTTTTTAATATGTATGTTAATAAGCTACTTGTGGAGCTCAGCAGCACACATGTCGGATGCCATATAGATGGAGTATGTGTAAACAACATAAACTATGCAGATGACATGGTGCTGCTGAGTCCCTCAATATGCGGAATTAGAAAGTTGCTTTCAATTTGTGAAGTATATGCCGAACAGCATGGTCTAAAATATAACCCTAAGAAAAGTGAGATGTTAGTATTTAGAGGGAAAAATAAAAGTCCAACACACATCCCTCCCGTTCAACTTAGTGGTACATTATTACAGAGAGTAACTAAGTTTAAATATCTGGGACACATTGTTACTGAGGATTTAAAAGATGACTTGGACATGGAAAGAGAGCGTAGGGCGTTGGCTGTAAGGGGTAATATGGTGGCTCGAAGGTTTGCTGGTTGTTCAGTACCTGTTAAAATTACACTTTTCAAGGCTTACTGCCAAACATTTTACACCAGCAGCCTTTGGGCTAGTCATACCCAAAAAGCGGACAACACCCTGCGAATTCAATATAATAATGCCTTCAGGGCGTTGTTGCGGCTTCCACCTTATTGTAGTGCATCGGGCATGTTCGCTGACGCACATACTGATGACTACTTTGCGATAATGCGTAAGAAGGTTGCGTCGGTAATACGCAGAGTAGGGGAAAGCACCAACAGCCTCCTGAAGGTATTTGCAGAGAGGCTGGATGGGCCGACCATGGGTAGGTTTATCAAGTTGCATGTTATTAGTGGAATTTGATGAATCTCCCCATTGTAGCCAATTTTCATTTTCATTTGTGGTAGGTATTTTAGTATTTTAGTATGTTTACTAACATAGTTATTAAGCAATTGTACTAACACCCTATGAGCCTTAGATGTTCGAATTATTTATTTATTTAGCCCCTTCAAGTGGCGCGCTGCCCGAATATACCTAAACTGCGGAGTGACACCCCCCTGGGAAAGCCCCTCAGCGAGGATAAGCTGATATACAATTGCTTTGTTGATTTCTCCAAAGCTTTCGACTAGGTAAAATGGCCAATGTTGTGGAAAACATTAGTAGACATGGGCACACCACAACACCTCGTGCACCTGCTCAGGTAGATCTACGAAGGGGGAAGCGCTTCAGTGTAGACAGATGACCAAATAGTTTCCACCTCAATGCATGCGTACGACAGGGATGTATAATATTACCTTTTTCTGTTTAACATCTACACTAAGCTTGTAACGCAAATCACTCTCGAAGACTCGACAGATGTTATTGCGGTTCGTTTATACAAAATTGCGAGCTTGAGGTATGTAGATGAGACTATGTTATTTGCAAGTAATGTGGCCCTTATGGAGTAATTACTTTTCAAAATGGGGCGTGTAAGCGTTTAGATTAAAGATAAATCGATCTAAGACGAAAATTATGATCGTGGACCGTGCCATCGAGAATTTACCCGAAGTTACTCAGATTGCGAACTCCGACATGGTCCAGACCTACGTGTACCTTGGGGCCTTAATATCATACAACGGCGGCTACGTAGATAACATTAACGGGAAATAAAACGAAGTGTGGCCATAACTAGAACAGCGATGGAGAAATTAAAAATAGTATGGAGTAATCACAACATTACCAAAGCCACCAAAGAGCGGTTGGTGCGCACACTGGTATTCCCCATTTATCATTTATCGTTAGGCGTGGGAAGATAGACAGCCTAGAGATGTAGTGCTGAAGGAAGATGCTCGGGATATCGTGGACAGATTTCCGCACCAACGTGTCCAAACTTCAGGAGCGCGCAGCGTTTATCGGCCGTGGTACAATCGCGTATATTTAAATTCTTTGGGCATGTCACTTGGCCGGATAACGACTCCATAAAGCGGCTAGTGGCGAATTTATGTTAACCAAAATAAGTCCATGTCACCTTCACCCTCAGGAGAGACACTTGACTTCCAGTAAAAAATCAGTAATTACATAATCCCACAAGAAGAACATGTAAAGTACCTAGGCATTCAAGAGACATGGTGTTCCAAATCTAGATTCATCTCATTGGAATGAGACATTTATTTATGAGGTGTCTCACCAAGCTGTACCACAAATAAAAAAAAATGAACCCGATACCAGATTATCAGACAGAGAGATGGCTTATTGTTGACTGCAACAGATTGCCATGATGCAGATATCACAAAGAAAAAAAAAACTTCTAGGTTTATTTTAAAATGCTATGTTAACCTAGTCTAAGATCAGGTCAGAACCCTCTATGAGGTAAAGGCCTTTTCCAGATAGTGTTCTGAATACCTGAATAAATATTATAATATAACTAACCTCTGATCCTTAACGGTGACAAATGCCAAAGCTCTTTCAAGAGCTGTCTGCCAACTGCGACTAGCACGATCTTCTGATGGTGTTCTCTGTGAAAAACAACACCATAAGTTTACTACACTGCATCTCTCTGACCGTGCAAACTGTGTGGCCTAAGATGATGAGCAAATATTTCCAGTCTATATGGAATAGAAAACTAACAAGTAAGTAAGTTTTATTATATCTGCTTGCTTACCACAGGTGTAGTGGTTGGTCTTGAGAACTGGCTGGTTCGGAGTGGTGTCATATGTGTCTGGCCAAATCTATCACCTTGTTGAGATCTGGATCTCTGAAAAAAAAACATAGACTTGCAAAGCTGTATGTTATGTTCCTTACAACAATATGAAAGAACCAATGATTACAGCTTAGAAAATTCAATTATTAAAATTCAAAGCATTTTTTATGTTTTAAATTTTAATAAAATATTGAATTTTCTAAGCTTTAATCATTGGCAAAAATATGTCAGGTGAAAGTTTGTAGCACTTATTATATTAATAATGGTAAACATAAGCAAAACAAATCATCCCTGGCCTTGTTTTTTGTGAACAACATTCACAACAGAACATAAAAACAAGTACCTAATCACTCTAGGAATCAATTACTTACCCCACTCAAAGATATTTTAGTAGCAGAAGCTTCCCTACTCAATCTCGCACCACCAAAAGTCCCGCGAGCGGGCTCTGCGCTGCTAGACCTGTGTCCCGCAGCGCTAGGCCTTCGGGCTTCAGTCGATAAACGGTCAGTAGATCCAGGGCGGCGGGGTTTTGGCAACATTGAAGGTCTTTGGTGTTCAAGCCTACAATTATAATCGTAGGACCGTAATAAATACGAAGAATAAAAATGCATTTACAAACTAACAACAAAAGTTTTGTTTGAATATATAGGTCAATTTTAACAAATAAGAAAATATCAAACCTTGATTTCCTCATGGCGATTTGCTGACCTGATGGCACAAGTCTTGATGGAAGCATTGTTTTGTATTAGTTCTCAAAATTATATTTTATCGCAATGCAAATATTGTTCAGTAAGCTGTAGTAAATCGTTTCGTACGTTTGAAATTCAAATTTCAATCAAAACACAACAAACAATCCGATTGACAAATGACAGCAGCGGCACAGATAAAAATTTAAATATTTTTATTTGGATGCGTTCAAAAACTAAAACGTAGTGTTGTTATTTAATAATTTAAAAAGTGTTTTTACATTTAATTGAAATTTACAATCTACTTTTTAAAAACTACATTGTTAAGAATTCTCTCTGTTTCAGAAATAATAACAGGAAAACTTGGGTCTAGAAGACAAAGCTTTACGAAATTTTCAAAATCAGTCGGTAGATTCGAGGCTCCAACACAGTTTTCTGCAAAAAAAAATGCTTGTTTTAAATGCTAGAGTATTCATGACTTAGGGCACCATTCATTTATTCTATATGACCCCTCCTCCTATAAAAATATATAAATGAATCAATGAATCGAAAAAACCGTCCAAGTGCGAGTCGTACTCGCGCACCTACGGTTCTGTGCAAACGGTTCTACGGTTCAAGGCATTTAAACTTCGATCAATTAAACATTTATGTTGTATATCTATGATAGAAGCATGTAAATGAATAGTTCATCCATCGTGAGAATCTATCGAAACAATATAGAAAGATATTTATCACGGTATGTTCATAACACTTCTTCATATTTTTTTTTATTTTTTTTAAATATAAGCTTTTGTATTATTTCAAAGTCTTAGGCTCTGTTCGGAGATAAGGTAAGGGCTTTATCGCCTCTTCTCTTGATTAACTTTTAAAATGTTTATAATGTTCAATTATTTAATACATTTGACACCCCTTAACGTAACCCTTTTTCCAATTTTATAATTTGTCCTTTAAAAATGGGCCCCGTGTTAAATAAAAATATTCGTTTATTTATGTCATACGTTCGTGTTTGGCTCGCAGAATTACGTACCCAATTTCGTGGCAATAGACGCTAAGAAGGACCAATAGCCACTGGAGCAAACGAGTCCTAGACTGGAGACAACGACTTGGTAAACGTAAGAAAGGACGGTTCCCAGAATGGATACAGAAAAACCATAAGGAGGGTGTGCTAAAGATATCCTTCATAAGCTACCTTTAATTTATTAATATATAATCAAATCACTTATACAGACACTGCCATTTTATATTATAAAAAGTTATAATTATGGTTCTCTTTCAATTAGGAATTCTATGCGCCTATTCTAAACTAAACCATTATGTTGATCCTCCTACATTGTTTTCTCACTCCATATAGGAATAGAGACCGTCCGTCTCCAACCTATTGGCGAAAAACTGCGCTTCTCAAGAAAAGGACGTAAGTGCCATGAAGATACGCTCTTTTTTATCGTTTAAATTAATATTGAGCATGGTCCGTCATGCTCTGGCTCGGTTCTTTGAATAATTAAATATTTTCAGAAGTAATCGCTCCTAAAGTTGCAAAAATTATGCCCCTCTTTATGTTTGAACCCATACGGCCAAAAAAAAAATGAAACAAATCACAAAAGTAACGCTTTAAATACTTTCAACTAAAATTATTTTCAACATCATCGGATATACCGTCTTTGAGTTTTTGGCGAAAAAGTGTGCGTCTCAACAAATGGATTTTTTTATGATCATATTTTGTTTTATGTAGTGCATTTCTTTGCAGTAACTGCTGTGGAACCCTACACGAAGCATAGTCCGACATGCTCTTGCTCGGTTTTTTTATTTTAAGGTTTTTCTTCTCTCGTGCCATCGCACTCGCGTGAATGGGCATACTGTGTGCGCTTTTTCAAAGTATAATCTTAACTTTGCTCATTTTTATTAACAACTATCAAGGCTCCCTCTGCCTCCCATAAAAGAAAAAAAGGCATGGTCGACCCCCTTAGCCCTCTCTCTCTCTTTTCGTATATCGTTTAAAGTTAGAACGTTCGTTTATTTAGACGAACGTTCTAACTTTAAACGATATACGAAAATAAATAAGTATAAGCGTTAGCCAGAATTCAGCCGTTTTCGTGTTATTCTCATTTAATTATCGATTTTGTTAGAAATTCGCCTTTTCTTCATTAAACAAAAATAGTTAATTAAAATCGGATATTATACCTACCTCTCCTATCTACGGCATATTTCAACACGTCGTCAATACTTCGATATTTTGGATTTGTGACGATATTTGACTTTGAAACGTGGTAATTCACAACGGGAAATCGACTGCTCAGTGCCTCTATACACTGTGCTATATTTGACTTTACTTGAAACTTTATTTTTCTAATCTGTAAATAATAAAATGAACCCAATGTTATTAGATCTCATTAGCTGTAATCGGCATAGGTTAAGCCATTTAGGATTAATCGCCTCAAGTTATGTTAACATGGACTTCTAAAATATAAACATCACGAAAATACATTGATAGTTATTACTATTTAGTCGTAACGCCATTTCAATTTCAATTCTCAGTATGCGAGTTTGTTATAAAATGGATAATAAATATTTGATCATGGTTTGTACGTGAATCTGTAATCCCGGTATACGTTATGCTACTATTGACGATCTTTATGACCCTACCTCAGTGGCGTAGCTTGGGTATACGCCACCCGGGGCCGGCCGGAAATTCGCCATCCGCTCCGCCTTAATTTTATTATTTGTTTAAAATTCGTAGTCGTAGTTTGCACGCTCTGACTACACTCTATTCAATTCTCAATTCTCCTACTGCACCCTTATACTTGACTTCCTACTTCCAATACTTGCACTCCTCTCACAGTAGAGATCTACGATCTACCAACAATCTGCTACTTATATGTCCCTCTCATTCTACTGTCGGTACCTCTTTCCTTGTTCAGTCTGTTTCCCTCTGGAATTCGCTGTCCCCAGAAATAAGACTGGCACCTAATCGCCTTAATTGTATGGAAAAAGGGAAGTACGTACTTAACTTATATGTAATTTATGTAGGTTTATGTTTAGCTATTTAAAGTATGTAGGTAAGTATTTATGTAGGTATATATGTATTTATGTACACATATTGTTTTAAATATTGATATAATTATACTTCGGGTCTTATAATAAAGACCCGTAATATATATATTTTTATAATAGGTATATTGTGTATTTATGTAAGTATGTTTATTAGGATTTGTAATACTATTTTTTTTTTACTTTGTTTGATTATATGTAATGTCAACAGGTTTACTGCACCTACTGCACTACTTCATTTCTACATCGCCCTAAAGTAGGCTGGCAGAGAATGCTTTTAAAATTAAGTCGCATAAAGTTTTAATTATTAAATAAATGGTGCTACTTCATGATACGCCCAACTAAAACTGACCATATCGTTTAAACAATAATCATCAACATTGCATGATATGTTCATCAACATTTGGCCATATCGTTAATGGGGGTCGATAAAATAAAAGGAGTAATAGAAAATCTAAATATTGAAGAAAATTATTTATTGTTCTTGTGAGTACAACAATAAATTTTCTTGACTTTAGCTTTCTAAAGCTCGAGTTCTGACTTAGAAGTTCACTGGTTTTATTAAGTAGCGTCGACGGTTTGTGATGTGATGATGGTAATGATGGTGGTGGTGACCATAATATGGTGGTGATAACGCTGGTGGTTATGGTGGTGGTGATAGGGGTGGTGGTCGTGTTGATGCTGCTGGTGGTTAAAGGTGTGGTGATGATGGTCATGATGGCAGTGGTGGTTGTGGTGGTCATCATCATCACCATCACCACTAACATCATCACCATCACCACTAACATCATCACCATTAGCCTACCACCATCATCATCACCACCGCCAGAGTGGTGACGGTGTTGATGATCACTATCTCCAACACCATCACCACCTTGCCGGTTGTGGTGGTCATCATCGACATCATCGTCACCATTTTCCAAAAACGGTCACCCATCTATGAACCAGCTGCAGTATTAACGTTGTTAAAAAAATAAAATTAAAACATGCGTTATAGCTTTCATTCCAAAAATAAACTAATGAAGAATGATGTAAGAATACTTAGCTAAATACAAACCTGTGAAATTCTTTTTTTTATATAGATGCCTTAGCCATTAGGCTACCGCCGCTTAATACGTTCCAAACTCCTTGGATTTTTTTCATTGTTATATTTTTTCCAGTGAATTTTACAAAGTTGTTACGTTTGGATGTTCATATCAACAAATAATTCTCATTATATTCATCGATCCGGTCAGACCACATCATGATGTGACCAGTACTTATTGTGCTATATCATGAAATACGAAATGTTTAATTCTATGATCCGACCACAACACATACAATAAATAATAACACTGAAGAACAACAAACAATATTGTCTCAGCGTAAGTTTATGGAATCAATTTTGACACATATGGTTATGAAGTACCTACTTAGACTATAAATAATTTTGTTTTAATTGCCTCCTATTCTTATGACATCTATTTCTTCCGAATCCTTTATCTTTTTTTCCGAAATATTACGTGACAAATAGATATTGTTAACTATACAGGATTTTATTGAATAGCACTTTGTTTACAGAGTGTTACATGCTTATTAAATTCCTCATTAAATTACTAAGGTTTTAATAACCACTTACTTCATTATTGTTGTTGTTAACAATTAATATTAACACATCATCTTTATAAATCCCTTTTAGCTTGTAGTGCAAGTTAAAAGATTCTAAGATTTTTGAACCTGCTGTAATTAAAAGCTGATCGTAATGAACACGAAGAAACATATTCGATATATTACGGTCATATTTGGTCCAACTATTCCGCCACAACATAAGCTTATCTATAGAAATGCACCATGAATCTGAAAAATAATCAGTAATTAAATTAAAATTTGGTAGCCTAATAAGTTTTAAAAGGAGCTATATTACTTACTGGGCTTTAAACAAAAAAAAAACGTAATTAGAATAACTTACTTGCAGTGGAGGATTTATTGCTGTTCATGTTGCTTAAGGCCACTTTACATAAATCTTAATGGGATCGAATAATAGGAAAATCAAGCCTCCTAATAGCCTAACAATCACTGTATTCAAGTGAAGCGCCTCAAGATTCCCGCCATTTACACTTTTTTTTTTAATAATCAGCAAAGGACCTGTGTTCATTATCTGCCAATATATTTTTTATACGACTATATGTCAGGAATGTCAGTGTCAGTCAATAAATTTCAGCTGATAAAATAAAATTGACACATTTACATTTACGAAAAATTAATGTACCACCTTCAAAATCGATTTTATTGTTTAGGTTTCATAAAAAACAATATATTCTGAAGTCCAATTTAGTGAAAGATAACCAAGTCTGAAATGGCGGCAGGGACGTACTATTTTGTAATCGTGGGACACTCGGACAACCCAATTTTTGAAATGGATTTCATTCCAGTCACCAAGGAACCAAAGGTAAAGTTATCAGTTAAACGATGTTGTTTTTTTAAGGGGCGGAACAGGAACTAAAACCGAGCAGCTAATTGAATAAAAATCATACATATCTCTTCTGTTATGATGCGATTTTTCACTAATAAGCAGTTATAATTGTTTCAGAAAGAAGACAACAGACATTTAAATCAATTTATAGCTCATGCAGCTTTAGATCTTGTTGATGAGCATATGTGGAAAGTCACAAACACATATTTGAAGTCAGTAGACAAGTTTAATCAGTGGTTTGTGTCAGCATTTGTAACTGCCAGCCAGGTAAACAAGTTTATTTAACCTATTACTACTTAATACTTAATATAAATAAACCTTTTTTAACCCTGAATGCATCTCTTAAACTGCTATTGTTATGAAAGAGTTAATGAATTCAATTCCTACATGCGACTGAGCATTGCAACATCATCAAATTTGGAGTCTTCCATCCAATTCTATTGAAATAGCTGTAGAGGGTGGGGTCTCACTGTGGCTAATACCCAAGTGGGTTTGGGTATAGCAAAGGGGGTGCGCTAAAAATACCATTTTTCTCTCTCTAAATATAGTAAAACATTAGTTTCAAAAACAAGCTGACAAAAAACATATCTTTTGGAACATACAAAAATTTTTATTCAATTTGACCCTAAAGTGCTTTAGCTGAGTTTTTTTTATGAAAACAATATTAATTAAATCAGTTATCATTTGTGGGCAAGGCTGTGATAAATTTGCTTATGATTATGCAGTCTGATGGAGTCAGGTGTCACTTATAGTAGTAATGAGTCAAAAAGTCAGTGTAACATTATTTATTGTTAACTAGCAGTCCTGGCGAACTTCATACTGTCCCATAACTTTTTTTTCGTTAATATCTTAGGGATTCTTTTAAAAATTGTGTGTCACTTAGCAATAAAGAGATTATATATTTACAGATGCGCTTCATAATGGTGCATGATGCTCGCAATGAAGATGGCATCAAAAACTTCTTCACTGATGTCTATGAAGCTTACATCAAGCTAATGTTAAACCCATTTTACAAGGAAGATACCCTCATCACACTACCTGCTTTTGAAAAAAAAGTTCAATTCCTGGGCAAAAAGTATTTAACATAGTGCAGCCTCTTTAATTTTTAGTTCTTGTGTATGAATTTTATTTATTTAGGATTAAGAGTTTATGGATAAGCTAATATTATAAATATTAGAATAAGCTGGCATGCTGATTATAAATAAATATTCTAGTTAATATTGTAAAAAAATGCTTAAAGATGTAAATATTACAAAAATAAACAACTTTTTTTATCAAATGACCTGACTTGGATATTTTTTGTCAGCAAGTTAATCATAGTTGTCCCTCATTTATCAATTAGAAAATTCTGCTTCTCGAAACGTGAAGGCTGGGTTTAACCTGCATATTTTGTAAAAATGTGAGCAGTATCCTTTTAAATTGGTGAGAATAACTAAATAAAGACTTGGGCTTGTTAAGCTTTTTACGACTCAGGGGGTATTCAGTGCTTCAAACCCATCAAACTGAATAAGGACAGATTAAAAGAATAAATAATATGAATGGCCTTTAAAGATACATTAGTTTTTTTTTAAATCTATACTAATAAAAAAAAACTGAAGAGTTTGTTTGTTTGAACGCAGTAATCTCAGGAACTACTAGTCCGAATTGAAAAACTATTTTTCTGTTGGGTAGCCCATTTATAAAAGGAAGGCCGGCTAAGGCTATATAATATCATGCTACAACCAATGGAAAATGTTGCATAAATCGGGAAAATTGACGCATACGATGTTGCGCGTGTCAGCTAGTATCACATTAGACCAAACTACAATATTTTTTTGTTTTCATCAAATTTTTTTTTTTTATTATGAAAAATTATAAATTTAATTTACTGAAATCCTGTTTCTATTATACTGTGATATGCTCTATATTATTTACAAGTCACATTTTATCGAAAGGGATATCATATTTAGAATCGAGTATAGGTAGTTGAATAAAAATACTAAGATAATACTGTAACTTTATAATGAAAAAAGATCACATCTTTATACTCCATACAAGTTTTTCATAGATTCTACATATTTTACTTGTCTTTACAAAACTTATTACTAACTTAATTCTAATTTTGAATTTCTGTTTGGTGTAGGCACACCAGGTCACCTAAATGTGGTAGGTATGCATTTAGGAAAAAGAAAGTGTTATTTTTTTTAATATAAATCTGGAAGGCCAAGATCATCATCTGGAATGCTATCAATTGAGAAGTCATCTGTAAAAAAAAGGGCTTCTTATAATAAACATAAGCAACCTATTTGTAATGGTGGCTGATTGGTCAAAATTGGTTTGGCAGTTAAAGCATGAACACATGACAACAGAGACAGAGTTCATATAATATAACACCTTGGGACAACTCACACAGCGCTATCTGATCCCAAACTAAGCAGAGCTAATACTATGTAAACCAGACAACTGATAAGCATACTTATTTATTTCTAAATACATACATATTATAGATAAATAACACCCAGACACAGAATAAACCATCACACTCATCACACAAAGTTTTAATCCTGGGTGGGGATCGAACCCACAACCTTAGCGGCTTAGCAGTCAGGATCACTAACCACTAGACCTACAAGCCAGTCAGTTCGTTTCACAGTTTTCATAAATCTGTTTAGTAGTCAAAAGGAGCAAAGATTCAACCTTACATACTTTCACCTATATAATGTAATGACATTTCTGAATGAACATGAAAAGACATAAAAATTATGAGAGAATATTTACCTTTAAAGAACTCATCCTGATATGAACAGTTGAACTCCATACTATGTCTCTTAGTAACAGGTGGGGGCGTGTTTGGAGGCGTATATTGCTTCATAATCTCTGGTTCCGGCACAGGTAGGTAGTCAAACATGTCTCGGTGATAATTGTCTATGAATTGACAAAATTTATACTTATTATTCAAAACCCTTTGTAATGGGACTGGGCTGGACATTTGTGCTGCATGCTAGATGACTTTTGGGCCAAATTAATCAAAAATTGGCCCAAAAGTTGGCAAGTGACAAAGTGGTAGACCACCTTGTTACAGATGGTGAGATGAGATAGACTCCTTTGAAAAAGATTGTCCTCATATTACAACTAACAGAGAGAGTAAGGAGGCTTTAGCCCTGCAGTGGGACAATACAGGCTAGTAATAATAAGTTATTATTCAACCAGGCCAAATACTCTGAGAGACATCATGAGACCCAGTTCACTCTCATGCTAATGCTGTCACATAAAGTAACAAGTAGTCTAAATGTGCATGTAGTAGTAGTAGTGTTTGGGTTAGTAAAAGTTTCTTGTCTTTTGCATTCAATTAGATCATGAAAACTTCAATCAATCAGCCTGTACCGGTCCACGGCTGGACATAGGCCTCTCCTAACTTACGCCACAACATTTGGTAACTTGCATAGTCTAAACCAGCATTTCTCTAAGTGGGTTTGGTTACATTGAAATGTTACCAGGGTTCCCTTTGCGATTGCCTGTGTAGAAAGCAAAAGAAGACATCTTGGAAAATTCCAATGTGTCCAATATGATAGTTAAATGAAAATGAGAACTATTACAAATTAACCAAATCTTTTTGAGATCCATTAAATAAATAGGTATTTGGTGGGTGTTCTGTTATGGTAAAAGTTTGGGAGCCTCTGGCCTAAAACACATTATATAAACAAATCTTTAATTTATTGCTCTTGAAAGTACATATAAATTAAATAATTATAAATAGTGTACATGAGCCTATAGGTATTGTTGGAGTTAGTCCCAGGCCACACTGTTTTTCTTAATCATACTTTGGCCTTAATCATACTAAAAGTTAGTGTTCAAGAGAGTATCTACACCAGTACAGAGGTTGTGATTTGATTCCCACATGCAACTTTATTTGAATTGTGAAAATGTTGGGAGTCTGGATGTATTGTTTCTTTTAATTGCATGTTTCTTTTCTTATTAATAATTCAGGGCTATACTTTATGAATGCATTGTCTTTTTACAAGTGGAAGTTTAGCATTATACAAGATCATTTTATCTAAGTAAACAACTTTAACATTTTATAATTTTTATCTAAGGTAAATTTTAAATCTAAAAACATGTTCCATGCCTACAGCCACTGTTTTAGGATAAACAAATAACAGATTAACTCACCATATTTGTATGTAGGTTTGTGAAATTCAACATCCTCTCCACAGAGTCCTTTATCATTGTTGTCATCATTGTATATCATTGAGCCTACGTTGACTGCTCGAGGCGTAAACACATTGCGTGAAGGTGTATTATTATTCCTTAGTGCTTTCCCAGTGTTAGAAAGAAAGGATTTCTTGGGCTGTTCTGATTTCTTTATTGGTGGTTCGTTAGGTTTTATGGGACCCATGGATACGGTTTTTCCCATATTCTCTGAAATTTTGAAACATTTTGTTATCAAAGTTATATATAATAATGAGTGGGTACCCCCTTTAGCGGACTTAAAAACCGTTACAGTATTCAGTAGATAGATTAAGTAGTATTCAGATTTTCTTCAAATAATTATATAATGAAGTTATGAAACAATTGTACGGAATTTACTAAGTTAACATACGTAAATTTATAAATTCTTACCGATATTCGATAAAGGTTGGCGCGAAACATTTTTAACTGCCTGCCTTGTGAGATGGTCTCCGAAAATATCAAACAACGATTCAGCCATGGCTATATGCTGAGGTAAATGAATATCCTATGGCACACAACAGCAAAACAGTACTTCAAATTCATAAATTGTGATCGGCGATTTTCTTTGAACTTTCTAGCAGTCTAGCAGTTTCAAAAAGTCAAAAACAGTTTGGATTTTGTTTGATGCGTTTACTTTTTTTACTGGCACTACAATTAACTACCAACACCGACACTGAGTCTTTTATTACCATTATTTTTGTGTGGATAGTTCTTTACATAGTTAACTAAATTTAAAGTAACTTGGACCAGATATGAAAATAAATTCATGGTTCATTACGAAGATAATTATTATCTTCATAATGATGGACCATGAATTTATTATGAAAACTAAATGCTCATAATATTTCAAAGATCAATAAGCAACTTTACGATTTTGCATGAAGCATGCCATCACCAGCCAACTGGCCATCACTAATGTCAATTTCAATTTGACGTTTTGTAATTTCAAAACAAACTCACGTATTACGCACGCACGGCTTTATTTTATTTTTGTTTTAAATTAAAGATATAATAGTTACAAAATGTCAGAAGATAAGTCTTCCAAAACAAATGGTCTAGGACCTGACCCTATGCAGCGGCTGGCGTCTTTCAAAGCACCCCGAGACCTTACTTTAGGCGGCGTAAAAGCTAGTAAAAAAGTTTTCACACCTAATTTGAACGTGGCTAGGAATAAAAATAAAGGGTAAATAAGTATTATTTTATATTGTCTTTGTTTAAAACAATATCTTTTTTTTTAGCCTGGCTTAATAACCTCAGCGCAGCAAGGTTTTCATCTGCAGAAACGATTTCAAGTTTCTGTCTTGTTTTACTCATGAGTTATTCCATTTATCCTAATATATTTATCTTTTGTTTCACGTAATTTCGTGTACATTGTCATCTTTTAGTGACTACTTTACAAACCTTGCCACACCCATTATGCTTAGATTTAGAACAATTCAATTTGTGGATTAACCTAGTCTGGTGATCAAACTCGCAACACGCCTAGTCCACCACCACACAGCCAACCAGTGTTCAGACATCCACATATCACAAACTGCACCATCCATACTTCAGTAATTTTATCTAATTCCAATTTTTGTTTTTGTTTCAGTCCTTCAGCAAAACAAAATAATCAGAAGAAAGATGACAAAGACAGAAGGGATAGAAAGAATGACAAAAATAGGAATTTTAAAAATGGTCCCAATATTATCAAATCTAGTGGAGTGTTCTCAGAAGGTAAAAATGACAATTATTTATTCTCTATTTTTATTAATGTTGTGGGAACTAACCAACTACACAGGAGATGTGTTATTGTACTAGTGTGAAATGCAATATGGATGTTCATAATCAAGCTCCTCTATCTCTTTTCCGACAGTGATCCCCTAAAAAATAATTCTGGGTATGCCTATGAAATGCACCCTTATAGATAGAAAACTAATAAAGATTACTCTGTATGATATCAAGGGCTTAAAATATTCTTGAGGAACTTATGCTAGATTAAGTTTTAGAAATTAGTCACCTGTCTATGTGCTAACAGTACAGGTGCCTGAATGTAACTCGTCTGGATTGAAGTTAGATCCATAACACTTTCGTGCATTTCATAAAGATACAACCCTCAAAATTACTAATTTACTAATTGATTAAAAATACTAACAAATAATTCAACAATACTACTACTTACATGAGTTCATAAAAATTTAAATTTAGTACAGTTACAATAAATACAAAAAAATGTAGTACAATTACTATGTGTGTTACTATAATATCAACACATATGATGGCCCACTGCTGGGCACGTGTCTCCCCAGTAGAACCTACTAGTATGTAGATTCTGGGGGTAATTGCCATAATCGCCACGCTTGGCGAGCGGGTTGGCGATCGCAGTAAGACTTTAAGTACGCAGAGGACGCTGCTGCCCGTCCTCCGGTGTGAAATCCCTTAGTCGCCTTGACGACACCCACGGGAAGAGACGGGGTGGTACTATTCTTAAGCCGGTACCACACGGCATGTTACTATAATGTCTTTATGAAAATAATCACAAAAAACAAAGTAATGTGTAAACTCATCTCTAATTCTCTTGGTTTAGTTACCACCCCTGTCCCCCTGTTTCCTGTCACCATTTACTTCCAAAAAATGCATCTGAGGAACTACTTGTCACCAAATTCAATTCAATTCCGGCCCAGTTACATTAAGACAACTGTAGTAAAGATTAACCTTGCTGATGTCTTGGTCTTGGTCACTAATGCAAATTAAACATAATACAAATTTTATTGAATGGAAAAGTTTGCTTGTAAAAAAAACTGACTTTGAGCTAAGTTCTTTTTACAATATGACCTGTCTAGTGGTTTAATTTTTAAACAAACTTGTATACCAGGTCTGGGCAGTGCAGAGCGACATTCATCCCGAGGGTCATATGATAGAGGGAGGGAGTCTTCAGACAGTGTACATACTATGCAGAGGCCTACAATAAGAGTTAAGGATGTTGTTAAGGTAAGAATAAACTTACATACATATATCAATAAAAAATCTGATGTTGAGAAATCTATATTCTGGTTTCCTTTTCATGGTTATAGTATAATATGTATTTGGAAATATATAGGTATGTTTATCAGTGGTCTGGTTTCCATAGTACAAGCTCTGCTTAGTTTGGGATTAGATAGCGCTGTGTAAGTTGTCCCAAGATTATAAAAAAAAAAGAGTTCTCAAAGCCAAATGGTAGGAGATGGCACCTGCACATAGGTGTATGCAGGGTTATTGGTCTGAGTTTTATCCAGGGGTACTAGTGGGAGATGGGAGCACTTGACTTTTTTTTTTTTTTTTTTTTTCTTCTGAGTATATCTGCAATCAGTCTCTTTTCAACTATAATCAGATGTGTTGTATGCGAGTTTATTTCTTAATTTAGAGACTTCCTCCAGTGAGGAAGCTGCTCATCTGTGTAGTATGATGTGTTAAAACTGTCTGAGGTGCAGCTCCATAATGTCGGGCCTTTTGAGGCGTGTGGAGTAGCTTTGTCTTGTGAGTTGGACTGCCAAATCGTTGGGGTGGTTGGTCAATCTCAGTTTGTACTTTTCCGAAGCTGATCGGATTTCATCAATGACTGTTTTCATCTCCAATTGTTTATGTATTTCGTGGTTTGTGATATACCAGTGTGCCCTGCTGATTGTTCTGAGAATGGTATTCTGTAGTCTTTTTCTACCCCACAGTTGAATGCCATACATCCATATCGGTTTGAGAATACATTTGTAGATCAGCAGTTTGTTGTCTATGGATAATCTGCTATTTCGCCCTAAAAGCCAGTGGAGATTCTTAAAGCGAATATTAAGTGCTTCTCTTTTCGCCTTTACATGAGTTTTCCAAGATAAGCGGCGATCCAGGTATATACCAAGGTATCTGACAGTGTCCTCGCAAGGCAGGGTGATGTCTCCGAGTTTAACTGGTGGGCAGATACCTTTTCTTAGGGCGAAAGTTAACTGGACGGATTTAGTTGTGCTAGCTTTAATTTTCCAGATGTGTAGCCATCTGTTGATCGCGTTGAGTCCCTGCTGCAAGAGGTTTGATGCTGTAGCTGGGTCTTTGTTACAAGCTAAGACAGCTGTGTCATCAGCATATGTGGCTGTCACCAATCCAGGCAATGATGGGAGATCCGATGTATATAGTGTATACAAAATTGGTCCTAGTATGGAACCTTGAGGTACGCCAGCTTTTATGTCGTAGAAAGTAGATCGCGAGTCAGCCTCTTTCACTTGGAATAGCCGGTCTGAGAGGTAAGATCTAAGCAACATGTGGAAACTATGTGGTATGTTTTGCTTAATTTTGTACAACAGCCCATCATGCCACACCCGGTCGAAGGCCTGTTGGATATCCAAGAATACTGAAGCACAAAATTCTTTCTGTTCAAGGGCTCTTCTAACAGTTTCATAGACTCTATGGACTTGCTCGACTGTGGAGTGGTGGTTTCGGAAGCCAAACTGGTGGTCGGGAATTATTTTATTTTGTGTAAGAATTGGTAAGATTCTTCGCAGTAGCACTTTTTCGAACAATTTTGAGAGAACGGGTATCAGACTGATAGGTCTATAAGATGTTACCTCCGCTGCAGGTTTTCCCAATTTATGCACCATTATGATCTGTGAAACTTTCCAAATCCTAGGGAAAAATTGAACCCTGAGAATTCCATTGAATAGGAGCGTTATGAGAACTAAAGCTTTTTTCGGTAGTTCGTTCAGGATTTCTTTGGTGATTAGGTCGAAACCGGGAGCTTTTTTATCTTTAAGCTCTTTAATTGTCCGAGTGACCTCTCGCACTGTTACTGGTTTTGGCGGCACTGACATTTGGTATGCTTGGCTTAAGGCTTCTCTTATGTCTTCTTCGGATTTAGAGCTTTCGGTGTCATTGGGAGAGAACACTTTCGCTAAGTGCTCAGCAAAAACTTGGGCTTTTTCTTTAGATGTTCTTGCCCATGTGTTATTATTTTTCTTAATTGGGGGTGTTACGATCGGGGGTCGGTTATAAGCTTTTGTGAACTTCCAAAGAGAGTGGTTTGTTGGGTGGGTAGCAGACAGTGATTCCAGCTTTGATTGCAGTGTCTCATTGTGCCAGTTTTGAATAAGGTCTTTAAGTTCGACAATAGCCCTATTTAGTGCTGTTTTGTCTGATCGGTATCTATTTTGGTGCCAGGCGCGCCGTAGTCTACGTTTTTCTAATATTTTTAGCCTAATTTCATTAGGAAAACTGGAAATGTGATGTCCAGGTTCTATTACCGGTGTATTTTTCCAACAAGCTTCTTGTATGAGAGTGGTCAGACGTTTTGTCATATTTTCGATGTCTTCTGGAGTCTTTAGTCTAATTTTTAGATCAATGCTTTCCTCAATCTGCTCTCTGAAGGAGACCCAGTTAGTATGTCTGTTATAGAGAGTTTCCCTATTTTCTTTGTCTATTAACATATTACTTATGGTTAGGATGACTGGGGTATGATCCGAACAAGTATCCAAACAGGATTCGGGCTTTAGATAATGTTTGGAGAATCCCTTAGTTATAAAGAAGTCAAGCACATCTGGAATTTTAGATGGGTCAGAAGGCCAGTGTGTTGGTTCAAATGTAGACATGACAGTAAGGTTACCCGCTTCAATACTCAATTTAAGCTGCCTTCCGCTTGTAGCAGTGAGTCTCGATCCCCAAAAGATATGTTTCGCGTTCCAGTCGCCCCCGGAAATGAAGCGGTGTCCAAGAGATTGAAAGTAATTATTAAACATTATTTCATCAATTTTGTATTTTGGTGGGCAGTATATGGCTGAGACGTTAAAGCAGCCGTTCCTATCTTCAACTGCAACAGTGGTAGCTTGCAAATAGTTTTCTCTGAATTCTGGCATGAGGTGATGTTTGATTGACCCCCGGATAATAACAGCAGTTCCTGCATGACCGGTTCCATCGGGGTGTTGTGTGACATAAGTGTGATATCCTGTGAATTTGATATTAGAATTTGCTTTAGTGCAGTGAGCTTCGGAAATGAGAATAATATCAAGGTTGTGTTCTTTTATAATCAATTCTACCTCGTGTTTATTTGGCGCTAAGCCATTTGTGTTCAGAGTGGCAATTCTAAGACTCCCTATTTTGGCAGTCTTTCGATGAGATCTCATTTGTTGTAAGAGAGAATCGAATTTCTCTGATTGTTTTAACAACAGACTTTCTATGGTTGTGTTGTTGTGTTCTTCTATATTAGGTTTATCTAGTGCTTCTATGACATTGTTTTTTACGGTGTTCGCGTAGGTTTTATTTGTATTTGCATGTCTTTCTATATTGTCTTGTCGGTTTGCTGATAAGGCAGTTTCGTTTTGATCCTCTTTCCGTTTTAGTTTACTGGTTTTGATTTGGTTTGGTTTTGACCTCCTTGTTAGTATTTCTAGGTAGACTTCGCAACCTTTGTAGTTGGCAGGATGAGCACCTTGGCACAGGGCACATTGGGCTGGTGTATTTCTGTCTTTTTTAGTGCATTCAGAAGTTTTGTGAGCTTGTGCGCATTTGACACACCGATAGGGTCTCATACAGTAGTTCTTCGAGTGACCATACTGTTGACATCTCTGGCACTGTACAATTGTCCTCTTTTTTTTAGGGTCTTCTATAATTACTGATTGGTGGTAGATATATTTTATCTCTTTAATTAAATTGTTGTTGGGTCCTGGTAGGAAGTTTACAAAAAAAGTTGAGGTTGGTCTTTTTTCTGGCCCGAACTTAACATTTATAATTTCTCCTTTTATGATATTTCCAGTACTCTCAAGTTCCTCCTTTATTTCACTAATTGGTGTCGAATGATGTAGATTCTTTATAACAACCCTAAAGCATCGCTCGTCTTTTTTATTAAAAGTATGTCCAATCAAGCCTGTTTTTCTTATAAGTGCAATAAGGTTTTTGTATACTTCTGAGTTGTTACTACGTAACTACATACGTAACTGGTTCCTATTAACAATTTTGTAAGTGAATTGGCTTTTATCGGAGACAGTTTCTAATAGTTCTGTGAGCTTGTTTACATCGTCTATGCCATATAGAACTATAGGTGGAGGCTTCGCTGTCTTTTTCATACTGGGTGTGTCCTCTTCAGTAAGATCAATTGGAAGGTTGCTGTATCGGTTGCTGGTTTCCAGCACACTTGGAGGGCTATTTGACAGCTTTTTTCTTTTAGGGTTACGTACTTCTGGTATCCTTTGCCAGGGTATGGTATCTGATGATGATTGAAGTGTGTCTGTTTCTCCTCGAGGTTTGGTTTTTTCCATGGTAGAAAAGTTTGGGTTGCTACCCACAGATCCACTTCTGGGTCGACTTAGAAACAGGCCAGGGTGAAATGCCTGTTGTACCAGGTTCTTTGAGTGTTTCTTTTTGGTGATAGTGTCGTTATCAGAAGCGGTTTCATTACTGGTTACACTATTAACAACGTGATGCAACATTTTGCCCCCCCCCCAGAATACGAAGGGCAGCCTGAGTTAGACTCAGAGAGGGATTCTCCAGCCTGGCTGGTACCCTCCTGGGGTAGTTTCTCTTTTAACATTGCGTCCATATTGTTAGCTACTCCTACTCCAGACATTTTAAGAACTATTTAGGTCCTAAGGCTCGCTGTAGCCTCTTCCAGCCAGTTTCCTGTCCAGGTGTATGGTTATACCGCCATTGCTCGGTCGCCATTGCCTCGTCCGTTGTCTAGCAGGGGGTGCCACGGAAGCCTATATTGGCCGCCGCCGCCATACGGCGCGTGCAGGTGAGGTTGACGATTGGGTTGGTTATGCTGTTTATACCGTTCCCCCCTTACCCCCCGACACTTGACTTGAAACAGTTTTGATTAGGAACAAGTGACCCCTTAACACCTGAACCAAGTCCCTTCTCACTCTATGGACAATAATTCTGGGTACACTTATGCCATGAGCCCAAATACAAAAATTTAATTATAATCCGCAAATGAATTAACAGATAGACAAAGAACTAGAAGAACAGAAAATAAAGACTGTCATGGGTGAAATTGGCAATATGGATGAGGAGAACAGTACTGAGGACTTCAAGCAAGCATTGGAGCAAGATGCACCTATCCGACTGCCTATGGACGATGGAGGTATGACAGAGATAGCTATATGTTTGTCGGAATTGTTGGTCTCTATGTGTTGTATGTACTTAAAAAGAGGCCTTGCCTTTTTGATCTAAAGAAAGTACTAATAGTTTTGAATAAATGTGAAATTAAATTCTTTTCAATCAACTTCAAAAAGGAGGAGGTTCTCAATTCGACTGTTTTTTTCTATCTTCAATAAGACTAAAACTAAAATAAAGTGAAAATCAAGAAAACATTTATAAGTTAAACATTTCATATTTAGACCAAGTAGTCTACATTATGTAATGTCTTAATTGCATAGATAGATATACAGGGTGTAACAAAGGTGTGGTCAAATATCAGCAGTGGATAGGGTATGTTATCAGTATTGCACCTACCATGGTGCCATAGCTGGTTGCATTATTATTACATAGTTATAGCATATTCATTTTGTCAAAATTCAGTAGTGAAAGGCGTATGGCATAAGCCTGTACCTCCCCTGGTACAAAATTCGATTGGATTATTATGGCATAGAATGTTTTAAGTCATACTTTTTTTAATTAATAACTGTTTCACTTATAAATAAATATATTTTTAGGGTACTCTGATTAAATATTGATAAAATTAGGTTTGGCACTTAGTATCAAGGGCACATACCAACCCTTGAATATGACTACAACTTTCTGTTACACTTTGTATATAAGGTTAAATACCTTTTTTATTTTCCGACGAGTCGTTTCGTGTTCGATCGAATTGCAACGGCCATGAATATCTACGCGATTATGATTAATAGTTTACTAAATATTGTAAAAATAAATGCGACAATTTAACAACATTTCAGATTTTCCTATTCTTTCTTCATTGATATTTCTCGTATAAAATATGTCACAAAATTATAATCAATCAAGGACTTAGAAAGAAATTAAATGATTAAACAGGTTTCTATTTAATAAAATCATATTATATGTTTTTTGTCTGAATGTAAGTGTTAATGTAACAGCATGATATATATCCAGGATAGATCAGCAGAGATGCAGAGGTCCGCATCTCCATAGTTCTAACATTGAGTTCTCTTTATAGGCTCGTCCCAGGTTAAGCCCACGGTCAAGGTTAAACAAGAGATGGTCATCAAGAAGGAGCCCGAAGATTCTGACTGCGGTACTAATCATATTTCGGTCGTACCTTGAGTTATGTGAAAGAAGGAAATACATTTCAATTTCAATTACATTTCCGCCTAGGGCCTACAAAACCAACAAAATGTGAAGTTTAAAAGTATAATATATGCAATATTATTACAAAAGCGTTGATGCTAGTTATTGTGAACATAATAAAATGGAGATTAAGCTGGAACGTGGGGATGAAATTTAGGGTTATATTTTCCATTTTTTCTCCTCACTAGCTGGGTGACCAAGCTTTACTTGATGTTTTTCAACTGATTTCAAAAAAGAGGTTCTCAATTCGACTGTATTTTTTTAGTTCATTCATATCAACCCACATGATGTCCCACTGCTGGGCAAAGGTCTCCCCAGTAGAACCTACTTATTATAGAAAATGATAATGACCCGCGCATCTTCGTTTGCATAAATTTTCCCCGTTTTTGCAACTATTTTCATTGCTGCTCCGCTTCTATTGATCGTAGCGTGATGTTATATCCTTCCTCGATAAATGGGCTATCCAACAGTAAGATTTTTTCAATTCGGACCAGTAGTTCTCGAGATAATCGCGTTCAAACAAACAAACTTCAGCTTTATAATATAAGTATAGATTCGGAGGGTAATATCCATAATCGCAACTTCGTGTGCGTAAATTTTTCCAGTTTTTGGAACATTTTTCATTGTTACTCCGCTCCTATTGGTCGTAGCGTGATATGAAATGAAATGAAATAAAATTCATTCACCGAAAGAGTTTACAATCTGCATTCGTTACTTGTACGTTAGCCTTTTCGATAAATGGGCTATCCAACAGTAAAATATCTTTTCAATTCGGACCAGTGGTTCTCGAGATAATCGCGTTCAAAAAAACAAACTCTTCAGCTTTATAATATTAGTATAGATATGAAAAAGTCGCATAACTCGAGGTATGACCACATGTATTTCTCTGCAGCTCTGCGGCGCCGACGAACAGTTTCGTTCGGCTTGTCGGAGCGGCTACAGTCTACAATATTCATATCGAGTTTCGATACATCTCTTGTGTATTCGGAATTTTCGCATGTTAGATTTAAGTTGCGATTTGTTTGTCAAACTTCTAGTTTAGTTTGAAGTAGCAATTGGTGTTTTAATTTATATTAAGCTATATTGCTATCTTTTAGCATCATCAAACTAACCTGGAGGCCTACTCTAATTCAATGAAAACGAAGTTTCGATCAAAAATGAGGGGGCAATATACAAAGCCTGGTGGTAATATACGTGTCCAGTCGTTCCAGAAAATTATCCATGGTTTCGAACTTCTTGTGCTTATTCAAAAATTAATTAGAATAGTCCCCGTAAACTCAAGAAATTTAAGTACCCAAAAATTCATGAATTTCATTTTAAATAAAGAGAGTAGGTCTGCTGTCACCAAGAACGTAGGTACCTGAGTGATTGCGTGCGAGCGTGCATGTTTACATATGTAAATATTGCTATCTCTATCCTGACTGCGCTTCAAACGAAACTACAAGTTTGTTGAAAATTCTAGCTCTATATTGCGGGGGACTTTACAAACATACAAATCACGGACATATAATATTGCCAGACTAGAAATAACAATTTGTCGATCATACAAAATGGTGTCTCGCGTGGCTAAAACCCTCGACTTCTTGCTCAGCAGTCAGTTCGTAAACTTTCACGATTTGTACACATTATAGAATTTTATAAGCTACGGGTCTTAATCGCGGGTAGACTCTACCCGTGACCACGGCCGTTGCAATACGGTCGCTACCTCGGGCAATAAACAAAGGTATTTAGCCTTAAAATAAAATATATACGCGATTAAGACCCGTAGCTTATAAAATTCTATAAAGGCAGCCATCGTTTGATATTTTTATTTTATGGCGCTTAAAATTAAAACAGCTACTTACACGAAAGTTTGATTTAAGTACATTTAAATAATTTATTGTTTGGATAATGAGTTTATCTTTGATTTCAGTGAGTGAGGTAGATCGAAAGCCACCTATGCCGGACGTGAAAGAAGTGTTTGAACATACAGATGTTGTCAAGTTACTGAAGAGTGATCAATCAACTCTTATACTTTTACAGGTAAAATAAAAAGATATGTAACTAACAATATGGGATTTTGGTCCCACATTAATAACAATCCTGTTAACCCCTCCAGCTAAGCTCAACGGCTTGTGTTAGGAGTGGGCTCACTTCGGTAGTATAATGGGTAGAATTCGAACCCGCGATCTCACGATTGCGAGACCGATGCCATAGCCATTAGGCTACCGCCGCTTTTAAAAAACGAGTAGGTACTAGGGAATGATTTCTGAATCTCTGCGTTATAAGCAATCAAATTACGGATAAGTAATAATGGTACAATAGAGCAGTTGGATCGAATAAAATTAATATATATTATGAAAACAACACAATATGTAAAAAATTGTATGAAATTACACACTGTGACGCAGACGCGGATCTAAGGGAAAGTGGGGCAAATGCACACCCCAGATTCGCCTTTTTTTTTAAAGACGTCTCCCGCATTAGGGTACAAGCCCTGTGTGGCGAGGGACTTTACAAACATACAATTCACGGACACGTACACCCAGACCCGGAACAACAATTTGTGAATCACACAAAGTGGTGTCCAACTTTGTGTGATGAGCACGATGGTTTATTGTGTTTGGGTGTTATTTATCTATAGTATGTATGTATGTACTAACCATAGTACAAGCTATGCTTAGTTTTAGGCATGGGCAATATCAATTTTTTTGGGACATCTGATGTCCAACCGATATTTAGATTTCACATCGATATTGACATCCGATTTTAGATGCCGATTGCAACGGGTAATGACATCCAAAATCTAATGGAAACTAACAGAAATGTCAAAAGTTTAAACAATAACTTCGTTACTTACTTATACCAAATGCGATCTTATCCCATTCACATAAAGCTATTTTAGAAAACATTTGAAGGAATAACATGGATTAAAATTGAACGACAGCTACAAACAAGCCAAAAGTTCTGTTTGTAACTCGTACTCAGCACAAAGAGCATAGACGTACACGCATCGGATATCGTTGCGACATTCGCTTCATCTCTTTCACACAGACGGGAGGACGTTAAGTTAAACAGAGAAGGAGCGAATGTCGAACCAATATTCGAACAACGGATGACTTGTAACATCATATCGATGTCATCTGATGTTCGGATGACATCGGATTTTGGATGCGATGTGATACATCGGACACATGCCTACTTAGTTTGGGATCAGATGACGTTGTGTGAGTGGTCCCAACAAGATATGTATATGTATTTAATCCCCTTAAAAAAAATGGATTTCTGTTTGGCCTCTATTGCCTCTGTGGCGCGGTGGGAGTGTATCCGACTGCTACGCAAGAGGTCGTGGGTTCGATCTCCACCCAGGATAAAACTTTGTGTGACGAGCACGATGGTTTATTCTGTGTCTGGGTGTTATTTATCTATAATACCTATGTATGTATTTAGAAATATATTAGTATGTTTATCAGTTGTCTGGTTTACCTGTCTGGAAACCAGACAACTGATAAACATACTGATAATTAAGCAAAGCTTGTACAATGGAATCCATAGTACAAGCTTTGCTTAATTTAGGATCAGATAGCGTTGTGTGAGATGTCCCAAGATATTTATTTATTTATATGTATGTATGTTCGCGATTTTCGCGAAAGCTAGTGATTCGATTTAGATGGGGTTTTCGATATTCGATTGCATATATTTCTGGGAAGGTTTTAGTGTATGAAACGTTGTCCTAGCTTATAAAACACTAGAGATATAGACTAAAACATAGGAGTGAGTCAGCGAAATTTTCATTCGGTGATGTTCTTGATTATTTTTCCGTTGAAGGCGGTTATTAAACGAAATGTGTTATGCCAGTTGCCAGATACACTGCCAGGTCGCGGAGGTAAGATGGAAGATGAGGCTCCACGACGGAGAATCATTGACGACGAACCTTCTACTTCTACTGGGGAAGGCAAGACAGAGAAACCAGTAAGTAATTGTACAATAATTATCTTCCTATTTTCGGCATATTATTTTGTTTGGCGAAGTAATTTTGTTTTTTTTTTCTATGTAACTGAACAGTGTGAACTCTCTCTCTCTGTCTCTCTCGTTGTGTCTTGTCCCTATACGCTCCCCCTAACATTTTCTTGCCATTCAGCGCGGTTTTGTGTAAGTTCAGCAGGTCAATTCACGTATTTAAAGCAGTGCAGTTGCAGTAAGTTTAGATTAAAACGGCAATGTTTGTATTATTGTAACTTTGGGATCGATCTCAAAAACGCTTGCGCACCGTACTAGAATGGTTATTGCGCTCTCGAGACGCATACTTGACGCAAGTGTATTTGAGATCAATCCCAAAGTTACAAGAATACAAAAATGACCGTTTTAATCGAAACTTAACTGCAACTGAACTGCAACTGCACTGCTTTAAATACGTGAATTGACCCCCAGGGCTTATAGGTACCCAACGTCCTCATGTCACCATCAATGGTTCAAAACTATTTTGTTAAAAATACATCTTTAAGTATTATGTTAAAGTAAATTTGATTAATTTTGTGATTCAATATAGTCATTAGGAACTATACGTAATAAAAACCCATTTTAGGAATTGTGATTATAAGGTCCAAAATAATCATTTTGCCTAGTTAGATATTAGATATATTTCGGGACTTAATCGCGTGAATTATTTAAAGGTACGAACCTTTTATTTACCCGACGTTTCGATCGAATTGTACCGATCGTGGTCACGGGTCGACTGATGGCAGCTTTAGCGATGTCTCCGTGAGGCGCGGGGTTTTTCAACTACCCTCGCCTGGTCTTGATCATTTTGATAATTTGTAAAATCGCGAAAGTTTAAAAACAACAGATATTATGTATAATATTTAACAAGTCTCAAGTTGTATGCAGTTGTCACATTTACTTCACGACTTTGTCATTATTCATAATGACTAGTTATTATGCATAATCTCGAATTAAACACATTTACTATATCATATACAAAGAAGTTTGATTGTAGCTATGACAATCTCCAAAACTATTCGGCTGATTTAATTGAAATTTGATTTAATATAAAGGTAGCTTACATTAAACCTTAGAGATGAGCATACACATGTCGCCAGCTAAGTTTGCGTGTAAGCTGCGCACAACTCGAATTTAGGTATCGGAGGGGATGAAGGAGACGGGCGGAGAACGACATCTCTGCGCTGAACTACATTCGAATACAACTTCACCAACGCAAACTTACGTGGCGCGAATTGTATGCGAATTTTTATCATGACAACCAATATCCACTATTTACTATAAGTGAATTAACGCGCATTGTTTACCTTAAAATTGTTTAACGTTTTGACCAGGTTGCACCGTGTTCACAAGCAAGCAAATGGTCGAATCGTATCGCAATTTTAAGGTTGCTTATACAATGCGCGTTAATTCCCTATATAATAAATAGTTATAATCATGCAACGCGAAAGTTTAAATGTTAGTAACCAATATCCACGTTTTTTTTTATACCAGGAGGCAGATAGCAGATGTAGACTGGCAGATTTAGAAGAAGGTCGCATCGGCAAGTTGCGGATTCATCGGTCTGGACGAGTTAGTCTCGCGCTCGGTGACACTATGTTTGAGGTCAGTTGCTAAATGAACAAATAATAATATCTCTTGCTCATTCTCTTTTTGAAGAGTAACTGTACGAATGGTGCAGTGTTTGAAGTGACAACTGCGAACTAATCTGTTGCAAGTTCGATCCCCTCATGAGCTACCACTTTGTAACATCTACAAATTACAGTTGGATCAACGTAACTTGACCGGAATGAAGTTAGGTTCCCCCCATATCCCCATTCCTCGAACAAAATAAATATATTTCACAGCAGCTCCAGCCGTCTGAATGGTGAATGTCAGTTTTCGCATTGAATATTAAAAATGGGAACATGCCAACTTTATTTTTCATCACGTACCTCACCACGAGTGGCGGTTAGAAATCAGCGCGACATACTGCTACATTCTTAATAAGTAAATTTAAGTTTCAACGAAAAAGTATCAAAGGTCAAAATCGCAGTAAGAATCAGTCGTACGTATGACAACTGTCAATTAAATTGCTGTATAAAAATTAAAAATAAAAAAAAATCGTGACATTCCGGTACACCTACGGATCCTTAGGGACGACATGGGGGCACGTGCCCCCCCCCCCCCAACTCCAGATTAGTTATGTGTACCTACCGAATTTCTTGTATTGGATTGAATTTTCAATGATTGTGCCTCAGGATTTTTTCTGGGGCGCCTACCCCCTCCCCCGTCGTACGTTCAAACTAAACAAAATGCACCCCTTTGCTATAAATGTTGATAAACTTTCGCGATTTGTACACATAAACGTCGGGCAATAAACAAGGTATTTTACCTTAAATTATTCACGCGATTAAGACCCGTAATATATATATTTTAATAAAATGCACCCCTCCTAAGCATGTTAGATCCAGCACAGCCATTTGCTCCCGGCTATGCCTATATACTTGTATACTTTTGTTCCCAAATTATGTACTACTAATTTATATTTTAATTCGTAGGTTTGCATGGGTACCAAAGCAGCATTTCATCAAGAAGTGATGTCAATGGGGACGGACGACGCGTCCCGATCTGTCAACCTCGTGGCGCTAGGCCAGTTACAACATAAACTGAATCTTGTACCCAACTGGGAAACTATGTTCCATGATATGTCGGTTTAGTAAATGTTGTTATAAAATTAGTTTGTTTTATTTATTATATTAATGTTAAGGATGTGTTTCCAGTAACGCGGAGAGGACCGCCAATTGACCAAACACAATGTTCTAAATCGTAGTCATTGGTCAATTCAATTCACGGTCCACTCTGCTTCGTGTCAGAGCGCGTACCCAGTATGTCACAGACGCGGATCCAAGGGGGGCAATTTCCCCCCCCCCCCCGCCAGACTCGACTGAAAGACCTTTTTTTGGAGAACATGGTGTTTGACAGGCACTGGTACAGGGGGCCCGTATCTGAATCAAATGCAACACTCTCCCCCATCATGTGAGCGACTCACACGTGGCTTGGTCACATTTTGCCCCCTCCTCCCCCTCCAAACAAAATTCTGGATCCGCGCCTGCTATGTCGCGACAGATTATCTTGTCGTTTAAAGCGTCATGGCTTCTGTATTTAAATGGAGGTGTTCACATATAGGACGACACTATTAAACTTTTAACCGCCAGGGACGTGTGTGGATATCAAATGAAAACGTGCTGACGATGCCACCGACGGTATGACACGTCAAAAATACATTTTTACACAACGTGGCGTGGGAACACGGATTTTCGTTATTGAGGTGGCGGTCAAAAGGCGGTCGTCCACGACATTTTTGCAGTGACTAGAGATCGTCAGACCGGCTAGAGACAAGTCGCCCAACGACAAACGCTCCCTTGAGGCACCTGTTCCACCAACGACGATAGCGAAAAGCGAGTAGCGATTTATCGCTCAAGTAACGTACAACAGATGTATTTTGTAGATCCCGTCCGTGTAAACAAAAGAGATGCAGTATAGAGCGAGTACTCGCCGGTAGTGTGAACACTCAGCGATCAACTATTATTATCTGTATCTCTATTGAATACACGGGATCTACATAAGTTTTTATGGTGATTAATAAATATTATTATTATTATTATTAAGTATGTACGTTTCATGAGCGATAAAATCGCTACTCGTTTTCTCGCCGTTTTGCTCAGACAGGTGCCTCGAAGAGAGTACCCACAGAGAAAGTAATCACTATGTTTAGTACCTAATTACTTAGTAGTTTAGAGTACCTATTGGTTTGTTAATGATAATGTCTGAAAGTAGTTAGTATTTTTTATAAAATGATTTAGGCAATATTTTGTTATCATACAAGCATATGCAGTACCTATTATAAAGATTATTTGTCTGTTATGATAACTCAGGGCGGAATCAGGATTTGATTCTGGGGGCACGAGAGGTAAATGCCCGTTTAGTTCGCCAGACACCGGTGTGACACAAAACAACCATCTGCAATCCCCCCCCCCCCCACACCTTAGTCGTGGCCGTTGTCTCTGAAATTACCATTTCAAATAAGCCTTTAGAAAAATTGCGTCAGGGAACTCTGGACTTGGGTGGCACGTAACATTGTCGTGAACACACCGTAAATACTGCTTAGGCGACCTGTTGGCGAATTGTTGGTGCAAACAGCCATCAATCTTCTGATTACGATATTATGTGCTGGCTAAATAATAATTATTTTTTGAAAAGCTCACTAACTTACAATTGGATGTAGAAAAAATAAAGTACAATAGGACTTAAATATTTTATTAATAATGTACCTACTTTATTTACAAAAAAAAAAATAATCCGCACTATTCTTTAAGCATTGACACTGGCAGCTTTCTCTTCTTTATGTGGCTGTATGTCTGTGTCTCTGCCTTGATATAAGTTGCCTTTTATGTCTATGGCATAGTTGTAGTCCGTGGGGTTGGCTATAGCATGCTCTATGGCAGCCTCTAAGTTTTCTGGGGTGATGAATGTAGAGCTCAGTTCCTGAAAATTAAATAATGGTGAATTAATGGTAGTTCATTAACATTCTCAACATAAGCCTCCTCTGTGAGTGCAATATACCTAGGAAATGCAGTTTTCCAACACTGTTTTGAGCAGTGAGGGCAAAAGAAATCATATAAAATGTGCACATCATAAGGCTCATGACGCTGTTAGCACTAAAGCAAGGCTTTCAGTGGTTTTCCACATGTATCATGGAAATTGTCTACATGGTAAGCAAAAAAAAAAGAAAAATAAAAATTACAGTGTTTAAAAAAAGAACATAGGGTTGTCATTAACTGTTACCTTTTCTCGCCTAACTTCTTTAGACGCCTTTGCAATCCTTTCCTTTAGCTTCAAGTCCACTGCTTCCATCCTCTTTAGAGCATGTTCCTCCATGGCTTGTATCTCAACTTTCCGTCTCTCGTCACGCTCTTGAGCAATCTGCAAGTTCCATTTATCATTCAGCTCGACGCACCGAACCCATTCTTCAGCCTCTATACGCTGGGACATCTCCGAACTGGCACTTTGCCGTGTCGACTGTTCTTTAATCATATCCTCATGGTAAAATCTTCTGATAGCTCGCATTTGAGTCTTGTAGTTATTATGTAGACGTAATAGTTCTACTCGTTCTTCTTCAGTTATAACTGGACGTTTGGGAATGCGATATATTTTGCTTTTAGCTACGGGTAACCATCTCGGTTTCCTATGAGCCTCGGCAGCTTGTACGACCATTGGCCAAGTGCGTTTTAAAATTGAATGTTGAGAAAACATTGTTTTTAATCGTTTGTGGTGCAGTTGTGTACAGAATTTTTCTTTCTATTTATCAAATACAAACCATGAAATAACTTAACCTAAAACATTTTTCTTTGACATTTTTGACAGTTTAGCATAAACAAACAAAGAGAATAGAACACTTCGTATTACTCACGGAGTTTTACTTTGGCTTTTACAGTACAGTTTACAAGCTACTTAATTTTGAGAGCAGGGCGTAATATTTTTATTTATGATGTTGCCAAAGCTGCAACAGTTTCTACTACTTATGGTGATTACTTTGATTTTCTTTTCACACACTTTTGGAAACAGCAAAAACATTAACTATTTTACATGCTCTTTGGTACAATCCTAGTGTTTTGTGGTCCATCTCTATTGTCAAGTCCAGCTCCACTCCAGTCAAACAGCTGTCAAACTAAAGGAAAGGAAAGGAGCCGGGCATTTTATTTGTTTATCTTATTTTCAATGAATATTTATTAATTAAAATAACTTCAAGATGATGAAGATATCCGCATTGAACGAGGAATCGGAGGAGGATAGTGGTTCTGAAGAGGAAGTAACGAAAGAGGCATTAGAACAGATTGCATTACAACAATACGCTAAAGCACTTGAACTTCAAAGAAAAGGTAATCTGAAGGAAGCAACACAATTATTAAAGGATCTTCTAGACACAGAACTGTTATACGAGATTAAAAAACCAGCACAAGGTGAAAAAGTTCCTGGTCCTTTGTTCAATGTTAAATATTTGTCTTATAAAAACTTGGCTTCTATGTTGAGCGCTTCTAACGAGGTTGAGGCGGCGATTGAAGCTTACTCCGCGGCTTCTGAGCTTGATGACACTGATGTAACCCTCTGGCACCGGCTTGGGCAGCTGTGCATGCGAGGTAAACGCTACGAAATGGCGCTACATGCGTTTCAGAGGGGAAATGAGCGGAATCCTCGACATTGGCCGTGTCTTGACAAAATTGTGACACTCCTTCTAGGCTTAGGCTATAAAGAAGAATGTATATCTACCATACATGAAGCCCTACAGTTAGACCAAGGATATTTAAGAGGTCTTGCTTATAGAAAACACATCTTTACTACTTACTCATACATTAGAGAATTTATGGAATATCTGAATCCAATATACAAGTGGAATGAGATGGAGGATGAGCCATTTGATGAGATAAAAGCTGAAATGTTGTTAAAAGAGGCAGATGACATCCATGAATCATTTTTACAGCAACAGAGAGATGATCAGTTCCAATATGTATTGCCAGAGCTAAAATTAGTGAAGCCGGTATCTAATTTAAGTTGGAAATCAGTTGGCGGTTCATTAGTACACATGCATCATTATATGACAGAGAATTTTTACAGCCATGCATGTCCTCTAGAGTTAATATTTGAAAAGGAGGAGAAAGAGGAACCTATGGAGGTCTGTGAGGAGCCAAAAGAAGCAGAACTGGTGGAAAATAAGGAAGAAAATAATATGGACACTGAAAAAAATGTTGAAAATGTTTCTGAGAATGAAAATAATGATTTGTCAGACAAGGATAAAGCTGCAACAGATACTGAGAAAGTTGAAAGTGATGTTGAAGCAGCTCCAGCAGATAATGCAATGGAATCACAACCCGAGCCTAAAGCTCCTAGAAAAAACCCTGTGAGAAGGCGGGGGAGCGCTCTAAGCTTTCTCGAGCAATGGGAATGGTGTAGAAGATCTGGACGTAAGAAACCTGTGACAAAACCGGAACAGGATAATAATATTTATGAAATGTTGCGCAGAATGGTGCCCATTTGTTTATCCCCTGAAATGGTACAGAAAAAAGAAAACCGGGCAAGAGAAAGTTCCCCAGATGTAACAGATTTAGATTCATTGTTCAATGAAAAAGACAAAGCTGAACAAAAGGAACAAGAACATGTAGATTATTTTGGTTCAGAAAATGAGCAGAAAGATGTTAAGAATTTCATTAATCAGTACACACAAAATAAAAGGGATATAATTGATATTTTGAAAGATTATTTAGGAGTTTTAGCAGCTAAGTGGAAAGAGAAATGGCCCGAGGGTCTGTCTACTGTCTTTATTGAAGCAAACAAATGTTATATGAATCATATTGATGCTCCAAGTTGCACTAGCGACAATCACGATGAACTACTACACTATACAACTGTCAATATTCTTGTTGAAGAATTTTCTCTTAACGAGAAACTTATGTCACCTTCAGATGATCCAGATAAGCAAAAACATGAACTAAGTGTTATTGAGGCTATTGGCATTATACTAAGTATGAAACCTCATATTTTTGTAGGCACAGAATGCTTGGAATTAATGCTAAGATTTCTTTGGGCGAAACTACATATTCATATATTAAATAAATGCAATGAATTTGCTCTTGACTGCTTGTATCAGCTCCAGTATGAGTTTGAAGCTATGGATGAACACCATGACACATATCGTTTAAATGTTGTTAACTTTACATTTAAACCGGCAATAAATGAAAATGAGATTCAAGCCGGGATCAAATTCCTTGAGAGAAACAAGAAATTAGCTACAGTTATGGAGTTGTACGAAAGAGGAAATTATGAGGAGGTTCTATCAATTGTGATAGACTCCTTTGATCACTGCAAAACAATGGCTAGAAGTGAAGAAGAAGAAATGTCTTTAGACTTTGCGGTTCAATTGTCTGTTATATTAGACACATATTGGGCTTTGAACAGAGTAGATGATTGCTTTAAATGGTCTTTAATCTGCCTCCATGAGGCTTTAAAACACTATTTTAGATATACTACAGGGTCTCCAGAATATGATAAATGGACTCTTGCAGTTATAAAAATAATGTGTTGCATGGAGCATGTACTGTCTACAGAAGGCTTGGCATGTTTGGATGCTGTTTCCCGGAAAGAGCTCAGTCAAGGGCTTGAGGATCTTATAAGGATAATTGGACATCAAGTTGAGACAAATGCTACTGAAATGCCATTTGGCACTGTCACACCATGGATTATAATGCATTATGTTTTACAAAGGGAGGAAGACCAAGGAAGGATAAGGGTTTTGGATAAAGACAAAGTTGCTTGTGATGAAGTACCAAATCCTTTGCTTGTTTTATTTATAGCACATGATCAATTAGGCAGCAGAGGGTGGTGTTGTAAATCTGAAGGGAAGCTTCTATATTTTATTCTCGATACTGTGGTCCCGAGGCTACGGTCGCCATCGTTATCGAAAGCTCTGGAACAAGTGTGCCAACATATGGAACAATGTGTTTATTGTCTATTTGGTCATCCAGGAAAGAAAAATAAAGTGAAATATTTAGTTGATCACGGCGCAACTCCTTATCCTTTGGATTGGAATCGAGCGCAGCAGTTGTATGAAGTCTATAAGCCTCCAGTGTTGCCTGCTCTGGAAGGCAAAGTGCCTGGCATATCAAATGATACAGAACAGTTGTTTCATCGTATACTTGCACTGCTTCCTCCAGAAAACGATCCGACGAAATATTTTTCCGAAATTGATAAATTCATTAAAGGACTTGATGATAAATTACCATATGTTCCTCCCCTTATTCCTTACAAAATGAGAGACATATATTTTTTCTTGGGAGATTACTATTTCAAGAAAGAAGACTCGAAATTAAGTGTGAAGTTTAATATGTTGGATGTGGCTGTGAACAATGATCGGCTGGAGTCTTGGGCCAAGATATCCTTGTCTAAAGCTGTAAACTTGAATAGAGTATTAAATTCCTGCAAGAATTTAAATAATGAACGGGATTTTTTGATTCCTGCCAAATCTGTGATAAGATGTTTCAAACGATCTTTGGAGTTGGATCCGACACACTGCAACATGTGGATCGAGTATGGGTTATTTGTGTACACTGTGCATTCATTCTGTTCACGACTGCTAAAACAAGCGAGCGAATCATTGAGTATGGAAGATTTTGAGTCATTGGAAAAGCAAAAAGAGGATATGTTGGACACAACGCAGAAATGCTTTGTGACAGCAATTAATGAGCTAAATAACATCACTGATTCTGAAAAAGATAGTGAAGACTCGTGGCTGCACTTTTACATGTTAGGGAAGGTGGCTGAAAAACGCAATAAACCACCATCAGTCTATTTAGATTATTACATGAAAGCGGTCAAAAGTTTGCAAGAAACTGATGCTACATACCCTCTCAAGATAAACTATAATACACCAACTCACTTATGTATTGAAGTTTTAGAGTTGCACTACCGAATTCATGCGTCAATTTTGAAGTATATCGAGCAGCATGAGAATAAACCTATACCGGCAACGGTTGGTAAGGTATTCTCCACTTGTATTGAAGAGTGGAAGAAAGGTCCTTTTACTAGAAAGCCCAAGAAAGATGGTGCTACAGAATCCGAAGCGGCACTACAGGAGCCAAAACCTCTTGAGCCAGTACACCCAGCTAATATTCTCAAACGGTCTATAAGCGATGCAGGGGAAGAGGAATCACACGAAGCTAAAAGACAAAAAATGGAGTCAGCTGCGGCGAAAGTTAGGAGATCTGCATCGTATGATACAGAGAGAATTGCGTCAAACAAAGAGCCTATAATACAGAATGCCGATTCAACGGAAGCAGCACCAGATGTGCCAATGGAAGAGATGAAGGAAGATGTCGTTGAAGCAGAAGATAAGCCGGCTTTACCACCTCCACCAACAAAAGAAATTAACAAAGAACAGCCAATGGAAACCGATAAACCAGTAGAAGAGAAAAAAGATACAAATGGAGAAAAGAAAGAAGAAAGTTCCAGCAGTGCAACTTCATCGTCATCCTCAGATTCTAGTTCCAGTGAAACCACATCTGACAGTAGTAGTGATTCGAGCAACAGTGGGTCATCATCCAAGTCATCTAACGAAGCGAAACCTTTAACAGATGAAGAAATCATGAAAATAGTGTCATCCTGCCTTGACGCGCTGGAAGATTGCACCAGTCGATTCCCTCTGCACTATAAAGCGTTATACAGACTTGCGCACTACCACTTTTACTACAAAAAGGGTAAAGACATCGAGCGGTGCAGAGACTTGATGCTATCCACCTTTACATCAAGGGCAGGTCAGAAACTTGGAGGATTATTCAGCGAAAAGAAAACATCCAACTTTTTCAACAACATATGGAAAATACCTGTGGAGGAAGTCGAAAGAGCTGGAGGTTTTGCCTTCCATATGAGTCGTTCAGTCTTACTTACTCTCGAGATACTGAAAGAGATAGATGATCATAAGACGTTACTAGACATCAGTTTGCATTTGCAAAGAGTACCCGAACCAGACAAGACTTATTTGCGTGATTCTGACAGGGAAGAGTTGGCCCAACAGGCGTTTTCACTTTGTGTGCAGTCCCTCAAAGGTCAATTGATTAAGTTTGGACAGCAGGCTGACTTGAAGAGCAATGACGTCGAACGGCAAGCGCTCAAGAGTTTAATGTTGGATATTTATAGAGCGTACCAGCGAGTGCAGAAACAACCAAACTCCAAACAACTTACAAATCTCCTTATTGAAGGTTACAAGCTCGTGACGACTGAGCCAATTGCTGAGAACGCGAATCTTGTCGATATTAGCATGAAATACTGTCAGAGGTTGATACAGAGACTGAAGCATGAGGCGACTATGGCCAGTTTGGATAAAACTCAGAATGCTCAAAAGAAGCAAGCTGCAAAGGCCGCTGTCGCTGCTGAGACAGCCAAAACTTCAGTTCCGGCGGCGCCAGTGGTTCATCCACAGAAGCCGGAACAACCACCGAAGCAGCCAGCCACGCAGCCGACTCCATCAGCATCTAATAGTCTCCCTAAAATGTCACCACATGAAATGGCTGCCGCGTTCCAGAACTACTTACCAATGTTAAACGATCCTCTTTTATCTCAGCAAACGGCAGCTGCCCTGTCCCTGTCTTACTTAAGCAACATGAGCGCGTTAGCAGGTTACTCGTCATTGCAAAATTCATTACAATCATCTATACAGAGCAGTTTACAGAATTCCTTTCAAGCTGAGTTCTACCGACAATTCCTTGGCCAAAGTTTGTCATCGTTTTTACCACCTGTAAAGAAACAAAAACGCGGTCCGAAACCTGCGCCAGTTAGACCACAAGGGACTGCGCAAATGAAATCATCAAAATCATTCAGTGGTTCATCAATGCCTTCTGCTACTAAAGCGCAGCCTACTCCTGTGATAAGTAGCCTTCAAAAATCAAGTTCTACGTCTTTGATGCCTAGCAGTCTTCAGAAATCTAACTCGACATCTTTGACGCCTAGCATGGGCACTGTGTTACAAAACCTGCCTGCGTCCATGAGTGCCAATCTCTCGAACTTTGGATCAGTGCATACGACGTCACATTCATCCCACTCGGTCCCAGCTCAAGCGCATATGTCGAGCGCATCAACTGTCAACGCGGCTATTCATTCTAAACCTCCAATGCCACACCAGCAAGTAAGCCCAGGGAAGACATTACAGGAAAAACTGGCAGAGAGACAAAAACATTTGCCTATTTCAAAGAGCCAGGAAATAAATGCGTCTATAAGTAAACTACCCTCATCTTTGACGATTACTAAGACATCAGTCCCAAAACCGATGAAAAAACCTGAAGTTAAAAAGACTTTGCCTTTTGGCGGCGAAAGGCCAAAACCTATTGCCACAGATGAAGTAATAATTCTAGATGATGATTAAATATTGTATAATGATCTATATTATCAGTATTGTAGAAATGTGTATCCAATATATAACGACTGATTGTAAATAAATGAAATCAAATTGAATACAAGTGTTTTAATTTATTTCTTATAAAATATTTATTATTTAACTATTTACAATACGAAAACAATTTTAATTGATACATTATTGCATATTTAAATGCATTGTTGGTAAAATTAATATCGAAACAGTTATTTTATGAATGATTGTAAGTAATAATATTGCGACATCATGTAATTGTGGTAATTTATTCCATTAAAACAGATGATTTAATTCGGAATTTACAAATAGCATTCGTATGTTGGTCAACAAACTATACAGTAGAACCTCGATTAGACGAAACTTCAATTATCCGAACTACTGCGAATTTGTTGCTTGCGCTCGAGCAACACTCACACACCCAGAATCTCGGAATTTTGTGGTATAGTTTAATAGCCAATAAATAAACTATTTCCAAATAAATAAAAATAAGTTAACTACTATGGGTTTATGTTAAGTTTCTATAAATTAACATGGCTCGATTATTTAAAAAAAGTTAGCCGATATGTTAAATATTGCTTTAAATGTTAAAATGAATTTATTTATCGGATTGAGAGTTCTTATAAAATGTTACTATTTATAATTTTAGTTAATAGAATACTACAAAATGTGTTTTCATAGAACATAATGTAATGACACTTAATAATTTGAAAGAAATATACATACTGATGTCTGATATCCAAATAGATTTATTTTTTGTAACTATTTATAATATAAAAATAAATCTGTTTGGTTATCAAAACTATTGACTTGACTGGGTTTGATAAAATGCTGTACCTATGAATATAAAAAGGGCGTCTAAACGGGCCATGTTTTACGGCAATTTGTGGCGGCACTATAGGCAACTAAATGCTTGGCCAATAATGGCAATATGTCTGCAATAGTTTGGCGCACGATCCATTCTCCTAAATGAGCTACACAGCCCGGCAATAATTACCATACTTGGGCCATAATTTGTGACAGCTTTAATGACAATTATTATAATGTGAGCTACTAATTATTACAAATCATTAATGGCCATGGTTTTACTTTATTGTCGGGACTTTACAGCCATGTTGCCGGCCACAGCATTGCCGCCACAAATTACCGTAAAACATGGCTCCTTTATATGCCTTTATGCATATACCTTGAAGCTTGTGAGAGGACATCGGTTATTTTTTATTGACAACTGATACACGTTCAAAGCCGCATTCAAAAACTAGAAAATAAAAATACAAATAGTCTTAAAGACTAATATAACAGATTGAAACAATGGCCACGTATTTATAAATCAGTTCATTTCAATCTTATTTCATAGAAATACATGAGCATAGAGCTTAAATTCCAGTCCATGAGTAGGGTCGCGATATACGTGAGGAATAACAGCGGTAGAGGCAACAGGAATACTCTTGCGTTCTGTACGATGGGCAAATCTGAAACAGGGAAAATAATAAGTAGGTATTTTTAATATTAGGAGCTTGATGGCGGACCGTTATGGTCTCCCACCATTATAGAGTAGGAGTCAAAAACCAGTGCCGGGTCTAAGTGGTTCAAACCGGGGCTTAAGGGGCGCCAAATAGCATGTTGAAGGGGCGCAAATCGGGTGGAATTATTTGCAGCCCATCACCATCGTAAGCACGTTCTCCGCGAAGGTGAATCAAAAAATTTTTGTTTCACCTCGAAATAACCCTAGATCCGGCACTGGCAAAACTATATAGTCCGAGAGCCAGGTGAAAATTTGGTTAATTATTTCTTCTCGAGAGATAATTGGTGATATGCATCAGACAATAGTATCATGAAGCCTTATGACCGTCAGCTGCGGCACGGTGGGGGGGATGAGGAGTTGTAACCTCCCACGCTCGAAGAAAAAAAAAATACATTCATTCATTTCCTCTCGGCTAAAAATTTATCAAATTATAGCTGACCCAATGTCTCAACAAAAAAAAAAAAATCAGCTGGCTATAACATAGTGTATTGTACGTCAGCTGATGTCTTGATCATGGAAAAAAAAATCTTCACTTTCAGTGATATCCTCTCAAATAAAAATTTACGTGATGATAGCTTATATGTAACTATTGATAAATATATACGTCAGCTGGCTGTATCTCGGTGGAAAAATCGTCAGCTGATACTTTGAAGGTCGTTACGTAGAAGTTAGTCAGTAGCATTTAATAATAATAATAATAAAGCTTTATTTAGTTCCATGCATAGTACATATTAGACAATAACAGTTGGTAACTTATTAATTTATTATATTCAATTACATTTATTACACATAACTATATGAATTTGATTTCTAATTATATATATATTTTTTATTTTTTTTGTAATTACTTTAAATTATTATTTGCTTTAATTATCGACTACCTATTTTTATCGACTACGCCTATAGAAAATATGTACTCAGTAGATGTGGAATCATGAGCTTTCGCTAAGTCCTCATAAAAATTGTCTATTTCTTCCTGTAATGAGTTTTCAGTGGGGGCGTGCGCTTGAATTACAGCAAAATACAGGTTTTCTATTTTGATTTCCAGTACGCACACTCTCTCAGATATTCCAGTAAATTTTACGATGTTATCTTTGTGTTTCTTCTTTACTAGAAAACCTACTCCATATAGACCTTTTGTTTGGCCAATGTAGTAGAAGATGTATTCGTCGTCTTCGATTGTCTTTTCTCCTAGGCGGCGAACTTAGCTCAAACCTATTATATCATGCTTAATATCTTCTAGTGCAGCTTTGAGCTCAACATATTTTTGATCAGAAGATAATGATCTTACGTTGAGGGTGCAAATGTAGACGGCATTTTTCGTTTTGATAATTGTTCTTGGGGGGTTTTGGTCGAACTCTCCCGCGGTGACCGGCCGTACTGGGAGATTTGGGGTTGGAAGAGACATTGGGTCAGCTATAATTTGATAAATTTTTAGCCGAGAGGAAATGAATGAATGTATTTTTTTTTTCTTCGAGCGTGGGATGTTACAATTCCTCATCCCCCCCACCGAGCCTCAGCTGACGTTCACGAGACATTATGGTTCGATTTTCTGATGCATTTTACTAATTATCACTTGAGAGGAACTTGGTCATATAAATCTGTTACTGGCTCTCGGACTAATAACAAGATTACATAGGCTTACCCGGGGGGGGGGGGGATTTGGAAGTTCAACGACCTACCCCATCCCAGCGTCCATCCAGCGACTCTCGCGTTTTCCATATTGAAGGTTTCTTATTGACCTCCTTGGTCTAGTACACCAACTTTTCAGTTCGGTCATAAATAAAAATAAAATTGGACACCCCCTCCCCTAAAAATAATTCTGGGTACGCCTACTTTTGAATTACAAAACGTTCTGATCGATATTAGGAATCCAAGATTTTGGATTAATAAGGGAGAGGGGGGGAAGCAACACGAACTCTGCTGAAGGTAGTAATTTAAAAAGCTTAATATCAGTCCGACAATACTTCTGGTAATTTTGAGCAGATTAAAAAGAAAAAACCGATTATCAATATCGATTTAAAAAAAATATGTATTTTATTTGAAAATTTTGTTTTATTCGTCCCATATTACAAGCAATCCTGTTAACCCCTTCAGCTAAGCTCAATGACTTGTGTTAAGAGTGGGTTCACGACGGTCACGTTCAGTCGAATCCTGCCCATGATACTCATTGTTAGGATTTCATGTCAATTTGGCTACTACAGATATATATTTGATATAAGGTCCATGCAAAATATGTCAAAATTCAATCTCCAGCAGCCTAATCCATCAATAGAAACATGATTGAAAACTTACGGCCGTTTTCAATCTAACTATTTCTTGGAGATTTGAAAACAAATTATTAATGCGTTTTTAATTTTGTTGGCAAAGTTGCAAGCGTTAGCTCTCTATGTAGTAAAACATACCAAGCAAGAAGGTTTTAGTAATAAAAAATAACACATTAGACACGAAACTAACTTCTATCGAATCATAGGAATGCTCTCAAAAGTGCGTCAGGAGTATCTTGATGTTATGTTATAGTCCGCGACTGGTCGACATGGCAATTGTTAAATTTATTTTCCGTACACAACTACAATATAAAATTAATGTAACAGATTTAGGTCACGGCAGCCTGGTTGCATTAGTGCAGTGGTTCCATACCGACCTTATTAGTTACCCTTTTTGACTATTTTAAAACCTATTTTACCCGCAACGTCGGCCAAGTGTGGGTTTAGGCTATCTTCATTACCCCCCGCGGAGGTTGTAGATTCTGCAGTTTTACCTACTTCCTCGTTGTGAACACCGGCATTAGAGACTACATAACTATGCAAGTAATATTATAGTGCTGTGTGTGCATTTAGAAAGTGTTCTTTCTATCTTTATGTCTCATAGTCTGATAGCAATGGAAATTCGACACGACCAGAGAGAGATAAGGCGTAGGACCGAAGAAGGAAGAAAGAAGAGTGACGTATCCGATGCACGGATGGAAGTGACATTTTCGAAAATATCCACCCATGTATAGACCCACGGTGTTACTTAACCTCGTTGATCGTCAGTCAGTTTTGCATCCTTAAATCATAGACGTTTTGACTTTAACACTAGCCAAGTGCGAGTTTATCTTTTAAGGTTTATAAGGTTTACTTAGGACTTCGAATAAGGGAGAGTTGGGTGGTTTGAACACCCAATTCTCCCCCTGAAGTCCTGAGTTATTCCTACGCATTCGATATGAAGCGGGTATGGGACTTGTACCTACCGCCCCCCCCCCTTCTAAACCCATACCTAGGTTGCCATATCGACTTGTCGCGGACTAGGTGTGTGTGTATATGTGTCGGTTCCTATGGTAGATTTATAACATAAATAAGTACCCCGTTTTACGTGAAACTTACCATTATCAACAACTTTGCCATAATCTGAAAGTGAACGCGTTGTTTTAGTCACTTAGTATGTGTCTAAACGAGTGTAAATTACAAAATTTAATAAAATAAATATAAATACATAAAAATAAACATAACGTAGGTTACGTACTGTGAGTCATTGGTTTTTCATAATATATATCCGGTGAATTTCCATATGAATATTAGAATATAAAATATTCATGCATTCCTGCATTAGAAAATAAAATATTCATATTATGAATATTTTGCAATTCATCGGATTTTAAATCATAAATTAATGATTAAGTTACAAATAAACACAGCTCGCACCTCAGTATATTATACCATACAGTAATACTTCTAGTCACATTTTGATTTGTCGTTTCTGTTAGGATTCATAGATAGAGCAGAGATGAGATATCGTTTAATGAATTACTGATGAAGTAAGTGTTGGAAAAATTACGTAATGCTTAAAAAGAAAATCAATGATTAAGTTCAAAAATGTAGTCAAAAATGTGGTGAATATTTAAATGATAAAGAAAACAGGATCTAGTTGCTTGCTCCTTGTTACTTTATTATGCTTTGGTGAATTTTGTTGTCACATTGATAAGAGCATGATTTGACTTTTGGAAGTAAAGAATCTGCGTGACGAATAAATGCCATTCTTTTCTTTCTTTTGATATGAGAATTAATACTTTATATTTAATCATTCGTTACAAGTACTTTGGCCAATATTTAAGCACATATAGTTTTTACCTTTGTTGTAAGTAGATGCTCCTAATATATTGTACCCACTAAGGCTGCTTTTAGTTTATCTCATGTTTTAACTTTTTGATAATACAATTTGCATCAGTACTATAACATGGTGTATAGTATATTAGTCGCAGCAGTAGCAGTAGGGGGTAAGGTACCCCCATATCAAGTTTATAAACATTGTAAAATTGGCAATTTGAAAAGAGTGGCCGCGAGTTTTTATTGCTAGGTTCTTTTCACCGGCTTTACCTATTGTTTGCGAAGTTGGCATTACATGTACTTGTAGAATCCTGACGTATCACAAGTTGTTTCATGAAAATACATTACCGCACCGCGCTCCTCATTTTGAGACATTAGTTCATAAGTCTCATTTTCCCAGTAAAAGCACTTGCTACAGTGCCCTTCAACCGAAACAGTGATGTTTAGACCTACCCGTAAAAGTTCTAAAAGCAAATCGTTCTTTGCATTATTTTGGCGTACCCAGGTTCATTTTAACAAAGCAATTACCTCAACCGAAAATACTATGTATCCATCTTTTAAATTTTGGGAAGGAGGGGGGGATTTCAAGTCCCAAATCCCCCCTTGGTTAAGAGTAACTTTTGTGGTACTTACTGCTATATCCTAAGAAGGTGATATATAGATAGTAGATGATTGATGCCAGCCAGAATGTGTTGGCCACTAGGCAGGATAGGAAACCTCCTTGCGATAACAGACCTGGAAATTTTAAAATAAATATTATATTAATAATAAATTTGTTTCAAAAGTAAGAACAACAAATATTATAAATGTGAAAGTAATTCTGTCTGTCCGTCTGTTACGTTTACACGCTTAAACAATTGAACTTGATGCCTGATTTAGATGAAATTTGATGTGGAGGTAGTTTGTGTCCCAGGAATGGTAATTTGTTTTACAAGAGTGCAAAGTTGCTTTTTAACAGCGTGCTCAATTTGATTACCGAGCAAGCGAAGGATTCTAAAATTGAAAAATTAGAATCCTGAGCGTTAGCGAGAGGATCAAAAGAGCATGAGGTGAAAAATCTTTGCACTCGTGTGCAACACGTAACTTTTCATCCCACCTCAGCGAGGAAATGATTAAATGCAAAAAAAAACATTTAATATAGATAGCTCATTTGCGCATTATTAACAGTTTCAGTTTATTCTCTTGGCGTCAAATAAATTTCCTCGTCGCTAGAATCACTTATTTTAGGTTTTTCTTGTTTTCAAGTTTCTTATTTCCAACATAAGGTTTTAACAATATGACGTAAAAAGAAAATGGCGCACGCAAAGCAAAATAAAAAAATAGTACACCAAGAAGGCTCCGAGTCTGAGTTTTTAACAAATTAAAAAAATTACGTCACCATGGAGGTAGAAGTAAATAGGTTTAATGATGTTTTGAATTCACAAACTTAGTGCACACGATGTTCTAAATTCAATTTACTTTATCCTCTAGCGGATAAAAACGGCAGACTCAGATATCAAAGAGCAAAAATACTCTTTTCGAGATGTTGGGATGAAAAGACATTTAACCGGCGTTTATTCATTGATACCACCTAAAGAAAAATGTTTCTGGATATGCCCATGCCATTAAGCAGAGGCAGAGAAAGAGTTAAGATACACTATGTTGGAGTCCACTTTAATAAAAGGTTATGTAGGTTAATAATGGCAGAATAAAATCTGTAGCGAGTATGACTTATAGAAAGACTAAATAGTATTTAAAGAAGAGTACTTACTATTAAACAGTATAATTTGGAAGCAATGCAACAAAGACAGCGGTGGGAAAAACGCGTTGATGTGCACATCGAACGCGTAGCCCCATTCTACGTCCGGTCCATCTGGATCCCGTCGCAAATACTTATTAGTTACGTACCTAGAAAATAGACACATTATAAGGTAAGCAACGTTGAGCCAGTAAGTAAAGTCAATTTAGTTGACATTTGACAACTCACATCACTATCCAAAACTAGGCACACCGCAGGGATGTTGCTGATGCAGATTGTTTCGCATCCGCGGATGCGAATGCGGATTTTTTTACGGCCGCAGATACGGATGTAAATGTTCAGATCAAAGTAGCTCCGCAATTGCGAATGCGAAAATTCACAACTTTTTAATATTTTTAATTTGTTGCCCGCAACTTTGCACTGGCTGGTGGTGTCGATAAAATCTGCTTTTATACATAAGGAATAGTTCCAATTTTTTCAATAAACGGTCCTATAATGTACTTCTGCATATAATCATATATTTTTTCAGTCAAGTTTTTTCTTATTATAATAATTTCTTATTTTGTAACGTCTGTATTGATAATGATCAATTTGATTGAATAGTCGTAATCTAAGTATGTAATGTTGGATATACCAATCTACTTACCAGAAGATTGTAGACACAAGCACAGCTGCACCAATAAAGTCGAGGAACACCACAATCAGTACAAACATAATCATTTCTGAAAATGTTAAGTCCATAGCCAGCCCAAAACATATTGATGATACTGAAATGTGCAAAAAAATATATATTTAGGTGTTCATTTCGGCTCCGCTATGTGGATGTCAGGAACCTTTCCGTTTTTGGAAAAAGTTATGATCAACAAGAAAATTATCAATTCTCACAAAACTTTTTGATGCAAATCATTCCTGTCTCTAAAAAGTTACAAATAAGAAACATGCGTTTTTTTTTTAAAAAGATTACTAGCAATGTGGGATTTGGATCCCACTACTAGCAATCCTATTAACTCCTCCAGCTAAGCTCAATGGCTTGTGTTAGGCTTGGGTTCACGTCGGTAGTGTAATGTACCCATTACACTACCGACGTGAACCCACTCGGATTCGAACCCGCGACCTCATGAATACGGGACCGAAGCCTTAGCCACTTAGCCGAGAGAGACTTAGAGACTTAGCCTTAGAACTGCTGCCTCAGCATAGCAAAAAAAAAGTGAATTTCTTAAAAGTACAACAATGATAGTTCCTACTAAAATATTACTTGTTATGGTAATGAGTATTACCATAACAAGTATAATGCGCTTATTACACTACACTAAACCAGGGAGCCTAAACCCTTAAAAAGAGAGGTGTAATAAGAGTTAGGGCCCATAATCTCTAACAAATTTTCAAGGTCACCTCAATTTAGGATCTGATTTAGAGTAGTGTAATAGCCGTTTAAGTTGAGTTACATGTTCCAACACATAACTCAACTTAGTTATACACTATCTTGAAAGTTGATTTTTAGACCTTGTCAACCCCCAAAACCGGTTTTCGTTTGTGAACCCCTGGGAATCCTTGAGCTAGAGTTTTTAATATTTTAAATTAGTCAATATTTATTTATTAACTCTTCTCAATACAGATAATAATTAGAGTATACTTACAGAATAACCACACACTGAGTAGAACTAGAAAGGCTGGGTCATCTCTTGCAAACTGAGATTTTGTATCTGAAACAAAATATAGTTGTCTAAAAAATATACTTAAAATATTCTAAAAATGAGGTAGGCAAGGTAGGAAGTAGACTGAAATCCATCACATGGCTTAGTAGCAGCAAATGACATCAGTTCTGAACATGCCAGGTTGTTTTGCATCTGTGGAGCGGTGGGAGTGTGTTCCACACAGGACACCACTTTGTGTGATTCACAAATTCACACATTTTCAATTCACAAATTGTTGTTCCAAGTCTGGGTGTACTTTGTGTCTGTGACATGTATGTTTGCAAAGTCCTTCGCAAGACAGAGCATGTACCCTAATGCAGGAGTAGTCTTTTAAAAAAAAAAACAAAAGTTTTGTGAGGTTATTTGAACTATTGATAGTGATAGAGATATTCTTGCTAAAGATAGTTGCACCACTTAAACAAGTCTTTAATTAATTTATTATAACTGAAGTTGTTGCAAAAAAAGTGCATATTGTACATGAGCCTTTAGTTTATTAAAGAAATAAATCACACTTGCATCACATACAATAGAATGCATCATATAGATGTTACTAAGTTTCATGCCATTAGTTCTTAGAGGCAGAAATACTTTGAGAAAGACTTGAAAATTTAGGAGATAGGCCCAAGATTCATTCTTTTAGTTATGAATTATCCAAAGAGCTATGTACTTACGTTTCCTATAGTTGAAATTCCTAAACACTTTCTGTGGGGAAACAAACAGATACACCATTTGCCATGATGCAAATTCAAAGTCCATTTGGTTAAATTTAAAAAGTCTTCTGATGTATTTGTAACGTTTGACGGCCGCGGTGGCCGTCGTAGGCTGGTAGTTGCTGTAATTAGCTGGCGCTGGCAACGGAGACGTACTTCGAGGATAGTTACTCATTGGAGTCGGTGATGTTGAATACTTCATCGTGTCGTAATTTCTAACCAATTTTATTATTAATCACCTCAGGAAATACTTGTTATCGTTCATTTATTATCCTTATAAGTTAATAAAGGTATTACTTTAGAACTAAAACATGTTTATTTATTTTATTCGATTATTTTAATAATTATGATTAATCACAGCGAAACGTCAATTTGGTTACAGAAAAACAGAGAGTCTAAGAAACGTCATTTATACTTTCTCTTTGTCTGATTTTTAGTGTTAAAAAGAGACAGGCTTATTTTTATGCAAAAAGAATAAAACTTCGTTTCTATGTTTCATGATCTGACTGTTTTTCTGACATTGTCAGAGGTGACGTTTTGACATTACAATATAAGTTCAGTATTTTTTAAAAAATTTCGTTTATTAACGAACAATTTAAAAAAAAAAATAGAGATCAAGGAGACATATTTGAGTAAGCGCAATAACTAGTAAACACCGTATAATAATCTGTGTCTCTATCCTTCACTCTCATAAATCCTAAAATCCGTCATTATTTTTTCGAAAACTGTCACCCATATATAGGCCGCCGGACAGTGGTAATATGGAAGAAATCGCAGAAAGTTTGGTCGCTACTGAGATAAGGACCCCTCATATACATAGTGTTAATGAATAGGGGGTTGATTTTAATAAGAACATCTCCCTCAACACCGCAACAAACTAAAAGAGCTCTACAAGTCCACACCTGCTACTGCTTTCCCCTCACTACTTGATTTTCATGCTTCATTTGCAGGCACAAGTTCGCAAGGTGAAGAAAAAAACCCGGACCATGCTCAGTGTAGGGTTCCGCAGCCTTGAATAATTCAACACCCTTTTGTTGTAAAACGCAGTTTTTCGGCCATAAGTCTATGACGGTCTATCGGTTCATGTCCGAAGAAATTTAGTGTAAAGTATTTATTAAGCGCTAGGTACCTTTGTGAATTTTTCCCTTATTTTTTGGTCACATGGTTCAAAAAATAAGGGAACAAAGATAGGGGAACCAAATATGCAACTATCGGAGCGATTATTTCCAAAAATACACACGTTGTTATTTGATCAAAATATTTTTTTTCCAAAACTATTTATTTTTATTATTTAGCTATCAAACTAAGTAGCAGCTACTACAAGACACCTTTCCACCAAATTGCATTATTATTAATTAAGTAGTCCTGTGCATACGGACAGATAGACAGATAGACATGACGAAACTTTAAGGGTTCAATTTTTGCCATTTTGGCTACAGAACCCCAGAAACCAAAAACAAAGAAAATTTATAAAAATATTTATTTCCTTAAAACTAACAGTCAGTTGTAAACATTATCACAATAAATTATTTCTTACAATTTTCTTGTAACGACAAAGGTTTTTAAAAAATATATAAATAGGACCTAGATCGCGTGAGTTTATAGACAGTGTTAAAAATACATTATTTTTTAGGTAATAATATAACTTTCCTAAATATTTTTAACATTTATGTAGATAGGTATTTAAATTAATTAAGTTATGGTACATACTTAGTTCTAAAGTTTGAAATAACTTGGTAGTTTATTGGAATGGTAACTGGTTGAGTGTTAGGTTTAAAACTTTGCAAATCTGAAATTATGTATTAAAGAAGGGTTTTTTTTAATAATAAGTATTAAAAAATAATGACGTAAGTACATATCATCTTGGTACCAACCGGGTTACTTTATTCTATACTAGCTGTCCCGCGCAACTTCGACTGCGTAAAATTTTCCCCGTTTTTGCAACGTTTCTCATTGCTGCTCCGTTCCAATTGGTCGTAGCGTGATGTTATATAGCCTATAGTTTCTTTGTTTGTTTGAACGCGAATCTCAGGAACTACTGGTCCAAATTGAAAAAATAAATTAAGCCCATTTATCGAGGAAAGCTATATAACATCACGCTACTCTAAGCAAAAACGAGGGAAATTGATGCAGATGAAATTGCGCGGGTCAGCTAGTTATACTATAGTATAAGTCTGCGACATATTACACGACACAAAATCAGATGGGATTCTACTAGATTGTTTTTTTCTACCAGTAAGTATTTACTAATTTATTTATTGTTACATATTCATAAGTTCAGGGTAATCAAATAATGTAATAACATCTGATTACTACAAACTTACAATGTATTATAATATAAATGTTACATTATGTATGACTTTTCTCTTAAACTAGATGCTGCTGCAACCAATTGGTGTAGCGTGTGACCCTGGTATATACGCCAGGGTATCCAGGTTCACCGCATTTGTTGCCGAAGGATACCACGCCGATCTGCGTCCACCTGCCTTGTACCTGCAGCATTAGGGGTCCACCGGAGTCACCCTGAGGAAGAAAGAGGTATTATATTCCTTGATAATGTACTCAGAATACCCTTGGTGGAGCCAGGTGGTTGTTCTGGTCGGAAGAGCCTGACCTGAAAGTTAATGCCATATCCACCAGCACTCAGGAAATAACTGCTTATGAGATTATTCAGGGCCTATTATAAATATTGATCAATTCTCAGGAACCAAAGACGTATAGACCAGGACTGTGCCATCCCTTTCAATAAAAAGTAAATATTGACTGCAAAGCGTGAAAGAGAGAAAAAAATTGTGCGGTCTTTGACAGGTATTGTCTACAAAGTAGCGTTGTCTCTTTCTAGAGAATGGTAACTTTTGTGAGATTATGGCGCAGTCCTGATCTCTACGTCAATGGTTGGAACAATACCAACACTACCGGATCTAGAAAGAGGGGGGAGGGGATGTGGCGGGATTACGAGCCTTAAAGCCTTCCTCCAAAGTATCATAGTCCTCGCGTGTATTTGCATCTACACGGCCTTTTTAGTATTACTTTTATTCCTTTTCATTAAACGGATTTCAAAAAATCTGAAACCTAGGAGGGTTTAGCGGGTTAAGCCCCCATCCAAATCAATATCCTGGATCCAGCTATGAATACCAGTATGCATCGTTTGTTAGTTTAGCACACCTGCGATTGGCACACGCCAATGCGCACACACAACACGCCGCAGGTGTACTGCAAATATAATGGCTAAAGTATCCTTACCTGACAAGCGTCCACTCCTCCTCTGGCATATCCAGCACACAGGAAAGTATCTGTGATGGGCTGGAAGTACGCTCTATCGCAGTCCTCATTCCTCCACACTGGTAACTTGGCTTCCAGCTGCTTGGAGCTCTCCCCTCCACCGTAACGGGTCGTCCCCCACCCCACCACGGTGGCAACGGAGCCATCGAACAACTCTCGATTTATATCTCCTCTTGGGAGGCAGATTGGAATCACATATTTTGATTTTTGGACGTTATCTGAAAACATGACGGTGTTAGGTATTAAAATTCTATTACCATGTACCTAAGATTAATATTAGGTATCTGGTAGAATAGTGTAATGAATGGTAAATTCTTCCTTTCGTTTTTAAGAGAGCTACAGCATACCTAGCAGGGAATTTGGGTGTACAACTCCCCCCCGTCTCATCGAAATTGCAAAAACGTTGGTACAATGTTTACATTTGGCCGGTGTTTAGTCCCCAAAAATCGACTCCCCTCCCTACAAATGATCCTGGGTCCTGGCTACTGCGTACGTCCATGAGCTACTACTATTTGCGTATAAGTCCTGTGTCACATTACAAATATATACAAGTCACGGGCACAAAATACACTCATACCCGAAACATCAAATTGTGGATTATGCAAAATGGTGTCCCTCTTGCACAGCGGTCATACACACTTCCTCTGCGTCACCGAGGCAGTCTAATAGCCAGAAAAGTAGGCTCCTGATTATCTATACTAATATTATAAAGCTGATGAGTTTGTTTGTATGCTTATTTGTTTGTTTGAACGCGATAATCTCAGGAAATAGTGGTTCGAATTGAAAAAATATTTTACTGTTGGATAGCCAATGTATTGGAAAGGCTATAGGCTAAAACATCACGCTACGACCAATAGGAGCGGAGCAGCAATGAAATATGTTGGAAAAACGGGGAAAATTTACGCGGGCCAGCTAATATATAATATTATTGCTCATGATAGTCGTCGTATCGTTATTATGATTGTCAAAATCATTGACGTTAATTATAAGTTTACGAGTAATGACGTACCTATTGATCCTGCCTACTTAGTCCCAATTTAAAACAGTTATAACCAACCCAAAATATACGCCGTGTGGTGCCGGCTTAAGAATAGTACCACCCCATCTCTACCCGTGGGTGTCGTCAAGGCGACTAAGGGATTTCACTCCGGAGGACGGGCAGCAGCGTCCTCTGCGTATTTAAAGCCTTACTGCGATCGCCAACCCGCTCGCCAAGCGTGGCGATTATGGCAATTACCCCCAGGATCTACATACTAGTAGGTTCTACTGGGGAGACCCGTGCCCAGCAGTGGGCCATCATATGGGTTGATATGTATATATAACCAACCATAATATACCAACGTAGCCTTTTAATTACTTACCGGACAGTACAAGTACAGCAATATCATTGTAGAACCCGACTCTGGAGAAGTCCTCGTGAGCGCGCACGGCTGTAACTCGCATCGTGACAGGACGGGAAGGCTCGTCGTCTCGTGCCAGGTCCACATCACCCAAGCGCACGCTGAACTGACGGGGTGGGAATCTGAAACAGTTAAGGATTAAATCAGTATGTTTTCAGCTCAAGAACAGCTGTAATTTCTTATGCGAGGTGGAAATATAAGATCAAGAGCATGTCGGACCATGTTCAGTGTAGTGTCTGCAGCCTTGAATAATTGCATCAGCGTATGTTCAATGCACTTACGCCCTTTTGTTAAGAAACACAGTTTTTCGGGAGCAACATAATGACGGTTTATCCGAACATGTCCGAAATAATTTTAGTTTAAAGTTTTTCTTAAGAGCTGCCATTGTGATTTTTTTCATATTTTTTGGCAATATGGTTCAAAGTTAACCCCCCCCTTGACTTTCACAATTTATGCAACTTTCGGAGCGATTATTTCTAAACAATTTACTCAATGAAAAGTTTATTAGAAACCTTAAAATATTTTTGAAAAACCTGTCGAATGATGTGCCACATATTCATTTTGCTGAAAAAAAATGTTGCTTCTGCTACATGTATGGAGTGCCTCCCCTCAAAATATTTTTATTAAAATGCCTGTGATTATAAGGGTTCCGTTTTTGCCATTTTGACTACGGAACCCTAAAAATGTCATGTGGCTGGGTCTAAACTAAACTCGAAAAACACTGCATAATTAGATGGAGGGTCCTGAATCCTGGGGAAGACAAAGCTTGTGGCAGTCATGGCCTCCTTGAACTTTTCCTAACCTATGCTGAACGTAGTTTTATACAAGGCAAACTGATGCCTGTGCTTCATGTATCGCTTTTTAACGACATCGTGATACGCCCTGGAGGCCGCCGTTTTTGAGAATGCTATCCCAAACTTACAAAAATACCAAAATGACCGTTTTAATCGAAACTTATCTGCAACTGCACTGCAACTATACTGCTTTAAATACGTGAATTGCTATAATTATTTTACTACATAAAGGCACAGATAATATAATACTATACTAGTAATAAAGGTAAGGTAGCGTTACTTCCAATACAGAACTAAGTACCTACTCAATTGGAATAGCAAGTGTACCTACCTATTTATTGCTCTTACATCCATCTATCAAAAACCTCTTCCTCAGATGACGTATGAACTCAAATACTTACGGCCTCTGTTTCGAGTCCCGGGTGCAATGGGCAGCAGTCAGGACGTGTCTCTTACCGACCAGCGTGCCTCCGCACCAAAACTCGCGGCGCTTGCTGCCGTGCAGGTATATGGCTGCCATCCAGGGCCAAGCGCCTGGCTTGGATTCTGTGCCTCCTACAATGCGACCGCCTTCATCTTCTCTTTGACCACAGTCTGGAAATAGAAAATTGGGATAGCGGACTAAGATCATAATATATTGAGATCATTTTTAATTCGTCTTCCTCCAGGTTTCCCAAACATTTTGAGAAACCTTACCATAGTGTAGGTATACCACAGATGAGATAAACCTTATTATTACAATTAGTTGGTCAGTGAAAAAGTCAAGGAAGTAGAATTATGTGAGTATGTGGGCTTTAGAGTCCTAACGATAACCCGCTCAAGAAGAAAAAAAAAAAAAGATGTGGTGAATTTCGCGTAACAGGTAGGTTTAGTAAAAACAAAAATATGTGCACAAAAGAAAAGAACTATAACCCATGATATACTTAAAAAACAAATGATCTTCGAAATATGATAGAATATTCAAAATCAGTCACCAATAAAAATAAAAACAGCCTTCTAACCATAAACCACCGTTTGTAGGCTATTTATATCGCAGACATACTCAGGAAGGCTACACACGTAACTTGTGTGTAGCAACTCTCAGATTCTAACTAAACTTAACTTTCGTAATTGATTAACTAGTAAATCATCTGATAACTCACCGTCTATATCCACAATATTGGAGAAATTAGAAATAACTGGTGGCGCGACAGTATAGTACGACGTGGTAGCAAGTGTCCGAGGCGTAGTCACAGTTGTGGTGATCGGTCTCTTTGTCGTCTTATTTGTCACCGGTCTCTTAGTACTAGCGGCTGGTTTGGGCTTTTTCGTGGTCAATACAAGCACAGCTGACGGCTTTTTCGTCGTAGCAGGCTTTGGTTTCTGCGTCGTCACTGGCACCAGGTATGTAGGCTTGGTTGTAGTTGCTACCACAGGTCTTTCAGAAGACACTATTGCATCTCTGGGACAACAAACTCCGGGCACGAATAAATCTTTAAAACATAAAGATTCTCGGAGGTTAACCAAGTTTAGGAGAAGTTGTGGACAGTTGCTTAGATCTTCACAAATGCCTTCTTCTCCTTCTGGTGTCGTACAATACTTTTCGTCATCCTCTTTTCTGTCAGCAGTAGCTATTTTTGTAATTGGTGCATCTGGTAGCACTTTGGGTAATGCTTTCTTAACTATTGGGGCTATTTTGTCAGTAACGTTGCGACCTAATACATTTTTGCTTATAGTGTAGATAGCCTGAGGTAACTGCTGAAGTGTAGGATCCGTTTCATTCTTCTCTCTGGATTCACTAACCATATCGACTAAGTAATGTCCTACAGTATTTATGGCACCAAGAGTTTCAGATATTTTTGTGAATGCAGACTCTGAGAGCAACCTTGGATCGTTTGGCACTCCCTGATGCTGGGGATGACCAAAGATAGATGCTCTGCCGTCATAATATTGAGGACCTTGGAAGTTTTGAACTGGTTGGTGAATTGTCTGGTCATATTGATTGTTACTGTAATAAGGATGGGGTATAGCTTCAGGCGATCTTTTCCTGGGTGACGAAAAGCCCCATGGTGGATTTCCTTGTAAGTGTGGGTTCGGCCATTCACCTGATCTTCGCACGAAGGTAACTGAAAGAAAATGAGCGCATGTAGAAGCTGTTCAGGGTTATGTTATGAGGAGGTGGTTGGAAGAACTGATGCATACCTACCCGGGTGGTGGTTTAAATACTGGCATCTGACTGTTGTAAGCAGTAGGGTACCTGCAACAAAAGAATAATTAATTAGTATTTTAATTTAATTTCATAGAATTATTGTTACATAGATCTGCTTAGTAGACCTCATTTGGTTTGTTTTGATAATCATGATTAGTCCATGCGTTTCTACATATAATGGTAAGACAGTAACTAGCGATCGGTCACACAACTAGCATCTAGTAAACTCCGCCAGCTATCTGAAATTGCTTATGTTAGGAGTGGGTTCACGTCGTTGCGAGTATAATGAGAGAGATTGAGAGGACTAGCGGCCATGGGGTCCAAGTGCTCGCCTTTTATTCAAAGATATTTCCCAGCGTCTTGTCAGTGCATCTCGTGACCAGAAGGCTGGCCATATCTTTGTACAGATATTAAGCAATGCCATACAACGTGGCAACCTTCTGGGCACTATACCGGTTGACATCGATGTGGAGGAATTCTTCGACGCCTAAACTGGTTGTGACTCCCTTTTTATGTAATCCTTTTTTTGTATTTTATTATGTAAGTTGTAAATAATGATAGATTATCTATAATTAGTACGTAGGGTAATTTAGCTCAATGTATTTAATAACATTGTAAATTTTCAATATAATAAACTATGACTAAAAAAAAACATTTTGTATGAGATTAAATCAGTTATTTATCTGTACCTAAAAGTAGTGGCCAATTCGCAATTTGAAATAAGGCAGTACCGAAGTTCCTTACATATGTAAGACAGTGCCCCTCATATGTATTGACAGTGGAATCTAAATTAGCAATAGATATTTATACTATGTATAAACAAGACGCGAAAGGTAAATATGTATTCAGTTCTGCCATAAATGGTGCAAACGGAAAACAAGTTTCCAAAATGGATGGAACATATTTTATTTAGTTCGTTTATTCTCTCTTTCTTTACTTTCAGTTATATTTTTATATGTTTTTAAAAATTGTGTCCCATTGGCATCGAGTACAGAGACAGGGTTTCCTAAAACTCCTCATAATAAGTAGGTTTTACTATTTAGAGCCTGTGGGAAAAGAGCTAATATAACTGAAGGAAAACATTAATTTAATTGCATTATATAATATTCGGCCTGCGTAATCATAATTTGTTAAAATGCTCTTTGTAACGAAGCAATAACAAAAGCCGTGATAGTTCTTTAACTACCAGCTAGATGGCGCATGCGAGGGCCCAACTCGCGTGCATGAAAGGATAGAAAAAATTGAGGTCTGTAACATAGACCAGATAGGTGGTTCGATTCCGGGTTTGATTCCTGAGTCTGGACTTCAAATATTTTTATCTTTCAAAAATGCAATTAATGTATTAATAAAGTAATTGGCAAGAAATGCCTATAAAAATTACTATACAAAAGGAAAACATATTCTACGGAACACCTCAATATCAACAGCTTTGAATATTGTGATCGTCCGATCCCATTTGTAATGTGGATGACATTTGATACTTTATAATGCAGATTTATCGCATGAATAATGTGTGTTGAGTAGCTCTCGTGTAGGAATTGCAACGAAATCGCTCAGCGGGAGATTGCTCACGAGACGTTTATTATTTTTTACGGAAATCACGCGATGATTTTATCAAAGATTTATTATTTGTTTTCTTAATGTGTGTGTTAATAAACTTAAGTAAGTTACAATTATAGTTATACGTACTTATTTAATACCTACTTAATGAAATCTAGAAAGGGTATTTGATTGTTGCAACCGAAATTCTCTCCGAAATTACGAAACCATTCCCGAAAAATGATTCTGGGTACGCCCATGACTTACCTATATACAGGATGATTTTAATATGCTAATAACCTTAAAGCTTTCTTTGTCAAGTTTAGGGCCTAAACCTCAAAATAAACAACGGTTTTACTCCAGTAAAATAGTATGTAGATGTTTATTAGTATATTACAAATCATCCTGTATAATTTACACCCAGTGTTGGATTAGACCATGAGCAAATTATAAACAATTGCTTAAGGCATCGCATTTTGGGAGGCATCAGAAACTGCACCAAAAATATATGTATAGGTATTTTTTTAGAAAAATCGCGAGTTCACTGTGATAGTTTGGAAGCCCGCGTAAAGGAAAAGCTATTAGATAGACGTGAAATTGCTTTGGGCATCAAGTACATACACTTTATCCGGCACTGCTTACACATTCTATTATTAAAAGTTTAATTAACCTATTGACCGCCACGGACGTCTATGGACGTCAAATTAAAAGTGCTCTTTTAATTTGACGTCCTTAGTTAGGTTAGTCTAACTTTTGTGTTTTTTTCGACGTGCCATGCCGTCGGAGGCGTCGTAAGCACAGTTTTAAATTTGACTTCCACAGACGTCCGTACGGTCAAAAGGTAGCAGTATATTTTTAACTAGCTGTGCCGCGCAACTTCGTCTGCGTAAATTTTTCGTCCGTTTTAGCAACATTTCTCATTGCTGCTCCGCTCCTATTAGTCGTAGCGTGATGTACTCGATAAATGGACTATCCAACAGTGAAAGAATTTTTCAATTCGGATCATTTGTTCCTGAGATTACCACGTTCTAACAAACAAACAAACTCTTCAGCTTTATAATATTAGAATAGATAACAACGTAAGCCTAGATATTAGACAGCTCTACGCTGAGGATAATAAGTACCCTGATTCACGTATTACAAAGATAAATACCAAAATATTCGGTCAAAATTAGCATAAAGTACATCGTAGTTTGCATATGGAGGTGGTGACGACTCAGTTGATTACCTGGCGTTATGAAGCCGTGGCTTATGAGTCATTGGTTGCTAGAAAGTTAATGCAGGTAAATGGCACCGCGACTATTGTGTAACGAGTGACATGACATCGAATGAGGATGTCGATTGTTTTGGTTGCTTGAATGTTTATTTGGTAATAAACCTACTTATACCCTTTTTGGAATTATTTCTTCTTTTTCGCTACACACTTGAAACTCTCTAATACTTGTGGTTGTCTTGTCAGGGTTGGTGACATGCTGTCTCTCTCGGCCTTCCTTTAATGAAGTGGACATATGGTGTGTTTTTGGTTACTATGCCAATAATAAGACTCTTTAGATTTATTGGCATTGTAAAAAACACGCTTGCGTTTTGATCTTACTAACTCATGCCCCTCGCTCGTGTTAAGTTTGTTCACAATTCTTTTTTATATCTGGTATACATCGTAAGGAAATCTCTTAGCTAAATTTCAGTTTTCTAGTCCAAGGAATCAGTGAATGAATGAGTTAGGACTTTCATTTCATCTTAAAGAAATGATTAATTGATTGGAGTTTTAAAGGGTTGACGATCGTCTTGAAATTCTTGAATGTCGACCATTTATATTGCGCTGCGTACTTATGTGGTTGTTAGGTAACATAGCGAAGGTGCATAGGTACGATTTCTGTGTAAGAGGACAACATCTTGTTCAATCAAGGGTTTGATATCCACATAAGAAAAAACTACGTAAGATCTATAAATGCAGGTTTCAAGTCTAGGAGCAATTTGTGTCTAGTGCAACATAAAGAAAACAAGAAAACCTTATTTTTATTAATACAAGTCAGCAGCAAGGACATTTATTTAATACTAGCTGTCCCGCGCAACTTCGTATGCGTAAATTTTTCCCGTTTTTGCAACATTTCTCGTCGCTACTCCGCTCCTATTAGTCGTAGCGTGATGTTATATAGCCTATAGCCTTCCTCGATAAATGGGCTATCCAATAAAAAAGGTTTTTTTTTAAATCGGACCAGTAGTTCCTGAGATTAGCGCGTTTAAACAAAAAAACAAAACTCTTCCGCTTTATAATATTAGTATAGATATTTTGTCGAAAGTCTCCAGAGTGGTCTGAGTGTTAAAGTGTTCTAGTTTTCTTGCAATTACCACCTTAATAAAATAAATCAGGTTGTACTGAGAATTCAAGAAACTAGTTTCTATAAACTATTGACCTGGACTGTCCCAGTTAGGAGCCGTGAACACTCGCGTTATCTCCCCATGAACTGGTTCTAAGATAAACAACACCTACATAGTTAACGTAACATAGTTAACTGTCTGTATCTGTAGTGACATTTTCGTTAGTTTCTAGTAAGACCTAGTTTAGGTTGCAGCTTTCGTTGGATTTATCTGTAATAATATTATAAAGCTGAAAAGTTTATTTGATTAAACGCGATAATCTTAGGAACTACAGGTCCGAATTGAAAAAAATCTTTTAGTGTTAATTTTCACCGTTTTTGCAACTTTTTTATTGCTGCTCCGCTCCTATTGATAGTAGCGTGATGTTATATAGCCTATAGCCTTTCTCGATAAATGTAAATGTAAATAAATATTTTTTTTCAATTCGGACCAGTAGTTCCTCAGATCATCGTGTCTCTCGTGTTCCTCTGATCTTAGTGTTGGATAGCCCATTTTTCGAATAACATCACGCTAAGTACGACCAATAGGAGCGGAGCAGCAATTCAAAATGCAGACGAAGTTGCGCGGGTTAGCTAGTCATGAGATAACGATCAATGTTGCAGCATAATTTACACTTAATTAAAAGCAAATTAAAAGGAATGCGAAGCTAATTTGCTGATGCTTTTACTGTTTATTTATCTTTTTACCCGACTGCGGAGGAGGGTGTGTTTGATGTATGTATCCTTCTAATGTTCCTATGTCCGCTCATAACTCCTCAAGGTATAAACCGATCATGGTACGTCATTAGATTCTTCTTGTGAGTGTCACTAAGTAAATAAAATTCTTAAAAATCCAAATGGTGGGTTTTTGAGCTATAACGTAAAATTGATCGATGTCAAAATGTTACGCTATTTTTCGTCTAGCCTATCAGCCTGCAAACATCGTGCGTTAAGGAACTACGTTCCAAAGACAACGTCATAATAAAACAAATAGTTCTTCTTAAATCACCTTCTAAATATCTTACAACGACTAAAAAGTACCTACTTAATAAAAAAGTAAAAAAAAAACTAAGAAACCCGCCTGCAAAATGGCAAAAACTAGATACACTTCTTAATTAATATCATGCAGTCGGAGGTAATAATGATTCTGTTCAACTAAATCTCCGACTGCATTATATTCATTATGAAGGGTTGTTCGGTCTTTTTAGGGTGTTTCTGTCTTTTTGCAGGTGTGTTTTTTGAATTAGAAGTTAGTGAAGACAGTCGAAGTACCTTTTAGGTCTAAGCAGGAAGAATGGGCTACACACAACGACTTGAAAGCACATCAGAGTAAACCTTACTCAAGTGCACATTACACAAGCTTAACTAACATCTTTCTAATACGGAACTATTGAAGTAATTTTTATAGGCATTTCTTGCCAAAGACTTTACAAATTTCGAAAATGCAATTATTGTATTTGTAAAATACGGAACTAGCTATTATTACCTGACTGGCCTGGCGCAAGAAGGAGGGTTATGTTTTTTATTTATTTGTTTACGTAGTGTTAAAATTTCACGGCACACAGTTGTTTTAGTCAATACGTAGATACCTATATTAGATGTCATGAAGAATTAAAGTTATGACGAGATAGATGGCCTGGAAACGTTGGGTAAATAAAAGGTTCGTACCTTTTAATAATTCACGCGATTAAGTCGCGAAATATATCTAACAAGCGGCGGTAGCGTAATGGCTAAGGCATCGGTCTCGCAACCGTGAGGTTGCCGGTTGAACTTCGTCTGCGTAAATTTTCCCCGTTTTTGCAACATTTCTCATTGCTGCTCCGCTCCTGGTGGTCGTAGCGTGATGTTATATAGCCTATATTATAGCCCATTTATAGACTTCCTCGATAAATGGGCTATCCAACAGTGAAAGAATTTTTCAATTCGGATAAGTAGTTCCTGAGATTACCGCGTTCAAACAAACAAACAAACTCTTCAGCTTTTTATTATTAGTATAGACTAGCTGTCTGTTTTTGCAACATTTCTCGTCGCTGCTCCGCTCCTATTAGTCGTAGCGCGATGCTATATAGCCTATAGCCTTCCTCGATAAATGGGCTATCCAACAAAAAAAGATTTTTTCAAATCGGACCAGTAGTTCCTGATATTAGCGCGTTTAAACAAACAAACAAACTCTTCCGCTTTATAATATTAAGTATAGATAGGAGAATAGCACAATCCACCGTTTCTTGTTCTCTTACGTTTAGGCCATCCATCTATCTCGGTGGATGCCCTAACGAAAGAGACCAAGAAACGGTGGATTGGTTGTGTTAAAGACCTTCGAAAAAGGGGCTAGTTTGCTGGAGGAAAACAGTGGATGAGACCGAGTTCCATAAAGGAAGACAACCCTATAAGGACCTTAATCGATGGAATGAAATGAAGAATGTTTTTAAAAGAAATTGATTACCTAACTCCAAAAAACTAATAAATGGAATAAAAGAACCGGGCAAGTGCATGTCGGGCCACGCACAATGTAGGGTTCCGTAGTCCCCCCCCCCCCATCCGAATAATGTAACTGAACAAGTGGATTTTCTGTTGTTTTTGTTTTATATTTACAACGTTATATTCATGCAAAATTACAGCCTTCTAGCACTAACAGTCTCTGAGCTAAGCTGCGGACGTATATGGCGAAACTATAAGGGTTCCGTTTTGCTATTTTGGCTACGAAACACTTATAGTTTCTTAAAATGTTGTCGGAATGAAACCTTAGATGGGTGACGTATAGATGGAATTATACCTTCTTGCACACATTTTCCTTAAAGTTGTGTTATGAAAAATATGATGATCATTACCACGTATTTACGCGTGTTTCATAACCCGGCCTCGATGCTGTAACCTCGGGGAAATCCGTGTTACTTAAATGCAATACATACAGGACCTTGTGGTTCCAAGATGGGTGTCCAAACAGTTTGGTTACGTAATGACAAGCAGATGGCGCAATATGCGCTTTCTTTGATGGCTTAGAATACTGCATGATTGATGCATCGAGAAAGCGAAACGGACAAAGTAAACTAGGCGAATACCTACAGTAATTTTCTTCGCTAGTATTATTTTAGTTAGGTAGTACTTTAGTAATATTAGAGTACACCTAGGGTGGGTCTACATTAATAACTCTAATGGTTAATTTCCGTGCATCGCGGCCGATGGCGAGCCGCGCGCGGCTTACGACGAGCTGCTGACGCTCGAGGCCGATGCGACAATACTCAGAGTATGAAACGGGAAAAAAATTACGCAGACGAAATTGCGCGGGACAGCTAGTTCTGTATATGGCAGGGAATCCTGAAAAGACTCCGGTTTATATTTTATGCATATGTATCTCTCATTCCTTTTAGCTAACTAAAAGATTTGGCCGTAACTTACGCCAGTGAAGCAATGGTATTCATTTTATTCAAGCCTTACTATGGCCTGGTGGTTAAAAAATAAACTGCGCCATTTAGGTGCTCTCGTGAGTGTAGCAGCGGTATTGTGGAATTATTCAGAGTAGGAACTCACCATTTTGTGGTTAGGATGTAGGATGGATCAACTTAGCCGCTTGGGATTGAATAGAACACCGCAGTAATAAACATAAAGTGTAGGCGATAGTGATTACCTTGAAATTTGCTTAATTTGTTTGTTGCATAAGGTAATAAATAAACAATTCGAAATTCTTTATTCACCAAAGATGCCAAACAATACTTGTGATACGTCGGAATTCTACATTAGCCAAGTTCGCAAATAATAGGTAAAGCCGGAGAAAAGAACCTGGCAATAAAAACTCGCGGCCACTCTTTTCGAATAGTCAATTTTACAATGTTTTTTATGTTTATAAACGAAACTTAGTATACTATACACCATGTTAAAGGACTGATGCAAATTGAATTATTAAAAAGTTATACACGGACTCACCCCGCTTGCTCTTGCAAAAGAGAACTGGCGCAAACCTGTGATACTTGGTATTGATGACCGCCGGGAAATATGGAAGGGTAAGGAACTGCATGGACGCTTCTATCGGGCCTTAAATGGACCGGATGTAGACACATTATCATCTGTGTCCTGGCTACGTTTTGATGACCTATTTGGGGAAACCGAAGGTTTTGTTTGTGCGATTATAGATGATGTTATTAAGACGAATAACTATCGGAGATATATAATGAAGGATGGGACGGTTGACATCTGTCGGGCATGCCATCATCCCGGAGAATCCCTCAGACATATTATCTCTGGTTGTTCTCGTCTTGCTAACGGCGAGTATTTGCATAGACATAACCAAGTAGCCAGAATTGTCCATCAGCAACTTGCCTTGAAATATTACCTTGTGGAAACAGAGGTACCATATTACAGGTATGCACCCGACCCTGTTTTCGAAAATGGTCGTGCCACATTGTACTGGGATCGATCTATCATCACTGACAGGACTATTGTCGCCAATAAGCCTGACATAGTGATGATAGATCGATTAGAGCGCCGCGCAATGATTGTTGACATCACCATCCCGCATGACAATAATCTCGTGAAGGCAGAAAAAGATAAGGAAATAAAATATTTGGACTTAGCCCGCGAGATTGTTGACATGTGGGATGTGGATTCAGCAGTCATTGTGCCGATAGTTGTATCAGTTCACGGACTTGTTGCGAAGAGGCTGGACCAACATCTACAGAGGCTCGCGTTGGGTAGCTGGGTCAAGGGCCTGATGCAGAAGGCCGTACTCCTTGACACGGCACGTATAGTGAGGAGGTTCCTCTCCCTGAAGCCCTAACCACCGGTGGCTTGGTCCCTGTACCCGACGCCGGTGGGTTTGCAATTTTTTATACAATTAAATGTTTTTATTATTTTTTATATAAATATTTAATAGTATAAAAAATTAGAGAAATGTTAAATAAAGGGAATAATAATAATATCTTGGGACAACTCACACAACGCTATCTGATCCCAAACTAAGCAGAGCTTGTACTATGGAAACCAGACAACTGATAAACATACTTATATATTTCTAAATACATACATATTATAGATAAATAACACCCAGACACAGAATAAACCATCGTGCTCATCACACAACGTTTTATCCTGGGTGGGGGTCGAACCCACGACCTCTTGCGTAGCAGTCGGATGCACTCCCACTGCGCCACAGTGGCAGTCAAAGTCAAACATGAGATAAAGAAAAATTAAATACCCTTCCTCGATACATGGGCTATTTAACAGTGAAAGAATTTTTCCATTCGTATCAGTAGTTCCTGAGATTACCGCATTCAAACAAACAAATACACTCTTTAGCTTTATAATATTTGTAAAGATATAAAAATAGCACTGTGATATTTTGTCAAGCTTTATTTGTAACCATGCCTATCAACAATCCATGCCTAAATAAGATATCAATTTCATTAATTAGCGATGCTGAGGGTGGATCGAAATATTCGCGGCCTACCACATAAATACTTAACTTATTTTAATGTAACTGACCTCATTCGATTTGTTTACTCTCTGGTTGTCACATTGTAAAATTCTGTCACAATAGCATTATCTGTTTTTAAATTAGACTGAATTTTGTGAGCCAAAGTGCAGCGTTTTTAAAGAATGGAGAAAATTGAGCAACGTGCGGTCATCAAATACCTGTTTAAAAAAAAACTGACTCCAAAAGAGATTCACGAAGATATGTCAACAACATTGGGGGAATCTGCTCCATCGTATACGACTGTGAAAAAGTGGGTTGCAGAATTTAAACGCGGACGAGAGAGTATTGAAGATGACCCTCGCTCCGGCCGGCCTACGACGTCTACGACTGAAGAAAACATTGGGAAAATCTGTGATCTGATATTGGCAGATCGGAGATTGACCATCAGGGAGATTGCTGACACTATTGGCATCTCATATGAACGAACACAAAACATCATAGTCAATGAACTTGGATTTTCTAAGGTTTCTGCGCGGTGGGTCCCCAGATTGCTTTCAGTTGAACAAAAACGAATACGGCTCACGATTTCTCGCGACAGTTTGGAAATGTTTGAGACTGATCCACAAGATTTTTTGGACAGATTTGTTACAATGGATGAAACCTGGGTACACCACTACACCCCAGAGTCAAAACAGCAATCCAAGCAGTGGAAAAAACCTGATGAACCGACTCCAAAAAAAGCCAAAACAATTTTGTCAGCTGGCAAGGTGATGGCGTCAGTTTTTTGGGATGCTAAGGGTGTCATCATGGTGGACTACCTTGCAAAAGGTGAGACTATAAACTCTGCTTATTACTGCACCCTTTTACGTCATTTGCGTGAAACGATCAAAGAGAAAAGGCCAGGACTACTCAGCAAGAAAGTGTTGTTCCATCAGGATAATGCACGCGTTCACACGTCTGTTGAATCAATGGCTCAAATTCGTGATTGTGGCTTTGAATTACTGCCCCATCCCGCCTATTCCCCTTATTTGGCACCTTCGGACTTTCATTTATTCCCAAACCTTAAAAAACACCTTGGAGGTCAAAAATTTTCATCAAATGAGGAGGTTGAAACCGCGGTGGGTGACTTTTTTGAAGGCCTTGAAGAAACTTTTTTTATGACCGGCATACAGGCGTTGGAAACCAGATGGAAGAAGTGCATTGAGTTAAGTGGAGATTACGTGGAAAAATAAAATTACTTTTGTTTATATTTTATATTGTTTTCTTGCTGAGGCCGCGAACTTTTCAATCCACCCTCGTAGTAAGAAAACATATCTAAATATGGAGCTAATTGTGTTTGTGACATGTTTTGTAAACAACCAGAAATAGAGTGTCCTCATTTGTTAATATGTATTATCAAGAACTGCTTTTGTATGTACGCCTACGTATGTTTGTGAAATAATACCCTAACTAAGGGACCGTCTCCACCGGCAAGAGAATCGTAGCGACCTTATTTCTATACACCCTTTTAGAACATGTCTCCACACGGCGATGTTATCGCCGCGTTGCGACGTCCCGAGTCCCGCCTCGAAATAGTGACGATTATCGTAGCGGACATACGGCGGCCATCATGACGATATGCTAGCGGTATAATCACTCGTTCGTGGAGACTACCCGACGATAGTAGATCAGAATCGCCACGGTTTTCTCGTCTTTGGAGACGGTCCCTAAGTACTTACCTACCTATAAATGTTGATAAACTTTCGCGATTTGTACACATTATTAAAAAACGTCGGGCAATAAACAAGGTATTTTACCTTAAATTATTCACGCGATTAAGACCCGTAATATATATATTTTAATAATTACCTACCTATGTTATTGTTGTACCACCTGGGGGTGTCACAGGAATGTATATTCACCTCTACAGTGGCATGCTCAGGGCCTGGTATTTTTAAGGGATAGGGAGCAACCCTTGTTCTAGTTGCCCTGGGCTCTTTTCTAAGCGTCGTTTAAGTAACTTCTGGAGCCCCCGCAAGACTGTGTCTGCACAAGCGAGGGGCGCTACTCGATACCTACTTCTCATTTTAGCTCTTGCGCCGTTGACTTCAGGTTCATTGGGTCCATCACAGGCATACCAAAACCTTGTCGTTAGTATGCTCAGTTATCCGTTGGTCACCACCGTAGCATACCATTGTCATCTATCATTACTGAAAGCACCTCGGTGTCTCGAAAGCCTGGCTGCCTCGGCATGTTTACGTAGCAGAGACAAAAGGTTAAATGGTTCTATTGAATATAAGTCATCGGCACAAAATTTACTTCGGCATTTTATTAATATTTCTAAGGACCACAGCTATTTTACACTTAGCTACGTAGAAACCTTTAGGTAGGTTACCTACAGATAATACCTATTGCATAAGTTTGTATTTTCCGATCGTTATATGGTTTACCTAACAGCCTAGCGTGTTGTTAACTAGACACCTAATATTATAGTACGTGAATGTCTGGTTTAAAAACTATACTGAACAGGTACTCACACACGCACATACTCGGCCAGTTCCACAATTCTTTATCGAATATTGATACGTGTAAATCTATACCTATGCTTTTATTTAGTGAAATTCCAATTTATTTTTTGAGTTCACACGCAAGCCAAAAACTAATTAAAATCAGTTATTAGTAAGTTAATAAAAATATGACAGTTTGTTACAATGGATATTAATTTTACCATTTCAAGGCAAAAACTTTTGGACCGATATTTACACAAAACTTTAATTTACAGAACAATTGGCTACGTTTTATAGTGATATCATAGATCAACACGGCTACAGTGTTGAGAGTCCACATGAATTGCATTTCAACCACAAATTCACGATTTTTCAGAAATTGCTCACTTACTCAACAAACAAACGAATTCAAGCCCTAATAAGGCCACTAATAAACGAATATGTTCAGTTCCTTTTAAGACAGTGAAAGTTGAGTTTTAAAAAGAGATCCACCCACGAAATTAACTTCGAAAGCTACCTCTCACACTCATAACAAAAGCTTATGTAAATTTCAAAGATAAACCTATTACTAATCATCTTTTTTACAAATTGATAGTTTAAAACAAAGTCACTTCCCATATGTACGCTATCTTTAGCTACGCAACGTAGAAATGATCTGAACGACCATACCACCATAAAACCATATCAAAGGTTTTCCCTATATAAATGTGTCTATCAACATATTAATGTATTGTAATGTTATTAGAGATACACTAATGTAATTAATTACTTAATAATATAAAATTGATTTTCATGCTATTGTCAATAGTTGAACTGGCTTGGACTAACATTATTAAACTTCAACACCTGTTTATGTATACCCTATTTACTGCGAATAAAATTTATTTGTATTTTTATTTGTATTTTGTATTCAAATCAATGACTGGTCTGTTGGTCTAGTGCAGTGGTGGCGAACCAATAGCAGTGCCAAGGAAGGCACGCGTTACAGTTATTCGGGCAAGTTGTGTGATGTGTCCATGAGGTGAGCGAAGATATTTCGACACCATCGAAAGATAGGATAGTTTGATTTGATTCCCGTTGTTGCTACTTAACGTGACGTACTTAAATGTGACGTGTAGTGCAAGCTTCGACCGCGCGAAATGTTATACCGTCAGTTTTTTTGACGGCATGTCCAGCACATCATTTGCTTCGGCATTCCTAGTCTAGTGGTTACCCTGACTGCTAAGGCGGAGGTTGTGGGTTCGATCCCCACCCAGGATAAAACTTTGTGTGATGAACACGATGGTTTATTCTGTGTCTGGGTGTTATTTATCTCTAGTATATACATAGTATGTATTACGAAATATGTATGTTTATCTACTCCAGCTCCTGCCAGCCGTTATATTATATTTTATGTATGTAATATTAATACGTAAGGGTATGTATTATCTGGTATGTAAATATGTATTATATGTATTTATTTAGGTATATTATATGATATTGAAATAACATACGTTTATGTATGTACTCACTGTTTATTTATACATATATATCTTATCTTATATATACAACTCACACAAAGCTATCTGATTCCAAACTAAACAGAGCTTATACTATCGAAACCAGACAACCGATAAACATATATATATCTAAATATATACATAATATAGATAAATAACACCCAGACACAGAATAAACCATCGTGCTAATCACACAAAGTTTTATCCTAGGTGGGAATCGTACCTCTTGCGTAGCAGTCGGATATACTCCCACCGCGCCAAAGAGGCAGTCGTTAGTTTTATATGGTTTAATTTCTATTTTTTTTTTTAGTATATTCTATTTCTATTTTGTTTTATTTTATTGTTACACTCCCGATTACATTAAAATATCATTTTACTCTAGAGCTCAAATGTTGCTGGTAAAAAACTCGTTAGTTGGTTTGTTAGTTAGGTTCGCATTTGTACTTATTGTTTGTATTTTTTTTTGTTTTCAATAAAGAATTTGAATTTGAAATTGACGCTGTTCTGTTACCGACCAAGACGGCCTATGGCTTAGGCCTAGATACCATCTACCACTTGTGAGACTGTAAGACTAAGGACTTCTAGTCCTACAAATATTATAAATTAAACTAAAGCGGCAGTAGCCTAATGGTTAAGCTCGGACTCGCAGTCGTGACGTCGCGGCTCGAATCCTACCCATTATACTACCGACGTGAATCTACTCCTACACAAACATCTAAGTTTTGAACAAATTGCTTGTTATCTTTTGGTTTTTACCGAAATATTTGTGAGTATGGGTGGATGTTTATTGCAAACTCATTTACGCAAAGAATATTGAATGTATTTTGCCGTATCGGGTGAAACTATTTGCATTCCCCCATCCCCCATCGCACGAGATACCTACTTACGGCGATAATGTTGCCCGGAGCGAGTGCCTAAATGGCTAGATCCCCTGGAGCCCCTGTCAGGCGAACGACTCACACTTGACCAGTGTTAATAATATGTGAAATCTGACTAAATTTATCCGTGAAGAATCATAATTGGCTGGCAGATTATATCACTCACCGTTTTACTATGATTTGTTTAGGTGTAAGTCTTCCATAGTAAATAAATAAACAAAATAAATCTCACGATATCTCACTAGAAGGAGGGGGAGAGGATGGGGATTAAAAATCCACCAAAATCACCTCACATAATTTATGATGCCCCCTAATGCGTACCTAGGTTATAAAAAACAAACACGGCCTAAACCGTTTGGAAAAGTCAGTACATCTATCTAAGAGGAATATTTGTATTTTCGCATGTAACGAATAAACTCAAAAACTACCAGACCGATTTCAAAAATTCTTTCCCATAAAGAAAGCTGTATTATCGAGTAGTAGTATAGCCTATATTTTATTCTCAAAAAAGTTAGAGATCCTTACGAAAACTGCGTTTATACATAGTGGAGAAAAAACCGTGCGAAGCCGGAGCCGCTAGTTATTTATACATACTTAAAGAAAAAGCCATAGAGTGTTAATTTCATCAAGATAACACCAATTAAAACATTTCTGCGCGTCCGCAGTTACTTCGCGAGACGTGATCAACAATGGTGGCGGTTGCGCAAGAGTCGATGACGTGATTGCTTTCACTATCGCTCGGATTTCGGTCAATGAGTCAAATATGTGTTACAAAAGATTGTTACTAGACTAGACACACTAATATACTTTTATAAAGTTTACGTGGTTATTTTTAGTTTTGAAGGTTACCTACTGATTGTTAGCAGTTATTGTCCTGGAGGAAGGCTAAGTGCACACTCGTCTAAATCCTCCTGTGTGCTTTTCTATACTAATATTATAAAGCGGAAGAGTTTGTTTGTTTGAACGCGCTAATCTCAAGAACTACTGGTCCGAATTGAAAAATCTTATATTGCTGGATAGCCCATTTATCGAGGAAGGCTATAAGCTATATAACATCACGCTACGACCAATAGGAGCGGAGCAGTAATGAAAAATGTTGTAAAAACGGGGATAATCTACGCATACGAAGTTGCGCGGGACAGCTAGTCTTTGATAAAATATACACTCAAGAGGTAAGTTCCCGTATCACAATTTAAATTGTAATCCTGGGATCCACAGCTCAAGCGGAGGGGCGGGGGGGAAGGAAGAGTCGATCCGCCACTTTAAGCTATCTCCAACGTAAATTTCATCAAAACGGTTTTAACAATCAATCAAATCATTTATTGACATTAAATAGAGAATATACAATGGACCTACTTCAATACTTGAAACATCGAATATTTATTACAAAAAGTAAAACAACTGTTACTCAATAAAGGATATTACTCTATTATAGAATACCTACTTGATAATATATCTTATACCTTTAAACGAGCAATTCTTGTATATATATACTTATATATATAATCTGAATCTCGGCAATGGCTCCAGCGATTTTCATGAAATTTAGTATGTAGGGGCTTTCGGGGGAGATAAATCGATCTAGCTAGGTTTCATTTTTGGAAAACGTCGTTTAAAAAAAATAACGAGCGAGGCTCGGTCATCCAGGTACTGATATTAATTGGTGACATTATTTGATATAAATACTGTATTCATACATACATACATATCAACCCATATTATGTCCCACTGCTGGGCACGGGTCTCCCCAGTAGAACCTACTGGAATGTAGATTCTGGGGGTAATTGCCATAATCGCCACGCTTGGCGAGCGGGTTGGCGATCGCAGTAAGGCTTTAAGTACGCAGAGGACGCTGCTGCCCGTCCTCCGGTGTGAAATCCCTTAGTCGCCTTGACGACACCCACGGGAAGAGATGGGGTGGTACTATTCTTAAGCCGGTACCACACGGCCTGTATTCATTTTAGTGGAAATTATTATGAAATTATTAGACATTATATACTTACAAATTTAAAATTATTATTTCTACACTTGACTTCGGAAATTTCGACATGTGTACTGTATTTAATTGATTCTCACTTTGTTAGATTCTTAGATTATAAAATAATATTAATTAATTTGCATGCTCAAAGCTGTTTATGGTGAATCTTTGTATTAGGTACTATTATTGTAACATTATTTGTACCCATATTACCTACGCAAATTAATGGAATTGAATAGAATTTTAGAATGGGATAATTAACATTCTAATAATATTAAAACCCTATTTTTTTTAAAGATAAATGTACCAATGACGTTTATATCAAAAGTGGGTATTTTTAACCGACTCGAAGGATCAACACATTCAACAATTTTAGCATAGCAATAACAGATATTGTGTGTTAATATTGGACTCATTAACAACATTTCTTTGAATAGATGTTTGTTGGTCAAAAAAAAATACTAAATTCTTTATTCACTTGGGATGCAAAACAACACTTGTGATACGTCGGGATTCTACATGTTATTACGTGTAATGCTAAGCTCGGAAACAATATGTAAAGCCGGAGAAAAGAACCTGGCAATAAAAACTCGCGGCCACTTTTTCAAATTGCCAATTTTACAATGTTTGAATGTTTATAAACTTGATATGGGGGTAAGGAGCTGCGACTAATATACTATACACCGTATTAAAGGACTGATGCAAATTATATTATTAAAAGTTGGAACATGAGATAAACTAAAAACAGCCTTAGTGGGTACAACATAGTAGGTGGGAGCATTTATTATCAAAGGTAAAAACGATGCTTATTAGAAACCGATGTGTTCTTAAACAAAAAGCTACTGAACGGATATTGATAAAACTTTACAATAATAAGCACAAAGGTAATAAAAGGTAAAGAGAAAACCTAGATATTTATTACCTACTTTCGTTTATAAATTTTTCATAAATTGATAGGTAATATTAGTACCGATGAATCAAGTTTGCTAATTGCAATTGATTACCTGACTTTTCCATGATTGATAGGAGAGAGTGACTATCTATCACCTTCATTGCTAGAGATTTTAGCATTGGTACCTACGGAGTATTTATTGGTGAATATGGAAATCCACATTTTACTAGTGCTGGATCAGTCATGATTGCTGAGGAGATGCAAAAACTATATATAAAGCCGAAATTGATGTGAAAGGTTTAATAATAATAATAATAATATTTATTTGCAAGAACATTGTTATAAAGATGGAAGGTCGTCTTAAAATTAAATGTGTACATCATGTTCTGCCTAAATCGGACATGCAAATGTCAACATAAAATATACGTTAAAGAAGTTAGTGTTTTGAAGCATTTACATAATCTGCCTATTTATTATTTATGAACTCTTTCACAGTATAGAAACCTCTATCTATTAGCCAAGTCTTGAGGCTTTTTACAAATGTATTATAGGGCAGGTCCTTTATATTGTTAGGTATGCGATTAAATATAACTCCACATATTGCAAAACAGTTCTTTTTGTAAAGCTCAGTTCTAGGAATTTTGGGCAAAACAATTCTGTCTGGATTTCTAGTGTTTTTCAAGTACATGTCTTTGGCTTTGATAAACAGATCTTTATTTAGTTTTGTAAATTTGGCAATTTCAAATATATACATGCTTGGAAATGTAAGTAGCCGTAACTTTTTGAAAAAACAACGTTGCTTAGCAACCATTCAATCTAAAATACTTTTCGCAATGGTTGTTCACATTCGTTTTAGCTTTAGTGAAGATGATGGTGCCCCTACTATGTTTGTGTGTTAATGTGAGTCGCTCTACATAATACGGGGCGAGTCGTTCGCACTAAGAGATTTAGGGAGGGGGAGGGGGGGGGGTTATAAATGAGCCCATTGCGTGCCCATTAAGTTTGCGGGTTAATTGCAAAAAGGTGTTAATTGTACCACCTAAATTGCGAACCCGCTCTTCTTCTTGTCTACCAAATGATCCAGGGTACGCCTTCAATGGCATTTGGCACAGCTTAATGTGACCAGATCTTGGGGTAAGCTGGGGATTGTGCCTCGGGTGTCACGTTCAATGGACGCCAAATTCATATGAGTCGTGCGATCGACTCAAACTTGGTCGGTGTTGCGATAAATATAACCCCCCCCCCCCCCTCCTTCCTCATAAGCACTTTCGCATAAAACATTAAAGGCGAAGGGGCAGCATTACGATTTTATCCCCGGCTCTATACAGGGTGATTTTTAATATACTAAGTAATAACCTCCCACTCTTGGCTTCTTTATATTACACCAAATAACTTCGTAATATAATTAAAAAAAAATACAAACTAACCCTTCACCACCTACTTTTGTTACACAACCATTATCAGGTTGAGGGCCTAAACCTCAAATAATTATAGTGAGGTTTAGGCGTATGTGTAAGTGGTTAAGGTGATAACTTTAAAAACAAGTGGTAGTTGATTAAGGGTTAATTTATTAAATATTTTTCAAAACTTTTTTTTTATTTTTTTTAATTGCCTATGGTTGGCAGACGAGCCAGCGGCCCACCTAATGGTAAGCGGTAACCGCCGCTCATGGACTACAGGAATGTCAGGTACTCACCCAAGCCGCTGCCTACCGTGAAATGAAAACTCTCTTTAAACCTCGTTTGAAGAAAGACATGTCGTAGCGCTCGGTAAAACTATTTTTTATAATTTTTTTGTTAAAAAGATGCAATGTGGGATTAAGTCCCGCATTACTAGCAATCTTGTTAACTCCTCCAGCTAAGCTCAAAGGCTTGTGTTAGGAGTGGGTTCACGTCGAAAGTATAATGGGTAGGATTCGAACCCGCGACCTCACGATTGCGAGACCGATGCCTTAGCCATTAGGCTACCGCCGCTTTATATTACAAAGTCATTTATTGTTATGTAAAGAAGTCACCAGTGGGAGTTACCTAGTATTAAAAAAAAAAGTATAATCATAAATCCAGCATTTACTAACGGCAACTACCGGGTTTTTCACTTATTTGTCCCAAAGCTACATGACCTACTTACCCACTCGATAGGCAATAATGTAACTTAACAACTTCTACGTCAAATAAATTACACTAACTGACCCGCGCAATTTTGTTTGCGTTAATTTCCCCCGTTTCTGCAACATTTTTCATTACTGCTCTGCTCCTATTGGTCGTAGCGTGATGTTATATAGCCTATAGTCTTCCCCGATAAATGGGCTATTCAACAGTAACATAATTTTTCGATTCTCACATGTAGTTCCTGAGATTATCGTGTTCAAACAAACGAACAAACTCTTCAGCTTTATAATATTAGTATAGTTCACGCACATACGTCATTATTTTTGCATATAAATAACCACAACGTTATGCAAATCATCTAGTAAGTTACTCAATACCAGATGAATGATTCACCGTGAAGCTTCAATTGCGAGGCAGGTAATAAATTGATAGGGGTATGATATAACTGTGCTTATATATCCGTCTTGGTTGGTTTGTGTGTTTCCTCGGTGAAATAAGACGGGTGTTATCGTGTCAGGGGTCGTCCATTAATGACGTGAGGCTTGAGAGGGTACGGAAAAATCACGAAAGATCACCAGGGAGGAGGGGTATAGTGAGAAATCACGTGTATTTTTTTGGATCGTGATTCCTCCGACTTAATTATAAATAATTATATTAATCACACTAATATTATAAAGGTGAAAGTTTGTCAGTATGTGAGTGTGTATGTTTGTTACATCTTCACGTCTAAACGGCTGTAGCGATTTTAATAAAATTTGGTATGGAGTTAGCTGACAACCTGGATTAACACATAGGCTAATTAACCGCGGGTTACACCGCGGGGCAAAGCTGGTACATATATAATTTAAATTTAAAATTATTTTAATTTAAAGTACTTATTAAGCGCTATCTTTGTGATTTTTTTTATATTTTTTGGTCACTCGGTTCAAAAGAGGGGGGGGGGGGGGATTTTTACAACTTTCGGAACGATTATTTCTAAAAATTTTCAATCAATCAAAAAAACTTAGTTCCCAGGTATGTATTATTTGTCTACAGGTAACTACAATTTAAAGGGAAACCGGAAAGAATGATGTTTCAAAGACCCGGCGCCACTGATACCACCGCGATCAGTAGCTAGTAGGTAATACAATAAAGATGTCGGTTGCCAAGCTCGTTTTAAAAGGGTGGCTATTAATATTCAATTTGTTATAATCCCCATGATGCATCGTACTACATACGTAGTATCTACGTGCCAACTGAATTATCTACGGAGATAGCAACGTATTCTATTAACGTAACAGCTTTATACAACGCTTAGGGGTAACATTGACTGGATATGGCATTGCATGGGCGTAGCGCACCCAGGAATATTTTGCGGAGTTTTCGTAATTTCGGGGGCTTTTACAACCGGGTTACAATCGACTAAACACCGGTCAAATGTATACTGTGTTCTTACTTTTTTTTAAATTTCGGGGGGGGGGGGGGTGAAACCCCAAACATAGGGTAGGGGTGGCGGTGAACCCCCAAACACGGGGTGAGGGGGACCCCCAAATACCCCCCTGGGTATGCCCATGTGACATTGATATCCCTATTTGTACCATTTTAATATTGTAAATGCGAATATAGCTTTCTCTGTTTGTTTTGTTTGTTCGAGTTTTTGCTAGTAGTCCCTAATCTATGTAACACCGTCTGTTTGTCATGTTTTTACGCCTAAACTTGTGGATCGATTTTTAATACGATTAGTAGAGCAATTAATCATCGCACCCCAAAATATATTGGCAAATGATGATAGAAAGTTGTAAAAATTTCGTTTTGTAAAACCATCTCACATTCGTACTAACTACGTCTACATGCTTTCCGTAATCGCTTCCATTGTTTTTGATTGTATGCTGGCGTCTATAGCAAGATAAGCTAATGGGGATACTTTAAATAACTTACGGCCGGTCTTAATAATCTATCTATCGATGGATTTGGCTACTAGAGGTAGAATTTAGCAGCGGCGGTTACCTAATGGCGTACCCAGAGGGGTAGAAGGGGATTGACACCCCCTCCCAAAATTGCAAAAAGGGAAGGTATAGGTAGGTAGGTGTTTATTTATTTTATTTATTTATTTATTTAAAACTTTATGCACAAAGTTGTACAAAGGTGGACTTAATGCTAAAAGCATTCTCTGCCAGTCTACCTTAGGGTGATGTAGAAATGGAATGTGTGAAAGGTGCAGTAACCTAATTGTAAAATAAGAACTTCACACCCCCATTTGAAAAATGATCTTGAGTGATCATGATGCCCAGTAGGTACTGTGGCAGGTGAGTCGAGGGTTCGATCACCTCGCATGAACGTTTTAAAAGTCTGATTTTGAAATTAAGAAAAATATAGATGAAAATACAAGGGAAGAGGAGTAATAAAATCTTGAGTTCCTTCCCTGTTCTTTGACTAGGTTATATTAAAAGCATTTTTTTATTACTGCTGGAATTACCCAGATGACAATCGACTTCCAAGATTCCCTAGTCATAGCTAAATACGAATATAGATAAATACATTAATAACAACGCAGCTGACGAATTCATTAACCAAAGGACTACAGTCGAAGCCAAGTCCATTCATTCAGCTACCTTTAGAAAGCTAACCATATTTACGTCGTCTAATACAACAAAAGAATACACAATTTGAATACAAAGCACATAGTTTTAACAAATGATGACACAGATATTGTAACACATTATATAACGCTATAAAAATACAGCCGCTTTATGCGGTACCTACCATACGTGCTGGACCATAATTTATAGCGAGTGAGACGCTGGAAGTCAAGGTTATTGTTACGTAGAGAAACTTGGAACACAATTAGTATGCCGTGAGTTCACTTGAACACGCGCTAACTGACATGTCATTAAACACTTTTGTTTTTTTTTTCGAGGGTGATTGTAGTTTTTTGTTTCTAAAGTTCGTGCTAAAGCTACTCTTAGGTTATGATTGATACAAGTGACATAACAAGACACAAAAGCGCGAAAGCAATGAAAGTGAGTAAAACTCTTGAACCAAAGAGCCTAGAGAGCTAAGAGCAAATGCTTCAAAGAAGAAAAAATGGGCATCATCGGCATCATCCAGATTGCCTAAAAGTGTACATTAAACCAATTATAGAAGACCAGATTAAGTGTATTTCTTGAAGTCGATGGTGGCATGACAAATGTACAGTATACTTAAAGTAGGATCAAAGTAACTTGACCGGATTGAAGTTGGCGAAAAGTGGTTGCGCAAATGCATTTTTTAGTAGTAAATGGTGACAGGAAGCGGGGGCGGGGCGGTAACTAAACCAAGAGAATTAGAGATGCGATTACGCATTACATTGTCGTAATTAGTATTACGTAACGTACTAACTCATGTTTTTTGTGATTTTTTATCGTAAAGAAATTGTTTTTCAAACTTTCTTTAGTATGTAAATAGTAAAGCAAGTTTGAAAAACAATTGTAACTGTTCTAAATTTCAACTTTTATGAACACATTTAAATAGTATTTTATACTGTTGAATTAGGTAAAATGTTGTTAGTTTTTTTAATCGATTAAACATAATTAATCGTTTTATTAAGTAATTTTAGGGTCGCAAATCTATCACATGCTCGAAAGTGATAAGAACCTAACTTCAATCCGGTCAAGTTACGTTGATCCAACTGTAGGCCATAGTAACTTCAAATATGACATTATTTTGTGAGTGATGTGCACTCTTGACCTACCTGGGGGCTTAGACAAATGCCACACACTTCTTTTTCCGCACACGCTACTGTTGGTTTTTGTTTACAAATTCAGCAACAGTCGCGTGACGTTTTGTCAACCTTATGTCAAATGCATACATTTTTTCGCGTTAGCGTGTGTGGAAAGAGAAGCGTGTGTCATTTGTCTAAGCCCCCTGGGCAGATTAAGACATCTGGCTGCATATTCTTGCCTGCATATATGTTGTGCAAGAGTGCGCATTTTGGAAGTTGCAAATTTTTTGAATAGCTTTTAAAATACCTACTATATTTAAATACTTTTTTGTTTTACTAGCTATTAACCTAAGTAAATGAATAAAGACTAATATGTGTTTTAAGTTTCATACTTTGTTTTTTTTTTAAACGTAGAATCGAAAGTGCGGTGTCCTGCACACCTTTGCCCTACTAATATGCTTAACCACATATTTCTTGTTCAGATACGTTTAGTAACTAAATTACTCGCTACTCGGTTAAAATACTAGCCTCGTCCGAACTAGGCATAAGTCACAGACCCTTCAATCTAAGTACATTAATATAGATGAGGGCAAACGCTATATATGTCTTTGCCAGTTGGTAAATACAGTGGTTGATAATGATGTCTAATTTAAATGAACTTACTACGGTAGAAAACAGGTGAAAATCCAGGATTTGATTCTTATAAATGTACTAGCTGACCCGCGCAATTTCGTATTCGTAAATTTTCCCCGTTTTTGCAACATCTTTGATTGCCACTCCGCTCCTATTGGTCGTAGCGTGATGTTATACCTATAGTCTATAGCGTTCCTCGATAAATGGGCTACCCAACAGTAAAATATTTTTTCAATTCGTACTAGTCGTTCCTTAGATTATTGCGTTCAAATAAACAAACTCTTCAGCTTTATAATATTACTAGCTGTCCCGCGCAACTTCGTATGCGTAAATTTTCCCCGTTTTTGCAACATTTCACGTCGCTACTCCGCTCCTATTAGTCGTAGCGCGGTGTTATATAGCCTATAGCCTTCCTCGATAAATGGGCTATCCAACAAAAAAAGAATTTTTCAAATCGGACCAGTAGATCCTGAGATTAGCGCGTTTAAACAAACAAACAAACAAACAATCAAACAAACAAACTCTTCCGCTTTATAATATTAGTATAGATTATTATAGTAAGTATAGACTACTAATTTTTTTTTTATTATTTCGTTACCTTAGATTTAGAAGTTTTATCTATAGGTAGGGGGAGTCCGGGAGATAAGGTATACGCGCCCTCCATAAAAATGCCCATATTTATTTTTATTAAATTAATTGTATCATATGCTACACTATGACTGACTATGACTGCCTCTGTGGCGCGGTGGGAATATGTCCGACTGCAACGCAAGAGGTCGTGGTTTCGATTCTCACACGGGACACCACTTTGTGTGATCAACAAAGTGTTGCTCCGGGTCTGGGTGTTCTTTGTGTCCGTGACTTGTATGTTTGTAAAAGTCCCCCGCGACACAGGGATTATATCCTACTGCTTTTGTAAAAAAAAAAAACTATTCAGCTATATATTTTCTATTATGGACGTTGGGTGTATTTTAAATAATTTGCTAGTTCCGATTCTCCCAAAAATGAGTTTGGCAAAAGTGTCCTGCCTAGGTGGGGCGGGTTTAAAAATAGACGAAATACTATTTAAAAACTATAATTTTATTTTAAAAATCATATATTTATAACAATGCACTTCATAATACAATGAGAGAAATAGGAACTATGGGTAACTTCTTCTTCTATTGTGAGTAAACATTTGATATGTCTTAACCTGGCTTCCCTGTTCGTTTATTTACTTTATTTTTAATCTGTTTGTTGTTTAATTTTTATAAAACTGTAGGTGTTACTAGTATAAATACACTTGCCATTTATATGTATTAGGTTACTTGTTTGAATCTATATCAAAATAACACCAATCAAAGGTTTAAAATTGAAAAATATCGTAATTTTAAACCTAACTGCCGAACGCAACGACGTCGTAGGAGAGGGACAGGGAGACCTTGTGACATTTATGAAGTGCTGTAATATTGCAATACATAGTGACACTAAAAGATTCTATGAGTATTGACTATGGTCTCCTCTGGTTATTTTTATTACTATGAAAATTGCATGTTATCTGTGCAGGCGCGGTTGCAGCCGGAAATTTTTGAGGGGGTCACTAATAATACCACAATATGTAGAGTAAATTAGACTTTATTGCAATACCTGCACAATTTTTTTGCACACATTTATATACCTAGCAAATGGAAGACTTCTATTTTTATTGGCAAATCGGTTGATATTTGAGACGTATGTGGCTATCTCTGGATGAATATTTAGAAGAACTAAACCTGTCGGCCTCTCTTCTAACATGTTTGATCTCAACCAAGTTTTTACACGCCTTAGAGTATCTCTCTGATGTCACACCATTTATAGGAAGAGTTGCCAGAATTTTTAGCAAAGTCTTGATTATTTTGGTAGAGATCATCGTTATAAACTTCGATTGTATTTGTATCAGTGTTTTCTTTGAGTTTCCGTTTCCACTTTGGAATCCATAGCTGATACTCTGTTACGACAATGGCAGCAGGAACACTCAAGAAATGCGAATAATATTCTGATATAGACATCGTAGTTCATAAAAGCACCGTTAATGTCAGCAAACCATAAAATGCATCGCGGCTTGGCGCAAAAAAAATATGTTTATTTTGTTTCTTAAAATTTTAGAAGATTTTTCAATTTGACGTGCATTATTTGGGGGGGGGGGGGGGGTTTGTGTGTCATGTCCTAGATTGTATTAAGTAACACCGCTGTATACCCCGTTTATTGTGATAAAGATATTTGATTTTATTAGACTTTGCTATAAGACAACAATAGGTACTCTGCCGCATTTGATTTGCACCGCCCCGCGACATGACAACGACAGTGAAAGTGAAGGCGGGAGAGCATGTAACAGCTCTAAACAAAAATGAGGAGCTCTCAAACGTACCTTACAAACCTTATCAAGAAATATTAGGTAGATAGCAGTCCTTAGAATACCATTATTTTCAGTTTCCCTTTGAATTCTAGATACCTACTTAATATACATATAAATAACCGTGTTGACCGTGTCCAACTATTGTCGAGTTACTTTACGATGATTTTTACCCTTCGCAGCTGGCAGGTAGATAGATAAAAACAAAAACCCGACTGCTTCAAATTATTCAATCCCACGACACTTCAAGCGCCTTGGATTGAACATTGCAGCTGCTGTTTGATGAAAACGTTAAGTTTTGAATAATTTTTTCATCAATATTCATTGTGTAGTCTTTTAGTAAAATGCCTGTGATATACGAACGGACAGATAGAGGGATATGACGAAACTATAGGGGTCCCGTTCCATTTGGCTACAAAACCCTAAAATGAAGTTGGTTTAATATTTTTTTATCAAAAAGCGTTTCTAATAAACAGCGAAAGGATTATAAGCCGATTCCTTTAGTTCTACATCTTTGCGGTAGAGTTACCCATTTCCCATATACATGGTACTAGATGGCAGCTCTGTAACATAAGTCTATTACTGTGACACAAACCGAGTTAGACCGAGGCTTGAGTGCTCCGTAGCATGTATTATGTGGAATCAGAAACTCGTCGATTTCTTGTTACAAATATCATAGTTCAGTGTTGAAAGGGTACATGTGGATGTTTAAATGTTAGTAGTATTTATAACTCCAAACAGTTTAACACGTGTTTTTGTGTCTTTGTGATTGTGTATCTGTTAAGGGCTTGCCCAAGGGAGGGATTTGAGGGTTCCTTCCCCTCGAAATCTATAGTAGACCTTAGAAAAAAGTATGCATATGCAATTACGAAACTGCCTAAACGGAGACTTATTTTCTAAGAGTCAATTGCATCTGAAATGAAATGAATTTTATTGCAGTATTATATTGTGGTATTACAAAATATGTGGTCTTAAAAGTAATGGTGTGGAACACAATTTACCTCATTAGGCATGCAATTTTATTCGGGCGTCTAAACGGGCCATTTTTTACGGCAATTTGTGGCGGCAATGCTGTGGCCGGCAACATGGCAGTTACTCTCCAATATTGATATGATGGATGCCAGATGATCGCTGAGCAATCGCTTTTCCGCAATGTTGCCCGGACAATATTGTTGTTGTTTCAGTCGCTTTCTATTTTATTGTTGCCGGGTTGTGTAGCCTGTTTATAAGACTGAATCATGCGCTATATAATTGCAGACATATTGACATTATTGACCGAGCAATTTGTTGCCAATAGTGGCGCAACAAATTGCCGTAAAAATGGTCCGTTTAGACGCCCCTTTAAAGTAACACCAGGCAAGTGGTAGCCTGACTAAATCAATATTGGAGAGTACTGTCATGTTGCCGGCCACAGCATTGCCACCACAAATTCTCGTAAAAAAAGACCCGTTTAGACGCCCTTTAAGAGTAATTGCAAGACACTGTGCAAGTTTAACTTGCACGTGGCCGGTCTTACTGTACGAGTAGTTGCACCCCTCTTCTTCGAGCGAGTTTGACTGGTCCATACTGACCTATAGAGTACTTACTAGACAGGCTATCGCCAAAAAATACTAACTATTATGTACTACGCACTACCACCGACAGCAAAAATACTTCAATTTGATTTTGACATTTGAAATTGCTGTCAGTCCAGCGTAAAACATACTATAGTGGTCAGTGTTGGTCAGTGTTGGTCAGTGTTGGTCGGTGTTATTGTAAGAGTAATTACACCGGCTCAGTGGCCGGTGTTATTGACCCCATTCAAAATCCTAGGTACGCCTATAGTACCTACTCGTATCTGTGTTTGTTTGTGCCATCGTAGCACTCAAATATTTTAATTTGTAACATGCCTCGGTGGCACGACTGTTACGCAAGAGATCATGGACTCGATTCCCACGCGAAACACCATTTTGTGCGCTTCACAAATTGTTGCTCTAAACTGAGACTAGGTGTCCTTTGTGTCCGTAAATTAAATGTTTAGTAAATTCTCATGCTTCACAGAGTTTGTACCCCACTGTGGGATTTGTCTTTTTTTAAGTATCTACCAAAAAAACTGTTAGTATCTACAAAATTCTGTCAAAAACTTGTCTATCACAAGTATATTGGTATTGAGTACTTATGCTTCCTATGTGAAGAAATATCGTTCATTATGTTCACTCCACGTGGCTCTTTAGTGCAATTTTTATGATTAAACTTGACCTACTTATTTCTTTAAGATCAGCTCTTTAAAATGACACTAAATTTTACAACAAACTCGTAAGTTTTAAGTACAACGTAATAAAATTGTTTTAAGGCTTTTGGAATCGCCATCTTGATATCCAATTCTCATGGCCGCATGGCAGCCACATTTTTAAGATCTAGGATATAAAATCAGCGAAAGGAAACAATTCGTCTTGTACCAGAGTTAGATACCTACATACACACTATGCTGTACTATACGATTACGAAATAGGGGAAACTTGCCTTAATCGTACTTGCGCTTAATTCGTACCACATCCATATTTCCGAACGAAGAACAGCAGTAGCGACAGAAACAACAAAAAATAAAACTACTAGTCGACCGACCATGTTATCTCATCTCAGTTACAATAATTTCCTCTTTCAAAAAATAAGTAAAAGTGTAGTAAAAGTATTTTTATTAAGAATCGTGTCAACGATTAAATTAATCAGTATATTATTGAATTCTATGTACAGGATGATTTTTAATACCTATGCTATTAACCTCCCGTTCCTGACTTTTTTACATTACACCAAATAACTTCGTAATATAATTTAAAAAAAAAATACAAATTAACCCTTCACCACCTTCATCACTTTTGTCACACAACCATTACCACACATCTGAGAGACCCCAGAGTAAAATCGATGTTTCTTTGTCAGGTTTAAGGCCTAAACCTCACAGTAAACAACGATTTTACCCCAGTAAAACTGTCTGCAGGTCATACCTCAATCTTAAAGTTAATTTATTAAACAAAGTTAATATTTTATATTAAGTGTTATGTAAAGAAACCACGAGCTGGAGGTTATTAGTATATGACAAACCATTCTATATATATTTACAAGTTAAAAAAGGAAAATATTAAATCAGTTTGGGTCATGTGCCATTCGTACCTACTTCAGGCTTTTTTTTTTTTTTTAAAGACTCCCCCACTAGGGTACAAGCCCTGTGTCGCGGGGGACTTTACAAACATACAAGTAACGGACACAAAGTACACCCAGACTCGGGACAACAATTTGTGGATCACACAAAGTGGTGTCCCGTGTGGGAATCGAACCCACGACCTCTTGCGTAGCAGTCGGACACACTCCCACCGCGCCACAGAGGCAGTTTCAATACATACCTGTACGAATGGTTGAATTGACAGATACACCAGCCGTTTATTTAAAAACTACGAGATTCCTGAACAATTTCTATTATATGTATATTCTAATATATGTATACCTACCTAATAATCAGGAGGCCAATTCACGTATTAAAAGCAGTACAGTTGCAGTTATGTTTCGATTAAAACGGGCATTTTCGTATTCTTGTAACTTTGGGATCGATCTCAAAAACGCTAAAAATGTGTTATGTACTTATCTATTAAAGAAATATAATTTTATACACAATTAAAAAAATGGGGCTAAAACTAATTCTCTTTAAACAACTGAAAAAATATTATTTGGTAGAAAACCTCGCGAGCCCTCCTAAAGCACCGCTTTTTGCTAGTATAATATAACTAATAATAAGTAAGTAAGTACAGAAATACCTACAGATATCAGCCGCATTACAAGTGCACATAAAAGAGTTTTTATAAGTATTGCATAATCGATTATGACGATCACGTAACGATTACGATCAATCGATCGATTATAATTTGATACGTGCTCGTTTTTGTGTCAGTGCCACCGAGCGATTAAAAAAAAACTAGCAAGTAAGCTGAATTTTATTGTCAAGATGATTTACTTTTTATTGAGAATTGGTTAATTACATGTTTTTTGCTTTGATATTAAATTATATGGACATTAACAATGTGATTACGGAAAATGAGGACATTGTGATAATATGTTATTGTTAATAAATTGTTACGTAGTTAGGGTATGTTAGTAGGTAGTCTATGTAAAACCTAACTCAAAAAGGTATAACAATATAATAATATCTTGGGACAACTCACACAACGCTATCTGATCCCAAACTAAGCAGAGCTTACTATGGAAACCAGACAACTGATAAACGTACTTATATATTTCTAAATACATACTTATTATAAATAACACCCAGACACAGAATAAACCATTATGCTCATCACATAACGTTTTGTCCTGGGTGGACATCGAACCCACAACCTCCTGCGTAGCAGTCAGATACACTCCCTCCGCGCCACAGAGGTAGTCAGAGGTATCTATAGGTTTCGTGTATACCCAAGCCACAATAAATAATTTCTTCTACTGACATCAATATTTTAATCATAAAATGTCTAAATAAAATAAAACCAATATGGCGTTACTACAGCTGTTTTTTTTTTAAATTTTGGCCAGCATCTCTTCTGGAACACGATCTTATTTTTATACGAGATATCCTTGATATACCTACTTACGAAAAAGAAAATAATCATGGAAGTACTTACCTATCTCTGAATAACTACGCGAAAGAGAAAATTCCTCTCCATTGTTTTGCAAAAGATAAACTCTATGGAAATAATCACACTCTCAACGCTCAGATACTATCTACCACAATTGTTTTCTATTTTATAATGTAACCGCAAAATCATTTTCTTCTCAACTAACATTTTCTCAAGTGGGTGTGAGAAATTACTATCTATCGATAATGATCTACAAATTAAAGGTATTTTATTACGACACAAGTTATAGCTATGACAATTGAAGTATTTTGTGAAAATGGCAGCAAACTTAACTATCATTATTTTCATAGTTCAACGTTTAGCGTGTAAAAAAATGAATATGTGCAAAATCATAGACTTATACACCAGGGACAGTGCCATCCCTTTTAAAGAAAGAAAAATCTCGTGCGGCCTTTGACTTATATTGACTCCCGCAGTGGGCTACAAGCCCTGTGTCACGGGGGACTTTACAAACATACAAGTCACGGATAAAAAGTACACCCAGACTCGGAACAACAATTTGTGGATCACACCAAGGGGTGTCCCGTATGGGAATCGAACCCACGACCTCTTCCGTAGCAGTCGGACACACTCCCACCGCGCCACAGAGGCAGCCAATGTCTAGAGAGTGATCAATTTTGTGAGGTTATGGCGTAGTCCTGTTCTCTCTACGTCAATGTGCAAAATAAAATATAGGTGGCACTTTTACATTTCACCTTGACACTGTAATACAGACAGAATACAGACATACTCACTGGCAGTCTATTCTTCTAGATTGGAAATCAATTCATTAAGAAAAAGAAGAAGGTTTATTCTACCGCGAAAGACAATCACTCAAAGAAGTTATTGTTTACTTGTAAATGGCGTCATTAGACTTGCAACTATTCACAGAGCGTTTTCGTCACAGATAAAATATCATTAATTATTTACATCTTATTTCAAGTAATTTGCAAAAAATAAACTTAATTTTGTATATATTATAGTGAAATATGGCTTTTTAGACTAATATATGTTAGGATGACCACAATTGGTAGTGTATTTTTAATGTTGTCAAATAGCCTATTATAAAAACAGTGAAAATAATTGAATATTTACATTTCGTCATCGTATATATTTTTTAAACATTTTATTTATATTGAAGATGCCTTGTTCATATTTATAAAGTGAAAAGAGTTACAATTACCTACTTACAATTAAAAAGTATTTCGTTTTAAGTATAAATTTAATAAAATGTCCATTATTAGAGGACGCGTAAACGTTTGGACGCACGGATGTAATCAGATGCAGACTTGCAACAAACGCAACAGAACAAAAGTACTCAACTCATTTCCATTTATATTTTTTACATTGAGACCTCGTCAGTTAATTGTTACAAAAGAAAAGCATTGCTTTCTCTGTTTAGTTTCTAATTTTAAATGAAATATTTTAGAACGTCATTACATCGTCAACTGTTTTGTTAATAATGGGAAATACGAAGTACGTTTACAATGAGCGTGTTTGTTAGTCTTGCGTTTATCCGCAACTTAGTATGCATCAAAAGATATATACATATAAGTTTACATGGTAGAGTCAAGTAGTGTAATGGAGGTTTTTTGCAAAATGTTAATTTAAGGGCCAGAAAAGTATGTGTTATTATAGCAGTTACTAATTTTATTGGTAAAATAGTCTTAAAATTAAAGTTAGGTCAAGGTGTACCAAGGGGGAGCACTAAAAAAAAAATTGTTTTCTTCTAAATATATAAAAACATAGGTTTCAAAAACAAACAGGCAAAAAAATAACTATGCTAAGATTGTAGAGAGATTACTAAGTCTTTAACAAAAGCTTATCAGACGGTAGCTAATTCAGGTAGTCAGTAATTAAGTTCTCTCTCCAAGATACACTAACAGGTTCATTTAGTAAACTACATACCTATGTTCGAATTAGTTATCGTGACCGTATCTTTGATGTTGGTTTTTAAGAACCATTTTGTATTTATGTATGTGTTGTGTCTAGTATAGTATTATATTATCTGTGGTTGTGTTAAGCGATACGGCACAATGGAACTGCGAACAACTAGGAACTAGAGAGGTTCGTTGGCGACTTACTCATTGGTGATTGAGCCGATAGAAAAATCAACGATCTTATGTAGCGTTACCACGGTTCGTCCGTCGATCCATATAATAATATTTGGGGACAACTCATACAACCCTATCTGATCCCAAACTAAGCAGTGCATGCACTATGGAAACCAGACAACTGATAAACAAACTTATATATTTCTAAATACATACAGATAAATTACACTCAGACACAGAATAAACCATCGTGCTCATCACGCAATGTTTTATCCTGGGTGGAGATCGAACCCACGACCTCTTGCGTAGCAGTCGGATATACTCCCAACTCCGTCTGCGTAAATATTCCGCGTTTTCGCAACATTTCTCATTGCTGCTCCGCTCCTGTTGGTCGTAGCGAGATGTTATATAGCCTATAGCCTTTCTCGATAAATGGGCTATCCAACAGTGAAATATTTTTTTTAATTCGGACCAGTAGTTCTTGAGATTACCGCGTTCAAACAAACAAACTTCTTCAGCTTTATAATATTAGTATAGATTGTTATTATTGTTATGGGCTATTCTCCATAAATACCACATTTACAATACTTGGTATGGTCCATCAATGTTCGTTTGGAGTCTATGGGTTTGATACGTGCTAATAATGCACCCCCAACACACCTGTGGCCTTATACACCATGTTTTTTAGGGTTCCGTAGCCAAAATGGCAAAACGGGGACGGGCGGACGGACATGGCGAAACTATAAGGGTTCCCCTTATAGTTTCGCCATATCCGTCCGTCCGTCCGTCCGCACCTTTGCTCAAAGACTGTTAGTGCTAGGAGGCTGTAATTTTGCATATATAGGTACACATATCACTTACGCCGACAAAGTGATAGAATAAAATCTTGTAAATTTTTTTTTTAGGGTACCACCCCTCTAAGTGTGATTTTTTTTTCTCACCGTCGTGTGGGGTATCACTAGATAGTCTTTTAAAATCGTTTAGGGGTCCGTTTGTAAAATCCACAATATCCATGGTACTAATAGTTTGCGCATTCGATAAAGTCTACCTGCCTTTTCTTTGCAATGCATTAATAAAAATCTGTTACGAAACTATTTGTAAGTAGAAAGAAATAAGTTTTATAGAGGAAATATACTTACCTAGTAGCCGGACGGAAAGAAACTGAATTCTTATTTAATGTTCTACCGAGCAAAAATAGCTTGCTAACAAATTATTCCGAGTCCGATTAATATACTCAAATTAACAGCCATTTTCCATAATATATCTATCGATGGATTTGGCTACTAGAGATAGAATATTAACATATTTTTTATGGAGCTTATGTCAAATATACAGGATGATTTGTTATATATATCAAGTTATTATATCTAGTTTATAAACATGTGGCCGCGAGTTTTCTCCGGCTTTACCTATTGTTTGCGAAATTGGCATTACATGTAGGTACATGTAGAACCCCGACGTATCACAATAGTTGTTTTGCATCATAAGTAATAAAGAATTTTGAACTTTTTGAATTTTGTAATCGAATATTACAAAGTTGCAAAATATTAATTATATTAACCCTTAATCAAATTAATTAATTAAATTAATATTTTTTTTCGAAGTAATGACCTTAACCACCTACAGACTATTTTACTGGAGAGATAATACATAATTGTTTATTGTGAGGTTTAGGCCCTAAACCTGACAAAGAAATATCGATTTTACTCCGGGCTCTCTCAGATGTATGGTAAATGGTTGTGTGACAAAAGTAGGTGTTGGATTAATTTAATTTTTTTTTTAAATCAACATGAAATCATTTATTTGCTAACAATGTAGGTGTACAAAATAAGGTCTTAAAACAAATTAGTCCCAATACATTGTACCTTATGGCATGCAAAAATTTACTTTTAAGCTAGTTTCTACTTTTAAAAGAATAAAACATTTTTTTATGAAAATAAAATATAAAGTAATACACAACAACAACGTAATCAAATAATCAAAAAATAAAAGACAAATATGTTTTAATTATATTATGTCAGTTATTTGGTGTAATGTAAAGAAGCCAAGAGCGGGAGGTTGTTAGTATATTAAAAATCACCCTGTAGGTATATTTAGTAGACAAATCGATCGATAGATGGCATATTGAAAACAACCCTTAGAGGACAGTCTATTTTAAACGGGATTTACAATTCTTATTTAGTATACAATGTTTCAAATTTCACTACTTACCTAACAAATGTTCTTATCTTATTAAAGTTTCACAATGGGAAAAACGGGATTAGGTACTGTCTTCTGTCCAGTAAATACTAATACTTAGTTATACGGTACGGTACGGTAAATAAAGTGATAAAGTGACAGACAAATCGTTAAATTTTTAAAGAAAAAAAAAACTTACCAAAAAGTCCGAAAACAGTAAGACACCGCTTCCCTAAACGAGCGATATCCGCCATAATAACAGCTCTAATGTAACGATTACGTCACGGCACTTTCACTACGCGACGGCACAATAACATTCTATTACCACTTATGAAACTGGGGACGGTGCACTCCAGAGTTCGACGCACTTTAAATTAAAATAAAAAAAAAAATAAAAAAAAGTTTTAAGGTTTATGGACGGAACTTGACTTGGGTCGTGTTTGACGTTTTTTTTAGCGGGAATTTTTGACATAACGCGTGAGCCGCGCTCACTCTCGTAATGGACAGTGAATTCGTTTTCGAGGTACGATGTGCTTTTACTTTCGTGATGCCAGTGGGGAGTGCATTAGGTCCGCTGGTGATCATTGTCCTCTGCACAGATGTAGGAAAGTCATTGCGACGATGACGGCGTGACAGCGACAATTATGCGTAACAAAAAGTAGAATAATATTAATCATTCGCGGACAGTTCCCAGTGAGAATAATTATTAATGCGTAATTATTGTTACTGGTTTGCATAGTGTGAAACTATTGTAACAGTTAGTAGGAGGTTTTAGAAGTTGAGTTGTGTTTTGGAGGTATTATGCAGAAACACATCTGCTACATAGATACCTTTTTTAGGGTTCTGTAGCCAAAATGGCAAAACGGAACCCTTATAGTTTTAAATGTTGATAAACTTTCGCGATTTGTACACATTATTAAAATATATAAATTACGGGTCTTAATCGCGTTAATAATTTAAGGTAAAATACCTTGTTTATTGCCCGAGTCTTCCCGTGACCACGGCCGTTGCAATACGGTCGAAACGTCGGGCAATAAACAAGGTATTTTACCTTAAATTATTCACGCGATTAAGACCCGTAATATATAAACCTTATAGTTTTGCCTTGTCCGTCCGTCCGCACCTTTGCTCAGAGACTGTTATTGCTAGAAGGCTGTAATTTTGCATGGACACACATATTACATAAAATAAAAAATAAAATATAACATAAAAGTAAAAAAATAAAATCTTGAAAAAAAATTGTTTAGGGGAGGTACCTATATAAAGTGGGGGTGAGATTTTTTTTTTCTCACCTACGCCATCGCGTGGGGTATCATTAGATAGGTCTTTTAAAAACGTTTAGGGGTTGGAAAGACGATTTTTAGATTTAGGGATACATTTGTAAAATATTGAGCTTTAAAGTGCAAATTTTTGTCAGAGTCAAGTGTCTCCCCCCCTGCCAGCTAAATGGTTGATGTTGGGTATGTGAAAAAATTCACGGTAGTAGTATATATAGTGAAATTAAAAGGAAAACTATTACACCTAAGTAGGCTTTACAAGTTTACGAGTAACAGCTGATCAAATGAGAAGTAACAACAGTTTCATACACATTCCATAGAAAAATACCAATAAGTAGATATAACGTTGTAAGTATGAAACAAAAACAACAGAAAACCCACTTCTTAAGCCACATTATTCGGATGGGGGGGAGAACGGGGGACTACAGAACTCTACATTGTGCGTGGCCCGACATGTTTTTAGGGATAATGGCTCACACATTCTGAGCATCCTTCAGTCTCAAGTTTATTCTCCTTCTAGTTTTCTTTGAATTACAAAGTCTCGTTCTCTCGTTTTCTAGTTCTCTGCTTCGAATCACAAAGTACTGCTCTCTCGTTTTGTCCAGTTAACGCGTATTTCAAGCATATTCTACAGGTAAATTAGCTTGAAGAAATTTTTGCGTTTGTAGTAGTGTATGGTCAGCAAATAAAAAAAACAACATTTTATTTTTAGTTTTTATTGTTTTAAAGGTAATATACGTTTGTGGCTGGAGCACACCAAATGCGTGCACGTCTACGCATACGCACTACGTACTAATACGGTCGTGAAAATGTGTATCCACCGCATTGTAATCTATGGAACTGTATGAGGCAGACAAGCCAGTTCCAAACATTACAAGCATTGAATGCCGGTTTTCACTTCAGTGAAGACGTGTATGAATTAGGTGTTCTCCGGCCATAAATGTTTTATTCTAATAATTCATCAACCCCAGGCATATCACAATCATCCCCATCCTCGCTTTCATCAGATGAATTATTTAAATTAATTATGATTCGTTCTGATATTGTGTCTAAAGCTGCGTCTCTACCCTGATATTTGCTTTCCTCCTCAATAGCATGCAAACAAACTTTTCTCCATTCCTCTACAGTTATGGCGTTCATTTTTTCTTCAGCTAATGACATTATAACCTTCATATTCATTGCGACATTCTTTTTTGCGACATATGTTTTCACTATCCCCCATATATTTTCTATAGGATTAAACTCCGGATGGTATGGTGGTAAACGCAGCACAGTATGACCGTGCTGTCGTAATATTTCGTCTATCTTGTACTCTATAAATCTCGCCTTGTTTTGCAGAATCAGTTCATATAATTGAGGCTTAAGCAACGTGGATGAATGCTCAATGTTTCGAAATGTCAGCCAGTCTATCATTTGCTGTTTTCTAGAATTACTATTCGGTGCAGGATTTTGTATTGAGTTATGATATGGTGCGTTGTCAACAACAACAACACTATTTGGTTGTAAGTTGGGTATTAATTGAGTTTGAATCCACCTTGAATAGTTGTCATAGTTCATATTGTTGTGGTAATCTCCACTTTTTTGGTCGGCTTTAAACATAAGCAATGCATTTGGTATAAAGCCATCGATACCACCGGCATGAACAATGATTAAGCGGTTGCCTTTCGATATATGTTGCTTCAAACCTGAAGTGCTTCCATCTGACCAAGATTTCGAGAGGGTATGTGATGTATGTATATATGTTTCGTCGGTGTAAACAATTGGTCGGCGTTGTTCACGATATTCAGCAATTTTCATCAAATAATTAATTCGCAAGTATCTAATTTCGTGTTTTTCCATAAGAAGTTTCCGGTTATCTTCTGTTTGCTTCCAATTAAAACCTAATCACATGACGTGTTTTCGTAACGTGCTGACACAACCTTTATAATCGATATCTTCTTTCAATTTTGAGTGCAAAGTTTTTAAAGTGGGAACTTCTTTATTTGTGATGTGGAAGTCATGAATTGTTCTTCTGATAACTTGCTGATCAAAGTTATCGATTACTATTGTAGGTTTACGATTCGGTTTCTTTTTAGGAGATTTAAATGTTACTTCCTGATCTGAAGGACGACATTTGCTTTCTGATACTACCTTTCTGACGGATGCTATTGAAATTCCTGTTGATTTAGCAACTAATTGAGTGGGGGTCATAATACTGCTCGGGTTGTTATTACACTCATTTTCGAAATATTTGTACAAACAGTACAAAACTTCCTTAGTTTGAGAAGTCAAAGGCTTGCCTCGACCATGTTTTAACACTGGAGCCATTTTGAATTATCAATATAAAGTTACAACACTTACACACTTGAAATTAAACACTTCAACAAATATTTTAACAATAATAACAAACAATAACAACAATCAACAAATACAAAATTTCACAATGAAACTACTACGTATCTAATAATTATAATTTTTTAATGAAATGCGTGCTTTATGTTCTAACGGTATCAAGCGACTGACGTCAGACTGCACGTGGCACCTGCGGACAGAGTAAACTGGTTTATTCTGGTTTTGTGCGTGTTTCCACTTTCCACTATCAAGTGACGATTTATTTATTTGTTTTGTTTCGTAATTATTATGGTCAAAACTTTTTACCTATAGCTAAACTACTATCATCTAAAGAACGACACGATATTTTATTGTTTCACGGTAGTCGCCTTGTCGTTTGCTCAAGGACGTGAAATTGAATGACATATTTTTTTTAATAAAGTCAAAACCTTTTTCTTTAAAATAAAAACTTGTTTTTATTGAAAACAAAAATCAGAGTGTTGCTAGGGATAAGTATTAAATTAAATAGTAATGTTAGGATATTGAAACATTTTTGTAAGGGCCAGAACGATATAGTGGAAACGCGCTCTAATATCTAAGTAACATACACACCACTACATATGCAAAAATTTCTCGAGACTAATTTCACTGTACACTGTTTTACACGTTAAACACGGAGCTGTAAAACTAGCGACATCTCAGTTTGCCGCCATTTTTACAACGCGGCCACATAACTTTAGGTCTACAGGAGTTTAGTAGACCAGGAACGCACGTACGGGTCCTAGGAGTACATCCGCGTAGCTTTCGTGCCATCTTAACCTACACACGTTCCTGTAGGATGCATTTTATTAATTTTATCTTGCTCCTTTTTACTTGCAAGCAATAGGCTAGTTTCCAATTAACTAGTCAAAACAGCAACTCTTTAAGAAATGTCAAAACGCAGATTGGACATCTCATACAAATGTCGGACAATGACGTCACAATTTTTCTGAAATGAGTAAATACAACAATTTAACACAAAATACTAGCGAAACATAATCGTTGGTAGTTTAAATGCTAGTTTTATTTACTAATTAGTCTTTTGTCTTTTCTACGGGTCTTAATCGCGTGAATATTTTATTTAAGGCTAAATACCTTTGTTTTATTGCCCGACGTTTCGACCGTATTGCAACGGCCGTGGTCACGGGTAGACTGGTTCTCCGTGAAGCGCGGGTTTCGGAAACTACCCTCGCTTGATTTTTATCACTCACGATTACGAAACCGTCGGTAGTTCGGAATAAGATTTTTATTAGGTTGATGACATTACAGATCTAACTTTTAGCTCCATGTGGTCTTTTTGACTTCAATAACGTAGGTACAATCAATTTCGATACGAAACGATGAATAACCTGATGCACAATAATACAAAAAGTTACGAGTAATTTAAAATAATTATTATTGTAAGTTGTTCCTGTCATATTTTACTGTAGTAGTGATGTCTATGTATATATAATTATGTAATAAATTAGCCAAGGAAATATAACTCCGGCAATGGGTAGTAAACGATATTTCTAAATGGTTTTATTTTTAAAAACACTTTAAGGAATCCTTTTTTTGTAGTTTACTAGGTACGAGTAAGTTGTAAATAATGTTAATAGTTTGTCTATTATTATCATTGTCTAATAGGGTAATCTAGCTTAATGTATTTATTAACATTGTGAATTTTCATTATAATAAACCTATTCCAAAAAAAAAAAAACTTTCTTACTATTGCTCGCACAAAAAAAATCAAATGGTTTGATTTTTTTTGTGCTAGCTACGATGCTACGATTAGCCGCAGACATTTTGTTAAATACATCTTAGAATGAAAAGTCCTTAGCTCGTAAGTAGAGAATTTATGTAAATATAATTAGCCACCAATTTAAGTAGGTAAGGTAACATAAGTTTGACGTATAAGTAGGTATATCTGTTAGTTTGTTTGTAGGTTCGTAGAGATAAGGGATTGAGGTATTGGAATGCGTTATAAAGAAAGCTGGCTTGATTTAGAGTTTTGAGTACCGGTATTTTAGCTTATTTATATATAGAAAAACAAAAATAAGTTAACATTTTGAAGTTGGTGCCGAATTAAACAAAAACAACTATTTCATGGCACCAACTTCAAAATGTTAATTTATATTTTTGAAAAAAAGTTTTTTAATATGCCCACGTTGTCTGTATTCCGTTTAAGTTCGTTTAGACCACTGTTGCTTAGACTGTTGATGTTGATTTTTATGAAGCTATATATTTTAATAATTTATTGTAGGTCGCACTCTATCTTGGTAAGACCAACCTACATAACCTACATACATCATTTTCACAATCCACTATAATGACTAATCATCGCTAAAACGTCACAATGCAATAAAATTAGAACCGAAATGAAAGTGATCTTACTCAATTTAGCCTAAAGCTTTGGGTAAAACTACCAATGGCAATACATCAAATCTTCATAATACATGATTAATAATACACCGTTTGTAAAGGGCATGTTTAGACTGACGGAATGACTGCTGGGTGCAGCGAAAGGCGCATGTAAATGTTCAAGTTCGAGACGAGCCCTATTTATACTCGATTGCAAGGAAGTAATAAGTTTATAACGCGTATTTTGTATGTAATATTCTTAATTACCTCATATCTTTTAAACCACTGGACGGGTTTATACAATTGAGTCGTTAGATTTGTCGTCTTTAATTTATGGCAATCTAGCCGTTTTAACGGCTAATTTCTGCCAGTGTCAAGTATATATTGTACACTTCAGTTGCACAAAGTCTCGTTCTTATCCATTATCGTCTATTCATTTAATTTTTTACGAGTTATACTCGTTAAACCTGGAGTTGTAAAAAAAAAAATAATGGCAGGTCAGTTTGCCGCCATTTTTACAACTCGTTAGATTTGTCTTGACCGCCCAAGTGTTCTTAGCGATGTGACGTTTGGAAAAAACAAACATGGCGGCTGTGAGATATCAAAATAAAGAAGTGTAAAAAAAAGTTGTTTTAATACTGCAATATGGGTATCTAATTAAAGAGCTCGTCGTAAGGATTTTAAAAGGTATAACATGATTATGACTGTAATACTAAAAAAAATAATTATCCATTCTTTTTTTTTTTTAATTCTCAATACTTGGCAATAGCTGCGATAAAAGTTAGTTGTTACTTAATACTACCACTAATAAGGTTTAAATAAAAAATATAAATTAAAAAAACCGCCTGCTCAAAACGTACCTAAATAATATCATGTAGGTAGTCGAAGGCACTTTACTATGTGGTCGAAGCCATTATTGATCTTGTTACACATCTTGTTCCCGTCTTTTTTGAGCAGGCAGGTTTTTAATTTTTTTAACTTGATACCAATTTGACTGGCCTGTTTGTCTAGTGGTTAGTGACCTTAACTGCTAGGCTAGGTCGTGAGTTTGATTTCTACCCAGGATAAAACTTTGTGTGATGAGCACGATGGTTGGTGTGGTGCCTGGGTGTACTCGTAATTTATCTATAACATGAACGTATTTATTTCGAAATATTTAAAGATGTTTATCAGTTGTCTGGTTGCCAAAGTATAGGGTCTGCTTAGTTTAGCATCAGATGGCGTTGTGTGAATTGTCTCAAGATATATTAATTTCATTTTTCTGCCAGTGCCGAGTATTTATTGTACACTTTAACTTTACAAACACTTGGTCTCCTTATTTTAGAGTTGATGGCAACCTAGTCGAGTTTGAGTTTGCAGTAAATTTCTGTCACACTGACAGAAATTGACTCTAACTACACAAATACTGTATTTTAGAACGCTAGGATTCGCGTTAGATGTTTACTAAAGAATCGTGAATTTACTAAAGAATTTCTAAATCAATTGAATTAATACCATAATGTGTATTAATTGAATTAATTTAAATTTCTGGTCGTTGTTGATGACGTCATCAAAGTACTGAGAGCACCTAGCCTCGAAAACGCCAGTGCTAACAGTACAAAAATAGCGAATATTTATGTAGGATACTGCGGCAGTATACTGTCAGTCACATAACCGAACGAATGTATCCCCAGTAAAAGCACTGACCAGTGCTCGCAGTGTAATTCTACAAATTAGTAATTATGAAAATTTCAATTTTGTTAAAAAGGAACTCGGAATATTAACAGTGTTAAAAATTTTGAATTGAGATTTTAGTGCTGACTCCGTAGGTAGGAGTATCGGAACATACGCCACGTGTCTTGTGTGTGACAAATAGACAAGAAATTTGCCGCCTTTTTCACTTAATTTGAAATTGATTCTTTGATTTTTTAATGCTTTAAAAAGGAGTTAAACGCATTGCAAGAACCAAAATTCAAGCGGATAGTGTCGCCATCAAAAACAAGTACTTAGTTACTTCTTTAGTTGCTGTCACCGCTAAATCCGTCTGAGTTGACCCTAATACAACAAAGGAAAAATATGGTCAATAGCAGTCATTTATTGATGTGCGTAAAAACCAAAGTTGCGTAACAGTGCGGTAATGTGAACGGTTCTTAAAACTGTTTCAAAACAAATCGTAACTTGAGAAAGGTCTACTAATTTACTAAAGAGGATGTTCGATTTGTAAATCAAATATTTTAAGCTTCTTATTTGTTTAAGTTATGAGTTTAAGGTTTGAGCGCGTTTAAATTATGTAGTTTTAATAATGTTTTATTATGCATGAATGTCTGAAGGAATAACTTGAAAAGTAGACTAGGTACAGAGACTTTTTTTTTATTTATAAAGAAAGATAACTAGCAATGTGGGATTGTGATTCCACATTACTAGCAATCCTGTTAACCCTTCTAACAAGCCATAGAACTTAGCTAAGTTCTATGGCTTGTGTTAGGAGTGGGTTCACGTCGGTAGTATAATGGCCAGGATTCCAACCCACGACCTCACGATTGCGAGACCGATGCCTTGGCCATTAGGCTACCGCCGCTTCATTAATACATGTAGAACAGAAAAAAATATATTATGCAATGAATTACACATAAAAGTCTATGGTTGATCTTCTAGGTTTGGTTTCATACATTGACGTACCTATAGACCTGGACCACGCCATCCCTTTCAATTAAAAAGTAAAAATTGACTGCAATGGGTGAAAGAGAGAAAAAACTCGTGCGGCCTTTGACAGGTATTGTCCACAAAGTAGCGTTGTCTCTTTCTAGAGGTGGTTAATTTTGTTAGGTTATGGCGTAGTCCTTTTGTCTACGTCAATGGTTTCATACTAAGTTTTTTTTTTTTTTTACTTATGTAGAGGTAGGTACCTACTACTAAGGTATATCGACTCCTAAAGCTAAAAAAAAGTTACTATACATATATACCATTATCATATTTCTTTAATTTTTGTATATGTGTTGTTGACCGTTATGGAGTTAATAATTACCTACAATAATTGGATTTCTGAAAGATAGAGAAATTGAAAGTCCAGACCCAGGAATCGAACCCGAGATTTCCGTATGCCAAACCGGGGCCGGAATCGAACCATCTAACCGGACTGCGTTACTAAATCTCAAATATTAGATAGAGAGCATTTTTAACAAATTGTGATGTCGAAGGCCGAATATTAAAGTAATTTTTATAGGCAGTCAATATTTTTATATTGTCTCGGGTCCGATTCCTGGGTTCAAAAATACAATTATTGTATTAATAAAGTAATTAACAAAGAATGCCTATTAAAATTACTTTAACGTTATGGAGTTTCTTCCTAAAGAGCTAATTCGGAATGTAAGTATGTCTTCGAAATTGAACCCACATGTCAAGGTTTGAGGAGGCGTCCCAATTCTAACTCTAACCTTCCTACTAAATGCGAAATATACAATTGCAAGATAAATAAAAAACTTGTTATGTAAATAGTTATAGATACTATTACTCAACTAAGATAATAGGTACGTAAAAAATCACGTCACCACAAATAGACGCAAAGAGATTCAATGTATCTTTTTCAGTTTTTAATAACACTCGAGTTTCAAACCTCTTTCTTATTTCCAACGTTTTCTCGCGGTATTGTTGCTGGCTGATAAAAAAAAAACAACAATAAACTTTTCGGACAGCCTTCATCCTGCCTTTTGTGAATCTCAACAACGGATAGGGTGTGGAGAGGTATCTTCATAGAAACCTTTATTAATATTTCTGTGGGAATCTCATTTTATCCCGATATAAATTGCAGGGTTGGAGCGTTGACCTATTGATCTTTATTTTTTATAAAGGACTAGTCTCTTTACTCTCTGACAATCCTTTCAGAGGAAAAGATTATCAAGTACCTAACGGTTTTCAAACCTATTGTCGTAATATTATAAAGTTGAAGAGTTTGTTTGTTTGAACGCGGTAATCTCAGAAACTACTGATCCGAATTTAAAAAAAAAATCATTGTTGGATATCCTATTTATCGAGGAAGGCTATAGGCTATATAACATCACGCTACGACCAATACGACCGGAGCAGCAAAGAGAAATGTTGCAAAAACGGGAAAAATTTACGCAGACGAAGCGCGGGACAGCTATTTGATGATAAATTAACAGATTTGACACTTGCTCTAAAAAGTAATTTAAATATATGCAAATGCAATCAAACCAGAATTTAATTCAGTGTACCTATAGTGTATATTGTGCTATTCAACTGCACATTGATTTGTTCCTGTCAGCTGTAGGTACGTATATATTTTCACATCAATTTCACACGTCGATAGCTGTGATATGAAAATGGGAATACCTTTTCAAAAGCCCTTTTTAGGGTTTTTATTTTTAACTTAGGAAGAGTGTAATAAGTACCGACTTACTTACCTACTACAGTTTTCATGAGGCAGGTACTTAGATATTCGGACTGAATAACACCGCCATAACTGTACAATTTTAAGTAAAATAAACTCACTGTTGTTTATGTTTTTGTTTATATTTTATTTTTATTAATATCCCCTGCATGATACAACCCTAACATCAAGCAATCTATATTCAAAAGAACTGAGGGCTATTTTATAGAAACCGTCAGGTGCTATAGGTCTTAAATAATACCTCTCGTATTTGAAAATTCACTTCACGCATTTTATTGAGAGCGCCTGCCATTTTATTGCGAGCAACGGCTACGCGGCGCGGAGGATTTCTTTTGTAAGGCGTTCAAGAGCGGTTTTGTTAAAACGATTTCAAAGGAGATTTTATGTTTTTTCCTTTCATAAGAAGATAGTAGGAACTTAGGTGAATACATTTGATTAGGCTGGTAGTATTTAAGAAAATATTTCATTAAAATCTTGATGTTAGAGGATGAAATATTTGGAATTAAGCTATAAATACTTATAAAGTGCCTATGTATATTACCAGCCAACCCGCAACGCAACTTCGTCTGCGTAAATTTTCCCCGTTTTTGCAACATTTTTCATTGCTGCTCCGCTCCTATTGGTTGTAGTCATAGTCATAGTCATAGTAATTTATTGGTAAGGAATTCTTACATGTCACAAAATTATAATTTAATAAATTAAGGTACAAAAATAAAAATAGTCAATATAATACAGGTTATGTCAATTCATTAGGATTACTAATTAATCATAGAACAACTTATAGCTATTACACAACAAAAAATAATAATAATAATGTCAACAAACAATAGCATAGCATTTCAATAAAATAGAAAAAAATAAAAGTAAAAAGTAAAAAAGGCAATAGTCGAATAGAGTGCATAATGTCAATAAAATATAAATAAGTCATACAATAAAATAAAAAACAGCAAAATATCAATTACAATAAAATTAGTAGTGTGATGTTATATAGCCTATAGCCTTCCTCGATAAATGGGCTATCCAACAGTGAAGTAGTAGTTTTTTCAATTCGGACCAGTAGTTCCTGACATTATCGCGTTCAAACAAACTCTTCAGCTTCATGATATTAGTATAGATTACTATTCTGTGGCTATATCAGCACCGATGAAATGAACTAATTAAATTTTCTCATTCGGTTCGCTCGGTAAGCGTTATTTCCGAGATATAGATGGTATTTTGTACCGAATGTGGGTCGCGTTTACTAATTACCTATTTCTAAAAACACAGTTCACCTCGGCCAACACACCCGGATAGAATTATTAATTCGTACCTAACTAACTGGCGTGGCATTTAAAAAGTTAATTATTTTAAAATATTTTAAAGATTCTGCGTGACGAACAGAGACCATTATTTTCTTACTTTTGATATCAGAATTTATATTTAACTAGCTGTGCCGCGCGGTGATACCCGCGGTTTATTAGCCTATGTGTTAATCCAGGGGGTCAGCTAACTCCATACCAAATTTTATTAAAATCGCTCCAGCCGTTTAGACGCGAAGAAGTAACAAACATACACACTCACATACTCACAAACTTTCGCCTTTATAATATTTGTGTGATTATTGGAAACACTTTACTCCCATATTAAGTTTATAAATACTCAAAAATTGTAAAATTGGCAATTTGAAAAGAGTAGCCGCGAGTTTTTGTTGACATGTTCTTTTCGCCTAATTGTTAGCGAACTTTACTTTACATGTACGGTCGGCCAAGAAAGTGGTCTACCAGTTTTGACAAAGGTTCTTTTGTAACCAAAATAGCCTTAAGGTTGAAATTAGTAGGTAACTGTTCATATATAATTGTAAGGGAAAATCAACTTTGTTGTTTTTTGACGTGCAAATGAATTTCAAACGGAGGGTGATAGACCATATTTAATTATTTAATGCCAAGTCCGCAACAAAACTTGTGTGTGATACGTCGGGATTTTTCATACATGTAGAATCCCGACTTATCACAAGTATTGTTTTGCATCCTCCTTTTTATTTAATTAACCCTCGGCTTCATACATGTGGATCCCGTTACCGCGGGATGATATAAACTTTCCTCTTGAATCACTCTATCTTTAGCTGAAAACTGCTTTAAAATCCGTTGTGTAGTTCAAAACATCTAAGAGCATTGACATTGGGAGCGACCAGGGGCGTAGCTAGGGTGGGGCGGCGGGGGCGGTCCGCACCGGGTGTCACCTTTTTTGGGGTGACACCCGGTATCAACTTCAAGAACAAAATACAAACATTAAGAAAGAAAAATCACTAACACAGCTGTCTTTTTCGGGAATCGCCTCACAAGCACTAACTAAAAATATGTATTAATAGTTAAAAAGAGTAGTAGTGAATGGAGTAGTAGTAATTTCCTCACAAGCACTATCAAAAAAAAAAAGTTAATAATAGTAGTGGTACGATCAATAATGCGCAAATGTTAGTTATTAATCCAAATTTATTTTATCGCCTTCAAAGAACGTTAGTTCAGTTTTTGGGGTGACACCCGGCGACAACTTCAAGAACAAAATATAACACAACCAACTGTGACGATTTAATACTAATCTACCAGCTTGACTCAGCTATTCGTCCAGTGTCATATGGTACTGAAATACAACTTCCATAGCCACCTTAAAATTTTAATGACATTCTGATCACTCGCCAGTAAAAATCTTGTTCAGATTTTTTAGTTGCGTAGGTATCTCTACTTTTTTCTCAGAGTCAGCTAACCAATGGAACCAACTTAAACGTATGCATTATTAAACAAAAAAGGAATATTCCAAATCGGTCCACAGGCGTGTTCGAGTAACATACACATATTAAAAAAAAAACAAATATTGTGACGAATTGAGTGCATCCTCCCTTTTTTTAAAATTGGTAGACAAACTCATTTAGTTCAATGTAAAAAAATAAATTTGCTGCTGTAAAATCTTAAAGGAAAAGATTTTAATTGCAATTTTTTTTATCTAACTATTTACTGTTTAGTTATTAGTTCAATATTTTAAATATAAACATTAGGTTAAAATAGGTATTATATGATCCCATGGCGTTTAACATATAAAATGTATTGCTTTTAACTTTCGATGGGGTGACACCACCAACTTCCGCACCGGGTGCCATCCAAGCTAGCTACGCCACTTGGAGCGACTACATTTTAAACTATGTAAAGATAATAATACAATAATACAGGTACATAAAATGAAATAACTAACTATGTTTACAGTTTCTACTGTAGTACACTTTTGTTTCATAATATGTGGGCATGCAGTAACTTGTATAATATCGTACAGGAAGACTTGTCAGCTCCTCAGGTCCATTTGGAAGTAAGGCGAGGTTTTACCGAACGATGCGAGGAAAGGATTCAGCGATTGATAACATTGTACATAATCTACAAATAGATTAGACTGAGATCTTTAGAGAGTACTTACGCTTGCCTCAATTTTAGTTTAGATACAACTCTGCGAAAAACTAAGTCCTTCTTTCTAGGCATAATTCTAAGATTATTGTTGGTATCTAAGCTTGACATAAGGTCAATAATTTCAACGGTCAGCTTACTTACAGTTGGATCAACGTAACTTGACCGGATTGAAGTTAGGTTCTTATCATTTTCGCGGATGTCATAGATATGCAACTCTAAAAAAAATTACTTACGAAAACGATTTATTATGTTTAATCGATTAAAAATACTAACAAAATTTTAATTCATCAATATAAAAATACTAATAAATGAGTTCATAAAAGTTTAAATTTAGAACAGTTACAATAAATATTAAAGAAAGTTTAAAAACACTTTCTTTACGGAAAAAAATCACAAAATACATGAGTTAGTAATACTATAATGACAATGTAATGCGTAATCGCATCTCTAATTTACTTGGCTTAGTTACCGCCCCCTTCCCCCCGCCTCCTGTCGCATTTTTCGCACTTCAATCCGGTCAAGTTACGTTGATCCTACTGTATCTGCGACGGGCACAGAGACATAGACGGATTCAGGGGCGGGGGGGAGGCACGTTTGTTTTGTGTACTTACCAAATTTTCTTATATTGTACTAGCTGTCCCGCGCAACTTCGTATGCGTAAATTTTCCCCGATTTTGCAACATTTCTCGTCGCTGCTCCGCTCCTATTAGTCGTAGCGCGATGTTATATAGTCTATAGCCTTCCTCGATAAATGGGCTATCTAACAAAAAAAGAATTTTTCAAATCGGATCAGTAGTTCCTGAGATTACCGCGTTTAAACAAACAAACAAACTCTTCCGCTTTATAATATTAGTATATATTGAATTTCTTTTCCTATTTGCTCTCCCTCCCCGAGCGATTTTTTGCGTAGTGCCTGGAACTAATACTTGATCAATTCTCGCCTGTGGTGCCTGCAACTCATACTTGATCAATTTCGGGTTGGTGAAACGAAATTCACCTCCCCGCTGTAAACATGTTAGATCCGGCTATGCCATTTACCTCTCGTGCCCCCCTCCCCCCAGAATGAAATCTTGGATCCACCCCTGCACGAACATATGCTATTAGGGTAAGAAATGTTTCTTGCTCTATCACATACCTACATCAATCATCAATCAATTCAGGGCAACAAATGACAGCCCCCGACGGATTCTCTAAGGTTACTTACCTCCTCTTAGTTTTCAAATTTTCTTTGGCCCTTTTCCAAAAAACCAACCGGAACTACCAACGACGCAGCTATATGTGTCTCGTCTGCATCACACTACGAAGGCAGAGCTAGTCGAGTATCTAAGAATCAAAACGAAGTCGACCTTGAGGGTGGAGAAGTTGGAGTCGCGCCATGACGTCAACTTCAAATCGTTCATGGTGCGAGTTCCCAGTGAACATCTGTCCATCTTTATGAAGGAGTACTTCTGGCCGAAGGGTGTCGCGTACCGACGTTTTCGTGGAAGGTTACGTGACACCACGCAGCGAAACACGACTCCGCCGTCGTCGCAGTCTCGGTCTCGTGTATAGTGATAATTTAATTTTAAATATTATATAACTTACTTACGTATCAGTTTATTATGATATCTTTTATAAATAGGTGTAGGTATTTGTATGATATGGGCCTTAGTAGCCTGAAATAAATGGTTATTGTTAAATAGATTTACTCCTGTGGTTTTTTAAGCTATTGCATTGCTTTTATCGCGGGCTTTGAGCGCGGCGACCGAATCAAGAAATTCCGTAACGAAAATAAAACCTAACACACCCCACTCCGCCTACCATGTAGATCGGCCGAGCGTTCGCTTAACGTATATGTATGGTACGACTGTACGAAGCTTGCACGGATCGAGACGAGCTGCTCCGAAATAATGAGAAGAAAAAAAACTGCATAAATAAATAATTATAATTGCATAAGTTGATAAAAAATGCTATGCAATAGCTTTACCGCGGCAGTCCCCGAGTGCCACACATTTTTTTTTTCAATGTTTAATTTTGTAAAGTTTTACTTGCTAAGTTTGAACTAAGCTTAAGCACGATCTATACATAAATAATGGCTGCCTCCATTGTCAATGGATTCGATTCCCTTCTGACACCGCTTTGTGTGATTGACAAACAGTTATTTTGAGTCTGGATGTGCTTTGTGTTTGTTGATTTATACACATTATTTGTAATATGTACCGCGAGAAAGGGCGAACGTATACAATAAGTAATTGAATAGTATAGTGCCTCGCTGGCACTAAGACCTGTCTCGTGTCAGACAACGCCACGCCTCGGTGCCTCGGTGTCGAAGCTGTCAGTCCTGAGCCCCGAGTGCCCCCATTTCTATTGGCCCTACACGACGCGCTCAGAGAACCATGATTTGGACTTTCCTGAAATAATATATCTCCCAAATATCCTACGCTTTTTTCTTAATAGACAAAAAATGCAAGTGTTTTCTAAAGGCTGTTTTTTATAGTACGTCACATTGGTGGAGTGAAGATATACCCTGCTGTCAGTCAGCGGGATTCCTTGCACTTTTTGGCGTTCCTCTCTCGGACCAGAACGACTTTTAAATCAAAATATGTGACGTTTGAAAAAAACAAACATGGCGGCTGTGAGATGTCAAAAAGAGTTATATTGAATACTGCAATATGGGTATCAAATTAAAGAGCTCATCTTAATCATTTCAAAATGGTATAACATGATTAGGACTATAATACTAAAAAAGTTAGTTAGCAACTTTTCTCAATTTTCAATACTTGACAAAAGCTGTGGTAAAAGTTAGTTGTTACAACAGTTACTTCCTACAACTACTAAAAAGTATTAAAAAAAAAATAAAAAAAAAATAAACCCGCCTGCAAAAAAAAGATGGACTCAAGATCCTCTACACAATTATTTAATTTCATGCAGTCGGAGGCATTATAATGTACATACGTAGTAATTATACTAGGTACAGTTGCACACAAATTGTTATATTTTTAAATATTTTGTAATAAGAAATGAAAAATAATAGAAAAAATAGTAATTATTTTTTTATTTCCTATGAAATTGTGGTCCTCGTAAACTTTTTCTAGTTTGGATAAATCTTCAAAAATGTTATAAGCTGTAATTTTGCATGGATACACATATTACTTACGCCGACAAAGTGGAAGAATAAAATCTTGAAAAACAAAATTATGTGGTACCTCCTTTAGATGTAAAGTGGGGGTGTGATTTTTTTTCTTACCTACCCCATCGGTTGGGGTATCATTAGATAAGTCTTTTAAAAACATTTAGGGGTTGGGAAGACGATTTTTAGATTAAAGGGATCCGTTTGTAAAATATTAAGCTTTAAAGTGCAAATTTTTGTTAGAGTCACTATAGGTACCTTCCCAGCTAAATTCACAGTAGTAGTATACATATATAGTAAAATTAAAAGGAAAACTATCACAGCTAAGTAGGCTTTACAACTTGTAAAGCCTACTTAGTTGTTACTCGTAAACTTGTAAATTACAAGTTTACGAGTAACATCTGATCAAATGAGAAGTACCAAAATTTTCGTACATCATTGAAAAATATTATTAAGTAGGTATAACGTTGTAAATATGAAACAAAAACAACAGCAACCCCACTTTTTAAGCCACATTATTCGGATGGGGGGCGGGGGACTACGGAACCCTCCATAGTGAGTGGTCCGACATGCATTTGCCTGGTTTTATTTGTTTACTTTATTTATGTCGAGCTGATTTCTAACCGCTAGTCGTGAAGTTAAAAAAATACAACGATCAAGACTTTTTCGTGTATCAAGGATCAGCAACACAGGATCTAGGGAAGTAGGTCCAAGACCTACCTGTCTTGGACCTACTTACCTAGATCCTGTGTTGTTATCTCTAAATAATAACTTCACCATTTTTCATCAGATTCTGGTACACCATTGATCATTGACGTAGAGAACTGCACTGCGCAATAACCTCAAAATTAACTACTCTAGAAAGAGACAACGCTACTTGTGGACAATACCTGTCAAAGGCCGCACGAGTTTTTCTTTTTTTCACGCTTTGCAGTCAATATTTACTTTTTAGGGAGGGAGTCGTCCAGGTCCATACGTCAATGTGTACACCTATACTTACATAATTTTGAATCGAATTCTAATAAAATTCGGTTCTTTTAGTTATCGAATGATTTCGTTACATCCTTAGACACATATGATAAATTATCAAATGTGTAAATGTTAGCATAATCGATTAAGTTATTCTTAATAAATCATTTTCAGTGGCAAAACTGTTAAAAATTCAAATTTAAAAGCCAGTCATAACATTTTACTTAGTTTTGCACGAACGGTCGTCAACGGCGGACTCGAGTTCTTATTCGAGATTTTAGTAGTTGTGAAGTGCTTAGTATTAAGTTTCTTTTGTATAAGAGTGAACATGAACATTATAGTATATTCAGTGAACAATGACTTTCATTTATACATAAAGTCCAGCGTGACTACTTTAAATAAGTTATAGTTTGTTATCAGTAAATAAGTACAATTAATGCATTGTCAATGGAAGAAAAATCCACACCCTCTAACATATACCTAAATACATAATTGCAAAAAAAAATATTGGACGATGGTGCCTTGAAAACTAAAAGAAAAGTGTTAAGGGACGACGTCAAGATTAAAACCACCAAATAGACAACTTATGTACGATCGGATATACGTAGAGGTATTTCTCCTTCGTTAAATGCAACCAAACTCAATGTAACAACCCCAATTTATGCGAATATAAATAAACTAGTAACACGAAGCAACAATAATGTCAGTGCCAAGAAAACTGTCGAACTTTAAAATATTCAGTGATCGTGTAACTAAACTGTAATACCACAAAACACAGGGAACACAGAAGGTAAGTTTCATACAAACGGGCTTGACTGCTAGGTGTATGAAACTTTTTTTTCATGGATAACATGCTAAGGTGGGGATTCTCGTTGCAGGCATAAGCCTGTATTATTTACCTCCTTGATTTATATTAGACAAGCTGAACCGCGCAACTTCGTCTGCGTAAATTTTCCCCGTTTCTGCAATATTTTTCATTACTGCTCCGCTTGCAGTGTGATGTGATATAGCCTTAGCCTTCCTTGATAAATGGGCTATCCAACAGTAAAGTAATTTTTCAATTCGGACCAGTAGTGTTTGAGATTATCGCGTTCAAACAAACAAACAAAAAAACTCTTTATTTTATATAACATATTAGTATAGATACCTATCAACACTGAACTGATTGATAATGTAGATTGCAACTGATTGAGTAGATGATTCAAATATTCTGACACAGTAGTAAATGTAGTTCTACAATGAGTCGTAGTGGTCTACAACGGGTCGTAGTACATCTACGATGAGTCGTAAGGCTTCTACGACTAGAGTCTTAGGACTTCTACGAGAAGAGTCGTAGGACATCCACGTAGTTCTACAATAAAGGTTTCTACGACTAGAGTCGTAGGACTTCTACGAGAAAAGTCGTAGGACATCCACGTAGTTCTACAATAAAAACAATATTTTGCTACAACTCGCATCGACGCCTATGTAGAATCTATCAGTGGAATACAGACCCATCTTACAACTAATACCTACTGTGTGTCCGACGACCTGCACAGGGTCTGGGAGGACTTGATGACGCTTCCGACAATGCAGTTGACGTAGCCTCGTTTTGAGCCACATTACTGATGATTGGAAGATTCAGTGTGCTAGGTCAAGAACTGGGCAATTCGGGGCCTGCGCCACGTTTAAGGGACGCAAAATGCTATGTGGGTGCCAAGCACATACTCATAGTCGGGTTTTTGCTCCACCTTGAAATAATTGTAGGCACTGTTAAACATATGAAGTGATGAGACCGCTGTGCCGTGACTTATGTCACAACATAGCTTTATGCTAAGCTGACGCCTCCTTGTCACATATATGACGAGCATAAAAACAAAACTTATTAAGTACCTTCATAATAACCTAAGTACATATTATGGGTTTTGTTTTTATGCAATAAGTATACCTATGTCTTTGTATGAACCGTGTCTTTATTTGTGACAATAAATATTACTTCTTTCTTCTTTTTAGTTTTCCTTCTGTATTCTCGATATTTTGTATAACATAGAATACTGCCAATAATGTAAATAGTTAGCGGTTAATACCTAACGATTGTATTAACGAGTAGGCGTGTCCGTCTGCGTTTTGTTGGCAACGTTTGTAGAACATTGGCACATGGTTTATGATGAACTTTGTGGATTAATCTACAGTTGGAATGTAAATGCAGAATATAGCTATATATATTTCTAAGAGTTTGTTACGTTTTCGTATCATTAAGGTGTCGAAATAAGTAACAGTTTTTTTTCTCTTGCTGTTGTTCTTTGTGCCTCCCCACCTTAATCTTTTGTTGCTCTTTTTTTTTTATTAACGTAGAAATAAAGACTGCGCCATAACCTCACAAAATTGACCACTCTCTACAAAGAGACAACGCTACTTTGTGGACAATACCTGTCAAAAACCCCACGAGTTTGTTCTCTCTTTCATGCTTTGTAGTAAATATTCACTTTTTAATTGAAGGGGATGGGGCAGTCCTGGTCTATACGTCTATTGGGAAGACTATAGCTCGCATAATCTGTGCATCAGCCAGTTTTAAGTTCAATTTTTACGCGACTGTAAGTAAGGGTTATGTTTTTCATAATGTATGTATGTACATAATATTCTATATTACCTGATATCTCGCAATCCCCTGAACGGATTTATACAATTAAGTCGTACGTCGCTAGATTCGTCTTGATTTGGGCAATCAAGACGGTGTTCTTAGTTAATAAACATTTGAAAAAAAAAACAAACATGGCGGCTGTGAGATGTCAAAATAAAGAGGTGTGAAAAAAAGTTGTTTTGCATCCTACAATATAGGAATCAAATTAAAGGGCTCATCTTAATTCTAAGAAAGATAGTTAGCAACCATCCTTTTTTTAATTTTTAGTACTTCACAATAGTTGTAATAAAAGTTTGTTGTTACATCGGTTATATCCTACAACTACTAAAAAGTATGAAATAAAAAATATATTATAAAAAAACACCCGCCCGCACAAAAAAGATGGAAACAAGATCATCTACATAATTTTATAATTTCATGCAGTCGAAGGCACTTCCACTAAGTAAGGCATTAACGAATCTCGATAAACTTAGTGGAAGTGCCACCGACTGCATGAAATTATATAATAATGTAGGGGATATGTTTCCATCTTTTTTGTGCAGGCGGGTTTTTTTTTTAAATTTATTATTCTTGCAACATTTGGCCAAAATATTAAGTCAATTGTTTTGTCTTTACTTACTTTGGTCATCCATTTATCTAGTTCAGACTTATTTATTTAATCTTTGTAGCACACATCTATGTAGTTAGGTATATTATGTGTAAATAAATGTGTGCCTATCTGTTTAGAATTCATTCGTTGGGTTTCCCAGACGGCTTCAAAATTCAAATAAGTATATTTTAGGTTTAACTCGAGAGCTCATCTAACGAAAGTGATACAAAACCAAATTCAATTAAGTTTTAAATAACACCCAATTTCACGGACAATTTCCCGTTTTCATGGTCACCGTCTGCTGTCTGAAACTTTTTCAATTAACTGAAAAATGATGGCTCTATCGCGATATAACTTTAGTTCAGTTAAAATGTTATACATAAGGTATTTTAACTTGTTTAGTTAGCGACCTCCGGATTCTTAAGTGATTCTATTAGATTGCACATTCTTCTGCAAGTTTCCGAGTTTTTGAACTGTTGTATAATTCCTTTCAGTTTATTAGTTGACACGGAAAATGTTTTCACAAATTTAAACAATAGTTTCCGGTATCTAAAGTTACTTTTGTGCTAAACTTAACTACCAAAGAAATGAAGATTGGCCGCTAGATTCGTGCATGTTATCGAGTTAATTAATAATTTAAATAGAAAAAAAAATAAAAATCAAAAATCCCACCGCTTATATAAATACGAATCGATTGACGGATGAATCATCAAAATAGGTCCACGCGCTTAGTCTGTATAGCCGGGGTCAATTCACGTATTTAAACGCTTGCACACCGTACTACAATGTCCTTATTGCGCTCTCGGAACGCATACTTGACGCAAGCATATTTGAGATCGATCCCAAAGTTACAAGAATACAAAAATGACCGTTTTAATCGAAACTTAACTGCAACTCAACTGCAACTGCACTGCTTTAAAGATGTGAATTGGCCTCCAGAAAGGATCACACATACATACATAGGTTGATAAACACTTTACCCTCCTTCGCGCAGTCGGGTAAAAATCTAGGGCTACCTCTATTTTATAGATACTATTCTTTTAAACTATTCTCAAACGATATGTTTCTGCGTAAGACATGGCATAGGCGACGTGTATTGTCTGGGGTGTCGTTTACAATGTTATAACTGCCTGAGGTTATAGGTGGGCCTCTTTTTGACTCGAAAGCTAGTTATCCGATTCAGATGGGGTTTTCATCACACTTTTTTTTCCGGGAAGGTTTTAGTGTATAAAACGTGGTCCTAGCTTATAAAACACCAGAGATATAGACTAAAACATAAGAATGAGCCAGCGAAAATTGCATTCGGTGATGAGCTTAAAATTTTTTTTTGCTTGATATTTTTCTTAAAAAAGTTATTAAATTTTTTGGGTAGGGGTTACCCAAAAAAATTTACCACTCCTAACTAATGACGTGTCTATGTCATGTTGTAATATTACGAATGATAACTAAATTGATATCGATAAATGGCAGTTTTGAATTAGAACTTCATTACAGTGGTGTGGTTACCAAAAGAACTGGGCAAGTGCATTTCGGGCCACGCACAATGTAGGGTTCCGTGGTCCCCCATCCGAATTATGCGGCTTAAGAAGTAGGTTTTCTGTCGTGTTTGTTTCATACTTCTAACAACGTTATATAAATATTTACCACTTGGTCTGCTGATACGCTTTAAGTTGTAAAGCCTACTTAGCTGTGATAGTTTTAAATTTAAAAATTGTCTTCTTAACCCCTAAAAGTTTTTAAAAACCTATCTAATGATATAAATGTTGATAAACTTTCGCGATTTGTACACATAATAAAATTATATAAACTACGGGTCTTAATCCTCAGCAGCGTCCTCTGTGTACTTAGTCTTACTGCGATCGCCAACCCGCTCGCCAAGCGTGGCGATTATGGCAATTACCCCCAAGATCTACATACTAGTAGGTTCTACTGGGGAGACCCGTGCCCAGCAGTGGGCCATCATATGGGTTGATATGTATGTATGTATGTATATGGGTCTTAATCGCGTGAATAATTTAAGGTAAAATACCTTGTTTATTACCCGACGTTTCGACAGTATTGCAATGGCCGTGGTCACGGGTAGACATGTCATATCTAATGATACTTCCTCCACACGATGGGGTAGGTGAGAAAAAAAAAAGTTTTTTTCTAGATTTTATTCTTTTACTTTGTCGGTGTAAAAATTATCTATATCCATGCAAGATTAGAGCCTTCAAGCACTAACAGTCTCTGAGCAAACCTGCGGACGGACGGACATGGCGAAACTATAAGGGTTCAGTTTTGTCATTTTGGCTACGGAACCCTAAAAGCGTTTACGACACCCCAGTGGTGTCGTACCCAGGACCAATTTTCGGAGAGAGAGGGGTGGGGGGCGGGTCGTCATTTCGAGGTTTGTGTGATTGACTATGAACTGTGTACAGGGCCGCTATAGGGCTGGGCAAATGTCCAGAACGGCCAGACGCGGACGACACGTAAAATGATTTGTTTCTGTTATTTTTGGTTTCCCTTTTGCACTAATTTCCTTTTAAATTATAATTTCTGTGTCTTCTTTGTACTAAATAAATATCTTTTCTATTCTATAGTTAAAACTAAGTGACTGCCGCGATGGCTTTGCAGGAGTGTTTAGGTACGAATACGTACTTTCTGTGCAAATATGAGGTTCAATTCCGTATGGGACGTAAGCAAGTTGTTAACTAGTTTTTGTTCACACTCTATTAGCGTGAATTTCCCTCAGGAAACATGCATTCTCCAGGACAAAAATCTAATTTCAGCCACTCTACAGCTCCGTGATAATGTAATCTGTGACATTGTTGCAATATACTTACCTCGAATAATGAAAAAGATGATATAGATAATGCAAATCGAATCTTATGTAACATGCACATAAGATTCGATTGCTAAAGTTAGTTGTGTGAAACTAAAATTCATCTTAAAATTCTTTATTAATCAGGAGGCCAATTCACGTATTTAAAGCAGTACAGTTGCAGTAGAGTTGCAGTTAAGTTTCGATTAAAACTGTCATTTTCGTATTCTTATAACTTTGGGATCGATCTCAAAAACGCTTGTGCACCGTACTAGAATGTCGTTATTGCGCTCTCGAGACGCATACTTGACGTAATCGTATTTGAGATCGATCCCGAAGTTACAAGAATACAAAAATGGCCGTTTTAATCGAAACTTAACTGCAACTAAACTGCGACTGCACTGCTTTAAATACGTGAATTGACGACCTGGAACTTAAAGTTACATTTGAAACGACATTATTATACCAACTTATATAAAATATAACTTAGCTAATTTATAGTTTTTAAGTTTTCAAAGTGAGCTCTATCACCAGAGTCACCTCCAGAATGAGATTCGTCATCAAACAAGCCTATGAACGTGCTAGACGGCCGGTTTGGAATTTAACGGTAGATATTCCTCTTTATAGAATACTCTGCTACTCAGAATACAACAAAGTAATAAATATAGTGTCTACTAATCTGAAATTACAATTTATATATAAATTTGCCAAGATTATTGCAAAAAGCACATTTTCTACTGCTTCGATCCGACTACTACACAAGAGGTCGTGGGTTCGATCCCCACCTAGGATAAAACTTTGTGTGATGAGCACGATGGTTTATTCTGTGTCAGGGTGTTATTGTATATGTTATTGTATATATATATGTGTTATTATATGTATTTAGAAATATATAAGTATTTTTATCAGTTTTCTGGTTGCCATAGTACAAGCTCTGCTTAGTTTGAGATCAGATAACGTTGTGTGAGTTGTCCCCAATATATTATTATATTATTAATGGGCGATTCCTGCTATGTCTCTTTTACCAAGCCCGTTGCATAACGTATTGGCTAGTCAAGTTAAATATGCGTGCACTAACTATTGAAATAGTAAGAAAGATTTTTAGAGTGTTTCTCAAACCAAAATCAGTAAAAAATACAAAAAATGTCGCGGTACAATCTCGCAACAAGAACATTCTTTTTCAAAATAACTTGGCGCCATACGGAAGCCTCGTTAGGGCAAAATATTACTCAAGTACAACAACCGTGGTATAGAAACCATTGTTAATGGAGGATGAATTGCTAAAATACTGACTGTTCATCCTTCCTTTGTTCGTTTCTATTTATAGTCATTGAAGAAAATATTCCTTTATTGGCAACTTGATATAATAGACGATTTTTCTTTCTAATGTGTTGTTTACTTATATAACGCAGCTTGTTACCAATGATAGCTATTTGCAGAGTGCATTGCAAAGATTTGGTCTAGTAGTTAGTGACCCTGACTAAGTCTGAGGTCGCTGGTTCGATCCCCACCCAGGATAAAACTTTGTGTGATGAGCACATTAGTTTGTTTTCAGTCTGGGTGTTATTTATCTATAATATATATGTATTTAGAAATATATAAATACGTTTATCAGTTGTCTGGTTTCCATAGTACAAGCTCTGCTTAGTTTGGGATCAGATAGCGTAGAGTGAGTTGAGTTGAGAGAAAAAAAATATTTTTACCGGATTTAAGCTGACCGGTTGGTCTAGCGTCTAGTGTTCCTAACCATGGGCTGATCCAGGATTTCATTAGTATTTACCTTGTCCTTGACGTTTCGACCGGGGTTACACCGATCGTGGTCACAAGCTCGATGTAACCCGATCGAAACGTCAAGCATAAGGTGAATACTTTACCTAGATTAAACGTGTTTATTTCCGTGTCAAATTGTATTTATAATGCAACGCGTAAGTTTAAAAGTTGTAATAATCATGTTACTTCATATTTCGTTTGATGGTAGAAGAGGTGATGTTGTAGCAGCAATTGTCTTGTTTAGCATCCAGTTCATTGCGGTACAGTAAATAGTTTAACGTTAGAAAGTCTAAAAAAACTAAGCAATAAAAGGTAAAAAAAAATAATATTTTACTGCAAGATCAAATTTCTTTCAGTATTTTTTTATATTGGCCTGTGTCTATTTTGAACAAAAACAGTTTGAGTATGTTTGGCGCAATGGTCAACAATTATTAAAGTTGATGCGATAACAAACATGAAATTTCCACATCCCATGGATGTAGAATGATCTACTTTCCAAACCTAATTTCACTGAAATTGACCTAGTTCTTTGACAGTGAAAACAAACTAAACAAACAAATAGAGACAAATACATTTTTTGACTGCCTCTGTGGCGCGGTGGGAGTGTGTCCGACTGCTACGCAAGAGATCGTGGTTTCTATTCCCACACGGGACACTTTGTGTGATCTACAAATTGTTGTTCCGAGTCTGGGTGTACTTGTGTCTTGTATGTTTGTAAAGTCCCCCGCGACACAGGGCTAGTATACAAATGCGGGAGTCCTCTTTAAAAAAAAAATTGAAGTAGAGGCGGCTAAGGCATAGGCTTCGGACTTGCAATCATGAGGTTGTGGTTTTGAATCTCATCATTTTATTACCGATGTGAACCCACTCCTAACACAAGCCATTGAGCTTAGCTGGAGGGGTTAACAGGATTGCTAGTAATGTGGGACCCACAATCCCCAAAAAGACTTGCGCAGTATCACATTTATTCAAGTTGGTATGGATTTTATCGATTTGAAATCTATTTTTAGAGTTGCCAGAAAGGTAATTGCGAAGGGTGTGTGTACCCAATGTAGATTTTTGGCACGTTTTATTTCATTATGAGAGGTTTATATTGTGGAATGGGGGACATAGTGATATGACCTGATCTGCCCTCCACGTGGATCCAATAGCGCCAAGGCACGTTCAACAATAAAATGGTAAGTGGCCGTTATTAGGAATACAGGTAGAGCGCCATAAATACCGCGGTAATAAAAGCTACACGTACTCCTAAAATGATGGAAAATATTGTGTTGAATACATTGCTGGTTTGCAGTACTAGGCTCTGATTCAGTGACACTGATTTCTATATTATTAATAATAATAATAATTCATTTATTTGCGTAAATATGGGTCTAGTACATGGAATCATTAGTATATTTAAAAAATTGTTTCACCATATTTCGCTCTAGGGCATGCAAAGAACAATTAAACATATTTTTTACAATATAAAACAATAAATCATTTAAATTAAGTAATCTATTGTTTCCACTCATTTAACATGTTTTTTTTTTAATTTACCTACCACATAACATTATTCTCTTCTAAATATAATCTTCTTCTTCTTAAATATAATCCTATTTAATTTTTTTTTAAAAATCAAGTGTCAAACCAATAATGAAAAATAACAATAATTAAAATACAAACAATACAGATAGAAAAATGTGTGGTACTCGGGGGCTGCCGCGGTAAAGTTATTGCATAGCATTTTTATCAACATATGCAATTAAAATTATTTATTTATTTTTTATTTATGCTGTTTTTTTTCTTTTCATTACATTTCGGAGCAGCTCGTCTCGATCCGTGCGAGCTTCGTACACTCGTACCATATACATATACGATAAGCGAACGCTCAGCCGAGCTACATGGTAGGCGGAGTGGGGGTGTTAGGTGTTTTTCGTTACGGAATTTCTTGATTCGGTCGCCGCGCTCAAAGCCCGCGATAAAAGCTATGCAATAGCTTAATAGGGGAGATTACTAAGTTCGTTGGACTGGCTGACAACATCAAGACTTTGACATGGACGGTCATTTGACAAAGCAAATGGAAGTCTCTCTCTTACTTATGAAACAAGAATAACAATTACTTAACCTAATAGGTACAGTCTCGTTGTGCAAGAGTCCAAGAGAGTATGATCTCCACTCCGCTGTGGGTTTGAGATAAAAAAATACTGGGACGAACTTAGTTTGTTTGACAGAGAAAAATGCCACGGAATGGAGGAGAGGTTTACCCAAACGGATCCTTTCAATACTAACATAAAACTTATTAACTCTACATTTGATTTATAATTACAGTAATGGAGAAATAAAGCTTTAATCTTTGATTATATAATATCTAGATGGAGCATTCCTTCAGTAAGACTATAAAAAAAAATGAAGCTACTATTTTTGACGTTTGACACTCGTTAAAAATGGCGCGCTAGAATAACTATGGCCAAGGAGTTGTAAAAATTGCGGCAAACTGATCGGCCATTATTTTTACAGCTCCGAGTTTAACCTGTAAAAAATGATTTGAATACGTGATAATTGACTAAGAACGAGACCTTGTGCATGTAATTAGCGCATAAATACTTGACACTGGCAGAAATTAGCCGTTAAAACGGCTAGATTGCCATAAACTCAAAAAAGAAGAAGAGAACTATGGCCAGAACATCTGATAGAAGTCTTCTTACCTGTCAAAAAGTACGTCCATTTTACTTTTTGACAGTTCTTTGCTTCAATTTTGGATGTTGGATTAGGAATCTAGATATTATATAATCAAAGGCTTAAAGGCTATTTTATATTATACTAGCTGTCCCGCGCAACTTCGTATGCGTAAATTTTTCCCGTTTTTGCAACATTTCTCGTCGCTACTCCGCTCCTATTAGTCGTAGCGCGATGTTATATAGCCTATAGCCTTCCTCGATAAATGGGCTATCCAACAAAAAAAGAATTTTTCAAATCGGACCAGTAGATCCTGAGATTAGCGCGTTTAAACAAACAAACAAACAAACAAACTCTTTCGCTTTATAATATTAGTATAGATGTATAAAAATGAATATATGGGCTTTTATCATCTTGACACGGGAGTTACCTTTATAATCAAACTAGCTGTGCCCCGCGGTGTTACCCGCGGTTTATTAGCCTATGTGTTAATTCCATACCAAATTATTTTAAAATCGCTCCAGCCGTTTAGACGTGAAGAAGTAACAAACATACACACTCACATACTCACAAACTGTCACTTTAATAATATTAGTGTGATTAATTTGGTTTAATCAATACCATTTTTTATTAATTGTTGAACAAAAAATAATTACAGAATACTAGCTGGCCTATTCAATAAACTTAAAACTATTGAAACTTTTTTATCTCATAGTTACCTTGAAAAGGTCTGCTTTGGTCTCTACGTCAATGGCTTTGATGATAAATAAATGTATATTTTTTTAAACTTCTTGTTTATGGTGACATCATCCTTGTCTTTGAACCTCGGTCAGTGTTATTTCATTCCATTTATCATTACGCCATCATTCCAGCCGTCAGGTAGGTAGTTCTAAACAATTTTTCACGACCGCGTCTATTTTCAAAAAAACGCTATAGTTTTTAAACTGACGAATATTTACGATAGATCTGTGCCAAAACAAATTTAGACGTATGTCTAAAACTGACAGAGGAAAATAATAAGCGAGTTAGTTTTCTTGTACGTTACACTCAATTAGATATATTTTTCGACAAACTTGTTGAAATAATGTTACGGTTAATTACTTTTTGTTTTATGTGCTCGTGAGATTCTTTCGCATATTTTTATGTGGAAAATATGATGTCAAAATGGGCATCTCCTCCTTTTTATTATGGGTTTAATCGAATTAGTGAACTGTAGTAATTATGAGTTACGTGACAATATGATTTTTAAGTAGGTACCTAATCTGTATCTACATTAAATGAAATTTACTCACCAATTTATTCACCAAATAAAATAATACTTTAAATATTCATTCCAATTGCTTATACAACGTGTAACAGAAAGGTGTGATCAAATTTCAGCAGCGAACAGGGTTTTCAGTGTTGCCCCTACAATTGTGCCATATTCGATTGCATTATTAGATAGTTATAGCGCTTTTTACCCGACTGTAAGGAATGGTTATGTTTTTAGCGCGTATCTTGTATGTATGTATGTAATATTCTTTATTACCTCATATCTCATAAACCACTGAATGGATTTATGCCATTAAGACGTCGTTAGATTTGTCTTGACCGCCCAAGTGTTCTTAGACGTTTGAGAAAAACAAACATGGCGGCTGTGAGATGTCAAAATAAAGAGGTGTAAAAAAAGTTGTTTCGAATACTGCATTATGGGAATCAAAGATTTAGCAAAAGGGTATAACATGATTATGACTGTAATACTAAAAAAGTTAGTCAGCAACCATTCTTATTTTCAATTTTCAATACTTGACAATAGCTGTGATAATAGTAAGTTGTTACATCCTACAACTACTCAAAAGTAATTAAATAAAAAAATAAAACAAACCCGCCTTTGCAAAAAAAGATGGAAACAAGATCCCCTACATAAATAAATAATTCTATGCAGTCGGAGGCACTTAACTATGTTCATCGCGACTCATCCCCGACTGCATGAAATTATTTATTTAAGTCGGGGATTTTGTTTCCATCTATTTTGTGCAGGCAGGTTTTTTTTGTCAAATATCAGTAGCAATCGGCCATTACATCTACCTATTACAATCTCATCTGGTGCGAATTTAGTTTAGATTATTAAGACACAGAATTTTTTAAGTAATACTTTTTTATTTTATAACTTTGTCATTGATGAAAAAACGAGAAAATGATATTAAATAAAATTTTAGGGTACTGAGATTTTTACAAGTTTGTACCTTAGGTAGGTACAAACTTTTTTTTTTTCTTAATAAAAAGTATCCTATGTTACTTCTTATACCTCCAAGAACATGTGTACAAAGTTTCATGATGATCGGTTGAGTAGTTTTCGCGTGAAAGCGTAACAAACAAACTTACATTCACATTTATATATTAGTAGGGATGTAATTAATGTTTAAACAGGAAGACATGGTAAAATAGAAGTTAATTAAGAATTCATTTACGTACTCCAACTTAAAATACTTAAGTAGCTTATACTCGTAATAAGCAACACTTGACAGATTTAACGAGACCTTACAAAAATTACCTTTGTGCTATAAAAAGAACAGGGTGATAAAATTTAATATTTGAAGAGCTCTTTCACGGCATTTCTAAATGTTTTCAAAGATGATTTTTTCACGGTCCTCGACGTGCAAGTTACATCCCGATTTTTAAAAGCACCTCATTTAGTCTACACTAACACTCGTATACTCATCGACGTCCCCAACCGCTGTTGTTTTATTACCACAGAAAAGTAACATTTCCTTCGCAAATTAAAAAAAAAACAGCCAAGTGCGAGTCGGCACACGAATAGTCCCGTACTATATACAACATTAGACACTATATTAAAATGTCGAGCAAAAAACGGCTAAAAATCACGTTTGCTGTTTTTCAGCAATTGTTGTTATAGCGGCAACAGAAGTACATCATCTGTGAAAATTTCAACTGTCTAACTATCACGGTTCATGAGATACAGGCTATATTATATTTAACATCAGGCAAAAACGAGCAAAAAAATCACGTTTAATGTAAGGGAGCCCCCTAAATATTTTTTTTTTCTGTTTTTTAGTATTTGTTGTTACAGCGGCAACAGAAATACATCTGTGAATACAGCCTTCATGATATACAGACTGGTGACAGACAGACAGACAGACAGCAGGGTCTTAAAAGGGTCCTGTTTTACCCTTTGGGTAAGAAACCCTAGAAATGTAGTATTATACAACTTGGGGAAGACAAAAAAAAAAAATAATGACAGTACCCATAACTTTCTAAAATTACATCACTCTTTTCACAGCAATGCACGAGGTACACTGAAAAGTAATCAGATGTTCCTGAAAGCAGCCAGGCTCCAGGGGCGTCGGATGCTGCGCGATCTCTCGATCAATAGCCTCGCTCCCCGCCCCACCCCCCCTCGCACGTCGCCCGCCCAGGCTCAGTACCGCGCCCGATCTCAAACAGCACTCTGCACTTACATTTTTTAATCATATTTTTTTTTAAACAAACACGTTTTTTAACTGCCAGCTTTATTAGAAGTTATTTTAAATAAAGAATTGTGTGAAGCTCCGCTCGCCTGGAGAATGGGACTTTGTTGAGGTAAGCTGTCATTTACTTTTTTGATATTGGAATTTCTTTTCTTTTTTAAAGGCTGGTTTTGAATTACCTTTGCCAGGTATGTGTCTTTAAAATGTGATATTTTTAGAGGTACTTAAGTTGTAACGGGCGTGGCATTCATAATGGTGTTTTGATTGGTAACTATCTACATTTCATATGTTGTAAGTTATTAAACGGTTTTTAAGAATAGGGGAGGAATAGGTTGCCACCATATTTCGAGAAAGTTTGTTTCCTTTTAATAGTTAAATGTATCAAAATCTAAATAGTTTTTACATAAAAATAACTATTTGATACATACTAATTCTAACAACAAATTAATATTGACTTTTTAGGGCGTTAACTAGTAACAGATTGAAATGGTATCGAAGTGTTTTATTTTTATTAATTTTAAGGACAATGTTGCCCGGATTTTTCTAGATTAGCGATATCACCTTTCAATCATTCAATATGTCAATTGATGGAGATAAGCTCTGACAACTGAACCAAAGGATTTTAATCTTTACCGAACTTATTTAAAGAATTCTAAGAAAGAAGATGAAATGATTTATTGTCACAGATAATGTACAACATTTACAGTGGTATTACATAAATAATAAGTAGGTACATGTGATTAATTATTGCACGTCATATCTACGCAACGAGGCTTCCACTCAGCATAAAGCTATGTTGCAGCATGAGCCGCAACACTTCTTTTTGCATTATGTTTAAAAACGGTACAATTTTTGGTTAATTTGTTTGCCAATCTCGTAAAATGGCTGAACGAATTTTGAGGTTACAGTGATTTCAGTCAATGATATAAAACATTATGTTAAGAACTGAAAGGGAAATTATACTGCTAATTTTAAAATCCAAGAGTTATTTTACATAAAAAGGGTACTTACTAAGTAGTATATAATAAAAAACAACCGTATATACTAAAACTAGCCGACCCGCGTTGCTACATATTTTATTGCTGCTCCGCTCCTATTGGTCGTAGCGTGATGTTATATAGCCTATAACCTTCCTCGATAAATAGGCTATCCAACAGTAACAGAATTCTTTAATTCGGACATGTAGTTCCTGAGATTATCGCGTTTAAAAAAAACAAACAAACTCTTCAGCTTTATAATATGAGTTTAGTTAAAAATGTATACCTACTGTAGGTATATTTGGATATGTAGATATACCTTTGGCTGAATGTTTATTATTTAATCACAACACAACGAGTAAACGGATTTTAAACAAATTTAAAATGTGGCACAAATATAGATTATAGTCACACATAGGCTTCTTTAGTTTGAGCGGGACCAGGCATTATCACCTCGCCTGGTCGGAGGATCCTCCCTTTATGTTGGAGGGACTTAACACCTTGCCCTCCGTTTACTTTTATGCCGAAAAGCAAATAATCGAAGTATTTCTTATATTTCTTTAGAAGCGGCGGTAGCCTAAGCCAATCGTGAGGTCACGGGTTTGAATCCTACCCATTATACTACCGACGTGAACCCACTCCTAACACAAGCCTTTGAGCTTAGCTGGAGGGGTTGAACAAGATTGCTAGTAATGTGGGACTCCATATATATATATATATATATAATCCCATTGCTAGTTATCTTTAACAAAAAAAATATATATATATATAAAGATTTATCACATTTTACTGATAACCTAGTAGAAGAAGCCGCGGGTAAATCTAGTTATTCAAAAAGTACTTACAGCTGTAAACTGTTAGCTTTTAAATAAACTTTTTAGGGTTCCGTAGCCACAATGGCAAAACGGAACCCTTATAGTTTATGTCCGTCCGTCCGCAGCTTAGCTCAGAGACTTAGTGCTAGAACGCTGTAATTCTGCATACACATATAACTTATGCAGACAAAGTGAAAAATTAAAATCAGTAAAAACATTTTTTTGGGGTACCTTCTATATATGTAAAGTGGGGATGTGATATTTTTTCTCACCTACCCCAACATGTGGAATATCATTAAATAGGTATTTTAAAAACGTTTAGGTGTGAAGACCATTTTTAGACTTAAGGATCTGTTTGTGAAATATTAAGCTTTAAAGTGCAAATTTTTGTTACCAGCTAAATGTTTGATGTTGGGTATGTGAAAAAATTCACGGCAGTAGTATTATATAGTGAAATTAAAAGGAAAACTATTGCTTACAAGTTTATGAGTAACAGCTGATCAAATGAGAAGTAACAAAATTTTCGTACAAATTGCATTGAAAAAGTGAAAAAGTTGTAAGTTCGAAACAAAAACAACAGAAAACCCACTTCATAAGCCGCATTATTGAAGCGGGGTAGCCTAATGGCTAATTCATCGGTCTTGCAATCGTGAGGTCGCGGGTTCGAATTCTACCCTTTAAACTTGACTGCCTCTGTGGCGCGATGGGAGTGTATCCGACTGCTACGCAAGAGGTCGTGGGTTCGATCACCACCCAGGATAAAACTTTGTGTGATGAGCTCGATGGTTTATTCTGTGTCTGGGTGTTATTTATCTATAATATGTATGCATTTAAAAAGATATAAGTAAGTTTATCAGTTGTCTGGTTGCCATAGTACAAGCTCTGCTTAGTTTGGGATCAGATAGCGTTGTGTGAGTTGTCCCAAGATATTATTATATTATTATTATAAACTAACGACGAGAACCCATTCCTAACACAAGTCTTTGAGCTTAGTTAGAGGGGTTAACAAGATTGCTAATAATGTGTTACCCAATCCCACATTGCTAGTTACCTTTAGGGGGACTCGAAACCATATATTGTGGCCCGACATGCACTTGCCCGGTATTTATATAAACGCGAACTTTGAGCCGTACTGTTTCTGATTGGTATGTAGGTCAAATCATGAATATCCTCGGATCGATTGGTTTCACTCCGAATATCTGCAATTTACAGCTGCAATTCTCTTTGATATTTGATAGTCGTAATAAAATTTGAAATCCTCTTGAATTCAGACATGTTAGTTGGATAGAACTAACATCTAGGACAAATTATACATTATAGAATTTTATAAGCTACGGGTCTTAATCGCGTAAATATTTTATTTTAATGTTAAATACTCGTACCTACCCGTGACCACGGCCGTTGCAATACTGTCGCAACATCGAGCAATAAACAATTTAATATTACTTTATGCAATTAGTACCATTTAAACCTACCTAAAGTGGCAATAAAAGTGGTCTTAAGTGTTTCTAAACTGTCGTGTTCATTTTCGAAAAAAATAAATTATAAAACTGAAGACTTTGTTTGTTTCAACGCGATAATCTTAGGAACTACTGGTTCTAATTGAAAAATATTTCACTATGAGATAGCCAATTTATTGAGAAAGGCTAGGCTATATAACATCACGCTACAACCAAAAGGAGCGGAGCAGCAATGAAAAATGTCACAAAAACGGGAAAAAGATCAGCTCAAAAAAGATAGAGTTTTTTTTAAGTTTCTCTACATTTTTTAATTTTAATAGTCTTTATGGTGATAAATGTATGTAAGTAGGTAGATACTTATTCTACAAATAAATGTGTACATATAGTTATACAGGGTGTAACAGAAAGGTGTGGTCAAATTTCAGTAGCGGATAGTACTCGTATATGTTGTCAGTATTGCACCTACCATGGTGCCATAGCTGGTTGCATTATTAATACATAGTTATACCATATTGTTTTTGTCAAAATTCAATATTGAAAGGCGTATGGCATAAGAATTATACCTCCCCTGGTACAAAATTCGATTGGATTATTATGGCATAGAACTTTTTAGGTCAAACGAATGAAAAAATAATAAATATATATTTTAGGGTACTCCGATTTTGATAAAATTAGGTATGTGCACTCAGTATCATGCTCATACCAACCCTTGAATATGACTAGACCTTTCTGTTACATCCTGTAGGTATACTTAAACCGCATTTATATTCGTCCATGGGTTTAAAATTATAACACTCTTGTTTTTCTCGGTAATATTGACACGAAGATGAAGAAAATTTTGCCAAAACGATTAGGTCAAAGAAATTTTTTTCACTGTCATTTTTCAAAAATAACCGGCTTTCGAAATGTCTTACTCATTATTAATTTTGGTGTTCAATCAGCCAATCAAAAACAAAAAGCAAAGGGTAGGGAAACTATTCATATAATCAATTTATTTCAGTGATATTGTACACAATGTTGTCATTAACTTATTCTACAAACATGTGAATAATTGCTTTTAAACTTTCGCGATTTTTATTGCACCGATCGTAGTCACGGGTAGTCGACTGTAGTCGACCCGTGACCACGATCGGTGCAATTCGATCGAAACGTCGGGTAAATAAAAGGTTCATACCTTTAAATCATTCACGCGATTAAGTCCCGAAATATATCTAACATCTGAATAATGTTAGTGCAGGGGTTCCCAAACTTTTAACATAACGGCAAACACAACGCTCTTAGGCAAAAGTATATTCTGCATGGCACCTAAAATATTAAATAATTTACCCAATATCTATAAAGATATGAACGTTAATATGTTTAAGCGTAACCTTAGAAACCTCTTAGTATGTAAATGTTACTATAACATTAATGATTTCCTTAATGATAGACTGTTCTAACTTCTAATTGTACAATTTAGTATTTATATAGTTGCTAATATTTTCCATGTGTATTATATTTGTCTTACATTGAAGTGTAGGTAATATTTTATATTTGTACGTCTTAACAGACAGAACATGTTGTCCCATTTATATTGTAACAGCTGATTCTACACATGTTACGACAAATAAATATATCTTCATCTTCATCTTCAACGGAACACCCACGAAATAACTTTTATTTTATGGACCCCAAGTTCATAAGGCAATGAATCTGACAAAGATCTCAATTGATTTACCAAATGTATTTCCAAAAGAAATTAAAACTATCATAACTGGACACATTGGAATTATCTACGTGTTTTGTTGTTGCTGTTTTTTTTTTAAAGATAACTAGCAATGTGGGATTGTGTCCCACATTACTAGCAATCTTGTTAACCCCTCCAGATAAGCTCAAAGGCTTGTGTTAGGAGCAGGTTCACGTCGGTAGTATAATGCGTAGGATTCGAACCTGCGACCTCACGATTGCGAGACCGATGCCTTAGCCATAAGGCTACCGCCGCTTCAAAAAATTAAAAAATATATATTTACACCAAACCCCTTGTAACTTTTCTACAGTACTGGGTTCCACAGAACCCACATTGGGAAACGCTGTGTTAGTGGATTCGCCTCAAACGAATTGTCATCATTTTCACAGCGCGCCATTTAAAGTGTAAACTATGACAGTAAATGAGTTGCGACGCTTAGGTAACCTGTCTGAGAGAGGAACTTTGCTGGCATGTATCTCAGTAGCCAGTAGTGGCAAAGTTTGAATCTAGTTTGGTTGTCTGTCATGTAAAGTAGAGTTAAATTTGGTAAGTAGTAAGTGAACCTGTCAAAACTTAGGTACATCTAAGTTGGGGTAAGTTATACCAGGTTCACTTACTACGAGAATGTGAACCTCTAACACTAGCATTTTTTTATAGGCTCAGGTACTGGTTGCCTCTGTGGCGCGGTGGGAGTGTGTCCGACTACTATGCAAGACGTCGTGGGTTCGTTTCCCACACGGGACACCACTTTGTGTGATCCACAAATTGTTGTTCCGTGACATTGTGTCCATGACTTGTATGTTTGTGAAGTCCCCCGCGACACAGGGCTACCCTAGAACCCTAATGCGGGAGACGTTTTTTTTTAAAAAAAACTCAGGGAACGCTCCGTTAAACAATTTAATTTAATTATTAAAAAAAGCTCTACATTTGATTTAAGTATTTACAGGATGATTTTTAATATACTAATACGTTTGTCACACAACCATTTACCACACATCTGAGAGACCCTGGAGTAAAATCGATGTATCTTTGTCAGCTACGTACTATTTTTGACGTTTAACACCCGTTGAAATGGCGCGCTAGAATAACAATGACTAAAACATCTGTTAGAGGAGTCTTATTATCTCTCAATATGACCGTTCTTTGCTTCGATTTTAGATGCCAGATTAGGAATCTATATATTAATCAAAGCTAAAACCATTAAAACAAACAAATAAACTTGTGGAAAGTTAACTATCGACAAAATAGAGTTCAAATTAAAGGCTTAAAATATTCTTTGACCAACATGAATAATGTTAATATTAATTACTACAATTAAAAATTGAACAATATTCTTTTCGTTAGGTTAGGTAGTTTTCTCGAGAGAAATGAGCGGGAAAATCGACCTTGTCATGTTGACATTTTAATTGCACTGCGCGGCGCGCGGCGTGTCAAAGGTAGCAAGTTATTCAGCCTAGGGGCGGGCGGCCAGTTGCTGTGTGGTCGCCACACACGACGGACGTCGATAGCTATCGAACCACTCGGGAAATAGTTCGAAAAGTAATAAAAGAAATTGCGAATTACAAATAATAGTGCAGTGGGTAAAATGGTTTAGAATATATGTGAACTTGAACAATTTGACTTTTGGGTGATAGTGGATACGTGCTTTTTTTGGGGTGGTCAATTATAAATTGGTAAGCCTTATTTTTTTATAAATGAAATAGGGTGACTCTTTGTAATATTTTTATAAGATATCATATTCGTTTTTAATTAGGTACTTAAATTAATAGAATATCACTCAATTCTTTAAACTTTATGAAAATACTAAAAAAAGGCACTATTTTTTCTAAATAGTGCTACTACTAATTAGAAAAAATAGTGCCTAATGAAATGAATCATTGAGAATAGCAATTATACCTGCATATTAGAAAGAGAAGATTTTAGATGTCTTACTTATCCAATTTTCGCAAAATTGCATATTTTATTTTATGGTTTATATTTTTTTATCAATTCTGCCTAAATTTATTTACGGGTATGAATGGAATTTGCCATAGAGGTAAATGGTGTTCTTTATTAAGAATAATACATTGTTTGTCATAGCTATCGGACCTGAATTAACGCAGGAAAGTCCACGGGCCAGAGGCCAGCGACATTTTTTTTCCATAGAGTGATGATTTATAATAATGAAAATAAATTAATATGTCAGATCATTCTAACATGTAGCTACGTAATAATGAAAACGTTTTGAAAAATAATAATATGTCAGTATGATGACGGTAACAAGATTAACTGATGTCCTACAGACAGTACGCTTTTTCAAACTTTTCTGGCAGATAGCCAGTTGACAAAATTCACGAAAATTTTGAACTAAACTATAGTCACAAAATAACCAAGAGTACAGAAGGTAACTGCAAAAAGCGTGCTCGAGCAACGCACGTATAGACATCATTCAAGGACACTAAGTGAATGACAGAGTGTCGGACAACTTTGTTCTAAAGGTTTTCTTTATACCACGAAATGAAGAGACGAGCAGGAGGCTTTTCGATTAAAAATTAGGTGGTGGTATACAGAGTCAGCAACATCAATTCAATCCACTCGAGTCTGAAAATCGTCTATGAGTTCGTACTTATTGTGCTTATCCAAAAATTAATTAGTATAATCCCCGTAATTATAAAATTATATATACTACGGGTCTTAATCGCGTGAATAATTTAAAGTAAAATTCCTTGATTATTGCCCGACGTTTCGATCGTATTGCAACGGCCGTGGTCACGGGTAGTCTACCACTAGTAGTAGTATACATAATTTTTTAATGTGTACAAATCGCAAAAGTTTATCAACATTTAGTCCCCGTAATTTAAAACAATTTACGAAAACGAAAATTCATTAATTACGTTTTAGAGAAAGAGACACATCACAGGTCGTGCACCTGGTGATAAGCGTAACGCTAGCCCATAACAGTATCAATGCCATTCAAAACCTTGTTTGACAAAGATCTAAATGTCACCACACCACGCTTCTCGTTTCAGACAGAAGGGCGCGGTGGGAGAGAGTCCGACGGCTACGCAAGGGTTCGATTCCCACACGGGACACCACTTTGTGTGATCCACAAATTGTTGTTCCAGTTACAGTGCTCTTTAACTGATACAAAGTGAAGTGTAAACATCACTATTTTAATAACTGACACTATTGTGGTACCAACAAAGACAGCCTATGGCTTAGACCTACTTCCGTGATTTCATGTCTGTGAGCGATGTCTATTTGTGCGTTAAACGAAAAGTGTATGAAACTTACCTTCTGTTCTTTCGTTATTTTGTGCTACAGTTATTTAACTGGTATGTTATCGTAAACTGAGTTGCTTTAAACATTAATTAGTCTACTAAATATTTGTTTCATTAATTGTGTTTACATTATTTTCTAAATACTTATAGATCGGTACCACAGTAAAAAAAATGTCTAAACTGTGTGGGTACAAGGAAGCAAGGACAAAATGTTTAAAATAACTAAACTCTTTTCGATTTAATTCTCTTTTTAAAACATTGGTAGATATGTGGTAGATATACAGGTGATTTGTAAAATATTAATAACCTCCCGCTTGTGGCTTAAATATTTTCCAAAACTGATATTACAAAGTTAATACGGCGGTAGCTTAATGGCTATGACATAGGACTCGCAATCGTGAGGTCATGGGTTCCAATTCTACCCATTATACTACCGACGCACACGCCATTGAGCTTAGTTGGAGGGGTTAACTGGATTGCTAGTAATGTGAGACCACAATTTATTCTTGTAATGTAACGCCACGAGTGGGGGGTTATTAGAATAATATTAAAAATCATCCTGTAAATATGAAAATAGAGCTAGGTACTTAAGCAGTACCAAAGAGGGCGACTGTTTATAGTAAAAAAAAACCTTTTTGACTTGCCCTATGCGCTACCCATACCGCCAGCTAGCGAGTGAACAAGCAAGCTGGCGGGCGAAGCGAGGCGAGGGAAACTATAATAGGGAATAATAAATAAATAAATAAAAAATCTTTATTCACTTAGGAAGCAAAATACTACACTTGTAAAAAGGTAATTCTACATTTACATGTAAAATGCCTGTGCGCGAACAATAAGTAAAATAAAAACTCGCGGCCATTTTTTTTTTAAATTGCCAATGTTCACAATGTTTCTTTGTTTATAAACTGTATATGCAGCTAAGGTGCTGCCACCATTAAATTATACACCATATTAGAGGACTAATAGGGAATAATAGGAAAACTATATTATAATCATTATGTATAGAAACTAAGCTAACTCAACTATGTTGATTCACACCGAAAACTACGGCGGGGGGGGGGGGGGGGGCGGGAGCTAGGTTGCACTGCGCGAACGTCGTTTCACCTTTTTTCTCTTTTTAAATTATGTATATTCTGGACTTGTGTAATTGTTAAACAGAATCCAGATTTATTTAAAAAGGCCTCATACCTATTTCCCAGAAATACAAGAAATCGTACAATACAAGTATTGGAGGAAGTACCTAAAACAACTTTATTTCGAAAAAAAACTGCTATTGTATGTTTGTATAAGTATTCAACGCCATTCCAAGATTTGCCTATAACAAAATTTAATAAGGAAATGCGTAAATGGCTTTTGACTAAAAACTTAGCTCAGTTACGGAACTTTTAGTCCACAAAAATAAAGTAATCTAAATGGTCCATGGTGTTTTAAGCATAGGTATTCATTCTGGTAAAAAAACATGTCAATATTTTTGTGATTATTGAAATCTAATGTTTAACTAATTTAATATTTAATCTTTTAACTAATTTTGATCTTATATAATCTACATATTATGTTCTATCATTTTAATTATTAATTTTATATCTATACTAATATTATAAAGCTGAAGAGTTTGTTTGTTTGTTTGAACGCGGTAATCTCAGGAACTACTGGTCCGAATTGAAAAATTCTTTCTCTGTTGGATAGCCCATTTATCGAAAAAAGCTATATATAGGCTATGTAACATCACGCTACGACCAATAGGAACGGAGCAGCAATGAGAAATATTGCAAAAAACGGGGAAAATGTACGCAAACGAATGTTGCGCGGGACAGCTAGTGTAATAATAAATATTCACGTACTCTTGTTAACTTTTGTCACGTCAAATTATGACAAAGTGTTTAAGGTTCTAGCAATTCATTTTTTTATATATGTATACACTATAGGGCAAATAAAAATTCTCTAAAAATCAGCTACTTAGTCAAAATATGCTTTACATGCCCTTTTTGTTTCAAAGATTAGTAAAAGAAAAGTCAATTAACCTAATTCGTTCGTCAATGGCTGAATGCTGCCCAAAATTAAGCAGGAAACGAATGTTCGTAATCTACTACATATAAGTGTTTGATTAAATATTTGCGTGTTAACTTATTCAAACGTAAAGAACCGTTGTTTTAGAAATTAAAGTACATTTTGGTGGTTATTCAGGTCGGTGTTTACGGGTTAATAATGGCTGAAGTGTGTTATTAACCCTTGATTATTGTACTGTACGCGTTTATGAATATCTCAATGAGTTTGTGAGGTATAAAGGTATTTAAGTAAACCATTGAATTGCTACTCATTTAGTAATTTTCTAAGCGATTTCGGTCACAATGGCTAATTTCATCAGAGCCCCTAAACAAGTGGCTTAAACTCTAATCGAGTAGAATGAAAATGAAAAAATAATGTAGTTTTTTCGTATTATGCATATGGTATTATGAAACAAATTCATATATAAACAAAATAACGTTTGCATGTCACTATTGACTGAAGTTGTAAGAACTAAATAGTATAAAAGACCACAGATGTACCAACTTTTGTGCAAATAAAGAATTTATTTATTTATTTTATTTAATGACGTCGTTGCGCATGCAAAACCGCGAACACCTACTTCACAATTTTTTTTTTGATAGAAAACTAGCAATGTGGGTTTGAGTCCCACATTACTAGCAATATTGTTAACCCCTCCAGCTAAGCTCAAAGGCTTGTGTTAGGAGTGGGTTCACGTCGGTAGTGGGTAGGATTCGAACCCGCTACCTCACGATTGCGAGACCAATGCCTTAGCCATGAGGCTACCGCCGCTGAAGTGTGTCCTGCGATGTTTTCCGTTTCTGACTACGATTTATCTGGGTGTCTTTCACCAGTACTTTCGCCAAGGGGTTTGGATGGCTTGTAATCCTTTTCTTGTAAGATTTTGTATGCTGTACGATTTCCTGTGTGACTGTATTGACTTGTAGATCGTGATGCAACTGTTCATTTGTAACATACCATGGAGCATCGGTTACCATTCTTAGCATTTTGTTCTTAAATCTCTGTACGATTTCGATGTTAGAGTGTGAGGATGTTCCCCACAATTGAATACCATAGATTCAGATTGGTTTTAGTATACCCTTATAGGTACATGAGAAGTTTGTTGTTCGTTGACAATCGCGATCGGCGACCTATCAGCCGGTAGAGTTTTCGTATTTGCAGTCCCAGTTGCTTGCCTTGGTGAAGATATGAGTTTTCTACGTGAGCCGCTTGTCAAAGTGTAAACCTAAATGTTTGACATGGTCTGTTTGGGGAAGTTCAAGGTAGTTGAGCACTCTCAGGCAGATACCCTTTTTCAAGGTGAATGTAATATTGTTAGATTTGCTTTAATTCTCCACTGCCGGAACCAGTAACCGCCCTACGGATGTCAGTAATGTTTGTGTATGTTTTTTTTAATGTGAGATTTAGCGAAGCATTTTTGCGCTCGCAAAACAACACTTCGGTGGTGCAATGGGTTTGTGTATAACTGCGGCAGAAAAGATTGTGGGTTCTGGTCCAGCACGAGATAACGGGATACAAATTAGTGCCGTAGAGCCCTTAGAACACCATTCCTTTCTGCTTCCTTTTGAATTCTAGTTATTTAATATAGTAGGTACAAGGAACTTACTTCAGGTTAATGAGTTTCTTCACGAAATATATCTATTTCGCATCTGCTACCTATGCTATATAACCTTAAGGCATGATCTACGAAAGCATTAGACGACTCTGTGAGAGATTGCCTTGTCGTCGTTGTCGTTTCAAGCGAAAGACATCCACTGCTGATCATAGGCCTCCCCCAAAGATCGCCAGCCAACGACGAACGGTCCTGCGCCACCTGCATTCAATGGTTACCCTCAACCTTCACCAGGTCATCGGTCCATCTTGTGGGAGGCCTACCTACGCTTCGGCCCCATCGGCCATCGATTCTTCGAGCAATGTTTATATTGCTCGAAGAATGCCCACTGCCACTTCAGTCTGATAATTTCCTGGGCTATATCGGTGACCTTGGTTCTTCTGTGGATCTCCTCGTAATGTCACAAAAATCTCAAAATACTGATATTTTCAACAATCAAATACAATACATTAACTTCTTTCAACCATAACATCAAAGTTAAAGTTTTTAACAAATCGATTTATCGTAGAAATAAATAAAGTTTACGATTATTTAATAACAAAACTATAAACAGTAGGTAACAGTCATTATGACTATTAAACATTGCTAGATATTTATCAAGTCAATTTTAGAGCAATTACCGAGCCATTAACTGTTAACGAACTATTTTACCAAAGCAAAACTAAGTTAGTTCCGTAGTCACCCTTAATTTAAGGCTACGGCACACATGCTACTTTTAACATTAGCGACCAACGTCTTTTTGTTACGTCGTAACGGCTGAAGGCTGCGTTTGGATGCTTCATAGCTCCGATCTTCGCGATCATGTCGTTTTATGGTAGAATGCAGACAGCTTCTTCTACGAAATCTAGCTCCCATGTGCAACTCGCTCTAGGGTGGTATAGTCAATTGCACTTTACCAGCCATACCCAAGGCAAAAGGAATTTGGGGCTTGAAACTTCTGCAAAATTGCAAAAAAGGTATACATGTCACCGGTGTTTATTCAATTGTATGGCATAAAATCCCACTAAAAATACGTAAAGTAACCAAAGTTTAGGACCATACTCGTATATTTGATACAGTCACTAAAATATGCGTCCAAAGATGGAATGTGTGCTTTCTCCCTTACGAAAATTAAATTGTGTCGTTGTCCTGACCTTTCTCCGCGTGTATTATAAATAAAGTGCATTGCTGTAAAGCGCACGAGTGTCTGGGCGGTTGGAACAGCGCCATATTGCATTATTGATACGGTATACCGACGATATCGTTAACTTTAATAACGTTTTCGTAGAGATTGCATCGAGTTATCGAACTACGGTCTACAAGAGAGTAAATTGTTTGAAATTTCATTGGTTATTTAGAAGTAATTACATAGTTACTGAATGTTTAAAAGTTTGGTGTAGTTTACTGTACACTAGCAAGTAAGCGGTAGTGATATTTAGATGTTGTGTCGTTTTAATATAATTTATGAACCAACGATTCCTAAAGTGGGTTCTACGGAATCTAGGGGTTACGTAGAATAGAAAAACCACTTGGAATCCGCGATTTATTTATGTTTGACTACTAGGATTCCCTGTGTCGACATACCTGGGTATGTCGACACAGGGAATCCTAGTGTGAGATAAAGGGCTTTATTACTATCTATTTGTAACTTTTTGAACAATAAATCATTTTTATTTTTTTTATTTTTTTATGTCCTTACAATTTAGACAGACATTAACTGCCGACATAATCTCAGTATTTAAAAACCGGGCAAGAGCATGTCGGACCATGCTCAGTATGGGGTTCCGCAGCCTTAAATATTTGCATCAGCAGAAGAGAAAGCAGTTTTTCGGCTATAACTTAATGGCGGTATATCTGAAATAACTTTAGTTTAGAGTATTTATTAAGCGCTACCTTTGTATATTTTTGCATATTTTTAGGTCACACGGTTCAAAAGGTAAGGATAAGAATAAGAAAAGACAAGGACACAATTTATGCAACTTTCGGAGCGATTATTTCCTAAAATATTCACTTGATCAAAGAAAAGTTTATTAGAAACCTTAAAAGGTTTTTGAAAGAGTTATCCCGAAAATATATTATTTTTTCGGTCATGGGTAAGTAGCAGCTACTACAAGACACCTTTTCACCAAATTTAATCAATATTCATTGGGTAGTCTTTGAGTAAAATGCCTGTGACATACGGACGGACAGACATCATCATCATCATCATCATGATGATGATGATGTCTGTCCGTCCGGACGGACGGACAGACAGACGGATATAACGAAATTATTAAGGGTTCCGTGTTCGCCATTTTGTAGACATGATATCGAACTATAAAGTGAGTAAAATAGTGAAACAATTTAATTTTTATTCTTATTTAAATTACAGTGTATTTAATATGTAATTAATCATTTGATATGGGGTTTCATTAAATAAAAGGGTGCTCCTCTACACTTATTTAAAAGTTTAGCATTCTTGCGGCCCCGTATCATTGATTTATTTAAATAATTAATTAAATTGGATGTCGACAATCTAACTGGATAGGTACTCGTACTTAATTATATATTTACATCACTCAAAGGTACTGGTAGCGAATGCATTATTTTTTGTCTCTTATAGGACGACTCCCACAGTAGGTTACAAGCCCTGTGTCGCGGGGGACTTTACAAACATACAAGTCACGGATACAAAGTACTAAAAGTGGTGTCCCGTGTGGGAATCGAACCCACGACCTCTGGCGTAGCAGTCGAATACACTCCCACCGCGTACCATTGTTCGCACATTGTGTCATGTGCATAAATAAATAAATATGGCAATACGGACTAAGCTATAGTAAATAGGCCAATACATATATCTTAGGTGACACAAATCTGCTGTGATACGGAAATGGAACTCGTCACAGATGCACATAGACCAACCAACTGCACCCCGCTCAAAACTAGGTCAACACGTCTAAGCTTTAAGGTTTAATATCCTGTAACTTATACTTGACCAAAGATAATAAATATACAGGGTGTCCCAAAAGGTTACGTAGCTAGGAAGAGGGGTGATAGGGGTGGTCACAAGGGTCACCAGAAAAATAATAAAAAAAATCCCCTCTGGGAATTAAAAGAATAAGAGGCGTTTTTTAAAAAACTTAAAATTTTACACCTTTTGGGGCGACTTTGCTCCCGATGATCTACAAATATTGGTATAATTAAAAAAAAAAGCGCTGTTATGTTATCGTCAATAACCCTTTTTCAAATTGAAACAAAAAAAACAATACATATCTAAGCAATATTTTAAAGAAAATTAAGTTCTTGTCCAGTCAAGGACTTAGTAATTACGATTTCACTCAACTTCCTCCAAGTGTACTGAAAAAAAAAAGTACTATGCAACTCCGGCGAGTAACTTAAAAACATAGGTAATTTTATTACAATTCCAAAATGGTATAACACTTACTTGAAAAATTCTTACTAGGATATGTAAAAATTATTTTCGGGAACAATAGCCCTGCAGAACAAAACATAAAAATAAAACAATAGTTAGTACTTTTATTTTTTTAATATCTAACGGCGACATGGAAACAGTGCGTAAATCCATAGATTCGTGGCCAGACAGATTAAAGGCCTGTATAAAAGCCAAAGGTGGCCATTTTGAATAGAATATTGTTTTTATTTTTTGCTCAGACTTTAATAAATATGTAAAAATAAGTTTTTGTAATATTACATTACTTCATTACAAAAATGAATTTTCATTTGTAACAGAACTTAGGGCCGGACTAGGTATATTTATACAAGAATTGCTCGTTTAAAGTTATAAGGCAAAGCTATGTGAAGCTAGGCTATCCATATATCTTTTAACATATTGTAATATCAACCTATATGCGATATAAATTATATATTTCATGACCAAGGAAAACGCTACGAAAGACATTTATTTGTTTTGCATACCTACGCTCCCTACGCTATACGTTTAAAATAGACACACCTTCGCTCTACTGTACTGCAATAAGAGCTTAGAACTCAAACGTATAGATTCTTACAAAACGATGAATAACTAAAAAGTTATTCTAGGTTTAAATAAAAATTTAAACCTAAAATATCACTACATAGTATAAAACAAAGTCGCTTTCTCTGTCCCTATATCCCTATGTATGCTTAAATCTTTAAAACTACGCAACGGATTATGATGCGGCTTTTTTTAATAGATAGAGTGATAGAAGAGGAAAGTTTATATGTATAATAACATCCATTAAATAGTGGAGAAATAAGGAGCGGAGCAGCAATAAGAAATGTTGCAAAAACGAGGAAATTTTACGCAGACGAAGTTGCGCGGGTCAGCTAGTAAGAGATAAATTGTAAATATTTTTTAGTTTTATTCATTTTTCAAATAGTTAATTCGTAGTATAATTTGTTTATTATTCAATTCAATAAAATTAATGTCTGTATTGGATACTGTTATAGTAGGTCCAGTTTCCAATACACAGCAGCAGTGTGCATTATTAGTTCCCTACATCACCAAAAATAAATTATTTAGATATTAACAAAATGCAAATTAAAAATAACCATTAAAAACTATATTTAAACTAGAAATTAAGACTAAATAAAACTAAAATATATCCAAAAAATTGGGACCCCTGGGCATGGTTCCACAAATACTGGCGGCATTTCCTCGCTGTATAGCAATGCTGATGCGTTGTGCGAGGAAGCTGCCAGCTCTATGCTCACCAGTGGAGTTGACCAATTGTTTGGAAAGTTCTTTAAATAAATATTGTAGTTTTTATTACACTATTAACAGAATACTATCGGGGCTTAATCGCGTGAAATATTTAAAGGTTGTATCCACGCTGTCCATGTTGAGGTCCCGATGGAGACTGATCCCTGACTGATAATCTACGTGTTTGTTTGTTTCAGACAGAGGATGGACATCACGCGGCCATCATGTGCCCTCCTAGTACTGTTTGTGTTGTTCTTCACACACCTCACAGAGTAAGTACAAATAAATAAATATCGACAATATATGTTCGTAAACTTTCGCGATTTGTACACATTATAGAATTTTATAAGCTACGGGTCTTAATCGCGTAAATATTTTATTGCCGTATTGGCCGTGGTCACGGCCGTTGCAATACGGTTGAAACGTCGGGCAATAAACAAAGGTATTTAGCCTTAAAATAAAATATTTACGCGATTAAGACCTGTAGATTATAAAAAAAAATCTATAAAATAAATATCTTGGACAACTCACACAACGCCATCTGATACCAAACTAAGCAGAGCTTGTACTATGGCAACCAGACATACATATAGAGATATACATACATATTTTTAAATAAATACTTATTATAGATAAATTACACCAGACACAGAATAAACCATCGTGCTCATCACACAAAGTTTTATCCTGGGTGAGGATCGAACCCACGACCTCCGGCTTAGCAGTCAGGGTCAAAAACCACTAAACCAATGACTATTATCATCATCACTCATATTTGAACTGACAGTGATAACAGTGCCTAACCTTTCAGATATCTAGATCTTCTCAGTCGCCACTGATTCAGGGTTTTAGAAAACACTAGCTTAGCGCCTCGTTTGCGTCAATTTTTCCCGTTTTTGCAACATTATTCATTGCTGATCCGCTCCTATTGGTTGTAGCGTAATGTTATTTAGACCATAGCCTTCCTCGATAAATACTCTATCCAACAGTAAAATATTTTTTTAATTCGAACCAGTAGTTTCTGAGATTATCGCGTTCAAACTATTATAAATACGATCGTCTTCCCCTCAATAATATGTTATGTTATAGAATACCTATAAGAACAGACCAACGTAAAGTGCATAAGTTATATACAACTACATCTGTTGCAAATCGCACCAATGATGCTAGTAAACGCATACCTCTCCGACGTCTAACTCAAACCTACAATAATTGTTTCACGAATTAATTAATTAACATAATTAATAACAATATATAACAAATAAATTAATAACAAATAATTATATAACAAATAAACTCAAAGAGTTAGAAGAAGTTAAGTTATAGATAACTGTACTGTAGTTTTGTAATTATGTTAAGTATGTTTTCTTTCACGACCACTTCTCAAATTTAATTCATTGATTTATCTGTGGTCAACGATGTTGGTGGCACAATCAACTAAAACATGTAGGATATTATATATAGCTCTAAATCTCTATTGTGTCACCGTTTGTTAACTCAAATAAAGTAAAGTAAAAAAAAAAACAATAATCACTCTTCGGTTTTATAATAATAGTATAGATAATTGATGAACATAGTTAGCTATCTATGACTGAAAGATCCATTAGGGGAGAGTCTTTAATTTCCGGAAGTTGTTATTAGTACTACTAACAGTTACTTCAACTAATAAATTCATCATCTTTGTTAGTAAACTCAGTTGTGGGTGTATATACCTAATAGCTGACCCGCGCAACTTCGCATGCGTCAATTTGGCCCGTTTTTGCAACATTTCTCATTGCTGCTCCGCTCCTATTGATCGTAGCGTGATGTTAAATGATTGCCATTCTCATAATGGACTATCCAACAGTAAAAGAATTTGGATTTTTAGTTCCTGAGATTACCGTTCAAACAAACAAACTCTTCAGCTTTATAATATTGGTACAGATTTACGTCACTTACATACACATTTAAAATAACTTCTACTTATTTGTATCGATTTTGAAATAAGTACCGACCTACCTAATTTATGATTAACTGTTATTGATGTAAGTACCTAATTTATGATTAACTGTTGTTGCTGTGTTTTTAAATTCTTTTAGATGAGTACATTGAGATACATTTAAATACAACAGTGATCTATTTAAATGGGTATCGGCATGTAAGCTATTATAAAATTGTGTAGCTGTGTCTGTAAATTGAAGATAATTAAAAAAAAACGGCCCAGAGCATGTGGGACCATGCTCAGTATAGGGTTCTGCAGCCTTAAATAATTGCATCAGCAAAAGAGCGTATGTTCATGGCTTTTACGCCCTTTTGTTGAGAAACGCAGTTTTTCGGCTATATCTCAATGACGGTATATCCGATCATATCCGAAATAATTTTAGTTTCAAGTATTTATTAAGCACTACCTTTGCAATTTTTTTCATATTTTCTGGTCTCACGGTTCAAAAGTTATGGGGGTTGGGGACACAATTTATGCAACTTTGGGAAGCTTTCAAAAGCCCTTACTCAATCAAAAAAGTTTATTATAAACCATAAAATGTTTTTAAAAGACCTGTCGAATGCTGCGCCAGACGTTGATGTTTGCTGAAAAAAAAAACAAGTTCTGTTACATGTATTGAGTGCCCCCCTGAAAATATTTATTTTTATTATTTAGCTATCCAACTTAGTAGAGACCACTTCAAGACACCTTTTCACCAAATTTCATCCATATTTATTGAATAGTCTATGAGTAAAATGCCTGTGGCATACGGACAGACAGACAGACAGACATGACGAAACTATAAGGGTTCCGTCTTGCCATTTTGGCTGTGTGTGTGTGTGTGTGTGTGTGTGTGTGTGTGTGTGTTTGTAATGAATAAACTCAAAAACTACTGAACCGATTTCAAATATTCTTTTACCGTTGGGAAGCTACACTAACCCCGGGTGACTTAGGCTATTTTTTATCCCTGTATTCCGGAACGGAAACTACGCGGGTGAAACCGCGATCATCTGAGCACATATAGTTATCTAGATACATTATAATGGTCTTATAATCGATGTCTCTATCTCATCGGAGACTAGCTAACTACGCATGAGATATAATAATGCACAAGTGTGTGCGCAGACACAAGTGCACTCTCTATTCTCTCACTCTCATAGTCCGATGAGATGGAAATCCGTCACGACAAGAGAGAGATTGGGCTTAGGACCGACGGCTTAACGTGCTCTCTAAGCCACGGAGGAGTATGACATATTTCGAAAACGGTCACCCATCTACATATAGACCGACAGTGGTAACGTTGCTTAACCTCACAGATGAGTCAGGAACCAAATAGATACCTAATGTAATCCAGGTTGACCATTTTAGGTGCCAATATTAGACGAACCCTTTTAGGTTCATTAGATGTTGCCCTTTTGTATATTTTTACCCGACTACAGCGAGGGCAAAATGAGGGTACATTTTAGCCCGTATGTTCATCGGTTCCCGTATGACTTCTAAATTACTGATCTCAATTTATGATAGCCGTGTCGTCGCCTGCCATTTACAGGTCAAGATGACATTATGGCATACGATCACAGCTATATCCAGAACATTATAGAACAAGACAAGTTCATACTTTTTAGAACTGGGTGTTCATTGCACACTACCGTGTGTCTAGGTTTGTTGGTCCTATATTTATCAAAGATCCGTATTTAAAAGGTATGTAATGGATTAACCGTTATTAAAAGCGGTCATATTATAAAACATGTCAGTTTTTCCACATCTATACAGGGTGTAACAGAAAGGTGTGGTCAAATTTCAGCCGCGCGGATAGGATATGTTATCAGTAATGTACCTACAATACCATGGTGCCATAGCTGGTTGCATTATTGTTACATAGTTACAGCATATTCTTTTTGTCAAAATTCAGTAGTGAAAGGCGTATGGCATAAGAATTATACCTCCCATGGTACAAAATTCGATTGGATTATTACGGCATTGAACTTTTAAAGTCATACTTTTTTTAATTAATAACGTTTTAATTTATAAATAAACGAATGAAAAAAATAATAAATATTTTTTTAGGGTACTCCGATTTTGATAAAATTAGGTATGTGCACTCAGTATCATGGGCACACCTTTCTGGTACACCTTGTATATATAAAAATCAATGTTTGTCAATCAATAGAGGACATAGAGGTCCTCTATGCGTTTAGAAACCATTGATCAGATTGATCATGATGAAACTTTGGTAGGGTGTTCTGGAGGCACCCACGAGGGAGGCCCAAAAAGCCATAGCGAAGCGTGGCAGGGTTCAACTAGTTAATTATAAAATTTATTGCATTCACAAGTTTTGACAGAATAAGATTGTAAGCTCGATGCGCGATGTTCATAATCTATAGTGCCCTAACCTCTAACAATAGTTTATTTTTACACGTAGTTCAAATTTATTCAGGTAAAAAAAATAATAAAAAAAATAAAAAATCCCACCTGCACTAAAAAGATGGAAACAAGATCCCCCTACATAATTATATAATTTCATACCGTCGGAGGCACGTAGCACATGAGTTTCTTGGCAGCTTCTTCTCATGAGCTTTACACTTGGAACTCCCGCCTAACATCATTTTTTTTTTTCAAACAATCATAATTTTATATTTTTTTTAGTATGTATACGAAATAAAGATATTTTAGTTTGAGTTTGAGTTTAGTAAAGTTCCTAAGAACAAAAACTAAACAAATCTAAAAACATGACAAATCTAACGACTTCTTAATTGTGTAAATCCGTTCTGTGGTTTGTGAGATCACAAATCACTAAACGGATTTATACAATTGATAAATGAGGTAATAAAGAATATTACATACATACATACAAGATACGCGCGAAAAACATAACCCTTCCTTGCCGTCGGGTAATAAAACAGAAGCCAAGTGCCAATGCCAAAAGCACTAATCGCTCTATTGTAATTATCACAGAGCTATTACTGATACTAGATTGTATCGCAACATTTTATAAAATGCATTATCAGTTAACATATCATTGTCACCTTTCATAAACAATATTTATTTCTGTTTGGCTTTTTTAAAATGACCTTTCGTTTATAAAACGATAAAAAATGTGGTCAGGGGTAAAACAATTACAAAAATAATAACTGCTATAAAAATATATTTGTTTTAACAATACTATCAAAATAAATAATTTAAATATAATAATGTATCTATGGGTGTGTATAAACTGGTATAAATTTTATAACAGTTTATTTGCAACTCATAACAATTTAAACGCAGTAATTAAATTAATATGGAAACGAAAATACCTGTAGTAGTAATATACTATATTACAAGTTTAAAGTAAGTTGTATGTTAAGTTTAAAGTATTTATTAAGTGCTACCTTTGTGATTTTTTTCATATGTTTTGGTCTCACAGTTCAAAAGTTAAGGGGGGGGGGGGGGGGAATTATGCTACTTTCGGAGCGATTATTTAAAAAAATAATCGCTTAACCAAAAAAGTTTATTAGAAACCTTAAAATACCTGTCGAATGATGTGCTACTAGTTGATGTTTGCTGAAAAAAAATATGAGCTTCTGTTACACGTATGGAATGCCCCCTCCTAAAAATATTTAGCTATCAAACTAAGTAGCGGCTACTACAAGACACCTTTCCATCAAATTTCATAAATATTCATTGAGTAGCCTTTGAGTAAAATGCCTGTGACATACGGACGGACAGACAGACAAACAGACATGACAAAACTATATGGGTTCCGTTTTTGCATTTTGACTACGGAAACCTAAAAACGTCATTAAATGTATGTATTTAAAAATATATGTATAAGTAGGTATGTTTATAATGTCTGGGGGTCAATTCACGTATTTAAAGCAGTGCAGTTGCAGTTAAGTTTCGATTAAAACGGCCATTTTTGTATTCTTATAACTTTGGGATCGATCTTAAATACGCTTGCGTCAAGTATGCGTCTCGATAGCGCAATAACGACATTCTAGTATACGGTGCGCAAGCGTTTTTGCCTAGTTTGGGATCAGATGGCGTTGTATGAGTTGTATTACGACTATTAAGAGTGGTAGATCGAAGCCATAGGAGGCCATCTTGGTCGGTACACAGTTATTCTTTCGTGTAATAAACACCGCGTTTCGGTTGAAAGGCACTGCAGCAAGTGTTATTACTGGGCAATGTCTCAAATTAACCGCCTCTGTGGCGCGGTGGAAGTGTATCCGACTGTTACACAAGAGGTCGTAGGTTCGATCCCCACCCAGGATAAAACTTTGTGTGATGAGCACGATGGTTTATTCTATGTCTGGGTGTTATATATCTATAATATGTATGTAAGTATTTAGAAATATATAAGTATGATTAGAAATATACAAGCTCTGCTTAGTTTGGGGTCAAATAGCGTTGTGTGAGTTGTACCAAGATATTAAAAAAAAATGAGGAGCGCAGTGCGGTGACATTCAGATATTTGCCAAACAAGGGTTTGGGTGAGTTATAAAAATGGCGGCAAACTGACCGGCCATTATTTTTACAGCTCCGAGTTTAACTTGTAAAAATGATTTGAATACGTGAATTACGTGTTAATTGACTTGAGAACGAGACTATGTGCATGTAATAAGTGCATAAATACTTGACACTGGCAGAAATTAGCCGTTTAAACGGCTAGATTGCCATTTAAAACTCAAATAAGAAGAAGAAGAAGGGTTTGGGTGGCACTGATAACAACTGATAAGGGATAGCATGTTGGCTGTCGCTTACGATCAGGCACACGACCTATTCGTTTCTTCATTTGATTGTATAAAAAAAAACAAGATAAAAATAAATAATAACAAATTCATCATACAAAATAGCAGTATAATAAATCTGTCACATTTTTTACAGTACGTATGAAATAACATCTGCATACCGAATCTACGCCCACTTCTTACTGAGTCATTACTTCTAAAGTGCTAATACACGATTCGATTTGGTCGTATACGACAGTTTTCATCTGACTAAGGGGCGATTTATTAATTACGTAAGAATCCCCAGGAGGAGGGGCTGATAAAATCTCTACAAGCCCTTATCTTGGGGGGCGGGGGGGGGGGGTAAAATCAATTCTTACATAATATTTTGTAAGTCGAAATCCAGTATTAGAAATTCAGTTCCATTTGGGATGCCAAATACATTTCTTCATTCTATAATGCACACTTTGATTTGCATCTTATTTAGTAACAATTAATTGCAATTAATTAAATAACATTTAACTACAATGTTTTAGTGTTTATTAAAATCCTATACGTATGTGTTCATTTTTATCAATTTAAAATGTTATATAAAAATGTTTATTGTAGGTACCTACATTTTTCCCGCGTATGAAAAACGTGATAGAATGTTACGTAAGATCCTCCATGTAAGGATACATAAGATTTCTCGAATCGGTTCGAGGAATCTTATTTAGGGGGAGGGGGGTCATAAATCTTCAAAATAATCCTAACGTAATTAATAAATGGCCCCTAATCAGTGGCACATTGTTTGGTATAAGTTTGGAAGACCCCGAAGTAAACAAGAAACCCTTGTATTTTCGCAATGTCGTCCAGATACAAAATAACGTTGCTCGAACGCTATTTAAACGGTCGGATTCGACTAAATCGTATCGTCTATAAGCATTCACACATGTGGCTATTATCTCGTAAAGATACACTTTATTTTACTATTATTTCACACCGTTTACGTTTGATCTATTTTTGTTGGATATTACCGTGGCACTTTGTACTTAATTTTATAAGTGTTTTGGGAATTTAGTCTACCCTAAGAATAGTTCTTTAAAAATCTTAGTAAGGTTTTGATGAACAAAACGTCTTAAAGGTAAGATTCTAACAATTGAGGTGTACAACGATGAATATATACTAATATTATAAAGCTGAAGAGTTTGTTTGTTTGAACGCGATAATCTCAGGAACTACGGGTCCGAAGTGAAAACTTGTTTTACTGTTGGATAGCCCATTTTTCGAGGAGCTAAGGCTTTATAACATCACACTACGACGAATAGGAGTGTAGCAGCAATGAAAAATGTTGCGAAAACGGGGAAAATTAACAATATAGCCTATAGCTTTCCTCGATAAATGGGCTATCCAACAGTAAAATAATTTATCAATTCGAACTAGTGGTTCCTGAGATTATCCCGTTCAAACAAATAAACTCTTTAGCTTTATAATATTAGTATAGATGAGCTATTATTACTTGTGATTTTTCAAATGTTAGGTTATATAAATCTTTTGATTTCGGCGAAGTTTCATATCTACTTATAAATTCAACTCTTTAATGTGTCCAAGAAATAAAACTCCAAACTTTGTCGTATATATGTTTTCCCTCCTACTACTTCACCCTATAAAACTGCGTACAATATAGCTTTGTAGAATGTCCTTTGAAACACGCACAGCAATAACAAGCCAATTTTAAAACACATGTGCGTACGTCAGCTAAAGTTATTTATTTTATATAACCTAAAAAATATATGATGACATGTAGGTAAAGCTTTACACTCCCCTAAGGCATTCTTCGATATTTTTATTTCGAAAGGACGTAAAAATTAACATGTGGACCTCTGACTGTGAATTCTGCTGCCCACGCGTTGATTTTACAAGAACTGGGTAATGTTTGTGCAACACAGACTCTAATAAAAATTAGCTGAAAATTGGACTAGATTGCCATTAATAGAGGATGTTTAACTTTCATTGAAATTATCATTGAAATATTTCTAAACTAAAATACAAAGTACCTAGATGAACAAAGATCCATAAAATGTTTATTGGAGTAGCTACATAATTGTTTTTACTGTAAAAACTATTTTTTTTAACAAAACTCAGCGGATTCGTACATTATACGTAGAATACGTCCTCGAAATTACAAGTCTCTACGATAAGCGGTTTAGGTGTGTGATCCATCAGTCAGCCAGTCAGAAGTCAGAACAAAGAAATTTATATTTAAAGATCATGCATATATGCAGTTTGAAAGCCAAACCACAACTGGGTTAAGTTTCAATAAAAACATATAGACTCGAGTTAAACAGATCGAGTTCAGGGAAGTAAACCAGCTCAATGGTTTCTTTAGCAGTTCTAACAAAGAACGAGTTCTGCCTGTAAGTAATTTGATGAACATTTAGGGACGGCCAAATATCTCTGAAGTCTCGCTTTCTTGTTTGGAACGGTAACTTTGACATTTGAATTCTTAAAATGAGCAATACTTTTTTTCTTTCAACAGATGCATAAATGGTGGGAAGATAAACTTCAGGGAAAAGGAAAAACAGATCCTAGATCAGATCTTGGGCCCGGGTCGGTACGATGCAAGGATCCGACCCTCTGGCATCAATGGCACTGGTAAGTCATTTTTCTGACCATACACCATAGAGAAAACAAATAATAGATAAGGATAGTCGGTGGCTGAAGCGATGGTGGAACAAAGTAGGAATATGGTGGAAGCTGGTGATGCAAGGGCATCAGTTATATTGTCCTATAAACTAAATATCGACAAAATTAAGCAAACGCGCTCGCATATGTAGACATCGCTCAAGAACACGGAAGTATTTAATAGTGTTTCAATATATCTTAAATAGTGTTTGAAGCATCGGTAGTCTAATGGCTAAAGCATCTGTCTGGCAATCATGAGGTCTTGGGCTCGAATCCGGGAACTCACTCCTAACACAAGCCATTGAGCTTAGCTGGAGGGGTTAACAGGATTGCTAATAATGTTGGACCACAATCCCACATTTCTAGTTATTTTCCGAGTGAAGAACTTATGAAGATTTATTTCTGTATTCTATAATCTCTTTTATAATACTTGTATATACCTGAGCCGTATATGAGCCCGCTACGACCTTCTATACTTAACTTGCCCTTGAAAATTTTTTAGTCTTACCTGGTTCCGACAATAAAATGGATTAAAGATAGGTACTGTTTGTGGTCCTGGTCTGATCATTTCTGCGCCCTTCCAAAGGATGCGCCCTGTGCCTGGGCACCATAGTTACAGCACTTGTAATAATAGTGTATAAAGTCTTCTGGGAAAAGAGCTCATTAAAGAACCCTTAAACTCACACCATTTTTACAGCTTGCCATTTACCGAATATCCGTAAAATCCATAGAAGTCTTCTTTTAAAATAAAAAAAAAAATAAAAAAATAGATATCCATCAAAGAGAATTTAACACGAATCTATCATTAAAGAAACCAGTGACATTTAACCCGTAAATAATCAAAACTGAGAGCATTAAAACAACATAAAGCAAAGTATACAGGTAATTTTAATATTAATGTACGAGGAAATTAGCACTTCAGCTGTTAACAAAAGTAACAAAGCGTTTTGAAGATGTTTTGACAGCCATTTATCGTTGTCGAGCACAATGCCAAGTTTCTCAGCACTTTCAGTATCTAGATTAATGAATGAGTTATTCTAAGCTGGCTGAAGGTTTTTGCAAGAATTTAAACTCTCAGGTGCAATTTGTCATAGACTGCATTTTTAGAATAAGAAAACATTCCTTGGATAATCTTTTGATTAATGTCGTTTAGGTAGCTTGTTTTTTAAGACTCGTATTCTGTTAAACTAATTGTAGCATAATAAATTACAAAGTATACTTGTTACTTTTGTCGTAAATGTGTTCGACTTCTGATCACATATTCATTTAAATAAATACTGCCTGCTAATATCCACACTAAAGCATTAATTTGTTTGTTTAGTAATCAAATATGCTATGGTAGGTGGTTGCCGAAAATATTTTCAAGTCTTGCTCTTAATTTATCATAAATAAATAAATGTTTTTCAATACGTTACTTTAATACATTGACGTACCGTACGTAAACATGGCGGTATTAGTTATATAGGTAAAGATATAGCTTCATAAAATGTGCAATATCCTGTAAGGAAATTATCCACATTTGAAAATTGAAGCAACATATTTGTGACGCAATGCGTCCACCTGCTTTCAAATTTAACTCCATCATAAATTCGCCCACAAACGCAATTTTGTCATAAATACTTTAGGAGCGGCTGGATCCATTAGTGGGCAACGAATTACTTTGCTAATACATGGATATTAGGAACTTGGAAAGCTCGTTACTCCAAATATAGTCCAGTTACCGCATCATCAAATATATTTGGCACTGAACGTGTGCATTGCTCAGAGATCATTTTATCAGTTTCTGGCACTAGTTTAAATGTTGCTGTTTCCTATGTGTAATAGATGTAATGACAGTAAAATCGCATCTCTAAGTGGTTAAAAATATAGGTACAAGAAGACATGTGTCACATTAAAAAGGTTATTTGTAATGGATTTATGCAGTGTAAAGAGAACTTTGCATAAATAGGATGATAATATATGAGAATTTGATAGGAAAGGTAAGAGCAGTGGAAAACAAAGATAAATTCCGTAAAAGATAACATAAACAGAATGGACAATTATCATAATGTAAAACTCGGGCTATGAATAGACATTCAAAAACGAAGTAGATTTTCTTAGTTATAGGGAGTACCTAAACGTTATCGCTTCGGCCACCACTATGCTATTTTCGGAAAACATGATCTTTAGTAACACGTAAATCAAACGTTCGTTTGTAAATCGGAATTGTGACTTTAGGATTGATTTCTTTTGTTTATGAAAAGCATATTATTTTCTTAAAGTGTATTAGACCTGTATGATATAAGTATAACGACAAGAGTTACTGATACTTTTTATACGAAATTAACCCAAATGCAAACGCTTATTTATATAAAATACATATTATACAAAGGCATGATTGCTTAAGATCTCTATCTATTTGTATAGTGTTACATACACTATACAAATAGATAGAGATCTTAAGCAACATTGAAACCAATCTTGTAATTTTTTGAACGTGTTGTAAAGTTTTTTTCCTGAGATAAACTGTGAGTGCTATACGTCTAAATATTTAGGCTGAATCTCGTGAGATATCTTTGCCTAAAAGAATAAATAGTTCTCTTTGGTATTTATATAATTATAATAATTAATTATTACATTTTATTCTCGTTATCTACTCTCGTATTTTTTCTAATCTTGAAGCTAGTTTGATTGATTACATTTTCTAATTTTTTGGACTTCTTCGTTAAAACCTTTATATATATACCTAAAACTTTTGACTATACCTTGTCTATGGCACCTTCTAGATATATACGTATTGTGTGTCCAGCGTCCTTAATTTTGCTTCGTTGAAATGAATAGCTTCAAATTGATATGTTGGTTTTCAAAACCAAATACAGTGAGTATTTTTTTTAAGACTTTGTTATACTTGTATCTAACTTGTGTTACAGCCTTTAAGTAATATTGTATAGCGTCAGGAGAATTGGTTGAAAGGTTTTTAGTTAATATCTTGTGTATGAAGGGAAGTCGTTTGTCTGCCTTGTCGGAACACATTAGCTGACGTCTGGTTGTCCGGAAAGAAAACATCGTAACATTGTAGATATACGTTGTTTACTTACCACCTTCAACATAAATATTACTTACTCTCTATAGAAGATATCTTTTGTGGTTTTCTGCCACCGATGCAAAAGGGAGAGGTTTTGTAAGATTAACATGTGTATCTGTTTGGTCAGTTTTGGTTGTGGTTTGTTTGATGAAAATTCGGTTAGTAAAGACGTAAAAAATACCAAACTACTCAATCACTGACTCCTACAGACATGCCTTAAGTACATTAAAAATCACACCAAAGAGGTTTCTAAAAATAAATTCCTAATGTAACAAATGGCTACGACACCGCCAGATTTATTTTAAACATAAATATAAGAAAAACCTTCTTCGTTTTTCAAATGGTCGACTCACGTTTCCTTCTCAGTAATATTTCGATAATGCTTACTGAAAATCATCTAAAATTACACAAAAAAGCCTCAAGTAAGTATGTCTTGAGTGTAATCGTAGCAAGATTTCTATAAGATCACGATGTAACAAAAGAGGTCAAAAGAAGAACATTATAAGCAGACCATAAATCATCCCTGTGCTTTTTTCAAGATTGCGGGGGAATCGGTACTTAATGAAATACATCTTTGGACGTTTTGAGTGGGTTTTTTGCTTGTATTCGTATCAGGATTTATGTCTGTCCATCCATCATCATCTTTTTGTACTCTATTGGTTTAGATTTGGCCGTCTCGTCTTATATTTCTTTCATTCTTTCGTAGTACCTAATTAATCGTCGCAGTTTTTCAGTGTTATATCTATTTTTTTCGTTTGTATTCTACATTTCTCGTCATCTCGTGATCTCTGCCGTCAATTAATTGCTTTTGAATGGGTACTTAATGTTAGTAAGGTATTTGTTTATTTAAAACCAAGTCATATTACACAATTAGATATAATTTAGTAAACCATCATCAACGTTTCTATATAGATCGAAATTTCAATATATAGATCAAAAGCAAAAAACATTCAGTTTTTTAAATAGAAAATACCTTTTCGAAGGTAATTACATACCATTATACATTCGATTAACCGTGTTCAACCGAAAAAAAACTATCTTTGATGAACAACCTCATTATTGGAATCATTATTCATAGTTTCATAAATATAATATCTACTTATTCGAAACTATGTTTAAACGAAAACTAAATACTTCGTTAATTATTAAGTACAAAACTTACACTTCAATCGGTAAAGTTATATTCGTGTGGAACCTCGGTCAACTTATAGAGTTGGCCCCTCTATAATTACTGTGAAGATTCTATGTTAACTATGTCCACAAAAGGAACTTTAGGGTCTTCAGGACCTAGGACTATTTTTGGGTCAGCAACTCTTCCAGTAGTTAGTAGTGGTTTGAATTATGTATTAACAGAAGTATTTCCTAATCTTCTCTCTGCCAAACTTAAAGTAGGAATTCGTAATGGACTAGAGGCCTTAGAACCACTGAAACTTAGGTAGTTTATTGTCATAGTACCTATATAATGGGAATACTCCAGATTTTAGGTTCTAATATTCTATATTATATGTTGATTTTATTGTCTTCATCGCCATTTGGACCAGTCTTTTTGTTGTCGAGTTTATTAAACCATTAACAGCATGATTTGATATCGATTTTAATTCGATTTCCAATTATATTTATCAATATTTTTTTTCTAAGTTCTTGAAAAATCTCGTTATGTGGAATCTCTAGATTTAGGCCAAGGATATTTTCCGGTACAAATCGAAATCTAGTGTCATTTTGTAAAAATCCGTCTTTACCTAACTTCGTAAGTTTGTCTACTCTTATGTTTAGGTTTAAGTTTGTACCTATGAGTTTAGTGATTCTAAACTAACTGCCAAAAGGCACATGTCCGTTCTGAGTATTAAGGAACATAAAAAGCTACTAGCATTATAGTGCAGTTTCTTCGTTTAATATCCTGACACCTCAGTAGCCTCGGTATATCTTTTATATCTCAATATACAGCGTATTTATCCAATTTGCAAGTTCAAATCCATCGCAATTTCCTCGTTAAGCCCACAGCTGCAAATTTTATTTACAAGTGTCGAGAACTCCTATCAATCATTTAGGTCAGACCCGCCGGAATAGGTAATGGCCGGGCCATTATTGTTATAACTAGGTTGATTGTTGACGAATATTAAAAGTGGAATATAAAAAGAATAATTATGTTCACAAACCCAACCATAAGCAACGGAAACTCTAACGACAAAGTATGCTTGAGGTGGTCATAAAATACTTCATTAAATTGGTTTTGTTAAATTTAAACTAATCTGTAATTATTGACGATTAGGAAAGCGTAGCCAGAATTTTGACTATAGATTAGGTTTGATGGGCAATGTGTTTCTTGCTTTATTACCTAAAATATTTTCTTTATCTGTCTAACGAATTTCATGACAATCAAAAACTGTGCTTACGTTACAAATATTTTTGCAACCCAGATAGAAGCCACATTACCTGTACTATAGTTAATGACAACAGTCATTGCTGCGTGCAGTTAACTAGTATTTCCTTATATGATTTTGGACGTTGACTATACCAACATGTTTTTTGTATTTGTAACATTTTGGTCTGGTAGTTTTGTCTTGTAGTTATTTTTATTTACCAGTTACGACGGTTTCCTAATCGGTTATTCTTCACTCTTTACAAGGCACCATAGATATTGGTGACAGTTTCTTTATTGCCATCCATATTGTGTATGACATCAAGACATCTACTGCATAGTAAAGCAGCGTTGCCGTATCAGGTGCCGATATTTTGGGTGTTTCCTCGTAGTCCTAATGTCTACATTCCAATAGTTTTCTTAACAATATCAACAATGAATCGAAAGGAAATTAATCACTCCTATGTGACAGTTCTTTTTGTCCTTTAGTCGTAGGGTGCCATTGAATTGAGCCCAAACCCCAAATGCTTTTAAATGCTACTTCATTAATCACTGCAGTATATTAGGTGTAGAATTGTCATTTATAAAAAAAATGTGGTCTTAGGATTTCAGGAGCAGAGGCTTGAAATTAATGATCTTAGATTTCGCTACATTTACAATAAAATTTTGTAAGCTTCTATTTTGCAAGAGGTTAATCGATGTTTGGTATTTCTGGGTTCTGTTGTGTGGAAAGTACTAAAAAGCTGATATATATTTTCCCTTTCTTCTTTGACAACCTTAAATGTTACTACATTTTTTGCATTCATAGTGACTTATGGATTGTGTCAATTTGTGTCTCTCAACTTTCAGTTGTCAGTTAATCTATTATATTTCTGTGCCATATATCTATTGCCGAAGGATGCGTTGGTATATTTTTGCTCTTGACTACGTTTCACATGCCAACATTTACTATAGGCGTTGTCAAAGTAAGTTCTGTTTTTAATGGTACACAAAGTTTTTTGACTCTTTTGTAGCATATTTGTCGCTGACAGAGTTTACTGACTCTCTTTTTATGTATTTTTGTTGATTTACAGCATTTTCTGTCGTATTTGTCAGTAGGATGGTACTGCTAGTTTTGTTAACCTTTCCAAGTGTGTCAAATATTCCTGTTTACCATTCAGCTAAGGCGGAATTGAGCTCTATCGTTGCATCATTTTCGACAGTTTACCGAGTAGTGGTTTGGTTTTTAAATTCAAAATCATGACATTGTACTACTCTATTAACTAATATTGTATTATTATTTAATAAATATTGAATAAATACTTATTATGTTGATTAATATAATTTTTAAAATATTGTTGAACTTCGTTCAATGTTTTTCTTTTAAGTTTATTCCATGTACTTAATTAGTAGTTAATCGTTTTGACATTTTCTATAATCTATGCATATTACTGAATTATTAATTTCCTGTTACAGCCTCGTATTAACTACGTATTGGTAGCCATATTGAATTATTAATCTGTTAGCCAACACGCAAACGTCAACCGTTCCTGGAAGGTAGATTAAAATTAAATAGGTTTGACCTAGACACGTATATTTCTGAATAATTAGAGAATCATTATGTTATTAAACGACTCGAGCTTGATAGGAGAAAAGGTGTTAATATTCACACGGTTAAAATTTGGTAATTATCTGTCATTTTACCCGACTGTAAGGAAGGGTTATGTTGTTCACGCGTATCTTGTAAATATGTAATATTCTTTGTTACTTTCGATAAAAGTTAGTTGTTACATCGGTTACATCTTACAACCACTAAAAAGTATTAAATAAAAAAAAATACTTATGAAAATAAAAAAAAACCCGCCTACACAAAAAAGATGCAAACGGCCGGTCGGAATCTCGATGAACTTAGTATTGTGCCTCCGACAGCATTTTTTAGGTACATTACGCAGGCGGGTTTTTTTATTATTACAATTTATTTTTTCTCATAGTTTGGTTATTATGTAACAGAGGGTAGTATCGAGAGCGACAAACTTTTTTAATGAAAAAATTAAAATAAACTTTATTTAAAAGTACCTAATAATATTAATAAGTATAAAGCGTGTTCTGCTCGTTAGGTATAAAACGTGGGTGCCTTTTAATTAACTCTGAAATTGATATCAAAAGCTACAAAAATATATTGTACACACATTTTTCTTCATTAGGACGTGTTTTCATTTTTTAAATATATTATTGGACTTTGGAAAGAGTAGGTGCTCCTATGATTTTAAATATTACTACTAAATTTGTATCGGGTCTCAACAGGATTGTGCGTTAAAATAAACGTGAGTATAAGGTTTGACAGTTCCCTGCATTACAATCACAAATGTAATGACGTCTTTATAGAAGTGAAAATGGCGGTAAAACCGATCTATCATCATTTCCACAGCTCAGCATTTTACGTGTGAAAATACATAAATTACTTACAAAATCTATAAGACCGAATAAGTACTTGACACTAACAGGAATTGTCTGAATAATCGGCTGGATTAAACCCATCAACTTAAAATAAAAATAATAATGGCGAAATGACATTGTGTCATGTCATTACCGTGGTTGAATTTGGCTATTTTATGTTATATGGACTTGTAGAGAACAGAAATTTTGTTTGTATTCTTACCATGTTAACAGATGGACCGGCAATAGTTAATATTAACCTGTTCGTGAGAAGTATAACAACAATTAGCGACATAAAAATGGTTAGTAAGAAATAAATAGAAATAAAATGAGTAAAATATTATGTTTTTGATGTCGTTTGTACGCAACGGAGCAGATCAAGAAGGTTGTAGCGTTTGTTTGACAAACAAACTGCAAACAGAAATTGCTTTTTCTTCGTTCTATCGGCGTATTGGCAGACGATAATGACAAAATTTCGATGACCTATCTAGGTTCTATTCATAAATTTCGATTGGCTATGGTAGGGTTTTTTTATTTAATCCGACATGAGGTCATGGAAACATCAAAAACAAATGTTACAGCCTATATAAATTTGTTCTCGCTCCGCAAGAGGGCGGGCGTGTTACGGTAAAACAAAGAGCAGCATTGTTTTTGGTTTTAATTAAAAACTTTACTTTTATATTTTGTATTGTATCCCTTTTCCTTTCAATTACTGGTTGTTTTATGAAAATGAACTCTAGAATTACAGTAGGGAAATATTATTAACTTCAAACGAAAATATTAGGTATCATTTTAGGATCAAAAACGATTTTATTAAAATTGTAACAATGTTAAAATGTAAATTATATATGTATAGGCATATGCAAAATATTTTTTTGCAGCCGATCTAAGTATCTGATAGATCATAACAATAAAATTAGGGATTATTTGTATGTTTAGAATTTATCGCAGTAATTACGCAATGCCTTTTGTTTATTTATATTTGAATATTCCTCACGATATTATTCTTGTCTATATTTTTCGTCGGTAAATATTAGTATCTTATATACTAGGTCACCTTTAAAATGGATTCTTAAAGTATACCATTATAAAGTTATCCATAAACACTTTTCGTGACACTATTTCCATCAAAATTAATCAACGATACATTTGCAGAGCTTTTAAATAATCGATGAGGATATCCTATCACGCGATTTGAAAACTATAACTACCCATTAAAGATAAGTAGGTAATAATGTAACGTCAACAGGCAGATGGCGGGAGATTTTTTTTTATTATCTAAAGCATTATGATGGAAATATAATAACAAAGTTGGTTAGCAACAACTGTCAAAAGTATTAAAAAAAGGGTCATTTGTTTAAAAAAAATCATTCTGACCAATTTTCAAACCTACTTTCTAATGTGCCGTAGTTACTTAGTGCTACTTAAACAGCTGGTAATGTAAAATCATAACTGGAAAGGGCGAAATACCATTGTTATTTTTTTTAATCTACGCAAATTGCAATGAGGCCGTTATCCTACAGTATGGTTTGTTTTTAAACATTTAATGGTTTAGTACTGGAATAAATATTTTATTGAGACATGAACATGAATAAGTAATTGAAAATAAAATAAAGCTGTAGAAAATACCGACTTACATTAAAGACTCCTTATTGACACTAACGATAGGCTTTTAAACCCAACACTCACGCTAACAGCTGAATTCGATCGTTTAAAAGCTATTAAGAGCAATATTATTCTTTATTTATACGCAGACCCGGTATTGGAACTTATTTAGGAAACAGTTTTGTGTATTTAAATAAAATATTCCGAAAGGCTGAATAATGACGTTTCTTTTGCCACCAATTAGCAAATTTGACATTGGGTGTTATGTGTTTATGAATTTTATAGTTAGTTTATGGTTTGAGTTATGAAAATGGCGGCAAATGTAGTCATCATTTTTAAAATTCAAGTTAAATTCCTGACAAAAAAGTTAATATCAGAGAATCTTTGTGTACAATAAATTCTTTTTTATGGCAAAAGTAACTGAAAAATTAAATTGATTGTCATCTCTTTAAAAATTTAAATCTATAGACTATCGCTGAAACAGTTTAATACAATTTAGGTTTTAGTGCCTGCAGCTTTGCACTGAAAATAATTAAGCAATGCTTCGGGAAGATTCCTCTGTAAAATATATCTATTAGTTTTAGTATTCCGTCAAGCTTTAAGCTAGTTTCATTGTTTACACTTTTGAAACTTACATAAATATTTAGGAATTAAATGTATACCTATTGTATATATTAAACTGAATTTGTACAGTTGTTAAAAAATAGAGCGACAAAGGGTTTTGGTTATTTGAGTTTTTTAACGAAATGTTGGTAGCAGTGTTTGCAGTGATCTTAATTTAGATTATTTTGAAATATTCTATTTTCAAATTGAACATATAAACAAGCTTTTGTTTTATAAATACAACGGCCGGCTCACGCCATGTTTCCCGTTAAGACGATGTTACTTTGCCCCCCTAACGTGATATTGCGTTTTTTATCGACATTGTGTTATAAATAATAATATTAAAAAATATCAAAAAATTGGTTCAATAACGTTACATCAATGTGTCGCTATATTTATAACGGCCATAATTCAAATTAAAAAATCGAAGACTCTATTGTAACACTCTCATGCTTTAGATTTGACTATTATCCTTTTTTAAATCGTAGGGGTCTTTTTCTTATGCATTTCTTGCATTATAACAATCATATTTAAGATTTTTAACTATGTACTTATATTATTTCCTCTAATATATTTTATACAACTTCTATTTTTATTTTCAATTTAAAAGATACTGCTCTATATTACACTAACACAAATTCTCGTTAACAAGCCGACATTAGAATTGTTTGCAGCATTTTATTTTAGAATTTTTGACCCAATGTCGTTTCATTTTGATGTTAGTAGATTATTTTAGATCACAGTTTATATTTATGTTCGATCGTACGACGGATCATTCATGAGCATAGATAATAAATTTTGCAGGTGACAGGTGAGTCGGTAGACAAAAATGAGGTCAATACTACCTCCTTATTACATGATTGATAATGCATAACGCGTTCAGAAATTATGTTAGGCCGTAGTTATCGTAATAGTAACGTTTTTGATCGTATATTTTGCTTGGTACTTAGATGGACCAGCGGTAGTGAGCGTCAATATATTTGTCAGAAGTATATCAAAGATCGATGACGTCACAATGGTAAGTCACATAAGGACAGACTGGGCCGCATCTAGTCAATAACAAACCTAAGTTTTCTGTATCATACACGCGTTTAAACAAGTCAAATGAATGGGCAACTCTCTCCTGTTGTGTAGGAGTGATTTACCCGACACTATCATAAGTGTAATTTTTCATTTTTTTCTTCTTTATTTTGTTCTTTCGATTTCTATATAATCCCGTTTGGTGTTAACGACCAAAATCGTTTTTAGACGCGTCTATCACTTCTTAGTACGCCAATATGGTATACTCCTAGCTTATAAAATAGAATATGGAAACTTTTTAGACGTTATGGTTTTAAATTTTATTCCATTTTTAATTTTAGACTGGCTGGTTGTCCTTATGATTTCATCTGACGGGGCATTAGCTTCCTTAGTGAAATGGACTGAGACATTTGATGATTATTATTTGTATAATCAGCTCCATTTCATTAATATCTTTTGGCATCTAACATTCTCATCAACTTGCGTAAACTATATCACGGTGCTAACTGTAGCATTAAGTGTAATTAAACATAAAGCGGTTCAAACAATTTAAAATTTTGTTTTTTGTCGTTAAGGCTATGCGCCAACGATAGTCCATGTCAACATGTATCTTCGGTCCATCAGCAAAATAGATGATTACAAAATGGTGAGTCGATGCACATAACCGACAAATTCAAATGTAAATTTTAACACTTTTATTATAAACTAAAGTCGATGTTTGGCTGAGATTGCATCGTTTGTTGCTGTTGCATTGTGATATGTTATAATTCTATCTGTCACAAAGCCAGCAATGAACGTTGTTCTATTCGATGCGTTCAAAGTATTATGAACTTTGTTTATAGTAAAATTGGCAGTCATGAACGTGGGTATTATGCAATTTTTGCACTACGCTAAACATTCTCAAGCTACTCGTAAATGATTGTGTTTGTGTTTTATTATTTTGTCTTTGTTTTCTTTTATTTATATTGTTTGTGCATTGTTCTTTTCCCTCCCTTTAATGATTCTTTTGACATCTACCCTTATTGTAATATATTTTTTAAATTTAACTATCGCTGAGTTGATTCCGTGGTGCGGAGCCGCGAGTTTTTTTATTTTCATTTTGGTATTTTTTTTATTTTGTTCTAAATTTTAATCAGTACCTCTAAATTTATAAACTGCGACTCTAAATTATATAGACTACTTAAAATGTTTAATTTACCTCATCAAAATTTTTATTAATTACGTTTCTTATTTTATTTATGACTTAAGTTAAGTACCTATGTTAATAATAATTAGAATACACTCAAGCAGGAGCGGCTCGAGTTGTAAAAACACGATAAAGATGGACTATTGGCACAATAAGTAGTGAGCACTAAAATTTACAGCAAACCGCTTCGGTATCACAGCACAGATACGTACAAAATTCAACAATTTGATACATCGCCTGTAAAATAAATGATTATGATCACGTTTATACTTGAGCAGATCGGCCACGCTTGTAGGCGACACCGGGACAGCGGCCCGCACCAAGACACCATCACATCATTTTATTTATCCCTTATTTTTATTTTAATCATGCTTCTTATATTAATTTCACGCAGATATAAGGACATAAAAACTATTTTGGTCGTGTAATTTGTAATGAATTGTTGATATTATATGTCTTGTTCATGTGAATTTGTGTTGTGTAATCGGGACTTACCGCCGCGCCCGCACTCGGCTTCGTGCTTGGAACGGTGGCTGGCCACCAATCTGTGACACCCGACCCCAAACAACAGCTAGACATAACGTAGCTCTAGTTAAACTGGCCGATTGTGCATGAAGGTAATTAAAGCATTCCTTCAACGAATGCTGTCAACGGTAAGTTTGTTACTGGGCTTCGCTTCTGTGCATGTTGCTCTCGGATGATGCTCGAACCTTCACTTTTGGATGGCAATGGTTTGTTTTAACCAGTGGGGTTTGTAGGGTTGGAAAGCCTTCATTTCCTTCATACTTTCATAACTAATCTTAGGAATCAATTTTAGGTTCATCAACACTGGGACTTTCATTTTCTGTAAATTCATTATCGCCATCATCATGTATTTTATGCTTCTCGTAGTGGGTGCGACTCCAAAAGTAAATCTTCGAGTGTGCATGTTTTAATTGTATTAAACTTATGATGGATCTGCCAGCTTTTAATGTACGATAATTCATTTGACTTGCTGAGATGTCGAGGGATCCTCTAGCGCCTAGTGCCTTATGTCAAATAAATTATTGAGTGAACCTTCGACACCGTCCCTTCCTTTAGTTATAATGTGTACATTATGTAAATCATTTTGTGTTAATAATTCTGAAACCAAATCTTCGATTCCTGAGTACCTATGCAGTTTGAACCTAACATTTTGAAGTTATAAATTTGTTTTCAGGCTGTTTTAACAAATCCATTATTGCAATATTGAACTGAAATGTTTGGTTTAAAATCAGAATGTATTGACACAAAATAACGACACGATAAAAGCTTACTGGTAAAATTAAGTCATTAGCAACAGCTTTGTGCGTAATAATAAATTAATAGAAGATTAAACGAGAAAGTAAAGCTTCTAGATGCACAGATGCTACACCACAAAAGAAGAAAATATCGTCTAGATATATCTAGAACTTAATGTTACATTGAAATATTGTCAAAATACTTAATACTAAAGAAAAAAAATATCAATATAGAATTCAGGATTAATAACTAACGGGCTAACTAATAATAGCTATATAGTGTTTCGTTTTCTTCAGTTAATTTAGAATGACCTGATGCAAGACAAAACACTATTCAACTGATCAACAAAGGACACGGAAATAAAATGGAGACGGCAGTAAAGAGTTTTTTTGAAAAATTTCAACGTTTATATTTGACAATATATCAATAGTATGTTCGACATTTTTAAAGTTTACTACATGCACATCCTACGTTTTCAGGAATACTCTGTTCAGTTAACATTCAGGGAACAATGGTTAGACGAACGACTGAAATTCAACAATTTGGGAGGTGAGTTTCTAAAATTATACTATAAATCAAAGACTGACAGTAATAGTAAATAAATATAATATAATTGTGTACAGGGGAGGAATTCTTATGATAATAAATAAGAAATCTTATGGACACTTATTTACCGGCTTTAATTTGGGGATGCCATCTTCACTTATCTCGTAAAACCTGACCAATGACCACCTACGACGACTTAAGATATCCACGTGGCCTAATAGAATTTCTTTCATTTTCAAAAGCGTCTACTACGTACTTCTATAAAACTCAAATTTTCTGACTTGGTTGATGGCACCATGGTAGTTGTAGCTAGATATATAGCAGTAGCTACATATTTATGTCATATACAGTAGCTATAACAAGTCTTGGCTACCGACTAGTACCGTAGGTAGGGAGCAACCAGGCCGCCCAGTTTGAAAACCCTTACTGAAACTACAGGTTGTCCTTTATAATGTGTGATAAGAGCAGGGATTAATTTTTGAAATTTGTCGTCTTTCAGGCCGTCTCAAGTACCTGACCTTGACCGAAGCTAACAGGGTATGGATGCCTGATCTCTTCTTCTCTAATGAGAAAGAGGGCCACTTCCACAACATCATCATGCCTAACGTCTACATCCGTATCTTCCCTAATGGGAATGTACTGTACAGCATCCGAATATCTCTCACGCTGTCGTGTCCCATGAATCTCAAGTTATATCCTCTAGATAAGCAGACCTGCTCCCTAAGGATGGCCAGCTGTAAGTATTGGTGTTACTATTTCATAACATTTAAGTCGCAGGTTTATATACTGACAGAACTGTGCATTATTATATCCCAAATAGAACTGGATAAATGCTGAATTGTAGACGAAAAATTATCTAGTACAAATAGTACCTAAGTGGGGAGAATCGTCGTATGGAAGAAGTCGTCGACGAATATTTGTAACCAAACAATGATGATATTAAACCAAAGCCTTTAAAATTTTGTAAGAGACTCTAATAATACTAAATTTAATTGGTCAATAGACAATGCTGAAGATTTTTTTTATTTTTATTCTTTCTTCTTCTCTTTTTAATTCTTTCATCACTTGTCTAGTTTTATTTTAATAATTATTAATAACAATTAACTGATACCAAAATATTACCTAGGTAACAAGGCATACTGTACCCATTATTTTTATTTAGGCGCGCCGTTTACATTTCAAAAATACATTTACATAATGTTGTTTACGCTATGGACCTACCGTAGTTCTCCCAAGTTAATTTCCATTCTGTAAACAAAATGCCACCTTGAATTTGTAAAAAGGTGTTTACTTATTTTTTCATCGGGTCTATTTTTTCTCTGTTCGCAAAAATTATCATGTTTACCCCTAATGTAATGGTAAACAGGTTACCGTAGCTTTCAGCCTACTCTGTTATAATAAGTTCTTTAGTAACTTAGGCAAGTTATATAACTTCCGATATAGTTTCTCGGTATCCAGGATGGAGAATTTCTAACATAAGATTTCTTATTCGCTTATTTAGGAAAATGCAAGTGATGCAACACATGTTTTACGTCAGAAACAGAATAGATGACTCTAGATTTGTGACTCTAGAATGTTAATAGACAATTAAGATTTACGTCCACTCTTTTTAAATTTCCAATTACCAGTTTTATGAACTTATATATGTTTCTTTGAAATTGTCATCCATCTATGTATGTGTTCTTTTTTAAAGTGTACCTATTCTATGTTACAGACGGCTGGACGACTGATGATCTGGTGTTCCTTTGGAAAGAAGGGGACCCAGTCCAGGTTGTGAAGAACCTACACCTGCCTCGGTTCACGCTTGAGAAGTTCCTTACTGACTACTGCAATAGTAAAACTAATACTGGTAAGTAAACCGTCTGTTTTAAATCTTAGAAATGTGATATTGGATCTGTCACCATTTAGTTAAAAGATGTAGATAAATTTCTAAAACAATAACCCGTTTAAAATGTATAAACTGAAGCTTGGGGACTCTAGGCTCCTCATTTACCCTCCACTATGTTTTCCTTTTTGTCTAGTAATCGTACAAAATTAGTAGATACGAATGCTGCATATACATATTTTTTTTATACAGGTTATTGTAAGTCAAACAAGCAAATCAATGTCTCTTTTTATTTCTCTTCCAGGTGAATACAGTTGCTTAAAGGTAGACTTGCTATTCAAGCGCGAGTTCAGTTACTACCTCATTCAGATCTACATTCCATGCTGCATGTTGGTCATCGTCTCCTGGGTCTCCTTCTGGCTCGACCAGGGAGCTGTGCCCGCTAGGGTCTCACTAGGTACGTCATCTATCGACCCTAATATTATTAAGACCTCATATCATCACATCTAATCATATCATACATCCTTAACAGCTCTAAGTCAAATGTTATTGCTAAAACCTTTTTTTTATATAGTTATCGTTAGGGTTGAAATTACAGAGAATGAGCAATGGTTCCCACTTTCCACCTTGCTTACCTAACGTCATCAGAGTTGAAAATAAGTGCCAAATAAGTGCATAACCGCCAAATCAGTCCATTATTAAGCGGCGGTTGCGTAATGGTTAAGGCAGCGGGCTCACAATCGTTAGGTCGCGGGTTAGAATCCTACCACACACTCCTAACACACGCAATTAATAATAATAATAATACCTTGGGACAACTCACACAACGTCATCTGATTCCAAACTAAGCAGAGCTTGTACTATAGTAACTGTTTGTAAAATACTTATTACGGTATGCTAAATATACATAAATATTTCTAAATACATACATATTATAGATAAATTACACCTAGACACAGAATAAACCATCGCGCTCATCACAGAAAGTTTTATACTGGGTGGGAATCGAACCCACGACCTCTTGCGTAGCAGTCGGACACACTCCCACCGCACCACAGAGGCAGTCATCAGTTTAAGCAATTTAGCTTAACTAGAGCGATAAACAGGATTGCTAGTAATGTGGGACCCATAATTTTATTAAATTGTTAGTTATCTTTAAAAAATCCATCTGATGGTCATTACTTACAAATATCCTATGAACTGAACTCTTGCTAATTTACGCATATTACTCATATTTTCGCGCGAACGCATTCATGTTTGACACGATACCAGTCCATCTGTAGATACTTCAAAAAGACTTATCGTGACCAATCATAACATTATTCACTTGCAGAAACTAATCATCATCATCTTGATTTATTGACTTTTCAACAGGAGTAACGACTCTCCTAACGATGGCAACTCAATCATCTGGTATCAACGCGTCCTTGCCTCCCGTCTCTTACACCAAGGCCATAGACGTCTGGACCGGCGTCTGTCTAACATTTGTCTTCGGGGCGTTGTTAGAGTTCGCGCTAGTCAACTATGCGTCTCGCTCTGACATGCACAGAGAGAATATGAAAAAGAGTAAAAAGGTCAGTTGTCAGGAGTTGGACCTGTAACATTTTCGTGTATACTTTTCAATAAAGTTAGTGATGCTTTGAAATTTTACCGGTATGTCACACACATATGTTTTGCATCATGCCTTTATATTTCACAAGTTCGGCATTAATTTGTTTTATAAGTGATTCTCAAATAGAATGAGTATTTAGCAAATAATGATGATTATCGTGGATGTCGTAAAGGCGATAAAGGGATTTCACACCGAAGGACGGACAATAGTGTCCTATGCGTACTTTAAAGCCTTACTGCGATCGCCAACCCGCTCACCGAGCGTGGGAATTATGGTGCATACCCCCTAGGATCTATATTATGTAGGCTCTACTGGGGAGACCGGTACCAGCATTACTCCTCGTTTGTGACACACTCAATTCATTTAAAAAAAATATGGTATAGTATGGTATATACCCTGGATTAAAATACAACGCATCATGCTATTCTTAATATAGATTGGCTTATCATAATATATTTATTAATATTTGCAAATTGCAATGTTCATTAATCCGTTGCAGTATTCGATTTATAACATGTTACGTTACACCAAAATGTTACAGGTCCGTCAAAATAAAAACATTTATTTGATGCAACTTATAGACCTAAAACATTAAATATCAAACGGCATACCTCAAGGTAGTCTTTTAGGACCTCTGCACATAAACAAAAATCTTTTAGAATTAAAATACCATGAATAGAATTATAAAATAAAAACATCTGATGTAGGGACGTTATTTAGGTGGCTAGTACAGCTTGCATGACATGTGTGACTCATGATATTAACAAAATAAAAACATAAAACCTTAATTTTAAAGGATATGGGGATAGACCAGCAGGCAAATATCGACGCTGCCTCAGACATGATGGATACAGACAGCAACACCACCTTTGCTATGGTGAGCTCGAATCTAGTATTAATAGCAAGCATTGAGATAAGTAGTGGCTTACAGAAGTTAATTCTGAACAGTGTGCAGTTTCAAGATAACAATACAAATACCATAGGTATTACGGCTGAAGTTACATATTTTTTTGAAAAGGCTACAACTGCTTTAAACGAGCACCAAAAGGTTGGTCTAGCTTTCAAGGAAATATCTATTCTAAATAGTTGCTTCTAAGGTTTAAATTCTATTATTGTCTTGCAACTCTGCATCGCTGGTTTGAATTAACGCTGATAGTTGAGTCATGCAAAGTTGGTTTTTAGACTTTTGGATAGGCATTTAGTTAGAAGGTAGCTTATTTTTATAATAGTCATTTGAAGATGCAACATCCTCAACAATTAAATTAGATTCATCCTCCTAGTCTTTTACAATTCAACTTAGTTCCATCATTTTAGTTAGTGCAAGCAAGCATTGAACTAGTAGTTAGTATACAGCAACATTTGATCAAACTGGACATGTCATCAACACCCACACAAACTTGGGAACATAGGACATCGTAGTAGCTTTTGAGATTTTCGTCTAAGATGCAATATTTTCGTCCTCCCTGACTCGTCTGCAACGAACAGAAACCATTGATGCGGACGACCACCGTGTGCCATGGGAACGACCATCAGATGTCCGGTCGCTGTGAAGTCCACATCACCCCCCAGAAGAACTGCTGCCGGCTGTGGATGTCCAAGTTCCCCACCAGGTCCAAGAGGATCGACGTCATCTCTAGGATCACCTTTCCGCTTGTATTCGCCCTATTTAATTTGGCCTACTGGTGAGTGGACTATTTTATCAAATTAATTAAACTCAGGTGTAAATAGAAAAAAAATTATAAAAACTGAAAAACATGTAGACGTGGAAAATAATGTATTATAATTACGCTAAAATACTTTATTTTTAGAATTTCCGTTAGGACTTTTAAATAACATTAGAAATTTAAAAATACCACATCATGGTATTGATCTGCAATATTTTTAACATTTATACAAATATTTAGTTAAGCTACGTTGGGTAAAGCTAGTGTTGCCTAACGCAGGTCAACTTACCTATTCCGCGATGAGGACGAGGAGAAGTGATTCTCCGAGTCAGCCGACGCGGGGCAGCTGTCGCGGTTGGTGGCCGCCATCTTGGCTCCGTACGGCGTGTTCGCGCTGGCGTACGCGCTGTTCCTGCGCGACGCGCACCGGCTGGACGCGCCCGCCGCGCCCCGCGAGTGCCTCGCGCCACTGCCCCGCCCCGACTCTGCCCCAGCCCATCTCCGAACCGCACTCGTCATAGAAGTATCCAATACTCACAGAACTGTTACTTTGTAGCGTCCCATTCTCTAAACTCAATCGAGGAGTTCTAATCTAGTGACTGTTTGGAGTAAGAGTTTCCAGTAGAATTTAAGTTTGACATGTTATATGTCTTCCTTGCACGTTTAAACAGAAATCAGTATTCGGTGTCGTTAGATAATTATGTATTTTAGTCTACATATGTTCGCTCAAGTTGATGTCTATATGTATATATGTGTAAGTGCCGAGGTAGACGATTAGCTTTAGATTTCATTTGATGTAATTGTAACTGCGCAGGAAAACAGTTTTGAAAAAGCTGATTTTTGTTGCTGAATACTTGTCTGTCTTGGCACTAAATCAACCCCATTTAAATTATACTTATGTACAAAATTATTGTACTTTCCGAAATAAAGAAATTTTCGATAATTTTACCAAAAATATGACTTCATGTATGGAATCGTATATATTATAACCTATTATAAGATGTATAAGTAACCACATGAAAGGTTTATACATACTACTTTAGACCTTAAAACTTATAAATTACGAAAAATACTTAACCTTTACTTCAGAGCGGAAACAGAGTGTATAAGTAGTAATATTATTTATAGCATACAGTACGTGAGTTGAACTTTATCTTATAGGGAATAGAGCTCATTTTAACTTTAGCGTATAGGTTAAATAAATAAATGTCATAATGTTCGAATGTATTGGTAAAGAAGTCAAAAAACGTCATAAAGTTTTGATAGCCGTTTGTCTATGCCGCCTCGGATGGCCTATGAGTAATATTAAATCGGGTAGGTGTCATCTATGCCGTCATATATAAGATATAACAGGACTATGAAAAAAAGGAATTTATAAAATCTTTTATTATGTAGGTAAGTATTAATAAATAATGGGTATTGTCTTAGTGAAAACCTTAATTTAAAAGAGATGAAAGAACGTCAAACAAAATTAGAGACCACCCGACTCTAATCTATCAACAACTAGGAGTGCTTCGATCTAAAAAATCGATCTAGCAAGTGGATATTACCAAATGAAAATATTTCAAATTTGTCTCTTTTTATATTACTACATAAATAGGAACGTGGCTGACAAGCTTTAATTTACAAAATGCGGCCTAATTGCTACAAACAATAAAAATAGGTACTTATTGCATAGTTTGTTTACATAGATGACGTGATGATGGCAAGTATGATTATGATTTAAACACTAACCTAAAAGCTAAAGAGTGAGGAAGAGGTTGTTGGATGACACTGGGAAAGAATACTGGATTTAAATAAGAAATGTCAGAAATGCTTGGCGATTAATGTTTTTTTAGACAAAACAAGAGGCAAATCACATTTTATCACTACTAATTAGGTATGATTCCAATATTAACTAGGTACTCGTACCTTCTCGGTTACTTCCTAATTCTCTCTTCTAAAAGGTTTTCACTAAGAGTCAGTAGGTATATTGTAATAGTGTAAATAGTTGGGCCTACAACTTTCTACACCTGTGTCGCTCACAACTGTACAGTTATCTATATTTAATATGGCAATTATATCATAAACAAATATTAAGAATTTATCAATGTTTATTTCTCTGTCTATACGTATCACTGTAAATATAATTCAATGTTTCCTAAATACATTATTCGTGGTTATGACCTTTGAGGGTATTTTCCGGTTAGTTATGAAAATCGTATAGACATGTTGAAGACAAAATTTTAAGGCAACGGTACCACATTTAAAAAAAATCCTAAATTAAAGGTTAGGAGACATTAATCCTAAGTATCAAAGCAAAAACGATTAACTTAGATGGCTACAATGCCAAAGATAAACTACACTATAATTTAATAAAGTGGAACATGATTGAATATATGTATTAGCAGAAGATTACCCTGAAATTGAGTAAATTTTCAATCAAACCATAAACTTAAAGGACATTACTACGAATAGACATTCAAATCTATGTCTTGATGTTTCATCGCACCTTCACATAAATATATCACTAATGCTGTGTTCGGTTGATTAACAATAAGATGTATTATGCATTGTCCGTTTTTATTATTGACGGAGAAATATTATATTGTTTCAAGTTGGATTTCATCCAAAATTTGTTCCGAGTCTAAGTTCAGTTTGATATTCAACGATTATTTATACTGTCTTTATGATACCAGTGTTACATAATTGAAGTATAAATTGTAACTTTTAGGCCACTGCTAGTATTGGTGAAACCCAAAATCAATATTCAGGTCTGTTTTAACAATTAACACCTGAAACGAAATTATTAAGGTAAAAGATATACGATAAGTCATGGAGTCACAAATCTCGCTTATTTAACTTGATGATTAATCAGAGAACTTGGTAAGAACTTAATCTTCCTGGAGAACTATTCAACTTACATACACTACAGGATCACTAGACACAAGTAATCACATAGTAAAACCTGAGCGGTAATTACGAGACAAGCAAAAAACAAAAGTTAAAACAATAACTTATAGTAAAACCAACGATACTATCTTAATTAAATCCTAATATTATATAAATATTAATTGAATTTTTATAATTTCTAGGAATGATGTTGGATTAAGATGCTGGCGTTAATTTGATGATTCTTGCTCATTTTCTCACTTTCCGTCCTTTACTTTGAAATTAGGTAAACCCACTAGCAATATTGTAATCGAGTAGAAATTTCAATATGTATACTCGGGCTGTGAAAGCAAGTTCATAAATATAATATTCATTTCATTTAACATATTGTTAAGGAATATTAGCCTATGTCCAAAGCTCAAAATCTTGTAGGCAATTTAGGCACAAAAAAGTGGAGTAAGTTTTATGGTCCGATCGAATTGAGCGGAACTGTGTCTATTGTAGCGAAACTGATGCGGTAAGAGGTCCTATTTATAAAACCTTATTTTAAGTACTGCGTCATGCAGTTTCGGACCTCCTTGTAGTCTCCTACGATTTCAGCAACTGTCCCACATCGTCGCTTCTAAGCCATTTAGTTCCGCTCAGTGTGTTCGGATCTTTACTTATGTATGTATTGTAAAAGTAATTTTGACTTGTTGTCATGTCAAATAATATTGGAATTTAGCTGCGTAGTTACCGATATACCTTTCTGAAGGCTCCAAAAAATATCACATACGTAATTGCTAATCCTTGCCAATTATATGGGTGAAGCTGCCTAAAGTAATGTTTCAGTGTATTAGAGTGATTGTGTGTGTAGATGAACTGAATGTTTGTGAAACCGCCCACACAAACAGTGATTGATACAAAAAAGAATTACTCGTTGACCTAAGATCAACGTAGTGGATATTATCAAATTCTGTATTATTGGTACATCGATGACGTAACTATACGCTGCAGAGGCGCAAAATGCAGTTTCAGTAAATAAATAACTTTATAAATGCATGTAATTCGTTTATTATTCCAATTCCAAACTTTTTAATTGTAATGTCAATTAAATCAGTGTAAATTAGCATTTTCAACATATCTATCATTAAGGATTGAGTTTGTACGACAGCCGTTACCCTTGGGAGTTTCAAGTTTTCTGATAAAATACTTCATCTAGTTGCTATGTCACATCTGAAAGAGGGAGCCAAAAATATAGTATTTAATATGTATAAGTACGTTTAAGGAATAGTCTTAAGATATAAGATATCAGAATGCCCAAGTGCTTACCTCTTACGGATGTTAGAAAGGAAATAGGCTCGGTCATGCGCCATGTTTTCTTCGTATTTATTATTTTTTTTTAATGGCGGATCATCGACTCTACTGTCTATTTCTTTCGATAATGTTGACGAGGGTGACAAAACTATGAAGATCAAATACCTCCCTATCTCCATTTCAATTTAATTTTAACGGAAAGATGTAAAGATGGATTTTAATAAAATATACCCAAAAATAAATATGTGTTTTAATGTTTTAACAATTTTATTAATTTAAATTATCCACACTGTTATAAATCAGACATTTATATAAGCTTTCATAAGATAAACTAAATAATAATAACAGTAGCTAAACAAATCTAAGTACAAAATATTTGATTGACCAATAAACTTTGCTAAAAACATCATAATTAATTATTTTACCAGCCATTTTAAATAAAAAAAATAACAGTCATAATATAATACATTTCATAAAAGTTCTTGATTACTGTAACGTAGATTTTACTTAATTATCTAATTCCCAGCCTTACACACTTAGTATATTTTATTAGGGAACTATTTTAATATCTAATATTGGAAAATATGTATATGATTAACAATTTATTATAACATACATTATTAAAAATAAATACATCTATTCAAGCATCGGTGGTTGTTCGTCGATTTTAAATCTTTCCATCCCGTTGACAAGCCCGGTATTTTTCCCCTTCCGACTGTAAAAAAAGAATTATCGGTTTATTCCTACTTTTCTGGCATTTAAAATTGACCTATATTGACAGATTTCCCGGATGCATACAAACATGCTGTGGTACATCCCATCCATTCATCCATCAATCGATTCTACCTACCCTCTCAAAACAGTTGGAAAGACTGTGGCGGTACCCATAAATAATAATATAAATAAACTGACACTAGACAGCTCGCGTCAAATCCTGAATAGCGATATAGAAGTTTTCACAGCTGCTAACTATTTATACAAGTTCCCCACGATAATCATTGAGCCGCGGCCCGCCAGGCACGATCACCTAGCCTGATCGGAGGATCCCTTTGTGTTGGACTTAACACCTTACCCTCCACAAGACTGAATAATACTCGGCTTATCAAATAAATTTTGAAAATAAGAAATATTGCTGCGCTGCATTTCTACATGTATCCCAGGCCTTTGACAGAGTTTGGCACAAAGGTTTATTGTTCAAAATAAGAAAACAACTCCCAACAAACTATTACATTTTCCTAAAATCATATCTTGCTGAATGACTTTTTTATGTTAAACAAGGGGAAGAAATAACTAAACTACACAGGGCTCACGCAGGAGTACCACAAGGAAGCGTGCTTGGTCCAATCTATATCTGGTTTTTACTTCAGACTTGCCCACCACAGATAGTGTTGCGATTGGTACCTTTGCTGATGACACAGCAGCTTTAACTGCCCATGATGAACCGGCACAAGCAAGTAACATGCTGCAGCGCTCTTTAGACAACATCACGGAATGGTTAACTACCTGGCGGATAAAAGCAAACGAGGCTAAGTCAGTACAGGTGACATTCACGATCCGACAAGATACGTGTCCTCCTGTGACGCTCAACAGAGTACAGATACCGCAAGCAAATGAAGCTAGATATCTTGGGCTTTATTTAGATCGTCGTCGGAGAAAACATATCTTCACAAAACGTAAAACACTGGGGATCCAATTGAGAAAAATGTACTGGATGCTCGGGAAAAAATCACAGTTGTCGCTAGAAAACAAACTGCTGTTGGGTGTATCTTGAGGCCAATCTGGACTTACGGAATACAACTCTGGGGTACAGCCTCCAACTCAAATCTGGAAATACTCCTGAGGTTGATCACAGGCGCTCCATGGTTTATAACAAACCAACAACAACACCACGACCTTGAAATTAGAACAGTCCAAGAGGAGATCAAACACTCAATTAAAACTTACAGGAATAGATTAAACAAACATCCAAACAAACTGGCTACTCACATGATGGATAATAATTTGATATTTAAAAGACTAAAAAGATAAAGTATATTCCTTACCCTATGTTAAATGTTCGCTACGAAACACATTGCATAAAGGAGAGAAAAAAAAAATATCTGGAGCAAAATAATCTTCTAGCCAGCTCTCAGTTAGGGTTTTTGCTCGGGAATCTCCATAAGTCAGCAGTCTTGGCCTTAACCAATAAGATTGTTTCAAATATGGATCGGAAATTCGGAAACCGAAGGTGATCGGCATTGACATGGTCTCAGTATCAAAGCTAGCTCACTATTTTAAAGAATTGAAAAAAGTAAAAAAATAAGAGGCACACGTCTTTTTCAAAGCCTTTAAATAAAAACGAAGTTTCAGCAATATCAATTCAGTCCACTGGTTGCTGAAAGTCGTGTATGGGTTCTGACCTCTTGTGCTTAGCTAAAAAAATAATCAGATTAGTCCCTGTAAAGCTAAGAAATTAAGGCAAAAGAAATTTGTGAATATCGTTTTAAAGAAACGAATTGTTTCTTTCACGAAAGTTTTAAATTTAAGCTATTGAAATGTAAACATTTTAAATATTAAATTGTATACCTTTTTGAGAAAAATAAATACATTATCTATATAAATAAAAATCAATGTTTGTCTATATGTCCTCTATGCGTTCCGAAACTATTGATCAGATTGTGATGAAACTTTAGCAAAATGTTCTTGGAAGGCCGGTGATGAGATTTTTAAAGGTTTTGTCATTTGGAAGCTACGAAACTTATTTTAATAACACATACTGAAGCAGGATACAAGCTGTGTGTCGCAGGGGACAAACATAGAATTAATGGACACAAAGTACACATCAGACTCACACAAAATTATGTCCCGTGTGAAAAAATGTGAGTTTCTTCGATAATATTGAACAACTCCATCTTGGGAGTTAACTTACACAATTGCGCTGTGTAATGCTTAACTCTGTAGACTGTACTGTGTAAGTATTTCTGGGACTAAATATGATACTATTTTATCAAACTTCAAAAAGGAGGAACTACTCAATTCGACAGGTTTTTTTTTTAAGTTTGTTACCTCATTACTTCAGCATCTAAATTCTTTGATGTAATAATGTACTACGTAGTTAGATACATAATATTATCTCGATGTTTGACATAAAAGCTTGTCTCGAGATTTTCCTAACGCTGTGCTGCACGTTACACAAAATGTAGTGTAGTACCTATTATCTTTTTAATATTACCCGACTGCGTTTGACGTGTATGTGTGTTCCTTTGTGGCACTTTATATACCAAACGCGTTGGTCGTTTTTGATGATTTATACGTCAATCAATTCGTATTAATCTTGCGATCGTCACTAAAGACATAACAGCAATCAAAATTCAAAATGGCGACAGCCAGACTCCATAATAAGACAGAGAAAAAAATAAAATCAACAAATTATGTCATTACTCGCAGACGGCGAGACCGATTTAAAAAATATTTTTGTGTTTGAGAGGGTATACTTCCATATTGGTCCCATTGTCATCAAAGTTCGGATCTGATGATAAGGTCTTGGAGAAATCGAGGGAACTATTCAAAGATAGGCACACCTATATTATGGTATATTTTGTTGTAATTTGTGCATTTACTCTTAAAAGGCTTGAGTGAAATGAAACTGACGATGAAGACCACAAATGACCAGCGGAACTATTCAATAATAAATATTGCGGGTTGCGATCTGAGTGCCATGTTCGATACCTGATACTTTACTTCACCTCCATCAAATCATGTAATGGATCTAATAGTCTAGTATCAGGTGAACTCCTCAAAAATGACTTACAGTTTAAAACTTTTATTTTTAAACTATACCTAATACATAGGTAATTTGACTTTGACAAAAAAAATGGTTACAATCCCTGCTTCTCTCTCTCTCTTATTTTAGCGTAAGTACTCGTAGTCGTATCTACACAACAAATACGTGACACTTTATTAAGTTGCTGATTATTTAATGCCTCCGATTGCTTTAAATTCAACGTAATTATATTTTCATTAACTCGAACTGCCACTCTGAACACAAATGGCTTAGCGCGAACAAACACGAAGTAGAATTGATTATCAAAGAACACAAACTTGATATTATTCTCTTTTCCGAAGCTCACTGCACCAAAGCAAATTCTAATAATAATTTCACAGGATATCACACTTATGTCAGGCAAATTCCGATGGAACTGGACAAAACTGCTGTTATTACCGGAAGGCCAGAATTCAAAGAGAAGTATTTGCAAGCTACTATTGATTAAGAACATGATTTGACTTTTGTAAGTAAAGATTCAGCTTGACGAATAAAGGCCATTCTTTTCTTTCTTTTGGTATCAGAATTAATATTTTATATTTAATCATTCGTTACAAGTACTTTAGCCAATATTTGCACGTATAGTTTTAACCTTTGTTATAAGTAGATGCTTCTATCTATCATGTTGTACCCATTAAGGCTGATTTTAGTTTATCTCAAGTTTCAACTTTTTAATAATATAATTTGCATCAGTTCTTTAACATGGTGTAGTATATTAGTCGAAGCACCTTACCCCCATATCAAATATATAAACATTCAAACATTGAAAAATTGGCAATTTGAAAAGAGTGGCCGCGACTTTTTATTGCCAGGTTCTTTTCTCAGGCTTATCCTATTGTTTGCGAACTTGGCATTACATGTACATGTAGATTCTCGACGTATCACAAGTATTGTTTTGCATCCAAGTGAACAAAGAATTTCGATTTTATTATTTTACCACTGTTGCAGTTGAAGATAGGAATGGCTGCTTTAACTTCTCGGCCATATACTACCCACCAAAATACAAAATTGATGAAATAATGTTTAATAATTACTTTCAATCTCTTGGACACCGCTTTATTTCCAGGGGTGACTGGAACGCCAAACATATCTTTCGGGATCGAGACTAACTTCTAGAAAAGGAAGGCAGCTTAAATCGAATATTGAAGTGGGTAACCTCATTGTCATGTCCGTATTTGAACCAACACACTACCCTTCTGAGCCATTTAAAATTTCAGATTTGCTTGACTTCTTCAGCACTAAGGGATTTTTCAAACATTACATAAAGCCCGAATTTTGTTCAGATCATACCCCAGTCATCCTTACCATTAAAACCATTTTAAAAAACAAAAAAGTAGGGAAACTCTCTATAACAGACATACGAACTGGGTCTTGCTTGCTAGCTTGTTAGAAAAATACACCGCCAATGGCACCTGCACATTTTTCCTAATAAAATTAGCCTAAAAATATTAGAAAAGCGCAGGCTACGGCACGCCTGATACCAAAATAGATAGGTACCGATCAGACAAAAGGCACTAAACAAGGCTATTGTCAAACTAAAAGGCCTCATTCAAAACTGGCACAATGAGACATTGCAATCAAAGCTGAAATCACTGTCTGCTACATACCCAACAAACCACTCTCTCTGGAAGTTCGCAACCGACCGCCGATTGTAACACCCCCAATTTAAAAAAATGTTACGTGGGTAATAACATTTAAAGGAAAACACGATATTTTGCTGAGCATCTAGCAAAAGTGTTCACTTCCAATGACACTGAAAGTTCTAAAACCAACAAACATTGAAAAATTGGCAAACAAAAAAAACCAAACCAAGCATATCATAAATCGGGAAAACCTGCAGCAGAGGTAAAATCTTACAGACCTATCAGTCTGGCACTTGTTCTCTCAAAACTGATCAAAAAAGTGCTACTGTGAAGAATCTTACCAATTACTTACACAAAATAAAATAATTCCCGACCACCAGTTTGACGTTCGACATCAGCACTCCACTGTCGAGCAAGTCCATAGAATTTATGAGACTGTTAAAAAAACCCATAAATAGAAAAAAAAATGCGCCTCAGTATTCTTAGACATCCAACAGGCCTTCGACCAGATGTAGCATGATCAACCGTTGTACAAAATCAAGTAAAAATATCCCACATAGCTTCCACATGCTGCTTAGATCTTACCTCTCAGACCGGCTATTCCAACTGAAAGAGGCTGACTCGCGATCTACTTATTACGACATAAAAGCTGTCGTAACTCAGGGATCCATACTAGGGCCAAATTCGTATACTCTTTATACATTGGATCTCCCAACATTGCCTGGATTGTCGACAGCCACATAAGCTGATGACACAGCTGTCCTGGTTTGCAATTAAGACCCAGCCAATAGCATCAAACCTCTTGCAGCAGGAACTCAACGCGATCATCAAATGACCACACACATAAATCCGTCCCGTTACTTAAGTTCTCCCTAAGAAAAGGTATATGCCCACCAGTGCCACTTAGCGACACCATTTTGCCTTGCGAGGACACTGTCAAGATACATTGGTATACCTGGATAAGCTCATATATAGATGTGAAGAGAAGCACTTTATATTCGCTTCGAGAATATCCACCGGCTATTAGGTCGAAATACAAATTGTCCATAGACAACAAACTGCTGATCTACAAATTTATTCTCAAACCGATATAGATGTATGGCATTCAACTGTGGGGTAGTGCTAGCACCTCAAATAGATTTATGCTCCAAAGACTGCAGAAAACTATTCTCAGAACAATCAGCAGTGCATACTGGTACATCACAAACCGTGAAATTCATCACCAATTAAATATGAAGACTGCCAAAGTTACTCCAAGCGTCTCAAAAGGCCCGCTATTATAGGGCTGGACAACAGACAGTTTTTATGACACGTTGCACTACACAAATGAGCAGCGTCCTCACTGGAGAAAGTTACTAAATTATAGAAAGAAGCTCGCTTACAACACGTCTGATTATAGTTGAAAAGAGACTGATTGCAGATATACTCAGAGAGAAAAACTCGAGTCTTCAAAACGCCATCCAGCCTACATTATAACCTAGCTTTTTACAAACTTTTATTTAACTTGCCCTGTTTCTTTGTTAGTTTGTTTGTTTGTAAATCTGTGTGAGTCAAATCTTGGAAGAAATTAGTATCACTTCCTGCCGTTTGATTGGGCTTAAATTCGGTACACTAGTGTATCTTTGATGATAATGCAATATTATGGTACCATGGAGTCGGAAGGTGGTCATGATGACCACCTTCCGACTCCATCAACTTATATGATGTCCTAATGCTGAGCACAGGTCTCCCCAGCAGAACCAACTTGTTGAGTAGTAAGGCTTTAAGGTACATAGAGGAGGCTGCTGCCGACACCTACGGGAAGAGATGGGGTGGTACCACATCGGAAGGATAGTTTGAGCTCATTAGATTTGTCTTGACAAGTACTCCGATCCTAGATAATTTCCGGAGTCTGATGATAGAGCCGAAAGGTGGAACGGTGGCATTCAACAATCATGTTATGTGCCTGCGATTCCCCGATCACCCCAATGTTTAGGCTCGTTAGATTCGTTTTGACAAGTGCTCTTACGCTTGTACAGTGTTCAGGGTCTGATGATGGGGCCAGAAGGTGATCATTGGTACTCAGTAGTCTTGTCAGTCAGTATGAATCAATGTGGTTGAATAAAATATTAAAATACAAATGAACAGACTCGGAAACATGTCCATTACAAACTAAAAAGTAAAAAATGGTTGTTTTTAAAAATGTTTTTTGATTACACAACTATTTGTTAATCAAAAAAACATTTTTAAAAACAACCTTTTTATTTAAATGCTCTATAAGGAAGAAAATATTTTTTAAATTAAAACAAATCCATTAATTTGTAATTGTAAGTAGGTACAAAATATTATATCGATGTTATCTATACTAATATTATAAAGCTGAAGAGTTTGTTTGTTTGAATGCCGTAATCTCAGGAACTACTGATCCGAATTGAAAAATTCTTTCACTGTTGGATAGCCCATTTATCGAGGAAGGCTATAGACTATATAACATCACGCTACAACCAATAGGAGCGGAGCAGTAATGAGAAATGTTGCAAAAACGGGGGAAATTGACGTAGACGAAGTTGCACGGGACAGCTAGTCTATACTAATATTATAAAGCGGAAGAGTTTGTTTGTTTGTTTGTTTGTTTGTTTGTTTAAACGCGCTATTCTCAGGATCTACTGGTCCGATTTGAAAAATTCTTTTTTTGTTGGATAGCCCATTTATCGAGGAAGGCTATAGGCTATATAACATCGCGCTACGACTAATAGGACAGGAGAAGCGACGAGAAATGTGTTAAAAACGGGGAGAAATTACGCATACGAAGTTGCGCGGGACAGCTAGTATAACATAAAAGCTTGTCGCCAGATTTTCCTAGTACTGTTCTGCACATTACACAAAATGTATAGTGTAGTACTTTACCTATCTAACTAGTATTACCCGACTGCGGAGGGTAATGTGTTTGACGTGTATGTGTGTTCCTTTGTGGCACTATAACGCGTGGGTCGATTTTGATGATTCATACGTCAATCGATTCGTATTAATCTTGCTAAATTCGTACTAAAGACATGACAGCAATCAAAATACAAAATGGCGACAGCCAGACGACATTTTATGACAGAGAAAAAAATAAAATCAACAAATTATGTCATCATGGGTATTTTAAAATCATGATTAGGTTTCTTATATCATTTTTCACATAAAATAATCGTTTAGGATTTAAAGCGATATATAGTTTGTTACCAACTATTTTCTCTCAAATTTTCGCTAGTTACAGTTATTACTTTACGTTAACAAGATAAGCTTAAATCATGCAGTCGGAGGCATTTTAGTACCTACGTTTACTGGAATTCAAGAATGCTTCCGACTGCATGATTTAAGTTTATCTTATTTCAATTTTTTATTTATGATAGTACTGTCGATCATTGGGCTTGAGTAGTCAAATAGCTAGGTCTTGATATCGACTTCGTGACAAGCTTTTATGTCATAATAACTGGTAAATCCATACTAATATTATAAATGTGAAAGTAACTCTGTCTGTCTGTCTGTCTGTTACGCTTTCACGCTCAAACAGCTAAACCGATTTAGATGAAATTTTGTATGGAGATAGTTTGAGTCCCGGGGAAGGACATAGGATAGTTTTTAGCGCGATAACCGACATCTACGCGGGCGGAGCCGCGGGCGAAAGCTAGTAACTGGTATAAAGTAACAAATTGATGTGTTCGTTTAAATATAAAAAGTATTTTTTTTCTTTTTTAACATTTAAAAAAAAAAAATTGCTACTATTTTTGTTTCGATTGTATTTCTATTTAGACGTAGTTAACCCAAACTAATATCATAAATGTTAAAGTAACTCTGTCTGTCGGTCTGTTACCTTAATGCGATTAAACCGCTGAACTGATATAAATGAAATTTGGTATGGAGATAGTTTCAGTTCCGGGGAAGAATATAGGAGTTTTTATAGCGATAATAGACTTCGTAGGCGAATGCTAGTAGACACAATGATTGTACTCACCACAATAAGTTTGTAGATTTGAAATATCGCTTCCTCCGGGTTACAATCATCGTTGACAGTTTCGGAACTTATAGACCTCTTCCCGTTGCCCCAACCAGAGCTGAAGGTCAGCTGCCCTTCAACCAGTACAGCGATGGCAGCAACAAGCAAAAACAAAATGAGAATACGACACATTTTGATCAATCTTAGCTGTTCCTTCAATCTTAGCTGTTCCTTCGATGGTTCTCCAGAGAATGGCCGTTTTCCAAGTCCACCTGTCTTTTTATAGCCCCTCCTAATAATTACTGGTTGTTTTACTTGTAGGTTTCTATTCAAATCAAAAGAAGCCGTTGAAATTGTAATGAAATGCCCACATTAGTCGTTGGAAAAACATCTAATCAAAATGCCCGAGAAGACAATTAATTTCGATGAAGACGAGATAACTAGTGATGCGCCCCGGCATCGACCGACCCTTTTACCTATATTGCCGTTATTAGCAATTCATTATTTAGGGCGGGTCCATAAATTACGTGAATTTTTTGCGAGGGATTCAAATCACCAAATCTTTCATGGGGAGGGGGGGAAGGGGGTTGGCAAATCTCTCGTAATTTTTTTTCGCAAACCATCTAAAACTGGATGAAATTTTGTGTGTTTAAGCACATAAAGTTTTTACATTGTAATTGGATGCTCCTACTATGTTGTTCTCATTGAGGTTGATATATCCAATCTCATGGACTCTTCTTTTAATTTTTGATCTTGCATCAGTACTCTAATATGGTGTATAATATAATGGTGGCAGCACCTACAGTTTAGAAAAAAGAAACATTGTAAACATTGGCAATTTGAAAAGAGTAGCCGCGTTTTTATTGCCAGTTCTTTCACAAGTGTAGTATTTTGCTTCCTAAGTGAATAAAGATTTTTTATTATTATTTATTACAATAAAAACAATTTCATATGCCCCAGGAAAAAAAACAAATTTGTCGCTTACAGGATCAAAAAAATCTGTACACAACTATTCACATTTAGCAGAGATAAAAATAGGAAATCCAATCAGAGATCGCAACGTAGGCAGCATACGAAACTTTCACAGAAACATTAAATAAAATGTACAAAGCCCACAATGGTTTTAATCAATTAGGAACATACCATGCGTCACACAACAGCAATGAGGGGGCAAACCATTCACAAATTAAAAACATGGCTTCTTTATTCACTTAAGAATTACACCCTCACTGGGCTATAAAAAGCCGCAAAGATATGCTAAACAGCATCATTCTTTGAAGACACGTTAATCAGTCACCATTGCCATTCAAAACTTCAGGATGACCAAGATCAGTCTTTTGTTTCTGCTTGTAGCTTGCTTCTGCATATTTGCTGAAGGGCAACTGACGTTCACTTCGAGCTGGGGGGGCGGGAAAAGATCAGCAGTAGCTCCCATGGCGTGCAGGAACGACGAGTCTATTGCTACGATTTTAAAGTTAATTCAGGTGAGTTACCTACCTACTAGTAAATATAGATTACTAGCTGTGCCCCGCGGTTACCCGCGGTTTATTAGCCTTTGTGTTAATCCAGGATGTCAGATAACTCTTTACCAAATTTTATTAAAATCGCTCCAGCCGTTTAGACGTGAAGAAGTAACAAACATACACAGTCACAAACTTTCGCCTTTATAATATTAGCGTGAATAAATATATTCACGCTGTACACTACCGCTATTTCTTGTAATTTATGTTTTTATCCATCCAAACCTGGTTGCCTGGAAGAGTTCGTTATTAGCGATAAGAGCGCCCATTGTATTCACACACCACCACCACCTGGGATTGTGGTCCCACAATACAACTAGGCTCAATAATAATAATAATAATAATAAAATCGATGCCTTAAAAAATAGGCTACTGCCGCCTAATTTTAGTCTAATTTAACTAAAACTGAACTAAAATGTAACTGATGGTCGGTAGTGGGATGGCTGATACTAGCCTTCGCCCGTGGCTCCGTCCGCATTGATGTCGACTATCGCGGTAAAAACTACCCTATGTCCTTTCGTGGGACTCAAACTATATCTATTCCAAATGTCATATAAATGGATGCAGCGGTTTAAGCATGAAAACGTAATAAACTGTTACTTTAACATTATTAAAATATATATATTACGGGTCTTAATCGCGTGAATAATTTAAGGTAAAATACCTTGTTTATTGCCCGACGTTTCGACCGTATTGCAACGGCCGTGGTCACGGGAAGACCCGTAATATATATATTTTAATAATGTGTACAAATCGCGAAAGTTTATCAACATGTTACTTTAACATTTTTAAAATTAGTTTAGATTTAAGCTTAAAACTGCTCTAAAACTAAACAAGTACTATCCAGTTTTAGAATTTTATAAGCTACGGGTCTTAATCGCGTAAATATTTTATTTTAAGGCTAAATACCTTTGTTTATTGCCCGACGTTTCGACCGCATTGCAACGGCCGTGGTCACGGGTAGACTCTTTGCGAAAGTTTACGAACATATATTGCTATCTAGTTTTGATTTAGTATAGACTAGTGATAGTTAACTAAGCGGGTACATTCAAGCTGCCAGGTGAAAAAAATATATATCTACCTAAATGTTGATTTAGCCTCCCTATCCCTCAGCCCGTGTGTTGTTAAGTTTGAGTGTCTCAGGAAAACTAAGAATTGAACAAGCTTTCAGCATGCCCCAAATACCTAGAGTTGGCAGACAGTTTTGGATAAGAACCCAAAAACGAACTTTAGTACCTACTACCTATTTATCGGTACCCTCTGTAATACCTGCTCTCGGTTTTTGTGAACATAGGTAGTAGGAGGAACCAATTAACTTTGATAAGTTACGCATAAAACACTTTTTCATCATAATTTTTTTTTCCTTTTCAGAACGAGGCCGAAAGATTCATAATTTGTCAGACGCAGAAGCCTTAAAGATGAACAGTTTACAAAGTGGACATCGCAATGATTTAATGGAACATTCCTTGTACCTAATGGTTGTTAAAAATACTTAATAATAATACACAATGTGCCTGTCAATTTGTTGGTACGATTTGCAAATAAAATGAATATGCTTCGTTTGTGGTTATTTTCATTTTACCTTTCTTTTAATGGACTAAGGTATTAGGTATGTAAGCGATGAGGTGGAGACAGTGCTGAGCGAATTAGTGCGAAGATTATTTGATTTTGTTATTTGTTTGGTCGTGGTCCGCAGTGGAACCAAAAATTTTGAATCTGATTCTTGATCTTGTTTCTAGGTTTACGTAGAGGAAGAAAGGGGGTCCTTGATTCAATGGAGACTCAGCAAATCGTTTAATTATGACATTCAAATCACTTTCTTGAAAAAATCTGAACTCTTGTATAATACCTGAATCACTTCGCTCCATTGCTGTGTAAAACAAATTACAGGTGGAGCTTTTATGTTGGTAGCTAACAGACTACGAGCTCGGGAGTCATAAATAGTAGTAACTTTGCGTGAAAAAGTAAAAAAAAAGTGAGCGAAAAATTAAAAGAATACCTGATGGTAGGCAATTGCTTGACATTATTTCACCTATTGACATTTTATGGTTATATTGACATTGTATATTTCATTATTTAATTTATTATTGTGAAATTAAATTTATTTATAATGGGATTATTTCATTTTAGAACTACCACTTAATTTAATTTTTGCATGCATTTAAGCAGAATATGGTGAAACTATTATATCATGTACTATCTATGTAAAACCCATCAACTTGTATTTATTATTACTTGACATTATTTCACCTATTGACATTTTATGGTTATATTGACATTGTATATTTCATTATTTAATTTATTTTTGTGAAATTCAATTTATTTATAATGGGATTATTTCATTTTAGAACTACCACTTAATTTAATTTTTGCATGCATTTAAGCAGAATATGGTGAAACTATTATATCATGTACTATCTATGTAAAACCCATGTTATGCAAATAAAGTTATTTGATTTGATAAGGGATGTTACAGAAATAACATTTCGGATCTGGCTGGATATAAGATTAATATTAAATCGGTTTCGGTTACGGATATAAAATTATTTCGGATTATCCGTTAGTTTCGGATAATCTCGGTTTGGTATTTTTGATAAATTTAAGTAAAATACTAATAAGTAATAAAAAATACAATCAGTGGTTTACCGTGCTTACCTAATTATTACAGCTATCTACTTACAAAAAAATTGTGTGAAAATTATTACTAGGCATACCTAGTTGTTTTCTATTATCTTCATCAATATCTCTTTATGAGCTATTACAACACATCATCAGTCTGCAAGAGACGCGCTGCTAACGCTCTAGTGTGTCGGCTCGGCCGGCAAACCAAAAACCAGGTTTCGATTAGGTACGGATAGTTTTTTATTTCGGATATCCGATAGATTCGGTTTCGGTTACGGAGCTCCAGCTTCCTGGTTTTTCTCTTGTACGTTTGTGCGAAAGAAATTTGGTCATTCATATCCCAGATCCGGTAAATAATTACACAATTTGTAAGCTACGGGTTTTAATGGCGTAGATATTTTTTGCCCAAACGTTTTGACCGTAGATATGCAACGGCCGTGATCACGGGTTATCTGATCCTATAGATACACTAGCCACAATCTATGTGTATGTCCCAGCCATATCGTAAGATGCCATATTACAAATGTAATGCGGCGTATTAAAGTTCAGCCGGACTGTAGTTAAGAGATGTTCTACAAAGCGGCGTCCAACGTTTAGCCACAGAAAAAATGTTAAGGTGTCCATGAAAACTGAGGTCCGCGAAATCTGTATCACCTGACGACTGCTAGAAATAGCAAGTAAAAAAAAAAAAAAAAAAATGGCGTATCGATTTCGCGCCTGTTTGTAGGTATGTGGGCTCAACGTTGCTAAGCTGCTTTGAAGAACGCGTCATTCAATGCGGCGTAATTAATTTTAGCCGAATTAAAATCTGGCTCAAATAAAATAGCATCACGGCGCCCACTTGTAATACGGCGTGTTCTACGATATGGCTGCGACATATACATTGCATCTGGTGCAGTTTAAATTTTTAAGTTCAAGAATAGTTTCCATTATAGGGTATTTTACTCTTTTTTTGGATTTTCTAGGAAAATGTTTAGCATTGGCCATCCAAGTCCACTCGAACATTGATGAGAATTTAACACTTTGTTTATGACATTGACGTATAGACCAGGACTGCGCCATCCCTTTCAATTAAAAAGTAAATATTACTGCAAAGCGTGAGAGAAAAATCTCGTGCGGCCTTTGACAGGTATTGTCCACAAAGTAGCGTTGTCTCTTTCTAGAGGTGGTCAATTTTGTGAGATTATGGTGCAGTCCAGTTCTCTACGTCAATGGTTTAAGAGCAGCAAAAAGCAAAAACGAGAGAGTGGGAGCAAAGACAAACAATACATTTTATAATTTACATTTTATTTACGAAAATATTTATATTTGTAACTTAAAATTCCCGACATTACATCACTTTATGAAGACATGTCGCTAACATAAATTACATTTTATTTCGTTTTTTATCACTTTATTACAATGTTGTCCTGTATTATGTTATTCGCGCCATTTTGCACTTTTATAACCTAGCAAAATCATTTTCAGTGAAATGTCAGTGTAAGTACACAAGTCCTGAAATTTGTTAGTATTTCATGGGCGTACTGAGTTTTATTTTCGGCAGGGGGGGGATTTCTTGATTTGGAGGGGTTTAGGTGGTACAATATGGATGTTGACTGTCAAGTCATACCGGTCTCTTTTTATGAAATGTCAAAACGACAAGCTCTATGAAACGTCGACAGAATCTTACAAATATGACGTCATAAGTTCCTGACGATAGGAACTTATGACGTCATATTTGTAAGATTATTAATCATTACTTTTAGTATTAGTTTTCATTATTTTAAATTCAAAAACATGTTAATTTGTAAAATGACACTTATTTTCCGAGCATTTTATAATCTGCTATTATCTGATTAGTATAAAATAATTTACTTTTATTGTAGGCAACTACCCAATTGACTAAACACCGATAAATGTGTACTATTGCAAATTGGAGGGGGGTGTTTAAACCCCCAAATCCCCCCCTGGGTACACCCATATTGTGTTTAAATTTACTCATTTAACTTTATAATAACCACCAACTAAAATGCCTCAGCAAGTCATATTGCAATAGTCTATACAAATCATAGAAACTAGATTTAACAAGGAAAAATACATAAACCATTAATTTATTATGTAAGACGATTTTGTACAGTTTTTGACCCTCTCCTTACGCTATGTAAGAAAAACTAAGAATGGGCTGACCCCCTCCCCGTTTTATATTTTTTTATCTAAAACAAAAATAAATATAAAAAATTACTATTAGTTGGTTTATTTTAATTTTTACTTTGCAAAGAAACAAGTTATTAGTGCTTCAACTTTGGTTTTATTTTAAATATTTTTTTCTTCCACTTTCACACCCCAGATCCGAACTTTTTTGATGTATAAGCTAACTTTGAGCATTATTGTAAACTATTAAGAGTCCCTCCCACATCCTTGTAAAAAAAAATAAGACGTGGTACACGACCTCCTCCAACATCGTCTTATGTAAAAAATTAATGGCGCCATACTAGTCAACAACCCTTTACAATATAATTGTTTCTCATTTTTGGAAACTATAATATTTTTTACAGAATTTATTATATCTATGCTATAATATTTATATGGAGTCCACATTAAAAATACATTAAAGTTGTCATGCATATTACACAAAGTTTTATCCTGGATGGGAATCAAACCCTTTTGACTTAGTAGTCAAGAGTCATTAACCACTACACCAACTAGGCAGTCAAAGGAGGATTTCCCGATGAGGGAAAGAGATAGACTCAGAGATAAATCAAGATAGGAATTTACGTGTGTGGTCACATTTTGATGCTATTTTCTCGACAATCACACACCCTATTATTAGTTTAAAAATATGGACATCAAGATTATGCATACATTTGAATCACATCATCAGTTCTATAATATAAAATATCCTATGAAGCAGAAGGAGATAGTACTTGAACTACTCCGCTAGTATCCAAAGACATCCTACTGCTTCCCATATGAGGAATATCATCTTCGTCCAGCAATTCTCTCATTCTCCTCTTATAAATCTCACTATCCGGATTATTCTCTTGATTTCTACACCGGTCCAACTTCTTCTCTATGACTCTCACTTTCTCCCGTGCAGGACTTTCCACCATTTTGACCATAGACCTAATTTTCCTTACCGCTTCAATGAGTATTGCTAGCTTATCTTGACCAGCATGACGGAACAGCATTTCAGTGACATAACAATCTAGGTTTTCTTGTTCTTTACTGGCTGCATGCAGTACTGCGGCCAACGCAATCTGAGATGGGGCATAGATAAGACATGCATCTGTCAAAAATACTTTTTCTAAGAACTCGTCAATACCATTCCTCAAACGTTCTGGGTTTGCCAAGCTACATCTAGTTTTTATGTCGATTAGGAACCCTTCTACTGGTCTAAAAGGGTTATGAATCGTTAAATGATAGTTTAGTTGCTGCATCAACAATAATTCATTGTTTAAAATTATATCAGAAGCTTTGTCTCTATCTCCTTTGATATTAGCAACGAACTGGCCTATGGAAACGTTAAATTCTTCTACCTTGCACGCTAAATACACGCACGTAGCTAATATTTCTTTAGGATGATAGTCCATAGTAGAATTATACAAGTAAAACCGTTTGAAGTAGTGAAAGGCGGTCCCGATAACTCCTTTAGGCATTGGCGGGCTAAATCTCTTGCAGAAGTCCCTTAAATGCAGTTCATATTGCTTCAGAAGTAATCTTTCTTCGTCTGGTGACAAAAAAAAGTTTTGTCGTTGGTATTCGTCGATGTGTGAACCATGCTTGACAATGAATGCAATGTTGTGCTTTTCCCGCAAGCGTGCTAGTTCGTTCTCGTCACTAAATGTCCAGAATTTCTTTTGTGAACTTGTTGAAAACATTTTGTAACAGATTTAATAATTTTATGAAAACAATTACTAAAACACCAAAATACACAATACAAACGGATTCTCAATTTGAGTTTGACAGTGACATGAAATGATTGTGACAGAAAAGAAAAAAAAAACATTACAATAAATTCTTCTACTTCATTTTTTAAAGCAATCTGCCATTTACTTGTAACGACTGACCTCTATGCTGTAGTAGTTTATAGGTTAGTGCCTGTAACCGGCGGCGCCTGTAACACTACATTAACTCAGATCGACGTTAGGTGGATGGAAAAATGAGAGTTTAATAGGTAAATAATATTTTTCCGCCAATCAGGTATGAAACTTTATATCTTTATTTATTACGGCAACATTGTGATCTCTCACATTTGACATTAACGTTTCCTTTTACACAACTTACAACATTAATTAATTCATTTATGTACTAAGAAGCGAAAATTTATTACGTCATTCGACTCGAGGGCAAAACCTTAACAAAGTTAAATCATCTTTAAGAATAAAAAGAAATAGGAAACATGTTTAATGAAACTATAATCAAAATACTACTTACTTTTAAATAAAGTTTCATGAAATGAAACGTATTAAAATTTGTTTTTCTCTTTTTGACGCGCTACTTCGGGATTTTCTGTCTCAGTCAGTCACAATTTGAGTCATCTTCAATGAAGTGGTGCTGATTGTCATACAATATAGAAATTAGACTATTTTTATAACAATTAACGTTTGTGAACATCTGTAACAAGCAAAAGAAACAAAATGTCACGACCTGGCGATAGACCAAACCAAGCACAGACGTACAAACTCGTCGTAGTCGGCGGTGGTGGTGTGGGCAAAAGTGCAATCACAATACAATTTATTCAGGTATTTATCGCCGTATTTGGTGGAGATCCGCTAACGGAACAGTTCTAGGAATATCCCAAGCTTTCCTGTGTGTTTGAGTAGAGTTCATCTTTTAATTAATGTTATGTGTTCATACTTAAAAATAGTGTTTCTAAGGCAGTCTATGTCAAGGTCTGCTTGAAGGCGACTCCGCCCACTGGCGTCACCGCATCTGGTGCTGAAACTGTTATTTTTCGTGTTCCAGAGCTACTTTGTGACAGACTATGACCCCACCATTGAGGATAGTTACACAAAGCAGTGTGTTATTGATGATGTGCCAGCTAAATTGGACAGTGAGTATTTAACTTCTTAGTTTTTATGGCATCCTGGTACTTGATACTGTGGGTGTCTTAAAAAAATATAATCAGTATTCACAAAAACTATCAAGGGCACTGCCTCTGTGTATTTTTATTTATTAGAAAAAAAAAATGATGTATTTCAATTGTTCATAGCACTATGTTATATCTTATTTAACTTCTATTTAAAAAGTAGGTATCAATATTTATTACACATTCTTAAACATGCGTAAAATTTAATTGATTATAGGTAATTTGTCCAACAGTTGATTGTTATGCTTTTCATTATTCAGTAACTAACTTTTGCCCATGACTTCACTTCATAATAAGTTTGATTTTTATTTAACCCATGTTTCATCCCTCTAAGAAGTGTCATTTTTGAAAAGTTCTAATGTCCTGATCCTAAATACTAGCCCCATGATTTCATCTGCATCATTCATTCTATTATAATTTAATTATCAAATCAAAATTCTGCCCGAATTTTGATTCATTATTGCCATTTCTGTATTTGATACTGAGGCTTTCTTGAATTTGCTTTTTTCTACCCACTCATTTAACCCCAAGGATATTGACCATATTGGTTTCCCAGGGGTTGACAAATAAAACCGATTTGGAGGTTCGATCAGTTATCCCTATTAATTAAAACAAGTTCTTATTTAAAACTTTAAAGATACTGTGTAAGTAAGTTGTTAAATATTGGTCATAACACAACTTATACTTGTTAGGTCAATCTATACTAATATTATAAAGCTGAAGAGTTTGTTTGTATGCTAATCTCAGGAACTACTGGTCCAAATTGAAAAAATAGTTTTGTATTGGGTAGCCCATTTATCAAGGAAACCTATAGGCTACAAAACGTCACGCTATGATCAATAGGAACGGAGCAGCAATGAAAAATGTTGCAAAAACGGGGAAATATGATGCATATGAAGTTGTGTGGGTCAGCTAGTAACTAATATTTTAGTAGGAAGTGACATTGTTGTACTTTTAAAAAATTGTAAAGTTTTTTTTTTGCCTATGGTTATCTCTAAGGTATAAACTACATTATAAAGTTTAATCGCAACTTGTTAATACAAAAAAATTGCATGCGAGAGCAACAAACATCCATCCTAATAAACTTCCAGTTTTTTAATGTTAGTAGAATAATACTCAAGTGACCACTTGTAACATACATGTTACTATAAAAAAATTTAAGATTACGTATGGCAAACAACATATTTGTACATTATCTTGATATGAAATATATCTTGGAACTCAGATAACATTTATCTGATATGATACGTTATTTTGTTCATAGATAGAGAATGTATGCACATTTTGTGACCTATTTTTGACAAGGTTTGCATGTATAGAGGAGCGGAGCCCTAGAGGAGCGTCGCTCGGTGCGAGATCTTAGATCTTATATTTTTATACAAGATCATAAGAAGTCAAATTGACTCATCTTACCTTTTATCTAAAATAAATTTAAATTGTCCACGCCCAACCTCACGTAAGAAGTCTCTTTTCCACATCTCATTGTCACGAAACAAATTATGGTAAAAACAGCTTCTTCTCCCAATCATTATTTGTATAATTTCCTCGTTTTTGCAACGTTTTTAATTGCTGCTCCGCACCTATTGGTTGTAGCGTGATGTTATATAGCCTATAGTTTTCCTTAATAAACGGGCTACCCAATAGAATAATATTTTTTTCAATTTGGACCAGTAGTTCCTGAGATTATCGCGTTCTAACAAACAAACTCTTCAGCTTTATAGTACATATTAGTAAAATAATTTGAGAGTTCATTATGTTCTCTCAAATTATTTATCTATAATATGTATTAAAGTAATTTTTATAGGCATTTCTTGCCAATTACTTTATTAATACAATAATTGCATTTTTGAAAGATGGAAAATTTTCCAAGTCCAGACCTTTTTCTGCACGCGAGTTGAGTCTATCTTTAAAAAAAAAATGCATCTATATCATATGTATCTATATTGTGTATGTATTTAGAAATACGTTTATCAGTTAAATGTTGATAAACTTTCGCGATTTGTATACATTATGAATGTATATATAGTACGGGTCTTAATCGCGTGAATTATTCAAGGTAAAATACATTGTTTATTGCCCGACGTTTCGACCGTATTGCAACGGCCGTGGTCGCTGGTAGACTAGTTCAGCTCAGCGTCGCCTTCGTAAGCGCGGGTTTCGGAAACTACCCTGTTTTGATTTTTATCACTCACTATTACGGAACTGTCGGTACTTCGACACACAACACTAACGACATCGGTACACTGGCGTGTAATGTTTGTTCGGCGGTGTATACACAAACGCCAAACACAGACAAACGGTATCCATCTTCTGTTGAAATTGACATGTTTTTGATTTCAACCGCTTCCCTCGCCATCCAAATAGCATTGTGTGAGTTTTCCAAAGATATTATTATAAATTACCAGCTGACCCTCGCAACTTCGTCTGCGTCAAATTTACCCGTTTTTGCAAAATAGGGGTTGATCGTAGAAGGGTGGGTATCATAAAAAAATAAAAAATTACCTAAAATTTAAAAATAAGTTAGGGTTGGACTACCCTTAACATTTAGGGGGATGAATAATAGATGTTGTCCGATTCTCAGACCTACCCAATATGCACACAAAATTTCATGACAATCGGTCGAGCCGTTTCGGAGGAGTTAAATTACAAACACCGTGACACGAGAATTTTATATATTAGGTTATAGCTATCGTTTTAATAAGAAATCTTTTAATGCTTGCACATATTAATTTGTAAGCCAGAATATGCAGGTTTCATGTTGTTTATCGCGATAACAACTATCCCATATCCTTCCCCAAGAATCAAACTACCTCCATACCAAATTTAATTTAAATCGGTTCATCGATTCAAGCGTGAAAAAATAACAAACAAGAGTTACTTTTACATTCATAATATTAGTAATATTAGTTATAGTAGATATATTTCGTGACTTAATCGCAAAATCGAATCGATGGAATTGCAAGTCGACCCGTGACCACGATCGGTGCAATTCGATCAAAACGTCGGGTAAATAAAAGGTTCGTACCTTTAAATAATGGATAAATAATATCATAGTTTACTCATTATTCTCTCCCCCCAGTTCTGGACACAGCTGGTCAGGAGGAATTCAGCGCGATGCGTGAACAATACATGAGATCAGGCGAGGGTTTTCTCCTGGTGTTCTCCGTGGCGGACCATGCGAGCTTCGACGAGTTATACAAGTTTCACAAACAGATACTACGTGTCAAAGATAGAGATGAGTTCCCTATGTTGCTGGTGGGGAACAAAGCTGATTTGGAGTCCCAGAGAGTGGTTAGTATATACCTGTTAACTTTAAGATCACTGCAGTGTTTTTTTTTAGGGTTCCATAGTAAACAGGGAACCCTTATAGTTTTGCCTTGTCCATCCGTCCGTCTGTCTGTCCTCAGAGACCCTTAGTACTAGAATAGTTGTTGAATAATTATTGTAATCGTCCAAATCCTTTTCACAATGTGATGTGAAATGTAATCATCACTTATTTTTCAATAATAACCATGGATTACGTACTACGGGACGCAATGAGCACCATAGCGCTGAGAACACAAGACAGAATGGCTTTTAACTCTGCAAGTTTTTAATATTTTAATTTTCTTTTTTTTTTTCACTATACCAAAAATAACCTTGTATAACGAAATTAAAAGGAAAACTATCACAACAGGCTTTTTGTTTTAAAAGACAACTCTCACAGTATAGTGTTAGCCCTGTATCGCGCAGGATTTTATAAACATTCAATTCACATTATGAAAATATATATATTGCGTGCCTTAATCCCGTGAATAATTTAAGGTAAACTACCTTGTTTATTGCCCGACTTCTCGACTGTATTGCAACGGCCGTGGTTACGGGTAGATTGCAATACGGTCGAAAGCGATTCACGCGATTAAGACCATCATTTATAGTTAAGTTTATCAACATTTATACAATTCACAGATACAAAGTACACCTAGAATCAGTATAACAATTTGTGTTTGTAACTAATTAGGAGACCGTTTTTTTTAATTATTATTTTCGCTTCCTGGCTTTCGGATTCAACATATTGTAAATGTATGGCAAAACAAAAATAATAGGTATTTTAAGCAAATAGAATCCCCATTGACACATGGGTTTCTTGTTTAATGAATGATGTATTGTTGTTTGTGTATGAGTAACTGCAGTGCGTATATAATTCGTAGTAAATAATTAGTCATACGTTAGTGTAGTATTTTGGGTGTGCTATTCTTGTAAACTAACGCCCAACTACTAAGTATTTTTTTACTAAACAGTATGATTTAAATCCTGATTTTCGAAGGTACAAAGTTGGATCAACGTAACTTTACCGGATTGAAGTTAGGTTCTTATCACTTACGCGTATGTCATAGAGATGCGACTCTAATGGTCAGGATTCGAACCCGCGACCTCACGATTGCGAGACCGATGCCTTAGCCATTAGGCTACCGCCGCTCACTTGATATGATAGTTACAAAAAAATCATATCCAGCAAAATATATTAAACTTCTTAAAAAAAATGAATACTTGTCTCTGTTTTGGAGTTCTATCTGATCTATCTCCACTAGGTTTGGACCTGTCCAAACGAGAGAGATAGGGAGCAGACGCGAATCCAGCACTTTGTTCAGGGGGGGGGGGGGGGGCAACATTCAACTCAATCGGCCAAGTGTGAGTCACTCGCATGAGGGTAATCTCCTGTCAAAACACACCGGTCCAGTGTCCTAATTATCAAATTCCGAACAGTCTGGGAGAGGGGGGTGGCATTGACATTGTTGCCCATCTTTCATCCCAATCATTGTCAAATTATAATTAAAGAAGCCTAGTTATTCGGCGAAGCCACGGTCATTCGTTAGTTATGTTACAGAGTTATTTTATTTAAGGGACAGATTATGTCAACATTATTCAATAAGTATAATTAGTCTATTAAGGATAACATATAAGCTTTAAATGTATTTTTTTCCTGCTTAGGGTCTTGTTTTCGATTGTCACGCGTTCCCTATATGATTGAATTAGCTACTTTGCAGTAACACGATCTCCGAGAATTTAAAAACTAAGTTCGTGTTAACAAGCACGAGTATTTAACCAAAAGAAATCTTTTAACCAAAATTTACTTTGTTTTCCAGGTCTCACTAGAAGAGGCACAATCTTTATCGCGCCAACTGAAAGTGCCGTACATTGAATGCAGTGCGAAGGCGCGAATCAACGTGGACCAGGTCTTTCACGAGCTTGTCAGACTAGTACGCAGGTTCCAAGAAGCTGAACGCATCATCACAAAATCAGACTATCATACCAAGAAGAAGAGTAGATGCACCATTTTGTAACAAAAATTATATCTGTGGTGAGTTCTAATTTCAAATTTCGCGCCGTTCCGATGACAGATGGATATTATTTTTAAACTGCGAAAGAGTTTAGTTATTTATTTTCTGATATTTTTTTAGAGATGTACCTAATTACATCGGTTAGTCGATTGTAATTTTTTGGCGATTAAAATTTTATATTTTGCAGGTTAAATATTTTAATTAAGGTTCAGATAATTTATTTATCGGAATCATATAGTCATGGTAAAACAGCCAAATATTAACGGTTTAAATTATAGTTTGTACATCTTTAATTAATACGTTTTTGGGTTGTAATATAAATATTTATCGACACATTTCTTTTTCTTCAGTAGACTTAATTTTGTAAAACATACATTGCCTTATTTACATTACTTATAAGATAATATTTATTTTTTACTACTTTATTTACTTCTTGATTTATGTTGTTCTTTTAAGGATAAATGTGATTACTAATATTTGTTGAAATATTAAAATGGTTAAAAATATTTTTTCTTGGAGTCATACTATATATATACTGATTATAAATAAATTCATATTTAAATGTTCCGTTACGTAAAATTCTAACTGAATACTTAAGCTGCACTTGACTAATTTTTAGTCGAGTTTGTAACGAGTATATCTATTTAATTTTAAAAATAGTGACGTCCTAAATAGACCTCAATATTACTATCATGGGATCCAAAAAGGTTCCATTTTTTTTTTTTAAACAACATTGGTACTAATACTTTCTTCACTATAGTGCCATACTTAAAATATATTATATTTAACACCAAAATTATGCTTTAAAATGTTGTATATTTATTTGCAAATATTATTTTGATATTTATATTGTGCTCGCATTTGAATAATTAATAACATGATTCAAATAGAATTAAAACCTAAATAAATAATTATTACTTTAACAATTTATATCCATAAACGACTGGCTTATTAACCATCGGTATTGTATCGTTGGTAGCTATTAATAAACGATTTTACACGTACTTTTCAATACCCGCCAGAAAAAAAAAGAAACAAATCTTTACAATTTTTTTGATATTATTTTCAAAACACTAAAAAGTGCGTGTAAATACACATTCGACAAATAACCACTCTCATACATAATTTAAGCACACTTTTTTATGAAACGGTGCTCTAATTTAGACTGCACAAACTAAAAGGGATGTGATCCTAATAATTCATTGTTTCCTCATTTTGTAATTTTTAATAACAGTAAGCGTGTTTTTATTTTCATATTTTGTTTTGATACTGTACTGTCTTGATTACAGGATTTTAATGCAACTTATAAGTTATAATTTTTTTACAAATTCATCTATACATCACAAGTTTTTTTTATTATAACTCATAATATTTGTGCCTAATATATATTTTTTTTTTACATTTGACTGTAATCAAGGTAAAAATCTATTTATTTGCGTATACGTTTACCAAAATCCAGTGTTGTACATCATCGGCGTTTATTTAATAAAATTTACTGGATGTAACAGTTTTAATTAGTAAAAACATATGAAACAATTTAATGTACGTAAAATAGACGCCTAGAAACCAAATACTAATGTGTATTAAATATTTTTTTGTTACTTTTTGTCGCTATATAATTAATTTTAGGTTAGCGCTAGTTGTATTGATTTAAATGCATCTTTTGTATAGAAATTTATAAAACTGTATTAATTACTGTCGACTTAACGGCCAAAGTCGTAGTCGGCTCAAGTTAGAGACTTGCTGCTGAGCTTACTAAATAACATATATTTAGTCGATTTTATTCAAAATTCGACTAACTTTTAACCCAATAAGTTTTTTTACAATTACTTTCTATACAAATGATCCATTAATCATAAGCACAGTTTGAACATTTCTAATAGGTATTCAATGACTGAATTGTTTGATTAGAGGTAGGACTCTTAAGACTAGAAAGATAGATCAACATTTCTGAACTTTTGAACGAAAGGAGGCAGTTCCTAGTATGCTAAATGCGTGGAAAGGAACTCTGAGAACATAAAAAAAATCCTCAGGTTTTTGGACGAAAGTAGAGGCACTTTTAACATTGTATGAAAAGTGAAAAACTAGCTTTAGTTCGCGGCCATTTTCTAGAAGTCGTTTATTATCCTTTGACAAGTAACCTATATAAAATTTTCAGCTTTCTAAGTCAAAAGATTTAGTCTCGGCGTTGATGAGCGAATGAGTGAAACTGGACTTTCATTTTTGTTGTATATTAAAACATAGCACAATCAAACGCATTTTTGCGGCTTAGGCCTCTAATAAGAGGTACCTCTTACCAAACAATTCAAAAATAATTCTTATAAGTTAATTTTAAAAAGAGATATATTGTATATTTTTATATCGAAGTATTAGTTTTTACACATTTTTTGCTAAGCATGTATATTAGTTGATGCACTGTCGTTTTGATACAGATTTACAATGATTTTATATCAATTTTAGCTTATAAAGATTTAGAGAGAGACATCAACAATAATTGTTTTTTATCAGCTTTCTATTTAGGAAATATTTTTAGTGTTTCGATGTTATTAGGGAGAAGGTTGGTCACACCTTACTGGCGTATAATCTTTTTATTAAACGCTAATTAATGTTCTATCAAAAAATATTAAGGAAGCTAGATATTAAGACTGCGAACTCTACTACTCATGACATTTAATATTCGCGATATTGTGACTTTGAATGCCGTTCACTAAATATAAATCGTGTGATGGCCAGGCCTAACAAATAGATTTGAACGTCGACTAACATTGATTCAAAACCAAAACATATACCTGTGCAACGATAAAAAACTCTTCAAAATTTACACGTTACTCCATCGCACATTAGACACTGGCAGAATGGTCGACAACGGCATCGTTGCCATAATAATTAAAAAAAAAAAACATATACCTAATCTTTATTGTGTTACAATAAAAAAAATGGTCGTCTGTAAAGTCGGTTTACGGACGATAATTTTATGTGACAACGTCAAAAGAAAACATTGATGACATATCACCATTCGCGTTGCTGTGCAACCAATTAATAACTTTATTTCCAATTGATTGAACAAAACATAATTCAACAAAACGTATACCTAATCTATAATAATATAATTTAAAAAAATGGTCGTCTGTAAAGTCGGCTTACGGAAGATAATTTTACGTGACAACGTCAAAAGAAAACATTGATGACATGTCGCCATACGCGTTGCTGAGCAACCAATCAATAATGTCATATCGCTGCAATCGCCATTAACTGTTGTTTAGCAACCAATCAATAACGTGACTTTTTAGACACATTTTCGTACGTGCACCCGGTCGTTTTATAAGACGTTATCACGTCATAATTGGTGCAACATAGACTGCTTGCAGAAGAAAATATTTCTAAAAAGGGCGGCAAAGCGATCTATCGTAATTTTTAAAGGAAACCGGAGAGTTTGTTTGAACGCGGTAATCTCAGGAACTACTGATCGGATTAAAAAAATATTTTACTGTTGAATAGCCCATTTATCAAGGAACGCTATAGGCGTTATAACATCACGCTACGACCAATAGGAACGGAGCAGCAATTAAAAATGTTGCAAAAACGGGGAGAATTGACGCATACGAAGTTGCGCGGGACAGCTAGTAGTAAATAAATTAGTACACATCTTGAACTGACCAACCTTCTTTCTATTTAGAAATATCTGCTACTGAAATCTGTAAAGAATATAATGTACGTAATGGAATCAACATTCATTAATTTATTTTATAGACTTCAAATATTGTACATTAAGTACCAGTATTCTGTTGCGTTGTGAACTAATACAGTATCTTATTTTAATTTATATCTTCAATTAAATCTGGATTTTATATTACGTGCGTTGGTTATAAAATAAATCAAATTGTAATTTTTTTTTGTTTGTTGTCAATTCGTGTAACATTGGCTATTTTATATAGCAACGTCACAAAAGACTAATTAACATTTTTTGAAATCAATTTTTAGATTTGAATAGTGTTGCTATGTAAAAATATCCACGTATCATTGAAATTTGTAAATAAATTAATATCGTGATGTTTTTTTATGTGAGCTCGCTTGGTGTATATTTCAATGGTGAATTTATTTGTTGTCTAATAGCCATGTTCTGTTTGTAATGTATATCATTCATAAAGGTACATTTAAATAGAGACCATACTAAATATAGAATCTACTTAAAAATCTTTCTATGAACTTTGGGCAGATGAGATAAAATCTATTCCATCTTTTTCTAATATGTTGACGAGAAAGGTATAGAACATGAGAAAGGGCTGAACTTAACCTTCCCAAAAAACAAGAGATGACTGTTAAATAAATCAGGGCTTTTATAACACATGTATGGAATACAAAGTTATGGCGTCTTAGCTGAGGGTCGTCAAATCATCTTTTTTTAAACTAGCAATGTGGGATTGGGTCCCACATCACTAGCAATTTTGTTAACCCCTCCAGCTAAGCTCATAGACTTGTGTTAGGAGTGGGTTCACGTCAGTTGTTTAATGAGTAGGATTCGAAACCACGACCTTACGATTGCGAGACAGATGCCTTAGCCATTAGGCTACCGTCGCTTCAAATTTACTTTTAGTATTTGTTTTTATGTCACTTCCTAAACAAAATACTTCTTAAATTTATTCAGAGCTTTTAAGACGTACAATGCCAGATTGGTAAAAAATATTTTTTAACGATAGTCACAGTGTATGGTCTCTTTTATTTATACATTTTTGATATATATCATCCCATCGCGAACCGAAACAGGTGTAATAATGTAAAAGAGCTTTAACTTGAGACGTTTTGTCGTCGTAACATACTAAAACTAAAATGGGAACTGTTGTCCAGCTAATTACTGTATTTGTAAAATAAATCATTGTAACATATATTTGCGTGTCATTTTTACTACTACCTACCTATTAAACTTGTTAGAGTTCAATCTAATTTTTGAAAAAAAAAAATACAATTAAAGCGTCTTGTAGACGGTTGGAAACAAACGTACAAACCAAGGTGACTTTGCTTGTTTCCAACAGTGTAGACGGTTTTCAAACCAAGTACCTTCTTGTTTCTAACCGTCTGGAACATGCTTAACCCTTCAACACCTACCACCTACTTTTGTCTTACAACTATTTACCAAACATCTGTCAGGTTGTCATTGTAGCGGATGCGCAGTGTTGCCACTTTGGGGAATTTGTTGCTAGATTTAGGGAATTCTGCAACAGTTCAACGATTTACGACTACTACTAAGTCACTAGATAGATATGGATTTGGTGATTCTTAGCGACTTTCTTGAGGCGGCATAAGCGACGATGGGTTGGTTTTTTTTTAAAATAAATTGTATGGGCTATCAAAAAAAAATGCCCTAAACTAATTTTTTACTATGGTATGGACCTTCCTTTTATGTGACTAATATCTATTTCAGTCTAAAGTTTCGTGAACGTGAACCACAGTTCACGTTTGCTTGCAGTGCAAACGGTGCGCTATTCCCTGATCAAAGACAATCTAAGTATATATACTTGGTCGACTGTGTTCGGTTACACGAATAATAAAACAAGTCTAAAAGTAATCGGTTTTAGGAAACATAAACCGACGATTATAGGTTCTTTTTAGGTTTTTATAAAACCGGTTTACATAAATACATTCTTGATGATTCTGTGTTTTTTTAAACACAGAATCATCATTATAAAAATTAAAATACTTAACAATCACGTTCATTTGTTTTTTTTTCATGTTAAAATGAAAAATATAGAATCATGAGGAATTGTAAAGAATTTGTAATATCCCAAATTCTCCTAATTTAGCGAGATTTGATGGTAAATGAAGGTGGCAACACTGCGCGAGCAGCCGACCGCGTGACCGCGACCGCCACAATCTGCTGGAACCCGGGTGCATGCGCGCGTTTTCTCGCATATCCGGTAGCATGCTGTCAGAAACTAGAGACACAACACACGAGCGGACGCGTCGGCAGCAATGTACTCTGTGGTCCGCGCGCATCCGACTGGCTGCGGCGGCAAGCGTAAATACCATGCAAATATGAAACTTATGGTTAAGTACAGAAGTTTGAATTTCCTCTGGCACAGTGTGAAATGCGCTGCGTTCCTGCGGAGTCCTGTGTCGTCCGGTTGGTGGAAATCGTACATAACACGTTATATGCGGAGTGAAATTGTTGTCAGCGCTTTTCGCAACTATCCAATAATAATAATAATATCTTGGGACAACTCACAACGCTATCTGATCCCAAAATACGCAGAGCTTGTACTATGGAAGCCAGGCAACTGATAAACATACTTATATATTTCTGAATACATACATACATATTATAGATAAATTGCACGCAGACAGAATAAACCATCATGCTCATCACACAAAGAATATCCTGGGTGGGGATCGAACCCACGACCTCCTACGTCGCAGTCGGATACACTCCCACCGCGCCACAGGGGCAGTCTATCCAAGTAACTAAACTCTGTTAAAATAAATAGCTTTATCAGCGTAACACTAGTATAGTATTATATTATCTGTGGCGTAACTGACATTCATTTTACTGAGACTTGGACGTTGGTCGTCACATTAACCGGTTGAATACATTTTAAATCAGAATTGAAGGCAAAATAATGAAATCACAAATAAAAATCCCAAATATCTAACATGATCTTTCATTTATTCCATAATATATATTACACTGACAGATATTTTCTACGATAGCATTCACTTCCTGGCTGCGAGGGCTGACAGGTCTGCGATGCATCGGTCCAGGGCTTGCTTCTCTTGGTCAGGGGTGATGGCCTTAGTAACATTGCGGACTATCCAGTCAACCATGTTCTTTTGGGATAGGCGACGTTCAACGTTGCTCTTTTCTAGCTGGTAGTCGAGACGGCGTTTCACCTTGAAAAGAGAAGTCGAATTCAGTTTGTGGAATATTTGCAGGTTTGTAATTCTAGAACTTAAAATTTATTTTATGGAACCCCAAGCTCACGATGGAGAGGGGGGGGGGGGGTTAGTAGGTTTACCAAATGTCCAGTTAAAAACTTCTCATTTCGTTTGGTAAGTAATCCAAATGAAATGACAACTGTCATATCTAAAATGTTTTGTAGTTGTTCTTTCTATGAAGGCACTCGCATTTTATTTTCATCATTATTTCCAAATCTATAATAATATTATAAAGCTGAAGAGTTTGTTTGTTTGTTTGAACGCGGTAATCTCAGAAACTACTGGTCCGAATTGAAAAATTCTTTGAATTGCTGCTCCGCTCCTATTGGACGTAGCGTGATGTTATATATAACATCACGCTAATGAGAAATTTTGCAAAGACGGGAAAAAATTACGCAGACGAAGTTGCATGGCACAGCTAGTATAATATACATACATATATACATATATTTAACCGAATCCTGGTAACTATTCTACTGAACCCTTGGTTCCGAGGAACCCACTTTCGAAAACCCTGTTCGAGAAACCGGAGTCAATAAAGTTAGTTCTCTGTTTGACAATGTATCCGATTTTTCTTTTTCTCTATTTGACGTTACTTGTTGTACAAAAAATGAAGTATTAACACGTCAACAGTTAGCTATTGCATTCCAAGAGCCAAATAGCATAGTTCAGTGAACTTTCACAAAACTAAAAACCATAATAATATTCCTTGCTGGCTATAGGAACTAATAATTTGGACTTTTACAAAGGGCTCTGCTGATTCAGTTCATGCTGATAATGCCTAATATATCCTACTTATATTTTGGTCATAAGTTCTCTTCCGAGTATTTTAGAACACTGAATCCAAAGTAATATTATAAATTAATGTGAAAAGTTACTTGTCTATTACTTTTGAGTTGGAGTCCCAGGGAAGGACATAGAATAGTTTTACTGACATCCAAGTAGGCAGAGCTACAAGCGATAGCTAGTTTATAATATATTAATAACACCAAATAAACTAGCAAACATTTGGTTTTTCAGAAGAAAACAAATCATTTACCAATTAAATTGTTACTTAAGTATTACCAGTCAACCATAAACATACCTCATTATAAGTATTCATGAGCCTCTCCCTATACGCCGCTTCCAACTGCAGCAGCACATTTTCCTTCTTGGCCTGGATAAGCAGCTCCTGACCCTGAGCCCTCCATTGAGCCTCCTTCTCAGCGTCGACTGCTTCTTGCAGCGACTTAATGGTGTCGGTGCGGGACTCGTTCCATTGATTTTCTACGGCCTGTATGGTAAAAAAAATTGATTAAAAATTTTCTGGTATTAATCATTGGCATATTCTTAGGAATTGTGGTGCTCATCCTCATAAATAAAAACAAGTTGCTTGTCACTATGGCAACCAAATCCTTTATCACGCTATAGGAGTTCGCACAGCTGCTAGTTATATACAATACAAGTTCTCAACGTTATCATTGTGACGCGGCCCGTAAGGCACGATCACCTCGTTTGCGAGGAGGATCCTCCCTTTGTGTTGGAGGGAGGTAACACCTCAGGGAGGCTACACATTCAGTTCGGCAGTACGGCCGAAGTAACTACTATACACACTCGGCTTCATTCTTCAAAAAAAAAATAAAAAAAAAAAAAAAAAACGGTGGCTTTGAAAATTTAGAGAATTAGAGAAAATTACCCTAACTCATATTACACCTCTCTTTTTAAGGGTTTAGGGTCCCTGATTTAGTATAGTGTAATAAGCACATTACCCTCCACAGAATCATTTCAGACGATTGTGCAAAATATGAGCGAACAGAAGGAGCGCGCTCTGACCTTCTTTCTTGACCAAGAATTTTGAATCAGTAACCTGACATACAATTTCTGCGCACAGCAGTCAATTCTGGAGTGGGCAAGACTTTACCGCTGCATCCCCCCCTCCTACGTCTGTGATACCTTCTGTCAGAACCCCCTACAGAGTGCGTACGCGATCGATTAATTGACGTCACTTCACTCAGAAGAATTATCGAGAAAGAACGCTCTAGTATGTGAATTTTTTATTTACTTAAATTCAACGGTTTAAATTCTCAAACACATGCATCTGGTCATGATGGTCATCTAGCTCAAAGGTTAAGGTTAATTTGTGTCACATTTATTTTTAACCTCGGACTTCACTGGAGGAATAGTATATCCCTACTAAATGTTACTTAATGGCTGGTCTACCTATGTTTTAACGATTTTAACTGGTAAGAATTTGCCAGAATTCCAGCGCCGACAAGCGAATTATATTGGTATAATCTAGCGTGCATCAAAAGCCGATACTCACATCAACTTCCTTGTCCAACCAAGCGCCTAAGCCTGGCCCGAACTTCTTAGCGGCGATGTAAACCATGAGTGCCAGAGAGAGACCAGAGTAGTACTCGTGCTCCATGACGTATATCTCCTTGCTGCAGAGGTAGGTAGCCAGACCTACACCGAATGTGTACGGACCAGTGACACCGGTCTTGGAGTGGAAGAACTGGAACCTGGTGAAAAGTGGTGTTGAAAATCTATACTAATATTATAAAGCTTCAAGGTTCAAAATTGTAAATTTTTTTTTTGTTGTATAGCCCATTTATAGAGGAAGGCTATATAACATCATGCTACAACCAATAACCAAGCAGCAATGAAAATGTTGCAAAAAGGAAAATCGACACGTCTTAAAGTTGAAGCTTCCCAAATAGGTGACACCTCAAGGGTTTCAGGTACAATGATAATTTACCAGGACTGTGAGTGGTTGATATACTAATAAAGCATCATGAGTCTTACGCATTGCCTCCTCTTAATTATCAGTATATTCACGGTGCGAGGATTGTCGTTTGGAGGGAGGCTTGGATTGAGGGGGCTTGAACCAGATAGGGCCGTTGTTGCACCACTTACACAAATAAAATGGGAGAATGGTGAAAGATATGGGGGGCGGGGGGGGCTTGACGACCTAGCCCCCCTAGGATCCGCCACTGGGCCCATATCCTATTGCAAACTTCATAAAATCAAAATTGTTACAGTGGTTTAGCCTCAATAATGTAGCAAACAGAGCTAATTTTACATTTATAATGTTAGTGTGAAAGTACTTAGAGCTTACCATTCTTCAGGTACAAATCCAAGCCTGACCTTGCCAGGCTCACCCCTTACGGGCCTAGGGAAATTCTTTTCATCTCGCACACCACCAACATCGGTGGCCGAGCCTCGTGCAACGAGGGCTGTGGTTGTGGACTGTCGGGCCGCAGCTGTAGAGTTTCCAATGTTAAATTAGACTTTAATTATGTAGTTATGGAAGGTGCTCAGTCATTGACATAACGACAGTGCTATGGAAAATAATTATGTGTGATCCATCATTGTTGTTACAAGTTCTTAAAATGTGGTAAATGTTGCTGTTGTCACAATGATAACAATGATTTTGTAATACTATTAATTACCTTGTATTGTGTTACTGTTCTATTAACTCAATAAAAAAAAAAGTGTGGGTGTGTATAATGTGATAAAGTAGTTGTTCATAGATTGTCTTTGAAAAAAAAAAAAAGAGAATCACAATTTACAATGGCCTCAGTGGGGCAGAGGACATTGTAAATTTTAATGTATTCCGTTTTGTGTGCCTAATAAAAAAACTAATCTACACACATAACATTCACACTTCGAAAAAGGGGACTGCCCGCCTGTCCACATGGAGAATAAAGCGCTCCGAAATCAGACTAAAGTGAAGTACTTGGGCTTACACTTGGACAGACGACTGACGTGGGCTGACCACATCAAAGCTAAAAGAAAAGAATCAAATCTTCAATTACAATCTCTAAACTGGCTGCTTGGACGTCAATCTCTACTATCTCTCAGTAACAAGCTCCTAGTATATAAAGCCATAATAAAGCCCCTCTGGAGCTATGGAATAGAGCTCTGGGATTCTGCAAGCAACTTTAACATAGAGATCCTACAGAGGTTCCAAAATATTGCTCTAAGAACTATTTCAAATGCACACTGGTTTATAAGAAATACGGAGATACAGAGAACAGTCAAAGAAGAAATCAGTAGAAGCAGCAAAAAATATAAGGAATGTCTACAAAAACATGTGAATGAATTAGCAAGGCACATTCTGGATTCACTTACAGATCATAACACTGATCGCCTAAAAAGATGGCAGATATTGGACCTAGACCAGAGAATGTGAATTCTTATTGACTAAATGGTGTCACTTATTGGAGTGCCACCTACAACCACAAGGACCTGCCACTTATCTGATCATGGCTAGACAGCCAATTGCAGATGGACAAAGGGGAAAAAAAGCATATATAATTTTACCCCACAGGAAACAGCTATGCAAGATCCATAGATGTTTTCAGTCTTAGATATACTTTGGTGTAATTGTAGACCACCACACAACATATTAATACCTTGCGCAGAGTGGTTATTGCAACACAAAAATAAATTAGGATTTTTTTAATTGGTGTGGCTCTACTATTTCATTATGAATTTTAATTCTATTCCATTTCAAGCAATAATATTAGAAGCACAGGAAAAATAGTTGGAATTTAATGCAGTTTTTCTTTATTTTAAGAACTGGTAGCTGAGTAGATTACTGACACTAGTTTCATTAATCTAGGAACTAATGGCATTACAAAGGTGCAGTCTGCTTCATGATTAAATAGAAGACTTTATTGATGAACTTTAGCCATTCTTCAGCACTGCAATTTAGATCTCTAAAGAGGTTCTATTGTTTTTTTAAGAAGCAGTTAGAGGGTTAGGTCTCAAGGGTGAAGTTCCTATCAGCTAGCTCTAATCAGCTGCTGTATATTACAGGTTATAATAATGAAAATCTATTAATAGGGCACGTAAACATCTCTATACCTTTCGATTAGGGCGCTTATGTGGCAGCAGTATTGTAATTAACCAGTTTTCTGGAAAAATAAGTCGGCAAATGCGCGGACATCCGTCAAACAAATGATTACATAAACCTCTATAATCGAGAGTTAAGGTTAACAATAATATTGCTACAAACCCATGTAATAAGGTTTAATAGCTCAATTTTACGTACCTGAACGCAAAGCTACGCGTGATAGCATTTTGTATTTTGCAATTCGCAATTTATTTTACAAAAATCGACAGTCCCCAAAAAAATGTACTTTGCGCTAGTGTTGCACTAAATCGACCATTAGTCGATCGATTTAAGAATTACTTCGTACTACTTAATAGAGTTATTTTTAATCGATGTTCTAGTTATAGTCGATCGATTCATTTATGCCAGCTGCTGTAATTTAATAATGTTTGCATTATATTATCAAAATATTATAGTGCTGCAGAAATTTTACAAAGTGGGTGTAATCAACGAATATTCTAACTGAAAGTTTTTTTTTCTTCCGCTGCCCTAGTGACCTACTCTTGTGGTTTATTACTTGGTCATATCAAAAATCAATAATACTTTATTTAGTCAAGAGACGCTACTTTATTTACTTTAACGTGTTAATAACAGTTTACACCAGTATTTTGTGTCTACTTAAGTAGTTATTTTTCCATCAAGAACACTCACATAATTAGCTTCTTTACCATGGCTAATGTTAACTGGATTTGGAAGCGAATGGTTTGTTTTCATTTTTTCTGTAATTTTCAATAGAAAAATATATAAAAAGCGTCAAATTTCTTCATCAAATGTTTATACAGAAATTATCTAGAAATAGAGAAAACTTTAGAATAAAATTGACATGTTCATCTTTGACATTAGCGATGTCTAAAATCTTTTATTTTATGATTCTAATAGAATTTTAAGAGTGCCAGTTGCTACTGTAAAATATACTATTGTTGTTTTTAGACGTAAATAGAACTGTCAAAAGAAGGCTATCAAACTGACGTAAAAGTGGTGATATTGATATGATTGTGCGACTTTGATTGTGTTTTTGTGGTTTTTTAAACTTCGTTTCTCTAAAATGGGGATCATAGTATCCTGCTGCAGACCCTCAGCTTCAGAAGTGTTAACGCCTGATGCAGTAAGTTCCCATATTAACTTCTAAACTTCGATAAAACCGATACCTGAATACTTTGTTTTGATGTTGTTCTTTCTAGAAATAGTAAAAGGATAATAAAGCAGGTTTTTATTGCAATCAATCGGTTTTTAGACAAAGTAGCTCAAGCTACATTTAAAACGTTTAATTAAATTTGCCTAAAATACTCAACTTTCCAGGCTAATTGCAAAATTGATAATTAACTTCAAATAATTTACTTAATTAGTAAGTACGTACGTATTTGATACAATTTTCAGAAGGTCGCCCTAAAACAAACCAATGACGACTACATTTTTTTTTTTACTAATAAAATCTTTATGGTATTATTTTTTCTTTTTCATTAGGAAACAAGACGACGACAGCAAAGCGAAGCAGCCGAGCGTCGGGCAGCAGAAAACGCTGCTCGAGGGATCAAAGATGTCGACAGAGTTCAGAGAATGCAGCAGAGATCTGAGGAGATGGAGAAACGGGAGAAAGAGTTAGCAAGTCAGGGTGGAGCTGCTTTGAAGGTGAGCAGAGAAGAGTTTTTATGTGTTCTGGGGCTATTTTTTTTATCAAATATATATAAACCTTTGGAATAATTTAGATCAAAATCCCTCAGTAAAAGTTACAATGACTAAAAGCAGTCAAAAACACGGTCCTTGTACCACCTAGGGATGGTGCAGTGCAAGTTATCTTGGAAGTATTAACTTCTGTACAAGAGGTTGTGGCTGTGTGATTCAGAAATAGTTGTTCCGAGCCTGGGAAAACTTTGTGTCTCTTCTTATAATATGTTTATTTAAAGTCTCCCACAATACAGGAAATTATTTACAAGTGCGGGAACTGTCTTATTAATAAAAAAAAAGACAAAACTTTAATTTTCTATATAGAAAAGATAACTTACATTTTAATCTATACTTGAATTATAAAGCTGAAGAGTTTGTTTATTTGTTTGAACGTGATAATCTCAGGAACTACTGGTCCGATCATAAAGGAGAGAGGAAAGCTATAGGCTATAAAAGATCACGCTACAACCAACAGGAGCAGAGCGGCAATAAAAAATGTTGCAAAAACGCGAAATTTTACGCAGACGAAGTTGCTCAGGACAGCTAGTACTAGATATTACTAAAACTATTCTAAGTTAATGAATGTAATTAATTCTAAACCATATTATTTAACTAGGTATAATAAATAAATAAGTAGAGAATCTGTATTGTCTTTAGCGGTTTATATGCAGCTGTACATCTAGTACCTATGCAAGAATAACCTGTGCAAAGCCAGGGTGGGATCATAGTTTATTTAAATAACTTTTCTTTTAAAATTTACAGTGGCAAACTAACTGAGATCCGGCTCCTAGTGGGAGCAGTAATCAGGCAAAAGAGCCAGATAAGAGTGAAAAATACAAATACAAGAACTGATCCTGAACCTCATAACAACTGTTACCATAGACAATGAAGTGCTGCAGTGTTGCCACCACTAAACAACCAACCATAGACTACCAACTGCTGCAGTGTTGAGAGTATATTTATTTTGAAAACTTGGAGCTGTAATTTTAATAATAGTGTAAAATGCTTTCTACTGCAATCAGTTAGAAAGATAAGATAAGTATAAAAATAATAGTTTCTGTTGGGTAATAAAAATTATAAATTATACATAAATATAAAATCAGAAAGTACATTTAAAAAAAAAATCTTGATGATAACTTTTAAATGTTTGCATGGCATGATATAAATCATTCAAGACGAAAATGTCCTTGAGGTAATGCACGCGAAATTTGAATCATTCACGGACCATTTTTGGTTCCTGCGGACCACTCGTTGGGAATCACTGCTATAGAAAGAAATATGAAGCACAGTAATAATGGGACTAATTCCAATATAGGGGACCACTTAAAAAAGCTTTCTTTTACTCATATTTTTATTAACACAATATTTAGAGCGGGAACAAAGTAAAGTTTATAGGTATAACTGTTGACTTAGCTGTGGGTCAAGTTTCACAACTAAGTCAACAGATACATTTCAACTGCACATATTAATTCACAGAATTTTCACTTGAGTTTTTTATCCTCTTCTAAATGTGTATCGAGAGAAAGGGACAATATAATAATAATGTGGATGTTGACAACAGTTGGAAACAGTTTACATGTATAGGGAGAAAAGTTATCCCTGCATTGTTTGGCACAGCTAGGCTATGCCCGCACTACCAATTTAATTCTTTTGAGTTTGGGCACTGCCACAAAAATCGTACCTACATTTATTTTGTACCCCTTACAAGCAATTTTATTATGAATTTGCAAAATTGCAACGAATTAATTTGTAGTGTGTGCAAAGCCCTAGAATGAGTATAGTATATTAAGCACAATGTATAATGTGCTTTATTGTAATACATTAAGGTTTAATATTGCATGTAATGTGTGTTCATATTTTTGCTATACTCAATGTTTACTTTAGATTGAAGAGGTTAAAGATCATTATGAGATTAATGAAAAGTTGTGGTTTCTGCCTTTTGTTATATATTATGAACGTGATAAGAATGTAATTATTGATAGTCTAAACTTTCGGTTTATTACCATTATAAAAAAAGAGAATAAAAGAGAAAGAGAGAAGAGAAATATTTATTCTGCAAAATTAGTATATTATTTTTTTTTAAGCTAATAACACTTGTTACAAAGCTAAGCTTTTATGTAAGCTTATATTTATTTTGCAATTTTTAGTCTACTTATTGGATAAAAGAAATACTATAAAGATGATATGATAATACATAAATTATTATAATATTTTATTACGAACTTACGTAAGTTTATGTTAATATTATGAATATAATATAATTATAGCTATTAAAACAGTCCATATTTCAATGAATCGATCGAATATTGAACATCTGAAATATTAACGTCTATTGACTATGATAACCCATTTAGGTGTAACGACAAAACTGTTGTCACAAAGTTTACCATATAACCACCTTTATGGTCTTGGTATTAAAGCTCGTAATTGCATCACAAATGATCCACGGCTCACCCGAAACTGAGATTGTTTATCCTCTTTCTTTCTATACTTAAGCAATACTTAAAAATGCTCTTGAATGCATGATACAGACATTTAAAATGTTTTTATCTTTGGTGCAGCGTAAACCTGAAAAAAAAAACCAATTAAAACTAAACCTTATTTTTATGGCATATAGATTAAAATGGCATGACAAAGTTTAACTAATTGTCGCGAGAAAGAGCTGACAGGCTTGCTATTTTCAATCGTATGTCATATAGGTTAAGATTCAGTTTAGATTGTTATCTTCCCAGAGTTTGGTTTATTAGAGTATTATAAAAATAAATAATGTTTAGTATTGTTGTCTATTCAGCATTATTTGCCACTTGTGTTCGATTAGTAATTGTCTATAGTATTATCATACAGAGGATGAATAAGTCCACTATTTTCACTATGAATGTCTATAAATAAAATGTATATTTAGTATTTTTTCAATGTGTATATTAAATGTTAGATGTATATTTATTTATGTTGTAGCCACTTTGCGATACAATTTAATGTAATAAAACGAATTTAGTCAGGAAGTTTAAAAATCGACGAATATTCTTATTTCAAAAGTAAACGATATCTTGCTAGTCATGAAAAAATATTTTGACTGTGTTCAAAATTGGGTATAAAATACATTTTTATGGATGGTTCAATATACTTGCCATGTACAGTCAGCTATAGAAGTCGCTTAACATGCAAATATTCAAATCAAGTAATGGAATTTTTTATATGATGTCTTATTGCAACTTATGTTCGCGCTTGACCAATACGGCAGATGATACGTGTGTTGAGTTGGTTTCTCGTTCGACGGATCTGTCCAGACGGGATGATCGTTCGGGGGTTGAGAAGCGAGGGCAGACCACACTACATCAGGCGCGATTTCAGAACTTTCTTCAAGGGGACTGCATCATTTGACTCAATCAGCCAAGTGAGGCACTAGACACCACCGACAAAGAGGGAGGCAACTAACTCTCAAAATCTTCAAATTCCCCCAAATAAAAAGGTCTGTGGGGGGGCATTGCCGCCTGTTCCTCCTCCCACGGTCGACCCGTGACCACGATCGGTCCAATTCGATTGAATTCGTCGGGTAAATAAAAGCTTCGTACCTTTAAATAATTCACGCGATTAAGTCTCGAAATGTATCTAATATCCCATTGTTTGTTTTTATTCTGTGGTTCATTTGTTGGAGAAAGTTGGAGTTGTGATGAATGCAAATTGTTAAGGGAGTTATGTAGCTGACTTTACAATAATCTAATCACTAAAACTAAAATTGCTCAATATTCAGTATTAAAAGATGCATAATATTTTTGAAACTTTTTTAATTGTCCGAATTTTCTTGAATAGTATTTAAAATGTAGTTTTTAGCAGTGTGGCTACCACATACGCACTGATTGTACGTAGCTTAAGGCATGTAAATGAAGACATAATATATTATTTAAATGTAATTAAATATGTTATATGAAGCTGATTGTGTTTTTATTTCTTTTTTACGTAGATACTACATCCATAGCCTGTAGGTAAGAGTTTTGTGCTTGTTGTATACAGGTTGCATTTCACATAACATTGGTCAAGTGCTCGTGTCCTGTGTCGTGAGACGCGTAACTTGCTAGTCCTAGTTGCTGCCTAACAACTAGGACTTTAAATATTTCCCGTCTTTGGGGGAACAACTAGGACTTTAAATATTTCCCGTCTTTGGCCCCTGTTACTCTCCCCTGGTTATATACCTATCTACATACTGGAGCTTGTGATTGTACTATAAACGCACACCGATCTACACTTAAACCAGTAAAAACCTCAAGGTAGATTTTATTTAAAACGGTTGAACGGATTTTCATAAAACAGCTAAAAACTAGAAAGATTAAACTAGATTTCCCGCGTTTGGGCGCTATGATGGCACAGATAAACATGGTAAAATTATAACACAACTCCTTTTGCGGTATTAAAAAGACAATTGAATGTGAAAGAGACTGCAGTTAAAACATGTTTTTTTGTGAGGTAGGTAGTAAATCCATCAGTGAACTGATTCATTATAGGGCGGTACCCAGACACTAGGAGTAGACCCTGGAGGCAGGGCTGGGCACTCCGGGCAAATGCCCACAGCGGCAAGCACCTGCACGGAAAATATAGTAGATATATTAGTCTAAAATAGGTTCACAGAGACAAAAACACAATAAATTATTGATTCGATATCATTTAACAAATGCTATGTACCTATTAATTAAATTTTACTGTTGGTCCCTAAAAGGTTTGGTCACGTATCACTGTAGAAAGAGTAAAATGGATAAGAAGTGTTAGCCTGACATTTTTATAGGATAATATTTAATCTATAAACCTCTGTTTGTTAGACCAATATTCTTTAACCTTTTGACTACTGGTCGGAGTTATACGTCAAAGAAACTAAAACAAACAAGTCATAAAAATAGTGTATGGTTCGGAGCCGTTGCTGTATAAAAAAATGGGATTTTATTAATAGCACCAGCCGAAGAGCGTATGCTCATTGCGCTATTTTACTACTACAAGACATTTTTTCACCAAATTTAATTAATATTTATTGTGTAGTCTTTATCTAAAAGTAGTAGAGAGAGACGGACATGTCATGATGACGAAAACATGGGTTCCGTTTTTACTATTTTGGCTACAGAACCACAGATAATATGCTATATAGTAACAGAACCCTAAAAACCGAGACGCCACAAACCAATAAAGGTCCTACTCTGTTTTTGCAGTAAAGCGTTTAATTATTTATTTAAAATTTTAATAGTGAAACGAAACGCATTTTGACAATCACCTGTTCGCCAAATTAGCTGTCAATTTGACGGATTAAACACCGCGTTTCCGATAATTTCGGATTTTCGTCTTATTGTTTTTATCGCGTATTATTTTGTATTACTATATCTAAAGAAATAATGTCAGGCGCAGGAGACGGAGATAAGAAGGTAATAAATAGTTTATTCTTATCTATAATGTTAGTGTAAATGAGAGATAAGTTACGAGTGCCGCGAGGTTTGTAACTCGTATTATTTATCTTCCGTGACCTTCCCACAGCTTAGAGGTCGACGATGGGTCACTTAAAATCATTAAGATTTGTTTATTAGACGCAGTCTCGGTGTAATTAGTTTTAATGGCACGTTTCAGCGCACGCTATCCTAACAGGAAGTAAGCGTTGACATCTGATGCATCAAAAAAAAAAACTGCGTAAAAACTCTTTGGCGCTTATTTCTGAATATTGATGAGGTTTAATCTTGGCTTTATATCAAAATATCTTTTACGTAATACATAAACTTGTACTATTAGAAATAATGATTCAGCTTGATTATAATATCTTACTGATATGTATTTAAATATATTTTTCTGTAATAACATGCATAAATTTGTAAAAAAATCTTGTCTTGTCATATTAGGTAGATAAAATATGTTGATAATGTGAAAGATTTTAAACTACCTCCATTTTGTAAATATTTCTATGATCACTGCTGAAATAACTAATTTATCTAATCTATAAAAAGAATCAGATACAATATATCATGTTTTAGATTATGTTTTTAACATTTTGACTATTTATAGGAAAACTCAATGAGAGTATGAAAAATGTATGTTAAATTTGACATTAAAAAAATAAATTTGAATAAGTCTATGGTATAATAAAAAATTGTAATGTAATGTATGCAAAGGAAAAATAAATGGCAATATTATTTTGACAGACAGAAGATACATTGTGTCCCAAAAAGTGCTCACAATCATGCTCCCAATCTTCAGATTCAGATATGATTTATTATTTAGCAAAGGTATGTTTTACTTTGTTAATGATAAAGAAGGTTGATAGGTATTTGGATGGGAGTTTAGGTGTTCTTGTCTATGGGAAAATCTTTAAACTTTTTTTTTTTACTGCATGGACTAAGGAACTAATATTGTTTGGCTAAGGCATAAATTAATATCTGGGAAAAGGTGGGAACGGAGGCTTTTGCTGTAATTTTTTGCATTCATAAGGCTTGTTTACTGTCTATTATGCTTAAAACCTTTTTAATAATCTTGCAGACAGATGACAACCGGCTGAAGCCAGCGGTAAGCTTCCTTGGCTTAACTCTCTCTTGATAAACTGTGACTAATATTATTTATTGGTGTATCTAATTGGCTTCTAATTGGTGCAGTAATTAATAGTTTTAGAATATTTATGTTCTGTGCATGTAAAAGTATTTGTTACTTTTTTAATAATAATATATTATCTGTTACTATGTAAATATGTGTAAATGTTTTTTGAAATTAATTTAGAGATTTGACCTTTATCCTCGTCTTATTAAAAAAAAAACAGCTTGATGCTTTGATATAGAAGAAAACAAATCGCCAGCATGTGCAAAGGCTAAAGACACATAGAATTAGCGTTTTTGACGCTCATATAAGAGTGTTTTCGCTTCATTTGACTAATAGAATAACAGTTGCGTGCACTTTGCGTACTCTACCGTCTGTTCAACGGGGAGTGCTCTGAGGAACTGTTTGACATGGTGCCACCGTCACCTTTCTACCACTGCACCACTCGACATCGTAGTAGGGTTCATCCATTCCACCTGGAAACAATACGGTCCTGTACGGATCGATTCCGGCGTTATTTTCTTCCACGTACGTGTAGACTCTGGAATGAACTATCTGCTGCGGTGTTTCCTGAGCGCTACGACATGTCTTTTTTCAAACGAGGTTTAAAGAGAGTTTTCCCTTCACGGTAGTCAGCGGCTGTAGGCAGCGGCTTGGGTGTGTCCCTGACGTTCCTGTAGTCCATGAGCGGCGGTTACCGCTTACCATCAGGTGGGCCGCTTTCTCGTCTGCCAACCATAGGCAATAAAAAAAAAAAAAGTTAAAATACTTTCGCGATTTTTACACATTATGAAAATATATATATATAAATATATATTACGGGTCTTAATCGCGTGAATAATTTAAAGTAAAATACCTTGTTTATTGCCCGACGTTTCGACCGTATTGCAACGTCGGGCAATAAGCAAGGTATTTTATTTTAAATTATTCACGCGATTAAGACCAGTAATATATATTTTCATATTAGAATAACAGCTTGATGCCGTGGAATGGAAGGCAATAATTCACCAATATGATACGACAGTTGCTCATTCATAGTCGTCGTCTAATTGTGGGCATATAGGCTGCCTCTTTAACTCCTTAATACATTAGGCCGATTATAGAATTCGATTTTAGATTCCTTAATACTTTAGGCCGATTATGACTGCCTCGGTGGCGCGGTGGGAGAGTGTCCGACTGCTACGCAAGAGGTCGTGGGTTCGATTCCCACACGGACACCACTTTGTGTGATGCACAAATTGTTGTTCCGAGTCTGGGTGTTCTTTGTGCCCGTGACTTGTATGTTTATATAGTCCCCCGTGACACAGAGCTTGTACCCTAATGCGGGAGTCGACTTTTTATAAAAAAAAAGTGATACGACAGTTGCTTAATCATAGTCGTCGTCTGCCCCCTTAATTCCCTAATAAATTAGGCCGATTATACAATGAGCGCCTTTGACGCTCGCACTAGCGTTTTTGCACACTCAGTTTAAGTAACTTGGCTATCTAATGACTGCACACCGTGTAATCAAGTAAATTAAGCATGTGTTCTTAAATTGAAGTGTAAAATAGTTTAACTTGCATGTTTACGATTTTCTTAGTTTAATATAATTTAATAGAGTAATCGATAAAGTAGCATTAGTGGCAAATGACGAGCGACGATTGCCGAAGGGCGTATAGTTATGAAGGTATAAAACGAGCTATAAATGTTGATAAACTTTCGCGATTTGTACACATCATAAAATTATATATACTACGGGTCTTAATCGCGTGAATAATTGAAGGTAAAATAACTTGTTTATTACCCAACGTTTCGACCGTACTGCAACGGCCGTGGTCACGGGTAAGCGTCGGGAAATAAACAAGGTGTTTTACCTTAAATTATTCACGCTATTAAGACCCGTAGTATATATAATTTTATAATAAAACGAGCTGTCAATAAACCTATTTTGTTTGAACTAGGGTTTGTAAGCATTTTTATACCAATAACATTAATGAATAAAGGAATAAAACGAGAGGGAGAGATTCCAACCTGCGATCATAGAGGATCCGTCTGTACGGCGTTAACCACTCCGACGCCATTAAAATAGTTACAAAATCAAGCCAACTTTTTTTTTTGCGCGGGTTTGTCACTTTTTCTTCCTTTCACAGGGGTGTGAATGCCAATCATTTCACCCGAAACCAGAGATGTTACGAAGACTCCGACTTCGAAAGGTCGGAACTTCCGATTGATTTTACACCTCCTACTCCGACTTCGGTTCTGATACTTATAAATCAGATGTTTTAATCGGAGGTACCTAGAGTGCGGCGGCCGCTCCTTTAAGCTAATTTATATACCTATAATAAAAGTACGATTCAAAAATTGTCACGGATTCTCTATGGTCGCGGATTCGAGTCCCGCCCAAGCGATATTTCCTTCACACATTTAATGAGTAATTAAATAATGCTCATTTGTCTATCTTATTATATTAAGACTTATCTAAACATATTAGTCTTCGCCCTTCATCTCTGACTCCGACAAACCAAATTTAAAAACTTCGACTCCGTTTTTTGTTCCGATAAAAACACCTCCGCAACATTCCTACCGAACCGCCTAAGTACTCATACATCGCGCTACAAAAGCTATACCTAATCAACAAAATCTAAGTAACTCGCAAATATATTATATAGAAATCAATAACCTATATAGGTTATTGATTTCTATATAATATAATATAGAAATCAATAACCTATATAGGTTATTGATAATATATAGAAATCAATAACCTATAACGCGAAGTTGCGCGGGACAGCTAGTATTAATATATATTAATACTAGCTGTCCCGCGCAACTTCGTCCGCATAAATTTTTCCCGTTTTTGCAACATTTCTCATTGCTGCTCCGCTCCTATTGGTTGTAGCGTGATGTTATATAGCCTATAGCCTTCTTCAAACAAACAAACTCTTCAACTTTATAATATTAGTATAGATTTACACGCTTGAGTTCAATGCGCACGAACACGAGCGCGAGCGTTAAAAATAGAATAGGCCTAAATGTGGTGCTCGGCTGTTTGGGAACAGTTTTTTTAAGCTATTGCATAGCTTCTATCGCGGGCTTTGAGCGCGGGGACCGAATCCAGAAATTCCGTAACGATAAAACCTCACGCTCTCCACTCCGACGGGCACAGCGGTGATACTTTTTAGTTTTGCCATCTATCGATGAATAGCAGAACTTTTAATGACTTTTTTTTAAATTAAAAAAAAAACTAAATTTAAAGAAAAGAAAAATTAAAAACATTGTTTTGTTATAATTAAAAAAAAAAAAAATTCCTTTTTTTGTAATTTAAAAATAAAATTAAAGAAAAAATAATTAAAAACATTGTTTTTTATAATGAAAAAATTTTTTTTTTTTTATTTGCTTAATTTGATAAAAATGCTATGCAATAGCTTTACCGCGGCAGTCCCCGAGTGCCACACTTTTTTTTTTTGGCTCAGCCTGTGTCGGACTGCTCGCCACGCGTCTGAACGTACTATTAGGTATAGAGAGCTTACACCGTATCCTAAGATTCAAATCCGGTGTCGTTTATAAACATACAAAAACAACCAAACTAGAAACACAAAGCGATGTCCCGTGTTTCATACTTGTCGCCGCACACCGAGCGCGGTAACGTCTTGCGGATTAAACCGGTATTTGAAAATGTTCTCGTTTCGTTTTCGTTCCGAACGAAATGTTGTACACATATTGTCAAAGAACTGTTCGAAACATTTTAAAAACGGTATTTTAAATAACGTTATTTAGTTGGGTTCGATTACCCAATCGAATCCATAACCTTCTACGTAGCAGTGGTACACTACACACTAACTGCACCCCCGTCAATATAATATTTATTGTCTGTTTGTCCAACTACATATAAAGTAACGTTAACAATCCAGCTATTATATAAAACTGTTGATTACTAAACAATTATTTAGTTCCTAGCCCAATATAATAATAAAAAATTATTAATAACAACAATTAATAATATATATTAATAAAAACAACAATTAATAATAAACAATTATTTAGTTCCTAGCCCGTGGTTTTACCCATATTGGTTTCACATTTACCATTACTGCTCAGCTCCTTTCTGACGTAGCGAAATGTTGTATATCCCACACCTTTCTTTATAAACAGGCTATCTAACGCAATAAGAATTATTCAAATCGGACTTATACTTAGTTTCCGAGATAAGTACATTCAAACATACAGACTCATTAGCAGTATAAACTGTGGGTTGTTCGTTTTGTTGTTCAGTTAATATTAAATATTTGTTCAGCAATCATTCGTTCTATACCTTTGCTTTATTGTGTATTTTTAATATTGCTTGAACTAATACCGCGATGATATCTACTTTGAAATATTTCCATTTGCGAAAGTATTATACATTGTAACTAGTAGAACAGCAACTGTTCAATGTATTCTTTTACACCAGATTTTTCAAAAATGTATTTCTTTTTATAAAACCAAAAAGTTAAATGCTGGTTTTTTGCTTTCATGTACATAATAATAACTTATAATCAAAATATTATTTCTTTTTAGGGTCTACATAATGAAAGGAACTCGTTATCCTATTCATTATAGGCACATATGTAATCATGCGGAAATTGAAATACACGCGGACAGAGTTAGCCGTATTGTAATCATTTTAAGCAGATTAATTTAACGATGTAGCCAAATTATGAATCATTGTAAAAACTAATTATTTAATTTTATTTTTTTCCTTGGATTTTTATGCTTTTCACGAGGAAGTAGTGATAGCTGCGGAACATAGTGAGCTTGGTCCGACATGGTTTAAAAAAAAAATGTGCACATTTTTTTTTAACTAGTAACGTCGTACTGTTCGCTGCGTCTAGTCACGTCCCGTCTGCCAGCTGTATGACAGCAGCCTAGCGTTTTTCTCTATATGCAGTACACACGTTTATTATTAAATAATGTTAGTAATTCATATGTGCTCTTTTATTCATTGAAGTTATGACGTGTTTTTCGTCAGTTAATAATTCGTTTTGTACAACACTCGTAATTTATCTATCGCAAATCCCTCGTTAGAGTAGTCAATGTTATAAATCATCAGAGTTAATAGTGGTTCAGGAGCATCACTACGATAACTTATCAACTAGGTAGGTACTTATTTATTATTTGTCGCAATCACAATCATAGAGCTCTGTAGTCCGCCATTACGTGTCCCGAGTAAAGAACGCGCGTACGCTCCCGTCAAATTCGAATTTGGAACTCGAGTGACAGTGACAGTTTTTTTGTTTTAATTTTTTTTTCATTTATTTTTTAATAATAACGGTTTGGACACCTGTGCAATGGATCTATTAAGCAAGGTTTGTTTATTTAATACATATTGTGTAGAATTAATATGCCCTCTAATATCGTTTGCGGTCGTCTGATAACGCATCCAACCTTTTGGTTGCCTTGTAATAGTATCGTATGTCATTTAAAAAAACATACTAAATGAATAAATAACTACCCAAGATGCATCTTGGGTAGTTATTTATTCATTTAGTATGTATTTAACTAATTGTGTATAAAGAACTGATGCCTATTTATATGCTTTTTGGTAACGCATATAGATTTTCGCGGAAATATAATATTTAAATTAGTTTTAGTAGGTAGGTGCTGTGTGCTTTGTAAAATTAACAATGTTAGCTAAAACTAATTCGCTCTTTGTACCAAAGGTCTTACTATATTATGCGCAAAAATATTAGTTAACATTTTTATGTATCCAACCAATTCTATTGTTTACGGTTTCATTATTATTCCAGTATAAAATAAAATGAACATAAAATATTCGTATTTACCAACGCAAAATAAACAGTGTATGAGTTTATCGTGTGTGTTTGTTTGTCATACAGACAGTTTAGACCAAGCGAATAGACCGATTTTGAAGCGGATTTTTAATTAGAAACTAGTAGACAAACAGACATTTTGTGCGCTTCGCCACTAGAGTTAGCTATTTTAACTGACAGTTAACGGTAGATAAGTTATCGAGACCGGTCGCTTCAGTATTCAGTATGACATAATAGTTGAGAACCTGGATGACCGCTTTGCTCGGTATATTTTGACGATATAGCGTCTTATAAAGCGATGACCGGATCACGAAAAAGTGTCACGTTATTGACCTTGAAACAGCGAATCGCGATTGATTTAATACAACGTCATCAATGTTTTCTTATGACGTTAAAATTATCGTCCGTAAACCGAGTTTACAGACCACCACTTTTTTTAAAAAGGAAACCTGGCTAGATAGATTTATCTCACCTTTCTAGGCGATAAATCAATTTAGTCCCCTGTATACTAAATTTCATGAAAATTATTAGAGCCGTTGGCGGGATATATATACAAGAAATGTTCGTTTAATGATATTAGATAGATAGTATCGATCGATTTGTATGTAACAGCAGTTTAGACTAGGGATGTTATAGAGCTCCGTAACCGAAACCGAATCTATCGGATATCCGAAATAAAAAACTATCCGTAACCGAATCCAATATAAAGTTTCGGATAATTTCGGATATGGGCGGAGTATAAAATTTATACTCCTCATTAAAAACCTGGTTTTTGGTTTAGCCTGCCGAGCCGATACACTAGCGCTTTAGCGGCGCGTGTCTCTTGCAGACTGAATATCAAAAATTCAAAATTCTTAATTCACTTAGGATGCAAAACAACACTTGTGATACATCGGGATTCTACATGTACATGTAATGCCAAGTTCGCAAACAATAGGTAAAGCCGGAGAAAAGAACCTGGCAATAAAAACTCGCGGCCACTCTTTTCAAATAGTCAATTTTACAATGTTTGAATGTTTATAAACTTTGTATGGGGGTATTACTAATATACTATACACCATGTTAAAGGACTGATGCAAATTGTATTATCAAAATGTTGAAACGTGAGATAAACCAAAATCGGTAGGAGCATCTACTTACAACAAAGGTAAAAACTATATGTGCTTAAATATTGGCTAAAGTATTTGTAACGAATGATTAAATATAAAATATTAATTTTGTTATCAAAACGAAGAAAAGAATGGTCTTTAAATGGCTGATGATGTGAATAACTTAAGAAACGGGTAGATAGATACTTAATAATTACTTAAATAACGACTGATTGTATTTTTTTATTACTTAATAGTATTTTACTTAGATTCCTCAAAAATCAAACATCCGTAACCGAGATTATCCGAAACTAACGGATAATCCGAAATAATTTTATATTCGAAACCGAGACCGAAATAATATTATTCTTATATCCGTATCCGTATTCAGATCCGAAATGTCATATCCGTAACATTCCTAATTTAGACTCTGGCTGGATTGTAAATATTGAACTTATTTTCTGGCCTTTCCAAAGGATCTTTTTAACAGAATGTCTAGGAAAATATAGTGTTTTTCCTTGTAATAACTGGCACGGGGAAGGCGTTAGTATTATTCTTAATAGGTTAATTGCTAATTAATAGTTTCCTTTTAATTTTTTTAAAGACCGGCAAGCTATTCGTGCTATTTTACCCCTACCTCCCCAAATTCAAAAATCCTTCCCCAATATATCCCCAAAATTGTGGAATTATTTTTTCGGATCAATTCAGTGTTTTGTGAATTTTTATTTCTCCGTCCGGGACGGACGGAGAACTGACTCACAGTATTTTTTTTTTAATATAATTTTTTTTATTTGGTGACCCTAATAATTTATTTATTTGTGATAAATTTACATTCGTGTACATAGGATTTTTTTATTTTTATTTTTGAATACTCGTTGCCTTGTAGCCAGGTTACGCAAACCGTAGGTACTCTTTCGAACTGAGGGAATAAAAAAAAAAAACATATTTATTACAAATACCCTGAAGACTCATTGAGTCGACCTGTTAGTCTGTCCTCTGAAGCGTTTCTCAGTAATTCATATTATTATAAATACGTACATACTTGCTGTAGTAGGTATGTCATGTCATTATCATAGACTACAACTGAACGTTTTAATAGTTGCAATGTCATTTGAATATACAAACAAGTAGCGAGCTAGGGTTGTCTAGTCCAGTTCTACTAATCAAAGATATTATTTGACTGCCTCTGTGTCGTGGTGGGAGTGTATCCGACTGCTACGCAAGGGGTCGTGGGTTCGATTGCCACCCAGGATAAAACTTGGTTTATTCTGTGTCTGGGTGTTATTTATCTATATAATGTATGTATTTAGAAATATATAAGTATGTTTATCAGTTGTCTGGTTTCTATAGTACAAGCTATGCTTAGTTTGGGTACTATGGCAACCAATCAACTGATAAACATACTATATTTATATATTTTTAAATACATGCATATTATTGATGATTAGCAGCTAGGGTCACAACCACTAGACCAACAGGCCAGTTAATTATAATAGTTATTTTGCTGACGTGTATAAATAAGCCAGTTTATGATGCGTTTCAAATGAGTTGATAACTATCATGATGACATTTTGATTCGCATTACGACTGCAACTTCGTTGTATGACGTAAGGTCAGCAATAAAATGATTAAAAAGGTGTAATTCTAGTATTACCTACCTACTCTAATGAACTATAAATAAACACACACAATTACAATTATTTTAGTTAAAAAAATATCACATCTGACTTAAAGACCAGAAAAGTGTAGAATATTCTTATATTTTGCCTACTTACTTATTTATGTTTGGTGTTTTTTAAATAATAAAGAATACCTACTAAGATTTTAATAAAGAAAAATGTTAGGTACATAGTCCAAGAAAATAAATATTACGTCCGTTCCATTACCATACACATACGTACTTTACCCGACTTGGGAGTTTTTGTTGCTAGCGGTACAATTTTGACAAGTACAGAGTGAAGTTGTCGCGATCGCGATTAACTTCTCATTTGAAACGCATAGTAGTATTATAAAGCTGAAGATTTTGTACACTATAATATCATTATAGAATTTTATAAGCTACAGGTCTTATATATTATTATTATGTTATTTTATTTTAAGGCTAAATACCTTTGTTTTATTGCCTGACGTTTCGACCGTATTGCAACGGCCGTGGTCACGGGTAATTCTATAATGTGTACAAATCGCGAAAGTTTACAGACATTTATTGCACAATAATATCTTCTGGTTATTATAAAACGTCGCGCCCAACTTGGTCTGCGGCAATTTTCCCCGTTTTTCAAATATTTAAATTGCTGCTCCGCTCCTATCGATTGTAGCGTGATGTTGAATCGCCACCCCGTATAATCAATTACAATGCAATTTCCTACTCGCAGAATTTCGAAAACGGGTTGACCGATTTGATTAATTCTTTTTTATTATGTTTGCCTCAAGAGGTACACGAATTATCAAATATTATAAAATTGTAAAATTGCTACGTCTGTACATTGAAGACATTTTTAAAACTAACCTAGATCGACCAATTAAAGGTATCTGAATCACAAAATTATGCTTAGTTTTTTCGTGTCTGTTTGTTTGTTCAGGGTTGGCGCAAAAACGACTGAATAGATTCAATTTGAAGCGGCGGTAGACTAATGGCTAAGGCATCGATCTCACAATCGTCAGGTCGTGGTTTCGAATCCTAGCCATTATACTACCGACGTGAACCCACTCCTAACACAAGCCATAGAGCTTAGCTGGAGGGGTTAACAGGATTGCTAGTAATGTGGAACCACTATACTAGTTATCTTTAAAAAAAAAAAACAAATTATGGGAGTATAATCTCCTATGTCCGGATTAAGTTTTAGGCTATAAATACATATATCATCACGCTACTTAATGTCAGGGTGCAAGTCAGCTGTAGGTATAGATTAGTAGCATAATGAGGTCATAAACTTTGACCTATTTTTATCACTAAGACCAAATAGGGTTGTCAAAGTATTTATTTTAAAATTAATTGCCCAATTGCATCATGTTATTGTAGTTATTAAACAAATATTAGCGTCGTTATCGGCAGTTAGGTTTAAAAGGTCATGACGATTGCAGTGTGTGTACTTCGATCGTATGTACACAAAATACCGAGACTACAGCAGGTAACCTTCGTACGTACCTCGTTCGAGGAATGTTCACATATACATCACTAGCTGTCCCGCGCAACTTCGTGAACTTGAATGTTATAACGCTATTGTATACCTAATAAAACATAATGTATGTATGTATGAACGGAAACTATTGCGCATTTTATTGATGACAATTACAGAGTGTCACTCGCCTCGCTATCAACTCGTCTATTTAATCTTTATTACACGTGATCGGTCTATTTATGTCAACTCGTAAACTGCTGCTAAGTAGTTTTTGTGTTTTATGCGTACTGATACACGGAAAAGTAAAATTCAAACTATAGTAAAATCCTTGATACGAGTAAGTACTTAATCGCGTGAATTATTTAAAGGTACGAACCTTTTATTTACCCGACGTTTCTATCGAATTGCACCGATCGTGGTCTGATTAGTCCGTACGATACCTTAAAATAATTCACGCGTTGAAGTCCCGAAATATATCTAATATCTATACTAATATTATAAAGCGGAAGAGTTTGTTTGTTTGTTTAAACGCGCTAATCTCAGGAACTACTGGTCCGATTTGAAAAAATATTTTTTTATTGGATAGCCCATTTATCGAGGAAGGCAATAGGCTATAACATCGCGCTACGACTAATAGGAGCGGAGAAGCGACGAGAAATGTTTCAAAAACGGGGAAAAATTACGCATACGAAGTTGCGCGGGACAGCTAGTGTATTATAATCGCGAAAGTAAGTATTTATTAAAATGCCTATGACTAATTTGTAAGAGAACTACCTACTCATACTCCAATTCTAAAAAAAATAAATTAACAAAATTAGAATAAATCTATACTAATATTATAAATTCGAAATTTTTAATTCATTAAGTTTTAATTCGTTATTCAATCACGTCACAACGGGTTAACGGGTCTGGACGAAATTTGAAATAAAGATAATATAGTCTGTAATAATACATGATTACTTTTTTATCCCAGAAAAATGTTCACATTGACATAAAATTGCCTTTTTTTTACAATTTATTTTCACGCGAACGAAGAAGTCGAAAAGAAAGTTAAGACTACGAAAAGTGTGATTTTGATTTTTTTTAAATGGCAGTATAGATTTCCACCAAGCTTGGCTACAAATCAAACATATTAAAAAATATATATCATTAAAAAAAAACATTCCAAGTTCTCTCCTGATGGTATCCACTTGGTGTGTGGATTTAAAATAGACTGTCTATTTGTAGTTGGCAACCCTATTCGCATCAACATAATATTTAATAAAATTGTAGTAAATAGTTTTCCGCCATCGGATTGTAGTTTGCGCGCGAAGATTGTTCTGATGACGTAAGCAACACGTGTTTGGTATTGGGTATTACCGGGAGGGAGGGGGGGGGGGGGGTCGGCGCAATTAACCAAATGTTCAGTTATGAAAGTCGAAAGTTCTTATTAGATATATTTCGGGACTTAATCGCGTGAATTATTCAAAGGTTTCCAGGTTACGAACCTTTTATTTACCCGGCGTTTCGATCGAATTGCACCGATTGTGGTCACGGGTCGGGTTGAAAGTTCTTATTTAATAAATACAATAATGAAAGAAAAATTTGAAGTTTGACCCAAGAATCGAACCCGAGACTTCCGATCGCTTTACCGGAGCGCGAAAGCCGAACCATCTAACCTGAACTATGTCACTAAACTTGAAATTTCTCTTCCCTTGAATTTTTTCTTTCAAATGCAATTATTGTATTTATAGTGGCGGTAGCCTAATGGCTAAGGCATCGGTCTCGCAATCGTGAGGTCGCGGTTTCGAATCCTACCCATTATACTACCGACGTGAACCCACTCTTAACACAAGCCTTTGAGCTTAGCTGGAGGGGTTAACAAGATTGCTAGTAATGTGGGACTCAATCCCACATTGCTAGTTATCTTTAAAAAAAAAGTAAATAAAAAAACGAGAAATTTCAAGTTTAGTGACATAGTTCAGGTTAGATGGTTCGGCTTTCGCGCTCCAAAAGCGATCGGAAGTCTCGGGTTCGATTCCTGAGTCTGAACTTAAAATTAACTATAGTTTTTATTTCATTTGGATTACCAAATGAAATAAGAACTATCACAACTGGACACATTGGAACTATCCAGCGTGTTCTCGTTTTGTCCTTGTTGATATTTCTGCGCCGTGTGGTACCGGCTTCAGAATTGTAGCACCCCATCTCTTACCGTGGGTGTTGTTAAGACTGCTAAGGGATTTCACACCGTAGGACGGGCAGCAGCGTTCACTGCGTAAAACGAACCCGCTCGCTAAGCGTGGCTATTATGGTAAATTTTTCAAAATTCTATTGGGGAGACCCGTGCCCAGCAGTGGGACGTATAGACAGCGGGAAACGACTTTGTTTTATACTACGAAAAGATTGCAAAATTGATAAAAGAAAATAGAGTAAAGCGGCGGTAGCCTAATGGCTAAAGCATCGGTCTCGCAATCGTGAGGTCGGGGGTCGAATCCTACCCATTACACTACCGACGTGAACTCACTCCTAACACAAGCCATTGAGCTTACCTGGAGAGGTTAACAGGATTGCTAGTACTGTGGGATCAAAATCCCACTAGTTATCTAGCAATGTGGGATTTTGGTAGGATAAAAAAAAAAATAAAAAAAAAAAATTGAGTTGCATTTTGAGAATTGTACCATCAGTCATTGTCTTCATTCGCACTTCCGACAAGTTTAAATTGCACTAACGCCTTTAAGTCGTTGAGTTAGATAGTTCCAAATTGAGCTATGTATTTACTGCATCCTGCCGATGTCCTTGTTTATTGTTAGTTATTTATAGAATACTAGTCGTCGTAGATTAGTAATAGTATTACTTCGCTTTACGGCATGCTTTGTAGGCTTAGAATTATAATGTAACTAGCTGTCCCGTAACCCAACAGAAAAAATATTTTTCTGCCTGTAGCCCATTTATCGAGGAAGGCTATAGGCTATATATCATCACGCTACGACCAATAGGAGCAGAGCAGCAATAAAAATGTTGCAAAATTGCATTACATTTCAGTTTCAAAAATTTCAATGACATTCTAAAGTAAGCTTTCAAAAACCGTTATATTATTGGTATTGTCAACAAAGTTACGTAACTGCTAATAAACTAGAAGTTGTTAACAGTTAATAAATTTAAAAAAAAACTAAGTAATTTGACGTGTATTTGGCGAGGAGAATCGAGGAATCTTGTGTCTACCGTGGCTAATGTGGACCGCATTTATACAGCCTATTATAAATACAGTCTTTATGTTTTAAAAAGTAATAGACTCGTATGTTGTGAAAATGGCGGGAACTGAGCCGTCATAGGTTTGACAGCTCCGTTAACGTGTTAAAATATATGAAATACGTGTAAAATCCGTCTTTGTGGAAGGTATTGGCAGTAATTAGATTGCCACTAGTTCAACAAATACATACGTATTTGTTACCCAGTACAGTTAAAGAAACTCCAGCAATACATCCTTCTCGCCTTCTCATTTAAAAAAAAATATACGAGCGGGATTTTTTTTTTAAATTCATGACTATATTAAACCATTTATAACGACGAATTTAAAACCATTTAAAAAAAAAGTTTCCCAAGTGCTAAACATCAAGCAATTTATTAAAAAAATAATCTTTTGGATATTTGTTCCCTTATGGTGCCTGTCATAGACGTATAGAACAGGACTCTCTGGAAAAAGACAACGCTACTTTGTGAGCAATACCAGTTAAAGAGATAGGGCCTCACGAGTTTTTACTCTCTTTCACGCTTTGTCAATGGTACCCGTTCTATTTTTTTTTCTATTTGTGTACCAAGTGCAAAGGCAATCAACGGCAAACAGCCAATTAAAAACGAATGACTTTTATAACAAAACTATTTTTTCTAAATATTTGTTTACTAATCAACACCAATCTGCCAAAGTAAAACAAACGACTTTGTAACATGTTGGTAGGTTAATTTTTAATCCGTTTGATTTGGTGTGAGATACGTCAGCCATGTACATACCGATAAGGCCGGCAATTATTTTATCAGTAAACCTAGTCAGTTGTTCGACAATAAACTGACGGAGTACGCGTGTTTTTTTATTTTTAGTCTGTCCGTGAAATAAATTGAAGTTATGGACGGAGGAGGAGCTTCTTTGTATCGATCTTGGGTGTGTATTCAATAAATAATAATATATTTTTGACTTTGACGTTTATGGCTGTATTGTTGGATTCCTTTGCTCAAAATTGAGGGTAATTTTTTTTGTGATATTTAGCATTGTCATTAAAAAAGATATTGTCTATTTAGTGTGTATAAACATTCTGAAATAAATTCACTAAAGATAATGAACAGTATCAAAATTCGTTTCATTGTTTAGATAAACTAAGCGCATAAATAAATCGATGAAGAAGGCGATTTTACCACGTTCTTGAATTAAATGGACACGTGCATCAAATATTATTAGTTGAACTAGATTTTACCCGCTTATATGAAACAACTAGCTGACCCGCGCAACTTCGTATGCGTAAATTTTCCCCGTTTTTGCAACATTTTTCATTGCTGCTCCGCTCCTATTAGTCGTAGCGTGATGTAATATAAAGCCTGTAGCCTTCTCGATAAATGGGATAAACAACAGATTTTTTTTTTTCAATTCGGACCAGTAGTTCCTGAGATTACCACGTTCAAACAAACAAAAACTCTTCAGCTTTATAATATTAGTATAGATTCTCCAGGCTAAGCTAAAAACACCCCAAAAGCCGATTTTAGCTGTAAAAATTCAAAACCAAACAAATAGTTCATCATAAGTCTGTATCGGTCCACTGCTAGACATAGGCCTCTCCTAACTTACGCCACTATGTCCGGTCCTCCGCCTTAAGCAACCAGTCCATCCCAGCCGTAAAAACATAGTTACCTAGTTATAAAAATACTTATTATGGGTACTTTATGTAAAGTAATGCCTATTCGAATCAACTCCGACCTCTTAAACTTTGCCGATTACGCTGATAAATTAATGTTTTTAATTAATGACATAATTCTATTTCGCACATAAAAAATTAACTATAAGCTGACTTCACTATGAGATATACTATTATCGTTCATAAATAAACATTTCATACAATATTGAATAATAGAATTAATACACACGTACACACCAAGAACTCACTCACCTAAGCACACACACATACATAGACACACAGACTTACTGGGCATCCGAAACGTGGCAAAGGGCCCAGCAGAATATCAGTATTAATACACACGAACACACCAAGAACACTCACTCACCTAAGCACACACACATACATAGACACACAGACTTACTGGGCATCCGAAACGTGGCAAAGGGCCCAGCAGAATATCAGTATTAATACACACGAACACACCAAGAACACACACTCACTTACCTAAGCACACACACATACATAGACACACAGACTTACTGGGCATCCGAAACGTGGCAAAGGGCCCAGGGGGTAATCTGTGGGCCCAGCAGAATATCACTATTAATACACACGAACACACCAAGAACACACACTCACTCACCTAAGCACACTCACACATACATAGACACACAGATTTACTGGGCATCCGAAACGTGGCAAAGGGCCCAGCAGAATATCAGTGTCAGACCTTTTTCGGTGTCTGATGGGAGCTGAGTTGGGTCCTATTTGGTACACTTTGTGACACATGGTACGCGGCTAATGTTAAATTAATATGTTTGACTGTGTATTGTTTCTGTTTATTTATTTTTTCTGTTCCCTGTTTTTTGTGTATTTGTGTTATTTGTGTCTCTTTTCTTTTTGTCTATTGTTATTTTTATTATTTTTCTGTTTTTGTTTATCTTCTGCATGACTTTCCCTGTTAAATTATAATAATGTCTATGTGTCTTCTGTGTACTAAATAAAAATCTTTCTATTCTATTCTATTATCTCGAGATATATATTGTACTAGCTGTCCCGCGCAACTTCGTATGCGTTAATTTTTCCCGTTTTTGCAATTCATACAGAAATACTAAAACCGCAATTTAAAAAAATACTTTAGCGACCAAATATAAAAAAAATAATTAAATCGGTCGAGTATTTATGGTGGGAGGTTGACCACAAACACTGACACGAGATTTTTATATATTAGATAATATTATATCACATAGTGAAAAGTCAGCTTAATAGTTATATTATAAATATTTATATGGCTACGGCACAAAACACGAAAGGTACAGAAGGTAACTTTTATATTATAAATTATAATATTATACATATGTCGGCCAAGAAAGTGGTCTATCAGTTTTGACAAATCTTCCTTTGTAACCAAAATAGAGCTAAGGTTAAAAATAATTTCACTACCTCTGTCGCGCGGTGGGAGTGTATCCGACTGCTATGCAAGTGGTCGTGAGTTCGATTCCCACACGGGACACCATTTTGTGTGATCCACAAATTGTTTTTCCATGGTGTACTATGTCCGTGACTTGTATGTTTGTAAAGTCCCCCGTGACACAGGGCTTGTACCCTACTGTAGGAGTAGTCTTCAAAAAATATATATTGCAAGGGCAAATCAACTTACCTAGTTGTTTGTGACGTGCAAATGAATTTGAACCGTAGGGTGATATACCAAATTTTTGGCCGACTGTAGGCACATATCTCTCTCGAGCAACGCTCATAGACATTGTTTTACTTCGAATCTCGGCACATTTTTAGAACAAAATGGTCTGAGATTCCAATGTCCGAAGTGTACTCAGCCTTAGGTCAAATGCGTCCAAACACTTTTATTTGTTTTTACTTAAGTTTATTTTTTATACAGATATTTAGCAATGTGGGATTGCGGGTCCCACATTACTAGCAATTCAGTTAACCCCTTCAGCTAAGCTCATGGCTTGTGTTAGGAGTGGGTTCACGTCGGTATTATAATGGGTAGGATTCGAACGCGCGACCGATTGCGAGTCCGACGCCTTAACCGCTAATTGTCGTTTGAAATGGTTTGTAATTCTGTGTCAGTGATCGATCTATAATGTGCGTTGCGTAGCGCGTTTGTATCGTTTGCCTTCTGTATTATCCTTGTTTTGTGGAGTCGGCATTTAAAGTATGTTGATGATTTGAATATTCAATGTCACTTACCTACGTCTTAGTAAACAGAATATAATTATAGTACATCATCAATGTAATCTATTTAAATACAGATACAAGATTTTATTCATGTGTTTTTTTTATTTATTTATAATTTTTTTTCTGACAATGTGGTATTGTAGGTCCCACATTACTTACTGCCAATTCTGTTAACCCCTCCAGCTAAGCTAAACTGCTTGTGTTTGGAATGGGTTCACGTCGTCGGTAGTATAATGGGTAGGATTCGAAATTTCGAAACCGCGATCTCACGATTGCGAGTCCGATGCCAACCATTAGGTACTTATCCCACTGCTGAATTTGGCGAGTACCTAGCCACTATCAATTATTTTCTCGCTCAAGAAATGTTAAGAAACGTACAATAAATGTTGATAAACTTTCGCAATTTGTACAGTTTATGAAAATATATATATTACGGGTGTTATTCGCGTAAATAATTTAAGGTAAAATACCTTGTTTATTGCCCGACGTTTTAAACAAGGTACGAGTATTTTACCATAAATTATTCACGCGATTAACACCCGTAATATATTATTTTATATATCTTATACCTTTAAACCTATATATACAGGATGTAACAGAAAATTGTGGTCATATTCAAGGGTTCATATGTGCTGAGTGCATATACCTAATTTTATCAACATCGGAGTACCCTAAAAAGTTATTAATTAAAAAAGTATGACTTAAAAAGTTCTATGCCATAATAATCCAATCGAATTTTGTACCAGGGGAGGTATAATTCTTATGCCATACGCCTTTCACTACCGAATTTTGACAAAAATAATATGCTATAACTATGTAATAATAATGTAAGCAGCTAAGGCACCATGGTAGGTGCAATACTGATAACATACCCTATTCGCAGGGTTCCATTTTTAGAAAACGTCATTTAAAAAAAAAAAACGTAGAGCTCGATCATCCAGGTACTTTCCATAAAACGTACAACAGATGTAGGCCCCGTGTAAACAAAAAAGATATTTTATTCATACATATACATACATATCAACCCATATGATGTCCCACTGCTGGGCACGGGTCTCCCCAATACCCTGGGGGTAATTGCCATAATCGCCACTCTTGGCGAGCGGGTTGGCGATCGCAGTAGTCTTCAAAGTACGCAGAGTACGCTGCTGCCCGCCCTCCGGTGGTAAATCCCTTAGTCGCCTTGACGACACCCACGTTAAGTGATGGGGTGGTACTATTCTTAAGCCGGTTATTCATTCTTTTTTAAAAAATTCCAATACTCTGTAGAAGGTTCTCACGTATAAAAAAAAGAAAAAAAAATAACGGGCGGGACGAAGTTCGCCCCGGGACAGTTAGTCGTTCATAGTTTCTCGTTTTCTCGCCGATCGCCGTTGGTGGGACTAGTGCCTTATGCTACTGCCGCTTCTATTGTTACAAATAATAATCATTTTTCAATGATGTATTTTGAAAACAAAAGTAAAGATAACGCATACTCGTGGATTGAAATTAGTTAAGGGTGATTATAAATTAATTGCAGTGTAAAATTTAATTAGTCACTGTATATTTTAAAATTGTAATTGTAATTTTATAATTGGAAAGAGTTAGTTTAATTGAACCTTATAATTAACAAGTTAATGTGCACTTTAATAACTTTTGTTAGAAAAATGAACCGACATGAAAATAAAATCAAAGAAAAAAAATGCGAATCGGATTGGCCCACCGTACAAATTTTGATTCTTATTATTTTTAAACTTTCGCGATTTTTCTACATATTTGATATTTCGGGACTTAATCGCGTGAATTATTTAAAGGTACATTTTATTTACCCGGCGTTTCGATCGAAATGCACCGATCGTAGTCACGGGTCGACTCAAATAAAAGATTCGTACCTTTAAATAATTCACGCGATTAAGTCCCGAAATATATTTAAAATTTTGATTCCCTTGAGAGTGTCGAAATATAGTTTTTTTGCGGCATGCTTATTTTTATGTTAACTTAGAAGTTTGATTTTTTCACAGCTTCAAGGGACTGTAGACATAAGTATATGTTTTTAATTTCAACTCGAAATCTCCACGCGTTCTCGAGATAAATGGTCTTAGGGTGGAACAGACGGACGGACAGCACAACGTGCTCCTTTTAGGGTTCTGTTTTTTCCTCCCCTAAAAATGATCAAGCACATCACCGAATGGAAATTTCGCTAACTCACTCCTAGGTTTTAGTCTATATCTCTGGTGTGTTATAGGAATATACTTAAGAAATTGATTTGTACACTAAAACCTCCGAAGAAAAATATGCAGCCGAATAGACAAAACCCCATCCAAATCGCATTACTAGCTTTCGCGAACCTAAATGTATTGTCTTTGGATTCAGCACAATTGTCGGAGCGGAGTTGACAAATAGTCGTAACTCGATTACAGTTATGTCTTCCTAATCCATACATTCAACCAATTAACTATATATATACTAATATTATAAAGCTGAAGAGTTTGTTTGTTTGAACGCGGCAATCTCAGGAACTACTGGTCCGAATTGAAAAAATATTTTTCTGTTGGGTAGCCCATTTATCGCTACGACTAACATTAGCGGAGCAGCAATGAAAAATGTTCCAAAAATGGGGATAATTTACGCAGACGAAGTTGCGCGGGTTAACTAGTGTAGTTTCGCCTTGATGATGTGAAGAAAAAACTGCTTACAAAAATAGAAGAATTCATAGGTGTCTCAGACAGAATAGCAGTCTTAAATATACTACTACCCACTAGACCAAATAAAGAAGCATGGTCAATAATACAAGCCTAATCACCCATAGAACCAAAGAATCAAAAGCTTCAATCGAAAATTATCGTTATGGAAGATTTTAATTGGGAAAATAAGTACATGCAAAAAAGGCGAAAAAAAATAACAATTGGTAAATTTGGATTTGGAAAAAAATAGCATTGGTAGAAGTGTACTCAATTTTGCCACAGAAACTAAATGATCAATCTTAACTAGCTTATTTAACAGAATGAAAAACAGCCTTGAAGAAAACCAATCAAAAGATCAAGCAGGGTTCAGAAGCAAGTTCTCCACTGTAGTAAAGCAGATCATTCAGAAATACAATGACTTTAATAGAACAGCTGGCAGCTGATTGGACAGAGAAGGGCATTGTTTTAAGTGCGTTATTGGAGATAAGAGTTTTCCAATCTCCGCTTCACCGACGACGTTGTCCTTTTCTTCAGGAGTTGACACAAATGCTTAACGCGCTTAACATGGTAAGCCTCGAGGCCGCAGGGTTCGCAAATATGGTCTTTGACAATTCAGAAGAAGTCCACGCTCGAGGTATGCCAAAGAGCAATGAAATTAATTTGAAATACCACAATCCATTCAAAAACTCACATCATTGATGTCACTCGTAAAGCTGCCGCTTTGAAATGGGAATGGGCTGGACACGTGTGCCGCATACCAGATAACTTGGGCCAAACAAATTGGACTCCACAAAATGGGAAGCGACAACGCAGTAGGCCTCGTCGTAGATGTTGAGATGAGTTAGACTCCTTGGAAAAAGATTGGCCTCATACGGTGACTGACAGAGAGAGGTGGAGAGAAAGTAGGTAGGCTTATGCCCTGCAGTCGGACAATACAGGCAATTAATAATAATAATAATAGAACATACCACATAGAATTTGTCGAATAAGGCGTGCGATACACTAGAGCACGATGCTATTTGGCCATCACTAAAAATGCAAGGTATCCATAAAAAATACATCACATTATTAAAAAAAGAGAGTACAGCCGAAATAAAGCTTCAAAAGTCTGGGCCTACATTTCCAATAGATTAAGGCATAAGAATGGGTGACCCTCTAACGCCTAAAGGTTTCCCTGCAGTACTTGAAATGATATTCAGGAACCTAGACTGTGACAGAAAAGGAATAGTGAATCATTAAACCACTTGCGTTTCGCCGACGACATTGTGGCATTCTCTGAGTGGCCTATGCAATTGGAGAGCATGCAGCAAAACTAGCCGAAAAAAGTTCAAAAGCAGGACTATCAATGAACATCTGAAAAACTAAAGTGATGACAAACTCAATACAAGTGCCAATAAAAGTCAAAGAAGATTAAGTAGAATACGTAAATGAGTATCTCTACCTAGGACACCTAAAGTAGGGACAAGATAATAGGTCACTTTTGACATTTCATCAAAATTCAACAACGTAACCTTGTAACGGCGGGCATAAAATAAGAACTGCACAATTGCTTAACTTTTTTCAATTACGTTTACATATTTATTGTAATAATGACCGATACGAGTAATTTTACGATTTGCTTTCACTAATAAACCATTCTAAACATAATAAACAATTTCTGATCTAAAGAACTGAACGTCGTTACAATGTTGCGTCAGTCAACCCTTTTTCTTTTTAAACACTAGGGATGTTACTCTAAAAATCGAAAGCTGATAGGATTGTAAGTTGAATCGAATGCAATGATTACTTGTGAAGAAAAATCACCATAAATTTATAACCACGTTGTGATTATAATAAAACCTAATTATACATATTTATTATTCTTTTAACTAACTATGAAAATACAAAAAAATAACTAAATAGAAAGGTCATTGATGTTGGGTGCAATTTAGGTGGATGTTGCTGGCAACACCAGTGCCTGTCGATGACGCATGTCATGTCGCCATAACATGATGATGACGCAGTCTTTTGTTGTTGTGCGAAGTGACTGTGCGTTTTTGGTGTGCTCTCTGTTATTTTCTTCTGATCCGGCTTTTTCATTGAACTGATCTTACTGACTACGTTTACCTGGCTATAAATTGGACTCCGATTGCTTAACGATTATTAAACAAGAAAAACATTACAGTCTTACTATGTCGAAACGAGGGAAAACTCTAAACAGTCAATCTCGCGAACTAGTGCTGAAATTGTACAATTATTTTGGACGTGAATCAGTTAACGATGGGCCTCTTTTACCATTGAAACCACCGAGAGAACGCGTTGCCGAAGCATTGGGAATAGGGAAGAAGACAGTAACTCAAATTCTGAAAGAGAAATACGGACCATCAGGCTCAGAAGATAATACTTTACGTACACCGAAAAAACGAAAGAGGGACAAGAAAATTGTTGACGTTGATAATTTTGATGCTGCTGCAATTCGCAACCACATTTATGGATATTACTCGAGAAAAGAATATCCTACACGGGAAAAGCTATTGAGTTCGTTAAAAGGCGCAGGCTTATTTTTTGGAGGCAAATCGTCTCTATCAAAGGTTTTGAAATCGATTGGCTTTAGATTTAAAAAATCCGACAAGCGGAAAATCCTGCTAGAACGCTACGATATTATTTTGAAGAGAATAACATTCTTACGTCAGGTAAATAAAATTACGGATTGGGACAATGTCGTGTTTATTGACGAAACATGGTTGAATGCGAACCATACGGTTGCGCGGACATGGACCGATGATACAGCGGCCTCCACCTCAAAAGTTCCATCGGGAAAAGGAGCCCGACTTATTATATGTCACGCGGGATCAGCTTCTCAAGGTTTTATTCCAGACTGCCTCCTCGCATTCGCCTCTAAAACTACAACAGATTACCATGAGGAAATGAACTTTGATGTTTTTAAAGAGTGGTTTGAGAAGCTGCTAGTCAGCTTAGAAAACCCATCGAAAATTATAATGGACAATGCTCCGTATCATTCTGTACAAGTGGATAAACCACCAACTCAAGCAAATAAAAAGCAAGAAATTGTCTCGTGGCTGGTAGAAAAAAAAGAAATGGTGTGGAGGCAAGTCCAACTTTATTAAAAGTTGAGTTGTTAAATCTGGTAAAAGCAACTAAGCCGTCCAAGCTCCGCTATGTAATCGATGAACTAGCCCTAGAGCATGGACACGAAGTTATTCGATTGCCTCCCTACCATTGCCAGTATAACGCCATCGAGCTTATTTGGGCACAAATAAAGGGTCATGCAGCGCGGAACAATACTGAACCACCCTTCAGTACTGCTAAAATGATGACTCTGCTACAAACTGCATGTGCAGAAGTCACTACAGAAGACTGGCGAAAAGTCGTGGAGAAGACAAAGAAAATAATTTTACAAGATTTTGAACGAGATGTGAGAATAGACAATATTATTGAAAATGAATTAATAATATCTCTGAGTGCTGACAGCAGTGATGAAGATAGCAGTTCCGATAGTTCAAGTGAATAAAAGCAATTTTTTTGTTAAATTACGTAGGTACTTGTCTTATTTTGCTCCTTTAATTTATGAAAGAAAAAATAATAATGGGACAGGGATTCGCATGATCATTTTTAAAATTCACATATGTTTCAAGTCTGTATCGATTCATTCGATTCATTCATTTAATCGATGTTTTTAAGCAGGTCACCTCACTATGAATATAAAACTGACATCTGTCAAAAGTGACCTATTATCTTGTCCCTACTTTAATAGCCAATAAAGAATGCATGGGTAAAGAGTTAGATTGTAGAGTTACAAATGCTTAGAAATGATACTGGTCACTGCAGAAGTAATAAAAAACAGGAACTTAAACGTGTTCTACAAGAGAAAAGTCTTTGATGCGTGTAGTGAGCGACCATGTTTGGCATGCGTACGCATGCCAAACATGGTTGCTCACTCAGGAACAAAACAAAATTAAGAGTATGCCAAAAATGGTATTGAAAGGAGTATTCTAGGCATTATATATATATATTTATATATATATATATTATATATACATATATATATATATATATATTATATATTCTAATTAAGAGACAAAGTAAAGTTAGAAGAAATAAAAAAATAAACCAAGTTTAGGAATTCTGTTGTTTCTAGTAAACAATTAAAATGTAAATAGACAGGACACATTTTAAAAGACAACAAGGATAAATGAACCAAAAAGGGAACAGAATGTCTGCCTAGAAGCAGTAAAAGAAAACGAGGTAGGCAAACAAAAAGATGGGAATGAGAACAGCTCTTCGCCTGTGGCTGCGTAAGGCAAGATCGAGAGAGGAGTGAAAACTCTTGGAGGAGGCAATGTATGTCCAAGGACAAGCTATACAAAAACCGGTTGCGATTCTAGCTTAAGTACCTATATATTATGTAAATTTTTAGTTATCTTTACATAGTATAAAGTCGCTCCCGATGTCTGTGCGCTTAGGTCTTTTGAACTACGCAACGGATTTTAACGCAGTTTTCAGCAATAGATAGATTCAAGAGAAAGGTTTCTATGATATCCACGCGTACAAAGTCCCGGGTGTCCGCTAGTAAGTAATAATTGTATACTTTTAATACAGCAATAAAGGCTATTATTATTAAAGTTATAAAGAATCTGTTTTTACGACCTCACGTGGTCACGACAGTACACTTGTATTTGTTGGTATTTCTTGGAAACGCGAGGTAATGCTAACATCATCGAAGATGTATTTGTAAATATAGGAAGGTTAATGCGATAAGAACGTGAAGAGAGATCAGCGAGGTTAAACAACATAACAGTCAAGTTTATAGATAGGTTGCCGTTTCAAAAAAGTCACACCTATTTATTATCTACAAGTTGTTTGGTTGCCATAGTACAAGCTCTGCATAGTTTGGGATCAGATGACGTTGTGTGAGTTGTCCCAAGATATTATTATTTACATTATGTACTTCGGGGAACATGTAAAGCCGTCTGTCAGATATTGTGTGTTAGGAAATGAATATAAAGGGCACTAGCTTTGTTCCGTAGCTCCGCCTGCCTTGACTTGGGATATACCGATATAAAATATCTTCTGTCCTCTCCCAATCCAGGATACCATCTATTTCCTTGTCCCAAATTAATTTATATTATTTTAGTTATATCGATTTTATAATGCAAAATAGCATCTAGACGTTATTGCTTAACGCCCATAGTTAATAACGCCATAATTTCGATCGGCGGCTTCGGTCAACGTCGCTCGAAGGGGATCTGATTGACTAGTGATCGATAGATACCGTTCAACTTACCAATCGATCGATTGCCGGTCGATGGCATCGGTAGACGTTGATCGATAAAACCCGGCTATATTCTATCAGTCTCTTTTGAAATGTATTGATAAGAGGACGCGTTTTTGTTGGCCAGTATGATGCTGCTCGTACTATTATTACGGAGACGCAAACGCAGAATCCCGTTTTTCAAAGCCACAGACAGATAGGCATTTTAAATAGCGATTTTTTGGATGCTTTTCGAATAAGTAACAGTGATATTGAAAATCTCTTAAATATCGTGGCACGCGGCTAATCAAGCAGCTCGATTGACATCGACTAATCCATTCTACGATCGATCGATCGTCGAGATTGGTCTGGTAGAAACTATCGATCGACGTCGATTAATCCATTCTACTGGTACCCTTAGTTTTAATTTAGACCTATGAGATTGTGCATGCAAACTCTCAATAGAATCTGTCCTGTAGTTTTTGAGTGATGCGCGTACAAATACCGACAGACAGACAAATCTGTAAATAATGGTTTTGGCTTCTATTACTGTTACAAAGACCTTTAATATCAACTTTTCTTTAAGACATTTACAGTTACAATTTTATTACATGTAATAGGTTTGTCATTTTTCTTGTGAAGTCAGCTGATGCTGATGCTTTCTGATGAGATTGTTCGCCTTTCCGAAATCGAACATTTGTTTTTGACTGAACGTCCATCTTTTATTTTTATTGGTAATTGTTAAGCATTTTTTATGCTATTTTAGGTAAAAAAGTCGCGGATTCGAGCCCCGTCTGAGACGAATTATTCTTTCATACATTTAATCCAATCCATCTTCTATGTCCTTAGATCCGCAGTCATCAGCGTACACCATCAGGTTCAAGGGACTTCAAAGAGGCGACCAAGCGAGATGCTCTTGCCCGGCTCGAAGTGGACCTTGAAAGGTTGCACGCTGCAGTACCGGAGCACAGAAGGCCTCATGTCGAAAAGGAGTTCAGGGGTTTCAAGAACCTCTTCAGCAGATTTTTGGCTGAACGTGAGTTTCCTTTGCCTAATGATATGTATCACCGACAACAACAAGACGAAAAGAAAGAACAAAAAAAATACTTAACTCACGGCGCGGAATGTTCCCCGCCGCGGATGCGTGAAAGCCTTTTTATTTCAGAACTCACGAAGCGGAAAGTTTTCGTGGAATCATTATCAATTTTTGACACCCACTCCTCTCTACTCTGGGGATACGTAGTGAGGTTTTAGACTAACCATGGATCGTCTATTAATAGAACCATAGTCCAGACCCATTTTGGTTCCAGTGAGACACTTTTTACCCGACTGTAAGGAAGGGTTATGTTTTTTGCGCATATCTTGTATGTATATATATGTATGTATGTATGTAATATTCTTTATTACCTCATATCTCACAAACCACTGAACGGATTTATACAATTAAGACGTCGTTAGATTCGTCTTGACTGCATCTTTTTTGTGCAGGCGGGTTTTTTTTAATTTTTTTCTCATTAGAACCAAACATGAAAATGGATGGATAAATACGTGGATCGGTGGATGTTTTCTTCCCATAAGAACTATGATTGCGAGAACCAAATATAGTTAGGTTGGTTCTACTAAGAACTAGGCATATCAAATACACATGGATGCATTATTGATTCTAGTGTGAATGATTCCGTCGTCGAAAACTGATGCAAGCTACTTTCGGCCTTATTGACAAACCATTAAAAACTTCTTTAGTAATATAGATACCACTGATCACGAATTTAAGAAAAATATAGAAATCTGTGCAATGTCAATAAGGTCGAAAATTGCATGCATGTGTTTTTAATAACCTGTATAAGATTACCAATAAGAATAACAGGTGCTCTTTCGACCTTATTGACACTTGATACAATTATGATCGACGCGTGACGCTTACCATCACACGCACGACCTGCTCGTCTCCTCATTTTGTAGAATAAAAAAAAAAGTAATAATGCGTTTTTATCGTTAGTGTATGCTAGGCAAATGATAAAACACCACGATACAGGTCAATGTTCTATGTATGCGTTATCTCTAATTTATTATGTAACGAAACATTATCTATACTGATATTATAAAGCTGAAGAGTTTGTTTGAACGCGGTAATCTCAGGAACTACTGGTCCGAATTGGAAAATTCTTTTACTGTTGGATAGCCCATTTATCGAGGAAGTCTATAGGCTATATAACATCACGCTACGACCAATAGGAGCGGAGCAGCAATGAAAAATGTTCCAAAAACGGGGAAAATTTACGCAGACGAAGTTGCTCGGGTCAGCTAGTTATTTCTATAAGAATGTCTGCTTTAATATCGTGAATCTTTATCGTTATTTTGACTGTACTTCTGTCTGATCATCACGATATAATCACGGTTTTCTGAATTGATGGAATTGCTATTATAATTTGGGTATTAGTCGTGGGCATACGTAGGATCATCTTTCAGGGGCTTAGATGGTACGTAGGTATAGTTGAACAAACACCCCCCCCCCATACCATGGTTCCCGTCCCCCCTGGGTACGCCCATGGTATTGTATCAAAGATTCAGAAACTCGGCGGTGCAGTACGACTACTGTGCAATAAGGTGTGGGATCAATTCTTATTCGGGAGAATGTGCAATGAGTTTGTGTGCACTTTATTCCCAAATTTTAAACCGTTAGTAACACTGCGTTTTGATATCTGTATATGTTAATTGTCGTAACAAAATATAGTTATAGCTGTCCCGCGCAACTTCGTATGCGTAAATTTTCCCCGTTTTTGCAACATTTCACGTCGCTACTCCGCTCCTATTAGTCGTAGCGCGATGTTATATAGCCTATAGCCTTCCTCGGTAAATGGGCTATCTAACAAAAAAAGAATTTTTCAAATCGGACTAGTAGTTCATGAGATTAGCGCGTTTAAACAAACAAACAAACAAACTCTTCCGCTTTATAATATTAGTATAGATATCCTTCCTCAGCTTTAAGCTGCATCTAAATCAACCCAGTAGTTTCAGATATCCCATCACAAACAAACAAATATAAAGCAAAAAACATGTGTTAGGGATATATGATACGAGTAAATACTTTTCTTGATATTTTTTTCTTACCAGGAGGTATTTACTAAAATAAATAGTTAACAGTCTAATGTGACGGGATGCCCCGAGCTCCTAGTAACAGCTTGCTTATACATAAAGAGCTATTGTTTAACTAAATAAAATAATACGTATTAGCTCTAAAACGGTTAGGGTTGTCACAATGTCTCAATATAGGTGTATTTTTTTTTAGTGACCTTGTAGGTACCTATTTATGTTTGAAGTCGGTAATATTTTTTTGTAAAAAAGTTTATATTACGCGCCAAATACGGCGTGCTTTTGAAAGTGCTTTTATCATTTCATAATTTTTAATGTTTTGTTTTCCTAATAGGAGTAGTTTTGTGGCTTTTGTATAAAAACTAAAAACAAGCGACATTAGTTAGTAAATCTCATTTGCCCAATAATTACACATGATACAGTGCACTTCAACCGAAACACAGTGATGCGTTAACATTACTAATTCATGGAAGAATAACTGACACTGTGGTACCGACATGGGTTAGACCTCTTAATAGTTTATCTACCGTTAACTGTCTGTTAAAATATCTAGTAGTGTAGTATCGAAACTGATATTAGTGCGTTTCGATGTCGACGATGGATAGAAAACCCAAAAAGTGATTTACGGCCAAATGTCAGGTTCGCTACTAGTTAGCTATAAAATAACTAATTCTAGTAGCGAAACTGACATTTGGCAGGTAGTTAACAGTAGATAAGTTATTGCGACCTGCCGTTAGGAAGCTAGAACTAAACCTTGTCGACAGATTGATTCTTCATCATTATTAAGTTTAAGTTCGCAAAACTATAGGCAAAGCTAAACCTTTACGCGATTGGTCCAATTCGCGTTTGTTCCAATACGCGATTGGTCCAATTCAACTTATTCGCGTTTAGACCAATTCGCGGTTGGACCAACTAGCGATTGGTCCCATTCCCGATTGGTATATTTTGCGGTTGGTCCAATTCGCGGTTGGTCCATTTCCAAATTTAAGCAATTAAATAACAGCTTTTAATATATATATTGTCCTACATTTATTTTTAATCATCAATCATGTTATAAACTTCTACCAATAAATACCTAGTAGTTTCGTGCAATATCAACCAAACGAAATAAATATATTTTTTGGACCAACCGCGAATTGAACAATTGCGAATTAAAACTAACTGCGAATTGGACCAACCACAAATTGGACTAAACGCAAATTGGACCAACCACGAGTTGGAAATTTTTTGAACATTTGACCAATCGCGCCTAAAGGAATTTCGTTTGTTAGAGACAACCCTTATTCATGCTATACATAAACACAGCAACTCTACATCTGTCCTTTCGTTAGTTAGCTTTATAACTCGAGAACCACTAAACCGACATACAAATAAATCTACTTTTGACATAGTTATAATAAATCATAAACGAAGTGTGGGTTGGAGGCCTTTCCTCGAGATGGACCGACGACCAGGTGAAGGTCATGGGTAACTACTTGATGTGGGTAGCGAAGAAACGGTCGTGGTGATATTTGAGGGTGGTCTATGTTCAGCAATGGACGTGTTTCTGAATGACATGTGTTATTGCTTGTTGATAGGGCGTTATCTAACCTAAGTATATGATTATAAACTAGCTTTCGTTCACTGCTCTGACCGCGTGTATCTTGTTTCCCCATACAAACTTTGGACCCCCGTTTTATCCTATTAGGGGGTGATTTTTAGAAAATCCTTTTTTAGCGGATGCTCACGTCATAATAACTATATGTGTGCTAAATTTCACCGCAATCCGTTCAGTGGTTTGAGCTGTGTGTTGATAGATTAGTCAGTCAGTAATGGTATGTAGGAACATATCAATACTAATATTATAAAACTGAAGAGTTTGTTTGTTTGAACGCGATAATCTCAGGAACTACTTGTTCAAATTGAAAAATTCTTTCACTGTTGGATAGCCCATTTATCGAGTAAGGCTATAGGCTATATAACATCACGCTACGACCAATAAGAGCGGAGCAGCAATTAGAAATGTTACAAAAACGGGAAAAATTTACGCATTCGAAGTTGCGCGGCACAGCTAGTTGTTAGATAATATAGTACAAGTGCTTTATTATGTTACATGTTCATGTTTTGGTGATTTGATAATTCGTAGTATTAACGCGTTGGCTATATTTACTGCGGAACTAGCATATTTTTTCTTGTAGGTACTCAAGCGATAACACGACTAGATATGATATGTGCTTGCAAAAAGTCTAATGCCGGCTCCATACGTTTTCCCCAACGTCAGTCTCAACGCCACTCGTTCAACGTGTAGATCTAGATTATCGCTCGTCCCAACGTTGGCGCCAATGCTATTTTCTAGCTCCACATATTGGGGGAATGGCATTGGGACCGACCGGGTGTTAGATATGCTACACACATTTTCGGCTCGGTATCATTCGGCAAAGCCAGAACTACCTGATCGGCACTTGTTAATAAAGCCGACCATGTGTAGTAGTTGCTTCGGGCCGGCTTTGTTCAGTTCGGCAAGTACTGCCGATCCCAATCTGCCGACCCGCTTAAGTGTGGAGCCTCCTTAACAAATGACAACAGGGGTCCAGTAGATTCGTAGCAAATTGAATGTGACAGACGGACAGTCAGAAACACAAGTGATCTTATAAGGGTTCCGTTCCTCATACGAAGGTAAGACGAAAGGCAACCCTAGAAACGCAAAAAGAGCTCCAATCATTAGAAATATTTGACAGTGTTACCAGTTCACAGGAACCACTCGAAACCAAAAAGGAAAAAATAGAATATTATAATCAGAAACAGAATAACCTAATGGCTAAGGCATCGGTCTCGCAATCGTGAGTTCGTGGGTTTGAATCCTGATCATTATACTACCGACGTGAACCCACTCCTAACACAAGCCATAGAGCTTAGCTGGAGGGGTTGACAGGATTGCTAGTAACGTGGCACCACAATCCCACAAAAAAAAAAACTTGTTAGTTATACATAAAATAGATATTATATGGGATATAGGCAGTCCACTGTTACTTATTGCTACTATTTTTAGAAACTCAAAACTTTATCTACTACTCATTATGAAAAAGAGAAGAATGACTTGAAGAGTTGACCTTAGCTATACGAATAGTGAAAGAGCGGTTTTGTGTTTAATTAATGTCAAAAAAATACACAACATTTTTATATTCACAACATTTCTTGCAGAGGGTCCATCGGTAACATGGGAGAAGATACAGAAGCTTCCAGAAGGAGCTGTCATCGACTATTCGAGTCTCGAAACCCCGACCACGGACAATGTGCACCACATGTTGGACAAACTCGTCGTGGTCAAACTCAATGGTGGTCTTGGCACCTCCATGGGGTGTAAGGGACCCAAGTCTGTGATCCAAGTGAGGAACGACCTCACATTCTTGGATTTGACTGTGCAGCAGATTGAGGTGAGTTTTGTTATGTCACTTTGGTATACCAATCACTTCTGTAGGTGTCCACAGAAGTGATTGGTATTTGCTGTGGACTTGTCACGAAAATTCGTTCGGTGATTAATGTGTGATTGATAATTAAGGTGACGCAATGGGGTGCGTTTGACTGGTCTGTAAGAAGTTGTGAGTTCGATTACTAAAAAGTACACCATTGTTGTGAGTTGAATCAGACAAATGCTGTTCCGGGTACAAGCCCTAATACAATTAACGGATAATAAGATAATAAATAATGGTAATGATCTCCTAACCGATAATATAATACGGCAGCCAATCTCATCAGATATTATAGTGCACAAGGGAGTGCTCAGACACAAGTGCACTCCCTCCAATGGGATGGAAATCCGACAGGACTGGAGAGAGATTGGGCGCAGGGCCGACGGTTTAACTTGCTCTCCGAGGCACTTTTCGAAAACGGTCAACCATCAAACGGTCAAACCATCTATGGACCAACAGTGGTCAATTTCTGCTCGATCCCCACTAAGTCAGAGATCCCTCAAAACATTCAAACTCTGAACCAACACTTTTGTTTCTCACAAAAGTATGTCCCGGGGAATCGAATTCACAACCTCTTGGACCGCAGTTGTAAACGCTCCTACTACAGCGCCACTGAGGCAGTCAAATGACTAAATGACTGCCTCATCTATACTCTGCTAGCTGTCCCGGCGAACTTCGTACTGCCCCTTAATTTTTTTTGTGATTTTTTCAATATTTTTATAGTTATTCTGCTATTTGGGACAAAGACAAATACAACAAATTAAAGATCATGAAATTTGGCCCAGGTTGTTGAGTTATAAATGGTGTAACAACCCGAATTTGTTTTATCAATAAAGTGTAGGGATATTCCGTATTTTGTTGATTATAAAAAAAACTAGAAGTATTTTGTTAAGAAAACTGGGTATAGTAAGAATCTGAATTTTATAATCTATAATTAAAAATAAAATTCAAAGTATTTAATATTATTTTATTAAATAAATTATTAAATTTGCCAAATTCTGAAAGTTACGTCGTTTTATAAAATCTGAAAATTTGATTTAAATGACTAAATTTAATTATATATTTTTTTTATAAGTCAGTAATCTGTGTTGCCACCCTATACGTAAGTTATACGTGAGTTAGTGGTTTACTTTTTTAATATAAGTGAAAAGTGCAGAGTAACTTTCTCAGAAATATCTAGAAGGATTTCATAATGGGAATAGAGTAAAATCATTGCACTTAGGATAATTCTACAATCAATGCGTCAAAGTGTTTTTTGTATCCGTTATATCAATGTTTAGACACGGCCAACGGGCCTATAGCGGGTGTCTACTGTTTTTGTGGAAGTAGTCTTATAGCATATTATTATAGTATGGTATACATACTATAATAATATGCTATAAGACTACTGCAAAGAGTTTGGCCTAAAACTATGCCACACTGAGGGAAAGTACCTTAAATATTTTAGATTAGAACATTTTACTGAAAGGCAACCTAATTATGATTTAAAAAATAAATCTAAAATAAAACTGCATTCAAAGATTCTTAAATAATCGCCTGTCTGAACCGGTAATCGAATCCACAAAATATGAATATAAAAACAACCTATTATAACTTTTAAACTTACGCGTTGCATTATAAATACAATATGACACGGGAATAAACGCGTTTAATCTAGGTAAAGTTATTTACCTTATGCTTGACGTTTTGATCGGGTTACACCGACCGTGGTCACAAGCTGACTGGGGGGGCAGGGCGGGCGTCACGACTCCGTGTGTGAGGCGGACGTTTCTTCATCCACCCTCACATTTTCTTGTTTCTTCCAAGTACCCGCGCACACAACACTAACCGTGTCCCTATTCTGTAAGTCGACCGACGGGTGCCTATTCTGATATCTACACGATTGCGAACTAAAACGAGGTGGTGTTAATTTAATCACTGGATTCCACGTCGGAGATAGTTTAAATCCATCTTCTCGATTGAAATTTTTGTATTTTTTAATTTCAATCGCTTCTCGCACTACTCTGGAGTAAAAGTGGCGATCGGTGGAGAGGACTTCCGTGCGGTGAAATTCGATCCAGTGATTAGTGTCCGTTTGTAATATATGTTCGGCAATCGCGGACTTGTTAGTTTGACTTGGTATTGCGCAAGTAATGCATACCGACTGTCTTTGCGCCGGGAACAAAAATTACCACCATCGTGGGCACACCGAAGGATGTCTTGGCATTACAAACACCAGGGGTCTACAAAATAAATTGCAGCTGCGGGAGTTCATACATAGGCCAAACGAAGCGGTCCATTGCTGAACGGGTCAAAGAACATATTGCAGCTGTTAAGAACAGACAAACTAACAAGTCCGCGATTGCCGAACATATATTACAAACGGACAATAATCACTGGATCGAATTTCACCGCACGGAAGTCCTCTCCACCGATCGCCACTTTTACTCCAGAGTAGTGCGAGAAGCGATTGAAATTAAAAAATACAAAAATTTCAATCGAGAAGATGGATTTAAACTATCTCCGACGTGGAATCCAGTGATTAAATTAACACCACCTCGTTTTAGTTCGCAATCGTGTAGTTATCAGAATAGGCACCCGTCGGTCGACTTACAGAATAGGGACACGGTTAGTGTTGTGTGCGCGGGTACTTGGAAGAAACAAGAAAATGTGAGGGTGGATGAAGAAACGTCCGCCTCACACACGGAGTCGTGACGCCCGCCCTGCCCCCCCAGTCAGCTTGTGACCACGGTCGGTGTAACCCGATCGAAACGTCAAGCATAAGGTAAATAACTTTACCTAGATTAAACGCGTTTATTCCCGTGTCATATTGTATTTATAAAAACAACCTGTATTTTTATGATACCACTCAAAAGGGAATCATTAGGATATTTTTTTTCTAATTAACTTTAAATACGATTTATTTTTAAAATCAAATGAAGTGTTTCTGGTTTCTTCAGTAAAATGTTCTATCTACAATATTTGAGGTACATTCCCTCCGTGTGGCATATTTTTGTGACAACCTGGTATATAATTATTATATAACCAGTGAATAGAAGAGCACGTTCATCATTCCGTTATGTCATGTAACGTGACTAGGCCAGCTATACGCTGAGTCATCGTCACTCAGCAAGATTTATTACATTTTTCCTTAGTTTTTTTGTTTTTTAGTTTTTTTTCTAATGACATCAGCATCATAAGTATCCAATTTGTCTGCACGGTATACCTTTTTTTGCTGTTACTCGAAATTTGATTCATTTTTGCAGTAACACGAAGTTCTTTATAAACTATGCGTAGTAATATTTTTGCTTATAGAATAAATTGGAAAAAAAACTCTGTTTATCAGTAATCACGACTAATCCGCTTAGTAGATATTGATTAAATAGGTACAATAAATTTACATTCAATTCTATTACAAAGCCAACCGAACCATTATTTTAAAGACTACACTAGCGTAGCTCGTATTAGGCCTGTATTGTACATACGATTAACAAACACAAACTACACTAAACCAACGTTTATGAATCTTTTAAAGCTCTGTTCCGAGTAGGATATTAAACTCACAGTACTTGCATATCAGTCGTATGCATTTTCCCTCAGCGGGAATTGCATACGACGAGTATTCGACAATACCGCAAGTCCTTTAATAAAATATAAACATGCACACAACATATATATATTACAGGTCTTAATAGCGTGAATTATTTAAGGTAAATGTTGATAAACTTTCGCGATTTGTACACATTATGTAAATATATATATATATATTACGGGTGTTAATCGCGTGAATAATTTAAGGTAAAATACCTTAAAAAGTGAAAGAGTTTTCATAATGTGTACAATCGCGAAAGTTTATCAACGAGTTCTCTAATATCCAAACGTGAACAGGTGGTACTAAGGATTTTTCGGGAGTAGTTATTTCAGGTGTAAAAGTGAGTACTTGACTCTGATAATAAAACCGATGTTAAACGGTTTCGGAGGTCCGAGTTAGCAGTTAGTAAACATCATTCACATTACTGATTCTCCTACCTGGTCACATTAGGTACTTACTTTAGCTCTCAATTTCCAGCATCTAAACAAAATATACAAATGCAACGTTCCCCTAGTCCTGATGAACTCGTTCAACACTGACGAGGACACGCAGAAGGTTATTAGGAAGTACCAGGGTCTGAAGCTGGAGATCCATACCTTCAACCAGTCCTGCCATCCGAGGGTTAACAGGGAGTCTCTGCTGCCTGTGCCCAAGCAGCATGATGTACAGGCTGATATTGATGCGTAAGTTTTTTGACTTTCCCAATTTTGTGTATATTTGTATTTCACGTAGCATAGCACATGCGATAGCGATTGTTATGTATGCGCTCATAATATGCTAAATAAATAAAACCTACAGATCTTCTGAAGGGGAGCAATAAGCCTATGGTTACAACAGCAACAACATTTGCAACTTAAAGTTTTTAGGCCAGAGTTAGCTGCTGATGTCCAGGTTTTACGGGATGATGATTTTCAGCCCTCACGGAATGTTTCCCGGCAGCACCCTGAGCGGGATGACGAAAGTCCTACGTTTTCTAGTTACTCTAAGGATATTTTTTGGGGTTTTTTTACAAAATATGTATGCGATTTATGATGGAAAAGAAATCCCTAAACTCACAAACGATACTTTTTACACATCTCGAAACTATTTATCTCTTTTGAGATTAACAGTATAACTAAAAAAGATAATAACATCATGACACTGAACATGAGGGAGGCTAGACTACACACATGGGTCGACACATTCGGTTCGGCACTTGCCTAACCCAACAAAGCCGAACTACCACGCATGTTCGGCTTTATTAACAAGTGCTGATCGGATTCAAAAGCTGTTTGGCTTTTTTCGTTACGTTCATCCATATATACCGCCCGGCCTGTGCCGTATGATGCCGGGCCGAACATGTGTGTAGCAACTGCTTCTGTGGCGCGGTGGAAGTGTATCCGACTGCTACGCAAGAGGATGTGGGTTCGATCCCCACCCAGGATAAAACTTTGTGTGATGAGCACGATGGTTTATACTGTGTCTAGGTGTTATTTATCTATAATATGTATGTATTTAGAAAATATAGAAGTATGTTGTCAGTTGTCTGGTTGCCATAGTACAAGCTCTGCTTAGTTTGGGATCAGATAGCGTTGTGTGAGTTGTCCCAAGATATTATATTATTATTATAACTACACTAAAACTCGTTTTACATGCGGCCATTATTGTTTCAGTTGGTATCCCCCTGGTCACGGCGACTTCTACGAATCATTCCACAACTCAGGTTTACTCGAAAAATTCATTAAAGAAGGCAGGACTTACTGCTTCATCAGCAACATAGACAATCTTGGAGCCACAGTCGATCTGAACATCTTAAATCTACTTCTGAACCCTGACCCTCAAAAACCTATTTCGGAATTCGTCATGGAAGTTACTGATAAGACCAGAGCTGATGTTAAAGGTGGAACCTTAATCCAATATGAAGATAAACTCAGACTTTTGGAAATTGCCCAAGTTCCAAAAGAACATGTTGATGACTTTAAATCCGTCAGCCAGTTTAAATTCTTCAATACAAATAATCTTTGGGCTAAATTAGATGCTGTGCAAAGAGTAGTGGAACGTGGTTCTCTAAATATGGAAATAATTGTCAATAACAAACATCTTTCTGATGGTTTGAACGTCATTCAGTTGGAAACTGCTGTAGGTGCAGCCATGAAGTGTTTTGAAGGTGGAATAGGCGTCAATGTACCGAGAAGTCGGTTTTTACCGGTCAAGAAAACGTCAGATTTGCTGCTAGTGATGTCCAATTTGTACAGTCTCTCCCATGGCTCTCTAGTGATGTCCCCACAGAGGATGTTTCCTTCGACTCCTCTAGTGAAGCTAGGTGATAATCATTTTGCGAAAGTGAAGGAGTTCTTGAACAGATTCGCGACGATACCTGATTTGATTGAGTTAGATCATCTGACTGTGTCAGGAGATGTTACTTTTGGCAGGGGTGTGGCGTTGAAGGTGAGTCAAAATCCATATTATTTTATACAGTGTGATTTGTCCTGCCCGTGGCTTCGTTACTTTACACCAAATAACTTTGTAAAACGGTGGTGTATGTATGTATGTTCGCGATTTTCTCGAAAGCTAGTTATCCGATTTAGATGGGGTTTTCGCTATTCGCCTTCAATTTTTTCTGGAAAGGTTTAAGAATATAAAACGTTGTCCTAGCTTATAAAATATCAGAGATATAGACTAAAATATAGGAGTGAGTTTGCGAAATTTACTTTCTGTGATGTGCTTGATAATGTTTTTTCCTTGAAGGCGGTTAATTTTTCTTAAAAACGTTATATCTATACTAATATTATAAAGCTGAAGAGTTTATTTGTTTGTTTGAACGCAGTAATCTCAGGAACTACTGATCCGAATCGAAATTTCTTTCACTGTTGGATAGCCCATTTATCGAGGTTGACGGACGAGACGAAGTTGCGCGGGACAGCTAGTGTTTATATATAACTTGCTGTCCCGCGCAACTTTGTCTGCGTACATTTTCCCCGTTTTTTTGCAACATTTTTCATTGCTGCTTCGCTCCTATTGTTCGTAGCGTGATGTTATATAGTTATTCCTTGATAAATGGGCTATCCAATAGTAAAAGAATTTTTCAATTTTGTGCAGTACCTAGTTCCTGATATTACCACTTTCATACAAACAAACAAACTCTTCAGCTTTATAATATTAGTATAGATTATATTTAAAAAGAAGAAGTTTATGTACTAAGTTTTAAAATTATTTGCACTCGAGTCCAGTCACTGACATAGTCATTTAGGACCTTATAATTATGAGTAATGATAATTTGGACTATATTAACTTTATAAAATTTTATAAGCTACGGGTCTTAATCGCGTAAATATTTTATTTTAAGGCTAAATACCTTTGTTTATTGCCCGACGTTTCGACCGTATTGCAACGGCCGTGGTTACGGGTAGACTGATTCAGCTCAGCGTCGCCTCCGAGAAGCGCGGGTTTCGGAAACTACCCTCGCTTAATTTTAATCTCTCACTATTACGGAACCGTCGGTACTTCGACACACAACACTAACGACATCTGCACACTGGCGCGTAATGTTTGTTCGGCGGTGTATACACTTGCTGATCACTGGATTCCACGATGTTGACAAACGATATTCATCTTCTCGGTTGAAATTGACTTTGTGTCAATTTCCCGTAGTTTATACAATTCTATAATGTGTTCAAATCGCGAAACTTCACGAACGTGTATATTAACTTTGTCATTTTTATTTTATTACAGGGTACAGTAATAATAATCGCGAACCACGGTGACCGTATCGACATACCATCAGGAGCTGTACTAGAAAATAAGATCGTATCAGGAAACCTACGTATATTGGATCATTAGACCCTTTATATAGATCTATAGTTAGTCTGCTACTTCAATTGCTTTAAAATCGTGTTAAAATTGTCTTTAAATGTCAAAGTAATTGTCACTTTCATAGTAGAATTACGTTGCCATTGTTAGACGATTTTGAGGCAATTTTAGTGTAATTAATTTAGTAGATTTGGGCGCTGGTGTCGTAATGTTCTTGAAAGTACATTATAATTAGATACGTAGAATTGTATAACTGTATCCAACATGTTTCGGAACTTATGGCCATAGCACGCTATACTAAGTTTAGCCAGTTTTACTAAAAAAATGGTTTTCTATAAAGTGGGTTTACAGACGATAGTTTTACGTGATAACGTCATAGGAAAACATTGATGACATTGTTAATTGGCGGACACGCACGCATACGCCCGACGGCCACAATACTTTAGCTTATCAGCAGGCGGAATATGACGGACCGTGACATTAAGCCAATCAGCAGGCGGAACGTGACGGATAGTGACATTCAGCCTATCAGCAGGCGGAACGTGACAGACCGTGACGTTCAGCCTATCAGCAGGAGGAACGTGACGGACCGTGACAATTTTTCGTGCGTGCATCCGGGCATCGATTTATAAGACGTTATCATGTCAAAAATTAACCCAAAATAAAATAAGAAAAAGTCAAAAGTGCCGTATTAAAAACAATTACAATTCACTATTTTTTCGTGCAATATTAATAGCCTAAAAGTTTTAAAATTTCATCGACAAAAAATATTTTAAGAGAGTTAGTCGATAGCGTAGTCGTCCGTGCGTTTAAATTTAAACTATATTATGCATTAAATTACTGTTAAACATGGATTTGCGGTACCTACGTTTTTTTACTGTAACGATTTTAACTCGCCATGTCATTAGACCTTATCAGTCTAAGTTACGAAAGTATCGCATGTGCTACAAATCTTAGTCAAGACACTCTGTATTTACAATACAATTCCTACAAAAAGATAAAATATATTCCTACAAAAAGATAAAAAAAATACAAGTTAAAATGGATACAATTTTAAACTATAAAAGTACACGTAATAAAATAATTTTACTATAGCCAGGTCAAGGGAATAGCCAGCCATAAAAATGATGTCCACAGACACTCATCTAAATGACGTTCACAAAAGTGACGGTCATCTGAAATTATGTTCACAGAAGTGACGGCCACCGAAATGATGTCCACGTAAAAGACGTATATTGAAATGATATTCACGAATTTATATTAAGTTTTTAAATTCATCACAATTAATTATAGTAATTTTTATAAAGTGTTTTTGCAATATTAAATTATAAATGTGCGCAGGTCGCATCTCTATAGCTTTTTAATAAAAGTTGTATAGTGCAATTATATATAAAAATACTAAATACTGTATATTAATATTTACGTAATTAAAAATATTTCTTATATAAATACAATTTTTAATTTATTTTATTTTGATTTTTTAAACGAATTTATTACCAAAAACTGTACATATATACATCAATCGGACCACGTACTTTTGTTAATTTAGAAAACTATAAATCTATGGTTTAATGGGGAATTGAAATTAGTCTAGAACCTGTATACATAAGACCTGCGTAAAAAAGGCAAGAAAAGCGAAAAAGTTACAATAGAATTAAAACCTTATCCTTTAAGACATAGAGTTGAAACTTCCATGCTTAATTTTGTCAGCGCGCGTCGCGATGATAAAACCTATATAGACATAGAGACTGGACTAAACAGTAACCCTCGGATCAATTACTAAAGGCTAGATGTAAAGTTATTTTATATATCTAATACGTGAAAATAATGTCTTAAAATAAGACAGATATATATCAGTGTTGTTTCCGTCAGAAAAACGATCTTACTATATCTTGGTTCGAATTTCGAGTCATAATATAGCACAATTGTTTTTCTCTTTCTTTCGTTAATCTACTACTCGGTAGATGTTTGTCTCTTTCTGTAATATGAAAAGTGCATTAGTTTCTCTTTTAAGGTTCTCGTTAGGATTTTGTTGTTGCTCTGAGTTATACCTCACAAAAATGACAACTCTCTAGACAGAGACAACGCGACTGTGCGGCAAATACCTGTCTCTTTTTCTGTTGGTCTGTAATGACAATACAGTAGACAACGGCCATAAAGACATAGACATAACTACTGTTATTAGAGACATCTACTGGCCGCACGATTGTTTTGTCTCTCTCACACGCTTTGAAGCTTGTATTTACTTCATACCTGGAAGGGATCAATCAGTCCAGTCTCTATGTCTATGATAAAAACATAACAATTGAAATCAAACCTTAATGTTTAATCCATAAAGTTGAATTTAGCATGCTTGATTCGTCAGCGCGCAGCGATCGCCAGTTAAGCTTTGCCATTTAATTTCAACCGTATGGTATTAGAAATAGGGTTTCAATTGTCATTTTTTTTCTACTCTACCCCGGACCATTCTAGAACTATTAGTGATATTTTAACTTTACAGAATATCTAACTTGGTCGTATGTCTCGTTATTTATAGATTTTGTTTCACTTAAATAAATGTGTTCATAAGAATTACATGTTTTAAGTCTCATTTTGTATTTTAAATTGTAGATATTTTTTGAATGCCACTGAGATTTTGAGCCTTCATGAAAAGAAGTTAAGAAAAAAATGACCTGTCATTAAAAGAACAATGTTCCTTATTTAAAAATAAAAAGAAGAATTAGCCTTACAACTTTAAAACAGTGTTAAATTGTTACAAGGAAAATACTAATAACTTTATGTTCTATGTCATAAGGTTCAAATTCGAATGTATCAATTCTCAGCAAATTCGGTATTTGTAATAAAACGGGCGAAATTACATCGCCGTTTGAATGAAAAATACAAATCAAATCCCACAGACATCGAATCAAAGTTGATTTGATTTGACGTCTGTAAATAGTTTAATAAATTCGTACAAGTATGTAGGTTAGGTAGTTGTGCATTAGTTTAAGAGATAGTGCCATTTGGTAGTCAAACTGTTGTAATAAATGATTTATTGAAAATATATGCTTTTTATTTATTAACCTATTTAAAACTACATTGCAACGTCTCAAAAAGATTAAAATCATGCTTAGAAATATGTTTAACTAGCTGTCCCGTCCAACTTCGTTTGCGTTAATTTTTCCGTTTTTTTTACATTTTTCATTGCTGCTCGGCTTCTATTGGTCGTGGTGTGATGTTATATAGCTTATAGCCTTCGATAAATGGGCTATTCAACAGTAAAATACATTTTCAATTCTAACTAGTAGTTCCCGAGATTATTGAGTTCAAACAAACATACTTTTCAGCTTTGTAATATCAGTAGACACGGGCTCGCTACGATCACGGGCTCGCTACGATATATATCGTAGCGAGCCCGTGTCTACTGTTTCAACTTTTGTTGTAAATGTAAGTTTAAGGATTTTTTTTTAATTAAAAGTACCCCTTATATTTTTTTTCTTCAATGTGTTGTGTCATTAGCAATATAGATATCTACTTAATTCCCACTTTATACTACTAGATTCCTAGTATAAACGCAGTAAATTGATTGTTATAGGGAAGGAATCTTTTTGGTAAAAGGACATTACGGTATATGGATATTATGAGAAGGGCATATAATGGGGTATTTTGGGAAAGAGGTATTTCGGGAAAGGAACCGATTTGAACCACCTTCTAAGAATTGGGCCTTTCTGAGCCCGAACGACTTACATAAAAATATTAATATTGTGTGGTAAGTTTGCTACCATGCATTCATTAGAAGGTTTTTTTTAGTTTTAACAATAAAGAAACAAGGCCGATGTTATTATTATTTATTAAAAAAGTAGAAATAAATACTTACTTACAAACTAAGCCAAGCCACGGCATTTTGTCTGTTTCTTTTATACTGAAACATATCCATTTATACAGTTTGAATGAACACTCATTCTAACTGTTTATTGGATGTTTCAGAATAGCAGCAAGGCAGAAAATCTATTTAACAACCCTTTATATACATCCCGGGAGCCCAGGTCCGGATTCAGAAGTTAGTTTGGTGGGGGAAACACCATTGTCTCGAGGGTGCATTTGATTCAACATCGGTACACCACCGAGGGAATTGCCTGCCTAAACACTGTGATCCAGTATAAAAATTGTCAAATTCCCCAAAAAAAGTGATTCAGTGGAGTCTGGAGGAGCAATTGCCTGTTTACCCCCCCCCCCCCCTCCCTTGTATCCGCGCCTGCGGAAGCCTGAATATAGCTAGTCAAACCTATAGATGTAACGAACGGCACGAGGAGTGCGGAGCAAAGTTTAAGTAACTATCGATTGACTATCGACTCTAATGACTGTTTTATACAACGTTATTCTTGGTATAGTGCAAACCTGAAAGTAGATTGCTCAGAATCAGTAACGCAATCCATTGGGGTAGTTTTTGGACCATGTTATATTTTTCAATTAATTAAATAATAATTTAAAAATATAACATGTCACACACACAATCATTCTAACAGTTCAAATCCTGTTCACAATGTGATGTGAAATGTGATCATCACCTACTTTTCAATAATAACCATGGATGGCGCTTTGGGAGTGTATCCGACTGCTATGCAAGAGGTCGTGAGTTCTATCCCCACCCAGGATAAAACTGTGTGATGACCACGATGGTTTATTCTGAGTCTGGGTGTTATTTATTTATAATATATATGTATTTAGAAATATATATGTATGTTTATCGGTTTTCTGGTTTACATAGTACATGCTCTGCATAGTTCGGGATCAGATAGCTTTGTGTGTTCCAAGATATTATTATTACCGCCCCCCCCCGTTGCGCCCAGGGCCTAGGGCGGCAAACACTGCAAATCCGCCTCTGTTTGTGTACGCTTTAAAAGCTCAAAAAGTTCTACACCGAATGAGCTCCAATTTTTAAGAAATTCATTACTAGAGTAACAGACAATTAACGGCAGATACGTCACTGAGACCGGCCGTTACAAGTTATCATTGATACTATCAATCAACTGATAGATAGGTACTGAAAGTACAACGACATGATTTAAAAGTGAACTATCAATATATAGGTAAGTACGCAACTTTGATATGCTCAGTCGATATTGAAAAATATTAGTGTGTCTAAAGGGACCATTTTTTACGGCAATTTGTGGCAATGCTGTGGAAACTCTCCAATATTGATTTGATGCTTGCTGGACGGTCGCTGAGCGATCTAGTTTCCGCAATGTTGCCCGGCCAATTTTGTTGTTGTTTCAGACGCCCTTTATTTTATTGTTGCCGGGTGGTGTAGCCCGTTTAGGAGACTGGATCATGCGCCATACAATTGTAGACATATTGCTATTATTGGCAGAGCAATAGTGCCGCCACAAATTGCCGTAAAAAATGGCCCGTTTAGACGCCCTTTAATTTTGAAAATCGACTATCGATAGATACGCAGCCTTGTGCTCACGACTCTTGTCCTACTATTCCAATCATAACTCAGTAGTAGGTTCGTATTTTTCCCCGGGTATCCTGCTCGCTATGATGCTGGTGACCGCTGCGAGGACACACAGCACCGCGCTGGTGGCCACTGCACTCCATAATGAGGGGTAATGAAGCAAACAGGCGCCATCGTTGGAGTACGCACATGTCCATTCTGGAAAAAAAATTAAAGTTAAAAAAGATGTTGACTCTTTTTTATTATAGAAACCTGCTTTTTAAGATAACTAGCAATGTAGGATTGTGGGTCTCGCATTACTAGCAATCCTGTTAACTTCTTCAGCTAAGCTCAATGGCTTGTGTTAGGAGTGGGTTCTCGTCGGTAGTATAATGGGTAGGACTCGAACACGCGACCTCACAATTGCGAGTCCGATGCTGTAGCCATTAGGCTACCGCCGCTTCTATACCGTCTTTCATCTGATACTTTTAATGGAGCAATCATTGTATGTATATATATATATATATATATATATATATATATATTGCGAATGGAAGTTGCGCGGGTCAGCTTGTATAGATATATATATATATATATATATATATATATATATATATCTATACTAGCTGACCCGCGCAACTTCGTCTGCGCGAATTTAATTTTCCTCGTTTTTGCAACTTTTTTCATTGTTGGTCCGGTCCTATTAGTCGTAGCGTTATGTTGCATACGCAACGTAGGAATCCTGTTAACCCCTTCAGCTAAGCTCAATGGCTAATAGAAATCGGGTGCTCTAGTGACAGAACATTATGTATGGAGCTATTCACACTTAGTACGATACTAGTTTTTGTCGTTTTTTGTATTATTTTTATGCAAATTTTATACAATTGTACTATTATTACAAATTGTTTTGCCATTAAAGCAACCGAGTTTTGTTCGACGCCCAACTAATGGCAAAGGGCGCTAACTGTACCTATATACGATCACAACCGTATATTAAAAAGGGGAGTTTTGTATAACTACTTAGTAAGATAATCGCGAAAACTGGCTTATCGATTAATCGATAATCTTAACATTATTGTAAAGAAAAGGCAAATAGAAAACTGAAATAGAATGTCACTATCATATCAATTTCTGGGGTATTTGAAATTCAAATATCCCATAGATACAATGACTATGAGCTATGGTAAAAATGAAATATTTTATACCAATACCACAGATAATATAATAGCCACAAAGTACATTGTATAATATATTACATTACATTTTTACATTGTATAATTTATGCATTAATAAGTACATGTTCGCGGGAAACTTTACAAACATACATGTTTGTAAAGTTCCCCGCGACACAGGGCTTGTTCCCTAATGCGGGAGTCGTTTATTTTTTTTTTAAATTGACTGTAAGTGTGCTTAGATCTAAATTACGTAGCGTATTTTGATGACGTTTTCGCTATTCAGATGATTTCTGAATGGTTTATATGCTTACTGGAATAGTTCATTAATAACTTACTGCTAATGCCCATGTAGAGTATATGCCCAAATATGAATGATAATAGCGACACCACCGCGAAAGATCCGCCGACTGCTATCGCCTTGTCCGCCGGTCGCACAGAGCGGAGTATCACCATACCCATCAACAGGAAACTTGACCCTGGAATATAAAGGAGAGGTTATAGAGAAAATAGATCAGATGTTATGTATTTGCTTGTAACTTCACTTGTATTTAGGTAGATATATCCTGGAATTCTGCAATCAATATTTCATAAATGATTGCCTCTGTGGAGCGGTGGGATTGTATCCGACTGCTATGCAAGAGGTCGTGGGTTCGATCCCCAGCCAGGATAAAACATTGTGTGGTGAGCATGATGGTTTATTTTGTGTCTGGGTGTTGTTTATCTATAATAAGTATGTGTTTAGAAACATTTAAGTATGTTTATCGGTTGTCTGGTTTCCATAGTTTATGCTCTGCTTAGTTTGGGATCAGATAACTTTGTGTGAGTTACCCTAAGATATTATTCACACGATTGGGTCTCATGCCAATGCACGACATAATTAATATAAATATATAAATTCATCGATACTTCGCCTGCGAGGAGGATTCTCCCTTTGTGTTGTAAGGAAGTAACTCCTAGTCCTCTACAATCGTATTTATTCTAGTGACGAATTGTGGGTAGGTATAAAACGGGGGGAATCGCTCCCCTCCCTTCCTTTCAAACTCACGACTGACACACCTATATTATGTCCAATTACAAAATTGTCAAGTCTATGTCATTATTGGCTAGTGTAGTCAGTCTATTGTTGACATCAAATTTTATCGGCTCACACTTGGCTGGTCAAATGAGTCAAATGGCACCCCTCCCCCCCTCGGGGTTCTTATTCACGTTCCTTTTTTTCCGTTTTCGCGGCAAGCCCGTGTGAGCTAACGCATGCGCGGTGCGCTCAAATATGTCCGCCGCATTAAGAATTTCTAAGCACATTTCTCTATTTACCATTATGACAAGAATTGCATTTTTTAAAAACAGAAAAATTTTAAGTCCAAACCCAGGAATCGAACCCGAGACTTTCGTATGCCAAACCGGGGCCGGAATCGAACCATCTAACCGGGACTATATTACTTAACCACTTAACCTCAAATTCTTGTATAATTCCTCCGCACGAGACAGCTCTCGCTTGCGCCATCTAGCCGAGTTAGAGAACTATTACGGCCAAATTATAAGCATTAATAAAGTAATTGGCAAGAAATGCCTATAAAAAATTACTATACCTAATTCTGACAAGATTTTGACAGTTCGCACTTGCCGCGAAAACGCAAAAAACAACGTGATTATGGAACCAGGTCTTGTTATTATGCAAAGTGAAAGTTTAAAAGTTGCAAGACAACGTTACGAACCAGCGACAGCCAACATGATGGTGTAGAAGACCTTGTACGCGGAGTACGCGGTGCGGCACGTCAGCAGCGCGCACGCGCCGCGCACCGCGCGCTGCGTGCCCGCGCCGCACGTGCAGTTGTGGAACAAGCTGGGAATGAGGTTTTTGTTCAGAAAAGAATCTTCATACAAAACCATTGACGTATAGACCTGAAGCGCGCCATACCTTTCAATTAAAAAGTAAATATTGACTGCGAAGCGTGAAGGAGAGAAAAAACTCGTGCGGCGTTTGACAGGTGTTGTCCACAAAGTAGCGTTGTCTTTTTTAGAGAGCGATCAATTTTGTGTTTTTGTGGTTATGGCGCAGTCCTGGTCTATAAGTCAATGGTTTTAAGATATATTATAACGGAGGAAGAAAAAATCTGACTGAAATTGGCTGGAAAATGTTTAGATTGTTATCATCAACTTAGGAATATACAGAAGAAAAACATGTTCTTCGAAAGGATTTTTTTCTTTTTTTTTAATTAATTAAGATAACTAGCAATGTGGAATTGAGTCCCACATTACTAGCAATCTTTGTAGCCCTTCCAGCTAAGCTGAAAGGCTTGTGTTACGAGTGGGTTCACGTCGGTAATACAATGGGTAGGATTCGAACCCCTCACGACCTCACGATTGCGAAACCGATGCCTAAGCCATTAGGCTATCGCCGCTTCTTATATATATTTGATGTAACAGGACCTGAACCTTAACTCTGGTCTTGTTATAATCGCCTTCAAATGGCAACTGATTTGTCCTCAGCTTTAACTGACTGAATACTGCGTACCCAATTACCATAGAAAACACGTCACTTGTTTCCACCTTATATTTACTAAGTCGCGATCTCCCCATTAAGAATCCAGCAGTTTCAGCAGCTCCAATTTGTAGCCACAGCATGCAGCAGCGCGCTTAGTCTACAGGCTGCGTCGATGACGAGCTGATTATTTTTAGGTAAGTACCTACAATGAGCTAAATTATCAAGTACACTTACAGGAATCCATTAAGATCTTCTGCTTCAGAACAGCCCGCGTTACAGGGAGAGAAGTATGTGGTATCTGTGTCCAGAGCACAGACTGGACTAAAGCCGTACTTCTCTGAGTTGCACCTGAATTTATATCACACGTGAAAATATTTTCTGGAACTTGAACCAAAAAAAAAGAAGTCGAACGAAGTGTTGAGAATTGAGGGAGTAAGATAGGAAGGCTAAGTTTCCATAACATTAACAAAAAGTAAAATAATCTTTCCAATTTCTCAACAAAAATATACTGGTTGGCTTTAGAATCTTCTACGCTATTTTTCGTAGATTATTAAAGAAGAATTACCCGCATTCGCTGCTACAACTGGGTTGTTCAAATCCATAGCTGTCAACGCCTGCTATGTCCCCAGTATCACAGCTGATGACCGCCATCACAGTGAAGAATATGGCGACGAAGACGGCCACCACTCCGCCCACGCGGGCTGCCGTGTTGGCCTTAACGCCATCGCTACGACGAGCTGAGAAACGGATTCTGAAGATCTGGTGGAGAAATTATAAGATTATTAATGGTTTTAACTCACTGATACTGGTTCTACAACTGGTTTGAGGACTAGTACAGTATAGGTGCTAGCAACTGATCTCGGGCCCCAAAGCTTTTCAGATCTTTAATATCATCAGCCTAATTTTTTTTGGAAAATGCCGTTCCAAAAAATGTTCTTATAATAAATTAAAAAACATTCAAAAGCAACCTATTTGCCTCGGAGAACAAAATGTGGAAAAACTTCTACCTATGGCATCTGTCCCACCAACGGCGAGTAGCGAGTAGCGATTTTATCACTGAATAACGTACAATAGATGTACAGTGTGAACGGTCAGCGATCAACTATAATATCTGTACGTATCTCTTTTGTTTACACGGGATTAGCGTTGCCAGGCGTCCGGATAAAGCCGGACATAGTTAGGCTTTATGATTGCGTGTCCGACCAAAATAAACGGTGTCCGGCTTTTCTTAGGCTTTTGGCAAACGAGTGAGCGCCGAGCGGTGGCCGAAAAGCGGTTTTGTCGTACCTACTTATTAATACTGAGACACAAATGCGCTTATTACACTACACTGAATCTGGGACCCTAAATCCTTAAAAAGAGCGGTGTAATAAGAGTTAGGGCCCTAAACAACAAATTTCAAGGCCACCTCGATTTAGGACCCTGATTCAGGGTAGTGAAATAGCCGTTAAAGTCCTCAATAATGTAGGGTGTCCTGTTTTTATAGCCAATTGTCCGGCCAAACTGGCTGATCTGTCCGGCTATTAAGTTTGGCAACCTGGCAACCCTACACGGGATCTACATACGTATGTACGTTTCTTGAGCGATGATCACTACTCGCTTTTGCGCCGGTTGGTGGGTCAAGCGCCTTAAAGTGGCAGCAAGGTGGACTGTTATCAGTTCCGCATTTAAGTAATGGTGCAAAATCCGTAGGACTAAGTATTTGTGCCGATCAAGATGTTCAGAACTTACCATTACAAAGAAGATGATGACCAACGATCTAAAGATGTCAGATAGAGTTCTCGAAGTCCGAGGATCTTGACGTATCGTCTCTACGTGGAATCTAGCCTGAAAACCAATATAAATATCAAGAACAGTCAACGAAATAAGTTGCTTAACAATCCAACTTTTCAAGGCATAAACAAAATTTTTCAATGAGAATGGACGAAAGTAACGACAGGTTACTCGATTGCGCCTAAATGATTGGTTATACCTACCTACGTCTGTGGCACGCGCTACAAGTTAAACGATTTGACATAAGTACTTACTTCAAGACGGGATTCGGCATTTGTTTCAATTGTGGCAGCTAAATAGGCAATATATTTTTTTTTAAAAGATAACTAGCAATGTGGGATTGTCGTCCCACATTACTAGCAATCCTGTTAACCCCTCCAGCTAAGCTCTTTGGCTTGTGTTAGGAGTGGGCTCACGTCGGTAGTATAATGGTCAGGATTCGAACCCACGACCTCACGATTGCGAGACCGATGCCTTAGCCATTAGGCTACCGCTGCTTATATATTGTTAAAATCTGTCAATGTGGAGCCAAATCTAAAGACTATTTTCGTGCTGGGAGGATTTAAGGTCTAACCATCTATTGCTGCTACCTACCTATTAGAATTATAATTTTGAAAATATAAATATTCTTAAAAGAAATTCGCTAAAATAAGAACATAAATATTATTTCACGTGAAATACCTGGATATAAGCTCTGTCGTAGTTAACATAGCAGAAGACAGCGGCGCTGAGGAACGACAGTCCCAGAGTCTGTACCACCAGCACCTTGTTGCGAATGATGCGACCCAAAGACGCGCCGAAGTCTGAAACATTAAAATAAGCATTTAGCATTCGGTTTTAGAGTACCTGAGCTCTTAAAGCAATGCACTTGATCTTAGGATCTAGCTAGAAGCAGCGACTTGCTTGCGCAAACAGTTTGTGCAAATTTGTGAAAAAATGTCAAAATACTTTATTCATTTAGCCACAAATAATAAATGATAAATAAATAAATTCTTTATTTGCACAAAAGTTGGTTCATCTGTGGTCTTTTTACTATTTAGTTCTTACAACTACAGTCAATAGTGACATGCAAATGTTATTTCGTTTAAATAAGATACCTGCTGAATTTGTTTCTAAATAATAAATGCAACGATTAAGAACGTCAGACAAAATTTGGAATAGAATGATTCTACATTTAATGCCAAGTTCGCAAGAGTAACGCCGTGAGTAAAGAACTTGGCAATAAAAACTCATGGCCACTTTTATTAAATGCCATTTTTTACAATATATTTGTACATACAGGGTGTAACAGAAAGGTGTGGTCATATTCAAAGGTTGGTATGTGCCCATCATACTGAGTGCACATACCTAATTTTATCAAAATCGGAGTACCCAAAAAAAATATTTATATTTATTTCATGCATTTAATTATAAATGAAAAAGTTATGAATTTAAAAAAGTATGACTTAAAAAGTTCCATGCCATAATAATTCAATCGAATTTTGTACAAGTAGAGGTATAAATCTTATGCTATACGCCTTTCATTACTTAATTTTGACAAAAAGAATATGCTTTATCTATGTAATAATAATGCAACCAGCTACGGCCCCATGGCAGGTGCAATACTGATAACATACCCTATCCGCTACTGAAATATGACCACATCTTTCTGTTACACCCTGTATACAGTAAAGCCGGTAAGGTGCTTGCGTAACTACATAATTGTTTAATAAGATTTATTGTTAGTCTCACGCATGATTGCGCAGATCCTGAAGAAATATAAATAAATAAAAATATACAAACCAGTATCAACACTGAGATCCTCAGGCTCAACGCAATCCTTCATCCTGGTGGGGAACAGCGTGTATAGGAAGGCAAACATGAAGGTGAGCATGCAGACAGACAGATGGGCCTCCCACCAGTCTTCGCGCACGGAGCTGGGACGCAGCCAGTTGTTGCCGCTCAAACCCAGAGAGAGGCGAATGGAGATTAAGATACCTGTGGATTTTTGTTCATAGTTTGACACATGGGCTTACAATTATGTAGAGGAGGTGGTGGATGTATACCCCCAAATGGTACGCCTGCTTATGCCTTTATTTCCTAAAGATGACTCGTGTAGAGGACACGTGTAGCTGGCACCGCCTGCACTTTTTGGGTGCGAACAATAATCCAGAATAAATTTGAAATGAATTTCTATCATCAGCTTGTGATCAGTTGGATTCCCGCGGGGCGTAATTTTAAGTAATCTAAAAGATGGTCCCTCTTCTCTCAGTTCGCACGAGCTTGCCGTGGACGAGGAAAAAAGGACGTGAATAAGGACCCAGCTTAAGCAACTGACAGTATCAGGTCCAATAACATTGATATAATCATTCTTCAAATCATATCATTAAGTACTTTGTACACTTTGTAAGATTTCTAATTTTTACTCGAGAAAACTTACCATAAAAGTAAGGTCCATTCTGAGGATCGTGATCATCGAGGTAGGTGAGGCCATGCGACCAGATGCTCACTTTGGTCAAGGTACAGAGCACCACCGTTACGACTAGTGCCGCCGTCCTACCGGTGAGGTTGGGATCAGGGGAAGTAGCCTGATATGTGGAGATGGTGGTACCACCGCAGAGTTCTGGGAAACAGATAGAAAATAGGAAGTTCAAACACAGAACTAGCCTTATGGACGCTTGGACCCATGTGCACTGACGAATCTATAAATACTATTATAGAGGTTCCGCTATATATAAAGAGATCTAGCTCAACCTGAGTGTCCTCGAAAGAGAGGTTATACCTCCATCCAACCAGGATTTATCTTGCCTTGACATCTATTAAATTATAGGGTACATGTAGCCCAGACAGAAAAACGTTTATCATTTTTATAATCATTCTTAAGCGACGTCCTTAAAACCAGCACTTTATACAAGAAGCGCGAACACCAATCGTGGATGAATATGGTCAAATAAAATAGTAAACAACCATACTCTATTAGTAATAATTAATTTCCCCTTACCAACGTTAGCAGGATCAGAAACTGCGAAAGGAAAGGCGAGCACGACTAGGCCGCTGAACGACGTGACCGCAAGCCATCCTGACAGAGCGTACTGTCTTCGACCTCGTCCAAACCACGCTACATAGGCTCCAAACAGGACTTCCACTCCCGCTGCACCGAGCATCACCCAATCTGGAAACAATGTCAAAATTTGATTTCTTCTTAATACAATGAAGGTTTTGGGTGATTTGATTAACTTTACTGACTGTTTTAAACAAAATCTCGAATATTACTTCTATATAGCTGTTTTTAGGCAGATAGTTTACGCTAGCGTACCTATCAGTTAGGAAAGCCGTACCAATCAACAGTGGAATTAGTTCGTTAATCTATACTGATATTATAAAGCTGAAGAGTTTGTTTGTTTGATCGCGATATTCTCAGGAACTACTGGTTCAAATTGAAAAATCACTTTTACTGTTGGGTAGCCCATTTATCAAGGAAGGTTATAGACAGCAATGAAAATTACGCAGGCGAAGTTGCATGGATCAGCTAGTTAGATATATTAGGACTACTTTACCTTCCTATAACGACTTGTAGGGTTCGCACAGAAAGACAACTACCCTCGCTTGTATATATTTCATAGCATAGATATAGAGACTGAAATACGTCTTCCCTTTCAGGTATGAAGTAAATACCGACTGCAAAGCGTGAGAGAAATAAAACACTTGTGCGGCCAGTAGTTGTCTCTTTCTAGAAATAGGGCCCCTAGACAAATGACTTTCTATTCGATTAGAGTTTACGATAATCGAATAGAATTACGTCAGAATGACATAGTTGCACGAGCACAACTGCTAATCTCATGTTAACAATTCGGTGTTGCTCGCGCAACGACGTCATTTTGCTCGATTAGCGTAAACTCTAATCGAATAGAATGCCATTTGTCTAGGGGGGCTGATTGGTTCACGTCACATGCTTATGTCCATGTCATGTCACTTTGACATACTTAACAGAAAAAAAAACAGGTAGGTATTGGCCCCATAGTCGCCTTATCTCTTTCTAGAGAATAGTCAATTTTGTAAGAGACGCAGTCCAGTCACTATGTTTATGTTTCATAACATGAATTGGACTAGTACCTGCTAAACTACTGGCCGATTTTAATTAAATCTATGGTACTGGATGCTTAAAGGTACATTTCCGTGCATCGCGGCAGATCGCAGCCGCGCGCGATCGATCGCATGCCGCTGATGAGCGCGGCTGATGCGACAATAGTCAGTATGGAAATGTATAGGGCCGTTTCCGAGGTCTGCGACAGACGCGCGCGGCCGACGTCTGACGTAGGCGAGCGTACTCTGATTATTGTCAGCGATCTGCACTGCGATGCACGGAAATTAACCTTAAGAAACAACATAGGAAGTAGCCTAAGCTAGTCGATTTTGTTAGGTTAGTACTTCGTAAGTACCTATAAGTCACGGAAATATTTTATTTTAAGGCTAAATACCTTTGTTTATTGCCCGAGGTTTCAACCGTATTGCAACGGACGTTTCAATACAGTCGAAACATTTACGCGCGTAGCTTATAAAATTCTATAATGTGTACAAATCGCGAAAGTTTACCAATATATACCTATAAGTCGTTCTGTGTCGTGTTATAATTCTGAAGAACCTGGGTATGTTTTTGATACGATAGATTTTTTCAACATAAAAAGGTACTCCCGAAACTAGTGACGCACTTCCAAAATGCTATAAACCTCTTACCTCCGACCAGCGCTGGATGGTACCCCTCGCTGGCATCCCTTTGAAGCAGCAAGAAGACATTGGTCTCCAGCAAGATGACAATCAGCAGGGACCCTTGCAGGAACAGGTCGAATCGCTTCAAGTTCAGGACATATGTCATCAGAAAGAACCATAGCTTGTGGAATACTGCAAACAAGTAGGTTAATGTTACTTTAAAGAAACTAGATGTTATCCGCGACTTTGCCTGCGTGGAATCAAAAGTAGAAATCAATGTAAGTTAGGAAGGTTACTCCTTGTATCATTGGCTGTCTACCAGTGGAAGTTTCTAAAAAATCGTGCTAGCGGTTAGTGTAATTACACAGACAGACAAAAAATTAAAAACCTTCAAGTGCATGTCGGGCCACGCACAATGTAGGGTTCAAACCCACTTCTTATGAATAATGCTCCTCAAAAATATTGAATCGTCGACTCATATAGACGTGCGCATAATTAATAAATTAACAATTGCATAAATAGTGACCTAGTTTACCGACTGTATGTTTTATACGAAATTAGTTTAATTATGAACAATTGATAGTGTTATTTGCCTCAAAAATGGATGGTAGTCCAACGCGAAGCGGCCCCCCTGCACCATCAACGCCCAAAAGTGAGAAAATGGAAGTTATTTCAACACCGGAAATACAGCAATGGATGGGGTCTGTCCAACAGTACCTTGGCGAAATATGTACGATTTCCGCCGACGGAAAACTGAACTCGGAGCAAAAGTTGAGGATTGCTAACCTCTGCCGCCAAGTTGGAAATAGTGTTGCTCAATTGGCTGTTCAGTATCAGTCACTCAAACAGAAAGCTATACAAACACATGTGTCCTTGCAGAATCAAATTGACCAACTGGATTTGGCGAAAAATCTGACAGAGATTAAACAAACGATCAAAGAGTCCTGTACCAACCAAGCCATGACAAATTCTTCCTTCGCAGACATGGTGAAGAAGGGGACCAATAGTTTTGTTCGGCCTACTTCTCTGAGTTCCGTAGCCATTTATCCTAGTGATAGGTCAAAAACTAGCGATGAAACAAAAACTTTGGTCCAGAAAATCGTCTGTCCTGAAGAAATGCAGCTGAAAGTTCGCGGTGTCCGAAACACAAGAAACGGAGGGGTTATCATCAGCACGGAGTCCAAAACCGACCTAGAAAAACTGAAGCAATCAGTGCAACTAGCCAAGTCTGGTCTTACCGTCGACGAAACCCAAAAGCGTAAACCCCGCATTATAATCATAGGAGTACCTACACAAATCAGCGAAAATGAGGTCTTTAAATGTATCTACGAACAAAACATAGTAGAGAAAGTACCGTCCTTGACTAGAGACTCATTTTTGAGCTCAATGAGACTCAGCCACAAATCTGGGAAGAAAGACGCAACGACCTGTAATTACATCCTGGAAGTTTCAGCAGTCATTCGTAAAGCCCTAATCACTCAAGACAGAGTTTTCATTAACTGGACATCCTGCCCTGTACGTGACTTCACGCTAGTAACCAGATGTTACAAATGTCAGCAGTACGGACATGCAGCTAAAACGTGCAAGACTCCTGACTCTACATGCGGTCATTGCGGTCAAGACGGGCATTCGATTCAAGACTGCAAAAAGAAATCAGAGGCGCCTAAATGTGCCACTTGCGTGCGCTTCAAAAAGCCAAGCAATCACAAGACGGGAGACACCGACTGCCCTGCAAAAAAAGCAGCTGAACTAAGGTACATTAACTCGATCGACTATGAAGGCGCCTAAGAGCGCCACATACTCACGTGTATATTAGGACTAAAGTATATATAAGTTATAAATATGGATGTAAATTTAATTACGCAACTAGACAATAGTTTTATATCTGAATCAAAGTTTTGTGACGTTGAAGATTGCAGACAATATCTTACCCGTTACGAAAATTCACTAACCATCCTTACCCAAAATATTCGCAGTATTCATAAAAATATAGATAGCTTACATGTTTTTTTTCAGAGGCTTAATTTTCATTGTGATGTAATCATTCTTACTGAGTGTTGGTTATTAAATCGGTACGATCACCTCCCAATAATATCTGGTTACAATCTCTTCTATACTACTACAAATCAAAATCAAAATGATGGTGTCGTGGTTTATGCTAAAAAATCATTAAAGGTCACAGTAGAGGAGCCAACTCTGCAAGACTGCAATGGTTTGATATTCAAAATTGGTTCTGACACAGCTATTATCGCCTTGTATAGATCTCCTTCTTTCAGAAACTTAGATCCATTTCATAACTCTCTAAATAGCATACTGCAATCGCTATCTTTGAATAAAAACATAATACTAACAGGTGACTTGAATATAAACATTAGCTCAAAGTCTTGCGATTCAGGAACCCATAACTACCTTAATTTGTGTTCATATCACGGTCTTCAGTCCGCTCATACATTATCTACCCATCAAAGCGGTTCCTGTCTCGATCATGTAATGATTAAATCAAACTTGACATACATTACGCTTGTTACTAACTCAACTGTAACTGATCACCACGCTGTCCTACTAACAGTAAATTTGACGCCACCTAAGCAGATTCGTCCGCAGACAAGGTCTAAATTAGACATAAACAAACTCGAACATGATTTACGTAACATCGATTTTTGCCCAGTTTACAATAATGCCGACCCTAATATATCTCTGTCGTATTTAATTAAAAATGTCCAGCAAGCAATTTTACGCAACACAAAAATAATAACAATAAATAAGAAAAATTGTAATATTAAACCCTGGATTACTCCTGGTCTTATACGGTGTATAAGACACAGAGATCGACTCCATCAGCGAACAAGACGAGACCCTGACAACCTTATACTACTAACCACATATAAAAGATACAAAAATTTTTGTAACAACCTACTCAAAAAGTTAAAAATTAATTATGACAGAGATGTATTACAAAGGGCAGGTAATAATAGTAAGCAGATATGGCAACATATTAAAAGTATGACTTACTCCTCGAAACAGCACGAATCAAATTCGAGTTTACTGCACGCTAACTCAACACCACTTAATTCTGCTAACCATGTAAATAACTATTTTATTAATGTGGGCAAAAACCTTGCTGAACATATTCAAAACCAAAATTATAGCCTAGGATATAATCATCCCCCCCAACCTATCTGCAACGTTAGCTTAAAGTCGCTCGTTATGTTTGACACTGATGAAAATGAAGTAGCTCGAATTATCACTAGCCTGAAGGATAACTATGCCGCTGGCTCGGACAATATTAGCAATAAAATCATTAAATATTTTAAACATATTTTCGCACCTCCTTTAACATATATTTTTCGACTTTGTCTATCTGAAGGGATTTTTCCTCGATGTCTAAAGAAGGCTGTAGTTATTCCAATATTTAAATCCGGCAACAAAGATCTTGTTACCAATTACCGTCCGATATCCCTACTTCCCTTAATATCAAAAATATTGGAAAAAATTATAAATATTAGGTTAGTTAATTACTTAGAAAACAACCAGTTCCTATCCCCTTCACAATATGGTTTTAGAGCTAAACTGTCCACAGCCGACGCGACTCATAACTTGACAGATTATGTTTCTCAGGAGCTTGGCAAAGGGAATCAGGCCCTGGGCATATTCCTTGACCTTGCCAAAGCTTTTGATACTATTTCAATTCCCATTCTCCTAACCAAGTTAGAGTCTCTGGGCATAAGAGGGACACAGCTAAAACTCTTGGCAGACTATTTAGATGAAAGATACCAGTGTATCAAAATAGACGACATTATGAGTGAAGATCAAAAATGTTCCGGTTTTGGTATACCTCAGGGTAGTATTTTGGGCCCTACGTTATTTTTAATTTACATAAATGACCTTTGCAACCTAAATATCGGCCATGGCAAGATAATAGCATATGCTGACGACACAGCTATTATATTTACAGCTAAAACCAAGACAGATTTGTTTAAAAATGCACAGCAAGGTTTTAATATTATAAATGGCTTTGTCATAATTTACTAACATTAAACGCTGATAAGACAAAATATATCCATTTTTCTATGCGCCACTCATACCACAACGGCGCTGACACAGATTTATTTGCACACTATTGCAACAATCCCGCAGAGAACTCATGTAACTGTCCTATTATTCACAACACTAGTAACATAAAATATCTCGGTATTATTATCGATGACACACTTTCATTTAAGTATCACATTGAAAATTTAGTGACTAGAGTCAGAAAACTAATGTTTGTTTTTAAAAAACTTCGTACCACCGTAGACTCAAAACTGATCTTACAAATATATCAAGCTCTGTGTCAGTCCGTCATTCAATATTGCATCACTTCATGGGGTGGAGCACTAAAAACCATTATACTACCTCTTGAAAGAGCTCAGAGAGCAGTTTTAAAAGTAGCTACCTTTCGTCCTTTCCTATTTCCCACTTTCCTTCTCTATAAATGCTGTAAGGTACTGACTGTTCGCCAGCTATTCCTACTAAATGTCATTTTAAAACAACATAAGCTGCTCACCTTCAATGCTGACATTACTAACAAGAGACGAAAAGATATAGTCTGCACATCTAATTCTACCTCAAGATATACATTTACAAACAGATTTTTTAATTTTATAGGCCCTTTTTTGTATAACAGATTAAACCGAATAATAAATATATACCATCTTAATTATTTTAATTGTAAAATAGCTATAAGTTCGCAATTACAAGCTATGTCAAACGAAGAAACGGAGGATTTACTGGTAGTAATAAAATAAAAAAAAAGGCTCAAATTTCTCACTAATTATGTAATTAGCATAAAATAAGTTAATTTATTTATCTTTGTTTTATATTTAGTTAACAGTTCTTATTTTTAGTTAAAATTAGTTTTAGTTTCAGAAAGTATTTGTTTTAAATACTTTTTTACTTTCTCGCCTGAAACACAGGTTCCAAACCTAGTTCAGGCAAATATCCAACTGTGCCGTTTATTATTTATAAGTGTACCTAAGTTATGCTATTGTACCTATACTTTATGAATAAATTTTATTTATTTATTTATTTAATGTGGCTTAGAAGTGGGTTGACTGTTGTTTTTGTTTCATACTTACAACGTTATCTCTAATTAATAATATTTTTCAATGGAATTAGTACGAAAATTTAGATACTTCTCATTTGATCAGCTGTTACTTGTCTTTCCAACCCCCTAATGTTTTTAAAAGACCTATCTAATGATACCATACACGATGGGGTAGGTAAGAAAAAAAAACACACCTCCACTTTAGTCAGCTAATCATAAAATAAAACAGGTGCGATGCATCGAGGCAGTCTAATCCTTGCAGAGGGGGGGGGGGGGGGGGTGATTAGACCATGGTACAGGTACACTATCTTTTTTTTTCCGTTTTCGCGGCAAGCCCGAGCGAACTGTCAAAATCTTCTCATAATGGTAAATAGAGAGCTGCGCTTAGAAATGCATCAACGCGCATGAGCGGCAGACATCTTTGAGCGCAACGCGCAAGCGCCATTTCGCACGGGCTGATTTTTTTTTTAAAAAGATCCTTATTTTAAACTACGCAAAGGACGCTGCTGCCAGTCCTCCGGAGTGACATCCCTTAGTCGCCTTGACGACCCACGGGAAGAGATGGAGTGGTACCACACGTAACATTTATAATTCCACAGTAATTAACAATTACGTACAAACATGATTAACTGTAAGCTGATAACGAGTAGGTAATGAGGGCATTTGATTTAAATAATATGAGTAGATCTGTTCATTATATCATAATTATCAGAAGCCTTAAATCCGATTATCCGATCTGATTATACCTATTACAATTGTAGCATTCTTTCATTATTTTTATCTAAGTCTTATTTACGCATATTTTAAATCTGTAGTTCTATTTAAATAATGTATTTAAAAAAAAAAATGGTAGGTCCATTGAATTACTTTACAAGGTCTATTCTAATATATTTTCACTGGAACGGGTGGATTAAATTGATGTTGTTGGCTCTGTATATTGCCACCTCATTTTCGATCGAAACTTCGTTTTCATTGAATTAGAGTACGCCTCCTGGACCGTGCCATGCCTTTCAATTCATTCACTTTAACTTTTATTTTTTTAGTTTTATTTTTTACTTTTATTATTTACATTCTGCCTCTGTGGCGTAGTGGGAGTGTGTCCGACTGCTACGCAAGAGGTCTTGGGTTCGATTCCCACACGGGACACCACTTTGTGTGATCCACAAATTGTTGTTCTGAGTCTGGGTGTACTTTGTGTTCGTGACTTGTATGTTTGTTAAGTCCCCCGCGACACAGGGCTTGTAAACTACAGCGGGAGTCGTCTTTTTAAATAAAAAAAAATAAAATAGTACGATTATTTTTTTAAGTAGGTAGTATACCCAAGTTTTTTTTATTATAAATAAAAAAAAATCTTTATTGTCATTATATATTAAAATACCCTAATCTTAATCTACAGAATACTTATTATAACTAGGACTGCTACTGTGTTCGTTAATGTTCTCACATTGATCAATTAGTTTTATTGTGCATGTTGTGTTTACTAATTAATATTGTACACTAGACTAAAGTTCTTTGGCATTGTACTAAAGTGTATTTCAATAAGTGTAACAATTGTAAGTAAACCAATAAATAAATTAATTAAAAAGTAAATATTGACTGCAAAACGTGAAAAAGAGAATGAATTGTCCACAAAGTAGCGTTGTCTCTTTCTAAAGAGTGGTCAATTTTGTGAGGTTATAGCGCAGTCCTGAGGGCTTAGACAAGGTACATTCGTTCGGTGGCGAATTTGATAACGCCATACCAATCGTTCGAAAAAATAATGAAAAAATGTCTATGGTCTCCACCGCAAACGTCAAATTCTATACTATAATTATTTTCCATTAACGACATCGCTATTTGAGAGTTGTAAAAATGGCAGCAACTGACCGGCCATTATTTTTACAGCTCCGAGTTTAACTTGTAAAAATGATTTGAATACGTGATAGTTGAATAAGAACGAAACTTTGTGCATGTAATAAGCGCATAAATACTTGACACTGGCAGTAATTAGCCGTTAAAACGGCTAGATTGCCATAAACTCAAAGAAGAAGAAGAAGAAGACATCGCTATTTGAATGTGACTTTGTCTAGACCCTCTGGTCTCTACGGCAATGGTCTAAGCCATAGGCCATCTTGGTACCACAACAATGTCAGCTATTCTTCCATGAAATAAACAAATCACTGTGTTTCGGTTGAAGGGCACTGTAGCAAGTGTAATTACTGGACAAATGAAACTTACGAACTAATGTCTCAAATGAGGAGTGCGGGGACATTTAAATCTTTGCCAAATAAGGATTTGGGTGGCTCCAGTCGCGGATCCAATTCTTTCAGGGGGGTGGAGGGGGTGGGGGGAATTTGACTCAACTGGCGATGTCGTTCACATGACAGGGCATTTGATTCAACATCGGTACACCAGCAAATTGAAAACACACCGGTCTAGTAACAAATTTCTCAAATTCCCCCAAAACAAGGTATTTCACTTGAGTCTGGGGGGGGGGGGATGGTGCCTGTTGCCCTCCCCTTGGATCCGCGCCTGGGTGGCACTGATACTAACACCCAGAGTAGGTACAAGATCTGTGTCGTGGAGGACTTTGATAACATAGGTATAATTAACTGACAGTAAGATAGTAGACCCAGAATTAGAACAACAATTTGTGGATTACACAATCACACAAAGTGGTGTCCCGCGTGGGAATCGCACACGCGACCTCTCGCGCAGGCAGTCTTGCACACTCTCACCGCGCTACCTAGGCAGTCAAAATTGATCACATCGTTGCTGAGCATTATTGCATTATTATGGCACGGTAAGCCTTTTCATTTTGTCCAATTTAAACAGCGGACAGTGTATGGCACGAGTACTCACACGTGGTACAAAATTCGATTACATTATTATGGCACTTGTAATGTAATGAAAGACAGAGCTCAAGAGTCTCCAAAAAAATATTACAAAGTACATTTAGTATACCTAATTAGAATTAGAATATGAAGTCAAGAAGCTCAGTAGAAGAAGAAGAAGTATTGCGCCGTTTAGAGTTAGGCGCAAGTCGAGTTGCTTTAGAGCAAAGAGCCCCTACAACAAGGCTAGAGGTGTGGTGACAGTGGGTTTAGAGCGCAAAATTCCGCCAAGTGTGCAAGTCAAAGAAGTCGAATTAGAGAGAATGTAGGCTTATTTATCGAGTCATAACCCGCTCGTGAAAGAAAAAGACAAGTTGCTTTAGAGCAAAAGGGTGTGACACCAATACGTGTAAAGCCCCTAAGTGGGCTTAGAGCCCAAAAGTCCACTAAGTCAGAAAGTCAAAAAGTAGAAATAGAGAAAATGTGGGCTTATTTAAGGAGTCATTACCTGCTCCTGAAGAAAGACAAATAGAGAGAATGTGGGCTTATTTAAGGAGTCATTACCCGCTTACCGGCACCCTCACTTTAGCACCCGAAGTGCATTCCTGCGACTCTGCGCCGCACTCCAAAGTGTATTCCTGCATCCTCACTCAATAACTTTTTGAACTCTATATTAGCTTTTGTAAATTCTCAGGTCCATTGTACTTATTTTTTAATTAGGCTTAGTTACTTACTTAGTTTTTACCCCTATGTTTTCTCCTACTTGTACTGTAAAATAGTTTTTCATTATCTATCCTAGTCTTTATTATTTTATTATAGCTCTCTATCACTACCTAATCTTATATTACATTGCACACTATTATGGTTCCGTAGCAAAAAATGGCAAAACGGAACCCTTATAGTTTCGCCATGTCAGTCCGTCCGCCGTCCGTCCGTTAGCTCAGAAACTGTTAGTGTAGTATATTTATATTTATAACGTTATTAGTAGTATGAAACAAAAACAACAGAAAACCCACTTCTTAAGCCGTAAATTAGGTACATCATAGCAGTACCGTATGGTACCGGCTTAAGAATAGTACCACCACCCCATTCTTCCCGTGGGTGTCGTCAAGGCGACTAAGGGATTTCCCACCGGAGGACGGGCAGCAGCGTGCTCTGCGTATTTTAAAGCCTTACTGCGATCGCCAACCCGCTCGCCTAGCGTGGTGATTATAGTAGGCACAGTGTGTACACTTTTGTTTTTGTATTGAATTTCTTCGACTATTGGTCTCTAGCCTTTAAATAAAATGCTGAATCCGCAATGCTGAATCCGCCTATAGTTACATAGGTGGATTCAGCATTTTATTTAAAGGCTAGCGACCAATTAGACAGTTTCATTGTAACCTTGAATCTTGAATTTGACCACATATATCAACTTATTATGTTAGTGCCTAGGTACTTATCAATTTTTTATCTGTACTAAATTAATTTTTAATCGAGAAAAAATGAATGAATCCTTCAATATTATTTAGGCATGTACGCAAGAGTGAGTGATGAGTATCTATATCCTTGTGAGGCAGATTTAAATTGTAATATTAATTGATTGGAGTTCTTAACGTTATTATCTTACTAATAAGTTGATAACAACCTCTGTTGGTCGACTATCATAGATTATTATACACATTACGATTGTTTGAGCCTTAATTGGACTTCGCGCGATTTTTTTCTAGGTTTTTCTATAATATTATATATTATGATGTTCTCCTGGCCGATTGGTTTAAACAAAAACATTTTTCCGAATATTAACGCCATTTTGTATTGTGGACGAGAACTAGCGAACTAATCAGGAGGCCATGGACATAGTCAGGTATATTTTTCGGTCGAGATGGGGAGGAAGTTTTCACATTTGTCAAAATATGAATTACTCGCACGACTCGATAACGTTGGCAGCCAAATGTATCTACTTTTTAGAATTTTGAGAGAGGGGTGACTTTTAACTCGACTTTTCAAACGTTAAATGCTGAGGCTTTCACAATTCCCAGACTTCCTATATACTGCTCAATTTGGACAGTGGAAATCGTTAAACGTAAGTAACTTACCACAAAACACAACAGCGTAAATCTTGGGAAGAAAGTTTTGTCTGTTAAAATTTTCACGGTCAGACTGCTAAATTGATTATGCTAAATATGAAGATATAGAATTAGCATAAACCTTGGTCTACTTCGTTCGCATCTATCGCGATGTCTCAGTGCAGCTCCTATAGACGTTAGCGTAGTGATAAAAGTTAGCTTATGTGTGGTGTTAAAGTCCCGTCAAATTCGGTCCTCCAAATTCGGTGATTAGCCGGAAAAAACAGACTGATAAAAAGGCAGACTTTTAATATTATAAGACACTAGCTTTCGCCCGCGGCTCCGCCCGCGTGGATGTCGGTTATTGCGATAAAAAATATCCTATGTCCTTCCCCGGGACTTACACTATCTCCATACCAAATTTCATCTAAATCGGTTTAGCTGTTTGAGCGTGAAAGCGTAACAGACAGACAGACAGACAGACAGACAGACAGACAGAGTTACTTTCACATTTATAATATTAAGTATGGATTACCACTGCTCTAAGGGTAGATTTTATAAAAGAAAAGCACTTAAACAAACGGGAGGACTGAGATTACTTTAAATGGGCTTGAGTTAGGCAGCTTCCTGGGTCCGGCTTTGAAGTTCTCTAAACGGTATGCTCTAGAGCTGGCTGACAAAGGGGGAGCTACAAGGACAATCCCCCCCCCTCAGACTCGACTTTGAAACCTTTCTTTTTGAGTAGTTTGAACATTTTCTGGATTAGAGTGTTTAGGCAGGCATTTGACACACCCCATTCGGTACTGGTGGATATGGTGTACCGATGTTAAATCAAATGCACTCTTCCAGCCAGGCGAACGACTCACACTTGACCGGTTGAGTCAAATGTTGCCCCCCACAGAACAAAGTTCTGGATCAGTGCCTGCTCTAAAGGTGTAATAATAATATATCTTGGGACAACTCACACAACGTGATCTGATCTCAAACTAAGCAGAGCTTGTACTATGGCAACCAGATGACTGATAAACATACTTATATATTTCTAAATACATACATATTATAGATATTACACCCAGACACAGAATAAACTATCGTGCTCATCACACAAAGTTTTATCCTGGGTGGGGATCGAACCCACGACCTCCGGTCATTTGGGAGGCGTGGAGTCGAAGCCAACACGTAGAGGCCCGTTAGACACTTTTATCTAAAGGCTATGTGACACAAACCGGCGATTATCGCTGTATATACTATAGAAATGTACCCAACGATAAGTATGTCTATCAGTTCTCTGCATTCCATAGTACAAACTCTGCTTAGTTTGGGATCAGGTGGCGTTGTGTGAGTTGTCCCAAAATATTATTATTATTAACTACCCCTAAGTCGCTGCAGCATAGACGCAGACCGCTTGCGTATGATTATTGAGCAATGTAGGTATTTACTCATTTTGTTAGCGGCTCCGGCCGCGTGATGTCTGCACATCTATATTAATATTGTTAGAAGCAAAATAAAAACCCCAGTGGCAACACTGCGGCAGCCTATAAAAGGAGCGTGGCGAGCGGCTCTCGCCCAGTTTGTCGTCGGTCGTCATAGCGTGCGGAAGCTCTGCCCGATTACCTACTTATAATTTATTTGTAAAATTGTTTGAGTTGCAGATTATATTTATATTTCTTTTTAAAAAAGGCAATTAATCTTTTATTTATAACATCAGAAGTGGGATTCGAAGGCTGAAAAGCCGCTGAAGCCATATCTGGTATTGTAAAAAAAAAAAACCTTAATTTCAAATATTTCGGTTAGATTATTTTAAAATTCGGACGGAGTTTCGTTTTGAAATGTCTTCTAACGGTCAACGCGGTACACGTAAAACTACCCGCCGCCGCGAGCGAACTCCTTCCCCGAATCCGTTGGAGGAAATCCTGAAGAGGCTACGCGCGCTGGAGGATCGGTCTCGTGCGTCTACCGAGCCTGCTACTTTGATGGACAGTTCGGGACCTAGCCGCGCCGTCGTCCTCAATAGTGTGACGTCTCCCGGGTCGGAACCTAACACGGCGTCCGTTGCGCCTACGCCGTCCCGTGAACTAGTGTCTACGGTGATGGGGACTCCGCCACCGACTTCACATACTGACATCGTTGGATCAACGCATTCTGAGGATTTGGTGACAAGCACTGCGGAGCGTCTTTTGACCGCAATCAGCCGAGCTCAGGTCAGATCCAACCGTTATTTTGTCTCTGATTTTGATCCGAGTGTTCATGATTTCGACACGTGGTGCAATGAGGTGGAAAAGGCTCGTAGTTTGAATAATTGGGATGATAGGGAATGCCTTGCTCGCATCGGTAATTGCTTAAAAGGGGAATCTCGCACCTGGCTTAGCCAATGGACGAGTAACATTCGAACATGGTCTAATTTCAAACTAGAATTAAAAGCATTGTGCCCACGTGCAGTCGATGTCGCGAATATTCTGTACGATGTGATGCGGACAGAGTCTGATAAATACTCCACGTACGCTGAGTACGCTCGAAAATCAATTTTAAAATTACGCATAGTTAAAGGGCTTAGTGACGAACTGCTTACCGCTATTATTACACGTGGAATTTCAGATCCACAAGTACGAGCTATTGTTGCTAACGCTAAGCTATCGCCTGATACTATAGTGAAGTTTTTATCGAGCTTTGTCAAACCTTCCAACGCTTATAGCCATAAGAAAGTGTATCCTAATGTGTCTCATCGATCTCATAAATCTTCTAATCACAATACATTGAAACGTCAAACCGATTATAAAGATTTAAAACATTTAAAGTGTTATCAATGCCATCAATTTGGTCATAAAAGTATAAACTGTGCTAAACGGCCGAACCCAATTGCAAACAAAGGTGTTGATTCGAAATCAGTCGCGTCATCTGGTGTCGATACGTTGAAGTGTACGTTTTGTAAAAAAGCAGGTCATTCCGAGGATACGTGTTTCGCAAAAGAACGTACTAAGTCACGAAACGGCAGAGGGGTTAATTTTTGTCGCGAAATTGAGGGTAATCATAAAAATCGTGATGTAACAACTGCAGTCATATGTGGAATACCGTTAGATGTTTTGATTGATAGCGGTTCGTGTGTATCTTTAATGTCGAAAAGTTTAATTAAATATTTTTCGTGTCAAATAAAACCTACAATTCAATTATTGCGTGGCTTGGGCGGTATGGAAGTTAAATCAGAATCTTTTGTTACGTTACCCGTTGAGTTTAGTGATATTACGTTGGAAATTGATTTTTGTGTTGTGGACAGTAATAGTTTAAATGTACCCGTAATTATTGGCACTGACGTACTAAATAGGAAAGGTGTTGCTTATATTCGGACCAATAATTGTCAACGTTTAGTGCGTAGTGAGGAGATTGTGAATAATGTTATGCAAGTGAATTCGATGCCGTTGTCGGATCAAATAAATACACCCGTCACCGGACGCGACAGAGACCAATTGTTAGTGATTCTTGGTAAGTACTCTGAATATTTTTTAAGTGGTACCGCAACCACGACTGTTAAAGATAGTGAAATGCATATAAAGTTGACAACTGACGTGCCTGTCTATTATAGACCCTATAAACTATCGCATGATGAAAAATTAAAAGTACGCGCTATAGTAAAGGACTTATTAGATAAGGGAATTATTCGCGAATCAGATTCAGAATATGCTAGCTCTATCTTGTTAGTGAAAAAGAAGGATGGTTCGGACAGAATGGTCGTTGACTATCGTGCATTAAATCAAATTACCGTTAAAATTAGGCATCCTTTGCCTTTGATTAACGACTATATAGATAGGTTAGGTAATGCTCGCTGCTTCAGTTCTTTAGATATGGTTTCTGGTTTTCATCAGTTAAGGGTTGCTGAGGATTCCATACACAAGACGGCATTCGTTACACCAGAGGGTCAGTGGGAATATCGTAAGATGCCATATGGTTTAGCTAATGCTCCTGTCGTTTATCAGAAAACTATATCTAAAACCCTTAAATCCTTCATTGATGCTGGGATGGTGTTGGTGTACATAGACGATGTGCTCCTGATGACGGACGGAATTGATGAAAACCTTGTCTTATTAGAATCTGTTCTTAAAACGTTGACTGAAGCGGGGTTTTCTATAAATTTAAAGAAGTGTACGTTCCTCACAAATGAGATAGAATACCTAGGTAGGATTATAAGTAATGGTCAGGTTAGACCGAGCAGTTACAAAATTGACGCGTTAGTTAAATCACCGCGACCGACTAATGTCAAACAAGTTCGACAATTCCTTGGTCTCGCGGGTTACTTTCGAAGGTACATTCCCAATTACGCAATTAAAACCGCACACATTGCAGCTTTAACTAAAAAGAGCATAGTCTTTCACTGGGACGATGAGCACGAAAGCGCGCGTCAAGACATAATTTCGTATTTGACTAACGAACCGGTTTTGGCAATATTTGATCCGGAACTACCAACGGAACTACATACCGACGCCAGTTCCATAGGTTACGGCGGAATTATCATGCAGATACATAAGGACGGGCGTAGACGAGTAGTCGCTTATTTTAGTAAGCTAACTGCAGGCGCGGAATCCAAATACCACAGCTACGAGTTGGAGACCCTCGCGGTTGTAAAGTCATTACAACATTTTAGACAATACTTAATAGGTAAATCTTTTAAGATAATCACAGATTGCAATGCTCTAAAAATGACACAACGCAAAAAGGATCTCCAACCCAGAGTCGCACGATGGTGGATGTACATGCAAGATTTTGACTTCTCACTAGAATATCGTAAAGGCACTCTTATGCCGCATGTAGATTACCTAAGTAGGAACCCAGTTAACGTTATTGATGCGATTAGAAAACCACAAAATTGGGCTCAGGTGGCTCAGGCAGGTGACGAGGAAACCTTGACGTTGCTAGAAAAATTAAATAATGGTCAATTAGACAACACGCGTTATGTAAAACGTAATGATCTTTTGTATTACAAGTATGACGTTACGGGTGAGCAAGTGCGATTCCTATGCTACGTACCAAAGGCGTTTCGATTGAGCTTGTTACGCGTTTTTCATGACGAGCATGAACACATCGGTATAGACAAGACTGTTGATCTGATCCTGCGGCACTTCTGGTTTCCTGGTCTTAGACAATTCGTAGTCAAGTACGTCACTCACTGCGTAGTATGCATCTCGCACAAGCAAGTCCCCCGTGCGCCACTGCAACCAATACTTTCGTGGCAGAAGGCTCCAGTACCGTTTGACACGATACACGTCGACGTACTTGGACCCTTGAGAGAAAGTGATGGTCACAAACATGTACTTATTATAGTAGACGCTTATACTAAATATTGCTTGCTACATGCCCTAAGGAGGCAAGACTGTACCGAGTTGAAGCGCGTCATGACACAAACGATTTCGCAATTTGGCACATTCAAACGACTGGTATGCGATAGGAGTCGTATGTTCGATAATACAGAGTTTATTAATTGGATTTCGGATTTTGGTATTGACGTGCATTTTATCACACCTGAAATGCACCAGGAAAACGGGCAAGTCGAAAGGTTTTGCCGTACAGTCCTAAATATGATAAGAGTTGAAGTAAATCATAATGAAAAGGAATGGTCAAAAGTGTTGTGGAAGTTGCAATTAGTTCTTAACATTACTAAACATAAGACAACTCAATACTCTGCATTAAATTTACTCATTGGTACTGATTCTACTACACCATTATTAAACGCTTTAATTAAAGATATAACTTACGAAGGCTCTAATCCTAATCGAGATGCTATCCGCGAGATAAGGCGACAACGCGCCGATGACCTTATTCGTCAAAATAAGGACAACCAGGACTCCTATGTCAATAGAAATAGGAAACCACCCAAAAGGTTTCAGGTTAATGACCTAGTCTTCGTAATCAAGAATTCTCAGAGCACTGGCAAACTCGATGGTGGTATGAGGGGCCCTTACAAAGTAACCAAGGCGCTCCCCAACGGCAGATATGAACTGCAACTGTTAGCTGGCGCATATGGCAAGACCAGTATGGCAGCTGCCACATACATGGTATTGTGGAGGGGTGAGTGGACACCCGAGACCTGCACTGCATTCTTTGAAGGTATGGTGTACCTACTTATTACTAGCTTTTTAACTTGGGTACCAGTTCCTACCCGTGTTGTAAGATTTTGTACCAGACAAGCACGTTGAAATAGTGTTTGTTAATGTGATCAATTACAGTGTTTGTTAATGTGATCAATAATAGTGTTTGTTAATGTGATCAATAACAGTGTTTGTTAATGTGATCAATAATAGTGTTTGATAATGTGATCAATGACAGTGTTTATTGTGTGTGCAGTGGAAGAGACCCTTGTAAATCCTTGGTGCGCATGGTATTGGGTTGACCCTGACATACATTGGGAAGGTATCGGGGTTGAGTCGGTAGCGCCACTGACAACAGACCTGTGTAAAACCAACCCTTGTCTCTAGGTATCTGGGGTGACCTACAAGAGACTGATTTAAGTCCCGATAGTACTGGGCATTCGGTTGCGTGGGAATAGACCTGTGTAAAACCTACCCTTGACTTTAGGTATCTGGGGTGACCTACAAGAGACTGATTTAAGTCCCGATGGTGCTGGGCATTCGGTTGCGTGGGAATAGACCTGTGTAAAACCTACCCTTGACTTTAGGTATCTGGGGTGACCTACAAGAGACTGATTTAAGTCCCGATAGTGCTGGGCATTCGGTTGCGTGGGAACAGACCTGTGTAAAACCTACCCTTGACTTTAGGTATCTGGGGTGACCTACAAGAGACTGATGTAAGTCCCGAAAGCTCCGGGTATTCGGTTGCGTGGGAACAGACCTGTGTAAAGCCTATATGACCTGACTATTTGTTCGAAGGATTGCCTACACCAAGTTGACTTGCTTGCTGATGGGTACATAATCTGAATTCTTAAACTGCTTTCTAAAACCAGACTTCTGTTGATAATCTGATTGAATACGTTGGCCTAAAATGAACGTATTTTTACAGCTACCGCTGAGGACAAAGATAGCGAGCTGCCGCTGCAGGCAGAAAGTGTTGCTGCCCCATCCATATCGACTCGTCATGGCTTCGAGGACGCAGCCCCGTCAGGAGAGGCCGTGTTAGAAGCAAAATAAAAACCCCAGTGGCAACACTGCGGCAGCCTATAAAAGGAGCGTGGCGAGCGGCTCTCGCCCAGTTTGTCGTCGGTCGTCATAGCGTGCGGAAGCTCTGCCCGATTACCTACTTATAATTTATTTGTAAAATTGTTTGAGTTGCAGATTATATTTATATTTCTTTTTAAAAAAGGCAATTAATCTTTTATTTATAACAATATTATAAAGCTGAAGAGTTCGTTTGTTTGTTTGAACGCGGTAATCTCAGGAACTACTGATCCAAAATGAATTCTTTCAGTTGTGTTGGATAGCCCATTTATCGAAGAAGGCTATATAATGACCAATAGGAGCGGAGCAGCAATGAGAAATGTTGCAAAAAACGGGGAAAATTTACGCAGACGACGTTGCGCGGGACTGCTAGTCTTTTCCCATAACTCTAACTATATCCTTTCCCATAACTCTAACTATATCCATAATATGTATATGTCCTTTACCATAACTCTAACTATATCTATATCTATACATATAATAAAACTGTAAATTTCACGTGTCTGTACATGGCCAAACTTAATAAAAAAAAATATTAGGAAATGTTCGAAAAGAGTATTCAAACCCTTTGCTGCATTTTTAGAAATGTCTGTCTGTCTGTCTGTCTGTCTGTCTGTCTGTCTGTCTGTCTGTTTGTTTGAACACGCATCACGCAAAAACTACCGTACAGATTCGGTTGAAATTTTGCACGTGCAATCTAATAGATGCAGATTAACATTTAGGCTATAAATTATCACGCTTTTTCCCATAGGAGCTAAGCAGTAAGGGATAATGTCTGTAGCAATTTTTCGTTATAAAACAGTAACTACTTGACGGATCTTTATGAAAATTTGCAGTTTTATAGTAAATACTAAAGGACATTATTTACACTTTAAATCATTACGCTAACGTCTATGGGGAACGAGTAGCAACGTATTTTTTGTCGCACCATAATGGTTTATCACAAAATTTTCCACAATTAGACATTATCTATAATTGTAACCCATGGAATACATAACTTCACGCTAAAACTATAAGGAGCTAAACACAACATTTTTAAGTTTCATAAGAACAGTTATTTTAACGTGCTACGTAACGAACAGTATAGCCTCGAAGCTATGGTAGCGGACTTAGACGACGAAGTCCCGGGCTCGAATCCGATGTCTGATTTATGTTCTTTTTGTATTTTTTAAAATTGTCTTTATCCTTTTTTAATATTTTTCTCAATGTTTTAGTTATTTTTTCGACCATAAGTAACTTATTTACTTTGGTTATTATTTTTTTACATTAAAAATCAAGTAAATTATGCACCTAGGTAAGTTAATTATAGGTATTGCATGCACTGCTGAGAGTAATGAATTAATCGTAGTAGAAATGAAAAACAATATTACATTATAATTAAAAAGAAATGATGTGTACGTCTAAAAAAAAGACTTATCACACGTAAAAAAAAAACATGTAGCGCCATCTATGAAATCAAATTGTTCACCGTGATCAAATAATTCCATAATTGTGAAAACATTTATTAGGGTAAAGGTGCTCGAGATGAAGGATTTGTTTCTTGCTGAGTGGCAACTTTCTTGAAAGTAGTTGGCGTTGTATTCATTAATGTTCTATACTTAGTAAAAGAAGTTTTAAAAAGAAACACATTGCTATGATTTTTAGAAATGTTTGTCTGTCTGTCCGTTTGTTTGACCACGCATCATACGAGGTGCATCGAGGATCATGTTTTGGGGTTATGGTTGGAGATCACGTGTTCATCAATTCAACGATAATGAATGGCTCAACATCGGTCAAGTGTGAGTAGTTCGGGTGGCGGGAGGAGGGGGGTCGTTGTCTGTCAACCGTACCTTTACGGATATCTGACATTTTCGCGGGCATGACACACATGACACGCTCTGTGTTTGCTTACTAAAGTGTTACAGCAGTTTTATTATTAGTATTGCGTTATAAGACTATATGAAATACACCCCATTTTTAGCCAAAATGTCAAAACAGAACCCTTATAGTTCCCTTATGTCCGTCCGTCCGCAGCTAAGCTCAGAGACTGTTAGTGCTAGAAGGTTGCAACTTTTGCATGAATAAATTACTAACGCCGATAAAGTGAAAGAACAAAATCTTGAAAATCATTATTTTTTTACCTCTCTTTTATGTAAAGTGGGGATGTGATTTTTTTCTCACCTACCTACCCCATCGTGTGTGGTATCATTAGATAGGTCTTTTAAAAAGCGTTTAGGGTTTGTGAAGACTATTTTTAGATTTAAGGATTCCTGTGTGTATAATATTAGGCTTATAGTGAACATTTTTGTTAGAGTCAAGTGTCCCCCTGCCAAATGGTTGATGTTGGGTATGTGAAAAAATTCAGGGTAGTAGTATAAATACTAAAATTATAAGGAAAACTATCACAGTTAAGTACTTAGGCTTTACAAGTTTACGATTACATGAGAAGTAACAACATTTTCGTACAAATTACTAAAATATATATATTACGGGTCTTAATCGCGTGAATAATTTAAGGTAAAATACCTTGTTTATTGCATTAAACAAGGTATTTTACCTTAAATTATTCACGCGATTAAGACCCGTAATATATATATTTTAGTAATGTGTACAAATCGCGAAAGTTTATCAACATTTATTTTCGTACAAATTCTATTAAAAATTATTAGGTAATAAGTAGGTATAACTTTGCCACTTTTTAAGCCGCACACCAAACTAACTATCTAAAAGAATAGAACAGATCGATTTTTATTTAGTAAGTATTTAATCAACAGGACTGTTTCCAACATATTTACACAGAAGTTATTTCGTTACCTAAACTATCTTAATTTAAACCCGACATTCACGCGAACGAAGTCGCGGGCACAGCTAGTCCATAATATGTATATGTCCTTTACCATAACTCTAACTATATCCATAATATGTATATGTCCTTTACCATAACTCTAACTATATCCATAATATGTATATGTCCTTTACCATAACTCTAACTATATCCATAATATGTATATGTCCTTTACCATAACTCTAACTATATCCATAATATGTATATGTCCTTTACCATAACTCTAACTATATCCATACCATATTTCATCTAAATCAGTTCAGCGGTTTGGGCGTGAATACGTAACAGAAGAGTTACTTTTAGTTTAGAAATTATGATTTTTCTCAACTATATTAGAGAGTGACTGCGAGTTTTTATTGCCTCGTCCTTTTCTTTGCCTATTGTTACCTATTGTTTGCGATCAGGTCAACTTTTTGAATGGCTACTTTTAGAAACTAAACATTGAATTTTCAATCGTTCAAGTACTTTTATAAACGCTGGATTCATACGAAAATTCCAAATTCCATTGGTATGAACATATGATCAATTGAGGGACAATCTTTTGGTATCAGAAAGGATTTGGTACATTAGTTTTACAAAGCTTTTACTAAAAGACATTAATAACATTTGTAAATTTTAGGTAAGTTATGAGATATGGGTGCCAGAAGGTCACAATTGAGGGACCACCATTAAACGATTATAACATTTTAATGGTTACTTTTACAAATTAATGGCTTAATTTACAATTGTTTGAGAACTTTTACTAAAGGTTGGCACATTCAAAACTCATTTGGACATGTGGTCCCTCAATGGGAACGCGAACTATGTATTGGACATCCAAAGTGAGGTTATAAATGTTTAAGTAAAGTCTGTCTGTCTGTTTTTTATTCACGCTTATACCGTTGGGCCGATTTAGATAAAATTTGGCATGGAGCCAGTTTGAGTACTGGGGAAAAATATAGGATAATTTTTTATCGCGATAACCGACAGCTACATGGGCGAAGCCGCGGCAGAAATATAGTTATAAATAAAAAGAAAATACTTACTTGTCTTCCCTTCTAACATCATTTTGAAAAACTATTTTATTTGTACACAACCAATTTCACATCACCATTCCATATAATATTACAAATATTGATTTAATTGTAATTTTGTCACAATTATTTATCACAACACAACACTTGTTTTGGTAATATTTTTGTTTATATTAAGTACAATTATTGCAACTAAACGTAAAAATATTTGTGAGATAATAATATAATTGTAAAGATTGATTGAGCGAGTGTTTATTACAATTAAATTACATGAAATATAACAATAAAATTGTTATTTATAGAGTGTGTGACCGCTAGGTGATATCCCCGCTTCGTCACTCACTGGCAAATTACCCATTATCAGATAAATTAAAGTTATCTTTGCCAATCTATAAGTGTAAATTGATAACTATGACAATCGATATGTAAGTAAGTAAGTACCTATGTAAAGTGTACCTAGGTATCAATGACTCTGACGGGAAGGTTCTTCTCCCTAGTGGTGTATTCGTGTAGACCGTATTTTGTTTTTGACTACTAGTTAAAAGAAGAAGTGAACAGGTGAGTGAACCAGTTAAAAACATTGGGGATCTTCTACTCCCTGACCGTGCTAATTGCGAGTACATACCTAGGTGCAATTTAAGTTTAAAAAAAAATAAAGATAGAAAAACAAAAATAAATAATAACGTTACAATAAAATAACAAATTTTGTCTAATGTACCTTATTAAGGGCGACTTGCGTGACATAACTTAAATACATTTAAGAGGTACTAAATGCGTGTAAAATGGTTAAAGTCGATTAGTTTGCACAACGATAAATTTATCGCTAAACATGTTTAAGAAATAGCCAAAGTTAAATACCAAAAATGTGCTGTTTAGCGGCGCTAGACGCGTTTAAGACCAGTAAAACTGTCAGTTTTGAATTTGTCAGCAGCTTATTCGTTTTCAGTCGTTCTGTTTACACTCGATAATACTTGTATTGGGCTTATTCATATTCATATTCATTTATTGGTTGCAAACACAGGTAGATTATAAAAATACATTTTAATGGTGTTAGGTAAATGCATTGTACTCTATGTCTAGCCTGTTAGGGCATGCAACTGGATATTTTTACAATTTTATAAATTATCAAGCAGATTATGTGATTTAAAGTAATAATTAAAATTAAAATGTCAAGAAATATGCACATAATTTGCCAAAATGTATAGTGCATTATGTATATATATATTATTATTAAATTATTTATTTTTTATTAATATCATCTTGCAAGTACTCCATTGTGGTATAATATACTTTGTTTATTAGAAACTCAAACAATTTCTTCTTGAATTTTAAATGATTTGTTTCAGATGAAATGTCATTGGGCAATTTATTATATATTTTTGGGGCCATACCTAGGAAATTATTATTATAAATAGCTTTTTTATGTCGGCAGAATCGTATTTTGTGTTTATGTCGTTTACTGGTCAATGTACCGAATAGATTAAGGTTTTTCTTTACAAATACAGCTAAGTCGTATATGTATAAGCTAGGCATTGTTAGTATCCTAAGGCTTAAGAAGAAAGGTTTGCAACTGTCGGTGCTTTTAATGCCATGTAGAGTTGCCTCAGTATTTTATTGCATATCGTAAGGATGAGGTGACGTAAGCGTCGTAGGCTGTAATCGCTTTCGTCTGATACTATCTTGGATAGGTTATATAGAGCATACGAATACTGTCATAATTGTTTACAAATTATAATCTGTGTGTGATTTCCAAGACATATCTCTATCTAGTTCAAGACCTAGAAATTTTGTAGTACTGGCTTCTGCAATTATTTTATTTTCTTATCGTACAATGGGCTTTGGGTGGTTGGTTTTTTGTTCAAATGACATGAATTTAGTTTTTTCTACATTTAACTTGAGATTGTTTGCTTTAAGCCATTCAGTAATAGATACTTACTAGAAAATTATTAATTTCATTTTCGATCGTCAAGTTATCTGTTTCATTAAACAATACCGTGCTATCATCCGCAAATAGAACCATTGGATGGTGCGTAACTCTAGGCATGTCATTAATATAAATAAGAAAGAGAAGAGGGCCTAAAATACTCCCTTGGGGCACACCGTATTTGATTACTCTTTAACTAGATTGGTACATTTTTACATTTTTTGATTGTACACAGACCGTGCTAATTTGTGTTATCTGTTTCCTTTCAGACAAATATGATATTAGGAGATCTAGAGCATTACCCCTGATGCCATACCTTTCCAGTTTATTAATCAAGGTTTTTCTTTCCACGAAATCGTAGGCTTTGCTCATCCATCCATGAACAAAGCTAAAATATGCTCGTCTTTATTAAAACTGAGTGCTCTGGATCTTGTTGTTTTATCACTTATCTTCTAATATATAAAAATCTTGTGTCATGGTGTTTGTGGTCGAAAGCCTTCGAAATGGCTTGACTCATGCATTCAGATGGCGCTGTCTAACAAAATACAAGGGTGAATTTCCCGGGACCAAGATTTGCGTGGCATCGATGAAATCGATAATAAAAAACATAGTTATAATGTTCTAACATTTTTTTCTGGTTAAGTGAAATCGTAATCTATGTGTAGCACAAAATATTTTATTAAATACGATTATAGGCACTCAAAAAAAAAAAAACACTCTCGAAATCTTTCCTTGCCGTGTTTTATCCACACGTCACCTAATGTGTCGTGATACCTCATTAATAAAAATCTATTGGTTAGATGCATTAAACCTTAGTTTTATTTGATACGTGAATAGTCAAAGTATTGTTACGGAATACATTTATTCAAATAATTAAATAATTCAACGAATTGTTATTAAAAAATAATTTGTCCCAGAACTACCTTTCATTGCCGTGTCCTAAACATATTTATGAATATTATTTTATCTAACGACTTGCGTCCTCCCTCGTGTGCGCTTAACGTTGCTTATTAGTACTGCCTAAGTGTTCGTCGTAAAAGGACATACACAATTTCCTGCGTTTTTACGCCATAAAAGTAAGTATTCCATTTTTATGTTACTGGACATTTTTTCTTTCATCGCTGTGGATGGGTATAACTTTCTATTTGAATAAGTTTGTGCTCTGGCTTAAGCATTCGATAGAACACCATTTCTCTTATAATTATTTGTGAAGTGTTTATTACTTGGAATTATGAATAGATTTTTTGTTATTAAATATCTTTGCCCTGATTTTCATCGCCGTGCTTTCATTACCGTGGTTTCCGTGGCCAAAATTTGCTATGGCAATAAATAAAAAGACACGGCAATGAAAAAAAAATCATTGCCATGGCTTGTAAAACAGTTTAGTTTCATTGCCGTGGCCAGGTGTTTCATTTCCGTGACTTATGTTTTCATCGCCATGGTATGATTAGGCAAAGAAAACATCTTTACCTGTTATACAGGTAGTACCACATAATGACAGTACAGGACTCGTCAAATTAACCTTCTGCAAAACGATAAAAGACTTATGGATAGACTTGATAAGTTTTATACTGTACAGTCAACTACAAAAAGATGTTAACCTTACAAAATGATGTAACATTGAGGAAGCAATAAATCTTATCGCGAGAAATGAAGATTCCCGCTAGGATTCTGTCGCGTATTATAAAACAAGACCTGAAGCTCGGTGCTTATCGTCGATATACAGTACATGCCCTAAATAAATCTTTACAATTAAAATCTTCATTTCCGTGGATTTTTTTACCTAAGGTTTTTTTAAAAAGTAAGTAAAAAGTTTATTAAAGTTTTTGATAATGTATGTAATCTTGCTTAATATCTAGCAGTTAACTTAAAAAACCAACAAGATATACAAGATTAAAAATTTCGTGCCATGGCGATGAAACATGCATGCACGGCAATGAAACAGGCGTCCACGGCAATGAAAGAAATGTGCCACGGGAATGAAAGAATCAACCACGGAAATGAAAATCCATATTTATAACATAGGCACTAATCTATGGATTTACGTACTGTTTCCATAGGAAATTTCGCCACTGCTTGCCAGAGATTTTTTTAAGACTCAATGTCGCCGTGTCGTTTAGAGCAAGCCATGTCCTCTAAAACTGACCATAATTTGTAGTCTAAAGGGTTCAGGTCTGGGCTATATGAGGGACAGTTTTCAGCTCTTGTAAAGTCCGTTGGTTTCAAGCCAGGCTTGGGTAGTTCGTGCCTTGTGACCAGCTGCAGAGTCCTGCTGGAAAGTCCTCGGTACATTTTTAAAAAGTGTATTGCTGCGAGGTTTCACAACACGATCCAAGACTGTCTCTTGATACACTTTGGTTGAAGTTTTCACTATTTTTTCACAAAAATGTAGCTTTGTGACGCCTTGATAAAACACCCCACCATCACAGCCCCACCAAACCATCACTGATGACACGCAGCAGGTTAATGGACCTGTTGAAATTCACCCATATACGCACTACTCACTCCCTCAAACATACATGCATTACTCATACATTTACACATAACACACACTAGTATCATATAACACAAACTTAATAAAAAGCCATACATTAAAACCTAAAAAACCTGTTTTGGATGATTGTGACGTGCTATCCTAAACTAAACTGTTTTTCCGTAACACAGGGCAGCCCAGCTGGGAGAACAGTACCCAAAGCATAACATAATTAAGAGCATTTCTGTAAACCAAACATCTCATTTAAGTAAATAAATATTTTAAATTATTAATAAATAATAATATTTTTTTTACATTCATAGATGGGCTTTACAGTAGGTATATATGGACCTACTTACCCCTTTCTTTAACAAAATATCGTAAATATTGGGGAGTACCTACATATTTTCTATTTCTGTTTTCACGGTTAGACCGCCAAACCGGTTATATTTAAGTAGATACGAAAATAGTATAAACCCTGGTCTACTTTATTTTAATTCTATAGCATTGTACGATAACTTTAGAAACGCACCGATGTCAGTTTCACTACTAGAGTAACAGACAGTTAGCGGTAGATAAATTATTGAAGCCGAAGCAATAGTTAGTATTCCCTGTCTATCCTCGTATCCCGAATACCATGTCGACCTGTTGTGGACAATAGGAATTGTGTAAAATCCGATCTTAACACACCGAATCTCACTGTCTAAACAACAACTTTTTATTTTCACTATATTAATAATAATATAATAATATCTTGGGACAACTCACACAACGCTATCTGAACCCAAACTAAGCAGAGCTTGTACTATGGAAACCAGACAACTGATAAACATACTTATATATTTCTAAATACATACATATTATAGATAAATAACACCCAGACGCAGAATAAACCATCGTGCTCATCACCCAAAGTTTTATCCTGGGTAGGGATCGAACCCACGACCTCTTGCGTAGCAGTTGGATACACTCCCACCGCGCCACAGAGGTAGTCATATTAATTTTTATTGCATTGCAATCAGCACTTTCAAGCTGAAGACAATCGGGTGTGAGTTTGGATAATGCAAAATAAGAAGGGATGAGTTTAGTCATTTAGGTAATAAGGGTTGCGATCCGCGGGGTGAGTGGTGCCGGGAACTCTCTAATAGGATAGAATGACAATTGAATAAAATGACGTTGTTGCGCGCTGAAAACTGAGTCTGAAAATCTCGTATTAAAAATTTTCGTTTTCACAGCTCACACTGCTCGCAACGAAGTCATACTATTCCATTATTAATAAAATAATTGCATTTTTGAAATTAAGAAAAATTTGGAGTCAGACCCAAGAATCGAACCCGAGACTTATGCCAAACCGGGGCCGGAATCGAACCACTTATCTGGACATATTGCTAGACCTAAATTTTTTTTATCCTTCATGCTCGCGAGTTGGGCCGTCGCATGGGCATCTAGCCGGTTGTTAAAGAACTATCACGGATTTTGTTATTGCTTTGTTACAGAGCGTATTTTAACAAATTATGATGTCGCAGACCGAATATTATAGTATTTTTATAGGCAATTCTTGCCAATTACTTTATTTTACAGTTTCAGGTGTTTATCTGTCCTCAGAAAAGATAGCTCCTAAGAGAATAGGTACCTCAGTGTTGTGTTTCGTTCTGACAGCAAGGTCGCCAGAAGTTGTCAGAGAATTACTATGCTGACTTAACTAATTTTAGTTCCCACAGGCATCCAGGAAGGGAGGGCAACTGGGGCATTAGCCCTCCCCCCCTCCCCTCATCCTCGACACATGACTTTTAATTGCTGGCCAAACATTTAGTCGATGTTGAGTCAAATGCACTGCCCCCAGAACATAATTCTGGGTTCCCATTAGCATAACTAAGTATGACTACTAGTTTATTATTATATTATCTGTGGTATGACTAAGTTCAATATCTTTACCCGAAGCTAGGGCTCTGAGGGTAGTAGGTACCCAGGATTTTATTTTTCGGAGAAAGGGGTAGACAATTCATCACCGGCTGAAATATGTTTGACCCCGGAAGACACAATAAATAGAACAAAAATGTCATTTGTGAGAATTTATTACTAAAATCACTTGGTGAAACGTCACAGTACAAAAACTTTATAACTTAAAATATATAATGTCATTAAATAGTTACACTATCACATAATACTTACGTTAGAGCTTAACTACTTATATTTAAATAATTTCAGAACCATAAGTGAGATTTTTTGTAAAAAAATTGTGACATGTAATTTCTTTTGAGATTTGTTTTACATTAAAGCAAGCAATATTCTCAATATTTAAAAAAAAGTTTGAGTGCAAAAATCTATACTTTATACTAAATATAATAAAGCTGAAAAGTTTGTTGAGTTGATTTTGAGTAATTTCCTAAAATACTAGATCAATTTAGAGGAAATTTGGTATGCAGGTAGCATTTAGCTTGAAGAAGTTTATAAATTTTAATCCACAATCCGATCCATGGAGGCGAACAAGTAAAAGTGACTGAAAAATTCAATTAATCAAAATACTGTAGTTAGAGTTATTAAAAAATATTTTACGCAAATGCGCAAAAATATTTTTAAAAGTTAAAGACATAATTCAACATATCCCGATATCGCTTTGAAGCCTCAACCGAATCTGCTGTATATCCAAATAGATGCTTAAAATGTTGAATCAAAGTTTGTATATGTTAAGAGGTAAAAGAGAGAGCTATAAAAAGATCTAGAGATTTAAATATCAACGTAATAAATTAGTCGATATATAGAAAATAATGAGATTCAAATATTAGAGATATAACAAATATAAACATAAAATTAAGAATATAACGATGCACGCAGATGCGGGCGGCCATTGGTACAATATACAATTTGTAACAGAAAGCTGTGGCCAAAGAAGAGGAGACTATGTTTTTGACAAAAGTATAGGACCCACAGTGGTGCCTTACTTAAGACTTATAAGTCAAATAAAGCAAAGTCTTTTTTAACGAATCGAAAAACAAAAGTATGTGTTTGTTTCTGTGAAGCTACTGTTTGAATTGAAAGATTATTTCAATAAAGAACAGCCCATTTATCTAAGGCTGACGACCAATAGAAGCGGGGCATCAATGAAAAATATTGCTATAGGCCGACCGCTTAACTCGTATATCGCCTGCGCGGTGGAAGGGAGCGCGGGGTGATGTTAACGGGTGGGTGAGCGGTGTGCGCGGGACAGAGAACTCAGTTCTCTAGTGAGATATAGATAGGGAAGTACCGACATTTTAAAGTACAAATAAACAATAATAAGAAATTTGAAAGCAGATATTTCGATAAAATTATATACTGTATTTTTAAATGGACTACAACTTTCTGTTAAACGTTGTCCGAGTACAAGTAATATTTAACCCGCTCGTAATAGGGCTGTTAGTTCTATTTAACATTCTAAATCTAAGATCACAGTCATCGAGCGGTGTGTCCTAGAACCTTCTCTTCAATCCAAGGTATGAATTCAGTGGTCCTGGTGTACACTCCGGGGAAGCCAGCTTCTGCGCATTTCTTGCCGTAGGAGACCACGCCGATCTGGTAGAAGAATGTCTTGAACGTTTGGTCTGACCACTGTTAGGGAAAAAATGGTTTGAATTAATTTTAGGGTTCGTATTAGTACGTTCGGTCGTTGCAGGCAAAATACATCCACTGTTGAACTTAAGCCTACCCCAAAGACCTCAAAAATATTTAATATTGGACTGCTTCAGCCGCATCTAGCGGTTTCTTGTTATCTTCACCAGTCTATAGGTACATCTTGTGGGAAGTAAGTAGAATTTATTTTTGGTGGCATTTTTATTATGATGTTACTTTATGTTTTTTTAATTCTCGTTCGAGTACAACGGCTGTTAGAGACTTAAATGGTCAGTATAAAATAGTTTTATAATTAGTCGGTGACACTATAGATTGATTCTAATAAAGGAAAAAATTAAAATGATAATAAATGATATCCTTCTTTGTTTATGACACTGTGAGCGTGGTTGCTTTAACGCCCAAATATTACTTAAGCAAGAGTATTAAATATTTCTACATCTTGGCTACAATTTGCCCCAGTGACCGTTTTCACAGTATGAAAGACTGGAGAATTCCACCTGAGAATTAAATTATTGGCATAGTAGCTGATGGGGTCAACTTTGTAAATACCATTTAAAATTCAATGTTAGATAAGTAGGTACTTTCGAAATAAATAGTTATTCTCATTAAACATAGCCAAATATGTTTTTTTCGGTTTTTTGGTTGTTTTTTTCGCGTTATCCTTATCTTCATTTTTTAAAGCCAGTCAGTATTTTGGCGAAGAAAACAAAAAATAATCAAATTTGAGTCCCACGAAATCTCAATCTCGTTTTTGAGGTTTCGTGGGACTCGTGCCCAGCATTTGTTATTTTATATGATATAGGATAAGATAAGGGCCCCTGTTAATTTCCTGTCATTCACAAACGAGGGCTTAAAATACTTACAATAGGTTGCATAAGTGGACCACCGCTGTCACCCTGGCAAGCGTCCTTGCCTCCCTGCTTGAACCCAGCACACAGCACTCGCTGGTCAATCACCTGAGCTTTATACGCGCTGTACGCTTGAGTGCAAAACTCATTGCTGACGACTGGCAATTGCAGAACTTGGAGATGAGTTGCTGATGGTCCTCCTGGAAGAAGGGAAAAAAATGAGTGAGAGATGGATGCTGCAAAGGTACATAGTACATCCTTCTTGATGATATCAATTGGTGTGATCTATAAATTGTTATTCTGAGTCTGGACGTGCTTTATATTTTGTTGTTCTTAAAGTTTTAAAGCCGCAGCCGGCATTATTAGGTACTATTATAGGAGGTATCATAAGTAAGAAAAAAAAAGTTTCTGTCATCTTCTACTCTGTGATACAATGCTTTAGAACCGCAACAGCTTTGTAAGAGTGTTTGCGGCTTTGCTTGTTATCGTAACAAATTGTCTCTGACTTTCTTAACATACTCTTTGCTTTTGTACTAAATTTTATCAAAACTGGCGAAGTATTTTTTTAGATTAGAGGATCAAATAAAATAACAAACTTTTCATCTTTGTAAAATTACTTAGCAGTGCGAACGTTTCTATGAGGACTGACTTCACAAATACTAATTCATATTTTTTATTTGACTTACATCTGTGCAATAGCGTAAAGTTGAGGTTAGGCAATCATTTTGTTTACCTAAACTTCTAGTATAAATCTGTGTACTTGTCTGTGATTTGAATATTAGCCTTTTAGAATAACTAAATAGTAGGTACTCAAATTTGGTACTCGCAGCTGATTTTTACCACTTTTGAGAGGTCAATTTGACCTGTCTAACATGACGTCAGTTTTTTAACAGTAGGTACACATATCTAATCAATAATCGCAGTTCAGCTTAATTTAGAACATGTTGAAAAAATTAACGCACATAACCTAAAGTTCACGGTCACCAAAAGATAAATCCTTAAAAAAACTTACGGAATTCAGTATGTCCCCATCCAGCTATAAGCGGGTTGAAATCTTCGAAGGTTCTTGACCTTAACTCAGTCTCTTTAGGCAAGCAGATAGGCCTAATCAAGTCTGAAACGAAAAACAAAATAGTCAATATTATGAATAAATTAATTAAAGACATTTGACTGTGCTGATAACAATAAACTGGAAAACTATTTTAGATACTATAGTAACTGGGTACTACCATTCATTAAAATGATTTTGATTCAAAACTACTTACTACAAATACCGTTATTATAAATGAAAAAAGATATCCGTATCAAATACAATAATTGCATTTTTGAAAGATAGAAAAATTTGAATCCAGACTCAGGAATCGAACCCGAGACTTTGGCAAGAAATGCCTATAAAAATTACTTCAATATTCGGCCTGCGTCATCATAATTTGTTAAAATGCTCTCTGTAACGAAGCAATAACAAAAGCCGTAATAGTTCTTTAACTACCGACTAGACTTCGCTACGGGGGCCTAACCCGTAAGCATTAAGAGATAGAAGAATTTGATATCTAGTAACATAGTCCAGATAGGTGGTTCGCTTCTGCCCCCGGTTTGGCTACGAAGTCTCGGGTTCGATTCCTGAGTCTGGATTCAAATTTTTCTATCTTTCAAAAATGCAATTATTGTATTTGTAAAGTCTTTGGCAAGAAATGCCTATAAAAATTACTTCAATATCCGTATCACGTACTTTAATAGGTGTACCACAGGGGTCTATTTTAGGACCAATACGAACGGACAGGTTATTGAAAAATATTTGTTCATAGTAGATCCTTAACTAGTTACTACTTAAAATAAATATAGGTTGTAAAATAACTTACTTGTGAATTGCACGTCACGATCAAGAACAAGAATGGCGATGTCGTTAGTGAATGATGTGGGACTGTATGTTTCGTGTTTGACTTGCTGTTTGATAAGTACGTCAACAGGAGTAGCGCCTTCGTCCTCTCTCGCCAAGTCCAGCTCACCGAGACGAACGACGTAACTGCAAAGAGAAGCATAAAATAACTAACAAATAGAGAACTACGCATTACATACGAAAAGGACAAAACGATTTATGAAGAAGACACAGCTAGTTTATTTTCAGTCTAAAGTCTACCTCTTTATAAATTAAAATATATTAAGAAACGAAGGTACAAATTACTATTATAAAAATACAATAACTTGTGCCTTCGATCTGGTGGATTCTTCTGATATCATTGCCAAAGCACAGGCTCTTCCTACTGTGGGAGCAGATGGCCGTGTGCGAGATGTCCCAAGATATAAGTGTTTAATTGTATGAAGAATAACGCAAGCTTTCAACCTTTTTGTAAGTAAATTTACACAAGAACAAAGTGATTGTTATCAGACTCTATGAAAGTGCAACAGACATTTTTCTTAGTTCTAAAATGAGTGTAGGCTAGATCGTAATGAATTGTAAAGAACTGTTCTTTACACTCAATAATAAAAAAAAACCTCTCTACTACTTTGCTTATGTAGGCTAAAGCAACAACGTGAAGATAAAACACCATTAAGCAAAGAAACTCGATTCGCCAAATATGTGTTAAACATCGATAAAAAAAACCTGAAAGGATAATAGGTTCGAGCAACAATAAATTGTTTTTAAGCTTGTCTATATGTATGTCAATGTGTGCAAGTCTTGGTCAAGAGTAACGAGACATAAACATAAGGAAATATAAAGTCGCGTGCGCCGACAACCTTGTTATACAGGCTGTAGTCAAAACTAACGTACTAATATTATAAAGCTAAAGAGTTCGTTTGTATGAACGCAATAATCTCAGGAATTACTGGTTCGAATTGAAAAATTATTTTAATATTGAATAACCCATTTATTGAGGAAGGCTATAGTCTATATAACATCACGGTATGACTAATAGGAGCGGAACGTCAATGAAAAATGTTGCAAGACGAAGTTGCGCGGGTCAACTAGTCGTTAATAATGAAAGTAGGTGTTAATTCTGTCATTTTTATTCGGATTTAAAAGCGATAAAAAGTACGTAACATTCCTTAAGCTTCAGGCTATCTCCATATTCAATTTCATCCACAGAATTTCTTTCAAAATCTTCCAACCTCTTTATAAGATCAATCTTTCTCAAAATAAAATTTAGCAAAATTGAACCAGCTGTTCTCGTTTAGCCATAAATTTAGCGATTCATTTTAATTTATTTAGTAAAACAAAAAATTAAATCAATTTATTTCATAAAATAATCTTTCTCAACTCTTTGTTGTCTCACTTATTGAGAGTGAGACAACAAAGAGTTAGTACTAAGTAACTTGTAGTTAGTCACCTTTTCGCCCTGCAATATCGTTGGGCTTTGTTAAGTTTAGTTAACTGACATCGGCAAGAAGAAAGAAGATAAAATGTAATAAAAGAGACGAAAAATATAAATTCACGTCAGTACGAACACATCCTGTAGATTCGTCACATTGTCAAGTACAACTCGACCAAGCTAAGTTTGCACCTCGCGTCGAGGGCGCCGCATTCCGGCGAGGTGCAAACTTAGCTTGGTCGTACTGTATCCGTATAACCTGCGCCGGCGCATCTTGTGTAATTAAACGCAACCAGTTTGCATACGCGATCGCGACGTAGTATTGTAATGAGAATGATTAAGTCATTCCATAAAAATACTCATTTGCCTATTTATTGTAACTAATAAACGTAATACCTACCATTTTTTACAACTTAAATGTGGGGCTTTGAAAATGATGACAGCGGAATTTGCCATTATCACAATTCCGTTTTCGTTTTATTAAGTTCGTTACCTTATCTAATCGTAACGTTTATTTAATCTCGTGTACTCCTCTTTTAATATTTTTGACCTCTTATTTTTGCACCAGTCCTCTAATATTTGACTGCCTCTGTGGCGCGGTGGGAGTGTATCCGACTGCTACGCAAGAGGTCGTGGGTTCGATCCCCACCCAGGATAAAACTTTGTGTGATGAGCACGATGGTTTATTCTGTGTCTGGGTGTTATTTATCTATAATATGTATGTATTTAGAAATATATAAGTATGTTTATCAGTTGTCTGGTTTCCATAGTACAAGCTCTGCTTAGTTTGGGATCAGATAGCGTTGTGTGAGTTGTCCCTAGATATTATTAGATATTTTGATTGATTGATTTTTCAAGATCTTTATTTACTCAATATATAGTTACAAACAATTTACAAACGATCTTATTCTGAGTGTAAATAAAAGAACTGTGAGTTGGTTGTTTATGAGATTTGAACACCTTTACAAACATTAACATATTTTTAACAAAGTTATGATACATCAAAATACACGAAATGTGTGAAGAAAATTAAAATAATGTGTTGGTCTTAGCAGGGACCCACATTAAAAAATAAATAAATGGACTTACCCAAGCATTTTAAATACCAATTATTTAGTATTAATTACCTAGGCGAAACTCAACAAATGAGAAAAAGACACTCCGTCACAATTAAAACTATAAAAAGAACATAAAGCAATACACTAAATTAAACAAAACGCAAACATATTCCATAAATAGTGGTAGGCGGGTAGTACCGCATAGTTTGTCACAGTCACCGGCCGAGCGGCAGCACCAGGTAAGCGAGCTAACGTCATGATTCACGCAGAAAATAGTGATGGGGGAGTCGATATCGATTGTACGTCCGGGAGTAAGGTAATGTGATTAGTCTACTTTTACCTATATTGGAAATAAGAATATTTTGATGTGTGGGGTTTTTATAAAGGTAGAATTTACGCGAAATTTTTAATATGTAATCTTTTAAAAGCGGATAGTTGATATAATTGTGTAGCAATGTTAGGTTAGTTCGGAGTGGGGTATTATAGGCCGTTTTGAGTGCTCTATTTTGGACGGTTTGCAATTGGTTGTAACTCGTTAATGTTAAGTTGCACCAGACGGGGGCAGCATAAGTGAGGTTAGGTCTAACTAGTGTAGTATAGATCAGTAGTTTGGTGGAGTTACTAAGTACTGATTTGCCATTTAAAATGGGTTTCAACGAGTTTAGAGCCCTAATGCCTCTTTGTATATTAAGTTCTGTGTTTTTGTGCCAATTCAAACGCCTATCTAGAGTAACTCCTAGATATTTTACTGTTTGACTCCATGGAATACAATAATCTTTTATCTTCACAGTTCTTGTGGGCAATGTACGCTTGGCTGTAAAGAGAATGGCTTCAGTTTTCGTGGCGTTCAATTTTAGTTTCCATGTTGTGAAAAAATTGTTTAAAAGTTCCAGGGACAGTTGAAGGCGGCCAATAATGATATTAACATCTTGATCAGTTGTAAATGTCGCTGTATCATCTGCATATATAGCGAGATGGGTGTGTGGTTGTTTAGGTATGTCGTTAAGATAGAGGATGAATAGAAAGGGCCCTAGGATTGAGCCTTGGGGCACACCAGTATGTATGATTTTTGGAGCAGAATGTTCAGAACCTATGAAAACTGAAAAGGAACGACCGTGTAGATAGTTTTGGATAAATTGTACTAAGAAGAGAGGAACATTATATTTTATTAGCTTATGTAATAGACCTTGATGCCATACTGTGTCAAATGCTTTTTCTACATCTAATAAGACCATGCCCGTGGAAAAGCCTAAATTAAGGCCATGAGAGATGTGTTCACTGACTCTGGCTAGCTGTTGGGTGGTTGAGTGAGACCTGCGAAATCCAAACTGTTCTGGAATAAGAATAGAGGTAGTCACCTTTAACAGACGAGACAGAATTATAGACTCAAGTATTTTATCAATGGCCGGTAATAGACTAATGGGCCTATAGCTTGTTGCTACAGTTGGGTCTTTGCCTGGTTTCTTAATGGCTATAATTTTTGCATGCTTTAAAATTGTTGGAAAATATCCTAAACGTAGACATCCATTGAAGATTTTAGCTAGAAATACAATACTTTTTTGAGAAAGATTTTTTAACAAGCCATTACTCAGACCGTCGAATCCGGGGGCCTTACGTGGTTTTAGTTTGCGCAGTAGTAATTTTATTTCTTTTGGCCTGACGAGAGACGGGTAATCATGATTTTGATAGCTGTTAAGAAGTCTCATGGATTCGTTAACCGCAGTTTCAGTATCTGGATCATTTTTCCAGTGCTGGGTAAGACACATATTTTCCAGGAAGGCATTTGATAAGGTTTCACATTGTTCTATCACAGTAGAAGTGGTACTATTTTCAGTCTTTTTAAGAGGTGGAATTGAAGAAGACTGTTGATTGAAACTCCTAACTACTTTCCATAGATCTGAAGTGGGGTTTTCCACTTTTGTAAGTTTTCGATTCCAGATAAAATCATTGTGAGCTCCAATATCCTTCTTAATGGATGCTTGCATATGGTTCACTTGTGAGAATAGCTGACGTCGGGTGTGAGGATTAGATTCCTTCAAAGCCTGCCTACGGAGACTATTTTTAATTTTGATATTAATTCTAATACGACGGGGGAGTCTTAAACTATTACCACAAACAACTTTTGGAACAGCTTTATCCCGCGCAGCGATCATAGTTTGAGTAAGGTGTGATATAGCAAGATCAATTGACTCAGTTGTATTAAAAGTAGCAAGTGAAAGAGCAATATTGCCGTTTAGGTGCGACCTATAGTCTCTCCAGTCAGCTTTACTGAAGTTGAAAGCAACTGTTTCATGTCTTGTGAACGTGCCACCAACTGCAAAGTGAACAGGTAGGTGGTTTGACGATAGTCGGGTAAGCACTTGTGGTTCCGTTGGGCAAAGAACACCATTGACGAGAACAATGTCAGGAGTAGATGGAGTATACGTGCTGTGGTAGTGGACTAAAGTTGGATTAGTCGGTGCAAGTATACTATAGTCTTTGGAGATCATGTGGCTGTAAAGCACCTCTCCATGCGGATTGGATCGTGAACAATACCAATATGGATGTTTAGTATTGAGGTCACCCATAATAAGTATATTAGGGTTAATATCAAGCATTAGGTCTAAGTCTCTGGTGAGAAGTGGAAGGTTAGGTGATTGATATGCGGAAATGATTGCTAGTTTTTGGTTCGATACCATCAGTTGTATGCCAACACATTCGAAATTTTGTGTCTTAGGGAGTGTGAGGGGTATGTGAGAAATGTCAGATTTAATCAGAATAGCAACTCCTTGTCCAGCTCCATCTAGTTTCTTATCTTGTCGGTAGGCAATATAGCCTGATGCATTAATTTCATGATGGGGTGGAAGTCTAGTTTCTGATAAAGCAACAATATCAATATTAAGCTCGCTTACCAAGTGAAGCAGTTCAGTCATTTTGTTACGAATGCCGTCAGCATTCCAGTAAAGAACGTGAAGAGATTTTGAACTACACATAATGTCCAAGATGAGTTAATATGAGAATAACTTTATCCATCATGCTATTACATCCGACAAACTGGCTTTTGATAGATTTAATAGCCATAAGAATGGCTAACATGTCAGTTGTAATTTGATCTTGGTCTTGACAATTTTTCGCCGCAACGTTTTCAGGCTTGCTGGCTGCAACCAAGTTCCAGGGCGTTCATCAGTATTGCTCATCTTGACGCGGGAATTAGTGGTGTTGGTAGTTTTGAGTTGTTCTTGTCTAACTTTTAGAGTATGCAGGTATTTTTCTCGCACTTGGCATAGGCGGTAATTTGCAGGATGGTTTTCGCCGCAATTACAACACTTAGCCGGCTGATCTCGAGATTTCTTTGGACAATCTTCAGTTGCATGAGATTCTGTGCATTTTACACAGCGGGGTGGAAGATTACAATTACGGGAAGAGTGACCAAATCCTTGACATCTGTAGCACTGAGTGCCATATCTATTATTATTCCGATATTTGCGTATTTGGACGACACTGTTGCACAAAAGTTTGATTTGCTGGAATTTAATGAAGTCCGCACCTGGTGGTAATTGTACTAGGTAAGGAGGGCAGTATGAAGACTTTTCAACAGGTACTTTCATTTTTCGAACAGATACGTTTTCGAAGCCAAGCAAGGCAAATTCATTCGGAAGAAGTCCTTCCACGTAGTCAGGTAAACCAAAAATAACTGCTTTGTACGTCTTTTCATCTTTGCGGGAGTAGGTATGAAAGGCTATTTCTTTGGAACGGAGGCCATCTTTAATTATTTGGTGACTTTGCGGTGTGTAGCAAATCACTGCTACCTTATTTTTGCTCCTGTATTGTAGATGGAAACTTTTGGAGTAGTTCATGATGGTAGTCTTGATATATTCGTGGGTCCACGTGGGTTGTATTTCTAGTATAATAGGTGGTATACGACTGACCTTCTTTGTATTTGTTGCATCGCGAAACTTTGCTGAAGTGTCTGAACTTGATTGTTCACCGGGAAGTAAATTAAATTTGTTTGATGTTTTGATAGGGCGTGGTTGTTGATGTTCAGCTGGGTGCGCAGTTTTTTTTCGGTATTTTCCATTCACTAATTTCCACAGGACCTTCCAGGGGGCGTTTCCCAACTGAGTTTGAGCGCGTTAGGAACCGATCCATATCGAGAGATTTTATCGATAGTTAGCATCACTACAAAATTTTTAAATGAGGCGATCGGGGGTGCTTTGTTAGGCATGCGTGCGAAAGAGACGAGTGCGCCTGCCGAACTATTTAGAGATTGCCGAGATATTAGATATTAATATGGTGTATAATATAATGGTGGCACCTTGCATATACAGTTTAAAAACAAAGAAACATTGTAAACATTGGCAATTTGAAAAGAGTGGCCGCGAGTTTATTGCCTGTTTCTTTTCTCCGGCTTTACCTATCGTTTGCATATCGACTTTTCACAAGTGTAGTATATTGCTTCCTATAGTCAATAAAGAATTTATAATATAACGAAAAACGAAACGAAATTTTAGCTTTCAAGTTTTGGGCTGGGCGTGAATGACTGAATGAATGAGCTACTTATTTTTTTTTTAGTAAAAAAATGACTTATCAATACAGTAAGATTAGTTTACAAAGTGCGGGTATGTCATTAATAACTGATCGCATGTTCACAACACAATGTTTCAGTGAACTGTCGTCGTGTCGTGGGAAAATTAGCTAAATTATACATTCTACGTATTTCCTTATCATTATTCTTTCAGTTAGTAGGTACGGAGATAAGTAAAATACCTACAAGTTCATTAGAACTACAAACAAACCATACTTATTAGAGAATTTTATTGATATATCATGGAATTGGTAAGTCATTAATTATTTACGATTTTCTCTAATTTTAAAATGTAAAATAATTATGTAAGTACCTATTGAAGTAGGTACGTTTAGTGTATTGAATCATGCGGCGATGTTCCTTACGCGGTCAGCAAACAGTTAGTTTACGGATGAAGAAACTGCAATGCATAATTACGCGCTAGACATATAAAAAAATATACATATATGTTTATTATAACTAGCTGCCTTGCGTAACTTCGTCTGCATAAATTTTACCCATTTCTCAACATTTCTCATTGCTGCTCTGCTCCTATTGGCCCTAGCGTGATGTTTTAGAGCATATGGCCTTCCTCGATAAATGGGCTATCCAACAGTGAAATAATTTTTCAATTCGGATCAGTAGTTCCTGAAATTACCGCGTTCAAACAAACAAACTCATTAGCTTTATAATATTAGTCTAAATAAATATATTCTTGTAGATTCATTATTTTTTTTAAATCTTTTCCACTGAGCCTCTATGGTTTGAGTAACTCTAAACTTATGGAATGTAGGCATGATGGTATTTTTCATATGAATAGGTAATAATCATCATTATAAAAAAGATGTTAGGGAAAATCCGGTATGACCATAAATTGTTTTTTTTTATTTCTCGTAATGTTACCTTGTGTACATTTGTTGTTATTGTTATGAAGGTTCGTAAACAGTGTATTTATATCAATATAATGCATTTTAAAATGACACTACTAGCACAAAATAATGATAAATGATTCTTTGTGTGGAATTGTATGCCAGTTTTCCGTATGTAACCTAATAAACCTAAACCTAGACAATCAACCATAAACTTAGGTATCATAGGTCTGTACAAACAACACACTACAGATGAAATAAATTAACATAGATTTTGAATCAAGCGATGTTTTATTGAAGCCGGGTTTCTTCCTAGAACTTAATTTATTTTTAAGTCAATTTACTTAAAATTAAAATAAAAAGTCATCATAGACGAAATGAGATAGATTACACTAACGACAAAACCCCTTCGGCCACATTCGAAACCAAGTTTCAAAACCGGTTTCGAAAACAGAATATAAACAACTTCTTTAAAATAATACTGGAAAAAAAATAGAGCCGAAGAGAAAACGATGAAGGCCAAAAAGTTTTATACTACAATTGAAGGAGAAAGTAGGAGTTGAAACGTGTTAAGAAGACGGCAGAAGATAGAATGGAGTGGAGATTGCTTCACCGACAAAAGGGTAAACTCTTAAATATTAATTTGTAATTATACTTACAGATCATTTTCATGATTGTGTATGCAGTGAGCAGCAGTTAGCACGTGGTGTGAGCTGATGAGAGACCCGCCGCACAGCCAACTGGTGCCGCCTCGGCGACTCTTGTAGCCCAGGAGGGCCATCCAGGGGAAATCACCTGAAGGTTTGGGAACCATCAGAATATTGTTAAAGTTGAAGTTCATGGAGACAGGGGCATGTATAATTAATTCCAACCCAAAATTAATGGAATAGTAGTTATAGTGAAGAACCGTAGCCATAAATGTTGATAAACTTTCGCGATTTGTACACATTATGAAACTATATATATTACGGGTCTTAATCGCGTGAATAATTTAAGGTAAAATACCTTGTTTATTGCCGGACGTTATACCAACAAACAAGGTATTTTACCTTAAATTATTCACGCGATTAAGATCCGTAATAAATATATTTTCATAAAACGTAGCCATCTTAACGTGTCCAAATCGTGATATAGCTAATGATTAGAAGACCCGAAGTCATTATCTTTAAATAAATCGTCTTCGCATATCGATGTCTATACTGATGTGCGCTATTCCTTACATTATTTACGATTTTCTCTAATTTTAAAATATAAAATAATTATGTACAGTGAAATTAGTCTCGAGAAATTTTTGCATATGTAGTGGTGTGTATGTTACTTAGATATTAGAGCGCGTTTCCACTATATCGTTCTGGCCCTTACAAAAATGTTTCAATATCCTAACATTACTATTTAATTTAATACTTATCCCTAGCAACACTCTGATTTTTGTTTTCAATAAAAACAAGTTTTTATTTTAAAGAAAAAGGTTTTGACTTTATTAAAAAAAATATGTCATTCAATTTCACGTCCTTGAGCAAACGACAAGGCGACTACCGTGAAACAATAAAATATCGTGTCGTTCTTTAGATGATAGTAGTTTAGCTATAGGTAAAAAGTTTTGACCATAATAATTACGAAACAAAACAAATAAATAAATCGTCACTTGATAGTGGAAAGTGGAAACACGCACAAAACCAGAATAAACCAGTTTACTCTGTCCGCAGGTGCCACGTGCAGTCTGACGTCAGTCGCTTGATACCGTTAGAACATAAAGCACGCATTTCATTAAAAAATTATAATTATTAGATACGTAGTAGTTTCATTGTGAAATTTTGTATTTGTTGATTGTTGTTATTGTTTGTTATTATTGTTAAAATATTTGTTGAAGTGTTTAATTTCAAGTGTGTAAGTGTTGTAACTTTATATTGATAATTCAAAATGGCTCCAGTGTTAAAACATGGTCGAGGCAAGCCTTTGACTTCTCAAACTAAGGAAGTTTTGTACTGTTTGTACAAATATTTCGAAAATGAGTGTAATAACAACCCGAGCAGTATTATGACCCCCACTCAATTAGTTGCTAAATCAACAGGAATTTCAATAGCATCCGTCAGAAAGGTAGTATCAGAAAGCAAATGTCGTCCTTCAGATCAGGAAGTAACATTTAAATCTCCTAAAAAGAAACCGAATCGTAAACCTACAATAGTAATCGATAACTTTGATCAGCAAGTTATCAGAAGAACAATTCATGACTTCCACATCACAAATAAAGAAGTTCCCACTTTAAAAACTTTGCACTCAAAATTGAAAGAAGATATCGATTATAAAGGTTGTGTCAGCACGTTACGAAAACACGTCATGTCATTAGGTTTTAATTGGAAGCAAACAGAAGATAACCGGAAACTTCTTATGGAAAAACACGAAATTAGATACTTGCGAATTAATTATTTGATGAAAATTGCTGAATATCGTGAACAACGCCGACCAATTGTTTACACCGACGAAACATATATACATACATCACATACCCTCTCGAAATCTTGGTCAGATGGAAGCACTTCAGGTTTGAAGCAACATATATCGAAAGGCAACCGCTTAATCATTGTTCATGCCGGTGGTATCGATGGCTTTATACCAAATGCATTGCTTATGTTTAAAGCCGACCAAAAAAGTGGAGATTACCACAACAATATGAACTATGACAACTATTCAAGGTGGATTCAAACTCAATTAATACCCAACTTACAACCAAATAGTGTTGTTGTTGTTGACAACGCACCATATCATAACTCAATACAAAATCCTGCACCGAATAGTAATTCTAGAAAACAGCAAATGATAGACTGGCTGACATTTCGAAACATTGAGCATTCATCCACGTTGCTTAAGCCTCAATTATATGAACTGATTCTGCAAAACAAGGCGAGATTTATAGAGTACAAGATAGACGAAATATTACGACAGCACGGTCATACTGTGCTGCGTTTACCACCATACCATCCGGAGTTTAATCCTATAGAAAATATATGGGGGATAGTGAAAACATATGTCGCAAAAAAGAATGTCGCAATGAATATGAAGGTTATAATGTCATTAGCTGAAGAAAAAATGAAAGCCATAACTGTAGAGGAATGGAGAAAAGTTTGTTTGCATGCTATTGAGGAGGAAAGCAAATATCAGGGTAGAGACGCAGCTTTAGACACAATATCAGAACGAATCATAATTAATTTAAATAATTCATCTGATGAAAGCGAGGATGGGGATGATTGTGATATGCCTGGGGTTGATGAATTATTAGAATAAAACATTTATGGCCGGAGAACACCTAATTCATACACGTCTTCACTGAAGTGAAAACCGGCATTCAATGCTTGTAATGTTTGGAACTGGCTTGTCTGCCTCATACAGTTCCATAGATTACAATGCGGTGGATACACATTTTCACGACCGTATTAGTACGTAGTGCGTATGCGTAGACGTGCACGCATTTGGTGTGCTCCAGCCACAAACGTATATTACCTTTAAAACAATAAAAACTAAAAATAAAATGTTGTTTTTTTTATTTGCTGACCATACACTACTACAAACGCAAAAATTTCTTCAAGCTAATTTACCTGTAAGTACCTATTGAAGTAGGTACGTTTAGTGTATTGAATCATGCGGCGATGTTCCTTACGCGGTCAGCAAAAAGTTAGTTTACGGATGAAGAAACTGCATTGCATAATTACGCGCTAGACATTTAAAGAAATATACATAGCTGTCCCGCGTAACTTCGTCTGCATAAATTTTCCCCATTTTTCAACATTTCTCATTGCTCCTCCGCTCGTATTGGTCGTAGCGTGATGTTTTAATTAAATCGTCTTCGCATATCGATGTCTACTGATGTGCGCTATTCCTTACAGGCCTCGATCTTATTATGTTAACATTCTCACATGTTCCACCTACCGATATGAGATGTCTTCAAATTGGAAAGATGAGTGTGTCCTTTGCCAAAGACTTTTTCCGAAGACAACCTTAAGGTTGGACTGGCTCGTTAGAGCAGTGGAAGTGCGTACGACTGCTGTACAAGAGATGCGGTTCTCTAGTAGAATATAGCTTTGTGAGATCCACAAATATTGATTCTCAGTCTGAATGTATTTTCTGTTCGTTAATTAGGGCTCACAGAAGGAACCACACACCGGTGCAATGAAATCGCACCTGCTTTACATGCGCATATTTCTAAATTTTAAATGTCACTTTTTTTTTATACGTCGTATGAAAGATTATTTCAATACCTATCTAATGATATCTGATGATATTTTTTCCTTAGTGTCCGTTAAATACGACTACTACAATTGGTATTGTGAGCTCAAAATAGGTAGTACGGATTGCAGGACCTATTCCAGGTTGGACCTGGAGTAAGTCCAACAATACTGAGTAAAATCATTTGGGTTTCAGTGCTCAGTATTTCTAATTGTTAATGATTTCAAATATCTGGACACATTACGTTAATGACCCCTGAAGTCATCTTGTAAAAGCCTTATAATCAATTTTATGGTATCATTGGATAGATATTGAAATAATCTATACTAATATTATGAAGATGAAGAGTTTGTTTATTTGTTCGTTTGTTTAAACGCGGTAATCTCAGGAACTATTGGCCCGAATTGCAAAAAAAATATACTGTTCGATAGCCCATTTATCGAGGAATGGTATAGGCTATATAATATCACGTTACGACCAATAGGAGCGAAGCATCAATGAAAAATGTTGCAAAAACGAGGAAAAATGATGCAGACGAAGTTGCTGAAGTAGGTCAGCTAGTCTACGTATAATCCTTCAATTTAAAAATATTTTTATTTTTTTTAATTTTTAACGCATTTTTACGTATTCGTGTACGTGCGATTTCATTGCACACGATTGTTTAACAAAATTCAACGTAGATGAAGGTATACAGTTCTATGCGCTGCTTTGCAAGACCGTACGAAGGTCACCACCTCAGCATAAATATTCTAGATTGGGAGTCAGTAATGGTGCAGTAATCCCTACCTAGCTTGGCGTTAACACCACCAACAACTCTGCTGAAGGTCGCGTTACTGACTCCACACTCTGGTGGGTTGGGCAGCTCTGCCAAAAAGTCTTCGACTGCAGTCTTGGTAATTTGTGTAGGGGTCGGTGGTGGCGCTGCTGTGGTTGTTGTGGTGGTTGTGGTGGTGCTGGTGGTGGTGGTGGTGGTGGTGTCCGGTGGGAGTTCCGAGAACCCTGGACGGGGGCAGCACACCTGTGGATTACAAAATAAATAAGGTTACACACGGCCATCTCCCAAACTAGGCAGAGCCTGTACTATGATAACCAGACAACTGATACTTTAGTATTTCTATTTACATACCAGAATTAACAATCGCGCTCATCACATAAAGATTTATCAAGGATGGGAATCGAACCCACGATCTTTGGATTAGTAGTCAGGGTCACTAACCACTAGCAGGTCACTAACAAATATTTTAGAACTGTTTGTAAAGATATGGTTGTTGAGTGCCAAGGTTATATTCAATTCAATTAATTTATTCAATAAACAATTATACAATAACAAAATTATCATAGTAAATAGAATAAAATAATAAAAATAGAATTGAAAATAAATAGTTGCACAGTTGTTTAAATTAAAATTACAATTAATTTTCACAATTTTATATATTATTTATGTCAAATCTATATATATTATTATTAACACAACCAAATTCATCTATTGAATAATAACACTTCTCTAAGAGAAAAGCTTTGAGTCTTTTTTAAATACGTTTGTTTTATACATTTCCTTTTTCAAAACAATTAAACAATTTTACAGCTTGAAATTTTATACAATGTTTCACAATATTTATTTTCAGCTCTATCTTATTACTTAAACACATTCTCCTTGAACTTTCCCTTGCTTTTCTTTCATCTTCCGTTTCAAAATCCGTTATACGTCTAGCCAAATAACTTATAGAGTAAGATCCCAGAGCGATAAGACACAACTTATTTTCACATAAATGAAACCTCATGTTCTCAGTAGTGTCTTATGTGCTCAGAATACCTGCGCGCTTGTGAAGCTTGCCGAGTGACACCTGGGCAGGTACCAGGTGTGAAAGGTAACTAAAATTAATAGTTAACTAACTTAAATTTTCATAGCTGATTTTTAAATATATTTTGTAGAGTGTTATTATAAAGTTATACCATAAGCGTCAGACACTTTTCGTGGGCCAGTACTTTTGTCAGACGCTTTAAAGCTCTACAAAAAATAAATTAACTTAACTTATTTTTACATGTCTGACATTTAAATATGTTGTTCAGACAATTGTTACGAAGTTATATTTAATTAGTCAGACAAAATTGATTGACCAAACACTCCCTAAACAGCAAAATTATTCTGCCGTGAGTATGAGCGCGAAAGCATTATAGGTGCGTTTCGGAGCGAGTAAGACGGTCTTACTAACTCAGTTCCCCTTCTCTCATTCGTGTAATTCTTCTGTGTATTGTGTATGTGTCCTTTGGGTACAACCTAATAGTATACAGCAAAGAGTAAACTAATACTACGGAAAAAGAGGGCCCTCTTGCAGTGTAAAAAAGCAAACCGTTTTGATTTTGACAGACGACAATGCGCCATCTGAATTTTGTTTCCAGAAATATAGGTATGGTATGCTAGGTATATCTGTAGGTTTTATTAGCAACAACTCATTTTATTAATTTCAACGATTGTTTTAAATGTTCTTATTTTTTTAAGAGAGGCATTTTTAAGTTTTATATTGAATATCAAACTTTAAAATGACTCATGAAAAATGCTAACACGTCATGGAATCGTTGAAATTAATAAACAACCTTGTTGCTGATAGATGATTCAGTTATTTGTGGTAGGAAAAGAAATGAAAAAAGATGAGTTTTTATATTATTATAATATTTATTAGGTACCTACTTACTTACAACTAGGTTTTCTAACAAAAGCACAAAGTCTAGATATTTATTCTAACGCGACATTATCCAAGGTCATATTTTAAACAATAAAGTGTCCGTTGTAAGATAAAATTAAATCTATAGATTTAATTTAACACGGGGCCTATTCAACGCACTTGTACGAAATTATCACAGCCACAATTATGAAATGGAACAACAAACACGCAAACGCAAAATAACACATACATTATTCAAATAACTGATAGCTTAGGGCTTTTGAAATTATCGCCTATGAAATTCATTTAAATAATACAATCAATGAACAGTTAGTTGGACAGTATCGTGATTGGTTAAATGATGAAAATTCAAATAATTGTTATGATGATTGCGATGATTAAACAATAAAATAAATGCTTATTTTAATTAATTATGGGTAAATTTTTTTTTACAAAAATGATTTTGTAATAAAAATAATTTCAAATGATATTTTTAACAATGAAATAAATTTTTTTCTAAGTAAAAATAGCTCTGAACAGATTAATTATACCAGAAATATTAAATGAATTAATTTGCTTCCACACTAACTAATTATTACGTTAATATTGAAATAGAGATGCAAAAATTTTATATCGGAAGCTGTACCGTAAGTATTTTTCATATATTTACTCTAAGACTTTGCTTTCGCGCTCATGCTCACGGCAGAATAATTTTGCTGTTTAGGGGGTGTTTGGTCAATCAATTTTGTCTGACTAATTAAATATAACTTCGTAACAATTGTCTGAACAACATATTTAAATGTCAGACATGTAAAAATAAGTTAAGTTAATTTATTTTTTGTAGAGCTTTAAAGCGTCTGACAAAAGTACTGGCCCACGAAAAGTGTCTGACGCTTATGGTATAACTTTATAATAACACTCTACAAAATATATTTAAAAATCAGCTATGAAAATTTAAGTTAGGTAACTATTAATTTTAGTTACCTTTCACACCTGGTACCTGCCCAGGTGTCACTCGGCAAGCTCCACAAGCGCGCAGGTATTCTGAGCACATAAGACACTACTGAGAACATGAGGTTTCATTTATGTGAAAATAAGTTGTGTCTTATCGCTCTGGGATCTTGGACTATTAGTACTGTCAATATGTAAAGACTCGGTACTGTAACAATTGAAAATCTTTGAAAATATTCCCGACATGTTTTTCTCACTGAGGAATGCACGGAACAGAAAAAACAGGTGCGAACAATTTTATTGTCCTTAATGCTCTTTTTTGAAGTATAAACGCTCTTTTACAATTATATTTATAACTATTCTTCCAAAATTGAATGCTGTACCTTAGCCTTGACTCCACTAAAGCGTAGTATACCGTTTTTAAATGAATTATATTGACTTCATCTCTTAGAGTCCTTAGGGCAAAGCAAGCTGATGATATTGACGCATCAATGGCGTTCAACTCATGTTTCCAGATAAGAAAATTGTCAATGTGAATACCCAAAAATTAAATACACTGTACTAGATCTATTTTGCTTTCATTTAGTTTAATATCTAAAGCTATTTACTTATATAAGTAAATATAAACCTATACTTTTTGTATAGCTAGAACTGAAATAGTAGGAATACCCTTAGGCAGGTCAACTACTATTGTAACAGACAAAACAAAAAGGGAAACACAGAAACATCTGATGTATCTCTCGTCTTCTTTAAATATAAAAATGAATGTTTGTATGTCCTTTAGAATAGTAAACATTTGATCAGATTGTGATGATCTTCAGCAAAGTGTTGTGCATGAGCCCACGAAGGTTTACGGGTACGGGTGGCGGGGCATCAATGAAAAATGTTGCAGAAATGGGGAAAATTAACGCAAACAAACTTGCGCGGGTTAGCTAGTCTATATGTATACTTCTATATCTATATCTGTACTTCTATAGTAATATTAAAAAGAGGAAAGATTTGATTGTTTGTTTGTATTGAATAGGCTCCGAAACTACTGGACGGATTTGAAAAATTCTTTCATCGTTGTGAAACTACACTAACCCCGGGTGACATAGGCTATATTTTATCCCTGTGTTCCCTGTGTCCCACGGGAACGGGAACTACGCGGGTGAAACCGTGAGGCGTCCGCAGGTTTATTAAAAAACTTATCTGCAAAAACTATTAATACACTCTTCTTGAAGAATCCCCTAAGTCCTATCCAGGTTTCCCCTCTTTTAAGAAAATCTCGACAGGCTATCTCATAACAAAAGTCGAATGCCACAGAATTACCAAAACTTTTGAGTGAATCCAGAAAAAAGATTATGGTCTGCTTACCTTAGGGTTATTGCCTTCGAAACCGCAGTGTGCCTGCCTCAGGATCCTTGTAGCTTGCGTTCTGGACTCCTGAAGGATTTTCAAGTACTGCGGACATTCGTACAAGGAGATGCAGCTACCGAGGCCACCTTCTACAGTGTCGCAGGTTTCTCCTGAGAAAAAAAGCAACGGTATATAAGTAATTAGACATAATGATATTTATGTCACATAAAAAGTTTATGAAGGAAACAATAACAACTTATTTTCAGACGGACAGTATGTCAAAACAGGAGGCCTACTCCATTGACTGCCTCTGTGGCGCGGTGGGAGTCCATCCAACTGCAAGAGGTCGTGGGTTCGATCCCCACCCAGGATAAAACATTATGTGATGAGCACGATGGTTTAATCTGTGTCTGGGTGTTATTTATCTATAATATGTAGGTATGTATTTAGAAATTATATAAGTATGTTTATCAGTTGTCTGGTTTCCATAGTAGAAGCTCTGCTTATTTTGGATCAGTTAACTTTGTGTGAGTTGTTCCAAAATATTATTATTTATTATTATTTCAATGAAAACGAAGTTTCGATAAAAAATGTGGAATATACAGAGCCAGAAACATTTATTTAATCCGCTCGTTCCAGTAAATCGATTATATATATATAGTAATTAGAATAACTAATTAATTTAATAAAAATAGTCTCCATAAACTTAAGAAATATAAGTAAACGAAAATTCATGACTTTCGTTTTCAAGAAAGAGATTAGGCCTACTGGTCTATGTGATGTGCACTTGTGCAAGTCAGATGACATCGATGGGAATACCGATCCAAATAGCATCGATTAAGAACAAAGATCCAATACCGACCTCTAACACTATTAGATTCTGCGAAGGTGATAAAACAAGTTTTCAATGTTAACGTAAACTACTATAAACATTTGCATACTAAATACCTACTGTTTAAAACATGTACCTAATACTTACACATTTAAAAAATTTAATAACGTGTTAGTTTTTTTTGTATTCTTCTTCATAATAAGGCATTATACACGTTGACTAGACCGTAGGTATAACAAAGTAGTTAGTTACCCTTATGCATGTTCCAGACGGTTGGAAACAAGCCTTACCCCCAAGGTGACCTTGCTGGTTTCCAACAATGTAGACGGATGTTGTAAACTAAATTATGGTTTGACCTCCAACGTCCTTGGCGGGTGAAAGCGCTTTCTTAAGCGTCTTCTAGACGGTTGGAAACAAGGCTTCCCGCCAAGCTGACCTTGCTGGTTTCCAACAGTGTAGACGGCTGTTGCAAGCCAAGTACGTTTGCAACAGCCGTCTACACTGTTGGAAACCAGCAAGGTCACCTTAGTTTATACGTTTGTTTCCTACTGTCTGGAAGACTTCTTACCAACAAATTATCTGCTCTTTATTTAGTATAATATAAAGTATAATAGGTATATATTATTGTAAAACAATTGATCTAAACTAGACTAACTTTTCACCTACTTTGGGAAGGAACTGATTCCTGACATTCAGCTTACGCAAGTTTAGGAATCAGGGCTTGCAAACTTATTATACATACCTTTTACTACAATAAAGATTTATTATTATTACGTCCGTCTTATACCATCATTATTTTAAAAATTCAAAACAATCAATACTTTTTATACACCTATGATGCAAAACAACACTTGTGATACGTCGGGATTCTGCATATACATGTAATGCCAAGTTCCCAAACAAAAGGTAAAGCCGGAGAAAAGAACCTATATATGAAGCAATAAAAACTCGCGGCCACTCTATTCAAATTGCCAATTTTACAATGTTTGAATGTTTATAAACTTGATATGGGGGTAAGGTGCTGCGACTAATATACTAAACACCATATTATAGGTCTGATGCAAATGATATTATTAAAAAGTTGGAACATTAGAAACTAAAATAAGCCTTAGTGGGTACAACATAGTTAAGTAGGAGCATCTACATACAACATGGGTAAAACCTATAAGTGCTTAAATATTGGTCAAACTAGGTACTGCCTTCGTGTTTTCATTCGTTTATTTATGGATGAAACGTTATTAATTAAAAAAAGTATGACTTAAAAAGTTCTGTTCCTTAATAATCCAATCGAATTTTGTACCAGGGGAGGTTTTATTTCTTATACCATACGCCTTTCAATACTGAATTTTGACAAAAAGAATATTTTATAACCATGTAATAATAATGCAACCAGCTATGGCACCATGGTAGGTGCAATACTAATAACATACCCTATCCGCTGCTGAAATTTGACCACACCTTTCTGGTACACCCTGTATAGATCAGTGTCAGACCTTTTTCGGTGTCTGATGGGAGCTGAGTTGAGTCCTATTTGGTACACTTTGTGACACATGGTGCGCGGCTAATGTTAAATTAATATGTTTGAATGTGTATTGTTTCTGTTTATTTATTTCTTCTGTTCCCTGTTATTAATTTTGTTTGATTTGATTGTTATTTTTATTATTTTCCTGTTTTTTTTTAATTTTGTTTATCTTCTGCATGACTTTCCCTGTTAAATTATAGAATAGAATAGAATCTTTATTTGTCATAAAGTGTGGTAACATACAAGATAATTTTAATGAATTTCCAGAACCATAAACACTTTGTCATAATTTGACATAATAATGTTTATGTGTCTTCTGTGTACTAAATACATATCTTTCTTTTTTTTCTTTTTAGATAGACACTTTTGCATCTCTACAGGGCGATCATTTTTCACATGATCTATCATTTAACCTTCTGTGAGTGATAAAATAAATATTACATGGGGGCCACTCGATGCCTTTATTAGATTAAATTGTATTGAATAAACTTAACAATATGAACTTTTAATGCCATATAAGTATATAGACATCCGATCACATTTCAAGTTTAACAGACTTATTTTTATTTCAAGCCGGTTATGCGGTAAATAAAATAATCGCAAGCAATGTATTCAATTAACAATTTATGATTTGGTTTCTTTATTTTATTGGTGTGATTATGTAAGTAGGTATAAACGAAACAAGTATTTTATCACTTTGTTGATAAGTATATTTGACTGTAGTAGGTGTAATGATTGAAAACAACTTTAAAAATTGATGAAGAGGTAATGATTACAAAAAGTCTACATAATAGATATATTTCGGGATTTAATCGCGTGAATTATTTAAAGGTACGAACCTTTTATTTACACGACGTTTCGATCGAATTGCACCGATCGAGGACACGGGTAGGCTGTCGATCCGTGACCACGATCGGTACCTTTAAATAATTCACGCGATTAAGTCCCGAAATATATCAAATATGTATAAAATTCGCGAAAGTTTAAAAACAAAAAGTCTACAAGATAAAGAAACAACGTTTACTTAGCGGAACAGTTTGGGATGACATAATTATTATAATAACTTAGGATAACTCACACATAGGCATCTGATCCCAAACTAGGCAGAGCTTGTAGTATATAGCAACCAGACAACTGTTGTTGAAAGTAATTTAAATTTGTTCGGAAATATGTTTTCTTTTTGAAATAATAGATGTCACTGTGCCATACCGCTGAATCGCGATATGGTTTCGTTACAAGCGATGGTATAAAAGTCAACCAATTATTTTTGTAATTTGAACACTTTAAACAGTACTATTTTATAATAGAAAGAATAAATACATAGTCTGAAAAGCGGAGTGTTTCATTCACGGGCCATTGGAGAATGTACAACTGTTATGTAACCCAACATTCTTAAATATTTCTAATTACAGATATGTTTGTATTTAGAAATATTTAACCAGATACCTCTCTATACTTGATATTATAAATATTATAGGAGTTTGTTTGTTTGTTTGAACGCGATAATCTCAGGAATTACTCGTCCGAATTGAAAAAATATTTTACTGTTGGATAGCTCATTTATCGAGGAAGGTTATAGGCATCACATCATACTACGATCAATAGGAGCGGAGCAGCAATGAAAAATGTTGCAAAAACGGGGAAAATTAACCCAGATGAAGTTGCGCGAATTAGCTAGTCATAGATAAAGTACATCCAGACACAATCAAGGGACAAACAATTATGCTTACCGCACAAATATTTATGTTGGATGGGAATCGAAGCAACGACTTCTGACTTAGCATCAGGATTACTAACCTCTAGTAGACCAACAGGCCAGTCAATGACACAGTTTGTTTTATTAATATAATAATGATAATCTTGGGACAACTCACACAAAGCTCCAAGATCCCAAAATAAGCAGAGCTTGTACTATGGAAACCAGACAACCGATAAACATACTTATATATTTCTAAATACATACATATTATAGATAAATAACACCCAGACACAGAATAAACCATTGTGCTCATCACACAAAGTTTTATCCTGGGTGGGGATCGAACCCACGACCTCTTGCGTAGCAGACAGACACACTCCCACCGCGCCACAGAGGCAGTCACAATAAAATTCGGCTCCTTACCGACGAATCCTAAAGCGCCCCAAAACATTTGTAAGAAAGCATTTTTTTTTTAAGATAACTAGCAATGTGAGTCTAACCTCTCTCTCTCTCTCTCTCCCTCCTCCAGCTAAGCTCAAAGGCCTGTGTTAGGAGTGGGTTCACGTCGGTTGTATATTGGGTAGGATTCGAACCCGCGACCTCACGATTGCGAGCAAAATGCCTTAGCCATTAGGCTACCGCCGCTTAAATACATGAGGGGTAGACATGAATATTTTCCAGGGAGTGATACAACCCTGGCAAACAGGCCCTTTGGACAGCGTTTTTAAAAGACGCCATCATAATTTTATTTTCTACTAGATTGTTATTCGCATTTGATTAGTCTGGTCCTGGCGTTCTAGCCTAGTTCCAACTCCGCATCCATTTAGGTATAACTGTTTAAAACGGCACGTGTTTGCTAAATAACCACGCACCGATATATTTAAACTAATAGGTAACTAGAATAATACACAAAATTATTAACATCATACTCATAATATGTAATGTTTGTTTATATTACAATTGCAAGGCCAATGACATGGTGGCGTGATTTCAAATGTTTCTTGAAAACAATGCTTGTGAGAGTGAAGCTAATTGTAAATAGGTACAATACAACAATAGGTTATACATATATAACGTTTAATCTGCAGTAAAACAGGCCTCCTCTCATAGAAATTGTACGCTTACGGGTCGTTATCTATACCACGCGAAGGCTCTGCGTATTGATGGATGCTAATCGCAAAATCGAAGACATTTGACTGTCTCTGTGGCGCGGTGGAAGTATATCCGACTTCTACGCAAGAGGTCGTGGGTTCGATCCCCACCCAGAGTAAAACTTTGTGTGATGAGCACCCAGACACAGAATAAACCATCGGGTTTATTCTGTGTCTGGGTGCGAGGGGTTAACAAGATTGCTAGTAATGTGGGACTCAATCCCACATTGCTGGTTATCTTTAAAAAAAAAAAATAAGCAGTCCTTGTACTATGGAAACCAGACAACTGATAAATATACTTATATGCTTCTAAATACATAGGTACATATTATAGATAAATAACACTCAAACACAGAATAAACCATCGTGCTCATCACACAAAGTTTTATCCTGGGAACCGAACCCACGACCTCTTGCGTAGCAGTCGCCACAGCATATGAAGTTAGGATGTATGTAGTAGGTACATAACAGCTGTAATTAATTTTATGATACGGTGTAATACATGCTTGATAGTTACTAAAATATTTTGATTACCTGCCTCAGAATTCTTAATTACCTATGACCATTATAAGTACCTAGTACGTAATAACTAACAATTCACGATAACAACAAGTGATGCGAATATGTATTTTTTGTAATAGTTAATCACATTATAAAATTATATATACTACGGGTCTCAATCGCGTGAATAATTTAAGGTAAAATACCTTGTTTATGCCCCACGTTTCGGCCGTATTGCACACACGTTTGGCCGTGGTCACACTACTTTTTTTTGGCTAATTGTTTTGTTACAAAAACATAGTTATTTCGATTATGAATACTTAGTGCATCTATCCGGAATAATCTGAAAGATAGTGAAAATAACATTAAAATTCATTGAGTTGTTGAGACAGTCGCGGATCCAGGATCATGTTCGGGGGGGGGGGGGGGGGACTTTTACCCCAGACCGACCAAGTGTGAGTAGTTTTGCCTGCCGACGCGGACCAAATGTTTGGCGAAAATACATGAGTCTGGGGGTGTCCATAGTCCCTGTTGCACCCCATCCCTTGAATCCGCGCCTGATTGAGAAGATCTAAGCGTACCTACATAGGGACTGACTGCGGGAAGGGACATTGTTATATAGGTACTGTCCATAGTCCCTGTTGCACCCCATCCCTTAGATCCGCGCCTGATTGAGAAGATCTAAGCGTACCTACATAGGGACTGACTGCGGGAAGGGACATTGTTATATAGGTACTGTCCATAGTCCCTGTTGCACCCCATCATCATCATCTAAGCGTACCTACATAGGGACAGACTGCGGGAAGGGACATTGTTATGTAGGTGCTGCCTATGTAAAGATGTAGCATAAAATACAAGACCCAAATAAATTAATAGCAAATAGAACTGAATGACTAGGAAACGCGAATGCGCCAACCTTGAACTTCTCAATGACGTTATATCTAATCTGCTATTGTTCTTGTATCTAATAGCCGAATATTCAATTGCAAGTCAATTACCTATTTCTAAGTAGTGTTGTCAGATCCATTTACAAAAATCTCGGGACTTAGAAAAACGGAAGATGAAGTGAAAAAAAGCAGAATTGATGCGTAAAAATCGGGACGCGGAAAATGATCATTGTTTAGGGTGCGCTGATGGGACGTGTTTGGAGAGTTATGCAGTTTATAAACAAAGAAACATTGTAAACATTGGCAATTTGAAAAGAGTGAGATAATATCCTGGGAAAAGTCAACGTCATTACACCATCTGTTGTAACAAAAGACAAAGTTTTATCCTGGGTGGGGATCGAACTAATCACTAAACCAACATGCCAATTATTAACGTAACTACTTAGCGTATTGTTATTAATAATTATTAATAATCTAATCTTTTTTTTAAGAAAACTAATAAATATTCAATACCTACGAGTTTTATAAATAACACGAGAAACAAACCTGTCAGGGTTATAAATGACCTAGCCTAGCCGGTTTGCAACTAGTTGAAGCGAATTAAGATTGAGACGTTGATGTTTTTTAGCTTTTTGCATCAACAACACATTATAATAATTCCACATTTAAAGCCGCAGAGTTTGTTTGTTGTTCGCGGTAATGTCAGGAACTACTAATCCGAATTGAAAAATCTTTTACTGTTGGATAGCCCATTTATCGAGGAAGTAGTATCTATAAGCTATATCACATCACGCTACGACCAACAGGAGCGGAGCAGCAATGAAAAATGTTGCAAAAACGGGAAAAATTTACGTATACGAAGGTGCGCGGGTCGGCTAGTAATATATATACAGGCTGTCCTAAAATAGTGTTACACGGAGGTACCTTAAATATTGTAGATAAAGCATTTTACTAAAGAAAGAATTCATTTAAATTTTAAAATAAATCAAACAACATTTAACGTTTTTGAAATAATCGCCTGTCTGAACCGGGAATCGAACATACTAATGTGAAAAAGCACGATCATGTATTTTTATGAAACCAATTAAAAGGGTCAGTCATAGGGATTATTTTTTTCTAAATAACAGTCTTACGTAAAAAATGTATGTAATGTATGTATGTCATAATATAGTAAGATTAATATGAGTTTATCTAATATTATATTATATACTAATATGATTTACGCAAAACGGCTGGCAGGAGCTGGATGCGAGAAGCCGAAGATAGAACAAAGTGGCGTGCAATTGGAGGGGCCTATGTCCAGCAGTGGACTGCGATAGGTTGATGATTGATTGACAATTGATACTAATATTATAAATTTGAAAGTTGTTGAGGATGAATGGGTCTTTGTTGTTGAAAAAAAGCCGGCCATCGGTTTACTTTTATCATCATTGCCGTAATCGATATAATCAAGTCTTTGTGCAGATAAAGTACAATATAAATATTAGACAATGGCATAAATTGTCCAGATTGCTATTAACTCCCAAAAAAAAACGTCCAAATTCAAATATCGAAGCACTAATAATGTCATTAATCTTATAAAAAAAAATATTTATTTACCAAATACAGAAGGAGTTCCAAAATTAAAGTTGTTCCTGGACTCAGTGTTGACGACAGGAACTGGAGTCAGGGGTGCCAAGGTCGTGGTCTCTGGGATCTTCGGGCTGTCTTCGAAATTCACTGCATCATTCACTGGCACATTCTCTGAGCCGGTCTCTGTGTATAAGGCAAGGATTTACTACGATAATAAAATTTATATCTTGGGACAACTCACAAACTGCCAACTGATCCTAAATTAAGTGTCTGTATTATGGCAACCAAACCACTGATAAATTAAACGTACCTACTTACCTATATATTTCTAAATACATACATAGATAAATAACACCTTGACACAGAATAAACAACGGTGCTGATTAACCAGGGTCGATCCACGATCTTTTTTTCGTGTACACGGCAAGCCCGTGCGAACTGTCAAAATCCTGTCATTACCTATGGTACAGTACGATCAACGTATCTTGACCGGATTGAAGTTAGGTTTTTATCACTTTCGCGCATGTCATAGAGATGCGACCCTAAAATTAATTACGAAATCGATTAATCGATTAAAAATACTAACAACATTTTAATTCTACAATATAAAAACGCTATTTAAATGAGTTCATAAAAGTTTAAATTTAGAACAGTTACAGTAAATAATAAAGAAACTTTGAAAAACAATTTCTTTACCAAACTAATCACAAAAAAACATGAATTAGTAATACTAATTATGACAATGTAATGCGCAATCACATCTCTAATCCTCTTGGTTTAGTTACCGCCCCCGCGCCCCGCTTCCTGCCACCATTTACTTCCAAAAAATGCATCTGCGCAACCACTTGTCGCCTACTTCAGTCCGGCCTAGTTACGTTGATCGTACTGTAAATGGAGAGCTGCGCTTAGAAATGCATCAACGCGCATCCGCGGCGGACATTTTTGAGCGTGCCGCGTATGCGCTATGATGCGTTTGTGAGCACACCTCTCCATTTCCCGTTATAACAGGATTTTGACAGTTCGTACGGGCTTGCCGTGGACACGGAATAAAGATCATGAATATCACGACCTCTAGCTTAGCAGTCAGGGTCACTAACCACTAGACCAACAGGCCAGTCAATACAATCGTATCAGTCAGTTGATACTACGATATTATTATCATGCCCACCATTTGCGTTTTTAGTTGATGTTTCATCCTATTTATATCCAAGACTAAAGGCGATAAAAAACTAATTAGACATAAGGAAAGACTAGACTAAACAACTAAACCGAAGCAAAAAATACTGATGTAGGTACTCGTACCTACTAAGCATATTATGATACTATTTACCCAACATATTTCAGAAATAAAGCCATTTTTATATTCTTGTAATCTTGGGATCGATCTCAAATACGCTTGCATCAAGTATGCGTCTCGAAAGCGCAATAACGACATTCTAGTACGGTGCGCAAGCGTTTTTGAGATCGATCCCAAAGTTACAAGAATACGAAAATGGCCGTTTTAATCGAAACTTAACTGCAAGTGCACTGCTTTAAATTCGTGAATTGGCCTCCTGAGCAAAAGCGTATTTTGCGGGCGGAGACGCGGGCATAAGTTAGTAGATGTACATTTCCACTAGTAGAAACGCTCCAGTTGTGGAATAAGCTACCTGCCAAGGTCCACATTGCAGTAGATATGGTTTTTTTTTTAGATTGGCAACGTCCATAGGATCCTGGATTTTATTCTGCCCTTGTGGGGGGAGGGGCACAAATTGACAAAGAAATTCAATTAAATATAAGTTAAAACTCACCAGTATGCCCTCTATCCTCTTGGTTATTCTGCTGATTATTATCAAAGTTGACAGCTCCATCATTTTGAAAACGGTCACCCTGGTTTGGTTGATAACCGTCATTTCCCTGATTTTGTTGGTAAACATCATTCCCTTGGTTTGGCCGGTAAGGACCGTTATCTTGGAAATTGATATTCCCGTTGTTTTGGTCTTGGGAAACCATTGGATCCTGACCTTTTTGGTCATTCGTTTCTATGACATAAATGGTTTCTGTGGGAGTCATGACTGGTCTTTGCCGATGAGGTCGGTTGAAGAGACCCTGGAGAACATTCCTTCCTTGATTGATTGCTTCTCCGAAGACGTTACGATTTTGGTTTTCTCTTTGTGGAAAGAAACCTGTGGAAGAAAAAAAGATGAATAAATGTGCTGGCAAGGCTCAAGGAATTTAGAAAGCGGTGGTGGAATAGTGATTTTGGCATCGAATTCGTAATTAATTTCAGAGGGTCCTTTTTGTGTACCATCATGCCAGGCGAGGTGATTTTGCCTGACAAGCCGAGGCCCACTGCAACGGACCTTGTGTGTACATTACAGGGCGATTATTTGTAAAATAAAAACCTCCCACTCGAGGCTTCTACACATTACATTAAATAACATTGTGATATCAGTTTTTTAAATCCATCACTAATAAAAATGTGCTTTCACGCTCAAACAGCTAAACCGATTTAGATAAAATTTGGTATGGAGATAGTTTGAGTCCCGGGGAAGGGCATAGGATAGTTTTTATCGCGATAACCGACATCCACGCGGGCGCAGCCGCGGGTGAAAGCTAGTATTTAATATATTAACTTTAACCACCTACCATCTACTTTTGTCAATCACCTATCATACGTCTGTGAGACCTCGATGTAAGATCGTTGTTTTTTTATTAGGTTTAGGGCCTAAACCTCACAACAAATAATGACTTTACTCCGGTAATATAGTCTGTGGGTCGGTAAGGTCATAAGGAGTCATAATTCGAAAAATAAGTGGAAGGTGGTGAAGGGCTTTTTTTTTACCGCCGTAGGTTACAAGCCCTGCGTCTCGGGGGGCTTTACAAACATACTCGTACAAGTCACGGACACAAAGTACACCTAGACTCGGAACAACAATTCGTGGATCACGTAAAGTGGTGTCACGTGAGGGAATCGAATCCACGTCTCCTTCCTCTTGCGTAGCAGTCGGACACACTCCCACCGAGCCACAGAAGTATAGTACAAAGTCATTTAGTAATTACATTTACTACAAATTATCCTGTATAGCAGCTGTGAAAACTTCACATGCGCGATTTAGGATTGTTCTAATGCAACCGCTACTATCCCACCCAATCTACTATAGACGTCAATCCCTTCGTAATATATGCAAATATAGCTTTAAACTATCAACAATGTCGATACGATAAACAATAGGTATATATAATTATCAACACACACATTACGGCTAAATAGATACTAGCCATTAGCATTTTGCAATTTGCATACACACAATTACTAGTTTTATAAAAAAAAAAAACATTGATCTTAATTACCTACGGAATAAGCTTGTATAAACAAATAATGTGTCGTCACTGAAGCATCAAATGCCTTTAAAATACAATTGTCATGTAAATTTACATTGACAATTGTATATGTATTTATACATAAGAATGCGTTTCCACTGACGCGCAGTAGGGCTGACTCGTGAATTGACTAACAACGTCGCTCAAAATAATCTTTGGTACATAACAATAATAATAATAATATTTTAAAAAAAACTTGAGAGGAAAAAAAACTGTCAAGGGACACCCGGATGGAACGAAGTTCCTTTCGATTAATTAGTGAAGGAATTGTATTTTTTTTTTATAATCGTCGCGACACCACACTGTTTAATGCGAAATAGAAATACAAAACGTAAATAACTGGCTTGCTTTCTTTAAGAGAGAGAGAGAGAGAGAGAGAGAAACACGCGCACGCCGCACGGCTTACAACTATAGCAAAAACTGTCGTTACAACTTTTGGTCTTAATTTTTTCCGTCTAGCCCCCTTTCGCAACACGCGATAAGGAACTTCGTTCCAAAAAATCTTTATTTACTTAGGAAGCAAAATACTACACTTTTGAAATGTCGAATGTAGAAAACATTTACATGTAATGCCTGTTCGCAAACAGTAGGGACAGTCGGAGAAAAGAACAGGCAATAAAAACTTTCGGCCACTCTTTTCAAATTGCCAATGTTTACAATGTTTCTTTGTTTATAAACTGTATATGCAGGTAAGGTGCTGCCACTCATATATTAAACATCATATTAGAGGACTGATGCAAAAATAAGAGATCAAAAATATTAAAAGAAGAGTACAATCGAGAAAAGAAGAAACATCAATAGATACAATGTAGTAGGAGCATCCACTTACAATGTAAAAACTATACGACGTAAGGTCAGCAATAAAATGATTCGTAAAAAAAGTATCATTAGTAGTAAGAACAGAAGTACCTACTGCTGTTTTTTACTATTTCTTAATATAGATATGTTTTAGTTAAAAAAATATCAGATCTGACTGAAAGACCACAAAAGTGGAGAATATTCTTATGTTTTGGCTATTTACTTATTTCTGTTTGGTGTTTATTAAATAATAATTTGACGCGGCGGTGGCCTAATGGCTAAGGCATCGGTCTCGCAATCATGAGGGCGTGGTTTCGAATCCTGGCCATTATACTATCGACGTGAACCCACTCCTAACACAAGCCATAGAGCTTAGCTGGAGAGGATAACAGGATTGCTAGTAATGTGGAACCACAATCACACATTGCTAGTTATCTTTAAAAAAAAAAGAATACTAATAAAGTAATAAAGAAAAATGTTAGGTACATAGTTCAAAGAAAATAAATATAACGTCCGTTCCATTACCGTACACATGCGTACTTTGACCGTTTTTGTTGCTAGCGGTACTATTTTGACAGGTACAGAATGAAGTTGTCGCGATCGCGATTATCTTCTCATATGAAATGCATAGCACATTGGAGAAGAAATTTATCTGGAATATGAATTACCTAAATTACGTATGACCAATACATACGTAAAATTACGGTAAATTCCATGTGCCACACTTCCGATTATTGGTCATATTTACCGTTCCGTCGGTTCCGGTATCTAATTACTTGTGTGAAATAGATCTCATGTTTATTTAGATGATCAGTTGTCCGGTTAGGCCACGTCATTGCTGTGCCAATGGTTTGACAGATATAAACTTGGGCAATTGACCATGAAGTCTTGTAAGTAGTTTTTTTATCCAACTACTTAAATTATGAATGTTTTTATAGTGTGTTTTTGTTATACATACATAATAGTGTACATACTACACTATTTTAAATAATTTGGAAGAAACATTTTATTTAAACGACCAAAATTTTATTTTATAAAGATTTTATTAAAAAAACTGAGTGCATTCGCTACGGTGCGGCGAAGAGGAAACGAATGCTCAAGGTTATTTGGTCAGGGTATACCGCCTTAAAAATGTTATTTAATACCTAGATATGATCTAACCTTTTTTAACTGTATGAAAGCACCACAATTATGATGACGGAGAGTCAGGAGAGAAAGAAATATATATAAATTGCAAAACCATGACAATGATGCGTCAAAATTCGTGCAATAAAGCTGAAAGCGAAATAATAAGTCCGTTATGGTTTATTACATCAAAATTCTGTTACGAGCGAATAAACTAAAAAGTTAATAAGGCCTACAAAATGGATTTTTAATATATAATTACAGGAAGTCAATAAAAAAATAACAACAGTAACATTGCGGTATTCCCCAACCTTGAAACAGTCATGATGAAGCATTCACTCGATTTGTTAACCTTCACTCTTGCCTTTACTAGAAAATAAACGCGCAAAGATAATTCAAAACCAAAATTCTTTGTTTACTAATTGCTCGATATCAATAATGACGTATCTATCGTTAACTGTCTGTAAAAAAGTTACCTAGTACCGAAAGAGAAAACAATCAAAATTCTTTATTCACTGATGCAAAACAATACTTATGTTACGTCATTATTCTACATGTACATGCAGAGCCAGATCTAGGCTGCAATGCACCCGCTCCACAACCGAACCCGCGACCTCACGATTGCGAGACCGGTGCCTTAACCATTACGCTATCGCCGCTTTTTTAAATATTATTATATGATTATATTAATATTATTATATATAATATTATATGGTGCTGTCACTAATATATTATACTCATTCATTTTCTTTCTTCCGTTTTCGCGGCAAGCCCGTGCGAACTGTCAAAATCTTGTCATAATGGTAAATAGAGCTGCGCTTAAAAATGCATCAATCACACAAGGCCTTGCCACGAAAACGGAAAAAAAGAACGTCAATAAGAACCCATGTTAGTGGACTGATGTAAATTATTTTATATAAATAAAAATTGAACCATTTACAACCATTGTTTCCACTTATCGTGGGTCGAATCGAATCCGACACATTAAAAATCGAGTGCTCTAGTCGCAGAAATTTACTAGAGGACCCGATTTTTAATGTGTGTGATGTTTAACTGATGCTGTGTTGTTGAAAGATGTTTAAATTGTATCGTGTCGGATCTGACACACGACAAGTGGGAACGGGCCCTCAGTTGGTACAATATATAATAGTAGCAGCGTCTACTTACAACTGAGGTAAAAATTGCCAAAGTTCTGGTAGCTATTTTACAGATATTTAACGATATACAGGCTGATTTTGAATATCGATACCGATCTTGGATTCTTTACTTTACACCAAATAACTTCATAAAAATAATTTAAAACAAAAAATTACAAATTGACCCTTCACCACTTACCACCTATTTTTCACGTAATCATTTATCGTGTGGTAAATGATTACGTGAAAAGATCTGAGAGATGAGATGGAGAAAAATCTACGTGTCTTTGTCAGGTTTAGGGCCTAAACCTGACAATAAACAACGATTTTACTCCAGTAAAATAGTGTAGGTGGTTAGGTCATAACTCCGGAAACAAATGGTAGATGATTAAGGGTTAATATATTAGATATTTTCTAAAACTGATATTACGAAGTTATTCAGTGTTATGTAAAGAAGCAACGAGCGTGGAATTATTAATATACCTAATACAAATCACTCTGTATAATTCATTAAGACGGCCGGTCTTAATGAATTATACAGAGTGATTTGTATTAGGTTTAGAAAGCAAAATACTCACGTTTGATAAGTTGCCAATGTTTATATCGCTTGTTTGTTTATAAAGGTACTAAATCATTGACCTCTATAGTACTAGTACCTATGCTGGCGGGCTACAGCCAACAACAAGATTTCTATTTGACTTAATTTTGACATTTGGAGACGGTAATTTGACAAAATCAAAACTTCAACAAATCAAATCTTGTGTAACAAGCATTTTTTTTTAAAAGGTGACTTCTGCGGAAGTGTTACAAGCCCTGTGTCGCGGGGGACTTTACAAACATGCAAGTCACAGAAACAAAGTACACCCAACCTCGGAACAACAACTTGTGGATCACACAAAGTGGTGTCCCGTGTGGGAATCGAACCCACGACCTCTTGCGTAGCAGTCGGGTACACTCCCACCGCGCCACAGAAGCAGTCAAAATTGACGTAGAGAACTGGACTGCGCCATAACCTCACAAAATTGACCACTCTATAGAGAGACAACCCTACTTTGTGGACAATGCCCGTCAAAGGTCGCACGAGTTTTTTCTCCCTTTCACGCTTTGCAGTCAATATTTACTTTTTACCCGACTGTGGCGAAACAAAAAGGAAGGGTAGTGTTATTAGCAGTCTATATATGTTTATAATTGAAAGGAATGGCGCGGTCCAGGTCTATACTACGTCATTATGGTAGCAAGGTTATCAACAATGACCATTTGTCATAAAAGCGTGTCTAAACGGGCTATTTTTACGGCAATTTGTTGTGGTACTATTGGCAACTAATTGCTCTACCAATAATGGCAATATGTCTACAATTATATGGCGCATGATCCAGTCTCTTAAACGGACTACACAACTCGGCAACAATAAAATAGAGGGCGACAGAAACAACAACAAAATTGGCCGGGCAACATTGCGGAAGATCGCTCAGCGATCATCCGGCAACCATCAAATCTATATTGGAGAGTATTGCCATGTTGCCGGCCACAGCATTGCCGCCACAAATTGCCGTAAAAAAAGGCCCGTTTAGACGCCTCTTAAATGTAAAAAAAGTTCAAAAGACGGTAATTCGATTCGGCGTTTGATATTTCTGAAACTTTGTACGGGGTATCCAGTGCAGGTGTACGACATATTAAAGAGGTCAGTGTACTGACTACTAGGCTTTGAGGTACATAAGAAGGTTGCCTTCCTACTCTGACTGTTTTTTTTTCTTTGTATTTTCATGTTTGACAACAACACTTTTTTTAGTTATTTGCATCAAGTTCTTTATTTAAAACCTGATTGACAGGTACTTAAACACATTGACCATAATAATCCCAAATTACCTACAAAATTTTGGTTAAACTTAGCTCGGGTCGGGGGAATTACAATGCGGCGGTAATACTCATGTACATCAGATTTTTTACAGCAATTATCTCTGTATAGCTATTTTATGTGATTTGTGATATGCTTGTGGTATTTTTTACGGATATGTGCTAATGGTTAACATGTGTCATCGTGGTTTTTCGTATGTTATTGGACGAGACTGTTCTCGTCTGTAAAATCTATTCTAATACTAGCTTTCCTCAATGCTCCGTCCGTGTGGATGACGGTTATCGGGATAAATTCTATTTTATGTCCTTCCGTGGGACTTAAACTATTTTTGTACTGTACTGTGGTGGGACTGTATCCGACTGCTACGCAAGGGTTCGATCCCCACCCAGGATAAAACTTTGTGTGATGAGCACGATGATTTATTCTGTGTCTGGGTGTAGTTTATCTATAATATGTATGTATTTAGAAATATATAAGTATGTTTATCAGTTGTCTGGTTGCCATAGTACAAGTTCTGCTTAGTTTGGAATCAGATGACGTTGTGTGAGTTGTCCCAGGATATTATTATTATTATATTATTATTATTATTTTATCTAAATCGGTTCAGCAGTTAAAGTGATAAACATAACAGGCAGACAGATTTAATTTTACACCTATAATACTAGCAATAAGCGATAAGTACCAAGTAATTATTTTTAAGACGTTAATGAAGTGGTTTAAAGATTATTAAATTTTAGCTACATTTTTTAAATGTGTATAAAATAATATTTCTCTAATAGATAACACATCTAGACCATATAAAGCCCAAACCTGTGTGATACGTTGTAGGATAGTGTGATTATTTTGGATTTGGAGGACGAGATTTGTTCGTTACAAACGCAAGGACGGTTGACCGGATTTAGATGTAGACACAGAGTTAGATTATAGTCTGGAATAGGACAAAAGCAGGGATAAAATTATGCCAGAAAATGTTTCTTTTAGGATATCTTAGAGAAACATTTTCTGGCATAATTTTCGCGTGGAAATTTAGAAAACAAGTATATACTTGTTTTATAAATTTCCACGCGAACGAAGTCGTGGACAACAGCTAGTCAGAAAAATATTTGTGCGTGATTCTGTACTTTCCGTGTTTTGCGATAATACCAAGAAGTTAGTGCAGTGAACTCTGGCATATGTACTCTAAGTCTCATTACAGTATCTAAGGTATTTCCCCAGTCGCCTTTGACACGCCCGCCTTTGAGTCCGTTATTTTAAACTAGCTGCCCCGCACAACTTCGTTTGCGTAAATTTTCTCTGTTTTTGCAACATTTCTCATTGCTGCTCCGCTCCTATGAGTCGTAGCGCGATGTTATATAGCCTATAGCCTTTCTCGATAAATGGGCTATCCAATATTTTTTCTAATCGGACCAGTAAGTAGCTCCTGAGATTAGCGCGTTTAAACAAACAAACAAACAAACTCTTCCGCTTTATAATATTAGTATAGATTAATGTGCCGTGTGGTGCCGGCTTAAGAATAGTACCACCCCATCTCTTCCCGTGGGTGTCGTCAAGGCGACTAAGGGATTTCACTCCGGAGGACGGGCAGCAGCGTCCTCTGCGTACTTAAAGCCTTACTGCGATCGCCAACCCGCTCGCCAAGCGTGGCGATTATGGCAATTACCCCCAGGATCTACATACCAGTAGGTTCTACTGGGGAGACCCGTGCCCAGCAGTGGGCCATCATATGGGTTGATATGTATGTATAGATTAATAAACAACGTGTAACAGAAAGGTGTGGTCAAATTTCAGAACTGTTATATGCTCTGATACTGAGTGCACATACCTAATTTTATCATAGATAATCATTATTCCCTCAAATTTAATTTATATATTTTTCATTTAGCTTGAAAAAGTTTTTAATTAAAAAAGTATAACTTAATAAGTTCTATGCCATAACAATCCAATCGAATTTTGCAACACGGGAGGTATACTTTTGACAAAAAAAATGCTATAAAATACTTATCTACACTAATATTATAAAGCTGAAGAGTTTGTTTGTTTGTAAGCGGTAATCTCAGGAACTACTGATCCGAAATGAAAAATTATTTCACTGTTGGATAGCCCATTTATCGAGGAAGGCTATAGGCTATTTAACATCACGCTACGACCAATAGGAGCGGAGCAGTAATGACAAATGTTTAATGCGAATTGGTGCCAGTTTTACTAGGAACTGCGCCTGGTGTTATTACTATTTTTATAGGTTTTTACTTCCTTGTTGCTTTTTGCAAATTTGTCTTTCGCTCTTGGTAAGAACTTAAACCAGTGTATTCTTTTTAAAATCCGCCATCTTGAACTTAATATTAATTTATAACTATTCGCGTTGTATTATCATTGTTTTTGTTATAAGGAAAATAGCCTTGTATACTATCGGGTCATTTAACACTGGAGGTCGATGGGGCAAGTTTGATTATATAGTTCGTATGTAACAAACATAATCTGCGTTCGAAAGATCTCTGGATTTTTATGTATTAGATACCTAAATGAGCTTACAATAAAATGGATTCCATATCATTTATATATAAATTTTTTTGGAGACCTCTAAGACTATACGATTCCTAACTAGGCAGCCTGCGCTATGGCATCCAGACAACTGATAAACATACTTATGTGTTTTTAAATACGTTATATATATATATATAATGTATTTAATATAACTCATTAACTGCCTCTGTTGCGTGGTGGGACTACAAATTGTTGTTCCGAGTCTGGGTGTACTTTGTGTCAGTGACTTGTATGTTTGTAAAGTCTCCCGCGACACAGGGCTTGTACCCTACAGCAGGAGTCGTCATTTTAGAAAAATATGTATATATATATGATATCTGAAGATGGAGCTAGGTGGTTGGATATTAAAAAGAACATTTTTGAATGGTTCCTAAAACAAGACCTAGATAAGCGGCGGCAACCTAATGGCTAAGGCATCGGTCTCGCAATCGTGAGGTCGCGGGTACGAATCCTACCCATTATACTACCGACGTGAACCCACTCCTAACACAAGCCTTTGAGCTTAGCTGGAGGGGTTAACAAGATTGCTAGTAACGTGGGACTCAATCCCACATTGCTAGTTACCTTTATTTTTAAAATTAGAGCTTTCTAGTAGGTACTTACTAACAGTCTCTAAGCTACGAACGAACGGACTTGGCATGTCTATAAGGGTTCCTCCTTACTATGGAACTCCAAAAAGAAGAAATTGCGAACCTCCATATTTGAAGTTGCTTAATAAATAGATATTAACAAACTTCAATTATAATATTAATTATAATAATTTTAATTCAATTATAATATTTTTTTTTAAATTAACCCCTTGACACCATTGTCAAACTGACAATGGTGTCAAGGGGTTAATTTAAAAAAAAAAAGAGCTTTAGCCGAAACTAATCAAGATAACGTAAAAGAAAACATGAACCGAATAAAAGATACTTCAAACATATTATTTCGAAGAATTTCGCTAGCGAGTGGTAAAAATCCAAGAAATACTGGTTTAGTTGTCATCCGAATTATTGTCTATTTGCAAGCAACGAAACTCGTTAAACTCGTTTTTATTTAACCTCCTGAAGACCAACCAGTGAGGTTACTTAGCGAGGCTTGGCGGGCAGTTGTGTCACTGCTTTATTTATTCTTTGAATGCTAATTGTGTTATTTGTTTTGTGCACTGCAACACCCGCACGGGGACATCGGTCTTATTGAAAAATCTATAGTTTTTTCACTACCTACTCTTGGCTCCGATCATGCCTGATGGTAAACATTGATGAAGCCTACGAACGCACTGTGTGCCTAGTGCTAGTTTCTTTTACGTTAATGCTATTGACACGTTTAGGGCACTTCATTGGCCCACTGCAAACTCTTAACCAATTAGAGAACCAAACGCGGTAAATGATTCGATCGCTTAAACGTGAAACAAACTCCCACTAAGCAAACTGGTCCTAAAAGTGTCCGGTTTATAATTTTGGAAACACTGATGACGGTACGGAGTTCCATAGACATCCAGTTCAGTTGGTAGGTAATTCCGTTGGCTCTAAAGTTATCGGGCATTGATGGTCTTATGTACAAACAAAATATTTGTGTATTTTTTTTTTAATATTTTTAATTATTGAGTGTAGCTGTTGTCGATTAACATTTGCAAATAGGCTTAAGTATTACATATATTTCGGGACTAAATCCGAAAATAAATTATTTACCCGACGTTTCGATCGAATTGCACCGATCGTGGTTACGGGTCGACTGTGAAATGGTATAAGTAGTCACGAAAATCAGTTTAGAAGGAGATATAACCACTGTAGAAAAAAAAAAGTTTAAGAATTATTTATTCATTTTGAAGTGTTTTTTTAAATTAACTATCACTTCTGTAAAGTGGCTGTAGCTGACTTATGTCTACCCCCTTCAGACCCACGATACCCTTGGCGATACCCCTGGTGGTATCGTGGGTCTTTTAAAATCAAACGATACCCCCAACTAATAGTGTTGTGTGACATTAATTTATAATAGCTTTGTCATCTAGTAAATTTTATATTTACAAAATACAAAAAGAATTATCAAATTGTAGTCTTAGTATTCTTCAGTTAAATTTCCTCTATACAATATTTAAAGTACTGTCTGTGTGGCATAGTCGTAAAACTTATGTACGCAATTTTTCTAATGCGTGACCAATTGAAATTTATTTTTTTACAAGTTCTAATTGCACGCTGGTAATGAAATCGTCATTAATGATTTGATCCTTTCTTCTCTTTTTTGGAACCATCTCCATCGTATGAATGTGCTCCAGAACTTTGAGTAATCTCATAATTGTCACAGTATTTTTGTTGATGCGCTTATTAATTTTGGAGTGAGAAACGCCTCGAGAACGATGGTGGTTCTGTGGCGTTCGCCAAATACGCTTATCATAGTACACGAATGCATGTTAAACCATATTTTTTTTCTAAGTATTTAATAAAGCTTTCCATTTGCACTAAGTTTGCATTTGCATTGCACACCGCCGCAACACTACGGTCATTTCAAACAGGGGTATCGTTTAATCTTAAAAGACCCACGATGCCACCAGGGGTATCGCCAGGGGTATCGTGGGTCCGACATGATGTCTACCTATACTTTGACCAATAATTTTGGCAATGAAACTTTTGCCATACATAGCTGGCAGGTTATTCGCCAGAAGTGAAACCTAGTGCCAATAGTTTGCATTGACATGCTTTTCACAAGCTTTGTCAATTTAAAAAAAGTTTGATGCAATAGTTATTGATTTGATCATATCAAACTGAAACTTATACAACAACGACGGGGGAATAATATTGGTGACGTAATCACCCCCCCCCCCCTCGGGTCATCACAAATAACAAACAAACGGTGACCCCTATTGGTGTTCACGTATGCTAGAATGACGCCTAATCTATACTAACATTATAAAGCTTAAGAGTTTGTTTGTTTGCACGCGATAATCTCAGGAACTACGGGTTCGAATTAAAAAATCTTTTACTTCTTGGATAGCCCATTTATCGAGGAAGGCTATAGGCTCTATAACATCACGCTACGACCAATAGCAGCGGATCAGCAATAAAAATGTTGAAAAAACGGGGAAAATTTACGCAGACGATGTTGCGCAGATCCTCTAGTAGTTAATATTCATATAAATTAATTTATTCAATTACCAATTGTGATAGATTATATTAGATTATAGTCTGGAACAGCACATAGGCTTTTTATGCCAGAAAAATGTATCTTGGATAGATTTGCTTTCCAAAATTTTCATGCGAACTAAATAGCGGGAAAAAGTTTAATGTTAGTCGGTATGTGATAAAGTGATTCTAGCACAGAATAAATAGTACATCAGAGCTTTTAGACAAAGTAGGTAAAGATACACATAGTATAGCAGTATTTTGTAATAACCATCGAACCACAAACCGCAAGTTATGCAAAATTGTTGTTTGGAAAATAATAACCAGACAATTTATTTTAAAAGACCATAACTATGTCGTGTAGGTTTCTTTAAGGCAACTCTCGCCCTAGCCATGTCGTAGGTGACTTTACAAACATAAATCACGGACACAAGACATTCAGATACGGAACAACAATTTGTGGATCACACAAAGTGGTGTCCCAAATAAAAATTGAACCCACGACCTCTAGCAGTCAGGGTCACTAACCACTAGACCTACAGGCCAAGTTTTCTTTATCATTACTTTATTATTAATTTATTTTATTTATCTCAAAATGCGTCTTATTTAACCTTAGGCCGTACGTAATAAAACAAAATATAAACATTATTATTTTTATTGAGCAACTTAAGGAAAAATTCTTCAAAATGTTGATAAAAACGTACGTACACTATAGGTTAAGTGGTAACTACTTAAATTTTAATGTAGGATTATACACACTACATTGTTATATTTTTTATCAACAATACTCATTTATATATGTATAGGTAGGTACTATAGGTCAGGTGCCAGTTTATAATGTCAAAGTACTTTTTTTTTAAATTCATAATATTAGTTTATTATTATACGATATTTAATTGCATCTAAAAACCAGTTTTTAAAACTATTGTTTGTCCGCTATTTGTTCTGGTTAATGTCAGAAATGGCTGGACGAATTTGACATGACATTCACTGGCAGTAACTTTTAGGGGACACTCATAGCCACTATTTTTTCAAACACCTTATGTGTCTTGTGAAAACACTGTATTTTTATTGACAAACTACCTACAAACATGTTACCCATGTAGTTTGAAATGTGAAGTTACTTTTACTCTGATTTACAAATGTACTACAGAAATATTTTACATAAATTCTCTTTTTGAAAATCCATGGATTTGAGTGTAGAATCTAAACGTAGGTTACTCGTACGTTTTATGTAGTATTTGATAACTATATGAATATCAAAATTCGGGTGAAAAATGCGGACAAAATCATAAAAATTATAAAAAAAAACCTTACTCGTAAAAATTATAAAAACTCAAGGAGTTTTTATGGTTACAATTCTCACAAAATAAATACGAAGATTTTTTGTTAAAAATACAAATTGTTTACCTTCGACATAATATACGCATTATTTTAATACCTCACAAAAAACTTAAAAACTCACCAAATTGACACAACACTGTTTGTAATGTCACACAAACACATATTAACACAAATAGGCTTTTTGCCATTGTCACCTTTGCACTCAACTTTAAAAAATAAAAACAATTTAAATATGTCGGACGCGGTTTCTCGCGCCACGGTCGAGACGTACTGACGCGAACTTCACAAGGCGAGGGTATTATATGTATCTCAATAAAAAGCGCCTCGAGAATGAGTAATATAGATACTAATAGTACTTTATTCGATTGGTATTCAGTTTTCCCCACATGGTGTAATTTTTATCGAACATTTTAACCTACAATGTTACGTAGGCTTACAAACACCCAAATAAAACTCCCGAGACGAGGATTAAAAAAATGTTTTGTTTTTTTTTTTTTAATCAGACGTGCGATGGAGAAAGATGATTTTATTGAAAGTGGCTGCACTGCACTATAAAAATCATAGAATGACATTTTACTAAGCTCATTGAGATTCAATAATGCCTCCGACTACATGATAGGGGTCTTGATTCCTTCATAATTTACTTAATGTAGCTTTCTAATAGTAAAAGATTTTTTTTAAAACGGTCTAATAGTTTTTAAGTTTATTCGTTTTAAACAATAAAACACTTTTTTTACAAAAAAATATTACCGACAACTAAAAATCCAAAAATAATATAGAATAACAAAAAAAATAACATTTTGAAGTTGGTGCCATGAAATAGTAGTTTTTATGTTTTGTTCGGCACCAACTTTAAAATGTTTATGTTTTTTGTTATTCTATACCTATTATTTTTTGTAAAAATGTTTTTATTTTTTACTTTTTAGTGGGTTGGTTTGTAATTAACTTAAGTTAAAATAACCTTATATCAACTGCTCAAATCCATTTACAAAATATTGCGTATCCCGATGCAAGGCCGTTATTTGTCATCAGATGATAGTTCACCTGATGGTGATATAGCTGATGCTCTATTACAGTGTGACGAGAATAAAGTGCTACTCAATACCATAATAAAGTAAATCCTATATGACAATGGGACCAATTGGGAAGAATACCCTATATATAACAGATCAACAATCCGTCCATTGAACAAACACACAAAAAAATACAGTCCAATTGAAAACATTCGCCTTTTTTGAAGTCGTTGGATAGTACAAATCTTTCCTCTTTGTCAACCGACTTCAAACACGAGGAGGTTCTCAATTCGACTGTATTTTAATATTAAAGTATACCTAGGTGAAATTTTGACCGACATGTTACCAGTTTGTCGAAAACTTTGTGCCTAGAAATGTACCTAAATATAACAATCGTTGCCCAAATTTAGTTATTCATGCCACTTTTGAGGAAAACTAATGCATAGTTTTCTAGTTAGTAGGTACTTACCTAGTGATTATTATTACTTATTAAAACATTAATTATCATTATCCTCAATAATAAACTCATATTGTTCTGTTTGTGCAAAATACCGTAGGTGTATTAGCTATTTATTGTAGTAATAAGTGGCTAATTTATTGATAGAAATTAGCTCTAGATTATTAAATTGTAAAATCTTCGACAGGATTTGTGCTTCAGTGCGTTGTGTTTTGCAAAACGAAAATAAGAACTTGATTTTACCTGGGAGTTCATTATAGATAGATAGATAAGGTAAGTAGAATATTGACTGCCTGTGTGGCGCGGTGGTAGTGTGCCCGACTGCTACGCCAGAAGTCGTGGGTTCGATTCCCACACGGGATACCATTTTGTGTGATCCACTAATTGTTGTACCGAGTCTTGGTGTACTTTGTGTCCGTGACTTGTATGTTTGTAAAATCCCCGCGATACAGGGCTTGTATCCTACTGCGAGAGTAGTCTTTAAAAATACAAAAAAAAGTAAGAGATGTTGATACTGTCTACACAGGATGACTTTGAATTCAATCAAACTTTAAGGGGTAAACCCACGTGTAGTCAATATAAAAAACTGTAAATAAAAATGTTTGTTTGAACGTGGTAATCTCAGGAACTACTGATCCGAATTAAAAAAAACCTTTTCACTGTTGGATAGCCCGTTTATCGAGGAAGGTTATAGGCTATATAACATCACGCTACGACCAACAGGAGCGGGGCAGCAATAAGAAATGTCACAAAAACGGGGAAAATTTACGCATCCGAAGTTGCGCGGGACGGCTAGTTGTATTTATAAAGTAATTCGCAAGAAACGCCTATAAAAAATACTATAATATAATACTATACTAATACCGGCTAAGGCAAGCTACGACCCTGTATAACAATCAGAGTTACTAACTACTAGACCAACAGGCCAATGAATTAATAATGAGTCACATTTAATTAAAATTGGCTGTTTTGTTAGTCAAGATCAAATTCAAAACTTTACAATTATCTTAGTTATTTCACCTTGAGATTTTTGTTTAATGACTTTATTTTTGTTTTGTATAAATTGATTGTTTTTCTTAAAATTTTGTTGAAACTGTTTTTGTTGGAACAGGTTCGGTTCATCGCCCGTTAGGTTTTTAATATCTACAGAAGAATCAGCTATAGCCTAGTGACTAGTGGTTAAGGCATCAGGTCACGGGTTCGTTCTAATCCCGCCCATTATACTACTAGAATAAAATAGAAAAAAAAAATGTACACAGAAGACACATAGACTACAGACGTGAACCCCTACGATTTTATGTCAAAATAAAATTTAACTTTAGCGGACATGTCTCGGTGTCGGAGTTGGTAACGGCTTAAGACCGGTACCCCTAAGGTCGCAGGTTCAAGTCCCGCCTGAGACGAATTTTCCCTCCATACATTTTAGAAATGTATAGGTAATAATTGCATTTTTGAAAGATATAATTTTTTTTCTAGCTTTCAAAAAGGCAATTATTGTATTTCTAAAGTAATTGGCAAGAAATGCCTATAAAAATTACTTCAATATTCGGCCTGCGACATCATAATTTGTTAAAATGCTCTCTGTAACGAAGCAATAACAAAAGCCGTGATAGTTCTTTAACTACCGACTAGATGGCGCTGCGAGGGCCTAACTCGCGAGCATCAAGGGATAGAATAATTTGAGATCTAGTAACATAGTCCAGATAGGTGGTTCGCTTCTGGCCCCGGTTTGGCTACAGAAATCTCGGGTTCGATTCCTGAGTCTGGATTTCAAATTTTTCTATCTTTCAAAAATGGATTTATTGTATTTGTAAAGTAATTAGCAAGAAATGCCTATAAAAATTACTTCAATGTATATGTAAAATTAACATGAAAATGCTATATAAATTACAAAATAGCAATACTCTTTCTTGCAGTCGGGTAAATATGCCACTTCATGTAAATCCGAGACGGCAGGCTAGTCTATACCAATATTATAAAACTGAGGTGTTTGTTTGTTAGTTTGAACGCAGTAATCTCAAGAACTACGCATCCGAATTGAAAAAAATATGTTTCTGTTGGGTAGCCTGTTTATCGAGGAAGGCTATAGACTATATAACATCACGCTACGACCAATAGGAGCGGAGCAGCAATGAAAAATGTTGCAAAAACGGGGGAAATTTACGCATACGAAATTGCGCGGGTCAGCTAGTTTCATATAAAACTGCAAGACGTAATAAGATAATGGCAGCTTTAAGCAAAATAAATGATTTAAAATATCCCATAATAGCTTCTGTCACTACAATATGATACATTGTCAGTAATATTATTATAATGCACCTCATAAATCGTAGTTATTATAATAATTGAACTATGTACCAAGATAATACCTACTTAAAAACCAGGTGATGTTGGTGGGCTTTTTTGAGTAGCAGCTAAGATTGCACGGCGCCCCTTTTAGTCCAAGGCTACATCTATACTAATATTATAAAGCTGAAGAGTTTGTTTGTTTGAACGCGATAATCGGCAACTTAGGGTTCGAATTGAAAAAATATTTTTGAGTTGGATAGTTCATTTATCGAAGAAGGCTATATTAAGGATATTAAAAAACATCAGGGTCTTTATTCTCTACTTTGACAGTTAGAAGCGCAGGCCGCAAAAACGAAAAAAATTTAGAGATTGACCCAGCAATGAAAAATGTTGCGAAAACGGAGAAAAATTATTCCTATTATTTTAAACGGTAAAAGTTACACAACAATAATGTATGACGGATTTGTTCCTCAATAAAAGATTTAAAAAAAGTCCGCGACTGCAAATGTCTCTCTTTTAAGGTTGACCCACTATTTACCTTTTTCTATAGTTATCAAATTTATTTTTAAATAACGCAATATTTGGGAAAGTGTTTTAACAATCATGATATTAACCCTTAACCAAATAGATACGTTATTCATATATCTTACAAATATTTAATTTAGAACAACTTACTTCATTTGTTTTCAATGAATATCTTATGAGATATCATAGTTATGAAATATTATGACGATTATTATATATTTTCATAATATATTAGAATGGTTTAGGCATTATTATTATTATTATTATCGGACTTGTAATCGTGAGGTCGCGGGTTCGAATCCTACCCATTATACTACCGACATGAATCCACTCCTAACACAAGCCATTGAGCTTAACTGGAGGGGTTAACAGGATTGCTAGTAATATGGGACCAACAATTGCACATTGCTACTTATCCTTAAAAAAAAATAAGAAAACTGATGAAGGTGACTGATGACAGAACCATGTACTGAAAACAGTTTTTCTGGCAAAATTCTGGCTCAATTAGTGTTAGCCCGGGGCCACACAAACTCATAGCCTGCCCCAATAACGCATTACCTACCTACACTGACCTTACTATTTAAACAAATATCAAAGTATGCTAGAAAACCTATGCCACTGAATAGGTATATGAATCAACTTGTGACCACGGCAGGTGTAACTAGGTGCAATCCTGCCTGTTGAACCACAAATCGTTAAGGTTAAAAGTTAATATCAATTATTTGGATAGCTATGACTGCCTCTGTGGCGCGGTGGGAGTGTATCCGACTGCTACGCAAGAGGTCGTGGGTTCGATCCCCACTCAGAATAAAACTTTATGTGATAAGCATGATGGTTTATTTTGTGTCTGGGTGTTATTTACCTATAATATGTATATATTTAGAAATATATAAGTATGTTTATCAGTTGTCTGGGTCCCATACTACAAGCTCTGCTTAGTTTAGGATTAGATAGCGTTGTGTGAGTTGTCCCAAGATATATTATATTATTTTTACATACTTTTAGGTAAGTACTGTTTTTTTATTTTTAAGCTATTGCATAGCTTCTATCGCGGGCCTTGAGCGCGGGGACCGAATCCAGAAATTCCGTAACGAAAAAACCTCACGCTCCCCACTCCGACGGGCACAGCGGTGATACTTTTTAGTTTTGCCATCTATCGATGAGTAGCAGAACTTTTAATGACTTTTTTTTAAATAAAAAAAAAAAAAAATTAAAGAAAAAAAAATTAAAAACATTGTTTTGTTATTAAAAAAAATTTTTTTTTTTTTTAATTCATTTTTTTGTAATTTAAAAATAACATTAAAGAAAAAAAAATTAAAAACATTGTTTTTTATAATGAAAAATTTTTTTTTTTTTATTGTTTAATTTGATAAAAATGCTGTGCAATAGCTTTACCGCGGCAGTCCCCGAGTGCCACACATTTTTTTATTATTTATTTATTACAGTTAGTAACAGTAACAGTTGAAAATCTTCAAATAGCTAAATAGATTTTGATCAAACAAAGCTAGGAACCAACCCTTATAAACAGGCTTTTAAATAAAGTAAACCGCTTCCAAATTTCTTCATTTATTTGCGCGCCAGGATAACATAAACAGGCACACAAGTCAAATTTATAATAGCTCTGCGTTAGGGTTTAAAACACTTACCCTGACTCCTTCTGCTGCGTTTCTTCCCAATTTTCGTCTTTTTAACAATAACCTGATATTTATTCTTGGTATTATAGACCTGGTTCGGCGCATAACTACCTGTAGACGCGTTATTCAACGCGTAAATATTCCCTTTTCGTCCATAGTTTGTGTATCCTTGCAGCCCGGATCCATACGTATTATATCCATTGCCAATGGTGTATACATATTGGTAACATGGCTTGGAACTGCCATATTTCTTCCCGTAAGAGTACTGGCAGCTTGATAAACTGGTATCTGGATAGCTGTAACCATGTCCTGCGCTCCCATGCCCTCCTCCGTAAATTCCATGGCTTCCCTGACTTCCACCATAGATTCCTGGAGAACTATGACCACCGCTAGAACCATGTCCGTAAATATTTTGAAATAATGCGTCAATAGTCTCGTAATACTCCGGAGAATGCGTTGGACTCGGTGGCTTGTAGACTAATGGAGTTTTAAGACATTTTTGAGCATTCTGAGCTAGAATTAGAAACACTGGAAAGCTTTGAATCAAGCTGCAAACTGTGCCTTCTTTCACAGTCATCTTGCTCGTATGAAATTTGTAATGCTACTAAATCTTTTTATGTTTTCGATTACGGCAGTGTGTCAAAATTAGGCTATCTCTCAATCAGTAGTTATTTATTTCGTAAAGTTTGGTTTATTTTGTAAGGATACGCATCAGTTGATTGGAAATTGTATGGTTAGATTTTATGTATGGTTTCAATGGGATAATGTATGTAATGGTTATGTTATCTATAAAATGATCTGATGTGTTTGATAACAAGCTTTCACTTTGGCGGGTCATGGTAATCAGTTGACGCAATGTCCTAAACTTTTCATCACATAGTTTTAACTGGAAATTTCCAAAACTTGTAATTGAATCTTTTTCTTAATTTTCGGTCTTCTGCAAGCGCTAAGTTATCGAATCGCACCATGTATTATTGTTATTCTGATAACTTTTGTCAGAATTAATTCTTATTAGATATTATTCTGTATTTAGGCTTATGGTAATTCTGCAGATAGATTTATATTTTTCAGACACTGTCCGTTAATTGTAAGTATATTTGTATAATACCGTGTACAAATACATAAGTGATGTACGGTCACCCCGATTTGGGTATTCTGCTCGTGCCCAAACTAGAATGCTAAACCGATTTTACTTTAGGTTTAAACCAGAACTCAACTTCATTACTCCTCTCTTAAGTTATTGTATAGATACTTAGGCAGGTATATTTAATACCTATATACCCTGGGATAGAACTATGTCAACCTAGTTTTTTATGGAGTTGGACAGATTAGGTAAGGCCATAAGGAAATGCCCAGATTAGTCATATATCTCTAATGTCTCAAGCTGCTAATTTGTGAGTAACGTATATCCTATAAGTCAGAAAAAGGTTTGAATAAGTATTAATAAGTAGAATTCTATTAAATGGTAACATGTTCAATGTAAAGTTATATTATTTCCTTGACAAACGGAACAGTTTTGTGATTTATTAAACGTGTGACATTCTTTGAACGTTACCGATATCCTACGTGAGTAATTGTATGTGGGAGGCATAGTAATTAGATTAATAAGTGTATTTTAATGAATAAGATTTATGTTTAGTGTTCAGGGGTCTGTGACTCAGTGGCGACCGAGCAGATCTAGAAATCTGCGAGTGCCGGATCTATGATTATTTGAAGTCGGGACAAATAATGCCACTTCTACCTCTTCAGTGCTGTTTTTTGAAAACGTGCTTATGACGAGGGAAGGTTCATGGCCAAATGAATTTAGCACCCCATAATTAATGGCTTTAAGTGCTCCTTAACTCTTTCTCTTAGACCCTGGCTTTCCTCCACTAGGTCTGACACAGGGTCAATCCCAACCATGATACATGATCGATCCTCAAGATAATTGCGTAGGAGATATTATCGTACAGAAGTATGTACCTAAACAATGTAATAAGCGATCTAGAAGTTCTAGTACTAATCTATACTAATATTATAAAGCTGAAGAGTTTGTTTGTTTCCTTGTTTGAACGCGGTAATCTCAGGAACTACTGATCCGAATTGAATTCTTTCACTGTTGGATAGCCCTTATCAAGGAAGGCTATAGGCTATATAACATCACGCTACGACTAATAGGAGCAGAGCAGCAATGAGAAATGTTGCAAAAAAGGGGAAAATTTACGCAGACGAAGTGACAGCTAGTCTGAAATAACAGTGAGAAATTAATCTTAAAACAGATAGCTTAACGTACCTACTCTCCTAGCCACGGAAGAGTATAGACTCATAACTTTTTCAAAAACAATCATTCATATTTGAACATCTTTAGAATTTTTGATCACGATCGACACTGAGTCATGCACAAGTTCTCAATGTAGAAATTTTGTTACCGGGTCGGAATTATTACTACATTGAGAACAGACATTAATAATATTCAGTTAACAAATTCAAGGTCAACTACGTCACAATATTAGCACCCGTTCACGAGCATGACGCACACCAAACTTCGTCATACACTTACTAATCATACAATTGACCAGAGCTAGACCTACAAACCAGGCTCGGATCCAGAACGTTGTTCTGGGGCACGTTGACTCAACTGGCCAAGTGTGAGTCGCTCTCATGACGGGGGGGGGACGAATTTGATTTTCAACGTCGGTTCACCAGCCACTGGCAGTTCCCGGTCCCGTCAAAACATACCGGTCTAGTGTCAAATTTCTCAAATTCTCCTAAAAAAAGGTATTTTAGTTGAGTCTAGGGGGGGGGGGGGCAATTGCCTCTTTTGACCCTTTCCCCCCTTGGATAAGCGCCTGATGCACACACACATAGACACCGCTCACGGATACGGCATCTCGGTACGATTTGGTCGAACAAAGTGGTTTAAAAAATCGTTATTTACAAACTTTGACCCTTTTTAGCGGCACTCGAACTCAAAGTTACTAAAAATTTTGGTTACCATGAAAACTCGTCATCAAAATTTTTATAACTAAAAAGTCGAAAACGCCGCGCAAAAAATTAAGCTTTGTGCACACACGGACACTGAAGTTCGGAACGCCTTCCAAACAAAGTGTTTCTAGTGCCAGATCTAGGAATAATTCGAGTTGGGGCAAAATGTTAATGATACCCTTAACCTTTGGAGAAAGTGCATACGACACTGAATATTGTAACGCCTTCCGAATAGTTCTGAACTAAGTTTTTTTTGACGTGATAACGTCTTATAGATCGATGACTGGCCCTCACGAGTGTCTAAAAAAAGTCACGTTATTGATTGGTTTCTAAGCAACAGCGAATGGTGATTGCTACGACATGACATGCGAAACAATTGGAACTAACGTTATTGATTGGTTGCTAAGCAATGCAAATGGCGATATGTCATAAATGTTTTCTTATGACGTTTGCACGTAAAATTATCGTCCGTAAACCGACTTTATAGACAACCATTTTTTTACAACTAAATGAAGAGATCAGCAGTTCATGTGCCTGATGGTAAACATCATATTAGCCCATTAGAGTATGAGTGCCACCGAAATCCTAGTTTGGCAAAGATTTAATTGTCACTGAACCTAATTTGAGACATTAGTTCATTATTCTCATTTGCTACAGTGCCCTTCAACCGAATCACACTTTTGTGGTACCCATCAAGACAGTCTAGGAGCTGATCAACCAATTACGGTCGGTCTCAATAATCTACCTATCGATGGATTTGGCTACTAGAGGTAGAATTTTGACATATTTTGAATGGAGCTTATGTCAAATATATACCTCTAGTAGCCAAATCCATCGATAGTTAGATTATTGTGACCAGACGTAAGTGTTTCAAAGTGGTCTGTAATCCCGTTTTCGTGAACTATGTCTACGTACGTGTGCGTTGTTTGAGCGAAGCTTGTACATATGAAATGAAGGTTACCGTCTGTGTCTACTCTTGGTATTCCATAACCGCAGGCTACATTACATAACCTTGCTATTCGATCTGCGTAGATGCAATTTCTTTACGTATTACGCACTTAACTGTAATGAATGGTAGGTAATGATTAATTTTAACAAATAGCTCTGACATGACTCTTGAGTGGGTTTTTTTAGAGGTTATAATTGTGTATAGATTGTTTGACTAATCAGTGAATGCACTGTCCAGGTGACCATTGAAACTATAACGTCAAATGGTGCAATCAATGTTCATGTAATATTATTTTTTTAACAACCTAACTGATATTGGTCACAGCGGCTAGACCTCTAAGCAGGAGCTTTTAAAAGTATTAAGTTTGTAGGCACGTAGCATTTTTAACACGAGGCTAAAACTTGATGAGGGCGCTCCTTAATTGCATTTGATACCCCTTAACATGATATTGGCGTGCCTTCAACGTGGCATGGACCCCGAATTCCCTCAAAGATCCGGCCCTCGGGGTCAATTCACGTATTTAAAGTAGTGCAGCTGCAGTTTCGATTAAAACGGCCATTTTTATTTTCTTGTAACTTTGCGATCGATCTCAAACATGCTTGCGTCAAGTATGCGTCTCGAGAGCGCAATAACGACATGCTAGTACATTGCGCAAGCATTTTTAAGATCGATCCCAAAGTTACAAGAACACGAAAATGTCCGTTTTAATCGAAACTTAACTGCAACTGCACTGCTTTAAATACGTGAATGACCTGCTGGTACGCAGATACAAGGGCACTCTCCATTTCCTCATTCTCAAAGTCGGATGGAACAGAAATCTAACACGACCCACGACTGGAGACAGAATCGATGGCGTATCGTGATCTCTAAGATACAGAGGAGCGTTGTTACACCCCCTATTATGAAAACGGTCATCCTATGTGGTTGTAGACCGACATTTTCATGTAGGTGTAACTTACAAACCGACACACATAAAGCCACGGTTATTTTATAATAACAAGTCAGTAATAGGTCAGTTACGGTCAAAAGTCGTCGTAAAACAATATTTTAGGTAGGTGTGATATGTGTGACCACGATCGGTGCAGCCCGGTCGAATCGTCAAGCAATCCATAAGGTCTACACGCTTAGTAGGTAGGTTTCGATAAATATTATTGACATGGGTCTTCTTCTCTGTCGTTTCACTCTGGGCAAAGTGGTCGTGGTCACGTAGAGGAGTCCGCAACAATGGTCAAAACGGATACAACTTTCCGCACAGTCATACAAAGCTTCTTATTGCGGATTTGACTTGGTCAATCCAGCGCTTAGGTGCCCTGCCGCGTGATCTGATTCCCACCGCTTTTCTCTATGACCCGCACTATAGAGTCGTTATTCCGACTAGAGACATGTTCAAAGATTGTACCACGGCCGAAAAACGCTCCGTGATTCTGAGTTCCTGGGATATGGACACATTGGTGCGGAAATCAGTCCACGATATCCCGAACATCTTCCTTCAGCACCACATCTTGTTAGGTAGTTAGACTAGTATTTTAAAAATAATCCTGTACTGCAGATACTAGTAATAGTAGACTGGACCAGACTGACAAGTGCTCTCTGTAACGAAGCAATAACAAAAGCCGTGATAGTTCTTTAGCTACCGACTAGATGGCGCATGCGAGAGCCCAACTCGCGAGCATCAAGGGATAGAAAAAAAGGAGGTCTAGTAACATAGTCCAGATAGGTGGCTCGATTTCGGCCCGGTTTGGCTACGGAAGTCTCGGGTTCGATTCCTGGAAAATGCAATTATTATATTTGTTAAGTAATTGGCAATAAAAGCCTATAAAAATTACTTCAAGTTTTTAATGTCTGTATTAATCAGTTAACTAATACCTATATACAGTACATATTTATTTCATAATTGAATTGCCCTTTTACGTTCGTTCTAAGCGAAGTGTGAATAAACATTATTATAGTTAATTATAGCTTACAAATTGAATAGGTAAATACATTTATTTAAATATTATGGAAAAATTATACGCTTGATTATTTCTTTACTTAGCTGGGCTAACTCTTGTGGTGTCTGAAAACGAAATTTCATAACTATATTTATTTCTTTATTTGTTTTTTGTGTTGAACAAAAAATCAATAAACATTTTGAAGTTGGTGCTTAAAACATAAAAACTACATTTCCTGGCACCAACTTCAAAATGTTTATCGATTTTTGTTGTTGAACCTATACCTAAGTATTATTTCTTGCTTTTTAGTTACCTTGTATTTATTTTTGAAGTCGATTTAATATTTTTTTTGTAAAAAAGTTGCGGATGACTATACAAACAGTCACGGACACAAAGTACACCCAGATTTGGAGCAACAATTTGTGGATCACACAAAGTGGTGTCCCGTGTGGGAATCGACCCACGACCTCTTCAATCTACATATTTTGTAGTAGTAGGTATCGATCAATTGTTTATTGTTTATGATTCAAGCGCGCCACAATGAGGTCAGGGCTCACTGGGATGTCCACTCACTGATCATACCTCAACGTGTGATGTTTTATTTAGTTGTAATTAACAGTAGGTTTGTTGGTAGTAGGTTTTCCTTGTTTATAAACGGATGTTGTTTTACTAATTAATATGTTTAGTGTTACGTAAGTATCTAAAACTATTGAAGACTTATAGTCATGGGCTTACCCAGCTTTTGACCAAGGGCCCAGGAGAGGCAACCAGGTTTTTTTGCCCTAGGTCCTGTGTTTTTGCCCGGGTAAATTCAGTTTGCGCGCTAAGAATTTTAGAAATATTTTTTTACATAAATTACACCAGTTACAGCTCGACAAGGGCGTGGGGAAGTGGGTAGAGGAGAAATGCATAAGCTGACAATCACAGTGTTCAGTTTGAAACCAATAGACGAGTTAAAGCCGCAGCGCGATCACAAAAGTTTCAGCATGAGTAGGGAAGTTCAGCGGGATACTCAAAATGTATTATAGTAATTATAGAAGGCGTTTCTTGACAACTACTTTATTATTTGATAGAAAAAATTGAAGTCCAGACCTAGGAATCGAACTCGAGACTTCCGTATGCCATAACGGCGCCGGCATCGAACCATCTATCGGGGCTATGATTCTTAAACCTCAAATTCTTCTATCCTTCCTGCACGCGATTTGGGTCCTCGCTTGTGCCATCTAGCCGCAATAACAAAAGCCGTGATAGTTTTAGTAAACAGTGGCTAAGTTAGGAAACTCATACAGGCGCGCCTTTTACCACACGCGCAACTCGTACGAGCGTTGACGCGCTTAAAAACTCTTTCGAGCAAACACGTCGGAATATGCTCGTGTACGCGAGTACGATTTTTAGAAGCGCGAAATGTAGCACGCGTGTGAGCGCGTATGCCAAAACGACGCGCAGAAAAACGCTAGTTTAAAACCCATCGAATCTAGACCAGATTTTTTTTTTGGTTGTTTACAAACACATATAGAAAGATGAAGTGCTGTATAGATATATGAGGCGCCGGGGATTGTGACCAGCCCCCCAAATACTGACCTACTGTGTAAAAGATGACCACAAACCTTTTGATGGAAGTAAAATCTAGATATAATATAAGTCACAGCGGTCAAGGTCAACAGAGATGAGCCAACTATGCAGTTGACTTATCAACATGCAGGAGATATTACCTACTTATTTAAACAAGTGTGTGCGCAAAGACAAGCACACCCTTTATTCCATCATTCTCTTAGACCGGTGAGAAGAAAATTAGATGACTCGAGCGGTATAAAAGCGTATTTAATTCGAGCAATTCTCGAGGTATGGAGACATCTGACATTGCTCGGGAATGGTCTGACAGTAGTACCTAACGTTGGTTTCATTCGTTGATTGACTGATTGCAACCATAAATCAGTCAATGAACTGGTCTATGGTTAACGACTGTGACTGTTAAACCACAGCCAGAGATAGTGATTTTTTATAACTAGGACAAATCTATGTGTGATGAGCACGTATCTTGTTAGTCCTGTGTCTCGGTGTAATCTTTACATAGTATAAAAAAAAGTCGCTCTTGCATAAATCTTTCGAACTAGGCAACGGAGTTCTAATGCAGTTTCAACATTAGATAGAGTGATTTAAGAGGAAGATTTATATGTACATCATCCCGCGGGTCCACGGCCCCAAACCGACACAAGACCAAGTAAGAGTCTGGCTATGTGAGAGCTGAACAGAAAATAAACCACCACTTAGAATGGAGAAGTAACAGCGGTTGCAGACAAACGAAAGAGGCGATTCCAACAGCGCTCGGAATCTGATCAGACTAAATAGGGACAAGCTGCGAAAAGCAATAGGCATTCTGAGGGCCCCCTCAGAATATTGTCTCCTCAACAAGCACCTGCACACCATCGGCATCATAGATAGCCTACTATGCAGAGGATGCATGGAACATAAAGAAACGCCAAGCACGTACTCATGGAATGTACCAGTGTGGCCGACACTGGGCACAGTTCCTAAAAACACCGTCATCCCTTCCTGAAGCCTGCAACAACCTGCGGGGAATACTAGGCTTCTGGAGTGTTTAGGCTGGCTGAAGTGAAAACAACTGACACAACACAAAATCCCCTTTAAAACAAACAAACAAACAAAATCATCCCTCGGGAACGGGATACACGATACACTGGCACGAAGTCGCAGGTGTCCGCTAGTATATCTATAATTAAATATTTATAGATAAATTACACTCAGACACAGGATAAACAATCGTGCTCTGTATTTAAAAGCACTGGGCTCTGCCTAATTTAGGATGGACGGCAGTGCGCATTGTAGAGTCGTTGAGTGATAAATAAAATGTCAGTACGGTATAAACATAGTATTTATTTCTTACAATTTATCTGTTTATATACATCATGGCTCGCAATGGTTGTTTACACCTATAAACCTTCAGTTTAGGTACTATATATTATGTACACATATCTAATATTTATACATACTTGTGTAGTTTTTATAATGTTTGCGTTTTTATGATCTCAAGATGCCTCAGGAACTGTTTGCTATGTTTTACGATTTTGCAAATATCTTTATATGAAAATGAAAATATGAATAATGATGTATGAACTTCGTTTTTTTTTACTATCGTCAGTGCCAAAAAAAATGCTAAAATGCCATAAGGATTAACCAGGTAGATATTTTTTTTTATTATTTATATTATCTAAGTAGATATAATGATAGAGTAGTAAGTATAGCATTTGTAGTCACACTGACCGAACCCAATATTATCCCAAATGAGATTCAGTGAAAACCTGGTACCTGTTTTAATCAAAAATTCACAATAAGTAAAATATTGATTTTCAAAAAGGATTTAAATTAAAATACCTTATTTATTGCCCGACATTTCGACCGTATTGCAACGGCCGTGGTCATGGAGGGTAGTTTCCAAAACCCGCGCTCTTGCAGTCTATCCGTACCTAACCACGACCGATGCAATACGGTCGAAACGTCGGGCAATGAACAAGGTATTTTACCTTAAATTATTCACGCGATTAGGACCCGTAGTATATATAATTTTATAATGTGTACAAATCGCGAAAGTTTATCAACATTTCGAAAAAGACTCGTTAATTTTATTTATTTTGTCGATGATTGATAATTAGGTAATTACCCGGTTGACGGTAACTCATCCAAAATGTGTAGGTTCTTTTGAATGTTAGAATATATTACATAAAATATATACGCAGATATGAGATCATAAAAACCAAACATTAATATGCAATATTTTAAAACACACTACAAGATGTTGATTGCACAAAAATTCTTCTGAATCATTAAAAACCGGACAAGTGCGACTCAGACTCGCCCACTGAGGGTTCCGTACCAATTTGTAGGTACAAACACCTAATGGGGACTATAGACCTTAGTATCTGGTATAAATTTTAAACTTGCTAGGTCCACCCGTTCCGGAGAAAATCGGTGGTGACACACGGACAGACGGACAAGAGTGATCCTATCAGGGTTCCTTTTTTACTTTTTAAGATACGGAACCCTAAAAGTGAAGAATATTGGTACCTATAGAATTATAGACAGTACCTAGGTACGTACAGATAAAATTGACCTTCTCATAGAACTTTGGTGCAACCCACTCGTGTTGACGAACCAATATATTTTAATGACTACAAGGCATATTATGGCTTTACTTACATTTACAAAGTAATATTTACAAAATAATATAAATTAATATTTTTGGTGGAATGTATTTTGTACACTCTGTGTCAATTTTACAATATTTCCATATGGGAAATGTCTTAAACGGCTATTACACTACCCTGAATCAGGGCCCTAAATCGAGGTGGCCTTAAAAATTTGATAGAGAATTAGGTGCCTAACTCTTATTACACCTCTCTTTTTAAGGGTTTAGGGTCCCTGATTTAGTGTAGTGTAATAAGCGTATTACTTAAAACTACGGTCTTCTGTAAAACGAAGATTTTGCGACAACGCACTTTCGACCAGCCGCAGGACATGTTGCATAGACTTCAGGACATGCGGTCAGCCGCATATAGCATGACGCAATCCCATGAAACCGCAGAAAATGCATCGTTCGACGTAACGCAGAAAATTAGTGTCCCCAAAAAGTAAGTTCGGCGCACATTTCTGCGTTGCGTCGGGCAATATCGATTTTGAATGCGGCAATCACAATTTTCTGGACCAATATCTACAGTAACTGGGGTTGAAAAAAAACACAATTTAGGAACCGGTTCAAATCTATGCAGATGATCACGCGCTTAGTCTGATTTGTTTTTTCGACACTGTTCGAAATAGGTGAAGAAAACCGCTGGCCCTAAGACCAAATGTACCAAATATACCTGCATCAAGTACGACACGAATTACGACTACACCCTCTCTCAGAGAGGAGGCCTGTGTTTAGGGGGGGGGGGGGGCAATTTGAAGTGTGAGTCGCTCGGATGATATGGATGGGGGTGCATTTCATTCAATATTGGTACATCAGCTACTGTGATGGAGGGGCAATTGCCGGACAAAACACACCGGTCTAGTGTCAAAATTCTCAAATTCCCCCCAAAAAAAGTATTTCAGTCGAGTTTGGGGGGGGGGGTGCAATTGCCCCTGAAGCCCTTCCCTTGGATCCACGCCTGTAGTAGTGGAAAGGGAACTTGAAAAGGCATATAAAAAAACAAAGCATGAACATTGAAGGTGAAGCCTTCCATATTCACAAGTGGAGGAAAATTCAAGAAAAGATGGATAGATTGTATAACAGCTGTTAATATGGCCAAATGTTTCTGACCATGCGATTTGAATACCAACAGAGCTGATGCAAATAGTTAGTCTAAGGCCTGGAGGCAGAGACGAAGGGTTGAAATAGTCCTCGCGACGATTGCCCTAAAATCGTAACATGTTTGTGGTTCCAGGTCAGAATCTTGCTGGTTTCCTGACCATGGATAATGGTTGTAGTCTTCAGTTGGAATGGTTCCTGGTGGGATGTGGTGTGTGTGTGACGTGTGCGGGGAGGTGTGGTGGGTGTAGGGCGGGGTTGGCGACCGCTATGATGCTGTCTCCTCGAGCTGCTACCACTTGTGGACGGGATTCATCTGCATCCTGATAAATAACATAAAATATTTCAGACTATAGCATAAAGTTTTCGCCTGCCTGTGTGTGCGCTTGAATCTACGAGTGTAATACGTCAAGTAAAATTTGTATCCCTAATTACGAGAATTGGTGGATGAAGTACTTTGATAGGGAGAAGCAGTGCTGAAAGATAATATTTATATGTAATAATGCATTAGAAATACATTAAATTAATCAAAAACATTAGACACTATCATACGTTTGACACATTCACTTAAAAATACTTACTGTTTACGTTATTGCCAATCTCAAACAGAATTTAGAATAGAAAGAAAAATATAGGCACATAATTTACAATAAATACTAATTCTACTAAAAATACTAATTCATTATTTTTAAAAGTTTGTAATTTATAAAAATAATGAATTATGACCACTAGTGAGTGGGTAATATTAATTACACAAGTTCATGTCATCACTTAAACACACCGTGAATTTGTATTTTATGAAATAAGAAGTAACTACGATCTTAAATAAATAAGCACTTGTGGTAACGCTACTCAATTTTACGAAATAAGAATAGACTACGATCGTAAGATAGATGTCATTCACAGTTTTTCACCACCCAAAAATACCCCAGCGCCTAAGTTAACATTTATAAAAAAAAGTTTATATTTTATTATACTGATATTTTTATGAACTAGGTTATTGATATGGAGTTCGAAATGTTTGGCTCCAAAACGACTACAAAATCACAGTGATGTAGATTTCTCATAACCGATCACGCTCAACTTTATGTTGACATCACGCAAAATTTCTGTTTAAGTTAAATATATTTTTTTAATAAGTTCTTGACATTCGAATATGATCTATGTAATTAATTGACATTTTAAATTATTCTTCATTTATATTAATTATGGTGTAAATTATCGATATTTTTTTTTCTATTTTATTTTGTTATTATTATTAATTTAGTTACTGTTATTATTATTATTCAAATTAATGTACTATTTTGTGAAACCTGAATGTATTCAAACACTATGTAAAAATTGTTAATGAATAAATGATTGATTGACGCCCCGGTACGAAATTATGTTTTTATGGAAATTATGTTTATATTTTCATGTTTGTTACACTTGGAACTACCGCCCATTTTTTTTTTCTAACATATCATAGTTTTATTATCCTTTTGTACGTTTTAATTTGACGTTTTCAAACAATCATTATAGATATTTGCGATTGGGTTCAACGATCACACCTCAGTGTCTGATAATTCCCAACTCGGTCCCCCGAGTCTCCGAATCTTATTAGATTCAAACTAATCGTTACTTTCAATAAGCTGCTAAAGACTTACGGGTGGAGGCGTGCTGGTACTGGAATATGAACATCTGGAGTCAGCATCATCGCTCTCTGCCTTCACACCCCACCAGCTGAAACATAACAAATACATTTTTATGACCTCCTTTTTGAATTCAACATTTAAACCAATGTGCAAAAGAATTGTACTACTATTGGGAAAGAACAAAATACATTGTTAGATAGATTTAAATAAAAATTCAACGAATGCTAGTATACAGTTTTTTTTCTTATCACACATTGATTTCACAGATACAAAGTACACTCAGACTCTGAATAACACAAAGTGGTGTCCTGTGTGGGAATCGAACCCACGACCTCTTGCGCAGCAGTCGTACACACTCCCAATACACTACCGAGGCAGTCATTCAGGCTTTGATAAAGTCAGTACCTATTAATCTTTTAAATAGATATTCTGGAAAACTTTACATTCTAGTAACTAGTTAAATTAAATGCGAACCAATAAACGTAGTATTTATTGGTTTGTATTTGTTAAGCCTACTAGATGCTATCAATTAGTATTTTTTGGTGATATTACCTATTGGAATTACTCCTGGCTGTATCAGGACTGGCTCTGACTCCATTACCTTCTTCGCCTTCCTAGACATGAGAAATCTAGTTAGTATTTATGTATTATTACTTACCAATAGCAATATCAACCCTACAAACGTGAGTACATATTAGACTTTCTGACATTGCAACTTTGAAAAGTTTATTTAAAATGTAACACTATAAGGTAACATTTCAAGCCAAATTTTGTTTCTAAGAATGGTAAATATTTTTAAGCTGATGGGTTACCACTACGTTATGAAACATCACGTTGAAGGATCGTTTTATTTTTGTCTTAAAATAACATATTATATTTCTGAACTTATTTGATTAAAGTCAAAAACAAACCATTTTATCTTATAGATAAAATTGAAAGTCGTTATTGTAGTTCTAATCTTCTTGTGATTTTTGATATTTATACCTAATTCGTCCTTATTAACCCATTAATTAATAATGGATCTAAGATCAATTGCATTCATGCATTATCTTAATTATAACATAAGAAATAATTTAAATTAAAAGTATGTACATAATTAGTCTCTAAAATTAGTTTTGAAGCACATGCGATAGATTAAAAAGAAAATTTAAGTGTGTCTACTCACCATAACTGAAATGCCATTACCGTTCTAAAACAAAATAGACTACAGTGCATAACAAAATATTAATAATTTTGATTAGGCGTTCGATTGAGATGACATGCTTACCTTTACTATAAAAACTATAAAAAGTGCAAAGTAATTTGGAGAAATGCATAATTATTTTCAAATAAGACAAATGCAAATTAGAAAGACGATGTATGCGTATATGTAACTGTTCACTTCAGGTTACCCTAATCTGGAGTGCGACAAGGAACGATTTTGGGGCCTGAATATAATTATTGGTAGTGTACTTTAAAAAATATAAACTGTTATTTATATGTTCAAGGACAAAAGGACTCACAGAATCTTATTAGAATTGGTAAAGTTTTTTATTATAAGTGTCATGAAGTTTTAAAATACGCCTTAAGACGACCGTAAGAGCTACCGACAAGCGCAATGCATATTTTTATAATTATCCTTGTCAAGAACGCTAATATTTGACAGCATGTTCTAGGATCTTTATATATTTGTATACCTATTCTCATTAAAAAACGAAAACTCAGAACATTCCATTTTTATCTAATAGACGTTTCCTTTTTTTTTTTCAAAAACCCTAATAAGATTATAAAGATAACCAGATTAGTTTCTACAATTATACCCATTCTTTGTAATGATAGTGTTAGTATTAATTAGTGTTTGTCCCAATAGATTAGTAATAGAGCTAATCAGTGAGATCTACGTGAGCTGTAGGCGCGACCTGTCGCGGACGCTTCGCCGGCGTCTCGTCCTCGTCTCGGTCGCGGTCGTCGCCCGTTGACGCTGTTGGCGGGAGACTGGAAATAAAATTGAGGCTGTTAATATTTTATACTGGCAGATTGTTAGCAGATATAATAATAATAATAATAATATCTTGGGACAACTCACACAACGTCATCTGATCCCAAACTAAGCAGAGCTTGTATAAACTTTTAGTCATTGTTTTGACGAGTATATATTCATAAACACGTTAAATTGTGAATGAACAAATTTGTTAGATACCTAGGTACTATTGTCTGATTAGTGAAAAATCGTTCAATTTCATTGTAGTCGTGTACCCAATTATAGAGTAGCTAAATATTACTAGTGACTTATATATGATGTAGTCTTTATAAACATCTAGGCATGTAGCAATTCGGTTATTTTGCGATTGCGTCTTTCTGCATTAAATTTAATCTACGATGTTGACACTACGCTGGAATAGTCATTTTCCGATCTAGGATTACACGTACTAACTCAGTTAATAAATCTAACCTATTTTACTACATGACAATAAAGTTACAGTGTGTCTGACCATTTAAGGAAGACAATTGTATCAATAAAATCTTTATTGAGGACATGCATACTTATTTAAACGTCACTTTGATTTCAATATTATTATTCGATAAGGAAAACTACGATCTGATTACAACCAAGGCTTCTATAGGAGCTGCATTTTAATTTAAGTCGTCCGTGAAACACCTTTATTAATTAAATGACTTAGTCTGCGAAGATCTCACAAATGTTGATTTTGAAAAATATTGTTAATAGGTATAACTTCTTCGGACTTCTAAAACTTGTTCCAGATTTTACAGGCAACAACACAACAACACAAATGGCAAAAACACAAATGTGCAAACCGCATCCATATTGCTCAGGGTCCTAATTCACGTTCTTTTTTTTTCTGTTGTCGCGGCAAGCCCGTGTGAACTGTCAAAATTTTGTCATAATGGTAATACGTGAATAAGGACCCAGACGTTTTTCCTTAACGCGTACTAACATACACAACGATAAAAAAATATTAAAAATATCGTGTGATGCCTTCTATTGTTGCAAAAAAGCCTCATCTACTTTTCTTAAATCCGTAATGTAGTAATCTTACAATCGTGAAAGTAACTATGTCTGTCTGTCTGTTACAATTTTACGCTTAATCCGCTGAACCGATTTAGAGAAAATATGGTATGGAGATAGTTTAAGTCCCCGCGGAAGGACAAAGTGTAGTGGACAAACGGGCGGAACCTTTAGTGAAAGCTCTCTATAAAAAAGTTAAACGATTTAGACAACTTTTTAAACGCTTATAAATCCTTCACATGATTACAACTCAAAATACGATGAAGTTTTACATACCCATGTTTAGAGTAGTGTAGTCCTGCTCTCCGAACTAACTGTCTCGCCAGAGGAAATAGTTCGTCCCTTCTCGTCAATAGCGCGGGCACACAGCGACAAATTTGAGCTGCTGCTTCGTTCACCATAACCTGCGGGAAATCGACGTCACAAATTACCTAAAGCAATACCTAAATCGCCAAAGTATCCTACACTTTTCAACGGTTATTTTACATATTTTCCAAAAACTCTTAAACACCAAAACGCATAAGCCGCGGCTATTTAAAGTCAATTGTACCCCCTCCGTCGTGCAAGCGTCGCACACTTGACTTGCTGTAAGTCAAACGCACCCCCGCTATTGTAACCCCTTCCCCGAAAAGTAATCCTGGGTAGATACGCCCATGCATTCTTTCATCGGGTTATTACCGTTTCGGCAGATTTTTAATTTGACTGATTTTTAACGATGAACTATAACTATTTTAATTGAAAATAACTAATTCAAGGAAGTAAACGTTGGGAGAAATAGATGATCTGGAAATGGACATTTCGGTAAAAAGACGTCACAGACTGCGTGGACGTTTAGGGAATAGCCGTGACATAAATAAATGAAAATTTAATTTACTACTATTATATGTAGAATGCTTAAAAATGCTCGATAGTGGTTTTCGTCATTTTGCCAATGCCAATTTTTTTTCTTTCAATATAGATACTATATAATATACTTATGTCGTTTATTTTGTATTTAACTGTACGTTTGAGATAAGAAGGTGTCGAACCAAAAATCTTACAAAACGAAAATCCGACGAAACAAAAATCTGCCAAAACGACAAAACCCCCCGGTATACAACTAATGAAAAAAAAAACACAAACAAATTTTCTATAATTTAAAATTTATGCCAATGAGAAACACGTAGTCGTAAATCTATAAATTACGTTAAAAAAATAATTCAATAATTAATCAAACCAGAAGTTCAATAAATTTATATAGTATTTGATACAAAATCGTGAGAACAATTTTGGTAATATTTTACGCCTTATTCAGGTTAATCAGGTAGACAATATCGCTACCAATCGTCATTCGCACTAGAAATCGATTATAAATTAATTTCCGTACAAAAATAAAAACAACAGCACAATTTAAAACAGTATTTAGTAAATAAATCGTAGATCTCATTAGATGAAGCCAATTTACTATCAATATTTTAAACTAAATACGTTGGATAAATTCAATATTTAACTTGATACAACATCGTGGGACATTGTGAATATTTTAAAGACGCAATTGTAAAGTACATTCATAGATTCATAAAAAGCTATTGCCTGCGACTTCATCCGTGAGGAAATTTTACATGTTTTTGTAATAAAAACATGCCTATGTATATTCTTGATCTAATCCATTCAGACGTTCGGACAGATCAAACATTCATTCTTCCAAACTTTCGCATTTATAATATTAGTAGGATACATTGCATGCTTACCTCATGTAGCGTCAACGGTTTCTCAGGTTTCCTTTTACAATCAAACCGTCCGTAAATTGCCGCGTACTTCCTAATCTCCTCCATCCTCCTCGGATCCGACTCTGGCATCATCATCACCAGCTCCAGATCTTTACACATCTTTTTCTTTGTGTTCTGTGGCTTTGGCTCCAATTGGGGCAAATGTTTGCTCAACTTTTCAGCAGCCAATGCTAACTTTTGCACGTGAACATCTAATAAAACTGGTGTGAGCTGAACTGGTGATGTGACAGAGCTTGGACTGGATCCAGCTGATGCTGGCGGACAGGCACTTTGAGGAGAGAAGGACCTAGAAGCGGTTGAAGTTACAGGAGCGGCTGGTGCCGGGGATGGTGGTAGGACTATCTTTGTGAAGGTATTTGCTTGGTGGACGGGACTAGCGTTGGGTGCTGATGCTGTGGAACCACAACTGTTATCAGGAGCACCTGGAGAAGGACTGTACATTGGTCTGCTACTCTCTGGAGACGCTACTGTTCTTGGAAGGACGTTAGGCATAGATGGAGGCAAATTTAGGAGTCTTTGGTTACATTGGATGAAAGGGTTTTCGGTAGGGCAAAGATTAGGGACTGTAGGTATTTGAAAAAGAGCTGGGTTATTAACCCATTCTTGAAGGGCTTTTTGTAAGCGCCTGACGTGAAGAGGCTTAGATGCCATGCCTACTAATGCCATTATTTCCAGGAACTCTTCCTCGCCAGCGTCACACAGCTGCTGTACATCGTCTCCCCCTGTGAAATATTAATTATTGAAATTACATCGGCCATCTTCAATTTCTTTGTTTAAATTAGAGCAATGTGTATTCTTATTCACGGAAGCAATGAAGCCTGAACCTTCCGTATGTGTGCTTTTTCTTGTTAAAACCTACCCTCAGTATGCCAAGTCCTCCCCTCCCCCGCTCAAACTAAAACCAAATCAAGGTCCTAGATTCGCTACAAACTACGCGAGAATATACCTACTTAATGTAGCAATTAGGTATAAAATAATAGTATGTAAAATGTTACCCAACCTAGATAAAAGTAACATTATGACACAATAAAAAACACGTTAAGCGTTATTGACAATCCAACCGCAATGCTTACAAACAAAAAACTCATCATGAACGGTTGCACCAAAAAACTTAATTCAAGAAAGCTCAAGAGAATAATTATGATTTCTCAGAGTCCAAAAAAAGAGACCACGTTATTACAAGTTCTTTACATTCACATGTAAGAAAAAACTGGACTATTGTTGCAACAGATAGATTAGTCCCATAAGCATTAATATGCAAGACTTTCTTGCGACGCAAGTTCATTTCGCTAGCATTGTTCCACACAAAAACGTGAGATACGAATAAAAAATATAAACTCACACAGTTTTAATTTAGGCAAATATGCAAATAGTTTACGTGACCATTTTGCGAAGGGGCGCTAAGAAAAAAAAAACAAAGGCTGACTGGCCAAACCCTTCCTTAGCTCGAGTAATCGGCTGTATTAAAAAAGTAAAAGATTAAAAAAGTAATTTGCATGTCGACGCTGCGCTGAGCGCGCGTTTTTTAGCGGTATGGAGATCTCTTTTTTTCTCATTTTTATTTTATTTCGTGATGAGAAAGTATTTTTTCTTGTGTTCCTATGATCTTGTGTATTAGCAGATGAGTAGGGAGATGTTATTAAATTAATGTCTACATTTTTTAATCACGTCAGTTAACCCATTAAGACAGAACTCTTTTTTATTGACCTATTATTTTTTTCTATTTGATTGTGTGCATTTTATGATGTCGTAGCCTTTTTAATGATATGACTGAACTCGTCATTAATTAATAATAATACATACCCATTTCTAGCAACGTATCGTAGTATGCCAGCAGGCTGGCTCGTTGCATAACCCTGTACAGCTGCAGCTCGGCTTCGTTGGCGGGGGCCGATGTTACCACCACTGTAATATGAGAATTTTAGGGTTAATTTTAAATATTGCTAAATATAAAAATGCTGAGAGACTAATGCCGTCGTCATAATAATGTGTTACTAATTGAATGACTTGAATATGTACAAATTGAGTAAAAAATACGTCAAATTAAAAAAAAAGAATGATGGTAACGCTGAGATCTATAAAGCTTAAATAATCGATTCAATGTCAATTACTTAGGAAGGTTTTACCCCACCTTTGTTCTCCTTCTTATTTTTGAGTTGATAATGACATTTAATGTATTGTTACACGTTAAATGCAATTGTTAAAACGATGCCAGCTCAGTTTGTTGCTATTTTCACCTCTTGGTAAGTTTTATCTAAGTTACGCTTTAGCGATCTAAGTACCTACGCACTCTAAATTAGGAATTCCAAATTTTACCGGTCACTTTTATTTACTTTTAAGTCAGAAACAACAATAATATATGGTCTGACAGAGAATTGAAATAAGGTTAACTTCATTTATAGTGTTATGATCGAGATTATTTTTATAGACTAAAATAGATAATTATATCTAAATGATACCCATCCAAGTCAATAGGTTTAACCTTCATACGAAATCATCAATACGAATTATTATTAATATCCAAATTAGGAATTCCAAATTTCAGCGGCTACTTTTATTTACCTTTATGTCAGAAACAACAATAATAAATGGTCAGACAGAGCCTTGAAATAAGGTTAACTTAATTTTTAGGGTCATGTGTTACGATCAAGATTATTTTTATAGGCTAAAATAGATGATTATATCTAAATGAAACCCATCCAAGTCAATAGGTTTAACCTTCATGCGAAATCAGCATCTGTTCCGTGCCAAAACATATTTAAAGACTTAAAAATAAAACCCAAAAATGTTCTCGAAAGTAAAAACCGATCATTTGCGTGCTCCGAACGATTTGGTGCCGTCTGAAATCGCGTGAGGAGAAGCTCACATAAAAAATAACCCCTTTTTAAACCAACCCCAGCTATTATCGAATAGAATAGAAACGACCGTTACCCGAGTAAAAATAAATGAATAAGTTTTACATAAAGACCCTTTTGTTATCGTACGGGTTGAGCTCTAGTCTATGGCTTGAGCCAATGCGATGTGTGCGCGGGAAAAATATTGATCGAGCTGTCAAAAAAATGTTGCCACCCTTAAAGTGCACTATTGGTTTTTGTGAAGTAAAAAAATGGGGTGGGTCGACTCCACCCCGCGCTCAGGTATAAATTGTTTATATGCAGAAAAAATGATAGAAAAAAATGGTCTTGTATATTACATAACGTTATATATTGCTAGTTAAGCTGTGTTTATGTTATGTGTGTTAGTTATTATGTAGTGATTTTACTTTGAAGTGGTAATTTATTTGCTTTTGCATGTTTGTAAGCAATTTGTAAATCTAATTATTATAACATAGTTAAGAACGAAGCATAATTTTTTGAGAATAAGATAAGCTTGTTTTATGTTAAATAGGTAGTAGGTAGGTACGTAGGCCTAAAATTAGAGAATTGCAGATATATTTAAGAGAATAGTAAAACCTTATAAATTATACTAGCTGATTCGCGCAACATTTATCATTGCTGCTCCCTCCTATTGGTTATAGCGTGATATTATTTCTCGATTAATGGGCTATCCAACAGTTAAATATTTTTTCAAGTTCAATTCGGATCAGTAGTTCCTGTGATTACAGCGTTCTAACAAAGAAACAAACGCTTCAGCTTTATAATATTAGTATAGATTTATTTTTGTGATAATATTATATAATAACTAGCTGTTCCGGTGAACTTCGTCTCGACTCTTTTTTTTTTTGTAAATCGCGTTCAATTGTGGATCTAAACCATCCTCGAATCCCCTTGAAATGACACAAAAAATTTCATCAAAATCGGTCCCGCCGTCTAGGAGGAGTTCAGTGACACACAAGAAAAATATATACATATACTAGCTGACCCGCGCAACTTCGTCTGCGTATATTTTCCTTTTTTCTTTTTTCTTCCTTTTTTTACAACATTTTTCATTGCTGCTCCGCTCCTATTGGTTGTAGCGTGATGCAACTAAACCTATAGCCTTCCTCAATAAGTGGGCTATCCAACAATTCAATATTTTTTCAATGCGGCCCAGTAGTTCCTGAGATTATCGCGTTCAAACAAACAAACAAACTCTTAGGGGTATGAAAAATAGATGTTGGCCGATTCTCATAGATACCGGATAAGCACAAAAAATTTCATCAAAATCGGTCAAGCCGTTTCGGAGGAGTATGGCAACGAAAACTGTGACACGAGAATTTTATATATGTATTAGATGTAAAATAATATTAAATAAGTAAAAACAATTTATTTCGACCAATTACAAAATGTAGGTAGGTGTAGGCATTCTTAACAAACAATTTTTAACTATTCCTAAATAAAAAAAGTATATCTTATTATAAATAATCTTATTATTAACACCCGAAAAAAACCAAAACAACTTATGAGAACAAATGTTGTTCTTAAGTTTAACCCTATCTTGCTCGGTGCAACTTCCAACTTTTTTTCGGACTAAAAAAAGTCTTTCTCACTACGCGAAATGTCCAAAAAACACATTTGCATAATCTTTTCGAGTGAAAAAATCGCCACAGACGTATGCAAATTTAAATTTGATTCAAAGGGGTAGGAGCGACCACAGTCAGACTTTTGTCTTTTTTATCTTTAAAAAGTGGTCACGTAACGAATTTGCATATGCGTATTTTATTCAAGTTAATTTTATGCATCTCTCACGATAACTTACAAGTTTTTTACGAGTATAGTGAGTTTTTTTTCTTGTCTTCTGATAGTGCACCTTTCTTTAATTAGTTTGAGTGCTCGTGAGAAGTTATGAATGTAGGTGAGTATTTTTATTTAATAGTTAGGTACCTACATCCCATTTTTTCATATGATTAGTCTTTAAACGATCGTTTTAATTTTTTAATTTATATGTAACAAGAATAGTAGGTACGTCCTGACCTTGAATAACGGGATTAGGGACGGATTGATGAATGGATGTAAAACAAAAATGAAAATACTGTAGGTAAGAAATAACAAAAGTTAAGTTTTTCTTTTTTAAACGACTCCCGCAGTAGGGTACAAGCCCTGTGACGCGGGGGATTTTACAAACATACAAGTCCCGGACACAAAGTACACCCAGACTCGAAACAACAATTTGTGGATCACACAAAGTGGTGTCCCGTGTGCGAATCGAACCCGATGTCTTGCGTAGCATCGGACACACTCCCACCGCGCCACAGATTTTTTTATCATAATAATATTTTTTCATGAACCATTGTATTATTATATACTAACTGACCCGCGCAGCTTCGTAAGTGTTAATTTTCCCCGTTTTGCAACATTTTGTCATTGCTGCTCCGCTCCTAATGGTCGTAGCGTGTGAATAGGTCGTATAGATGTTATATAGACCATAGCTTTCCTCGATAAATGGGCTTTCCAACAGCAAAAGCATTTTTCAATTCGGACCTTTAGTTCCTGAGATTGTCGCGTTCAAACAAACCAACTCTTCAGCTTTATATATATTACTAGCTGTCCCGCGCAACTTCGTATGCGTAATTTTTCCCCGTGTTTTTTTTTTTTTTTTTAGCCTACCTCGATAAATGGGATATCCAACAAAAAAAGATTTTTTCAAATCGGACCAGTAGTTCCTGAAATTAGCGCATTTAAACAAACAAACAAACTCTTCCGCTTTATAATATTAGTAGGTATAGATTATATAATAAAAGTTAAGTATAATTGGGCCATTGGGCTCCAAGATCCTAAAAGTACTTACACCCTTTTTCTTCTTACTCCCAATTTAAAATGTAGACTGCCCTAATTCATCTAGTGGTTCAATTCCCACCCAGAAATCTATGTGCGATGAGCACGATCATCCATACTAATATTATAAATGTGAAAGTAACTCTGTCTCTCTGTCTGTCTGTTACACTTTCACGCTCAAACAGCCAAACCGATTTAGATGAAATTTGGTATGGAGATAGTTTGAGTTCCGGGGAAGGATAGTTTTTATCGCGATAACCAACATCCACGCGGGCGCAGCCGTGGGCGAAAGCTTGTTTATTATATATCTGGGTGTAGGTAATTTTCAAACAAATTTTCAACAAATTTTCTATATCACACTAATATTATAAAAGCGAAAGTTTGTGAGTATGTGAGTGTGTATGTTTGTTACTTCTTCACGTCTAAACGGCTGGAGCGATTTTAATAAAGTTTGGTATGGAGTTAGCTGACACCCTGGATTAACACATAGGATAATATTTCATTAATTCTTTTTTATTTAGTTTTCTAATAGTCTATAGAAGGTTCTTAACGTAAAAAGTAACGGGGCGGTACGAAGTTCGCCAGGACAGCTAGAACTTAATATTTATGGACCTATTTAGAAATAAAAAGTAGTCGTCTTCTTGCCGTGTTGTGATAAATATAAAGTAAAGCTCATTTTTTTTTTAAAGACGACTCTTGCAATAGGGTACAAGCCCTGTGTCGCGGGGGACTTTACAAACATACAACTCACGGACACAAATTACACCCAGACTCAAGACAACAATTTGTGGACCACACAAAGTGGTGCACTCCCACCGCGCCACAGAGGCAGTCTTTTCATTTTAAATGTTTAGATTGATCAATACTGGAATGAAGAAATAGCAACAACTTAAATGTAAACGTAGCACATATTTGCATACCGAAATGGCATTGGACCGGTCACTTTTATTAAATGGATCTTTTTAAATAAACTTGCATGCAAATTGAATACTTAAAAAAGTGTTTTGGAATGTCCCGGTTCAGTGAGGAAATAGTAGTAATATATGGAACACACACATTACTTAATTAGTAAAAACGAATTTAAATATACTTTAAAGTTGGTTGCAGCTAATTAGGAGAGTGCTAACAGTGTCGTATACCTAGTTATCTGATTAAACGCATTAATGAAAACATATTGGATTAAAAAGTAAAATAATATTATTTACTTATAAACGTCTTAGCTTAGTGTTTATCTAAAAGTTTTATTTAAGAAGGGAAGAACTAAGTCATGTAGATATAATAATATAAAATCTTGGGACAACTCACACAACGTCATCTGATCTGCCAAACTAAGCAGAGCTTGTACTATAGCAACCAGACAACTGATAAACATACTCATATATTTTTCATCATCATATATTTTAAAGATAACTAGCTATGTGGGATTGAGAGTCTCACACCAATCCCACTAGCAATCCGGTTACCCCTCCAGCTAAGTTCAAAGACTTGTGTTAGGAGTGGGTTCATGTCGGTAGGATAATGGGTAGGATTCGATCCCGCGACCACACGATTGTGAGATCGATGCCTTAGCCATTAATCTACTGCAGCTTCAATTTAAGTACAGAATAGGTAATTAGATTTTAAAAAATCTAACCTAATAAATGGAACGCTATTAGAATCAAAAAAACCCTTAACCCTTTTGACAATTGACCTAAAAGTTCCTTTGTATATGAAACCTTATAAAATCTGTAATAAATCGGCACTTATTACCTTATTATAAAGAGGATAGGGAGAATGCTAATATACCTACTTTTTTTTTTTAAGACGAATCCCGCAGTAAGGTTCAAGTCCTGTGTCGCGGGGGACCTTACAAGCATACAAGTCACGGACACAAAGTACACCCAGACTCGGAACAACAAAAGTGGTGTCCCGTGTAGAAAAGGAACCCACGACCTCTTGCGTAGCAGTCGGATACACTCCCACCGCGCTACAAAACATAATTAAGTATATCACACCAGAGATCATGCCCCAAAATAAAAAATAAATGAGCATCAAATGACATCAAAACTTAACATATTAACCCAATTATCTATTACCATAACAAACAACATCCTGTCTAATTACCTTTCCTGTTACCACAACGAGTACACAACTAACCGTGCGAAAATATTAATAAAAGAAAGATAATGAAATATAAAGACATCATGAGCTAATTCCCGAACTATAATTAGCCAGCCGCACGTTAGGGTTGAATAAAATTAAAAAAAAAAGTTGATCCTCTGCTTAGGCCTATTGAGTTCCCGCGCAATTTGAATGTGTATTTTCTTTGGTTTTGTGAATTAAAAACTTTTTTGACATTTCATTTTGTGAAATATAGCATCATTGTCATTATATACCTAGGCATTATAGAGGGTAGGTTACCATGGGCTATGGACGAATATAGTCTAGGATATATGAGCCCACAATAAAGACACCTTTTTCAAAAATGTGCCCTGCAGAGCCCAAGAGACCCTATTAAAATCTTCAACCCAAAACAAAACCGATCCGTTTTTGGACTTCCTCACTTCTTCAAAAATAGAATCTATTATTTTACCAATAGACTCTCTGAGATTCTATAATAAAATCTATTGGGCCTACATTTTGTAGTGCGGACTATAAAATATCTTCATTAGACAAATCCCGTAATTACAAAACCAGCCAGCTGTAGGTAGTTTTGGTAAAATAGAAAAAAAACATAGTTAATTTAAAAAGCGCTTTATCCTAAATAAAATTAACCCATATATTCACACGGATTTTTTATAATACTCAATAAAAAATCTACTAAGATGCACAAGCACAAAATTCGCACGGAAGTTTACCAACAAAAAATCTAAAAAAAAACGTCTTTGCATCGTTAGCTCAACCTGCACAATGAAGCAGACATTAATATTCATAAAACAACATTGCTATTGCGCATATCAATCGCAATGCAAGTGCTAAAAAGCATCTAATATGATGCGCAAGCACACCCCGCGCCATCTTGTTTTCTCGCACTGTCATTAGCGCCTTTTGATACCGACCTCTTTGTTGCTTATTCAAATTTGGAACAATGACAACTTTTTGTTTATCCGTTGTGAATCTTATCCATTATAATTTGAGCTTAAGAATATTTGTATGGTCTATAAGATTTGAATTTTGAGGGGTCGCTTTTACCACAATGATGGATTTGCAATGGTTAAACTGTCTATTTGTGTATTGACCTTTCAATAGGACGTCGTATATTGGTTGAAGTTATACTTACTTTGATTATCGAGTAGTTCCAAATAAGAAAATTTTAATGTGGTAAGTTAATTAATTGCGACAAATTGAGCGTCAATAAGTGTATCCATCGACCCGTGCATATATTAAAAAGATACATACTAGTAAAATTAGTAGAAAAATCACCCAAATTCATTTTAATAATATTTTTTAGATAACATAAAACCATATTAATTGCAAAGAAAAAAAAAAATTGTAGGTAGCTTTTTTTTAATCCCCAACGCACAGAGTGTTACAAATTTGATGTGTGTTTGCGAGTGACATCATCGCACTGTCCAAACGGGTAAATTGTTTTTGATGCGGCTTTTTTTATTAGAAAGCTGGATTAATGGGGATGTTTCTTAGCTTTATTTAATGGAAATCTGTTCGCAGTTCAGAAGTAAAAATCTACTCTATATCTCGTGCAGCTGGGATATTATTTACATAGTTTTGCAGGGCCGCAATTTACAACAGCTGATAAAAACATATGGATCAATTTTGCAAAGACTTCGTTGCAATGAAGAGTATTTTAGCCTCCCAGAAGCGATACACAACGGAATGTCACTAGACATTACTCACGTTATTGTTGAGCTTACTGCGATACGTTTATTCTTATTGAAACGCATTCTTGAAGTTCCTGAGAGGCTATATGGAATGGAAGTCACCTGTGTTAGATAATTATGTGGTACCTTTAAGTTATACTTATCATGATGTATACCTAAGCTAGCTAAATATATGTAGGTAGATATAGGTGCTTATTTTTCTCATATTGACTGCCTCTTTGGCGCGGTGGGAGTGCGTCCGACTGCTACGCAAGAGGTCGTGGGTTCGATTCCCACACGGGACACCACTTTGTGTGACCCACAAATTGTTGTTCCGAGTCTGGGTGTACTATGTGTCCGTGACTTGTATGTTTGTTAAACCCCCGCGACACAGGGCTTGTGCCCTAATGCGGGAGTCGTTAAAAAAGAAAAAAATATATAGCTATAAAAAATATAATTTAGTGCTTTTGTGTTTAATGCGTCAAGAAATTAAACCTTTGGATTTATTCATTTAATGTTTACTAATACGAAAGAATTCGAAGCTCATATAACTTGTTTCTATTTTCACATCCAAATACTTTATCTACCCCATTATTTCAAACATGCCCCGCTATCTAAAACGTATCAAAATCACATATTTCTTTGTTTTAACAAATTGAAGTACTATCCATATATAAAAAATCTTTGATTAAAAAAGTCCTAATCCCGGAGAACATCCGCTGACGTTTGGTGCCAGAAAAAACCGACAAAAGACAATGACTAGTCGATTTACATATGAGATTAACCTTAAAAAACTTTCTTCGTACAATTTAGAGTTCCTTTGTAAAAGGTTCTAGGAGTTACGAGAGTTTTTGTAACACGTAGGGGCTATCTAGAAATTAGGTAATACCATGGGCGCCGCCGGCAGCAGGGTGCAAGGGGGGAGGGTACACTTATACGCCCCTGTGGGAAAAAATGGCCTGTAAGGCATGTATGTTGGTTTATTTGCGAAACATTGTTAATAGATCGAGAATAAGACAACGACCCAGGATTACGGTAGATTAATTTTCATTTATATTTTACTAGTGGCCCGGCCCGGCTTCGCACGAGTATAAATTATACATATAAACCTTCCTATTCAATCACTCTATCTATTAAAAAAAACCGCATCAAAATCCGTTGCGTAGTTTTAAAGATATAAGCATATGTATGGGATATAGGGACAGAGAAAGCGACTTTGTTTTATACTATGTAGTGACGATAGGTAATTTTAATATGATAATTAACGTAAAGGAAATTGGCGAATTCAGAAACGGTCTAATGAGTAAACTGACCAGTGGTAAGCTAACCCGAAATTTGGATTGTAGTATTGGATGTAGATGCATCAACATTCTATACTTCACCCAAAAATCGTGTATTGAAAAAGTTGAACAACACTTATCGTAAAACCCTGAAAGAAATCCTAGCGGCGCCTATCGGTAATACGAATTTCATTATTAGAAGAGAAAAAGAAAAGAAGAATAAAAGAGAAGAGCAAAAGGAATAATCCCTCTTATTATTATAAACGCAAAAGTTTGTTAGGAACTAGCGAATTTTGTATAAACATACTCGTGCCATAAAGAAATGCATAAGTACTACAGAAGATTTAGTTATCATCTTCTCTCATCTCATAAGTACGCATGTTGATAAAAATGATGACAGTTTAGTTTGCGCCATTATTACATTACAAGTAATCCATCTAGATTTCGACCCCTTATACGGAACTCTAACACACAAGTAGGTACATACGAGTAGTCAGGTTTTTACATCTCATCGATCGAAAGTGAGATTTGTCGAGCAGGTGGCACTGACCCAAACACTTTTTCTAGTAATTAATCAGAGTTGCATCTGTTGGGTAATTACGACCCACCGGCCGCATTTCAAGGGTTAATCAAATATAATAAAGAAATTAGTTTGACCGACATCTGTTTTTTGATATGAAGACTAAATTAACCGTCAAATGTTCATTTGATTTGAATGCACCTTCTAAACCAATTTAATGGAGTTTTGGGTCAATTATATTATATTGGTGGTGTTCTAGTGGTAATGGGTACAAATTCAGATAGGAAAGTGCACACTTAACCTTTTCATCACCAAAAAAATGGTGAAGGAAAATACTTGTTCCAGAACCAAAAAAACGATTTGTGACAACCATTCAGATTAAAAACTGACAATTACCAATCCGCAACGGACAAATGTGGATTTATACATTCAATGAGAATACCTGTCATTTCAAACAATATTTTACTAGTGCTCCCATGGCAGTCAGTTTTAGTAAAATCTAATTTTTGCCCCAGTAGGACAACATTCTACCATACTGTACCTACATTAATTAAATCAAAATATCTTCAATAAATAATGAGATTTTGAGTGCTAATAGTTCTAACGTTTGAACGCTCACGTAAGTACAAATGATATCTAATAGAAAAATAGCTATGCTGAAAAATTGCATTTTTTAAGTTACGATTTTATGCATAGGAGCTGTCGATAAAAGTTAATGATTTTGTCTATTATAGAATTACATTTTTGCAATACAATCATAGATATTAAATCTTGTACCAGTTTCCAAACTCCAAATATACCTAAATATGTCGTTGAAAGAATATCAATTTATAATGAATTCCAAAGGAACACTATAAGTTGACTGGGTTACGCCTGCGTTTTTTTTTTGTTGACCTCACGTTTGACCTCCTTTTTGCCTCCCATTTCCAAAAATCCATTAATAAACCATATTTGAATCAGTTTAAAACCTGGTCGACTATGTGACCTTCCCATAAAACGAAGGCTCAACCCATCTTTGACCGTATGTCTGATTCCAGTATTAATAAAAAAAAAACAAAATATTGAATTTATCACCGAAATAATTCAATCACGGCCAACAAAAACAACTCCCGAGATAGCATTAGACAACCCTAACAAAAAACGCGCTCATCCTTTAACCCGTCGACTGCCGACAAAAAAACAGGTTCTTATCGACCCCTAAGTAAAATGACCCAGTGTGCCAGTGAACTAAAAAGAGCAACTTTTTATGACAAAACATTATCGAGGAGTGTTATGGAATGGTAACGTACGTATAAACAGTGGTAGTACAGGACCTATTGTAATGTAACTGAATTTATTAGATAAATTGATTGTACGAGTACATCGTTTTATTTTTTATTTGGTGATAATTTAAAAAAAAAAAATGTGTGGCACTTAGGGACTGCCACGGTAAAGCTATTGCATAGCATTTTTAATCAACTTTTGTAATTATAATTATTTATTTATTTTTTATTTATGCAGTATTTTTTTTTTCTCCACATTTCGGAGCAGCTCGTCTCGATCCGTGCGAGCTTCGTACAGTCGTATCATATACATATACAGTTGGATCAACGTAACTAGGCCGGACTGAAGTAGGCGACAAGTGGTTGCGCAGATGCATTTTTTGGAAGTAAATGGTGACAGGAAGCGGGGGGCGGGGGCAGTAACTAAACCAAGAGGATTAGAGATGCGATTATGCATTACACTGTCATAATTAGTACTACTAATTCATGTTTTTTTTGATTAGTTTGGTAAAGAAATTGTTTTTCAAAGTTTCTTTATTATTTCCTGTAACTGTTCTAAATTTAAACTTTTATGAACTCATTTAAATAGTGTTTTTATATTGTTGAATTAAAATGTTGTATTTTGAATCGATTAATCGTTTTCGTAAGTAATTTTAGGGTCGCATCTCTATGACATGCGCGAAAGTGATAAAAACATAACTTCAATCCGGTCAAAATACGTTGATCGTACTGTACATACGTTATGCGAACGCTCGGCCGAGCTACATGGTAGGCGGAGTGGGGATTGTTAGGTTTTATTTTCGTTACGGAATTTCTTAATTCGGTCGCCGCGCCAAAGCCCGCGATAAAAGCTATGCAATAGCTTAAAAGAAATTTGTTATAGTGCTAGCTGAAAGCTCTGGAAAGGACATAGGCTATATTTTATTAATGACCATGGGTATCATTCGTACCTATATATAGGTATCAGAGGCGAAGGGTTAAACATTTTCTGAGGTAACCAAATACAAAAATATGTATATGTTGCTAGACATGGTTCTTTGTACCTATAATACTAAGTAACTACAATCCAAAGGGAAACCGATAGTAATGGTACTCTAAGGACATTTTAAAATGATTACATAGTAAAATGATTACTACTCAAACATTTTAAAATGATTACATAGTGTGGTGGGATGGTAAATCAGACACGGCTGGAGAGATAATAAAGTAAGATCGACGACGTGTCCTCAAACACGGTGACATTTTTTGACCCAAGCATAGTAAGCAGTATTATAGCATTAACTATTTTTTTTTTTTCTTGGAAATCGATAATTTCCATCTGCAGTAGCAGCTTTTGTTACTTCACTCGTCCGTTGTCAAACTGACGGCAGCAAAGACAAAGCGCTACATTTTATTAAGTGACTGTTTACTTTAGCCATTTGGTGAACCCTGGCATAGACTATAAATGTTGATAAACTTTCGCGATTTGTACTCATTATGAAAATATATATATTACGGGTCTTAATCGCGTGAATAATTTAAGGTAAAATACCTTGTTTATTGCCCGACGTTTTGACCGTATTGCAACGGCCGTGGTCACAGGTAGACTCTACCCGTGACCACAGCCATTGCAATACGGCGATTAAGACCCGTAATACATATATATATTTTCAATTACGTACTCAGTAATATAGGTTACTGTTGACTTTGCCATTTGGTTAACCCTGACATAATCTATAAAATCAAACATAACGTAGACGAATCCGTGGGAAAAGCTAGACAAATAAATTGTGAATAAAACCTACAAGTCAGAATGTCACATATATATGTAAAAAACAAAATTAAATCAATACGTGTTTTGCGTAACACAGTAATTACGTCACCAATGAGTATAAGTTTTACTTAATTCACATTATTTACTCCGTTCTTGTTTCTCAGAATATATATTAAGTTCTACAACTTTATATTCATCAGCCAATAGTCCGGTTATTTTAAATTCCGTCGCTTAGTCAACTTGATGGCCATTATGTGATCAAATACTGTTCAAGTGCGTATTTATTTCTTAGTTTGATGGTTAATGACGTCATTAATGGCGTATTGGTCATTACAAACAACCGGGAATCACGATATTACTGATACGATTTCCCCATGGTCGATTTTACAAACTTACAAATGAGTGAACCAGGCGTATATGTTAAGTACTGTCTGACTGGTTTACAATATAATCTACTAGATTTATTGCTTCTACTAAAACTATCCTATGTCCTTTCTCGGGATTCAAATAATCTCCATACCAAATTTCATCTAAATCGGTTCAGCTGTTTAAGCGTAAATACATAACAGACAGAGTTACTTTATATAATTTATGATTGTTTAAAAAAGCACACTTCCAAAAGTGCTGGGTTGATGTTGATGTAATTGGTATGGAAATAGCTAGCTTACAGAAGTATAATCCTCTCTAACTTGAGTCGAATTAAAAAAAACGACACATTAATACAAAATTTAATAAATAACAGCAATATCTATATTTATATATTTCTGTGACTCACGCAAATAAGATAAGTGCATAAATACCATTAATAGTACCAGTACTATATAAGGCTATTATCAATTAATACATTGAGTTATTTCACAAACTATAAATTACACTGCCACAAACCTTTTAGCCCCAAGCGCCACTTACACATGTTTTAAAGCTATTACGTTTAATTGGTACCCTAGGCCCTAAGGCAAAAGGGTTTGGTAGTTAGCACCTCAGTCCCGGCCATTTTTCTAAGTTTTTATCGTAAAAATTGCGTTTGGAATAATTAACGCTCAATTTTGACCACACTCGGCAGTGGTAGGGTTGAATTTATGTCAAGGGGTAGGGTTGGCACGTAATGTAAAGTTTTGTTTATAAGAAAAAGTTATGTATTAATTTAAATTGTAGTTAAATATTAGTTACCCAGGCGAGGTTCTATCTAGCTTGCCTCCCTTAGCTACAACAATGAAACCGGTGTAGACTCCAAATGTACGAAAATATCAAATCTACCTCCTCCGTCATTAGGACACAAACGGCATTTAATTTCGTTTTCCATACAACGGGCCCCATTTTTATTTTAGTAGGCAGTTAAAGAAATGAAAAGCATATATGGAGATACTCTTTCCAGTGTACCTTTCAAATGATGCATTATATTTCCGAAAAACTGCATTATTTTCAAATTATGCAGGATCTACATTAAGTAGGTTCTACTGAGGAGACCCGTACCCAGCAGTGGGTCATCATAAGGATATCGAGAATCTTTAAACACTCGAAAATATTTTTGAAAAATATATGAAAAGTAGGTAAACAAATATTTATGTAGCATCAATTAGCTTCATAAATTTCATAAGCAATCGGAAGGGAACAACCTAAATAAACAACAGCGACACATATTTTAAACAAAAAAAAGCATTAATCGCCAGATTCCGTAATAAAACAAAATCTAACTTCCGCCTCTCAAAGATATTAACAAAAAGTATCAATCTGACAGTCAACCCTAAACCGCCGCGGCTACCCGCCATCTGTCAGTGAGTGACAGCCGCGAGTCAACCCTTCAACGGCGCTTGTGTTTACATTGGACGATGGGCCCAATTGACACGCTCTAATAATTTGTATGCCGTTGTTGTATTCGAATAAAATGTTTTTGAAAAAAATGGAATGTAATAAATAGGACTGTAAGAATGACACAATTTAGGTAAAATTTGTGTATGTGTAAATTTCGCAAGTGACTGCCATTTATTAGGACTAATATGACGGCATATCGCGTATTTTTTTTTGTCAGTTAGAGTCTGACATAGGTACCCATCTATATTTTGTCCTTGATGAGGAGGTATCCGTGAAGATTTTTAGACACATCAAAAAGGTGAAATATTTACTGAGGGTATTCTTGCCACTTTACTGGTCCAATGAAAAGGGGAGGGTTAATGCTGCGATTATTTTTAAATCAAAGCTCAATATAGTCCTCCTATTCGCACTAAGTATAATAAAATAACTTATTTTCTAAATAAAACAGTCTTGATTTAAAAATTTGTCTTAAAGGTATCTGTTCCTATTTTTTCTGAAGGCTCTGATTCTGATGTAGACTACTCTCACCGTAGTGTACTTTTAATCAAAACCGTTACAATGTTACACATAATAAAATAATAACAAACTCTTATTGTAGTTACCCTATTCTGTATCTTGACCATGAAATACCCGAACAATGGAACCCTTTTTACCCCATCTCTTACTATACATACATCTAAGTAACTCAACACTCGTGGTCCACTCAATAAATGAACTTTTTATCTGTCCATATCCTCTCATTAAACCTAAAACATCTTCCCGGATGTAAATTCAGAGGGTCATTATTTCCCACAGAAACAGCACCTTACGAACGAAAACAAACTAATAATTTTTAATACTAGCAACCCTTCCGTGTTTTTTTTTCAAGTCAAGAGAACATCAGTCCATTCAGCCTCTTCCGTGAGAACGTCAAACATGACCATAGAGAAAAAGTATGAAGAAAAAATTAAATGAGGGCGAGTGGACAGTTGTCGGATAAAAAACTCTTGGCTTAGAATGAATATTAAATAGCTTTGATGGTGTTTTATCTGATAATATATTTTAAAGGTGGCTTTGATGATTCGTTTTATTATAATTATATGGTGGATTGCAATTGATTTATGTTTTATTTTTAGTAACAATTTTATTTTTTTAAAAGACGACTCCCGTAGCAAGTTACAAGCCCTGTGTCGCGGGGGACTTTAAATATATACAAGTACGGACACAAAGTACACTCAGACTCGGAACAACAATTTGTGGATCACACAAAGGTGTGTCCCGTGTGGGAATCGAACCCACGACGGCATCTTGTAGCAGTCGGATACAATCCCACCGCGCAACAGTGGCAGTCTAAAAAAAATTACCAGCCTTATAATTTTTATTGCGTATAAATTGAATCAAGACTGATTGGGCTTTCATTTACATTACAATGTCTCCAACTAACTCTCCACTACACTATAAATGCAATTCCATTTTGTATCAAAACAAAAACTTTACAATACCATCTAAGTATTTCTCTGTTATCAACCCAAATACATCAACATACATTTAACATCAAATATTCATTCTCACGTTCGTTTCATTAAGTTTTTTAGGCTCATCCTCCGGCACTCGCTTGCCTACAGGTGTCGTTGTAAAAAATACTAACCATAGACTGCAGAGCAATGTGTGTTCCCGCGTTTTTATACGTCAATACTTTTTCCAATTGAGTTTTTAATTGTTTTGGTCGTAACTTATGATGAATAAGGACTGTCTATACATTTACATGTTAATAAAGTAGTTTGTATTCAGCATCCTATCATGAACTGTTACGATTGTGATCATAAATGAAAAACAAAAGGTGCTGTCTACAATTTTACTTCGCCTATTTGCTATTCGGTAAAACGAGTAGAGTAATGAATGATATGATTAATTTAATTGCTTAACGAAAATGTCTGTTCTTACATTGGTAATGCAATGCCATAAATAATATTGATTCATAAATAAGTGCCTTAGATCTTAAAGGCACAGTTCATTAAATAACTATTTTATTTGTCCGCCTGTTATACCTCAACGGTAGTTGAAAAAATATAGAGTCGAACAATAAAATTAAATATAATGACGAATACATCGGCACATGTCACTTCCGATGCGCCGGCCATTAAAATCAGTTAACCCTACCAAATCCGAAATCCAATGTCTCAGTTCGACCATCGACAATTAAAAAGAAATAAAACAAATCGTGGCGGGAAGCAACTGTCGTATTTTTTTTTCTAACAGGTGGCAAAGGGTTCTTAGACATAAAGCCTACAGAGAAAGCGTGACAAAAGTATGTCTAAACATGTGTTAGGAACGTTAATTAATTAGTAGAGAAATTGAAAGTTACCCCTTTTCCTCAGGCGTTAATTTTTTCTAGTTTTATTGAAACCGAATGGGAAGTAATGTAGGATGTAATTTATTACGCTCGCGATGCGATTATATTTTTTATTCAATCAATAAGACGTCAGGCGGTAGGCTGCGCAGCTTACATCGTGGTCAGATCCGCGGTAAAAAATAAATCTCATATCGTCTGTTTAGAGTTCCGTACCTCAAAAGGAGGCCGTTCGTCTGTCTGTCAAAACCCTTTATCTCGGGAACGCGTGGTGGTATCGAGTTGAAATTAGGTCTAAAGTCCCTCAAACCTATGAAAAAAACAAACTTCTATTCTTCTATTTTAAAAATTGCAAGACTAGATTCCGGAACTATTTTTTACCCTACCAAATCCTAGCGAACCCTAGCGAATCCGATTCGCACTTGTCCGGTATTTTTTTTCTATAGGACTCCCTCCAGGACGTAAAAAACGACCTATAAAACATACTAGTTGCTTTTCATTGCTACATTATAATCCTGAAATAAGTTTTGATGAAATTTCGAATTTTCCTAAACTCTACATATAATCATGTCATCATCATCTGATAACACTGTCTCCAAATACCTTTACTATTGTAATAATGGATTTTTTTTTTCTTCTTCCCTCTGATATTATTCGGTAGGGATAGGGATTATGGCTCGCACATTCTGTGCTTACATCAGTTTCAAGTTTATTCTCTTTCTAGTTTCTTCTTTGAATCACAAAGTCTCATTCATGTCCAGTTTTCACGTATTTCAAGTATATTTTAATAACCGTTTGCCACCATTTTTAAAACTCAAATGGGTTTATAATAAAAAGTTTTTGTTTAATTGGCATAACGCATTGACGTAGACACCAGGACTGCCATAACCTCACAAAATTGACCATTCTCTAGAAAGAGACCACGCTACTTTGTGGACAATACCTGTCAAAGGCCGCACGAGTTTTTTGTCTCTTTCACGCTTCGCAGTCAATATTTACTTTTTAATTGAATAGGATAGTACGTTCCAGGTCTGTACGTCAATGGCACAACGTTTCTCCTTTGTTGTCTTTAAAAAAAAACTAGATTGCCTCAAGAACTTGGCACCTATTAAATTATAGAGCCTATTTCTTCTAAGTTTTGTTCGATGTTCGGATTTGCATTTTGTATTCAATTTTAACATACCAATTCGGTCACTCATCAACACTGAACACGTCATTATGTTCTCAAGGCAACCCTTGTCGTCATGAGGTCACAAAGCACGTAGATACGGTAGATGCCTCAACATTCTTAGCGTGATGACACAGTCTATGATTTTTGTCTACGTCATGCATCAGGAAAAACATTGACCTAGTTTTAGAATAGGATAGCAGAGCACTTCTTATTCTTCCTTTATTACTTTATCCCTTTTAATATGCTAAAGATTATTATTGTATATTTACAATGCAGTGTTTTTTTCAGGTACCTACCAAATGCGCTAATTATACTACACTAAATCAGGGACCCTAAACCCTTAAAAAGAGAGGTGTAATAAGAGCTAGGGCCCTAATTCTCTAACAAATTTTCAAGGCTACCTCGATTTAGGGTATTGATTTACGGCCGGTCTCATTAATCTACCTATCGATGGTTTTGGCTACTAGAGGTAGAAATTTGACATATTTTGTATGTCAAATATATACCTCTAGTAGCCAAAACCATCATACCAGGATAGTGTAATAGCCGTTTAACTCCTACTCCTGCCAGCATCAAGTCTTGTCGGAATTCCGTCCGATTGGACTATGAAAGTACAATCGGAGGAAATAGATAATGCACTTGTATTTATTATCTGTGAATGCACTAGTTTATTTTAATATTTTCTACGTAATTGCCAAGTCTCTGACGAGCTTGACCTCCGTAACATTTATTTAAGTATTTATTACAAAACTCAAAATATTTAATTATCTTACATAGCATAGTTATACAACTGGTTAATAACAAGACCATATTCGTAAATATTAAAATTTAAATGGTCAATTATTTATTATCAAAAGGTTAAGGACCACTGGACAAAAGGAAGAATATGGGTGTGTTACGATATACACTGCGAGCACTGTTCAGTGCTTTTACTGGGGATAAGTTCGTTCCGTTATGACTGACAGTATACTGCCGCAGTATCCTTGGGAAATATGTGACGTCATAAATCGTCGCCATTTTTGTACTGTGAGCACTGACGTTTTCGAGGTAAGGTACTCTCAGTACTTTGATCACGTGACTAACGATGACCAGAAATTTAATTAATTCCATTGATTCAGACGTTATGCAATTAACTGAATACCAATTCAATTATTTTACCTTGAATATTAACTTTGTAAATACATTTTTTTTTGTTGATTATAAACATTGTACATATCCCGTCGACAAATATTATTATTATATAAAATTTAAATACGTGGAGTGGATGACGGTATACTGGACTGCGTTCCATTTTATACAGTAACCAGTATAGCAAACTATAAAGGAACGGCTTCGCAGTATACTGAATTGACTGATTGACTACTGAACGTACCCTAAATACATTGTCTTGTAACTTAATATTTTTTTTTATTATTATTTTATTTGACAACTCACATACGGCCATCTAATCCCAAAAGTGCGGGAAAAGGGAACCGAATTGGGCTTTGCAGTCAGGAGTCAGGGTCACATTCATTTATTTACTTATCCTAAAATTTCTTGAGTCCCTGCCACACATTATATTAAATAATAATAATCATTTATCAAACTTTAAATCAAATTACCGCCAAAAATGTCAAACATTTAGTCACCTGTCAATGCAAACTAATAAATTCTAAATATAAAATATTCGAACAAGGTTATTGACCCTACATTCAAAGGGATTCTTTAATGTTTTAGCAATTTGAACCGTTATGCAAAGCATTACGATCGATTATCCAATGTTATTGGAAATATTTAAGATGATTCGTTTTTTTTTCTTTTATCTGGCCACCCTAAAGCAGGGTATCTTTATCGGATGTATGTTTATTTTTGATTTGGACGATTGAATAGAATTTGATAAATGAGATCACTGATGCAAAGGGTCAAGGAATTCAATATGAGTACTTTTAATAAGATTTAATGAATCCATTATTATACTTACTTTATTGAATTAGAAAAAATTATAAATTATAAGGTTTATTTAATGATGTCACCAAACCACAAAAATAGAAAAGTGTTATGCAATTAAATTTAAAAAAAAAGGCACTCCCGGAGTGCACTCCGGGAGTGCCGGCAGAATTGAAAACTTGAACATTATATTACATACTGATGAAATTTGTATAATATATTTTGGTTCTTACTGACATAATAATAAAAAAATAAGAAGTAATATCACAAATCAAAAAACCAAAATCAAAAGTTAAAATAAGAAAGACTGGTGTCTTCTGGTTTCTGGACCGCCAGATTATAATATATACTTACCAGATATACCATAATATATACCTTAATATATGCCAGATATACCTGAGCTATAATAACATTGTAAATGGTGGCAAAATTTACCTTCGTATTCTAATGATATTGTAGCAATTTAATGCCCACGTTCCAGAAAATCATCCACGAGTTCGAACTACTTGTGCTTATACAAAAAATAATTAGAGTAGTCCCTGTAAACTTAAGAAATTTAAGGAAACGAAAATTCATGAATTTCGTTTTATAGAAACAGAGTAATTCTCATTCATTCAGCGGCCTACTGACGCGAGTTTCAATTTTTTTACCCATACAAAGAGTGCACAACGCCGCTAAATTTATTGACTTCAAAAAAGATCTATTATTTTCTAATTCAATCATGGTCACCCGTCCTCTCTCCCTGATTCTTTATTTTAGAGACACCTCCCGCTATAGTGTCAGATTAATTATTTTAAATAGTTTCATAGACAACAACTGTTATTTTAACATGCATTGCATAGCCAAGATATTTTCCTTCTAAGCAAGTAGGTGGTATCTATTCCTTATCACAGATTAAAAAAGTGATATAATTTTTATGTAACCGCACTGCACCCAGCACTTTACTACGATTGTCCGATTCCAACATCTGCTACACATCTGCCGATCATATCAGATCTGTCCGGTTCAAATCAACGCGAGCGCCGGAAGGGTTAGCGTTTTGAAAAAAAACTTACGCTCTGTGAGTCAGTGGGTAAGATTGAAAGTGATAGTGTTTAGGAAGAATTAAAGTTTAATAAAAAAACGTTTTTTATTTTAAATATTTTTACGCTAATTTTTACATGTAGGTATTTACGTAAGTGCTATATAATTTGAAGTCAGGCAGGACTTGGAATCGTGACACTGGTTCTGTTTTTAGCACTTTTGTTTTTTATCCAATTGCGTTTTCCAGTTCCAAACTTTCTTTTTTTTTGTTTTCGGGTATCTAAGCTGCAAATTAGCACCCTAGTCAGATATATTTCGGCACTTAATCGCGTGAATTATTTAAAGGTACGAACCTTTTATTTAGGTACCCAACGTTTCAATCGAATTGCACAGATCGTGGTTAAGGGTCGACTGTCTGAGTTCCGGAATATATCTAATATGTATAAAAATCGCTTGTATTGCTATTTCAGAGCACAATAAAGTCTCAAGAATGTCAGTTATTGGGATTAAAAGTACCTACCTATCCTATGTCACCTCAGACTTCAAAGTAACATTATTCCAAATTAAAAATAAATCTGCACAAACGTTTAGCCATGAAAAACGAACATAACCAAAAAAAACTAGCCTCTATACTGATGACCAACATCCAGTGACAAATCCAGAGGAAGAAGAAGTCTAAAGGGCTCAAGAAACCCACCAAAAGTATCTGACTTCTACCGTGTACGCATACATAACGCATCTATGTGGCATATGTGCTTTTTCTTGAAGAAACCTACTATTAGCGAGATCAAACCCTTCCTAAAACGAAATTCTAGATCTATATAGGTACTAATGTCGACCAATTATGTACCTTGGGTAACAGTCATAAATTTATATATTTTTTTATTCGAACTATTGCCGCTTAATCGAAGATTGTCGCACAGTAAAACAGTTTAACTGTTAAGCACATCAATATAATTTAAATCGCTTGATTAATCGTTCTTTTAAATAGATCTTTATTTCAAATTATATCTCGTCTATCTATAAATGGTAAATAACAGTAAAACCTCAGGTCTCAGATGTGATTGGCTCAGTATCATTAATGATCAACCACTGTAACCTACTTTCGTTCGATACAAAAAACTAACAATCGCTGGTTTATGTATGAGCGTAAAAAATGGCGATCGAGTGTGCATTATGGATTGTCGTGAACCGTTATAGGTTCTGCAGTTAATTAGCACTTGATTGAAACCTTTTTTACAAGGCGGTAGATCATAGATAACGATTGAGTCTATGTTGTCTATGGTATGTATAACCTTTCTGGTTAGAAAAAAATAAATCCTCAAATTTCAGCAGTAAAATAAACACGGACGACGAGTTTTGGCGCTAGCCGCTTATTATAAATAATTAATGATTCCGTCTGCTCTTATGCACAATAAAATGCCATTACGGTTTTCATCGGTGGACTTGCAAAAAATAACGTGAGCCGCCGCCCGAACTCGTCCGAACAAAAAACACGCTTAAAAGAGTGCGCAGGCATCGCTGAAATTCCCGCTGTTTCTTACCGCCGCCCGGTCATTTGACTCCGGCCATTATCTGCGGAATTAACAACGGTAAAAAAACACACGATTCGATAAAAGTATATAGTCGTTGTCGCGAACAGTTTTTGTAATATAAATAAAGGGTGGAGCGGGCGCTGAGTCGGTCACCGACGGCCTTAATGGCGTCAAACACGATAAATATTGCCACTCATGAAAATTCAGCGACGCATTATCGGAGCGAGAGGCTGAAAAACAACGAACCTCATTCCATAAGAGGTATTTCATCACATCTTAGTTTAAAAAATACATCATCGCCGCAGTTGCGCTTTTATTTTATGGGACAAAAAACGTAGTCATTATAATGTTCCGTTTTACTTATGTGGCAAGCGGTGCGTTATAATATCACAAATGACAGATGCATCATTCCGTAAGCCAACGGACAGCGCGAACAAAAAGTTATAAAAACGTCAAGACAATTATACGATTTGCATATTCACACAGTGTATTGTTAAATAAGCTGATTCAAAGAATGAAAGGAGGATAACTTTTTTGCTTTTTTATGCTTCCTTGTTTTCGGACGCATCTTTGCGTAACCGCGTTCTTTATTTGAAATTTGAATGGAATGAGTTTAAAGGCACATTGTCTATGGTGCGCGGGTGTACTGGCCGCGCGAAAAAAAAGATAAACAAAGCCCATACAAACTCAGTTTGATTAGATCTTCATACAAATTACTTATTGTAGAAGACTCCGAAGTTTGAATATTATCTTGTCTGTTTAATGAAGCACATCTAAGACAGTTAACAAGTAAGCTTTCATGATACCATATTTACAGGTTGTACCACGTACCTATATGAGGAAACATCCATACTCTCTTTATTTTGTGTGAAAATCCAGCATCTTACAGAAGTCACTTAATCACACCTGAAGGTGTTAAGTCCTCTCCACCAAGGCGCATAGTCGACTTTATGGTTAGACAAACCCCGTGCATCCTTCAAAGAAGAAAGAGGTTGCACAATAGCCCCCTATCTACACTAATATTATAAAGCTGAAGAGTTTGTTTGTTTGTTTGAAAGCGATAATCTCAGTAAAAAAAAGTAAACTGTTGGATAGCCCATTTATCGAGGAAGGATATAGGCTATATAACATCACGGTGCGACAAATAGGAGCGGAGCAGCAATGAAAAATGTTGCAAACACGTAGAAAATTAACACATACGAAATTGCACGGGTCATCTAGTTCATAATAAATTAGAAGAGGTTTTAAACACATTTTAAATAGCGAATGTTTAGTCTTTGTTTTTACATTCCATTTTCAAAATCAAATAGAAGAAAGAAGACTCAACATGCGTTAGTTAACATGTGTTAGAAGCCTCTTCTAATTTATTATGAACTAGCTGTCCCGCGCAACTTCGTATGCGTAAATTTTCCCCGTTTTTGCAATATTTTACGTCGCTACTCCGCTCCTATTAGTCGTAGCGCGATGTTATATAGCCTATAGCCTTCCTCGATAAATGGGCTATCCAACAAAACATTTATTTTTAAATCGGACCTGTAGTTCCTGAGATTAGCGCGTTTAAACACACAAACAAACTATTTCGCTTTATAATATTAGTATAGTATAGATAAGGGGGTAGAGCCGGGTAGTTCCATTTGTTCTATGTAAATGACGTCATAGAACAAAACAACACAAAACTCTTCACCCGAGTCTACCGCTATACCATAGACTCGGTTGAACAGAGGCTCTCACCATTAGACTAACAGGCCTAAACGTTATACAAAACATCACAAAAAGTGTCATTTACTTTACTAAATAAAGAATGTTAAGTTACAGTTACCATAAAGAATAAAAACGCAATAAATAACAGAAAAATGTCAGATGTTGTTGCATCCGGAACATTTTTCTTTTGGATCAGCTTAACACGAGAAAACTTTTTATTTATATGTTATGAGCAGTAATGTCCTCACGAGAGGCATACATTTGTATATATTAAAATAATACACTTTGATAACAGGCTAGTGTTTCGTAAAAATTGGCTTGCATCTACATATTATGTAGATTGGTTTGGAATAAAGGGGTGGACTGAGTTGCCCATAGAGTTTCGTAAATGTATTTTTTACCCGAATGCAAGGTAGGGTTATGTTTTTTTAAATAGATTTATTTTATGGTAACATTTTTTGTTTAGATACTAGAAGATTAGCGGAAAATAAAATAAAATGGAGGAAAAATTAAGTTTCCTTCTTTTATTTTATTTTCCATCAATCCTCTTAAATGTATGATGGAGATTCATTGTAGAGGTCTGACCTTTTTTTTTCTTAAAAAAAAATAAAATAATGTGTATTAAAATTGACGAATTATAATTTGCCTTATTTTTTCTCAATCGACTAGATCATATTAACGTACCTAAATATAGAGCCAATTCAATATTATCGCGCAACTTCGTCTGTTTTTGCAACATTTCTCATTGCTGCTCTGCTCCTATTGGTTGTAGCGTGATGATAAATAGCCTACAGCCTTCCTCGATAAATGGGCTATCCAACAGTGAAAGAATTTTTCAATTCGGAGCAGTAGTTTCTGAGATTACCGCGTTCAAACAAACAAACTCTTCAGCTTTATAATATTAGTATACTGTCCTCATGAATCACCAAAATGAGGTCATATCAGCATGAAAACTTCAATTTTGTTCTAATAGCAAAATTAACACTTTCAAAAGTTAATTAAATATCTATGAAAATTCAAGATTTTATATTTTGATTACAAGCTTTTCTTAATAATTTCCCATGACCCGACACAACGTTTTACAGTAAACTATCGTATTCACGATAATCTCCATAAAATCTTTATAAAACTGATGGCATATAATCACATACGCCCCTTAACGTTTATTAGTTAGCGAGGAAATACTCCGTGGCGTCTACTCGCGTAAAAACTTTTACAAAATAAAAGCATCGCACCGCACCTTTATAGGGATCCGCAAACAACGTGCGAAACGCTTACAGTATGGTTCATGTGGATTTTTGTTACCTAACGCCATAACGCCATATCCATTTGAAACTATCTTAACTCGAAATAAAGTAATAGGTGCACGTAAAATATTTTAATAAATAAAAGTAATGTTTAAAAAGAGTTTCTGTAGAATCGACTTTTAATATTTATGTAAACAAAATTTTAAACGCTTCTTCCCAAAATTACTTTTGAATATACGTAAAAAAATGTCGTATACGTCTTTTTCATAATTATTTTATTCAAGTTATGTATTTTGTTAGTTTTTTAGCGGTTGTATGTACATCTATTAGGATTTCATTTTTTTAAATTAAAACTGTGTCTAAATCCGTTGCGGAGTTTAGGCGCGGAACTAGATACCTAGGCGTTTTTTCGCCTAGATATACATATCTATAATTAAACTTACTTTTAATTTGAAATTAAATAGAATTGATTTTATTTTTAAAAAAGTACTTTAGTTACATCCCTTCATTTTCATACTAATATTAAAAATGCAAAAGTATTATTAATTTTATAACCTGTTTATTATAAAATCTGCTCAGTAGATGTTGTGTTAAGGAGTAATAAACTTTCATCCATCTTTATAAACATTTGCGTGATATATTTTAAATGATTTTAGTTTAATTTGGTTCAACAATGACAACTTGAATCACCTTATTCCATTTTTACATAAAACCTACGGGCCCAACTCTCGAAACAAAGTATATCCCGATATTTTTTATAAGCACGGACCACTTTGTTTCATTTTCATGTTTTTCATCCAGACATAGTTATACTTTATTATTGTACGGATTAAATTCACCAACATTTCTTATTTTCTTTTTGTTAACTTGCATTTTTATGAAGCCAATTTACATAATGCCCGTTTTTACCGGACTTTAAGAGAAATGAAAAAGGATTTTGACACTTTTCTACATTGTTCTTAGTTATTAGTCTATGGTCTGTGGTAGAATATTTTTAAATTAAAACTAACTTTAATTTGGCGCCATTCTTATCTAAAGGCTACATAAAACGTATTTTACTGAGAGCACCGAAGGTAAGCTTTATACAAACGCATCCGAGCAACGTAAACATTATAGGCATCGTTCGTACTCGGGCCACTTTGGATCACTCTGTTCCAAAGGTGTTCCGGGATTCCGTGTACATAACCGATGTCAATGTGTGCGTTGCTTTTGCATTTTTGTGCCCACACCTACCCAATAAATGTAATATTATGACAAGGATTAAACGCTTATTTAATACTTATAATATTTATAGAACCGTGCGAATTGCGCCCGCAAAACCTCGGTGACTGGCAGTATCGATGATACCTTGACCCAATATTGCGCGTAACATATCGCGATAATTAATGAAATTATGTAGCGCCATAGACATAATTTTTTTTTAATTTTAGACTCAAGTTTTATTTTTGTAACAAAATGACTTGGTTCATTATGAGACAAGAAGGGACTTAAGAAAGTGGTGGAAAAGTGAGCTGTCATCGTTGTTACTGCTCCGAATTTAACGTAACAAAATAAATAAAATACGTGCAAAATCTGTAAATACTGATGAAATTGGCTTAAAACTAGATAGTTTGCCATCAGTTCAAAAAAATAAGTACATTTATCTATGGTTTAATTTTGGAAACAATAGGCCTTTGGAACTATTTTTGTTATTGTTAGCATTTTATTAGAGGTACCTAAACTAAGTATTTTTGTTTTTTTTCTTTCCTTTTAACTAAATAAAACTAATCATCGATTTAGTTTTAGTATCTAGTTCTTGTAATCACAATACGAATGAGATATGGTGGGAATCGAACCCGTTGCGACGTAATTTGCGTTTTTCTGCGCCCGCTCTGGCGACGGTTTGTCTTGGGATGAAGCTTTTTGTATGCCCCGCTTCTTGATGGTTATACTGTACACGGGAGGTTTTGATACTCGGCTGTTTTATGTAATGTTCAATATATTTATTTGGTTATAATGTTGATGATTATTTTCTAAGCATTATATTGTTTACAATAAAGTTCGAGGTTTTAGAAGTACCCTTTTATCGTTGGACTACGTCCAGGCGCAGATTCAAGGGGGGCCAGCAGGAGCAATTGCGCCCCCCCCCCCCCTATACCGTTTTTGGGAAATTTGAGAAAGAATTTTGACACTGAAACGGAATGTTTAGGCAGGTAATTACCCCCTCCTCGGTGGTGGTTGATATAGTGTACCGGTGTTGGATCTAATGCACCCCCCAGCCATGCAAGTGACTCACACTTGAGCGGTGGAGTCAAATATGCCAAATTTCAAGTTTCTACATTGATGATTAAAATGTTATTAGAATATTTTTTTAAATATGTAATGTAAGTAAATGAAATAATAACAATGCGATGATAACATCGTCTGTTGTCTTAAAGAACTACATACTTAAGTATTGTGCATTTTTTTAAACTATAACTTCGATGAGTTAATACTGTATTTTTTGTGTGTACATATTATCAAAATAAATAGTTGCCTACCAACTTCAAATGAAAGAAATTTTAAAACCCGTAAAGTAATATCCGTACCTACTATTTTTTTATGTATGTTTATCATATCATTTACCTACTCAGAATATTTCAAGTATCAAAACTAGTTACGCCGCCAACACACGGGCGGTAGTCTACAAAAACTTCTAGTTGCATGGTGGATGGAAAAACCGTGGAAACAGAGGAAAAACAACGCTCACACTACGATACGAGAAAAACTGGATCTACTGTTGTGAACTATTGTTTTTGTATGTATTTAATTAACTACAATAGTATGTATTTGTGATAGATTGGCTATTTTAAATTATATTATTTTATTATTAGACTTGCCAGAATATTTCATGTGACAATGGGAATCACAATCGTGAACTATTTTCCATAATATTACTAGTTAAGATTCGGTACAGTCTATCCTAGAAATTATGAAATCAAAACTTCAAGAAAACATTTATCTATTAGTTTACTTTTTTTGTCCTCGAACAAATCAAATTAATACCTACATAATTTACATATTATGTCGAATGCTTCGTTAATATGACAATTTAACAAAAATGTTCGTTTCTTTGCAAATAAATAGAATGCCACTTTGTAAAACAGAAAAAAAATCCAAAGACAATAATCAAACATTATTCGAAATTCAAAAATTATATGAAGTTAGGTCCACGCACACCACGTAATTAAACTTGACGCAACTTTTAAAATTCAGTTTTTTGCTAATATTGCCGTATTGAGAGAGTTGATGGCAAATAAATGGTAGTTATTTGCTGCTGAGATTGTGCACCAAGTAGGTACACTGCGTGAGGAATTTCGATATGTTGTCGTTATTAAGTAGTATTAAAGATGATTAAGTAGGTATTCGTAATTATGAAAATACCTACAGGCATTTCTTTTTTTCATTTTTATAAAAAGACTAAGTATTTAATTTTAAAATTCAACATTGTAAAACTAATTATTTTAATTTACAACATAGTTTCTAGCTAAATAAACAACTAACTCAAAATTTTACTGTTTACCTGATTTATTTTACTTAATTTTCATTTCTTCTACGTACTTCGTTTTTTGAAACCGAGATTATTATAAATACCTACCTATTTTTTCAAAAAATCTTTAGTTATCTACTCAATTGAAATATGGGAAACTTACTAACTTTAGATACATTAGTGAGTGATTTCGATACCTAATTGTACCTAAGATAATCTAAGATATCGGTGAGTGGTGACTAATGGTTAAAATGTTGCCTGAGGTAGGTACTAGTATAGTATTATATTATCTGTGCCTGAGGTAAGCTGATACAAAAATACCTGTAATATCTTACTAGACACGATTTTTTGATTAAAAATAGGTAAGGTAATAAACTGAAACTAATTGTGTTCTAAGGACACTTCGCCTGCTAAATAAATATGTAGTTGTTTGTGAAGTAAAGAACGTTTTTTTACTTCGCAAACATTATTTTATTTATCTTTTCTATAATATAATATATTATTACTTATATATATTTCAGGACTTAATCGCGTGAATTATTTAAAGGTCGAAATTCACCGATATCGAATAATCGAATTGCACCGATCGTGGTCGACCCCGACCCGTGACCACGATCGGTGCAATTAGATCGAAACATCGGGTAAATAAAAGGTTCGTACCTTTAAATAATTCACGCGATTAAGTCCCGAAATAGATCTAAGTAATATGTAGATATAAAAATCGAGAAAGTTTAAAAACAATTATTTATTATATTATTTATCTTTTTATAGTATTAGTATTATTATCAAAAGGGGCTAGTTCAAAACCAGCGTCAGATATCTTGCCTGGCATTTGCTGAACTAGCTCCTATTTTTCCGCTTTAACTTTACATATTGTTGTCAAAATGTCTTTAATTAAGTACCCGCTTGTTTTCTTATGTACATGTACTAATTTTTTTTCCTATTTTGTCGAAAATAAATATTTTTTTTCTTTCTCCTTGCTTTTTTTTTTAAATTTATGACAAAAATTCATCAATTTAATGCTGTATTTTTTGCGTTTTGTCACGTTACCAAGTAACGCGATAGATTACTCGAATGTTAAAAAAACTTGATCACTTTTTTATCTAAGAGCCCATCAGTGAGCTTATATAATTGTTTATTTATGGTTGTAGAGACTTGTGTCGCAATAAATCTACCGAGTACCTAAGTGTCTACGAAGAATATCCTACAAGGAGCTACTTTAATTAAAAGAACCTGTATGATGAAAACAACCGCAAATTTTAATTACAGACCACTTGACATCAGTCATCAAATCGCAAGTAATTTAGCCAACATGACATAAAATTGCGTTACCTTAAGACACCGTTAAAAGGTGCCGCAGTAATTTTAAATTGAGAAAAAAAATAAACATTAAGAAATTAATTGAGTTACGTGACTTACTGGTCCCATTCACATTTCGTCCGATGATCTTATTGGACCCGTTGGGCTGCGGAGCGGCGGGGGTGTGCGGCGCGGGGGGCGCAGTCCGTCCCGTTTCCTCGCCCGGACTTTCCATATCGCACCTCTCGCTCGCACACATCAACCCAACACCCGCCAATTCGCAAAACTTCACAAAAATATTCGCAACTTTTTAAAAACAATAAAAAAAAATTACATGTCAAAGACAAAATAATCACAGTTCGAAATTTAAAATTTGTAACGTTGAAGTTCGACAATGGCGTGTCGAACGCGTGTTTTGGCGCTTAAAATTGTAAGGGTAGCCGTGACGTGTGGTGCGTGACGCGCGCGGCACGACTGGCGGCCGTCGGTGGAGCCCTAGTGCAGCTGCATCGCCCCGCCCAGCACCCCACGCGACCCCTCCAACGTGGCCCCACACTTTCCTTGCCCTCGGCTTATGTAAAAAAACATAAAGGTCCCAACTTGCGTGTGTGCGTTTAGTTGCCGAATATCGATGTGTGTCGGAGGGGCCGAATCACCGAAAGGGTTCAAACTTGAGGGTCGCCGGGTGATCATTACTGTGTTTTTTTTAATAAATCTTGTTCTTATTGATCGTTGCTATTTTTAGAATTTCGGTTATGTTAAGACTTTTTCTGAAACACTATTGCATCCTATCTATACCTTTTAGCCTTTGGTTTTTCAATAAGATAATACCTTTTGTTTTTTTTTATTTATTTATTGGTTTACTTACAATTGTTACACTTATTGTAATACACTTTAGTACAATGCCAAAGAACTTAGTCTAGTGTACAATATTACTCGGTAAACACAACATGCACAACAAAACTAATTGATCAATGTGGGAACATTAACAAACACAGTAGGTAGCAGTCCTAGTTATATTAAGTATTCTGTAGCCAGATTAAGGTTTTTCAATATATCATAAAAACATTTAGAAAAACTTGGGTAATCATACTAAATGTAAATAATAAAAGTATATCTAATACGTTAATGAATAATCAGCCATTTGTTTAAGGATTAAAGAGAGTCACATAGTCGAAATGCTGGTCAGGCTTCAAAATTTTAGTCAATTTTATGAAGGTAGGTAGGATCTACCTGACTGTCCCTTTGGTCTAGTGGTTAGTGACCCTGACTGCTAAGCGTGGATTCGTGGATTTGATCTCCACCCAGGATAAAACTTTGTGTGATGAGCACGATGATTTATTATGTGTAAGTATTTAGAATTATACCTATATGTATGTTTTACAGTTGTTTGGTTGCCAAAGTACAAGCAAGCTTAGTTTGGGATCAGATGACGTTGTGTGAGTTGTCCAAAGACTATTTATTATTTATTTCAACTTCGTATATGTCAGTTTTTGTCGTTTTTGCAACATTTCTCATTGCTGCTCCGCTCCTATTGGTCGTAGCATGATGTTATATTATAGCCTATACCTAGCCTTCCTCGATAAATGGGCTACCCAACAAAATTATAATATTAGTATAGATTTAGGATTAAGCTCTGCCCAGGAACATCCATAGGTAATAGAGCTACTGACTCTCCCAGAATTGTGTCCTTTAGTTGCTGTACCTACATAGGTAATGTTTTCAACTAAATTCTTACTCTTAAAAATCTGCGGCTCGCTCATATTATGTTCACCTCCTATGACCCACTCCTGGTCTCTTAGTTGTGGCATTTCCAGGAACGGTATTTCTGTTCCTAGCCGACATCTAGTACACTAATTACCTGGAAATGATATTTATTTTCATTTCGTAGTTTTCTGGATTTTGCGTTTAGCCAGTAAGTAAATTAGTTTTCGCTTTTTAGGGTTCCGTATTCAAACGGTAAAACGGGACCATGATACTAAGACTCCGCTGTCCGTCCGTCTGTCACTAGGCTGTATCTCAAGTTTATAACTTAGTGCAGAAGGCAAGGCTTTAATATTTTTTTTAATTAAGGTTTTTATAGATAATGATACGGAACCATTCGTGTGCGAGTCCGACTCACACTCGGCCAGTGTTTTATTTACAGAAGACTAGCCAGAAGAAGGCCAGAGAAGGCCAGTCGCGGGCAAAAGCCCGCGACTGGCCTTTATGGATTGGATTAAAGATAAAAAGTAGCCTCCCTTAAGCTTTAAGCTACTCGCCATACCAAACCTCATCTAGATTGGCACAGTAGGTAGGTATCTTCAGGGATTACAACGTTTAAACTAACTATAAATGTAGGTGCTGTTCTGTCCTCTCCATTTTCAATTTTCGCACTTGGGCTTAATCTATATGAATATTAAAAAGTTGAAGAGTTTGTTTGTTTGAACGCGATAATCTCAGGAACTACGGGTCCGAATTGAATTTTTTTTTTTTTTAGAAAAAGACGACTCCCGCATTAGGGTACAAACCCTGTGTCGCGGAGGACTTTCCAAACAAGTCACAGACACAAAGTACACCCAGACTCGGAACAACAATTTGTAGATCACACAAAGTGGCGTCCCGTGTGGGAATTAAACGCACGACCTCTTGCGTAGCAGTCGGACACACTCCCACCGCGCCACAGAGGTAGGTATGTGGGGCAATATTAGGCACCAACATAAATTCCATCAATTTGTCCAAAATTCCTGACATTGTCTGATTCCCAACTTCCCGAAATATACCTACACACACAAGCTGTCCCGCGCAACTTCGTATGCGTAAATTTTCCCCGTTTTTGCAACATTTCTCGTCGCTGCTCCGCTCCTATTAGTCGCAGCGCGATGTTATATAGCCTATAGCCTTCCTCGATAAATGGGCTATCTAACAAAAAAAGATTATTTCAAATCGGACCAGTAGTTCCTGAGATTAGCGCGTTTAAACAAACAAACAAGCTTTATAATATTAGTATAGATTAAAATCACAGACACATAACATTTACCTCTAGGTACAAATACATCGATACCTAACCTTCAAAAATCAGGTAGATAAACGCTAATCCAAACCTCTTCCTTTCAAGATAAAAACTAGCATCTTCGTGTCTGTATCAAATTAAAAATGATAATCAGTTTGCAAAAGCTTAATTCGGTTGAGATACGAAAGCGGTGGGTTCTCGGAAACATAAAAAACACGCAAAACTGACGAAATGCCGACCCTTGAACGGTATACGGCTGATGTTGCAAATAATCTATATTTTCGGATTAAATGGGTTTGAAATATGGGGTTAATATAATATTTATTATTACTCATAGCGGGCTTGCTTTTGTTTATTGGTAGGTAGGATTTTATTTTTAGACTTTATTTTCGACAAAATAGGAAAAAAAAATGAGAGATAAAAAAGACACTTTGACAACAATATGTAAAGTTAAAGAAGAAAAATAGGAGCTAGTTCATCATATGCCAGGATTGCCAGGCAAGATGCCTGACGCTGGTTTTCAACTAGCCCCTTTTGATAAATATACTAATAGTATAAATAGATAAATAATATAATAAGTTATAAATAAAATAATAAATTATTGTAAAAATAATAAATACCCTAAACACTTTACACTCTAAGTAGTACTAGTATAGTATTATATTATCTGTGACTCTAGTAATATCATTAACCGACGTGAGAGGGACTCGCGCACTGAGGGTTTCTTACTAACTTATGTTGTAAATAGTAAATATGTAAGTGGGTAAATAGTTCGATCAACACGGGAATCTATCTAGACACACGGCACTGTATCAACCAAGTTGCAACAGGGCGACTCACCGACCGTGGATACACGAAGTATTTTGGGTTGAGTGCGACCCACATTGCTAGTAATTAAAAAAAAATTGCTGCTAAATTTATTGAGCCGCAAATAACAAATTATTTAAAAAAATGAAAAACGTCACGTATGATTTTTAGAATTTCAAAAGAATTTGATTTTCAATCAGATTTTACTTCTGTTATTACTAATAACAGAAGTTATTAGCGAAACCTTACATATTTTCTCATTTTTAGGGTTCCGTAGCCAAAATGGCAAAAATGGAACCCTTATAGTTCTGTCATGTCCGTCTGTCTGTCTGTCCATCCGTATGACACAGGCATTTTACTCAAAGCTACTCAATGAATAAAATTTGGTGAAAAGGTGTCTTGTAGTAGCCGCTACTTAGTTTGATAGCTAAATAATAAAAATAAATATTTTCAGGGGGGGCACTCTATACATGTAACAGAAGCTCATTATTTTTTTAACAGTGAACATCATCGTGTGGCACATCATTCGACAGGACAAAAAACTGCGTTTCTCAACAAAAAGGCATAAGTGCCATGAACATACGCTCTTCCGCTGATGCAAATCTTCAAGGCTGCGTAACCCTACACTGAGCATGATCCGACATGCTCTTGCCCGGTTTTTGTTTTTATATCTGTAACGAGACATTATTGAAAGATTTAACTTTTATAAAACAACGCACATAAGACCATCTGATCCTAAACTGAGTAGAGCCTCTACTATAACAACCGGACAACTGATACTCGTAAACATATCAAATCGTGAATCAAATCAATATTTTTTTTATTATATTTAAGGTACAGCATATTAACTGACTGCCTCGGTGGCGCGGTAGGAGTGTGTCCGACTGCTACGCAAGAGGGTTCAATTCCCACACGGAATACCACTATGTGTGATCCACAAATTGTTGTTCCGAATCTGGCTGTTTTTGTCATGTACTCCACAGCGGGAGTTGTCTTTTCACATAGAAAAAAAAATTAGAGGATGCAAAGGTAAGATATAAATTTATATTAAAAAAGTGACTTCAGATTCAATATATCAACCTCAATGGGTTAAATAGTAGAATATGCTTATCCTAGATGGGAATCGAACCCACAACACTAGCTTGATTGTAAGGGTCATTAACCAGACTAACAAGCCAGTCGATTTACCACGTTATTTTCACACTATAGACTTTCTTTCAAAATTGTAGGCTCAGTAATTTCAAAGAGGAAGAGGTCGATTTTCATGAAGATTCTTAAATAACTTAAAAATATACATATTTGAGACTGTTACACCAAGCCTTTCATTTGTTTTCATGTTATAATACACCATTTTCATAATGGTTTTTCAATTTATTGTTTTGCCCCTAAAATGGCTCTTGACACAATTTCTGGGTCCAGGATATGCCAATTTCATCTCGACGATTTTCTTCACCGGCTTTTGAGCCTCTCTCTCAGGAATGAAGAAGATTACAACCTTTCAAATCTTTATTACATAATTAAAAACAATATTTTTTACTCGTAAGAGCATCAAACCCATGCAGATATCTACATAATCTCTGCATGGGTAACCTATTTTGATTATAAATTAATGCGCTTATCCTAAAAAGAGCGGTATAACAAGAGTTAGGGCCCTAATTCTCTAACAAATTTTCAACACCACCTTGATTTAGGGCCCTGATTCAGAGTAGTGTAATAGCCGTTTAAAGCTCTTAACCCTGTATTCTACAATCTTCTAAAATATTACAGGTAAAATCATAAAGCCTATTTCAACCTTATAGATAAATCTCCGTCTATTTCAACCAAATTTCAACTTTGTAGGTATATTAAATAGACACCAATACTAAACAAAATATAAATGTGTAATTTTAACATTAAAGATGTTCACATCACGATCGCCCTTCTTTTTAAATCGCAGCACTTACCATAGACAAGAAAACAATTTTCATTTACAGACTATCAGTGATCAAGGAAGTCGCACATTCAACCTTTTTCACAACGAGACTCACAAAAAGCTAGTACCATAGGTTTCCCACAGAGCCGCCGTTACTTTATCATCATATCGACATATTTCTAGCTATCTAGTGTTGCGACAACCTTTCACCGGCTCAAGGAAAAACCTACACTGCCTTATGAGTCGGTCGGATATTATTTACAGAAAAAGTGAGGTTATAGAAACAGCGAGTAACGGAATGAACCATAGATTGGAGAGACCGCTTAGTTAGATTTATCAAGTTTGATGGCATTAAGTAAGTACTTACAGGTTTATGTACCTACAAAGATAATATAATACTTAATAACCTACGTAAAAAAATGTGAGAAAGTAAACCTAATAAAAAAATAGTGAAAAACTATTACGGCGCCATTCATTTATTACGTAAGACGATTGTGGCCTGTATTTGAACCCTTACGAAAAAATAAGATATAATTTTTTTAGAACGATTTTGTTCTATGTACGTATGTACTTAATACATATACCTATGTATATTTTTTTTACGCGTTAACGTGTTATAAAACACGTAGCAACAGTCACGTTATTGATTGGTTGCTAAGCAACAGCGAATGGCGCTTGCAGCGACATGCGTTAAAATTGGAACTAACATTATTGAATGGCGATATGTCATCAATGTTTTCATATGACGTTGTTATGTATACCGACTTTGAAACCGGGTGAAGGGACTTTTCGAAGTATAATTATAACTTGGCCCATATATATTTGTGATCTTGCGTACCTAGTAATTATACTATATGGACTACCCTCCACCCCACCTGTAAGAAAAATTAGGATATTGTCGACCCTCCCCCCCTAAATCGTCTTACGTAGTAAATCAATGGCGCTGTAATTGTTTGTCACTATTTTTTATTAGGTCTATTTTCTCTTTTTTGGCAAGATCTGTGGTCTTATTACTTAAGTGCTGTTAACTTTCTCTTAGAATAGCTATATAATATATAATAGTGGAGACATTTGTAGGTTTCGATAACTGTCTGTAGATGGAACACTCGATAGGTTTTCTATCTATCGAATGGCAGAAATTATTACCGTATTATTGAAAAGGGCTTTAAGACAAATAGTCCAGATCCAGATGAATTAAGCCAAAAAAAATCCTTTTTTTTAAGTTTGTTACGTATCAAAATTGAACCCATAGCACTGTTCTGCAGTTGGTAGGTAGTTTTATATATATTTCCAATTCCAATCTTATTAGATTCTAATTTGTATCAGTCGTAAAAACGTTGCTTTGTCAATCTACTACCCATCTGATTACCTCCTGTCCTGACCCAAAAAGTTACAATATGTGACTGTATATATGTTTGTCTGTCTATCCTAAACACCTAAATTGATGGACAGATTATATAATGGGTATTTAGGTACTAAGACAGGACTTATTGCAAAAAATATAAAGAGTATATATAAAAAACAATCACAATTTATGTAAAGGACTACAAATAATAAACTTGTTCCAAATCGGCGCCCACGGACATTGTGCTTGTGCCCAGAAGGCTGGCCGCATTCCTCCTCACAGCCCTCTGGTCACCAGAGCTATCTCATAGCCGCTTGGCCAGCTCCTGGTATAGGCGATGCGCGCCTGGTCCCCACGGTCCCAGGGTCTCGACCCCAAACGGCTCAAATATGTAGGTGTTACTGAGACCTGCATATTTGCGCCATTTGTTGGACAGATTCATATCATTCGTCTTATGTGTCGGAAGATTTTTCAATGATTTCTATCCCATCATGCACCGCTCGCCAGTCCGCTTACTTCATAGCCCTATTCATACAGTAAAGAGAGTCTCCAATGAGTATTTTCTCACGCTGACCGGCCTCTTGCCTCTCTACATACTAGCTCCTAATTCCACACATAGCTGACTAAAGATTTTCATATGTTACGCAGCGTTTCATGGTTCCCATTACTTTCTATATCTAAGTGCGGGTTGACTTACGTAAATATAAACAGAGTAGGTGGATTGTATTGGCTGAATTGAAAGTGATATCGATGCCACAAGCAGAAAAAAAACTCTAACTCTATTTTGACTGCCTCTGTGGCGTGGTTCGAATGCTACGCAAGAGGTCGTGGGTTCGATTCCCACCCGGGAAACTACTTTGTGTGATCCACAAATTGTTCTTCCGAGTCTGGGTGTACTTTATGTCCGTTATTTTTATGTTTGTAAAGTCCCCAACGACACAGGACTTGTACTCTACTGCGGGAGTCATCTTTAAAAAAAAAAAAAGAAAAAAAAACTTACGCTTTTTAATATGCAGTTATCAATGGGTTTCATAAAACCTAGTTTGGGAAAATAAGTTGGGAACTTTACGGTTTAAAAGTTGATGTCCAATTATATACCTATGTAGGTAGGTAGATACATATATGCAGCAAATAATTGCGCACGGTGGTTATCAAACGAGATGTTTTTATCAATACATGTAGCTTCTTCAATTTAATCTTACAACAGAATGAGTTTTAGTTTCTTTAAAGTTTATACACGCTTCGGCGAAGTTAAATACAAAATGAAATATTTATAATATTAGGGTTAAGGCAGCTATAAAAAAATATCATTATACATAAACGCTCATTCTCCAAACAAGAATTTCATCGGTAACTTTTTATCGTCCCGCAATTTTCGGAACGCGACCATCATTTCGAATCGTTTGCGCGGGAAAAACTATAAAATGGCCGACAGCGTGCGTCCGATGCAAATTGCTTGCGGAAAAAGCTCACGATGAGTAAAAACTGAAAGGAACTCATAGTATTTCATCGACGTCGCCAGTTATTGAGCGGGGTTAAAGTTTTTGTGTAGATTCCAGTGGTGGCGGCACGGCGAGTTTTTGCCTCCGCGCGGAGTCTGGGAAGCGCTCGACGGCAACTCTCATCGCGTGCAAAAACCAAACGAGGGCCGCCATAACGCTACTAACCGAAGCAAAAAACGTTGCGACATACGGATAGAATTAATGCGGCGACTCTTTAATTTTCTTCAAGAAAGCGCGGGAGGAAATGGTGTAGGTAATGAGTGTTGCCAGACGCAAAAACTATCTGTATAATGACGTCTCTCATTTATTTATCCTGTTTATTTTTCTGTGCTTGTTGGTAAATGGTAAAAAAATATCTTGTTGGTATGTTTTAAAAGCACTATTCCTATTAGACACGATTCAAGAGTGTTTTATGTTTTATCTAACTAGAGTGGTAGCCATTAAAATGATTCTCTTTTTTCAAATCAGTTGCGGTAACATTATGCTATTTAATAAGTCTTTTATAGCTCTTAAGTTTTAAATTATCTGCGGTTTCTTGCTTTCATAAGTATGTTGGTCTAGCTAGTGGTTAGTGACGCTAACTGCTAAGCTGTCGGTCGTGGGTTCGATCCCCACTCAGGGTGACCCAGGCTAAAACTTTGTGTGATGAGTATGATGGTTTATTCTCTGCATTTTTTATTTATAATAAGTAAGGGAACTTGCTGTACCTTGGCCATAGTTGAACCTACTACAATCGTATTTCATGGAAAACTCCTGCACTTTAAAATAATTTTGGGTATAGTAGGTAATCTAAGCATTCTTTGACAACACTGACGTGAAGTTAATTGTAATTCACATACGTCGCATCTGTGCTGGTAGGAAAAAATAATTATGTTTTCTTGCTCGAAAAATTCGTTTATTGGTTTCATAATGCCTTTTTATTTTTCACGATATACATTTGTAAATAACTTTTTTTTTCAATCCAATCTCAGTATGTCTAGGAGACAGATATCATAGATTTATGAAGTTAGCTGCAATTTGAAGTGATTTAAACAAGTTCTAAAATGAAATCGTTACGATGTCCGTGGCCGTTCAACTGAATATCATGGATATTAAGTGATATCGATGCTACTAGCAAAAAAAAAATTAAAACTCTAACTCTATATTGACTGCCTCTGTGGCGCGGTGGGAGTATGTCCAACTGCTACGCAAGAGGTCGTAGGATCGATCCCCACCCAGGATAAGACTTTGTGTGATGAGCACGGTGGTTTATTCTGTGTCTGGGTGTTATTTAAGTATGTTTATCAGTTGTCTGGTTTCCATAGTACAAGCTCTGCTTAGTTTTGGGATCAGATAGTTATGTGAGTTGTCCCAAGATATTATTATTGATATTATTACATTATTAGCTATTATTGAGTACAAAAGAAGATTCCAGAAATATTTTTTTATTTGTTCTTTTATTATTATTGTATTTCCATAACATTGTGTAATATTAATAAAGTAATTAAAAAGTTGATAAATTTATGTTTTAGAATGCGATTTATGCTATACTATTAATTATAAAAGTAAATACATGTGACTGTTAATAAGAATAACGGTTTATTTAATTACTGCTATTTACCAGTGGCAAAAAGAAAAAAAAATGAACCTGATACCAGATTATCAGACAGAGACATGGCTTATTGTTGACTGCAACAGATTGCCATGATGCAGATAAAACAAAGAAGAAAAAAAATACCAGTGGCGGAGGGTCTTTAGAATACCAAATCTTTCAGCTTCCCTTTGGATTGTAGTTACTTAGTATTATAGGTACAAAGAATCATGACCAGCAAGATATATTTTTGTATCGGGTTTCTTCTGAATTTTTTTAACCCTTCGCCTCTGTTATTTACGTTCTTGTTCATTGTTGACTGCCTCTGTGGCGCGGTGGGACTGTGTCCGACTGCTACGCAAGAGGTCGTGGGTTCGATTCCCACACGGGACACCACTTTGTGTGATCCACAAATTGTTGTTCCGGGTCTGGGTGTACTTTGTGTCCGTGAATTGTATGTTTGTAAAGTCCCCCGTGACACAGGGCTTGTACCCTACTGCGGGAGTCGACAAAAAAAAATGTTGTTTACACATATTGTATATAATATATAAATGGCTGGTCATATACCAGCCATTTATCGTTGTCGTTAAAAAATAAACTCCAGACGGCAACTGCTAGTGTTTATCTTCATTTAATCCTAGAGTGCCCAAGGTACAACTTGTACGGTCAAAGGTACATCAGGCCTGTTGTACCTTGGACGGTTTCCCTTGTTTTTTTCTAGCTCTATAGCCAATTCACAGATTTTATCAATTCAATAAGCAGTTTATTAACTAATTATTCCTTGATATATAGTTGCGAGTATAGGTTTTATTCTTTTCATTTTTTTTTTAAATCTTTTTTTTAAATAAAACTAGCCTAGGTACAACAGGTTCCCTTATCTATATTAGAAATACATAAGTATGCTTATCTGTTGTCTGGTTTCCATAGTAGGTACAAGCTCTGCTTAATTTCGAGAGATGAGAGACGGGAGACTGCCTCCGTGGCGCGGTGGGAGTGTATCCGACTGCTACGCAAGAGGTCGTGGGTTCGATTCCCACACGGAACACCACTTTGGGTGATCCACAAATTGTTGTTCCGAGTCTGGGTGCACTTTGTGTCCGTGACTTGTATGTTTGTAAAGTCCCCCACGACACAGAGCTTGTAACCTACTGCGAGGGTCGCTTTTAAAAAAAAAAATTGGGGTCAGATGGCGTTGTGTGAGTTGCCCCAAGATATTATTAAGTATTAATGTTAATACTTAATAATATCTTCCTCTTTATTTAAACTTAATAATATAAAATTTACTTTTTTAAATATATGTAGATGTAAAAATTAAATACATTTAAAAATATAAAAAACCTGGCAAGAGCATGACGGACCATGCTCAGTGTAGGGTTCCGCAGCCTTGAACAATTGAATCAGCAGAAAAGCGTATGTTCATGGCACTTACGCACTTTTGTTGAAAAACGCAGTTTTTTGACAATACCTCAATGACGGTATATTCGATCTTATTCGAAATAATTTTACTTTAAAGTTTTTATTAAGCACTATCTTCACTTTTTTTTCATAATTTTGGTCACACGGTTGAAAAGTGAAGGGGGGGGGGGGGGGAGACACGTTTTATACAACTTTCGAAGCGATTATTTCCAAAAATATTCACTCAATGAAAAAAGTTTCCTAAAAACCTTACAATGTTTTTAAAAAACCTGTCGAATGATGTGCAACAAGTTTTTTTTTGTCTTAAAAATGATAACTAGCAATGCGGGATTGTGTCCCACATTACTAGCAATCTTGTTAACCCCTCCAGCTAAGCTCAAAGGCTTGTGTTAGGAGTGGGTTCACGTCGGTAGTATAATGGCTAGGATTCGAACCCGCGGCCTCACGATTGCGAGTAAGTAAGCTGAAGGGTATTACGCACCCATATTTCGCCAACTAGACTGCCTCTGTGGCGCGGTGGGAGTGTATCCGACTGCTACGCAAGATGTCGTGGGTTCGATCCCCACCCAGGATAAAACATTTTGTGATGAGCACGATGGTTTATTCTGTGTCTGGGTGTAATTTATCTATAATATGTATGTATTTAGAAATATATAAGTTTGTTTATCAGTTGTCTGGTTTCCATAATACAAGCTCTGCTTAGTTTGGGATCAGATAGCGATGTGTGAGTTGTCCCAAGATATTATTATTATTATTATAACTATTTTTAGACCCCACATTAGGTTCCACACATTATTCAATTGCCGTCAGCTGCACATCGTTTGAGAGTACGTGCTGGTATTTAGCTTTAATTGGAAACTGAATCCAGACATTTATGTAGCAACCACATAAACTACCGCTACGCCACCTAACTAGTAGGTGGAATATTAAAGTGCAGTAAAATAACTGGCTGTGAACTCTCATTCAGTGTTGTTGGGATGACTGCCTCTGTGGCGCGGTTGGAGTATGTCCGACTGCTACGCAAGAGGTCGTGGGTTCGATTCCCACACGAGACACCACTTTGTGTGATCCTCAAATTGTTGTTCCGAGTCTGGGTGTACTTTGTGTGCGTGACTTGTATGTTTGTAAAGTCCCCCGTAACACAGAGTTTAAAGCCTTGGGCGGGAGTCGTCTTTAAAAAAAATCACGTTTTTAAAGCAGTGCAGTTGCAGTTCAGTTGCAGTAAAGTTTCGATTAAAACGGCCATTTTCGTATTATTGTAACTTTGAGATCGATCTTAAAAACCCTTGCGCACCGTACTAGAATGTCGTCATTGCGCTCTCAAGACGCATACTTGACGCAAGCGTATTTGAGATCGAATCCAAAGTTACAAGAATACACAAATGGCCGTTTAAATCGAAACTTAGCTATAACTGCACTGCTTTTAATACGTGAATTGACCCCCAGGACGTTTTCTTTAAATTGTATTTAACAATTTAAATGGTTTTAAAAGAAAACATTTATTTATTTAGTATTTCATTCATCCTACATCATCCTATTTAAAATAAGTATAGTTGGGTACAATAAATTACAACGGATACATAAGTCTCTACTATTGAGTGGAAAGATATGTAATTCCCTGATATTATAATTGATAAGCTTGTTCTTTACAAATACAATAATTGCATTTTTGAAAGATAGAAAAATTTGAAGTCCAGACTCAGGAATCGAACCCGAGACTTCCATAGCCAAACCGGGGCCAGAAGCGAATCACCTATCTGGACTATGTTACTAGACCTCAAACTTTTCTATCCCTTGATCCTCGCGAGTTGGGCCCTCGCAGCGCCATCTAGTCGGTAGTTAAAGAACTATCACGGCTTTTGTTATTGCTTCGTTACAGAGAGCATTTTAACAAATTATGATGTCGCAGGCCGAATATTGAAGTATTTTTTATAGAAAATGCCTATAAAAATTGCCAATTACTTTACAAATACAATAATTACATTATTGAGCAAAGCTTGTTCTTGCTACAAAAATTAGGGGAGGCTGAGGAGTTAAATATTTAAAAATGAGCCCTAAGTTTAAACTGTGAGTACTAGTATAGTATTATATTACCTGTGCTGAGAGTATAATTAACAATGTTGAGTGAACAAGTACTTAAGTACACAAACAAAAACAACAAATAAGTAGTTCAATGTTCTAGGCTACATGAAAGTTATAATTTACTTGCTGAAATTGTTGTGCGACTTTCTTCTTAAACACCAGCTATAGTCATTAATTTACCATCAATTAATTATAAACAGATAATAAATTGAAGAATATTGGCCATATTTGTTATGATGTGGCCGACCATCAAGTAGATACTGGAATCAAAGTTACGATACTATGGTGTACTAGGTACTTACCGAAATAAAATTATTAGCAAACACGCTTCACAGCAGGAGGCCTACCCTATTTCAAGTTTCAATTCGAAGTTTCAATCAAAAATGAGGTGATAACATATAGAGCCAGTAACATTAATTCAATCCACTTGAGTCTGAAAATCCTAATGGGTTCGGAGTTTTTGTGCCTTTCCAAAAAAATATTAAAATAGTCCCCGTAAACTCAAGAAAGTGTAGATAAAACGAAAATTCATGAATTTCATTTTAAAAAAGAGTAAAGTCCTACAGACCACAAATCGTTGTCGGGAATAAATCAGATACCATAAACTCACTTAAGGACCACATGGATCATCGGTGTCAAATATATTGTATACTCTTTTACTAAATGACTTACCTGATGCTGCCACAGCCTCTGAAATTCTCATGTACGCTGACGACGCAGCTGCCATCGTAAAGACCAAGACATTCAAGACAAAAAAATCAAGACAGTACAAGAAATTCAGTACACAAAACAACGTGCCCCGTGCCCCTTCCCTGGCTCCCCCTATGTCAGAGGGAATGAAGAAGACGGGCGGGGAACGACGTCCCTGCGTGGAACTACATTCGAACACAACTTCACAAACACAAACTTAAGTGGCGCGAACTGTACATGTATGAAATACCCTTCAGAAATATTTATTTTGGATATTTAACTATAGAACTAAGTAGCGGCATAAACAAGACACCTATGCTCCAAATTTCATTCATACCTATACATATATTGAGTAGTTTTTGAGTAAAATGCCGAAATTATAAGGGTTCCGTTTGTGTCATTTTGGCTACGAAACCCTAAAGAACTCTTAACGAAAATAAACACTCATTTACCTACATATAGGCACTTCAATAGAGTCAAAGTACTTTATTCATTATTACAAATGCAACGTTTATGAACGTCAGACAAAATTTGAAATAGAATGATTCTACATTTAATTCCAAGTTAGCAAGAATAAACCCGTAAGAAAAAAACTTTACTTATTGTCAAGTTCATACTGCTCATTATAACATTATTTAAACTACGGGTCTTAATCGCGTGAATAGTTTAAGGTAAAATACCTTGTTTATTGCCCGACGCGGACGTTTCAACCGTATTACAGTCACGGGCGCTGCAAAACGGTTACACCCGTAGTACCTATATATAATTTTATAATGTGTACAAATCGCGATTTATTGAAAGTTTTTTTTAAATACCAATTATTACAATTCATTTGTATATACACAGTTATGCCTGCCAGTAAGGTGCTGCCATTACACCATGAAACTCACTTAGGCAGTAACCAGTGTACGTAAAGTGGACATAATCAAGTTTAAAATTAATGAATACAATAGACGTTTAGGTACCTAGGCACGCATGGCATGAAAAGGAGTATACTTGCACGAAGTAAAAATAAAACGACTTAAAAAATAAAATAAACATTCTCAAAAGACACAAATATTATAATAAATTCAAAATTTTAATTTACCTGCTTTTGCTCGCGGTTCCTTTCACGTTTTATAGCCCTTACGCTATTATGATGTATAAATAAACTACATTACCTACTTACTGCAAAGTTTTATCGAAATCGGTTCTACTGAACCGATTTCGATAAAACTTTGCAGTTGTTGTGTCAAAACATTTATTTTCACAAAAGGAATTCGCGTTCAAAACTGGTTATCGTTAAAATCACCAGCATTTTGTTATTCTCTACAATTTAACATTATATTATTATTAAATACCCTATAAAGTTAAACTAGGTAAATAGATAAACTTACTTTGCTAATCTTTTTGTTAGGCGCTTATCTTATAACTAATTAATCAACGAATCTCTCCGGTCGAAAATTGTGTTTGTGAACGAAACGCTTGCATATCAGCCAACATTAAACGAATAATATATTTTTTGTTAATCTTACTAATCTAAATGTTGAAACAGTTTTAATAACTTTATTTCTAATAACGCCTGTCAAAAATTGAATAGCAAGAAACTTATTGTAATATCCAAAATTAGAACCAACTAGCTATTTAAGTACGAGCGCGAGAGCATTTTTTTTAATTTGTATGTATCAGAGAGAATAAATCACTTTATTTGTATGTGCTGGAAGTTAGCTTTATATAGATTGTAGGTTTTTTAATGAGTTCATAGGAGGAACGGTGTATCACATTCTCACGAATTTACTATAAACAACTATTCAACTATGAAAAAAACATGTAAATTAATAACTATAACAAATTCGTTCAAGTTCATGAGCATCTGCAGTTTTTATGGTTTTTAGAAAGAAAAACCTATTTAAATAGTAGATAAATAAAACAAAACACATCAAATTCATATCGTCTATATTTTTTATTTTATTCTATTTCCAATTCCCTCTCCATTGTGTAGGACAACTTTGGTTGGACGCACATAACCTAAAATGGCCAAAAGACTGGAACCCAAACTTGACGCAATCACAAATTTGAATTTTGTTTGAAGCTCAACGTTCAACGGCTTCTGTGACAATTTGAACTCACTGACGCGTTTTTGTGGATTTTTATTTGAAAACAATTGTAGTGGAGTGTTTACTTGTGAAATATTTTATGTTTATTGCATCAAGATGACGACGGACAAGATTCGGAAGGACAAAAACCAGAACATTCAGGTGTTTATTCGACTGCGGTAAGTGTCTAAATTACAAACCTCTACAATTTTCGTTATTGGCATGACTCACTGGATTATTCAACAGAAATCCCTTCCAATTTGTAATATAAAAGTTGATCTAACTTGTAATTGGTAAATTACAGTAGTTATTTTCATTTGCAAAACATAATTGTGCCCAGAATGTTAAGAGATTCATTTGCCAATAAAACGTTATTCTACAGGTCATAAGACCTAATAATTACATCACAAGCTTCAAATAATACGTAATGTTAAATTTTATTACGAATTCTATTTTATGTAAACAAATAAGTTCAATAGATATTATATGCCAAAGTATTCCAGTTTGTTGTTATACATATTAGTCCCTCGACATAATTTTTTTGTTTGTAGATATTTTCCGTTAAGATCTCGGTTATCACATAATCTTCCGTATTGATATTTTCGTTTTTCTGCCTGTTCTATTTAATTTTGCTGTATGACTTACAATGAGCTATACAATTATTTCTATTGGTTATCATGTCGACATCATTAATTACGTTGTCAGCAGTACAAGTGTGCAGTAGTAGTCTCATACATAATAATGGTCCTGACTTACTAAATATAGATTTTGTATTCATAACCCACGGAAGAAAACACTCACTATGTGTTAAATGAGCATGAACAAAATTTAAAGGCATGTGAATATCTATACTAATATTATAAAGTTGAAGAGTTTATTTGTTTATTTGAATGTGGTAATCTCAAGAACTTATAAATCAACTTAACTTCCCATCTGATCACCGACTGGCAAGAGCTAGTCTAAGTTTAAAGTCAATCAAATTATGCAGGAAAAACTACAACAATAGACCAAAATCGATAGAAACAGAAAAAAACATAAAAACATACCAAGAAAACCTACACATAAACATTGAAGAGAATAACTACATAGAAGACAAAACAAAGGTACAGGATTACTATGACACTCTAGAAGACATCATCCAAAAAAGTCTGAAAATGGAAAACGAACCTCGCAACAAAATCAAAGAGATCTTAACCAATGAAACTGAGGACTTAATGAAGAGACGCTCCGAATTACTAGCAAAGAAAAACAAGGACAAAGAAGATAAAAAAGAACTAAGAAACCTATTCAAAACAACTAACAAGGCGATAAAAAAAGACTATAATAACCACAGACAGAAAACCATAGAAAAAAACCTTAGAACATATAGAAGTACGAAGCGCTCGGTTAAAGAACTAACACAACATAATACATGGATAAAAAATCTAAACGACAACCAAAAAGAAACAAAAACCCGAAAAGATGTGCTTAAATGCGCAACAGTTTTCTACTCAAAACTTTATAAAGGACCAATAGAGGACATAGACAGCGAAGATGAAAAGGAAAAAGAAGGAACTATTACTAATCTAACCATAGACCCAATTAACGATAAGGAAACACTACAACATATAAAAAAGCTAAAAAATGATAAAAGCCCAGGACCGGACAACATCAAAAATGAAGCTTTGAAACATGGAGCCCCACTATTGCTTACATTCATCACAACTTTGTTCAACTTAATCCTTGTTACGGAAACTATTCCTCAACAGTGGTATAAATCAGACATTATCCTACTTTATAAAAAGGGTGATCCACTTAATATCTCAAACTATAGACCCATCAGTCTACTTTCAAGCTTGTACAAACTTTTTACTTCAATATTACTTGGTCGGATATCACCACAAATAGATAATTTACAACCAGTCGAACAAGCGGGGTTTAGATCAGGATTCTCCACTATCGATCACATCCAAACTATAGAACAAATAATAGAAAAATACATGGAATTTAAGAGGCCAATCTATATTGCTTTTATTGATTTCGAAAAAGCATTTGATAGTATAACACACAAATCAATATGGAAGGCATTAGAAAAATGTAAAATCAGTCAGAAATATATAAATATAATTAAGAACATTTACTCCAACTGTACAAGCAGAATTAAATTGGAAAGGAAAGGCGAGGAATTCCCAATCGGTAGAGGTGTCAGGCAAGGGGATCCTCTGTCACCAAAGTTGTTTATAGCCCTGCTTGAAAGTATTTTTCGCCACTTAAACTGGAAGGACAAAGGAATTAGAATACAAAACCAATATTTGAGCCACATCAGATTTGCCGATGATATTGCTATCTTCGCTGACTCTGCTACAGAACTAGAAGAAATGATCTGCCTATTTGCACAGAAAAGCATTAAAGTCGGCCTTAATATAAACATAAGCAAAACAAAAATAATGACAAATTCTGTTGCGAAACCTATCATAGTAAACAATCAAAATATAGATTATGTTGATTCATATATATATCTAGGGAAACAAATATCCTTTAAAGAAAACAACAATGAAGAGGAAGTAGAGAGACGAATCAATATAACCTGGAGAAAGTTTTGGGCACAAAAAGAGATCTTAAAAGGACCCTACAATCTAAACCTCAAACAGATAGTACTAGATACTAACCTTTTACCTTGCTTAACATATGGCAGCCAAACCTGGGTGTATACAAACAAAGTCAAAAACAAAATAACAACATGCCAGAGATCAATGGAGAGGAGCATTCTAAAACTAAAAAGGATAGATAAAATCAGAAGCACTGAAATAAGAAGCAAAACTAAAGTCATAGATGCTCTAGACTTTGCTATGAAATCTAAATGGAAATGGGCTGGACATATTGCCAGGTATAAAGATAAGAGGTGGACATTGAGAACAACAACATGGAAGGGGCCAATAGGAAAACGTAGAGTGGGAAAACCAAGGAAAAGATGGTCAGACGATATAAAAGAAATAGCTGGACCAGAATGGATAAATATTGCCAAGGACAGAGATAAATGGAAGAGTTTGGAGGAGGCCTATACCCGAAAGGGATCTGTTAGTATGTAAGATGTACAAAATAAATGTTAAAATGAAAAATAATGTATACTTAACAGAAAATAAAGGCTTTATTATTATTATTTATAATCTCAAGAACTACTGGACCGAATTATTAATAATAATAATCCGTATTATTATTATTACTAGTTGTCCTGCGCAACTTCAAATGCATACATTTTCCCGGTTTTTGCAACATTTTTCTACACTGCTCCGCTCCTATTGGTCGTAGCGTAATGCTATATAGCCTATAGCCTTCCTCGATAAATGGGCTATCCAACAGTGAAAGCATTTTTCAATTCGGATCAGTAGTTCCTGAGTTTACCGCCTTCTAACAAACAAACAAACTCTGCAGCTTTATAATATTAGTATAGATAATATCATGCTACAGCCAATAAGAGTGGAGCAGCAATGAGAAATATTGCTAAAACGAGGAAAATTTACACAGATGAAGTTGTGCGGGACAGCTAGTGTGTTATAACCAGCTGACCCTACTATGGCTGCGTTAATTTTCCTTGTTTTTGTAACTTTTTCAGTGATACTCCTCTCCTATTGGTTGTAGAATTATGTTGTAGCATATAGCCTTCCTTGATAAATGGGCTAACCAACACTATAAGAACTTTTCAAAACAAACCAGTACTGAAGAGTGTTCTTTTTCAACTGGACAAGCAAACTCTTCAGCGTTATAATACTGTGTTACCCTTGGTAATCGGGCCCTGGCTAATCCAGATCCCATCTAATCTAACATGCCTATCACTGTACGAGCAGGTTGAATTGCACATATTATTTACATTATGTAGTATGACTTGTTATACAGTAGAATCTTCTCATTTTGATTTGTAATTTGAAATATTACAATTACTCTCTTTAAAAAAGATATACATAGGTATATTATAGGGAATCTGTGACAGTAAGTACTCTATAATCCAACAATGGGCTTGTTTCCAACTAGTCAAAACAACTACTCTTCAATAAATATCAAAACACATATTTTATATGGAGATCTCATACAAATACCGGATTATGACGTCACTATATTTTCTAGTTATATCATTTATTTTTATGACATGATAAAAAATCCAATTTAACATAAAATTTAATAAGAAATTAGCCATTGGTAGTTTAAATGCTAGTTTTGTTTACTTATTAGTCTTTTGAATTTTTTTCTTTACCTGGGATTCGAAATTTGAAATTACTGTCACATTGTACTTCAGCATACTATATAATAATAATAATAATATCTTGGGACAACTCACACAACGCTATCTGATCCCAAACTAAGCAAAGCTTGTACTATGGAAACCAGACAACTGATAAACATACTTATATATTTCTAAATACATACATATTATAGATAAATAACACCCAGACACAGAATAAACCATCGTGCTCATCACACAAAGTTTTATCCTGGGTGGGGATCGAACCCACGACCTCTTGCGTAGCAGTCGGATACACTCCCACCGCGCCACAGAGGCAGTCTAGTACATAGTAGGCAGTGATGTAACTGCTCTGCAAGATATTACAAGATTGATACCCACATACAACAGAACTTTGTCAGATCAGTTTTTTCTGCAGATTTCACTACTGTCTTTGTGTCTGTCGATTATCTGTTTCAGCGTTGTCTTGCAATTGTTAGGTCAAGGGTTCAAATCCTACCCATTATACTACCGATGTGAACCCACTCCTAACAGAAGCCAATCAGCTTATGTGGAGGGGTTAACAGGATTGATAGTAATATGGGACCACAATCCCACATTGCTAGTTATCTTTTTTTATTTTTTAATGCTTATAATGCCCCCTAGAACACAGGGCTTGTACTGCAGAAGCTGTTATTTCATGAAATAATTGAAAAAGAAATAACAGTATATCCTCTCGCCTGATATTAGTCTAAAGTTTGCTTAGTTAAAGCTAGGCTTAAAGATTACCCTGATTGTACCCACATCAGTTGTTCGTTGTTTTATGTCATCAGCGTTGAATCCAATGTTTAAAAAAACCCTATGTTACTTCCAGACCTCTTAACCAGCGTGAGCGAGACATCAAATCGCTTGGTGTGATTGATGTGGTCAACAACCGAGAGGTGGTGGTTCGACAGTCGCAGCAGACATCACACACCAAGAAGTTCACTTTTGACAGGTCTTTTGGACCTAATGTCAGCCAGGTAAGACCTCCTTTTTAGAATGTTTTGAAAACTTAAATTAGTGCCTATTATAATTTTAGTTGACTTCTTTTTACCTAGTATTACAATTATAATTGTGACCTATGAAATCACACTAAATTAAAAAGGCGTAAATTTGTGAATGTGTATGTTTGTTACTTCTTCACGTCTAAACAGCTAGAGAGATTTTAATAAAATTTATTATGGAGTTAGCTGACATCCTGAATTAACACATAGGCTAATAAACCGCAGGTAACAGTTAGTCGACAATAAATATCAATTTTACTCTTTTGTTCACAGCTTCAAGTTTACCAAGAAGTGGTGAGCCCTCTCATAGAGGAGGTGCTCAGTGGCTACAACTGCACTGTGTTTGCCTATGGGCAGACTGGCACCGGTAAGACTCACACCATGGTTGGTGAGCATACCGGGAGTGATACACATTGGCAGAATGTAAGTTATCATTTTGGTCTTTTAACTCTTTTAGTTGTAAAAATAGCAGCAAACTGAGCTGTCATTTTCACAGCCCCTTAGGCTGTCTGTCTATTGAAGCAAAGCAAACTGCGGAGCAGGGATATGGAGAAATATTAACTAATACAAGCAGCCTTGACTTCATATGTATAAAGTACTGTCTTTAAATATTGTCACAGCCAAAGAATGCTGAATATGCCTAGATTTTTTTTTTTTATTACTACGCCCGCATTAGGGTACAAGCCCTGTGTCGCGGAAGACTTTACAGACTCGGAACAACAACTTGTGGACCACACAAAGTGGTGTGCCGTGTGGGAATCGAAGCCGCGACCTCTTGCGTAGCAGTCGGACGCACTCCCACCGCGCTACTTATTGATTATCATCAACTTTACTAAAAAGAAAAACTTGAAATACGCCTAAAAACAAATAGGCTAGTTTCATATGTGAATAAAAAAATCTAAAAGTCTAGTTAGTAAATAAAACTAGCAATTAAACTACCAGCCATCAGGATAAAATGTTGTCTTTATAATTTTTTTAATCATATCATAAAAAGAAGTGATTTGACTAGAAAAGTGATTACTTACATAAATTGATTGATTGAAAAAATAGTGACTGACGTCGTCACTATTTTTTGTCATTTGTATAAGATTGGGTTATGTATAAAATCTGGGTTTTGACTTCTCTTATAGAGTTGCTGTTTTGAATAGTTCGAAACAAGCTAGCTAACTATAAAAAAACTGCCTTTTTGAATCACGGTTGACTTGCTGGCATTTATTGAAGAAGTTTGTTGTCTGGCTCCGAAACTTAACATCAGGTGTTGACCATTTCGGAATAAACCTCCTTCGAACAATAAAAGAGTTTGCAAATGTGATTGAAAACCTCCTTTTTTTGAAGTTACTTTAAAAAAAAAAATGGTGCTTGTTGTTGAAATTCTATTCTACCGTCCGCAGTTGACAGACTACATACCTAATAGTGCTAATGTTATTAAAGCTTTTTCAATTTTTTAAATTTACATAACATAATACAGCCATCTTTTTGCTCCAGGATCCTCTTGCCGGCATCATTCCACGAGCCCTCAGCCAGCTATTCGACGAGCTCCGTCTCACAAACACTGAGTACACCGTCCGAGTGTCATACTTGGAACTGTACAATGAGGAGTTGTTCGATCTACTCTCCTCGTCTGAAGACAACTCCAAGTTGAGGATATACGAAGACGTCACCCGAAAAGGCGCCAATATCGTTAATGGACTAGAAGAGATTACAGTAAGTGTGTTTAAGATAGTTTATTGATTTACTAATTGCCTTGAATGGCCTTGATTTCCTCTCAGAGTAGGTACGACGTGGATAGTTAGCAAGCAGCCATAAAATATTATAGGTTACTTTATATTGTAATTTGATACTCAGGGAAGAGATCCTTATAATTCGAGTTATCTTCATACCAAATTTTATCTAAATCGACCTAATATCTTGTGGGATTAGCAAGGTGAAACAAACTTAAAGAATAATATCTTGAGATAACTTACACAACATCATCTGATCCCAAACTAAGCAAAGCTTGTATTATGGCAACCAAACTGATAAACATTCTCATACGTATATATTTCGAAGTATATACATACTATAGATAAATTACACCCAGACACAGAATAAACCATCTTGCACATCACCCAAAGTTTTATTCTGGGTGGGAATCGAAGCCACGACCTCTAGCTTAGCAGTCAGGGTCGCTAATCATAGAACAACAAGCCAGCCATTTTAGTAATGTCTGGCTTGTAAAAAATATAGCATTGTATTTAACCATATAAGTTGTCTTATCTGTCATCTAATCAAGTTGTTAAATTTAAATTTTGGAGGTAAATTAATGACAAATTAAATCCTGTAGGTTTATAACAAGAATGAAGTGTACAAGATCATGGCGCAAGGCCAGGAGAGAAAGAGAGTTGCATCTACTCTTATGAATGCTCAATCCAGGTGAGAGCTACTATTACTTTAAAAATGTTTTTTTTATTCTGTACAACATTTTTACATCAGACTTACCCACTACTCATGACGTGATCATTGCTACATACGCAACATACGCAGACGATGTTACTCTCATACGGCCGGTCTCAATAATCTAACTACCGATAGATTAGGCTACTAGAGGTATATATTTGACATAAGCTCCATACAAAATATGTCAAAATTCTACCTCTAGTAGCCAAATCCATCGATAGGTAGGTTATTGAGACCGGCCGTTAGCCAGTGATTCTGATGCGAATCAAGCTAGTGCTGACCTTCAGGGGGTCAATTCACATCTTTAACCTTTTATTTACCCGACGTTTCGATCGATATGCACTGATACCACGATCTAACTCACACTTATGTAAAAAAAAACTCGTGTTTTTTTGCTTATAACGTAGGAAATATGTTTTTTTCTATAAATATATTTTTATTTTAAATATTACAGCAACCTACCCAATGGCAAAACTAACCTCTTGTAAGTTAAATCAATGTTTAAAGTAAATAATATTTATTCAATATTTTGTATTGTAAATGTATGTTTGTTTATGCTTCTTCTGGGTTCTGGTTTATTAATGAAAATAGTAAAATATTGTAATTTATTCACTGTATAATAAGACATTGGGTTGGTTTCTGCAATATTATGCTGAAGAAGCATAAATCGTAGTATACCTACAGATTTGTTGACTATGGATCTTATTCGCGTTGATATTTTAAGAGTAAAAAAAAATACCTTTCATTTATTTCCCGACGTTTCGACTGTGATTTAAGGGCGGTAATCATGGGTTGACAACCCGTTTACAATAGGGAATATGCATGTGACGCAAATTTGTATAGAATATTTATTTCATAAACTTTTTCACGGTAGATTTATGTCTACATCAATATTTTTTATTATGACTGCCTCTGTGGCGCGGTCCCACAAATTGTTGTTCCGAGTCTGGGTGTACCTACTTTGTGTCCGTGAATTGTATGTTTGAAAGTCCCCCGCGACACGAGGCTTGTGTCCTCCTGCGAGTCGTTTTTTTTTCTTTTTTAAACATTTATAATTTTCTATTTAAATAATTATTAAAATGCGCAAAAATCCGGTGGGAAATTCAAGGTAGTTGAAACGAATGCTATTGGTGAGATCAAATTATGACGTCATAACAGTCCATATTAAGACACGCTGTGCCCTCATTGGCTGTCACGATTACCGTGACGTCACAATCCATGACTTTTTACACGCCAGGACATTTAAAATTACAAACCGTAAAATCATTTTCAAGAGCACGCCATGTGCTTTTTAAAATGCTTTTGTTTTCCGAGTAGATTTTTGGCGTTGCATATTTTTTTCAATGATATGTCGATGTAAATCTATTGTATAAAAAAAAATACATGCATATTCCTTATGGGTTCAATACCCTAATCACGGCATTAGGATCCGTTGTCAATAAAATTAGATAATTTATAGAAATCGTAGTACATATTTACTAGTTACGTAAAACTCAGTAATATTTATTAGTTACGTAGAACTTTTAATTCTGTAACATTTTCTTTTAAGCCTGGTTAATCACACGTAGAAGTTATTTGTAGAAATTTGACTGTTTAAAAAAAGTACCTGGATGACCGAGCTTCGCTCGTTATTTTTTTTTTACGACGTTTTCCAAAAATGAAACCTTGCTAGATCGATGTATCTCCCCCGAAATCCCCTACATACTAAATTTCATGAAAATCGCTGGAGCCATTGCCGAAATTCAGATTATATATATAGGTATATACATATATACAAGAATTGCTCGTTTAAAGGTATAAGATAATACTGGTTATAGAACTCCAATACTTTTCTACTGGGGTTCCTATTTTTAAAAATCTTTCTTGGTTTTTACCAAGAGAGAAGATTTAGATTTACATTTCTAAAAATCATTTTTGTCTAGAGTTAGAAAAAAATAGGGGCATTCAGAATCTGTTTCATTACTTTTACTTTGGAATAGCACCGCCACAGGAAACTAACGGCAGGTCTTAATATCATAGTTACCGTTAACTATCTGTTAATAAGTTAACTCTGGTAGCGAAATTTACATTTGTGCCTAGGGTTGCCACCCATAGGTACTTCATTATAAAGTATTATACGTTATTTGCGGTAATTGTACTCTTTATTTTATGATAACGATAAAGTAAGCATAAATACTCTATTTCGCATTAATTTTACTAGGTGCTTTTTTTTTTTTTAAATATCTAGCAATGTTGTTAACCCCTCCAGCTAAGCACAAAGGATTTTGTTAGGAGTGGGTTCACGTCGGTAGTATAATGGGTAGGACTCGAACCCGCAACCTGACGATAACAAGACCGATGCCTTACCATGTATATTCTAAAGGTTTTGTACACCACACTTTTGAATTTAACTGTAAACTGTAAAGACGCTGTGCAAGTTGATTTTATTTAGTAGAGATAATTATTTGCTAAAAGCAATGAAAAATATGTAAATAAGTAAAATAATAAAATAAATTGTACTTTATTTAGACACTTTTTACTTTTTCTACCATTCAGCTTTGAGCATATACTTTATTTACATCAGGAAAAGGTGGCAACCCTATTTGTGCCTATATAAAACCTTTCGGGTTTTCTATGTATCGGTTATCAAAACTCGTAAATGTCTTCACTACTAGAGTTAGCATTTTAACAGACAGTTACCGATAGATCATTTATTGAGACGGGCCATAAAACAAAAACCATTTGTCCCCAGCCGCTCCCACACTGTATTCACAATCGTAGTCCACATGAAAGAAAACAGCCCTGAAGGTGAAGAGCTCGTCAAGATTGGTAAACTGAACCTTGTAGACCTCGCCGGGTCTGAGAATATTAGCAAGGCAGGGTCTGATAATCCTGCTAAGAGGGAGAGAGCAAGAGAGTGCGTGAATATCAACCAGTCTCTATTAACGCTTGGGAGAGTTATTACTGCGTTGGTGGAAAGACATCCTCATATACCCTACAGGTAAGTTTATTATATTCAGTTGAATTTGAAGTATCTTCTTTGTTCTAATTCCTACAAAGGATTTGGTGCAATTGCAAATGCATTGGTTTTTAATAGTTTTTCGACTGCCTCTGTGGCACGGTGGGAGTGTATCCGGCTGTTACGCAAGAGGTAGTGGATTCGATCCCCACCCAGGATGAAACTTTGTGTGATGAGCATGATGGTTTATTCTGTGTCTGGGAGTTATTTATCTATAATATGTATGTATTTAGAAATATATAAGGAAGTTTATCAGTTGTCTGGTTTCCATAGTACAAGCTCTGCTTAGTTTGTGAGTTGTCCCAAGATATTATTATATTATAGTTTTATTATAAAACCTGCGAGACCTACGGTGTTAGACATTTACAGAGAAGCCAACGCCAACTTATTTGTATTTTTGCCTACTGTATATTTTACTATAACCATGTCATTGTAGTTATGTAGTCTCTGCCCAAATCACAACAAAATAAACGTTTTCTTTTCTTTTTTTTAAACTTGTACATAAACGCGCAAAATTCGCGCTTACTCTTTATGGCATGTAGATTAACGGCTGCAGTCAATATTCTATCTTGGACAACTTACACAACGCTATCTGATCCCAAACTAAGCAGAGCTTGTACTATGGAAACCAGACAACTGATAAACAAATATTATAGATAAATAACACCCAGACACAGAATGAACCATCGTGCTCATCACAAAGTTTTATCCTGGGTGGGGATCGAACTCATGACCTTCGGCTTGGCAGTCAAGGTCATTAACCACTAAACCAACAGGCCACAGATAAATACGAAATATATATCAAAATTCTATCGATATATAGATTATATTGAAAGCTTACAGAGGTTAAACAATGTGCCTTACCCCATGAATAGTTAATTTCGCACAAGTTAAAAACTCGATAAACAGATACCCTGTACCTGACTGGCCTATTGGTCTAGTAGTTAGTGACCCTGACTGCTAAGCCAGATGTCGTGAATTCGATCCCCACCCAGGATTAAACTTTGTGCGATGAGCACGATGGTTTATTGTGTCTGGGTGTTATTTGCCATACCCCACGATATCTATTCCAAGTGTAGCTTTTTCCCACCACATCAACAGGCGTCCTGTTTATAAAGAAGAAGAAGAAATAATTTATTTCGACATAAAAAATACAATTTTACACACCTAAAATAACAACACATTACCAATATCAAAGAAAAATAAAAAACACTTATTGTTTTTAAACTTTAGCGATTTTTATACATATTAGATATATTTCGGGACTTAATCGCGTGAATTATTTAAAGTCGTATTGCACCGATCGTGGTCACGGGTCGACTATAATATAAAAAACACCTACTTATATTTAAATAGATAATTATGTCGAAAATTTAGTTCAGCATAATATGCCAGGCTAACGCCTGACGCTGATTTTCAACTAGGCCCTTAAGTGACTACTATAAGTTTAATTTTTAAAATACTTATTTTTTTTTAAATAACACAATAAAAAAAAACACACAAATGTTGCAAACAGTACTATAAAGTACCTAAATGTAACAAATTCACAAACAATCAAGCGCATCATTTATCAAACCAACTTCTCCATTCCAGGGAATCTAAACTAACTCGTATTCTCCAAGAATCTCTGGGTGGTAGAACGAAGACTTCCATCATCGCCACCATATCCCCCGGCCACAAAGACCTGGAAGAGACTTTAAGCACCTTGGAGTACGCTCATAGAGCCAAGAACATACAGAACAAGCCTGAAGTCAACCAGAAGATGACTAAGAAGGCTATATTGAAGGAGTATTCTGAAGAAATTGATCGGTTGAAGAGGGATTTACAGGCATCTAGGGATAAGAATGGTAAGAATTCAGTTTAAAGTTTTTTGATTCATAATTTTTTTTTTTTTAATTTATTATTGAATCGTTAAAACATACAATTTACAAATAATCATAGCACAAATAAACCACTGAGTTTTGAATTAAAGATACCATGAAAATCTTATTACTAAGCCTAGAACATCTGCCTATTAATCTATTATTTTAACTGTATAATGTCTGTAAATAATCCTAATAGATAGCTTTATTAATGCAATAATTGTATTTTGAAAGATAAAAAATTTTGAAGTGCAGACCCAGAAATCGAACCCGAGACTTTCGTGTGCCAAACCGGGGCCGGAATCGGACACCTATCTGGACTATGTTACTAGACCTAAAATTTCTCTATCCCTTCCTGCAGTCTCGGGTTCGATTCCTGGGTCTGGACCGCAATTTTTTCTATCTTTCAAAAATGTAATTATTGTATTAATAAAGTAATTGGCAAGAAATGTCTATAAAAATGCTCTAAAAAGCACATTTTAAGAAATGTCTGAAAAGCACTGTATAAAAATACATAATCTTCGGCGATCGGAAATCGATTCGCAACGCATTGATCGATTTAGCAACCAGGGGGTCAACCTGCGGCAAGTATGCGTCTCGAGAGCGCAGTAACGACATTCTAGTACAGTGCGCAAGCGTTTTTAAGATCGGTCTCAAAGTTACATGAATAAGAAAATGGCCGTTTTAATCGAAACTTAACTGCAACTGCACTGCTGTTAGTTGTTAGTTTTAATTTAGTCAGCATAACAAATCCTAACCCGAGACCTACCGAATGCGAGTCCGATGCTTTAATAGTTTTGATTAGAGAGAAGATTTCGTTCATTTTACATATTAGTTTACATTTTATATTATTTATGTAAGGTTTTAATTTAAAAACTATCTCACTGTGACAAATATACGATGTATAATGTATTATTCATCGTTACGGGTCGTTTAGTGGCCGAAATTGACTCTTTTTAAAAAAGGAATCCAACAGATTCCGCTTCACTTATTAATATATAGATTTATCCCTATTATAGGTGTGTACTTAGCAAGCGAAACATACGCTGAAATGACACTAAAAGAAGAGGAACAGAGAAAGGAGATCCAAGAACTCTTACTAAAGAAGAAAGCGATGGAAGACGAAAGAGAACGCATGGAGGGAGTGTTTTCTGAGCTGAATCAGACTTTGGAAGCGAGGAACAATGAATTGGCGACTACTGTGAATCGACTAAATAGTACTAAAGCTGAACTAGCTAGTACTAGTAATGTAAGTATCGTAGTTGATTTCAGAAGCGATAATGTTAAGCGATAAAAAATATTATCGACTTCAAAAAAGGCAATTAAAACGCAAAAAATAATATACCTAGAATAACAAAAACGAATAGGGTATTTGACTGAAGTCAAATCAGCTTCTTTTTAAGAAATGTCAAAAACGACCCACTCCGTAAAAATTTGTATGGAATGAAAAAATGTAACGTCATATGCTAGCATATGACGTTACATTTACAAAATTGGTCAAAATTTCTTTTTATGATTAAAAATTAATAAAAACGTTAAATTAATAAATGAACATGATTGTTCAGAACATTTTTTGACATATTTTTACATGGTCAGTATAAAATATTTTATTTTGATAGTCAAATACCCAATTAAATGGTGCCATGAAATATTAGTCTTTATGTTTCATTCGGCACCAACTTCAAAATGTTTTATTTGTTTTTGTTATTCTAGGTATATTATTTTTTGCTTTTTATTTCCCACTTTTAAAAAAAGTTTTTTATTTCTCGCTTTTTAGTGGGTTGGCTTAAGTCAATAGGCATATATCAACTGCTCATATCCTTTTACAAAATATTGCTTGCCTCGATGCAGGGCCGTTCATTGTTGAGGAGTTCACTATCAGCTCTATTACATTGTGTAACAGTAGTAAAACGAGAATAAAGTGCTACTTAAAGTAACTGAATCGCAAACTGAAATATTGAATAGGTCTGCTCTTCATTTGTGGTATTCATCATCAGTTCCATTTCACCAATTGGTGTTTTTTAAGAGTAAAACATACAGTCGAATTGAGAACCTCCTCCTTTTTAAAGTCGGTTGAAATTAGAAGTAGAAAGAAGAAAAAAGTTTGTTTTAAAAATTTATAGCGCTGTATCAAGTGGCCAATCATTTTTCTTCTTCTGTTATCTATGAAGTGTATCAAACTACTCTTAATGTGAAAAATCCTTCATCTTCCAGCAACTAACCCGCACCCAGCAAGCCCGCGAAGAGCAAGAGCACTTGGTGCAAGCTCACCGAACTACTGAGGGAGCGCTCGGAACGCAAGCTCGTACATTGCTGGCTACAGCCGATGTCGCTACTACACATGTGAGGTGTTTGCATGATGCGGTTGATAAACGGAAGTATGTACTATACACAATATGTTTTCATAATACGTTAATTTAAATAAAATAGATCTAGCAAAGGTATACAATGCTGTTCTTGGGATATGGAACTAGAACAGGCCACAGACTTGAAGTCATAAACAATAAGAACTTTGCTGGGTGTAGAATAAACAGACACATTTTTGTTTGTTGCGGATCTTTTGTTTGTCGGTCTGCATTAGAGTGCAGTGTTTGCTTCTAGCTGGTCATGCACTTGCAAGTCATCTATTTTTAAGCAATCTAATGGCGTTATAACCTCACAGATTGACCACTCTTTAGAAAGAGAAAATGCGAATGTGCGGCCAATACCTGTCTCTTTTCTGTTATGTCAAGTGAAGTGACATAGACGTAAGCCTAAACTACTGGCCGCACGAGTGTTCTGTATCTCTTACGCTTTGCAACCTCTATTTACTATACTTGAAAGGCAAGGCGTATCCAGTCTCTATGTCTATGGTGTAACCTAGCATTGTATATTATGCAGCACTGAGGAACCTCTCCCACCAAAAGCGAGAAAGGGAATAGCGATTTTATATATATAAAAACGTACACACATACATATATCAATAGTTGATCTTAGACCATTCCCTGCCAGGGAGTACTTGACCCATATTGCATCTATTGTACGTCTCTTAAGCGATTAACTCGCTACTCGCTTCTCGTTAATCGCCGGCGGTGGGACAGGTGCCTAAAGCATATTCTTATAATCTACAGAACAGTGGAATCAACAAACTTGGAGATAACAAAGACATACCGGGAACAGTCCGCGGAACAACGCGGCTGCATCACCGCCGGAGTACAACAGTTCGCTACCACCATCACACAAGCGCTCAACACGCTACAGAATGCTCTTGGTATGTAAAATAAATTAATATAAATGCCAAAATAACGTTTAAAAGTTTAAAAACTATGAATATAATCGAATTCTTGTTTTTGAACTTTCGCGATTTTTATACATATTAGATATATTTCGGGACTTAATCGCGTGAATTATTTAAAGGTACGAACCTTTTATTTACCCGACGTTTCGATCGAATTGCACCGATCGTGGTCACGGGTCGACTAACTACGATCGATGACCGACCCGAGTTGACGTCACACCTTACAGTGCTCCAATATTGGAACATACCCAACACGTTGACACGTCAACTATGTGTGAGTAGATCGTACGACGGACGGGGAACTCCCAAATGGCCAAGGGGAGGGTACTTGAGAAGTACGATTAACCGTAATCGGATCTTTTCTTAATCTTTCTCTGCAACGTGGATTTCTGTCGTTCCGTAGGCATTAGAATATGCCTTGCTAATCAGAAGCCGAAGATAGAACAAAGTGGCGTGCAATTGGAGAGGCCTATGTCCAGCAGTGGACTGCAATAGGCTGATGATGATGATGATTGCTAATCTTTGATAAGTTATATTATTGGTTACGAGAAAGTAGTAAATATACTCCCTCAGGCTGAGTTCTAAAGAGCGTAGGTTAAACATGACCCTTGACTTTGTGGATATAATTTTCTAAGATTGTGCTCAGCTTGCCCTGTAACCAATAATTTCAACGGTCAGCATGTATACAATAATTGCATGTTTGAAAGATAGAAAAATAACTACAACTAGACCTCCTAATATTGCAGATACATTCACAACATCAAGCACACAAACTCAGGAACAGAACAAGCAGCAGTTGGAGAAATTAGTGCAGACATTCGTTGATATTGTCATTCAGGTATCATATATTATTTATTATTTTCCTCTAACAAACTTTATATACATAACACTAGCGGGACCGCGCAATTTCGTTTGTTCTTCGTCATTTTTCTACTGGTCGTATCGTGATGTTATATAGCCTATGACACGTATAAATAACATGGCTTTCTATTGGTAAAAGGTTTTTCAAAATCAGTTCATTAGATCCAGAGTTTACCCCCACAACCTCACAAACTTTAACTCTTTATAATATTAGTGTAGGTATGGGCTGTATGTTTAAGCGGCAGTAGCCTTGAAGTTAAAGGTATGAATCCCAGATAATATACCTAGTCCGGCCATAAGTTCTGTTACAAATGAAAATGTATTTTTTTTATGAAGTTTATTATTATTTATTATATTACTAGCGACCCGCTCCGGCTTCGCACGGGTATAAAATATATGAATGTTATTATACATATAAATCTTCCTCTTTAATCATTCTATCTATTAAAAAAACCGCATCGAAATCCGTTGCGTAGTTTTAAAGATTTGAGCATACATAGGGAAATAGGGACAGAGAAAGCGACTTTGTTTTATACTGTGTAGTGATTTGTTTATATTTATTTTATTATAAATTACTAAAACTTTACATATTTATTAAACAACAGCGAATTGTTTATTACAATGTCATCAATATTTTCTTATGACGTTATCACGTAAAATGATCGGCCGTAAACCGATTTTACAGAGAACCACTTATAGTTCGTAAAATATAGCTTGATACCTGTGACTTTAGAGACTACGTTTAAAAGACTGCTACAATAAATTTGTTGTTGGAAAAGTTTTAATTTTTTAAATATTAATAAGACATTTGTATAGAAATCTAGAACACTTTTTTCAAATAGAACTTGTTATCAAGGAGATACTAGTATAAACAAAGGTAATTTAAAATATTTATTATATTTTATTATTTATATTTTTTTGTTAGCTTACTTCGTAAACTCTTTTCGCAGCCTGGTAGGGATGTGTAATCGACTGGCCAGCGAATATCGATAAAATAAATGTATGACAATTACATTAATATAAATTGTATAAATGATTATATCTAATCGTTTTTTCACAACGAATTCGTATTTTTTTAGTCTTGCAATACCTACTGCTTTCGCATGCAGCGATCAAGCGGGCGCCATCTTTTTTGAGTCAGTACGAGTGCCCACGCCTTGTATACGCTACCGCTACGTGATTAATATTGTTTTGTCGTTATTACTGTTGCTTTGTTAAGTTTTGTTGTTATTTCTAGTTATTTGTTTTTTTTTGCACCACAATGCCGAAAAGACAACATATGCGATCAAGAATTAATTATTAATCTACAGGACTGCTCCAGTGATGAATCAGAATTCGACTTGGAAGTTGATCTCGGCTGTACACCATTTGACAATTAAACTTTTAAATACCTTCAAATTCATCTTTCATTTCCTTTTTTCTTTCTTTCAATATCGTTAAAATGTATTTTTTTTAATAAACTCATTCCATATAAATATCGATAAAATACGAAAGACGTCCCATACCTATTACATGTCATTCTGACAAACGTCACAGGTATCAAGCTATATTTTACGAACTATAGTTTATAATAACAGTTTTAATTAAACAACGTTTTCCAAAAATCAAACCTAGCTAGATCGATTCATCGCCCCCGAAACCCCCTACATACCACATTTAATAAAAATCGTTTGAACCGTTGCGATTGAGATTTAAATACATACAATAATTGCTCGTTTAACGGTTAATTGACGCGATTTTATACTTCCAGATAAAATCAGTGACATCAGAGAACCAGTCAGCACTGGTCCAATCTAGTTCATCGCACCGCTCGTCGCTGCACAACGCTGTGTCTGCTCACAGCGCGGCCGTGCAGACCTCGTTGGGGGACTTCGTGCAAAGCTTCAGCAAGTGCGTGGAACTTGCACGGGGAGTCGATGTCACTGGGAATGTTGGCAACTTCGTGCAACAATGGGTGAGTAGTTTACAACATTTGTAGCTAGATGGGATTCTTTTAGAAGTTATGTTTCGTGTACATGTTCTGAAATAGAATGTGGATGTTTTTCACATTTATAAAATGTAAAAGTTTGTATAAAACTTAAAAAAAAAAATGTGTGGCACTCGGGGACTGCCGCGGTAAAGCTATTGCATAGCATTTTTTATCAACTTATGCAATTATAATTATTTATTTATTTTTTATTTATGCAACATTTTTTTTTATTCATTACATTTCGGAGCAGCTTGTCTCGATCCGTGTTTCGCTTCGTACAGTTGTACCATATACATATACGTTAAGCGAACGCTCGGCCGAGCTACATGGTAGGCGGAGTGGGGGGTGTTAGGTTTTATTTTCGTTACGGAATTTCTTGATTCGGTCACCGTGCTCAAAGCCGCGATAAAAGCTATGCAATAGCTTAAAAATACATCTAACCGACTTCAATCACAGTTACAGTACACCAGAGGCGAGGGGTTAACATTATTCAGAGGTAACTTACAAAAATATATCTTGCTGGTTATGGTTCTTTGTACCTATAATACTAAGGAACTACAATCCAAAGGGAAACCGAAAGTAATGGTGTTATAAGGACCCTTCGCCACTGCAGTACAGTTGGATCAACGCAACTTGACCGGATTGAAGTTAGGTTCTTATCACTTTCGCGCATGTCATAGAGATGCGACCCTAAAATTACTTACGAAAACGATTAATTATGTTTAATCGTTTAAAAATACAAACAAAATTTTAATTCAACAATATAAAAATACTATTTAAATGAGTTCATAAAAGTTTAAATTTAGAATAGTTACAGTAAATACTAAAGAAACTTTGAAAAACAATTTCTTTACGAAAATAATCACAAAAACATGAACTAGTAATACTAATTATGACAATGTAATGCGTAATCACATCTCTAAATCTCTTAGATTAGTTCCCGCCCCCCGCTTCCTGTCACCATTTTCTTCCAAAAAACGCATCTGCGCAACCACTTGTCGCCTACTTCAGTCCGGCCTAGTTACGTTGATCCTACTGTACACTATATTATGGTCACTACACTAACTCAAAAGGTTTGATCCTTTTCAGTCTTCCCACTATGTCTGTGTTGTCGAGGAGCTGGATAGCCTCAATATTCACATGGTGATGAAGTCGGTGTTCATGACTTCCGGTTTTTTTTTTTTCAATTTAAGATCCCGATGGAGATGGTCCATTCTAATATACCAGGGGGTCAATTCACGTATTTAAAGCATTGCAGTTGCAGTTAAGTTTCGATTGAAATGGCCATATTTGTATTCTTGTAACTTTGGGATCGATCTCAAATACGGTTGCGTCAAGTATGCGTCTCGAGAACGCAACAACGACATTCTAGTACGGCGCGCAAGCGTTTTTAAGATCGATCCTAAAGTTACATGAATACGAAAATGGCCAATTTAATCGAAACTTAACTGCAACTGCACTGCTTTAAGAACGGGAATCGACCCGTAGGGCGCGTTTACGATGCCAATAAATACTTTATTTTGGAAGAGAGAATCCAATTGAAAGCGTCAGGCATCTGACATTTGCTAAACTAGCTCCTATTTTCAGCATTCGATTGCTTAAAATAGTGTAATGATATATTTTTCTGTTTGTATTGTTTTGATGAAATATATGCGTTTTTCTTTATTTTATTATAATTGTCCCTCAGTATACGGGAGCCACAGCCCGTGTGTCGTCCCTGCAGCGCGCACACAGCGGGTTCTCCCGCCGCGCGCACACCCAGCGCCACAGGACACTGGACACCCACCGGCGACACCGCGACACACGACACAGACACGTAGAGAAGAGAGCTAGCAAGATACAAGCTTGTATGACGGTAAGTAATTCAGGAATCTTGCTCGACAAGTATTTTCGACCTATATTTATGCAAAGCCAAGCAATTAGATTATGTTGATTATAATAATAAATGTTGATAAACTTTCGCGATTTGTACACATTATGAAAATATATATATTACGGGTCTTAATCGCGTGAATAATTTAGGGTAAAATACCTTGTTTATTACCCGACGCTTCAACCGTATTGCAACGTTACCTTAAATTATTCACGCGATTAAGACCCGTATTATATATATTATCATAATATAACAATAAAATCTAGCCTAATCCTTTTTCCAAGTTTTAAACTCTATCAAATAACAAAATTGGTTAAATACTTTCAGAAATAAATGCAGAACAAATATTTTCCCATATAAAATTTAAATATACTTACAGGCTTTAATTGCGTGAATATTTTGAGATAAATACCTGCCAGACTATTCGTGATCACATTGCAATACGGTCGAAACCCGCAACCCGCGGAAATTGGTCTGCGTAAATTTCCCCGTTGTTAATTATTTCTCATTGCTGCTCCGCTCCTGTTGGTCGTAGCGTGATGTTATATGGCCTTCCTCGATAAATGGGCTATCCAACAGTAAAATAATTTTTCCATTCGTTTCAGTAGTTCCTGAGATTACCGCGTTCAAACAAACAAACTTTTCAGCTTTGTAATATTAGTATAGATTTGATCAAAACTCTTTTCCATTTTGACGATAATCTGCTATTCATCTCCCGAAGCCAGTAGCGCATGCTTTTTAAAATATAAATGCAATAATACTCTTATATTTTTAGGAAATGCAAGAAGAATCAGCTCGTTTACAACAAAGGTTAACAAACCAGCTATCAGAAATCGAAACAGAACGACAAGACACAGAACTACGCCTTCAAGATTGGATGGAAGAAGAAAGGAAACTTCTAGAAGAAAGACTCGCTAAACACGTAGCTAATGAAAAAAACGCTTTAGAAATAAGACTGGCGAAGAAAATCGAAGAAGTAGAGGAACAAAAGAAACTTCTAGAAGAGAGAATGAATCGTTATAAGGAGTTGTATAATATTGAGTTGGAGGCTGATAAAGAGGAGTTAGAACTGGCGGAGGAAGATTTGCAAGAGTGTGTCAGTTGTAACGAAGAGAGTGCTAAGGATATGAAGAAGTTTGAGAAGGAGTTTGAAGAAGGTAAATACATTGTTATTATAGAATTTTATTAGCTTTGGTAGCCTGACCACGGCTGTTGCAATACGGTCGAAACTTCGGGCCATATAACAATGGTATTTAGCCTTAAAATAAAACTAGCTGACCCGCGCAACTTTGTTTGCGTAAATTGTCCCAGTTTTTGCAACATTTTTCATCGCTGCTCCGTTCCCATTGGTCGTAGCGTGATGTTATATAGCCTAAGTCGATATATGGGCTATTCAACAAAAATTCAATTCGGACCAGTATTTCCCGTAGTTTCACGATTTGAGAGGTGACTTAATGTGCCTTATTCATTGTCAATTATCGATGATGATTCATGACTGTGGAGATTGTTACCACAGTCGGTCAATAGATAGAGAGCGTTTTTTTTTTACAAAATGTTACTTGTCTCCGTACACGTTAAGTCGTCGATCCTGCGTATAATGTATAATATGTATTATTTTCAGGCACTGAATCTATAAACGTGGACTTGGAAGTGTTTAGTAAGAATGTAGTAGATGTTGTGGAACATCTCAACCATCAGATGATGCAAGCGCTGGACCAGGCGAAGTCGCAGATTGAAGTACGTATCTTATAAGCTGTAGTTAGTTTTTACACGAAAGGACACAATAACAGGGTAGATGACTATCAAGTCAAATCAGTTTCTTTTAATGAAACGTCAAAATGATGCGCCCCTTACTAATTTATATGAAATACAAATCAATGACGTCATTCTTTCGTATGATCAAATCATATCATTTTAATGTTTATAAAATCAAGACCACATCAAATTGTGGAGAAACATTGTCTTTCAGAACATTTTGCAAATGCTATTTTCTGAATAGTGTAAAATAATTGATTGTTATTGTAGTCATCTACCAAATGTAAAATGATTTCATGTAGGGTAGTAAAATGCACGAGTGCGGGCGGATGGTTGAGAGATTGAACAACTGACTGCTCGAGCAGAGCTGCTCGACAATGGTGACATGCTGATCGGTCCTTTCCGTGTCCGATCTCACATTAATTTTACAGCGTGATTTGTAATATACGAATAACCTCCCGCCCGTGGCTTCATAACTTTGCAATAATATCAGTTTTTGAAAATTTTTAATATGTCTGCCCCGGCTTCGAACGGGTGTCGTATTGTAGTTTCTGATATCTTGAGTTACATTATTGCAATTTTCGTAGGGATCTCTATTTTTAGAAACGTACTTAAGTAAATTCCGTGTAAACAAAAAGAGATACAGATATTAAAGACCATAGACCGTTCCAACTGCCGGCGAGTACTCGCGCTATACTGCATCTCTTTTGTTTACACAGACAGGATCTACAACATACATCTATTGTACGTTTCTTGAGCGATAAAATCGCTACTCGCTTATCGCAGGTGGTGAGACAGGTGTCTAAGCTTTGTTTGATATAGATCCGCGCAACTTCGTATGGGTACATTTTCACTGATTTTGCAACATTTTTCATTACTGGTCCGCTCTTATTGGTCTTAGCGTGATGATATGTAGCCTTCCTCGATAAATGGGCTATTCAACAGTGAAAGATTTTTTCAATTCGGACCCGTAGTTCCTGAGATTGCCGCATTTAAACCAACTCTTCAGCTTTATAATATTAGTATATATTAAAGTAGCTGGAGCGCAGGAGACATTACAAACATAAAAAATCAAGGACACAATGTACACTCAGATTCGGAACAGACATGTGGGAATCGAACCCACTATCTCTCCCACTAAGAGGCATTTTGTCGTTAATAGTTTGATTGGGTTGAGCTGTAGTCGCCTGAATAAACTATCGGCAATGTGCGCGGGTGGAAGAGCTATTGTTAGTTTAAAGAAACTAGTAAAAGACTATCAAATACTTTAGTCAGCTCATACCAAATCGGTGTGTAATGTGCGCACTTCCATATATGTACATACTGATGAACAGACAGACTAAACTATCGGCTGATGAAAAGCTTATAGTCTGCGGGGTTCTAAGTCCCAGAGCAAAGAAATACACTTCACCTTATCAGTTGCACTTCAAGCATTGTTTTATATTGTTATAAGAATAAGAATCATTTATTTGTTCAAATATGGGTGTACAATGTTGTTGTTACATAAAGTGCTAGCCATATTTTACCATAACAGGCATACAAATATTTGTTTATAATTATAATTTATTATGGATACAATTAATAAAAATTCTAATTATTACATTTGAATTCATAACTATCGTAACTATATTATTATTAAACTTATTAATATTTTTAAATTATTATTATATGGAAAATAAATAAAAATAAGTTAAAATGTCACAAAATAATTCAAAAAATCTAAAATAATCAAAAAAATAACAGTTATACAAATAGAATAATAATAATTGATCATAATTCAAAATGTTACCGAATATTAAAAATCTAATAAAATTGTCAGAAATAGAATCTATAATGTATCATTCAAAAAACTATTTACATCATAATAACATTTAGCAGCCAATATTTGCTTTAAGTTTTTCTTAATTATTGTTAGGTTTAACTCTTATATCTTTGGGTATTTTATTATAAATGATAGGACCCATACAAAATACACTTTCTCATTAAATATGTTTTAGCTGCCTTTTACCTTAATCTTGTGCCATCTCTGCGATTTCTGATCACAGTATCAGATAGTCGCGGAAACAACTGTGGGTTACTTTTCACGAATAGTGCCAGCTCCAATATATATAAATTATTATAAAATATGATATATTGTAAATTTTCAGCAAGAAGTATCGACAGTGATAGCTCAAGACGAGAGTTCGTGTCGACAGTTCGTAGAAGCCATTGACGAGACGCTAGCTAACGTTATTGACACCACCAAACATCTGATGGATCAACTTATTGACAAAATTGAGGTAAATATATTTTACTGTGCCATTTTTAATATTAGACTGGCCTGTTGGTCTTGTGGTTAGTGATCCTGACTGCTAAGCCGGATGTCGTGGGTTCGATTCCCACTCAGGATAAACCTTGTGTGATGAGCAAGATGGTTTATTCTGTGTCTGGGTGTAATTTATCTATAATATGTATGTATTTATGTTGTGTTTGTCAATTGTATGGTTGCCATAGTACAGGTTCTGCCTAGTTTGGGATCTGATGGCGCTATATGAGTTGTTCCAAGATATTATACAATAAGGCCATACTAGCTGATCCACGTTTATATAATTAATATGTAAAACTTATAATATAAAAACAATTTTTTGAATGTATAAAAATTTAATTTAAAAAAGGCTTAAATCTATTGGATTGACAAAAAAAATGAGAGATCCCTACGAAAATTACAATATTGTAACTCAAGGTATAATAAACTACGATATGACACCCGTGCGAAGCCAGGAATAACAGTATACTGGTTTGCATTCAGTTTTGATAGCAACCAGTAAAGCTAACTATAAAGGAACTCCCTCTGGCGCGTTGGGGGTGTGTCCGACTGCTACGCAAGAGGTCGTGGGTTCGATTCCCACACGGGACACCACTTTGTGTGATCCACAAATTGTTCTGAGTCTGGGTGTACTTTGGTCCGTGACTCGTATGTTTGTAAAGTCCCCCGCGACACAGGGCTGGTACTCTACTGCGGAAGTCGTCTTTGATTTAAAAAAAAAAGATTTGCTTTCTTTCTTTTCTTAATGGTTTACCTTATTCCACAGACAACCAACGCAGTAGCAGCTGACCAACTAACCTCGCTATCATCATCCACATCTCAGCTCATTTCGCTGTCCCACTCGCACCACTCACAACACACATCTCACAGTGAGGACACGCGCTCACAAGTGTCTGCTATACAAGAACAATTAGTAGATGCGGTGGACAAACTTGCTGGCTTGGAAGGGAGATATCTTAGTCAAGAGTACAAGGTTTATTCTCCTACTGGTAAGTTATTATTCTATTAAAAAAAAACTTTATGACCTATTGTTATACCTACCATTTGTACAAAGAAAATATTAAAATTGGTCAAGCTGTCTCGGAGGAGACTGGCCATAAACACCATGGCATGACATTTTTATGTCTTAAATACCTTTGAACGAGCAATTCTTGTATATATATAACTATACTTATATTATAAAGCTGAAGAGTTTCTTCACTGATCCAAATTGAAAAAAATATTTTACTTTTGGATAGCCCATTTATTGAGGATTTAGGCTATAGGTATTTGATATCGATCCCAAAGTTACAAAAATACAAAAATGGGCGTTTTATTCGAAACTTAACTGGAACTGAACTGCAACTGTACTGTTTTAAATGAATTGACCCGCAGATCTTTGTCTAATAAGGATTGTGGGCACTGAATGTCACAGACACTCACTTGTGACTCGATTAACGGCAAATCACACTGATCAACTCTGAAAGAGATCGTTACCGTATCGCTTTATTGTCCGTCCGTCCGTCCTTTCGCTATCTGTCCTTTAACGCGTGGAGGTATCGAGTTGAAATTAAAACCATATACTCAGATCTTCAGTCCCTTGAAGCTGTAAAAATAATCAAATTTCTAAGTTAAGGTAAAAAAAGATACGACCGTTTATGCCGCAAAAAACCCGGATTCCTGAACTATTTAGAATATGTACATACAAGTTTGTACGAAACCCTTGGTGGATGAGTCCGTCTCGCATTTGTCTGGGTTTTTTATAAATGTAATATGATATGTTTTCAGGCAAGACCCCGTCCCGCACGGAGTACAGGTACCCCCGCCTCCTGGCGGCCACGTCCCCGCACGACAGGATCCTCGCCAGGTTCAGGGCTATGAGACAGAACAGTGATGAGGTAAGTAACCGATTACAATCTGTGTTATCTATGTGTCTGTCATTAGTGACCGGCATAGGTAGTGCCATTCAGCGGGATTCGTTAATCTTGGCATAACGTGTACGTATCACCTCATCTTTAAACCCCAGGATTGTAAGATTTACCTTTGTCTGATGTCACCAATATATAATTGCCAAACTCGTACACTAAAATGTTCATATTTTAGCTAGAGATTTAGAGCTATTCAAATAAAAGAAAGAATATCTGTTACATAAAAAACTTTCAAATGATTTAACAGTAAACATTCTAACACAAACATAGTTTTTAAACTATTATTATTGACGATTCGATATTTTAAAATCCCAAGGTAAGTCCATGTTAATATAACATTTGAGGTTATTGACGAAATTTGGGAAACGTTGGGAAATGGGTTGAGACTTCTCTGACAGCGAATATGGGCTGTAGTTCCCCACACTAACCCAGTACAGATTGAAGGATATCACATGTTTCTGAAACATATCTGCCAATTTTTTCAAGATGTTTTTCCTTTAACCCATTTTGAGCAGTCATTATTAAACAACCCAAACAAATTTCACATTTTTATACTTCATGTACATTATTCCAGGACTGTATAATGATAGAATCAGCCCCGTCCCCCCCACAAGCGAGTGACTCGGAGAGCTCAGTATCAGAAGATTCAAGCGTGTTCCTGGCGCCGTCCCCACCGCTCGCTCCGCTCAACCGCTCCAGCAACAGTAAGATCATCAAGAGTACCTCGGAGACTGACATCTATGCTATGAAGAAGGTAATATATGTACGTAATTATTAAAAAAAAAGAGTGGTTATAGAATTTTATAAGCTACGGGTCTTAATCACCTAAATATTTTATTTTAAAGCAGACCTTTGTTTATTGCCTGCCGTTTCGACCGTATTGCAACGACCGTGGTCACGGGTAGACTAGTCTTCTCGTCTTACTCTACCCATGACCACTGCCGTTGCATTACGTAGCTTATAAAATTCTATAATGTGTACAAATCGCGAAAGTTTACGAACATATAAAGAGGGTGGTCTTTTATAGACACCCGTCTTGAGGGCTCCTCCATACCCTGCCATTTCTTTTTATCTCCTGCCTTGTTCATCCTTTCTTTACCTGCGATTTTTTCCAATTCATTTTCCCATCTTTCCATCGGCCATTCATTCATCATTTTCCTAGCTTTCCATCGGTCATTCATTCATCATTTTCCCATCTTTCCATCGCTCATTCATTTATCATTTTTCCATCTTTCTATCGGCCATTCATTCATCATTTTACCACCTTTCCATCGGCCATTCATTCATCATTTTCCCATCTTTCCATCGGTCATTCATTCATCATTTTGCCATCTTTCCATCGGCCATTCATTCATCATTTTCCCATCTTTCCATCGATCATTCATTCATCATTTTCCCATCTTTCCATCGGTCATTCATTCATCATTTTCCCATCTTTCCATCGGTCATTCATTCATCATTTTCCCATCTTTCCATCGGTCATTCATTCATCATTTTCCTATCTTTCCATCGGTCATTCATTCATCATTTTCCCATCTTTCCATCGGTCATTCATTCATCATTTTCCCATCTTTCCATCGGTCATTCATTCATCATTTTCCCATCTTTCCATCGGTCATTCATTCATCATTTATCATCTTTCCATCGGTCATTCATTCATCATTTTCCCATCTTTCCATCGGTCATTCATTCATCATTTTCCCAGCTTTCCATCGGTCATTCATTCATCATTTTCCCAGCTTTCCATCGGTCATTCATTCATCATTTTCCCATCTTTCCATCGGTCATTCATTCATCATTTTCCCAGCTTTCCATCGGTCATTCATTCATCATTTTCCCAGCTTTCCACCGGTCATGCATTTATCATTTTCCCATCTTTCCATCGGTCATTCATTCATCATTTTCCCATATTTCTTAGCTACCAGTAGGTATGAATATACTACAATTACTATAATAAAAATATCTTTTTCTTTTACAGCATAACGAACATAGCAAAGAGAACTCCGACCGCTCTGTTCCAAGCAAGAAACCATCCAAACTTCCAGCGCCTGCGTCACACAAAAAACCGTTAGTAGAACGAAATATGAACTGACAATGATTACATTTTAGTAAATAGTGTCCGGTACCTTTGGGATATAGCGTGAAGATATTGTGTTCTAGTATTTCAATGAGGAAACTAACAAAATTGTTCATTAAAGAAATCTTTAGAGGACTCGATGCAGAGGATTTTATATGCTTATGAAGTTGAAATAAGATTCATATTCTAATGCTACTCGTAAAAGAAATCAAAGCTAAAGATTTTATATCCTTTTCAATTGGTTTATTGTACACATTTCAATGCGAAGCATTGTAATGATGTCTATGAGAAATTCTCGAATATAAATCCTAATTCGATAGAATAAGTGATATATTCATTGATGATTAATTGCCGCCTGTGTCTGTTTTGTGATTGATGATTCTATGATCCTGTTTTTAGATTGCGCGTAGTTTTCGGAAGTACACATCCTCTATATGAAAATAAACAATTGGTTTTTTGACGTATATAATATGCATAATGTCGGGCATGTGTTCCATATGCAAAATACCAAATGAGGTGTCAATAAAAGCCGATCCCGCCAAATTAAAATAAACAAAGAGATTGGTCGTGAAACAGCCTAATCATTTTTATAGTAAAGTAGATCCGATTCGTCCGTTATAACATTTTATCGCTTTCATGAATCAAACAGAACTGTTTACAATATTACGGTTCATAATAATAGTTTTGCTTTGGTAAAATAAACCAGATCTTTCACAATTCGATGATTGGACATCGACAGATTATAAAACAGCGAACATAGAATGTCGCGAGAACGATTTCAGTGACGATGTTCACAATCATACTGTGACGTAATATACACAGTCGGCAGGTGAATTAATCGTCAATTAGATTTTGTAACAAACCTCATTGTGTAATTCTCACCGAATATGTTTCGTTTGTATTTAAAAAATATAATATTATATTGACTATATATTATTGCTAGAATGTATTCAACTTATTTAGGCTTATGTTTGATATAATATAGAAAAAAATATCATTATTTTATTGTTTATAATCTTACTTCAATTAGTCAACTAAATTTTGAATTATAGATTAACTATTAATTAGTATTTTGCATACTTTAAATCTAAATACCTGTTTGTTTTCATCTCATATGCGTTATAATTAGTATATACAGCGTGATTGCCACAATACTAATAATCTACCGCTCGTGGCTTTTTTTTTTACATTACACCCTTATAACTTTGATAGACTTTCACGATCCGAACGGCCGTGGTCACGGGTGGAGTCTACCAGTAACCACGGCCGTTGCAATACGATCTAAACGTCGGGCAATAGTCAATGTATTTTACCTTAAATTGTTCACGCGATTAAGACCCGTAATATATATATTTTCATAACCCTATAACTTTGTAATATCAATTTAAATATATATATATATATATATATATATTAACCCTGAACCGCCTACCACCTACTTTTGTCACACAACATATACCACACGTCTGTGAGACCCCGGAGTAAAATCATTGCTTCTTGTCAGGTTTAAGGCCTACACTTCATAATGAACCACGATTTTACTCCAATAAAATATATTAGAATATTGAAAACGCGTGAAATATTTAAAGGTACGAACCTTTTATTTACCCGACGTTTCGATCGAATTACACCGTCGTGGTCACGGGTCGACCTAGCAGCTTAGCGGTGTCTCCGTGAGGCGCAGGATTTTTCAACTACCCTCGCCTGTTCATGATAATTTTGATAAATTTTACTGTCGGTACTTCACTAACTCCTCCATTAAAATAGTCTGTAGGTGGTTATGAGCATAACTTCAAAAACAGGTGGTAGGTGGTTAAGGGTTAATATATTAAAAAAAATCAAAACTGATATTACAATGTTTGTTTAGTGTAACGTAAAGAACGTGCCACGAGCGTGAGGTCATTAGTATATTACAAATTACCCTGTAGATGATTATTCCAATGAATATACGGGTATGTGATGTTATATACAATGGATTTTAAATAAACCGTAATCATTTAAATACGTAATTATCATGTTATAATCATGCAAAGACAAAGTTAGAATTAAAATAAGTACGGTAAGTTATAGACTAGGTGCTCGAACACATTTGAATAACTTTCAGTTAATTTCATTGATTTAATAAGTTTTAAAGATTTATTAAACTATACGTTCTTATTAAGTTATCTACCAATTAGTTCATAATAACTCATATTATAACCACAAAGTTTGAAGAAAACGCACTAATATGTAACTTAGAAAAACATTTAAAAAAATTTGCTACATATTTTGTGTTATTATTAATTTCAATTACTACTAAGATTTATAATTATTGCTACATTGTATTATTTTAGATAATTATATTATTATTTTAGTTTAAACGATAAAGTATCATTGGATTATTCCATCGATAAATTGTATCGAAAAACATTTGTATTGGTTTGCAACGATTTGGGTATTCTATTTCACCTAATTGCATAGGATTTATTTAGGTGTATTTTATTTAAATAGACATAATTTCTTTTGTTCACTTGGGGCTATACATAAGAACTGCAAAAGCCTAGAGCCCCTATGCCTACTGTATATCTATCCTACCTTGTGAGCAAGGGTTTGTTTAATCCTTATAATACACTAGCTTCCCTAGTACAGTTGGATCAACGTAACTCGGTTGGATTGAAGTCAGGTTCATATCACTTTCGCACATGTTATAGAGATGCGACCCTAAAATTACTTACGAAAACGATTTAATCAATTAAAAGTAATAACAAAATTTTTAATTTAACAAAATAAAAACACCATTTAGTTAAATTTAGAACAGTTACAGTAAATACTAAAGAAAGTTTGAAAAACATTCTTTACGAAAAAAATCACAATAAACATTGCATCTCTAATTCTCTCCCCCCCCCCCCCCCTCTTTCCGTCACCATTTACTTCCAAAAATGCATCTGCGCAACCACTTGTCGCCTACTTCAATCCGGCCAACTGACGTTGATCCAACTGTGAGCATAAGCCTATATTTTTGAAGGTTTGCATCCACTATACACATTCAACGCTTGCGTGTATGTTACTCAGTATTTATAAGTAAATAATTTTGTTTTAAAAACCTCTGTCTATCCGCTTTATCGTAAGAGTGTATGGCTTAAATAAATTGTAATTTACGATATGTAGTTTTTATTTCGTATAAATATCCTAGCTTTGGCCCACATCTCGGCCCAAAACTATCCTCCTATGTCCTTCCCCGGTACTCAAACTATCTTCATACCAAATTTTATCTAAATCGGTTTTGCTGTTTCGGCGTGATACGACAGTCAAACAGAGTTACTTTCAGATATGTATATTATATGTTATGATATATTAAAACCGTAGCTACAGCTTAAGATCAACAACGTGTGCCGGTAGAGGTGAAAACTTAAACATTAATTGTGCATTTTTGAATATTTTGGAATGGTTAGGGATTTTTTTTTTAATATACAATTTTATTCTTGGTATAGTGCAAACCTGAAAGTAGTTAGCTCAGAATCAGTAATACATTCCAATGAGGTGGTTTTTGAACCATTTTATATTTTTCGATGACCTAATAAAATTAATCGAAAAATATAATTATTCATTCTAACAGTCCAAATCCTGTTAACAATATGATGTGAAATGTAGACGAGAGGCAAATGCCAGTGAGTGCCGGACGTTTGCCGAGACGCGGTCTGCTCTTTTAACCCAACTGTTGTCGGTTCTTCGGCTAATATGAGCTTTTGTGAGTTTGGAACAGAAACACTGTGGTAATGCATGGTCGCATGTGTGTGCTGTCAATGAGAAGGCGTTGTCTGGTAGGTTTTGGCGAATAGCAAAAGGAACATAACAGGTTTTATTAAGGTTAGGGTGACTAGGTTGGAGTTAAGTCAATTTGTAATTACAATTTTTAACACTGTTTCATGTAGGTCCGCAAACAAAGCACTGATTAAAGACTAGTCTTAAGGCATTGTGGGATCGACGATGAGAAGACTTGACGTAACTTCCCAAATGCTGCCCAACCGAATTCTCCTGTTCACCTCCTCCTCGAAGTTGTTTCTCCCTAACTGCAATGACTGCCCGAGGTACACATATTTTTGAACAACTTCGAGAACAGCGCCGTGCACTGCTGTCGGTTCCGGTAGTACATGTTCATTGAACATGACTTTGGTTTTATCCAAGTTCATCCGTATGCCGATACGTACAGAGGAGTCAGCCAGGTCATTCAGCATCTGTTGAAGGTCCTGCAGCGTTTCTGCCATGATGACGATGTCATCTGCAAATCGCAGGTGAGAGATGTATTCACCATTGACGTTGATGCCCCGCCCTTTCCAGTGCAGCGTCTTGAACATATCCTCCATTGCATTTGTGACCTGTGAGTTTTGGGGAAATAACGTCCCCTTGCCTCACTCCTCGATGCAATGGTATAGGTTTGGTTTGCTGATTCTGTGTTTGGACGGACATGGTGGCGGCTTCGTACAGACATCTCATCACTTGGATATATCGCCAATCTACTTGGCATCGACTTCTCCACTTGCTGTGGTTAGCTTCGTCAGGTGGCTTCTTCCAAGAGATTGTACGAACACTTTTGACCCCCAGATCTGCTCGATCGCTCTTTTAATCGAAAGAGTGTTGGAGCGCCGAAGGTCGTGTCGTATAAGCTTATTGATCTCTTGGTTTAGAGCGCGCTTTTCCGACGAAGTGACGAGTGACGTGTTTTTTTACGTCGTTTCTTCATTAGCCCATAAGTCTTTTCCGAAAGCTTTGACTTCTTGCCCCTACGCTGCATTCCACAAAATCTCGTACCTTCTTCCCTAAGTATCCGAACCACATTTACCAGCTTCTGGTGTACGTCTGTTGTGGTTTCCATGGCAGCAAATCGGTTATCCAGGTTTGACTGGAACGTTTCGGATCCTGTCATGGTTTGGTGCAAAGTAGGTCGGAGCCTGGATCTCATCAGACGGGCACATTCCGCCTAGAAGTCAATATTCAGGGAGCCCCGGACAAGTCGGTGATCACTACCGGTATTAAACCTGTTGATCACGGAGACGTCTCTGAATATATGCTTATTGTCCGTCATGATGAAGTCGATTTCATTTTTTGTCATAGTGTCGGGGCTTTGCCACGTCCACTTTCTTTGGGCTGTTTCTTGAAAAAAGAGTTCATAAAGAAGAGTTCCGAACTCTTCTTTATGAAACTTTAGCGTTGAAGTCCCCCATAACAAAGTTGTAGTGGGTCTTAACGGTGAAGTGGAGGGCCCTCGATATGTCACTTCGTCGTATGGACGTGCCGAGGTCGGTGCGTACACTTGTACTACCTTGAGGATATACCTACCTCTCGGTGAGCTTGATAATGAGGTGCGCTATCTTGTTAGACACGCTGGACATTTCCACAACGTTATCAGAAAGAGACTTATTTACCAGAAACCCAACACCACCTTGGGATTGTTGGTCTCCCTCGCGGAAGTACATAAGGTGGCCCGACTCGAGGGTTATGGTGTCCTCCCCCTTTCTTCGGACTTCACATAACCCGAGGATAGGCCACACACACATTACATTAGCTTCTTTTTGAAACCAGATTTTCTAGATATTTAAAGAAAAAAAATGTTTTTTTTAGTGCACCCCCTTTGCCACACCCCGACCCTAGTTGATAATAAAATAAAACTAACCTCTAAATTCAATCGAATATTCGAGTCATAAACTGGGCTTAGAAAACTGTTTATGAGTTCAAATGCAAACCAATTAGTACTTACTATAAATTTCACTTGTTCCTGCTCCGGACTGTATTGTTTTTTTTATTTGTTTAGATGGATTCGGTAATATTCATAAAAGATTCTTTTTTCTGCACTTTGTACACAAAATTCATGAATTTTCGTATAAGTCTTTATGTATTTTAGTCGTATGTTATGGTTCCTGGCTCTGTATGTTACCACCTCATTTTTGATCAAAAATTTGTTTTCATTGAATTAGAGTTGGCCTCTGGGACCTATTGGCTACCGTTATATGCCATATTCATAACATTGTAAAAATATGGTCATAAATCGTGGCTACACCTATTTGTATAAATTATGGCCATAATTATTAATTATTGCCATATCAGAGTAGTGTTGCCGCAGCATTAATAGGTTCCTAAACCTACTAACGGCCGGTCTCTACGTAGGTATCGATGGATTTAGCTACTAGAGGTAGAATATAAAACATATTTTGTATGGAGCTTATGTCAAATATATACCTCTAGTAGCCAAATCCATCGATAGTTAGATTATTGAGACCGGCCATAAGCCGAACAAGTCTTGGTCGAAGAAGATGGTAACTGGTTGTGATAAGTAGGTCCTAATCTACTTACCTTAACCTTGTGTAACCATCTCTATATTATAATTTCCCCATTTTTCATCAGATTCTGGTACACTTATAAAAATATCGTTTTTTATTGTCTAGCTGCAAAGGTTCTGAGTTTATTTTTACCTGACTGATTTACGCGCGTATCTTTTATGTATGTATGTAATACTTCTTTATTACCTGATATCTCATAATCCACTGAACGGATTTAAACAATTAATACGTCGTTAGATTCGTCTTGATCGCCCAAGTGTAGTTGTTCAATACTGCAATATGAGTATCATTAAAGGGCTCAAATTTCAAAAAGATATAACATGATTATGACTGTAATACTAAACTAGTTAGTTAGCTACCATTCTTTTTTAAATTTTCAATACTTGACAATAGCTGAGATAAACGTTAGTAGTTATGTCGGTTACATTCTACAACCACTAAAAAGTATTAAATAAAAAAATATAAATAAAACATTCCCTACATAATTACATAATTTCATGCAGTCGGAGTCATTATTGAATCTCGATGAACTTAGTAAAGTGCCTCCGACTGCATGAACTTATATAATTATGTAGTTGATTTTGTTTCTATCTTTTTTGTGCAGGCGGGTTTTTTATTTTCATATATTTTTTAATGCCTAAATATTTAATTTTGGAACACTTCATTAGGAAGAAATTAGATTGGCAGGTCAATTTATGAGACATTTATCTTTGACAATCTAGAAGATTTTCTAGTTATTTGTCCGCATCATATCGTATAGCTTGTATAATGTATACTTTAGCGGCCTATATATTAGTTCTGACCATTTTTACACATAATACCTATGTACAACAGATAAAAAAGCACATTAGACATTTACATGAGCGAGGCCCAGTTTATCGACTTACAAGATAGATGGCGTTATCCTTTAGCGCTAAAACGCGATATGGTTTTGTTCCAACGGGAAATATAATTACCTTAAAATCTTTTAGGAGATCGTTTCACGTACCTACTGTTTTTAAACGGTTTTATTCAGCTCACCCCGTTTGTTTTAATTATTATTTATTCTTGGGTCAAATTTAGTAATTCAAATTTCACCCTCTTCCTGTCAACCGATTAATCTGAAATTTTGTATGCACTTTGGATTTTGGTGACAATACAATTATGTTTATTCATTATCATTATAAATTCAAGATGGCCGCCGCCACAAAATGGCGGATAATTTATGTTTTATTAATCCCATCAATATGGGTATCAAATGAAAGGGCTCAACAAGCAGAATACAATATACTATAAAAAATTGAAATCCAAGATGGCGGCCGCTACAAAATGGCGGATAACGTAGGTTTTATCAATCCCATCAATTTGGGTATCAAATGAAAGTGCTCAACCAGTAGAATACAATGTACTATATAAAATTAAAATCCAAGATGGCGGCCTCTACAAAATGGCGGATAACTTAGGTTTTATCAATCCCATCAACATGGGTACCTATCAAATGAAAGGTCTCAACAAGTAGAATACAATTTACTATGCAAAATTGAAATCTAAGATGGCCGCCGCTACCAAATGGCTGATAACAATTTTTTATCAATCCCACCAATATGGGTATCAAATAAAAGGGCTTGACAAGAAGAATACAGTGCACTATACAACCTCAATATTTAAGATGGGCGCAGCCACTAAATGGCGTATAATAATAAGATTTAAATTTAGAAATTGAATCTGTAATTTAGGTATCTGATTAATCCAGCCTGAATCCACCACCCAAGTCAAGATTTTGTATCGTGTTGAGGACTGTGTGGCGTTAGGGTGGCTAAAAATGATACGTCGTTAGCGGTACACCACCCAAGTTAAGGTGAAAGGTTAAAACGCGCCGAGAACTGTATGGCATTAGGGTGGATAAAAATGATATGTCGTTAGCGTTTTCCCCTCAAGACTCAGGCGCATCTTGTTGTACATAGCCTTGCCCCTTTATTGGACCTCTGGAGGGGTCGACCGTTAAAATGTCCATTACTCGTGGGAACAAAATGGTAAAAAAAATTATAAAAAATACAAACAAAATAGTTATCTATTTATTTACATGGAGTGTATAACTATTGGAATTTCCATGAGCAAGAAAATAGTAAGTAATTTCCTCACCGTCTGCGGGCCAACTGCCTAACGACGAATTAAACGATTCTTCTATCGCACATTGTCGATAATTTGTAGACAATTGACGTGCCCCACGGTTTTATTTTAGTCTAGTCTATGCATATGTTTATAATTCCCACGACTGTATCTATTTTATTACATTTATTTTATTATCTGTATTATCTATCTATACCTATTTTTTATAGTAGAGTAAGATCTTTGCAGGGACTATGTATAGAGGAGTTGGACTGCAATAAACTAACGGGCAAGAAACCTTGCAATAATGAAGCACTAAATGAATTAAACAGAATGCGAAATAAAAACTAAAAACTAGAAAATAAAAATAGGTTAAAAAACTTTTTAAGTTAAACGGTTTTATGTTAAACATACATTGCAATGTTTAAGATAAATGTACTAAAAACCAAAAAATAATAAAATAGATACGGTCGTGGGAATTATAAACATATGCATAGACTAGACTAAAATAAAACCGTGGGGCACGTCAATTGTCTACAAATTATCGACATAGTGTGCGATGGAAGAAACGTTTAATTCGTCGTTAGGCAGTTGGCCCGCAGACGGTGAGGAAATTACTTACTATTTTCTTGCTCATGAAAATTCCAATAGTTATACACTCCATGTAAATAAAAGAGATGTTTCAACTAGTTTATCGTTGGACATTCACACTGCTGGCTGGCGAGGAATCGTTTCACTGCTCGTAGTTTGTCTTTAATCGACAAAACATATGATAAAAGTACTACTCGCTCACCACTATGAAACCCTAAAACTCGCTTATAATCGAGCTTGCTAGCTTGTTTCCACATTCTAGCCCTACTTATCACACGTCCATCGTTGTCGGTTGAACAACTGCCTAATTATAGTGTAACATTACAAAACAAACATTTTAATCAACGATTGTAGACAATTGACGTGCCCCACGGTTTTATTTTAGTCTAGTCTATGCATATGTTTATAATTCCCTCGACTGTATCTATTTTATTATTTTTTGGTTTTTAGTACATTTATCTTAAACATTGCAATGTATGTTTAACATAAAACCGTTTAACTTAAAAAGTTTTTTTACCTATTTTTCTTCATCCACGACACGATTATGTTGTGTAATTTTTGACTTGTCCCTAGTGCCGGCTCGGGATAATTTGACTCAATTTATGCTTTCTCCAAAGTACATTTTTAGAGAGAAAAGAACTTACCCAAGTAATTTATTACCTACGAATTGTGTTACGAAATGTTGTATTGCCTTTCTTGCTGAGCTATCAATATGATTTTCACTTACTATACGGCATATAAATTTCACATCCCAATTCCGTGGAATTATAAATCTTGTGTAGGTATAAGTATCTTGATGTACGAGTATATGAGTGACGAGGTTCGTTGATAATTTAAAATAAGCAATATTATAGAGAGTATCACATTTCTAACTTTATGTTTGCGTATTACACTTAGTTTGGTAAGAAGTAATTTATTTCAGAATTGCGAAATAAAAAAATAGCATAATAATATTTTTAGAAAACTGCAAATAGATAACTGGGGCTAAAACAAACTTGCTTGTAAATAATGAGATCATCCTATTTTATAATAAAAAGGGGATGTCCAAAAAATAGTGGTTATAAAACACTGTCGGTGCGATTCACCGTTGATCAGACAGGCGATTAATATAAACGTCTTTGAATGCAGATCGTAGTATTATTCCTATCTATACTAATATTATAAAGCGGAAGCTTTTGTTTGTTTGTTTGTTTAAACGCGCTAATCTCAGGATCTACTGGTCCGATTTGAAAAAATCTTTTTTTGTTGGATAGCCCATTTATCGAGGAAGGCTATAGGCTATATAACATCGCGCTACGACTAATAGAAGCTGAGAAGCGACGAGAAATGTTTCAAAAACGGGGAAAAATTACGCATACGAAGTTGCGTGGGACAGCTAGTTTAATATAAAAGTGGATTTTATGTTGTTTTTATTTCACACTTAAGTACAACGTTATACCTACTTAATAATATGTTTTTCAATGAAATTGGTACGAAAATGTATATGTATATACTACCACAGATAATATAATACTATACTAGTAATACTACCGTGATTATTTTCACATACCCAACATCAAACATTCAGCTGGCCGGGGGGACACTGGACTAACAAAAAATTGCACTTTAGAGCTTAATATTTTACAAACGGATCTTTAAATCTAAAAATTGTCTTTACGACCCCTAAACATTTTTAAAAGACCTATCTATTGATATCTCACACGATGTGTAAATTACAGCCTTCTACCACTAACAGTCTCTTAGCTAAGCTGCACGGCAGCGGACACGGCGAAACTATCTGGTTCCGTTTTGCCATTTTGGCTACGGAACCCTAAAAAAATAATCTCCCAAATATATGTATGTGCATCAATTCAAAAAGACTGCACCAAATGGGATAATTCGTTTTTGTGTTTATTTGTTGAATTTATTGTTGTGTTTATTAATGTCATGCTCAGGACAAAGTTAGTATGAAATAAAGTTTTAAAAAATCTAAAGGAATAGCTAAAAAAATAAAAAAATCGGCGTTGGTAATTTTGTATGGGAATGAATGTTCAAGTTTAAAACATCGGTCATGTTCTTTTTATGAATTTACTAGCTGACCCTCGCAACTTCGTCTGCGTCAAATTAACCCGTTTTTGCAAAATAGGGGTAAATAAAATCAGGGTTGTAAGTATTTTTTAATCCGCTATCATAAAAAAATATTTTTTTTCTAAAAATTTAAAATAAAATTAGGGGTGGACTACCCTTAACATTTAGGGGGATGAAAAATAGATGTTGTCCGATTCTCAGACCTACCCAATATGCACACAAAATTTCATGAAAATCGGTCGAGCCGTTTCGGAGGAGTTAAATTACAAACACCGTGACACGAGAATTTTATATATTAGAGATAGTTATACAGAAAAAAAGTTCGTATTTTTAACAGGCTTCAAAACAGTATGTTATCAGCTTCTGGCCCCGGTTTAGCTACGGAAGTCTCGGGTTCGATTCCTGAGTCTGGATTCAAATTTTTCTATCTTTCAAAAATGCAATTATTGTATTAGTACCTATGTTATCAGTTCGATACGTGTTTAAACAATATTACTGGAATAGCAATTTTCACATATCATCATCAGCCTAACGCAGTCCACTGCTGAACATAGGCCTCTCCAATTGCACACCACTTTGTTTTATCTTCGGCTTCTCGCATCCAGCTCCTGCCAGCCGTTTTGCGTAAATCATCACTCCACCTGGCCTGCGGGCGTCCTACACTACGTTTGCCGAGACGCGGTCTCCACTCAAGAACTCGTTTACCCCAACGGTTTTCGGTTCTTCGGATAATATGGCCAGCCCACTGCCACTTCAGCTTGCTAATCCGGTGGGCTATGTCGATTACTTTGATTCTCTGCCGAATCACCTCATTTCTGATTTTGTCCCTAAGAGAAACTCCTAGCATAGCCCTTTCCATAGCCCGCTGAGCGACTTTGAACTTGTGGACCAGCCGTACCGTCAGTGTCCACGTTTCGGCTCCGTATGTCATTACACACATGATGATCTTTTAAAAATTAGCTATGCTAAGTAAAAAAAAAACCGGGCAAGAGCATGTCTTACCATGCTCAGTGTAGGGTTCCGCAGCTGTTACTACAAAGAAATGCACTGTATAATTATGATAAGCGTTAGAGTTACTTACTAATGCAGAATTTATCTAGTTATTTCAATACCTATTTATCAAAAGTACGGAAATCTATTTAGGTACAATATGTAACTCTATTTCCAGTTCAGTAGGTATTAAAATGTGATTTTGCTAACTAAGGTTTGATTTAATTTTCTTTTACGTCTGGTCTCAATAATCAAACTATCGATGGATTTGACTATTAGAGGTATATATTTGACATAAGCTCCATATAAAATATGTCAAAAATCTACCTCTATTAGCGAAATCCATCGATAAGTAGATTATTAAGACCGGCCGTTAGACATTAGGTATCTGAATTATACCTACCTAACGTGTATATAATTTTTGTACCTGGATTTTTATTAACGACGTTTTCAAAAAATGAAACCACCCAAAATCGACTTATCGTCCACGAAACCCCCTACATACAAAATTTCATGAAAATCGTTGGAGCCGTTGCAGAAATTTTGATTATATGTATACTAGGTGTAACAGAAGGGTGAGGTCATATTCAATGGTTGGTATGTGCCCATCATTTTATCAAAATCGGAGTACCCTAAAAAATTATTAATTAAAAAAAGTATGACTTAAAAAGTCCTATGCCATAATAAACCAATCGAATGTTGTACCAGGGGATGATATAATCCTTATGCCATACGCTTTTCACTACTGAATTTTGACAAAAATAATATGCTACAACTATGTAATAATACAACCAGCTATGGCACCATAGTAGGTGCAATACTGACAACGTAAACTATCTGCTGCTGAAATTGATGACACCTTTCTGTTACACCCTGTATACAAGGTTATTTTTAGTATCGTGCAAAGCTCAGACACCAACTAAATTTTTAATTCAAGAAATCATTTAAAAAAAGAATGTGTTTTTCAGAACAGTTGTGCAAATGCTATTTCCTGAATAGTGTGATATAATTTATTGTTATTGTAGTCATCATTTTTATACAACTTTATCTGTATGTACAAAGTATTTTTACATGATAAACGTGGAGCTGTTCTCTTAAAAAAATATCATATTTTAAATAATTAACAGTAATTTGACAACGACAATAAAAACATACAGTTTTTTTCTAACAACAAAAGTGTTGGTTCCTTTTTTTACGTATTTATAAAGAATTTAAATGCCCTCCTAATTAAACTGACAACAATTGGTTGGACAATTTAGGACATTTCTCTTTGACAATCTAGAAGATTTTCTAATTTTCCAGTTAATTACTGCTACCGCCATGTGTTTATTGTATTCTCTAATTGTCCATAAATTAGTTTTGACCATTTTTACACTTAATACAAATAATTTAACAGACAAAAAAAGCACTTAAAATAAACATTTACATGAGCGAGTCTCAGTTTGTCGAGTTACAAGATAGATGGCGTTGTCCTTTAGCGCTAAAACGCGATATGGTTTCGTTCCAACGAGAACTATAATTACTTACTTAAGTTACAGGTGAGTTCATTCGTCCTCATATAATTGTGAAATTTTTAACTATCCCCAGCGTTGACTTGGGATAATTTGTGTTATGACTCAATCTCAAATTGCGATAGTAATTTTTGAGAGAGAAAAGAACTTCTAGTCCAAGAGGGGAGCGCCAAAAACCGCAAGTACTTTTTTAAAGGCTGATTTTTCGATATTACGTCACATTAGTGGAGTAAAGAAATATCCTTTCGTTAGTCAACTACATTTGGATCTTGTTTCGAATTTTTTTAAGCAGGCGGATTTTTTATTTTTTAAATTTATATTTCTTATTTAATCCTTTTTAGTGGTTGTTAAAGCCTTTTTAATAACTAACTTTTAACGCAGCTATTGCTAAGTATTGAAAATAAAAAAGAGTGGTTGCTAACTAACTTTTTTAGTATCACCGTCATTATCATGTTATACCTTTTTGAAATACTTATGATGATGATGAGCCCTTTAGTTTGATACCCATAATGCAGTATTCCTAACTTTTTTGTGCACCTCTTTTTTGACATCTCACAGCCGCCATTTTTGTTTTTTCCAAACGTCACAATATCTAAGAACCAATATGAACACTTGGGCGGTCACGACGAATCTAACACCGTCATAATTGTATAAATCCGTTTAGTGGTATGAAAGATATGAGGTAATAAAGAGTATTACATACCTACATCATTACTCTAAGCAAAACATTGAGAAGTTTTTAAAATGCGTGGGGAGTCTTGAATTTACTGGTGTGTATCAAGAAACAGATCCAAATAATGCGTTTATTATTTTCCATGACACTTTCTTACTATTCTACGATTTGTGTTTCCCAAATATCAAAGTTAAAATATCCACCAAAGCAAAACCCAAGTGGATAAGTCGTGGTATTAGATTATGTTCTAAAAGGAAGCGCGATCTCCTATGGAAATACAGAAAATGGCCAACCAATGAAAACAAGCAACATTTTAAAGCTTTATCCGTTAGACTCAAGAAGGTCATACTAAGGACACAGAGAACACAAAATATTAATTATATACAATCTGCTATAAATAAGTGTAAAGCTACTTGGAAAGTAATTAATAAACACAAAACCAACTTTCCTAGCGAGTATATCGAACGGATTAAAATAAATAGCCAAGTTATAACTCATCCAAGCACAATTGCACAAGCCTTTAATAATTATTACGCAGATTTAGTTGAACCATTAATGGCCTCGAAGCACTACAAATCGACCATTGATAGTAAATTATCATCAATATTTATACAGCCTACCATACCACAAGACGTCCACCTAATTATTATGAATTTAAAAAATACAGTCAGCACAGGGTGCGACGGCATAAGTACTAAAATTATCAAACAGGTGTCAACAATAATCGCTCCTGTGTTAAGCACTTTAATCAATAACTGTATAGTAAACGGTATATTTCCAGAAAAACTAAAACTATCAGTTATCAAGCCCCTTTTTAAAAAAGATGACAGGGAAGACATGGCTTCGTATAGACCGATCGCCTTGCTATCAGTGTTTTCTAAGATCTTTAAAAAGGTTATATATAATAAAATAAGTAATTATTTTGAAATAAATAACTTGTTTACAGATAAACAAAAAGGATTTCGGAAGGACAAATGCATTGATATAGCTATATATGATTTTTTAAATAAAATTATTTCCAGAATGGACAAAAAACTGCCTGTCCAAGCATTGTATATGGACATGACTAAGGCATTTGATTATGTGGACCATAAAATAGTAATTGGTAAACTGAACTCCTATGGTATTCGAGGAAATTTGTCCAATTTGCTGGATTCATATTTAACCAATCGCCGACAAATTACAATAATAAATAAAATATGTATTAAAACCAAAACACAAGTTTCATATAAGTCGGATACCAGAAATATAACTTACGGAGTACCGCAGGGAAGTATACTTGGACCCCTCCTATTTATTATATATATTAACGATTTTCCTACATCCACACCATTCCCTATGATTATGTATGCTGATGACAGCACAGTTGTATTTAATAATGACAATCCTGCTATGATTGACACAGTGGTCAACAAAAACTTAACATCATTGATCAGTTGGTTAGAGATGCACAATCTTATAATTAATTTAGATAAAACCAATATCATGTATTTTAGTCAAACAGGCAACAAACCAAATATGGAAATAAAATATAAAAATACAAAAATTAATGACACTAATGTAATTAAATTTCTAGGCTTGCAAATTGAAAACAATCTAAAGTGGAACGCACAAATTGAAAAAGTGTGCAATAAAATAAATCAGTATGCATACGCGCTGTATATGCTTAACAAAACAGTTAATAAAGAGGCGATTCTAACTGCGTATCACGGACTAGTTGCTTCTTCTCTAAGATACGGGATAGTATTTTGGGGCAATGCTACTGGTAAAGACCTAGTTTTTAAGGCACAAAAACGTTGCATCAGAGCTATACGTAATATTTGCACAACTGATTATTCTTGCAAACCTCATTTTATTGAAATGAAAATACTTACGATGCCATCTATGTATATACTAGAAACAGCTTTGTTCGTTAAGCGAAATTGGGAAAAATTCTCAGAAGTAACAAGCAGTCGCAGATCTGACAAGTTACGCCTGGTTCCAGCAAAAACGGCATTGCTACACAAAAGTATATTTGCAATGGCACCAAAGATTTATAACAAACTACCGAAAACTATTAAATCTTCTGAAAACATTAAATTATTTAAAAGTAAATTACAATCATTATTAATAAATAAAGCATTTTATTCAGTAGATGAGTATTTAGCGGACAAAACCTTTTAGCGGCTTTAAATGTTGTTATTTCATATTTTATTTTATTTAATTTTAGTAGCTAGTTTTGACATTTTAATTTGATATGAAATAATTCGTGTATTTATAATTATTTCATTTTAATAACTATTAACATTATAATTTGATATTGAATCTATTATTGTTATTCTTGTATTTATATTTATTACTTTATTATTCATTTTAATAACTAGTTTTACATCATAATTTGACATTAATTTATTATTGTTATTCTTGTATTTATAATTAAGATTATTATTGATGATAAGTAATGGAGATATGTACGATAAAAATGATAAATAATTTGGTAACTGTAATGTGTGGAATAAACAATATACTTCTTTTTTTACCTATAATTTGTACACCACTCAATGTGGTAGGGCATAGTGTGCTATATAACATAATTTATAAGACCTGTAATTAACCTATGTTCCATGAATAAATGATGATTATGATTATGACATCTATACTAAAATTATAAAGCTGAAGAGTTTGTTTGTGTGAACGCGATAATCTCAGTCTCTCTCACACTAAAATATTTTTTTTATTCGCACGAGAACTACTCGCGAATAAAAAAAAAAATTAGTGTTGGATAGCCCATTTATCGAGGAAGGCTATATATAACTTCACGCTACGACCAATAGGAGCAGAGCAGCAATGACAAATGTTGCAAAAACGGGTAAAATTAACGCAGACGGAGTTGCGTAGGTCAGCTAGTTATAAATAAAACACTGAAAAAATATTTTCGATTTAATTTATTAGCAAATAGAATACTTACATTTACGAAGTACTTAAGCTTAGTTCGGACTAAACAGCTGCACAAGATATATATAAAATATTATTTTTTTAATTTACAAAATATCCTTTGATTGCTTTTAAAACAAATATGTGATACCCTAAATCGATGTAATAATAATCTACATTTAAGTTATCTGTCTTCTCTAATAAGTTACAGAATTATATAAAAAAAATTGTAAGCGTAAAATATACTTAAAGTAGATCCACACTAGATACACCAAGCTACAATGGTCCTTAAAAATTCCAAATATCCAAACCAATTCAGCACAATGATCTTAAATTGGCTAATAGACCTATATATTTGACTTGCTCCATACAAAATATGTCAAAATTCTACCTTTCTTCTTTTTAAATTTATTGTGCATGGATTTTTATCTGTCAGCAAAAATATTCGTAATAAATAAATGAACGTATAGTTGCCAAATTCATCGTTAGATAGATTATTAATTTTAACAAACAGTTAAAGGTAGGTAGAACAGCCGTAAGTTTTATCATTTTCAGTTTCATTAAGCACAGGACTTTGGCGAGATGAGTAATTGTTTTTTTTTAATTACCAATCTATGGGATCTCTGACTCAGTGCTGACCGAGCAGACCGAGATATCTGCAAGGTTAAACAACGTTACCACTATCGATCCATAGATGGGTGAATGTTTTCGATCATTGTCATACCCTCCGTGCCTCGAAGAGCACGTTAAACCGTCGGTCCTGAGCCTAATCTCACTCCGGTCGTGTCGGCTATGAGAGTGAGGGAATAGAGTGCACTTGTGTCTGTAGCTGGCTAATCTCTAATGACATTGGCCGCCGTAACCGAAATCGGTTAGGAGACCATTATTATTATTATTATTATTAAAAAGTGTCCATTCAGCCCGAACAAGTCTTTTCTATTTACAGCCTCCCAAGGAGTTCCCGGTTTCATCAAAAATCTATTTTAATAATAATATGGAAAAATAAATACTAAAAGTTATATTTAATTTGAAATTTGATGAAACCAGACGTAAGACTACTTAAACAGTTTATATTCCGACAATTATGGCTTGGAAAACACATAGTTATGTATTTTATAGCATAGCCTTTTGAAAATAAATAAATTTACACTCTGGTAAAAGGAGATAGTAGCAGTATGATTTAGGCTGCACGAGAACACCAATAAATATTTCTAAAAGTAATATAAATTAATGAAAAAAATCCGATTTATGACAGATCCTTATTCCGTATAACATTTATATATAAATAACTAAAAATACTAACTGTGTATGTATATACTGTAATAGTTATGTTTGGTTTTTCATACTAAAACTAAGATTAACTGTTTATATTACTATGTAGATTAAATAACTTCTTTTGTTGCCAATAATACGGAGAATATTAATTTACAAATCTAATAGATTTGAGTGATAGTTTAGACTGAAATACACTATATGTTATGTATCTTTTTATTTAACTTAAAATATAAGTTTTAATATTTTAGATGACTCCAAACTTCGTGCTATAAGGCCACATACTTGAGATTGAGCAAAATTAGACTACAAAATTCGGTGAAATATGTGGATTTTATGGACATAAGCCAAGCATTATAGGAGTTTTGGCCTAAACTTTTCCAGGCTACCTCATTGGTTTTTCGTCAAATAAAGGTTTCTTGAAAAAAGCTTTCGAACCTTTCCATCGATTGTCAGCAGTTTACATCATGTTGAATTTCGGAACTAATGTCTTTATAGTTAAGTTACGGTCGTTACAATTAGGTAATATGTTGTGTAGATCAGCCTTTATTGCAAGATTTAATAAAATTATATCCTGTTTAACTGACAAGTAATATGGTGGGAGTATTTAAATGCCGACACAAATAAATATTAATTAACTAAAATAAATAAATTATCTTAAAACTAAACAAGTTATTTTGTAATTATTTACATTGCGTAGGACAGTAACACTGTGCATCTATTTTCATGTTTTATATGCAAAAAATATGCAGTCGTTTTCCTCATATAAAAAAAATAGAGATTTCCCGAAAATACAATTTAGATTAAATTTTCATGAGGGCCGAAATATTGGTTTCTTACACTTAGGTATTTTTTTTATATCGGTTCTTCGTTCAATATATTTTTTTCGACATCTCTATACATTTTAGTTACTTATATAAATATATTTTGAGCCAATAATTTCGAGTTACATCAACAACTAACGCCGTCAATGAAATAAAAAAATATTTCTTGACAAAAATATTGTCTATGTTTCGTTCAATTTAACCTCGACAAGGGTAACATTGTTCATTGCAATATAATTAACACCACATGGACATACAACCATAACACATTATTGCACTTTATGATATATCTATAGTAATTTCTTTTTTTACAAGATAATTTATAGAACGTGTTAAACAAGGACAGACACAACACGTAATTTTACAAATAATTCCTTATACCAATGAAATTATTTTTTCCTTGAAAAGGCATTGTTACCCGACCACAGACAATGTTACCCGATACGACTTCTCCTGGTCAATGTTTCCGAACTGACCATTGTTCTTTTTTCACCAAGCCGAGGTTCGAATTTAAAAAATGTCCTTTTTTTCCCGCCGTCTACTATAGGTTGTTAACAGATATGATTTGGTTGATCCATCCTATAAATGAGGACACTTTGACATAGACGCCTGGTACGTCTTGTCTGCCGCAGCCGAAGCCCCACGACACTAAGCCCACAAGTTCATAGAAGCCGTCGTCTTGGCAGACTAAGGGGCCGCCACCGTCACCCTGAAAGTAAAAAAGAAGTATAAACTGTCGGAGTGTTGGTGGGAATTGTGAAAATGGCGGCAAACTGATCTGTCGGAGTTGTAAAAATGGCGGCAAAATGCCATGTCGCTATTTTTACAGCTCCGCGTTTAAAGTGTAAAACAGTGTAAAATATTATTAAAATATATATATTACGGGTCTTAATCGCGTGAATAATTTAAGGTAAAATACCTTGTTTATGGCCCGACGTTTCGACCGTATTGCAACGGCCGTGGTCACGGGAAGACTCACACATCACAAGAAGTGTAAAATATACTTGAAATAAGTACAAGAACGAGACTTTGTGATTGAAGAAGAAAACTAGAAAGAAATTATACTTGAAACTGGCGTATGCACATAATGTGCGAGCCATAATCTCTACCGATTAATATTGGAGGGAAGAGGAACAAAAAAAAAAACTGATCTTTCAATTTTATATTAATCAAACAAAATAAACATTGAGTTGTAAAAAACTGAGGTCAGTTTGCCGCCATTCATTTATTGAGATAAATTCGGAGCAAAAATAATGGCAGGTGCCATTATTTTTACAGCTTCGAGCTTTATTTCTTTCGATAGTTTATTTATTTCACCCTACTGCTTTTTTAAGTACCTAGATAGTAAGACACTCTACTCTAGTAGATATGAATTATTGTACAAACCTGGCAAGCATCATTGCCTGGTTCGCCACCGGCGCAGAACGAGCTAGCCGGCAGTATGAAGATCTTCTCTGTGACAGCATTCACCTTGCGAATGCACTCCGCGTCGCTTACAATCGGGAGCTCTGCTTCACGCACTCTCAGAGGTATAGGGCCCGCTGAATAAAATAAAATATTAATTTATATAAATGTAAGAAGACATCGACGGACACAATCAACCGTGAGTGTAATAAATAATTCTTCAATAAATAAGGTCGGGGCAAAAGTATTTTCGTATTTTTCATACAAAGAAAATATATATATATATATATATGTATATTTTTGTATATAATTATAAATGTATGTGCCGTTTTGATCAATGACTTGTTACCATCTTGTGGGTAGTGCCATGATCCAATTGCTGTAAAAATGTTGAGATTTTTGATCAAAAAAATCTGACAGGTAGTTTTCACAGTGTTCTTTTGTGGTTATTTTTATGCTTCCTAAAGAGTTCTGAAGTGACCGAAACAAGTGGAAATCTGATGGAGCAAGATCAGGGCTATACGGAGGATGCATCAACTCATCCCAGCCAAGCTCTCTCAGTTTTGAGTGGCTAAATATAAGTGCGGTCTGGCGTTGTCATGATAGAAAACCACGCCCTTCCGTTTCACCCAATCCGGCCGGTTTTTCTCAAGAAGTAGCGAAGGTCAGCTAGTTTTTATTAAAAGGACTTACTTTCTCCCATGTACCCGTATCCAGTGACAGTGCACCGCTTGCCGGCCGCGTGACTCACTCCTCGCGCCGGCAGACACACCAGACATACTCCTGTACACAATATTACAGATTAGTTAACTTTCATTGCTCACCAAACACCGTTGAAGTTGATGGTCTTCAAAACGGTTGAATACCTAAGAATCGTCCGGATTGCAACGGTCTTGTAGCAAATACATTTCCAATCCTTGACAATAATTAATCAGAGTGTCTTATTCGAAACAGGTGGTAACCTCTGGTGATAGATTGGATCCCAACAATAACCAACAAGAAATTATGATTAGACCATTTTTTTAAATTGCCTTTATTTTTGCATATTGATATTTAATGTATACCAACCTTCTTTGAGCTCAGCCTTCCCATGCAACTTGAGCAGCGCGATATCATTATCAAGTGTCTGACTATTGTGGTTGTGATGTATGTACGTAGTGGCCACTCGGAGCGTCTGCGCGCCGGGCGAGCCGTACTTGCGCGTCAGGTCGTGGTCGCCCACTCGCACGTAGATCGCGTCTCCTGACCTTACGATGCTGGAATGAAGGAAAGATTCTTTATTGGTTAAAGCACTGACAGAAAATAGAGGCTATAAATTGCAATGATAAACTCCTTACCAGGAGAAGGAAAAAAGAAGGTGAAGTTTACAAGAAAACTAGGAGATTGAATTGAGAGAAGCTAGGAGAGGGAAAATAAAGATGGACTTTTGGGGACTACTGCAGTGTTAGCTGGGGGAGGGGAAAAGAAGATAGACTTTTGGGGACTACTGCAGTGTTAGGCTGGGGGAGGGAAAAGGTAGATGGAGTTTTGAGGACTATTGCAGTGTTAGCCTGGGAGAGGGGAAAAGTAGATGGAGTTTTGAGGACTATTGCAGTCTTACCTGAGGGAGGGGAAAAGTAGATGGAGTTTTGAGGACTATTCCCAACTAGCAAAATCTTGTCACATAAACGTTTTTAAAGCCAAAAAAAGTCATATTAACGTTAATAAGAGTGGGTTTAGGCGCAATTTATAAGTAAATAAACCGTATAGTCACCAAATTGTTGTCATATAACAAGCTAATGTTTCTTGTAGAAGGTTTTTAATAGCAGCTCACAAGATAATTACACTTATAATTGTTATATAGAAAACGTTTACAAGGGCGATATATTTATAGTTGCATTATCTAACACTTTTATAAGGCGAATTATTCTTTTAACTGTTGTAGTGATTCGCTAATTAGTGTTGTTTTTGAGTGATATAGTGATTCAACCGGCTTTTGGAGAAGACATTTTATTTTTAGCAATTGGATTGTCAAAAGTAAGTATATAATTATTATACTATGCTTGTAGATAATGGTTTTTGGGCATTAAGTAGTGAAAAGCTAATGCAAATTATATTTTACGGTAAAGTATGGTATGGTATTTGATGTATTTTTAAGGGCCCATTGAATTAACCGTTTAAATGCATTTCAATATATATTTTTTTTGTCTTACCTTAGTTAATGCTGTTACAAGTGTAAAATCATTTTTTACTACACCTATCAAGAGCTTATAAAACCAACATTTTTATAAAAGTAATTTATAAGGCTATGCTGTCTCCATTTTGAGTATTTTTAGGGTTCCCTCAAGCTACTAAGGAAACCTATAACCAAAACTTTAAGATACAGGTTATCCTATTTAATAGACAAGGTTTAAAATTAATTAAACAGAATGTTCAAGTTGTATCATGAATTGTATTTAATCTATATTTTTTGTAAAACTCTGTACTTTATGGCATAATAAAAACATATATTATTTCGTAGTCGGGTTATAAAATAGATATGCGAATATACTTAATAATCTCGTCTTTTTTTTTCAGATTTTTGATCCAAGATGCCATATAAAATTGTAAAAACAATCGAAAAAGGGAAATCAGTACTTACAACAGTACCTAGTAACTGGGAAAAGGATGGCATTTTGTTCTGGCCACAAAAAAATCAAAATAAATTAAGAAAAATTGAGCAATCAGAGCCTGAAGAGAATTGGCTAAGTTTAAATTGTATATTAAAACCTTAAAAACCTTTAAAAACCTTTCAAAGAGCAGAATATGAGATGGGGAAGATGTGCAATAAATCAGAAGATTTCATTCCAGGAAACCAGACATTGTTAAATATAGTTATAAAATACTTGTATGAATACCATCACCTTAAAAAGTTCCGTGTCATACAATTGTTTGCAAACCTTACGTTTAAGTTTGCAGAAAATTGTATGTCATCAACACTTAGGCCTACTGTCCACGCAAACCGCACGACGATTGCATCTCATGTCGCGTCAGCCTGACAGCCAGCACGCATGACGCGAGCCTGACGCGACATTGCCGCTCCGTGGACTCAGTATTGATATTTTTTATGCAAGATGCAAACATTCGTCTTGCAATCGTCATTTGACGAAAGCATGCGTATGACGTGTGGTTTGCGAGGACAGTAGGCCTTACTAAACTATGCCTTGACATAGTTTTAAAGTAGTGATTCTAAGTTATTATTTGTTTCGTTTTTTTTATTGTTTGTTATTATATCGACTATGCTTCTGCAAAATGGTTTAACTATTTCATTCCAAAGATTAGAGTTAAAAAATACTGAAAAAGAAACAAAAAGTTAAATAAAGTAGTAACTTTATTATAAGAATAAAAAAGACTCACACGTATTTATTATTCCACAACTATCTTAAGAAGCTTAAAATATACATATTTTAAGTTCCCGCTTCTTAGGGTAGTTATAAGCAAATATTAGCCATAGCTTAAGTTTGCGAAAAATTGTATGTCATTTCACTTACTAAACTATGTCCTGACATATAAGTAAGTAAGTACCTACTGATTTTCCAAATTATTGATTTTATTACAAATTTGTCAAAAATTGTGATACTACATATTTTTACTATTTTAATACATGGAAATTCCCAGTAAAAATATTATATTAAGTAAATAAAGCCTGAAACTGATTCTAAAAAATACCTTGTTTTATTTTACAAAGTATGTATTAAAGGTATGAAATATATTTCTGAATGGTATTCAATACTTACTAGTTCACATTGTATATTAGCACAAGTAAACTCGTTTACAATCGTTGACTTATTTAAAATATAATCTTTACATTTATAAATATTTAACAATGAAGACTTAATAGGGTAGTCAAAAGTGTCACATAAATTGTTCATAGGGTGTCCTGTTATTTGATACGGAACCACTAACTGTTTCGTCTTTATTTATTTCTAATGTAGAAAAAGCAGTACTTGATATACACGCTTTTGCCATAGCCTTATATTTTTTTTCCACCTGTTTTCCCACCACTTCGCTTAAATCTTTTCCAGCTCTGCTCGTTAATTTTGAACTTCAGTTTTTAAAACTATTTCTATTCCTACACTTGTTTAAAATGGCGTACTTAAGTAATTTAAAACATAATAATAAAATAGTTATAAAGGTTAGGTTCTTATTGCAGCTAGATAACTGATTACCTATTACTTATGCTCTTTTACAAGTCACTTATATAGCAAGTATGCGTTTGTTATTTAAGCATTATACAAAAGGCTTCTAAAAGTATCCAAGCTTTATAATTACCTTATTAACTACTTTAATAGGATTGAAAAGACTTAATTTAATCCTTTATAAGGTCTTAAATATTATATGGCCATTAAGCAATATAATAAACTATTATAAGAGTAACTTCTCTACGAAGCGTTATAGTTGTCATATAATTCAGTTTTGTAAACGTGTACCTAGCTGAGTTATAAGAATGAAAGTAGTGTTAGCCAAACCCTCTTATAATATGGCTTTATATAGTATATTATCTTAAATAATGCTATTATAAAACAATTACAAGTGTTATAGCTATATAATCCGTTTGTTATAAGGTTATTTTGTTAGTTGGGTTGCAGTCTTACCTGAGGGAGGGGAAAAGTAGATGGAGTTTTGAGGACTATTGCAGTCTTACCTGAGGGAGGGGAAAAGAAGATTGACGTTTGGGGGACCATAGCAGTGTTAGCTAGAGGAGGAGAAAAAAAGATGGACTTCTGGGGGACTACTGCAGTTTCACCTGTAGAACGGGGGGAGAAGAGGTTAACTTCCATTATCACTTACTTGGTGACACAGTGCGCGGCGGTGAGCACCCACTGCGTGCCGATGAGCGCGGCGCCGCACAGGTACTGGTTGAGCGAGTTGATGAGCGCCACCTGCCAGCACCACTCGCCGCGCTCGCCGTCCTCGCCGCCCATCACTCGCCCGAGACGACGGGACGAGCGAGATGTCGTGCCTAGAAAATACATTCGATCAATTTATATCTCACGGGTGATTAGGACGTGATATAACACGTGAACTTAGACCCCATGTGACCTTAGACCCCATATAAACCCGTACCCACTTCATATGGACTTGGTCCTCATATAAACAAACAGACCCCATGTAACAATAAGTTTTACAAGTGAAGACTTCTAATTTTCTATTTGAATTATAATTCAATATTCTTCCAACTTGGTTTCATAGCTGTAAGTCCTCAATATTCACTAAATAATTAAATGTGTATCTTATGTTAACTTAGACCCCGTATGACCTCAGACCCCACGTGCACTTGGATTCTATCTTACATCCATATAAACTTTACCCCACATTGGTGTTATTGAGCTGTAATAATTTGTAAACTAATAGATAAATTTTACCTTTAACTCCGCATACATATTTGTTGTATTTTTCTGTAGATGATAGTGTTGTTCCGTAGCTCGGCTCGTAGGGTACTGGAAAATGCAACAATAACAATAATCATTACAAAATCAGCAAATTTGAATAATATGCAGACGTTTCAAATGAATATCGTCGCATTTTTTTTTAGAAATGGTTATCATGTTTCGACACGTTAGGCCACTGCCTAACAAAGGCCTAAACTACAGAACCAGTTTAGGCCTTTTGTATAATCGTCAATTAATAAGGAAAAAATAAAAAAAACATCTAAAAGAAAGCTCGTAATAATGCAATCGGATTTGATGGGTAGATACTTTTTGATAAACTTTCACATTATGTAATAGTGAGTGATAAAAATCAAGCGAGGGTAGTTTCCGAAACCCGCGCTTCACGGAATTGCAATACGGTTGAAACATCGGGCAATAAACAAGGTATTTTACCTTATATTATTCACGCGATTAAGACCCGTAATTTATATATATTTTCATAATGGGTAAATACTTGTTGGCACGTGGAATCTTTTACACCGTCGACACTGAAATTAGATCACCCGTTTCCATTATACTTTGTGTTGTATAAGAAAGTCATTGCCCTATTTTTCCAAAATGGAGGAGGTTGCGAATTCTTTAAGTATATTTTTGTATTACAATTAAAAAAAACGAGGACCATACCTTCAACGCTGCCCATAGGCGTCGTGTGCGTATACATCCCCTGCGTGGTGTAGTGTGTGTAGGTCGTAGCCGGTTGTGGCAGTGGGAGGGGGGCGGACTCGTTGTTAGGCCTTCCCCCTACTACCTCCAGCACTTTGGATTTAGGTGCGCAGCACTGGGTGCCTGCCTTCTTGCATTTGAATACGTCTGTCATCTCGGCGTTGCCTGCAGAAAGATAATGTTGTTGTTTAGTAGGCAGGTAAGTATTTACATGAGATTAAGTAGAGTATTTGGAGTGTGCTTAGATAGTAAAAGTTAAAGCTTTGCAAAACATTTATACTTATTCATTAAATAGCAGTAAATTGGCCAATATTTGAGCACATAAAGTTTTTATATTGTAAGTGGATGCTTCTACTATATTGTACCTATTGAGGTTGATATAACCAATCTCGTGTACTCTTCTTTTAATATTTTTGACCTCTTGTTTTTGCATCAGTCCTCTAATATGGTGTCTAATATAATGGTGACAGCACCTTACCTGCATATACAGTTTATAAACAAAGAAACATTGTAAACATTGGCAATTTGAAAATTGTGGCCGCGAGTTTTTATTGCCTGTTCTTTTCTCCGGCTTTACCTATTGTTTGCGAACTAGCAATATTCATGAATAAATTATTATTATTATATAGAATCGACTTTTCACAAGTGTAGTGTTTTGCTTCCTAAGTGAATAAAGATATTATTATTATTAGCCCTATAGGAAATATCGAGTAGAAATTTTAGAAAAATGCCAGTGAACACAAATAGACCTATCCGAAGAACAGTGCATGATGCTGTGAATGAAGATATCTGCAAAATCTCTACTTGAACCCGCAGTGGACTTTCCAGCAGGACTCTGCACCTTGTCTCAAGGCACGAATTACCCAAGCCTGATTTAAAACCAACGTTCCGGACTTTAAAAGAGCTGAAGGCTGGGTCTCATCTAGCCCAGACCGTAACCCTTTAGACAACAAATTATGGTCAGTTTTAGAGGACTTGGCTTGCTCTAAAGGACACGGCGACATTAAGGCTCTTAAAAAATCTCTGAAGCAAGCAGTGGCGAAATTTCCCATGGAAACAAAGCGTAAATCCATAGATTCGTGGCCAAACAGATTAAAGGCCTGTATAAAAGCCAAAGGTGGCCATTTTGAATAGAATATTGTTTTTATTTTTTGCTGAAATTTTAATAAAAATATGTACTTATAAGTTTTAATAATATTACATCGGACTAGGTATAATCGTAAGCCTTGCCATTCCAGCTCTAAATTAAAACTTTCCCATTGGGCATCAAATTCTGGCACACCTAAGTATACCAGCTCCTGTACTATCTTTTTCTAAGAAGACATTCATGAAATTTCGTTTTTTTTAATTTCTTGCGTTTACAAAGACTATTCTAATTTATTTTTGGATAAGCACAAGTCCGAACCCATAAACTATTTCCAGACATGAGTAAATTGAATTGATGTTGCTGACTCTGTATTTCACCACCTCATTTTTGATCAAAACTCGTTTTTTTTTGTAATATTTAGAAAAATAACTAGCAATGTAGGATTGTGGTCCCACATTACTAGCAATCCTGTTAACCCCTCCAGCTAAACTCTATGGTTTGTGTTAGGAGTGGGTTCACGTCGGTAGTATAATGGCCAGGATTCGATTGCGAGACCGATGCCTTAGCCATTAGGCTACCGCCGCTTTTTTTTATTATATATATTAGAGTATGCTTCCAGGATTGTCATGTCGTCTAATATCTATGTACTATAGTGTGACGTCATACCCATTAGAAAACACTTCATGCATAGATGTAAGTCTTCAAAATGCCTATTTATTCACGCAATATACTTACGGAAGCAAGTAAAGGACAGCAGTGACACAATGCAAGAGCCGGGACAGTCGGGGCGCGGGTCTGCGGGCGCCGGCGTCGTCGTCGTGGTCGTGGTTGTTGTGGTGGGGCGGTGCGTGGTGCGTGGGGGGACTCTGTGAACGCATAGATAAGGGGATGCTTTGAGTATTTAACACTAGCTTTCGCCCGCGGTTTTGCCCGCGTGGATGTCGGTTATAGCGATAAATCCCATGTCCTTCCCCGGGACTCAAACTATCTCCATACCCAATTTCATCTAATTCGGTTTAGCTATTTGAACTTTCACATTTATAATGTTAGTATGGATTCAAGAAATCTCCTTAGATCTTAAAAAACGGGTAAACGAATTTTTGTCAAACATTGCTATGAACCATTTGAAAAACCCCCTCGATTGTCATGTTGGTTCGTGTCATTACTACTTTCAACTAACCAGACCCCTTTTGAATACACGTACGCTACTCGCATGAAAGAGCATTATCTTAATCGCGTGAATAATTTAAGGTAAAATACCTTGTTTATTGCTCGACGTTTCGACCGTATTGCAACGGCCGCGACCACAGCCGTTACAATACGGTTGAAATTATACACGCGATTAAGACCTGTAATATTATTACTACTGACCTGGTGTTGTCACAACAGATGAACCCTTGCGACTTGCAGTGTGTATGCGCCAGCAGCTCGGCTGGTCGCTCGCAGAACGCGCTCATGATGCCGTGCAGACAGTAACCGGGACAACGCGGGAGAGGAGCCTGGAAGACAAGAAAAGACCAAAAAGTGTAGGTACTTATAGGAGAGTACACACCTAGTATCTATCTTTAATTTAATCGCCGAAATAAATGTACCGCATAACTCAAGAACGACTGCACCAAATTGGATAGTCATTTTTTTTGTTGTGTTCGTTATTGTTAGGGACAGGGTTTATATAAAATACTTTTTTTTAAACGTACGAAAAATTACGTACATCCCTGCGAAGCCAGGCGGGCAGCTAGTGAAATATAAACAGTGTCTCTGTCTGCCAGCTGCCTGTCATACTTAGATCTTCTAAACTGTTCGCGCCACCTAAGTTTGCGTTTGTGAAGTTGTATTCGAATCAAGTTCCGCGCAGGAACGAGTACGCGCGAACATCAGACATGCAAACTTAGCTGGCGACATGAGTAACGCATTTAGATGCAGTTTTCACTACCATTCAAATAATTTCAATTACCTATATATGGATAACGATGTAGATACTTAATATATCCATATTATGTGCATAAATAGTGAAAAAAGTCCATGTGAACTTCATGTAAAAACAAACCAATCATGTTTCGAAACTACGATGCTATAAGAAAACGGATGTGTCAGTGGACATACATATACCGTACAAGCCCGAATTATAATTTCCCACCAATTGCTGAATGTTGACAAGACAGATCGCAAGAGTCCACATTAAAAAAAAATGTTTCGAAACTGTCATGGTTGTCAACGTCTCGTCCCACACAAATTATTCCTTCCGTCGCTCCCATATTTTTTTATTTAAAAAAAAATAACTAGTAATGTGGGATAGTGGTCCCACATTACTAGCAATCCTGTTAATACCTCCAGCATAGCATTCCGGACAAACCCTTTAGTGGTTTTTGGATTGCTATTTTATATAATAATGAAAATAAATAAATTTAAAAAAAAGAAGCTAAACTCAATGGCTTGTGTTAGAAGTGGGTTCACGTCGGTAGTATAATGGTCAGGATTCGAACCCACGACCTCACAATTGCGAGACTGATGCCTTTGCCATTACGCTACTGCCGCTTTATCACGACGGTGATGTGACGAAATGTGACGGAAACTCAACACGATTACACCCAAGTATTTAAGAAAATGGTAACACCTGCGTGGTAACATGGCTTGATCTCGCTGACCACTCAATCAGCTTGGTCGATATGACATTTAGAAATAAGTATAGATGATATTGCTCACCTGTGTGGTAGGTCTCGGTCTATATGTTGTCTCAGGCCTCCTAGTCGTGGTCTCCGCACCCTTGGTCTCGGTGATACAGCACACCCCCTCCCCGGGACACACGGCGGTCTCGTCCACATTGTCGCAGAGCAAAGAGAAGAACCCTGAGATGCAATCGCCGCGGCATTTACGGCCTGGCCTTGGTTTCGGTGATGGTGTTGTAGTTAGCTGAAAGAATAGCGTATCTTAATGAATAATAAAACTATTTACATACCTACTAACAAATCCCAAAATATAGATCATATATGATATATGACCTAGATTACGAAGAGCCTGAAAAGATAATGGGCATCTCAATATATATATATATATATATATATATATATATATATATATATATATATATATATATATAATAGCACGTCCACATACAAAAACACACACACACACAACTCGCGCGCGCCACACACATACACACACACAAATACCTCTCGGCATACCTATATCTTATTCTCACATCTCTCAAGGAAGAGACTGATCACTGGGCAGTAAAAAATTGAAAAAGCTAAGATTTGCTCAACACCTGGTGCAAAGATTTCAACCAAATGACTCTGACTACGAAGTGATTACTTACTCTGTGACTCTGACAAATATAACGTCTAACACAACATTGACATTATGAGACAAAAATAAAACTAGCAACTCCCAAAGAAATCTGCAAAGAGATCTAATACTTGCAAAATAAGATTCGCCTCACTACGATCTCATCACTGGAGTAATTTACAGAATCTTCGACCTTCGCAGACGATACAGCCATCATGGCCTTAGGAGCAACTCACGAGGAAGCCATGAGTACTAGTATAGTATTATATTATCTGTGCCATGGGACAGGTCCAAAATGCTGTAAACATCATTTCTAAATGGACCAAAAATGGCGGGTAAAGCTGAGTGAATCGAAATCGATGCACATAGATTTTACCAACAAATAGGCAAATTATCATCCGGTATTTATATAAACGACTTGACTAGGATATATTGCCAAATATTGGGAATGACATTAATTCAATTCAATTCATTTATTTTTTGATTAAACGCAAGGCTTAAGGAAAGCCCACGTGACAAAAAACGCTAGTAGTTAAGAGCTTCGCTATTAAAAGATGTACTGGCTACTGGGTAAACATTCAGTATTATCAGCACTCAACAAAGTCTTACTATACAGACAAGTCCTTTTGCCAGTATGGATTTATGGTATACAGTTGTGGGGATGTACCAAACAAAGCAACTCTCAACGCTTTAACTGTTATCGCACCCTGGTACATTAGAATGGACGACCTCCATCGGGAACTTAAAGTGGACCTCGTCGCCAATATTACTCAATCACGCTCCTCAACAATACGGATATAGTTCAAAGACTGAAAAGGACCAAACTTTTTAGTTAGTTTAGTGATAGTTATAGTGTAACAGTGCAGTGTAACTAAAGGACACAAGAACATAGTAGGTACCTTCATGTAATAAGATAAACAATAAGAATACCTCCATAGTCCATCAGCAACTTGCTTTAAAGTACAACCTTGTGGAAACAGAGGTACCGTATTACAGGTATGCACCCGACCCAGTTCTCGAAAATGGTCGGGCCACATTGTACTGGGATCGATCTATCATCATGACATAGTGATGGTAGATCGATTAGAGCGCAGCGCATTGATTGTTGACATCACCATCCCACATGATAAGAATCTTGTGAAGGCAGATAAAGATAAAGAAATAGACTAGATTGTAATGATTATGGTGAACTTTATAGTGCATCATAATAAAAATAAAAAACTCTCAAGTAAATGTAATTATCGTCTATCATGTAAATATTTAACTTTTATACTTTTATCAACCGACTTCAAAAAGGAGGAGGTTCTCAATTCGTCGGTATGTTTTTTTTTTTTTGTATGTTTGTTCACCAATTACGCAAAGACGGCTGGACCGATTTGAAAAATTGTTTTTGTGTTTGATAGGGTATACTTCCAAGTTGGTTGGGTTTGGTTGGATATTAAAGGCACACCTACAGTGATTTAGGTATATTTCATAGTGATTTGTGCATTTACTCTTAAAAAACACCAATTGGTCAAGTGGAACTGATGATGAAGTTCATGTTTAATTTCAACATGATCAGTTCATGTTTAATTTCAACAATCACCAGGTAGGCAGCTCGTTCAGCAGGGAACTGGCTGTACATGGTGGTTCACTAATATCTATATCTATACATATAATAAAACTGTAAATTTCACGTGTCTGTACATGGCCGAACTTAGTGAAAAAAAATATTAGGAAATGTTCGAAAAGAGTATTCAAACACGTTGCTGCATTTTTAGAAATGTCTGTCTGTCTGTCTGTCTGTCTGTCTGTCTGTCTGTCTGTCTGTTTGTTTGAACACGCATCACGCAAAAACTACCGTACAGATTCGGGTGAAATTTTGCACGTGCAATCTAATAGATGCAGATTAACATTTAGGCTATAAATTATCACGCTTTTTCCCATAGGAGCTAAGCAGTAAGGGATAATGTCTGTAGCTATTTATCGTTATAAAACAGTAACTACTAGACGGATCTTTATGAAAATTTGCAGTTTTATAGTAAATACTATAGGACATTATTTACACTATGAATCATTACGCTAACGTCTATGGGGAACGAGTAGCAACGTATTTTTTGTCGCACCATAATGGTTTATCTCAAAATTTTCCACATTTAGACATTATCTATAATTGTAACCCATGGAATACATAACTTCACGCTAAAACTAAAAGGAGCTAAACACAACATTGTTAAGTTTCATAAGAACAGTTATTTTGACGTGGCATGTAGAGAACAGTATAGCCTCGAAGCTATGCTACCGGACTTTGACGACGAAGTCCCGGGCTCGAATCCGATGTCTGATTATGTTCTTTTTGTATTTTTTTAAATTGTCTTTATCCTTTTTTAATATTTTTCTCAATGTTTTAGTTATTTTTTCGACCGTAAGTAATTTATTTACTTTGGTTATTATTTTTTTATATTAAAAATCAAGTAAATTATGCACGTAGGTAAGTTAATTATAGGTATTGCATGCACTGCTGAGAGTAATTAATTAATCGTAGTAGAAATGAGAAACAATATTACATTATAATTAAAAAGTATTCGACATTTTCCAGAAATGATGTGTTCGTCTAAAAAAAAGACATTACACACGTAAAAATAAAACATGTAGCGCCATCTATGAAATCAAATTGTTCACCGTGATCAAATTTTATTAGGGTATAGGTGCTTGAGATGCTGAGTGGCAACATTCTTGAAAGTAGATGGCGTTGTATTCAATAACGTTCTATACTTAGTAAAAGAAGTTTTAAAAGAAACACATTGCTATGTTTTTTAGAAATGTTTGTCTGTCTGTCCGTTTGTTTGACCACGCATCACACAGGTGCATCGAGGATCATGTTTTGGGTTATGGTTGGAGATTACGTGTTCATCAATTCAACGATAATGAATGGCTCAACATCGGTCAAGTGTGAGTAGTTCGGGTGACGGGCGGAGGGGGGTCGTTGTTTGTTAACCGTACCTTTAGGGTAGTGTTGCCCAAATTCAGTCTTGGTCTTGCAGTCTTGGTCTTGTTCTTGCGTTTTTGCAAGACCAAGACCAAGAACAAGACCGCGTATTTTTAGCAAGACCAAGACCAAGACTGACCGTGCAAGACTTGAGCAAGAACAAGACATAGCCTGCAAGACTCTTGCGTCTTGCAGCTAGGACTTAGCGCTATTTCACTGAGTAGTTAGGTGTAACAGTTCGGTGTATAGGTAGGTACGCTTAGGAATTCTATGAGACGCAAAAAACTGTATCAAAGAATATGAAAAACTGGACCTATGCGCATTACGACTAATACCATAAACATAGCGAATAAAAAAATATCTATTAAAATCAAACTGAGTGCATGCATAGTTATGTTTTAACCATCGGCACTTTGATAATGCGGCATCAAAGGTTTTGTACTTACTTCTCAAAGAAATTTGCCGCAATCGTTGCCGCCACGCCGAAATCATAACATTTGACACTATTTGATTGCCGCCATAGGGCGAAGGTATACTCATGCAAAATAATTTCCTAGTAGAGTACCTACAGGTGTTCCAAAGAATAAATAAGTTTCAGAGTGCTTAGAATGAAAATGAATACATTATACTGATCACGCAAGTAGTATTATGATTAGGATAAAATGGTAAGGATAGGTAGTAGATGTCATATTAATTCATTCTAGTAAGTATATATTATAATATTGATTACTTATATGGTTTTAAACTAATTACTTAGGTACTATTATTGTACATTTAGTCATTATATTTCTTAAGTTTTTACAAGAAAAAATAGCAAAAAAGTGTTCAAATATCACCCGTTTAATAAATATTGTAGCCACTTTTAAATATACTTGAAACGTGTAAAAAAATTCTACAAAACTAATAAAATAATATAAAAAGCGTAGGTACTTACCTACTAATAAAATAAAAAGCCTGCGATAAGAGTTTTGTATTACTTACCAGCCCGAATATCTCTGAGAGAGATGATGAGAGTAAGTATTTACTAGCTGTGCCCGCGACTTCGTCCACGAGGAATAGTAACTTTGGAGGTATAGTGACGTTCAGGACTTATTTATTTATTTTAAAACTTCTGTCATCAAACATACAAACGAACTCTTCAGCTTTATAATATTAGTATAGATGTACGCCAAAACATTCACTTATATGTAAAGAATAGTGATTGGCACTAATTCTATTTTATTCACGCGTCGCGTCTGTACAAGTAGGTAATATTTAGTGTGTGTTTGTACGCCGCACGCGGCATTGTTTGATTTGCGGCGGCATCCTTTTCATAGAGCCGGCACGTGGCGAGGCGGCGCGGTAAAGCAAGGAAACGTACTATAAATAAAGGAATTATTTTAATTCCAGTCATTTCCAATTGAGCTGTGCTTCGAGTCTAACTTGATAATTGTTTTTACTAATTCTCGTTGTTTTCTAAAAACGTATCACGTGTACAATTTAATATGAGTGACGAAGATTCAAATTATTCTAGTCCGAGTAACGAGAGTTTGAGTCACAGATCTAAAAGACCCAAAAGCAAATTTGAGGAGTTTTTCGAAATAATTCATGCATCCCAAACTGCCTTCTGTAAATTGTGCCAACATAAAAAGATTGAAATAAAAATGAAAAACAGAAACACTTCAGGCTTAAGGAAACATCTAATATCTTTCCACAAAAAGGAATCAGAAATATTTCTTCCTGTTAAACCAAAATTAAGTGGAGATATCACAAGCTTTTTAGTAACCGCTGGAAGTGGACAGGTAAGAATATTTTTTTAACAGTTAAAAGAATTTTAACTCCGCGTAGCTATTCATGCGATACTTTCAAAAACGCCATTAACTTACGTAAGTATTTTTGAGTTAGTGGTGTTTTCACAGTTTTCATCTAGGGGTGCGACATATTAAGTATGTAATTATCGTCTTAAATATTTTTTATAAACACCCATATTTTCAGTTAATCGGCCAGTAACAACTAAGTACTTTATTTTGGTAAATTACAGTACAGTGCAACCTTAATATAACAAATATCAATTTAACGATTTTCTCGATTTAACAACAACAAACCTCCTCCTCTTATACGCTCAAACCTAATAACACAAGATTTATTGTTTTGTTTCAGTCGGAAAACAGCAGTGACAACATCACGACAGCTACAGTTGATTGGGTGGTGAAAAAATATCTTCCCTTCTCATTTTTCGATGACGAAGCTACACAAGTATATTTTCAACGTATTTGCCCTAATATGGTGTTTCCTAAAAGGTCTACACTTAGAAGGAAAGTCAAAGAGCGATTTGAAGAGCTCCAATTGAATCTCAAGGAACGACTTCAACAATTATCATCTAAAATGTCTTTTACCATTGATGGGTGGACGTCAATTGCTGGTAGGAGTTACTACGGGGTTACTATTCATTATATAGACAACGCATGGAAGTATCAATCTGTAGTTCTTGATTTTATACCATCACGCGGTCGACATACTGGGGAAGATATTGCAACGATTTTCCATGAATGTTTATTGGAATATGGCATAATTGATAAAATACAAGGTATCACGGTCGACAACGCAACTGCAAATACCAAATTCATGTATGAACTGGGCAAACAGCTGCCGCCACACTTTGATTCAGACAATCAACATTTCCGGTGCTTTGCTCACATTTTAAACCTTGGTGTACAAGATTTATTAAAGACCTTAGCATTACACTGTGAGTCTGACACTAACGCGCAAGATCAGCAGTACGAAGACTATGCAGACGAAACTGAGGATGAGGAAGATGAAGAATCTGCACCAAATATTGCTGACTCGCGTACATCTGTAACAAAGTTACGCAGTATTTCCAGTAAAATAAAAAGAAGTGAGATAGTGAAGAAGAAGTTTCAGTCTGCTTGTGAAGCAGCTGGCGTGCCATCAAATCTAAATGCCATTCTTGACTGTCCAACGAGATGGAATTCCACACATGATATGATTGGATTTGGTTTAAAAGTGAGAGCGGGCATTGACATATTGTGCAGTTCTGTCACCGAATTAAATGATTTTCAAATCACAGCTAATGAATGGCAGGTACTCGAAAAATTACATAAATTTCTAATAAACTTTAAACTTTTAAGTACAAAACTTGGTGGAGACAAATATGTTACATTACCGCTAGTCATTGTATCATTCAATCTCTTGCTAGATAAAATTGAATCCATGGTAAAACAGTTAGATGAGAAACCTAATCGATCTGAAGTGGATGAAAGGCTCATTCTAGCTTTCCAAGAAGCTCGAGACAAAATGCTTAAACATTACAAGAAGAGCAACTGGATTTATTGTACTTCTTTAATTTTAGACCCAAGGCATAAGGCTCAGACTTTTGACCTGACAATGTGGGGGAAGCAACTTAAAACAGAAAGTCTGCGCAAGTTCAATGAACTTTATGAAGAATATAAAAGTCTACACTCACTGAACAAATCTCTGGAATTACCAGAAAAAGAAAATAAAGTATGTGATGAAGATGAAGACGTAATAGACTTTGATAAACTCTATGAATGTCCCTCGACGTCATCTGGATCTTGTCTTCAAGGCTTAGTGATAGACGAGTTGGAGGAGTACCTGAGAAAACCAAGAACTGCCAGCTCGGAAGACATTTTAGATTGGTGGAGGACGCATGAGACAGAGTATCCGATTTTATCGAAAATGGCCCGTGATCTTCTCTCAATACCTGCAACTTCAGTACCTGCTGAGAGGTTATTTTCTAAAGCATCATTAGTAATTAGAAAACATAGAAATAGGTTAAGTGATGAGTCAGCCAGATGGTTACTTTGTATTAATTCTTAGTCAAAAAAAATTATATAAAGTATCATAACCTAATGATAAAGCTGTTGATTTGTGTTGTATTTTATTTTTTATTCAAATAAATGATAAATCGTAAACTCTTTTATTAAATTTCTTATAAGTTGAGGGTTCAATCTCTTTCTAGACAGATAAGTATTGTTCTTTAAAATACAGTCAAGTTATTGTAATTAATTTGTTTTTTTACATGTTTTAGCAAATGTAAGCTTATAAATCATAAATGTTTATTAAGAAACAGTTACTTCCATGGAAAACGACATATAGGTCAGTTGATTTTTCGAATTTCTTATCAAATCTTCAGTTACTTATTAATCTGCTTGATCTTTACTATGGCTATGTTAATTCAAGCTCAGAATGTTCCAATTCTAATACGTTTTTCTAAGATTTAAAGTAAACTTTAATAAATAGTAATAGACTAATAGGTAATTGCAAGACTTGCAAGACTCTTGCTGCAAGACCAAGACCAAGACCAAGACTGGGAGCGCAAGACCAAGACCAAGACCAAGACCAGGTGTATTGGCGCAAGACCAAGACCAAGACTGGCTAAGTCTCGTCTTGTTCTTGCATTTGGGCAACACTACTTTAGGGATATCTGACATTTTCGCGGGCATGACACACATGACAAGCTCTGTGTTTGCTTACCAAAGTGTTACAGCAGTTTTATTATTAGTATTGCGTTGTAACACTATATGAAATACACCCCATTTTTAGCCAAAATGGCAAAACAGAACATAGTTCCCTTATGTCCGTCCGTCCGCAGCTTAGCTCAGAGACTGTTAGTGCTAGAAGGTTGCAACTTTTGCATGAATAAATTACTAACGCCGATAAAGTAAAAAAACAAAATCTTGAAAATCATTATTTTTTTAAGGGTACCTCTCTTATAAGTAAAGTGGGGATGTGATTTTTTTCTCACCTACCTACCCCATCGTGTGTGGTATCACTAGATAGGTCTTTTAAAAAGCGTTTAGGGTTTGTGAAGACTATTTTTAGATTTAAGGATTCCTTTGTGTATAGTATTAGGCTTTATAGTGAACATTTTTGTTAGAGTCAAGTGTCCCCCTGCCAGCTAAATGGTTGATGTTGGGTATGTGAAAAAATTCAGGGTAGTAGTATAAATACTAAAATTATAAGGAAAACTATGACAGTTAAGTACTTAGGCTTTACAAGTTTACGATCACATGAGAAGTAACAACATTTTCGTACAAATTCTATTAAAAATTATTAGGTAATAAGTAGGTATAACGTTGAAAGAATGAAACAAAAACAACAGAAAACCCACTTCTTAAGCCGCACACCAAACTAACTATCTAAAAGAATAGAACAGATCGATTTTTATTTAGTAAGTATTTAGTCAACAGGACTGTTTCCAACATATTTACACAGAAGTTATTTCGTTACCTAAACTACCTTAATTTAAACCCGACTTTCACGCGAACGAAGTCGCGGGCACAGCTATTATGAATATATAGGTATATATTACGGGTCTTAATCGCGTGAATAATTTTAGGTTAAATACCTTGCTTACCTACGTTTAATATGCATGATAGTTTAAGTATAATTTAATTTAAAGTCATCAAGTATTAAAATAAACTTATCCAGTTTTGAAAATAGATGGCGTTTAAATACAAATGAAACAGAATCAGGTAAATTGATTTAAAAAATAAATCTGAAATTCTTACGTAGAGGGATATGAATTTATGATGATCTTAATTAACGACAGGTTCATCATCAGCCTATCGCAGTCCACTGCTGGACATAGGCCTCTCTAATTGCACGCCACTTTGTTCTATCCTCGGCTACGACAGGTTGACACACCTATTTTTTAATTCACCAATGTAGACATTATAAAGAAATAAGTTTAGTATTTAAACTAAACGTTTCTAAAAGATATACTAATTCAGTATATCTTTTAGAAACGTTTGAATGTTGTCTGTTTGTTTGAACACGCATCACAGTACCGCGGGAATGCAATGTTTTAAAAACAGGATATTTTTTTAAAAACTTATCTCACAGCCCTATTTCGCGCGAGTACTTGGGCGGTTTCGGGCTTCATTTAACCCGAAACCGATAACAGTAATATATGATGTGATGCAAATCATTTTGGTAAAATATTTTTATAATTTGTCTTCTAACCGTCTGGCGCCATAAACTTTGTCGCCCTTCATTTTGCTGCACTGGGCATTTGCTTGGCTTGCCTTGCCATAGGTCGGGCCCTGATTAGAGCTAGGCCCTAATATCCATAGATGCCCCAGAGCATTGTGGAGCATGTTTCCAATATGTTTTACACAGAAGTTAAATTGTAACATAAACTACCTTAATATAAACCCAACTTCCACGCGAACGAAGTCGCGGGCACAGCTAGTTAATAAATAAAAATCTTAAATTCAAAGAACGCCGTGATATTGTTAACTTCTCTGTTGAACGTAGCATAGAAATAGCCTGTGTAGAGTTGAAGCGGTTTATTGTATTGACTGTGTACAGACCACCTTCAGCACAATATCATATTTTTGAAGATGTTATGGATGAAGTCTTGCATAAGGTAACAAACCTTAATAAAAATGTAATAATATGTGGCGACTTTAATGTTAATTTATTAGAGAATACTACTTTAAGTATGAGGATTTTAGCTCTATTCAAATCATTTAATCTGTGTAATTTATTTTTAGAGCCTACCCGCATAACTGCCACTACAGCCACATGTTTAGATAATATATTCACAGATATTATTGTAGATAACAAGAGAGTAATTAATCAAATGGATTCTGACCACTGTGGTCAACTTATTTCCTTTGATATTAAAAGTAGAAAAGTAACTAAAAAATGTATAACTGTTATCCCTAAAACTGTCAGTCGATTTGAGAGTTTCAAAAGCCGCCTCATTTGTAACCCTCCACTGTTGAATGAGGACAGTGATCCTAACATTTTATATAAAACATTCTTTAATAAATTTTGTCATAATTTCGATTCGGTTTTCACTCCCAAAACGATTATGGTTAAGGGGAATGCAACTTTTAGTGAGTGGGCTACTGTCGGCCTACATAAAAGTAGAAAAAGATTATATGAGCTGTATGATGAACGAAATTATGACTGTTGTGAAAGATTTCAAGCTTATGTAAGAAATTATGCTAAAACATTTAGGCAGACTTGCAAAACAGCAAAAGCTTGCTACCTTAGTTCACAAATTAAAAACAGTGATAATAGAATTAAAATGACTTGGGATATTATAAATAGTGAGACCGGAAGAGTCAGAAGTCAGAATAATGATTACTGTCTTAAAATAGATAGTAAAACCATCACATCGGACATAGAAGTAGCCACTGCATTTGAAAAATTCTTTACTGACATTCCAGTCTCCACTACAAAGTCATTGAATTCCTCACCTATTGCAGCTGAGTCTATCTTGATTAAAAATGTTAATAAATGTGACATCACTTTTCAATTTGATTATGTTACACATATAGATGTCATAAAAGCTTTTAATTCTATTAATGTTAAGAAAACTACCGACCTCTGGAGTAACTCAGTTGTGATTACTAAGTCTATAATTTCTTTTATCGCGCAGGACTTGGCTTTTATATTTAATAAATGTATAGATTGTGGTGTATTTCCTGATTTAATGAAATATAGTAAAGTAATACCATTGTATAAATCAGGTAGTATGTCTGACCCCACTAATTTTAGACCCATATCAGTACTACCAACATTTAGTAAAATCTTTGAAAAAATAATATATGATCAGATGCAGAACTTCTTTTACAAAAATAAATTATTACACTTTAAGCAATTTGGTTTCACCAGGGGTCGCTCTACAACCGATGCTGGTGTGGAGCTTTTAAAACATATTTTTGACGCCTGGGAGGAATCGCAAGATGCTTTAGGCGTCTTCTGTGATTTATCTAAGGCATTTGACTGTGTTCTGCATGAAACATTAATCAGGAAATTGCAACATTATGGTATTAAAAACACAGCTCTGAATCTTCTTACGTCCTATCTGAGTAACAGGATTCAGAAAGTTGATGTTAATGGTAAACGCTCCCCGGGGTCTGTGGTCAAAATGGGAGTCCCACAGGGTTCTATTCTCGGGCCGTTGTTGTTTTTAATTTACATAAACGACTTACCATATTTAGTAAATAATAATCATGAGATAGTCCTGTTTGCAGATGATACATCACTCTTATTTAAATTAAAACGCCAGCAAAAAGACTTTGAAGATGTAAATATGGCTATCTCAAAAGTGGTTAACTGGTTTCATGTTAACAATTTACTCTTAAACGAGGGCAAGACTAAATGTATTCGATTTATAACACCTAACGTGAAACCAGTAAAAACCACTATAAAAATAAAAGAAGATGAGTTGAACCCTGTAGAGACCACAAAGTTTTTAGGAATTACTCTAGATTCTAAGCTTCAGTGGGGCCCACATATAAGTGAATTGTCTAATAGACTCAGTTCTGCAGCGTACGCAGTTAGAAAAATTCGTCAGCTAACAGACGTTGAAACAGCGCGATTAGTTTATTTTAGTTACTTTCATAGTTTAATGTCGTACGGTATTCTACTGTGGGGGAATGCTGCCGACATTCAAACCATTTTTGTTCTGCAGAAGAGGGCTGTTCGATCAATTTACGATCTTAGTAGTAGACACTCACTTAGAGAAAAATTTAAGGAAATCAATATCATGACTGTTGCATGTCAGTATATCTATGAAAACCTTATATATGTTCACAAAAATATTGATAGTTTCTGTAAGAAATGTGACATACATAATATTAACACGCGGAACAAACATAAACTTGTTGTACCAGCGTCAAGGTTACAAAAAGTAAACAAATCATTTCGGGGCCAATGTATACGTTTCTACAATAAAATCCCTAGCGACATTCAAAAATTAAGTCGTAATAAATTTAAGTGTACCATTAAGAAAAAAATGTGTATGAAAAGTTACTACTCAATAATTGATTATATGGAAGACAAAAACGCTTGGGATTGAACTGCTTTCTCTCACAGGCTATTAAAATGTACTTTATGATTATATGTATATATACATATTTACTTTGTAAGAAGTGAAGTATTGTGTTTGCAGAATACGTTTATATATACTCATTTTAGAGTTACTAATAGTATTATTATTTAGTTATCCTTATTTTATAAACGATTACACTCACCAGACACACTGGTTCATTCAGTAAAATTTATTTTTGTAAAGAAAAAAATTGATGATTTTAAAAGAGTGGCACATGAGTTTCTTGGCAGCTTCTTCTCATGAGCTTTACACTTGGAACTGCCACCTAACCTCATTTTGTTTTTTTTTTTTCAAACATTCATAATTTTATAAAATTTTTACTACCATGTTTTAATTTGACGTTTTCAAATAATCATTAACCTGATTTTACGAAATAAAGATATTTGACTTTGACTTTGACTTTGACTTTGAAGACCACAAATGACAAGCAGACCTATTCAATATAACAGTTTGCGATTCAGTTACTTTAATATGGTATTGAGTAGCACTTTATTCTCGTTATACTACTATTACACAATGTAATAGAGCTGATAGTGAACTCCTCAACAATTAACGGCCCTGCGTCGGGGTAAGCAATATTTTGTAAAAGGATTTGAGCAGTTGACATAAGCCTTAAGTGAATTACAAACCAACCCACTAAAAAGTGAGAAATAAAAAACTTTTTTACAAAAAAATATCACCGACTTCTAAAATTAATACAAGGCAACTAAAAAGCTATAAATAATATACCTAGAATAACAAAAACAATTTAAACATTTTGAAGTTGGTGCCGAATAAAACACAAATACTACTATTTCATGGCACCAACTTCAAAATGTTTAATTTGTTTTTGTTATTCTAGGTATATTATTTATAGCTTTTTAGTTGCCTTGTATTAATTTTAGAAGTCGGTGATATTTTTTTGTAAAAAAGTTTTTATTACCAAGGAGAGAGCCTGGAGATCTTTAATCTTTGTAATTTTACAGAACAATTATTCATATTGTGTAATTAATTTTAAAAAAATAATGTATTTTTTTCGTATTATGCATAAGGTAATATGAAACAAATTCAGCAGATATCGTATTTAAATGAAATAATATTTGCATGTCACTATTGACTGAAGTTGTAAGAACTTAATAATTTATAAGACCACAGATGTACCAACTTTTGTGCAAATAAAGAATTTATTATTTATTATTATTATTATTAACACAGGCTTGGTACTTCGTACCTAGTACAAACTCTTAATGACTTTTTATGGCGGACATATCCGCAGGAAACAACGAGTGAAATAAAAAAAACGTACCGCAGTAGTAGGTCTCTTAGTTGAATATTTCTTCTCGTTAGGTACTACGAGGTCTGGTGGCGGTCTGTCTCCGTACCCATCCTTGGAGACGCAACAGAGGCGCCCCTTGACGCACAGGTCTGTGGACAGCAGGTACGCCTCGCAGTACTGCGTCAGTCGCGACTCAACGCATACTCCCGGACATGCGATGTTGCCTGAAATTTGTTATAATATTCATAAAACCTTTGTCTCGCGGAAAGTGAAGGCGTGCAAATAAGACCCGTGTTGGATTCCAAATGCGATGTTTCCTGAAATTGTTAGTTATATTTAAACCGAACCAAAGCCCCCCGAAGAGAAAGTACCAAATAATTATTTGAGTTAGTAAATTGTACTCAAACATTGTTCTATATTTAGAGTTAAAAAGAACTGCATTCATAGATTTGGCAATTTGGTAAAAAGAACTGCATTCTAAAAGGCAGTCTTGCCATAGCTGGAAATAAACCCGCCAAATGTAGAAAATGAAAATCCTGTGTTTTATATATGGATTGAAAGGGTGAATCATAACAAGTCGCAAAATTAGAAACATTTGTTCCTTAAGATTGACTCTTTTAATCTGCATTTTAGAAAAAAAAACAGAATTAAAATTGAAAGAAAAAAATAAACCACATTTACCGGGTTCGATTCCCAGTACATAAAGTAACCTTAAAAAAAATAAAATGCTGTTATTTTTATTTCTAAAAACAAAATTTTGTTCCCTTTGAGTAAAATTTGCTTAATCAAATATTTAGGATACTTTCCCTCCAGGTTTTGTTTTTTTTCGATTGGTTTGGTCCACCTGTATACAGGCTTTGGTGCGAGAACTTCCTCATTTGAAAAAAAATATTAAATAAAAAGTTTTAGATACATAATTTTAAGTTTTCTTACGCAGCGGTACATTTGTATTATGTAGGTAGGTATCTTGAAGATGGCCACCATTCTGTTAAAGCAACTTGGTAAACCCAAATCTTTATCCAAAATGTCTAAATACAAATTCCTAATAGTCAATGTATTAAGGTACCTAATAATTACCACTGTTTTTGTATTTATCGGCCGGTGGGTGCGTAGTGGGCTCATCGTAGTCGTCGTCCGCCATCGTCGTGTGTCGCGTCGGACGCGACGTCGTCACCAGGGTCTCATTATCTGGAAACGTGATGAAAATCTTTGAAACTGATATAAGTAAACGATTCATAGTGATAAAAAATGAAAGACTCATTCATTCATTCATCAACGCCCAGCTTCATTGACGTAGAGACCAGCACTGCGCCATACCCTCACAAAATTTACCACACTCTAGAAAGAGACAACGCTACTTTGTGGACAATACCTGTCAAATGCCTCACGAGTTTTTTCTCTCTTTCACGCTTTGCAGTCAATATTTACTTTTTAATTGCAAGGGATGGCAAGTTCCAGGTCTATACGTCAATGCCTAGAAAAGAGTGACATTTAAATGTTACAGAGAGGTTTCTTTTGTTAAATACCTGGCCTAATTTTATAGAAGAAAGGATGTTAGGAAACTCTAGCTCTAGGAGGGTGAACTAACATATGCAAGCATGAGCTTGTTAAGGCACCTGTCCCATCAACAACGATGAGCGAGAAGCGATCGCCCAAGAAACGTACAATAGATGTATTTTGTAGATCCCGTCGCCGTGAACAGTCAGCGATCAACTTCGAAGCGGCGGTAGCAATCGTGAGGTCGCGGGTTCGAATCCTACCCATTATACTACCGACTTTCAGCTTAGCTGGAGGGGTTAACAGGATTGCTAGTAATGTGAGACTCAAACTCACATAGCTAGTTATCTTTAAAAAAAAAAAAAATTAATATCTGTATCTCTTTTGATTTAAATACATATTATACCTTACCTTATACTTTAAATATTATTCTTAAAAAATTCCATACTAATATTTAAGTCATACTTACTTCTTTCAATTGATAACTTTTCCATTGATTACTTAACGCATTAAAAAATATTAACTTAAATTTTGAGATAGTTACTCCGACTTTGATAAAATTAGGTAAGTATGTAGAATCAGTATCACGGGCACATATTACTCCTGAATTTGACCACACCTTTCTGTTACACCTTGTATACTTGAATAATCTATACCACAGATCCCAGAAACATATCTATCCCAGTTCGACTATGACAAGAGGCTTTGCTCAGGACTTGGCAGATTGCGCGATGAGGGTCAATCGAGTTTCTTAGAGTCCCTTAAAAGCTACTGGGCAGGTAGGTCTAGATGTAGTTTAAAAAAAGTAAAGACTGACTTGGATCTTAAATCAGGCTGAAACTACTAGGTAGGTACTACCCATTTACTCCAGACATATTATCTCATTTAACCATGTACAGTACGATCAACGTAACTTGACCGGATTGAAGTTAGGTTTTTATCACTTTCGCGCATGTCTTAAAGATGCGACCCTAAAATTACTTACGAAAACGATGAATCATGTTTAATCGATTAAAAATACTATTTATATGAGTTCATAAAAGTTTAAATTTAGAACAGTTACAGTAAATACTAAAGAAACTTTGAAAAACAATTTCTTTACGAAAATAATCACAAAAAAACATGTGTTAGTAATAATAATTATGACAATGTAATGCGTAATCGCATCTCTAATTCTCTTTGTTTAGTTACCGCCCCCGCGCCCCGCTTCCTGTCACCATTTACTTCCAAAAAATGCATCTGCGCAACCGCTTGTCGCCTTGTTGATCCAACTGTAATCACTATCAAATCGAAATCTCACACTGCGTATAAATCTCTCAAAATAATACTCACTACTGGTTTCATCGGCACAACACTTCATAGAAGGGTTCGGACACTCGACTTCATCTAGCACATCGTTGCAGAGGAAGGCGGCCAGCGCATGCATGCATGTGCCAGGGCAGTTCTTGGAGTCCACCTGCGTGTCCAGGGAGTCCAGTAAACCTGGAATAGACCAAAGAGTCATGAGAAAGAAATAAAAAAAAAAATATGGCGTGGGTAACTCAGTCATTGGCTACATAAGATAGCATTAACTCCTCAGAACACACATCTATTATCTTTGATTAACTCCCTACCTACGTAAACAATAAATTGGAGTCCTTCGACTTTCAAACCAGAAATAAACCATGATCTAAGAGAGTGCCTTCCTAACCACCACAAAATCCCTGTTTTAGATCATTTAGAAACAGGAATTGTTTTTGAAGTGTTTGCCATATACTCGTATAATTGCCCCCCAGAACCACGTCACACGACGATGATTACATCTGCCATCTCGGCGTCGATCAAATTCCACCCCCCCCCCCCCTTCCCACACCATCGAGCGAACTACTGAAACTTGGCCGGTGTTGGGTTAAGGCGCTTCCCCGTGCAAATATTTCTACATATTGTTAACAGTATAATGTTTATTTAATCTCCTCACAACGAAACCACAGAAATGAGAAATAATTATTGATAAAATGCATCTCCTTGTAAAGTACCATAGGCAATTTAATAAAAACATAAGGCTAGGAACATTTTTTTAAACGTCCAAAATTTTATTTCATAAAGATTTTATTCTAAAAAACATGATTGCTAGTAACGTGGAACCACACTCCCACATTGCTAGTTATCTTTAAAATAAAGCTAAAATTTGATGCATTTGCTCCCATTTCAACTAATCGTAAATCAAAGCTCGTCCTATATAATTTAATTAGTATTATCGATCCACGTACAAAATTGGCTGGAGAGCGTTCCGTTACGCGTTTGCATTCGACTCACGCGCAGGTTTAGCGGGGCCGTCGCGCGCGCACCTCTACTCGCAAATACCGGCCCAGTATGCGGTCAGTTACGAAATTAGGCGTTATCAAAGTTCGTTGATCTTGGGTTAGTAGGCCAAGTTTTAGGTCTAGGTTGAAGTGAAGACTGACCAACTTATTTCTATCTCATTCTTCCGCAGATAATGGCGAGAATTTTCCAATTCATTTTCAATACCAATAGATATAAAAGGTAAACAAGATTAAAATTGAGATAAAAATTATTACCAGATGAATGCTATCGAATGAAACAAACGTATCCTAATACTACATACTATGCCCGGTGTTTAGCCAATTGTACCACGGACCCCCCCAACCTTCACCCCTCCCCCCCTCCCCGAGTTTGTTGTATATTTTATAAAGTCCCCTGCGACGCACAGCTTGTTCCCTAGAGCGTGCTTTTATCCTTTAAAAAAAACTTGTTCTGTTTAGTGTTTTATTTATTTTTTTAAGAAAACATCGCCTGCCCTGCGTCGCAGGGTTTAGGCTGCCTGTCCATTGAAGCGGAGAAACGAAGAAATATTAACCAATGGGATCAGCCGACCAATTCACGTATTTAAAGCGCACTCCTTGCTAGTTGCAGTTAAGTTTCGATTAAAACTGCCATATTCGTATTCTTGTAACTTTGTAATCGATCTCAAACACGCTTGCGTCAAGTATGCATCTCGAGAGCGCAACAGCGGAATCCTAGTGCGGTGCGTCTGTCGTGCAAGCTAATTTTGAGACCGATCTAAAAGATACAAGAATACAAAAATAACCGTTTTAATCGAAACACTACAACTGCACTGCTTTAAATACGTGAATGGGGCTCTTTTATGCAATCATATTGGTTTATATTTCTCCGTTTCACAGCTCCGCAGCCTCGCTCCGCTGCAATGGACAGGCAGTCTTAGACGCACAAGAAGTGGTAGATACAACTTAACTAGTAGAAGCAGTGGTAGCCTAATGGCTAAGTCGTAAGTATACTAACAAAGTCAAGCCAATACTAGTAGTACAACCTAAAAGCTCAATGTCAAACCCCACCAAACAGCGGTAGTCTAATGGCTAAGGCATCGGTCTCGCAATCGTGAGGACGTGGGTTAGAATCCTGGCCGTTATCCTACCGATGTGAACCCACTCCTAACACAAGCCATAGAGCTTAGCTGGAGGGGTTAACATGCTTGCTAGTAATGTGAGACACTAAGTACCAGAAGTGGCAAGTTTAAAGAACATTTGTATGTTAAATAAACCAAACTCACACCAATGATTTATATTAATGACGGCAATACCTACTACACCACGACCCAGTTAAGTACCTAACAACTGGCCATACATTTTTTTATCACCCTACTGCCTTCCATATTTTTTATCTACAATGAATCTCAAGGCCAACCAATCATCCTATTGGGTCCCATAACCTGTATGGCAACATTCCACACTCCCATGGTGATCTAAAACGCGGTGCCGTTAGCTTCTCCCGGCCGATGGATGGGTTACCCGCCCCGCGCCCCGCGCCCCTCGCAATCGACCTCAAGTCACTGCCTCAACATTCGAAACCAAATGAAAGGAAAAGAGCCGACGATTTAAATTACAAGCGAAAGCGAATTAAAAAAAAAAATTAATAGGTACTTTTTGTGACTTTTTGCTGCTTCTTTAATCTCTTACCTATCCCTTTCATTTGGAGTCGGGTCTCCATATACAGAATGATTTGTAATATACTAATAACCTCCTGCTCGTGGCTTGTTTACAAAACACTAAATAACTTTATAATATCAGTTTTGGATAATAATCAGTATATTAACCCTTTACCACCTACCATTTACTAACATTTAAACTTTCGCGTTGCATGTTGTTTGAATCGGGAAGAGGGCTTCAAACTATCCGTGACGTGAAATCCAGTGATTCGTAAAACACAACCTCGTATTGTTTCGCAGTCGGTTAACATGGACAAAATCAGTGTAGTGTGCAGTTACCCTAACTTTTTGAGAAGTAAAAAAGTGAGGGTGGATGAAGATTTCTCGCTTGTGACCACGGCCGGTGCAACCTGGTCGAAACGTCAAGCAATTTTAAGCAAGTTAATTCCCGTATAATAAATAGTTATAATCACCTACCATTTGTTGTTAGTGTTTTGAGATTAACTACCTACGGATTATTTTACTGGAGAAAAATCGTTGTTTATTGTGAGGTTTAGGTCTTACAAAGAAACATCGTTTTTCTCCGGGGTCTCTCAGATGTGTGGTGAATAGTTGTGTAACTTAAAGGCATCCTAGTCGATGATTTTACCATACAAACGCGCATAAGTGATCACTACTATGTTAAAAATAAATATTATCAAAGTCCCCAAGTCCCCAAAGATCCCAAACTAAGCAGAGCTTGTATTATGGCAACCAGACAACTGATAAACACACTTATATATTTTTAAATACATACATATTATAGATAAATAACACCTAGACACAGAATAAACCATCGTGCTCATCACACAAAGTTTTGTCCTGGATGGGGATCGAACCCATGACCTCTTGCGTAGCATTCGGAAACACTCCCACTGCGCCACAGAGGCAGTCAAAATAATCTTTGTTTTGACTCAAGCAATTGACGTATGTGAATTAATAGGAGATTAAGGGAGAGGAGGAAGATGGGGGGGGGGGGCAACATCACCCAAATCCAAACATAAGTAGGTACCACATCCAAATCCACCTGCCCTCCCCTAAGGCTACGCATGAAAAGAGATAGTAATATTCTTTTATTAACCACAGATCATAAACATCTCTAAGGTTGTAATAAAACACTAATCGCTTATGTGTTGCGGCCGCGGCGCGCGTCGGTCGCACAACCGTTACCCGATGACCTAATGCGCGGCGGCCGGTGAAATCGTCCGCGGCCGAGCGCCGAAAACGAAAGTACGTGCGTACGCGCACATACTGGACGCTCCGTATTCACTCTTCTGTATGGCAAAGGGTCGATAGGTGGCGCCACTTGACTTCTACACCTGTATGTTGGCAGACACAAGTGCTTTATTCCCTCAGTCTAAAAGATTAGGCGCAGGACCGGCGAAATAACCTGTTTTTTAGAAAACGGATCAGTTTTCGGGAAGGGATTTCGTAATATCTGACTAAAAATTGGCCAAATGTAGGTATACCTACCTTTTTGCAATTTCTAATTTTGGTTTTAAACTCCCGAATCCCCCCCCCCCCTCCCTGGGAACGCCTAAGTAATAATAATAATAATATTTTTTATTATAAAAAAAATTAATAAAAATTACTTAGTCATGTAAGTAGTCTAGAGAAGAGCAGACAGATCTACTTGGACTGTCCCCCTTCTGAAAAATAACCCTGGGTACGCGTATGGGTCACGGACTCCTAAAAAACCCTAATCCAATTTAGAAACGAATCAGTGAAATTAATCCAATGCGGTAATTGATTCGAGTAAAACAAAAAGTGGAAACAGACCAATTTGAAGATTTGTTCAGTGGTTTGAAATGGATTACTCCTATACCTATTCATTATCTAAAACACGTTTTTGTTTTACGTTTTATTTTAGTGCAAACAGAAATATAGAGACTGCTAAAAATATTATCATTCTTTTTGGCGTTACTATAGTCGGGTTAAAATAACAGAATTACTTGCAAAACAGTAGAAACAATTGCAATTCACCACAGTTGTTAGAAACTAGGACTTTACCTACTGAACGAAGCGAGTTGGCGCCGTGACATTTTGAATATTCAGAAAGGCTTCCTTTGAAACGAAAGTCTTTTGTTATGATAATAAATTCAGGCGAGACGAGAACTTGCCAACTAGAGTAGGTACGTATAATGAAATGCGCCTGCGATTATGTATAGATGTATCTTAGAAGAAGTTTGCAATAAATGTTGTATAACGTTAAAACTGTAATAAATTCTCATAATATAAAAGTACTAGCTGACTCACGCAACTTCGTCTGCGTAATTTTACCCGGTTTTTGCAACATTTTTCATTGCTGCTCCGCTCCTATTGATCGTAACGTGATGTTATGTAGCCTATAGCTTTCCTTGATAAATAGGCTACCCAACAGTAAAATAATTTTTCAATTCTGACCAGTATTTCCTGAGGTTATCGCGTTCAAACTAACAAACAAATAAACTCTTCAGCTTTATAATATTAGTATAGCTAAAGCTGTTTGTTGCTCTCTTTAAAACCTGTGCTAAAACTAAAGAATGACTGAACCGATTTGAATAATTCATTTTTGTTTTGATCGTCTAAATATCGAGAAGGTTTTTAAAATAGAATAAAAACTTAAGGATATAGACGAAAACTCAAAAAATTTAAACTGACAATTTTGTTGTTACTGAGTCAGCTAGATAAAATTCAATATCACGCAGGTGAAGCCGCGGGGAAAAGCTAGTTTATGTTTTTTTTTTATTACTAAAAATTCCTGTTAACCCCTCCAGCTAAGCTCAATGGCTGGTGTTAGGAGTGGGTTCACGTCGGTGGGAGAACCCGCGACCTCAAGATTGCGAGACCGATGCCTTAGCCAATTAGGCTACCGCCACTTGATATATAATAATGTTCTCTTTACCGATTTCGGACAATCTCATCCTCTGATGAGATTGTCCGCTGTTTCCGAAATACTAGTGAACTAAGTTGGAGAGTGAGAGTGTACTTTATATTCCCTCACCCTCATAGTCCGATGGGACAGAAATCTGACATAAACGGTGTAAGATTAAGCGCTGGACCAACGGCTCAACACTCTCCCTAAAGTATGTACTTAAACATTTCTTTAATGGAGCGTCTAAACAGGCCATTTTTTACGGCAATTTGTGGCGGCACTATTGGCAACTAATTACTCGGTCAGTAATGGCAATATAACTGCAATTGTATGGTGCATGATCCAGTCTCCTAAATGGGCTACACAACCCGGCAACAATAAAATAGAAAGCGACTGAAACAACAACAAAATTGGACGGGCAAAATTTTGGAAAATCGATCGCTCAGCGATCCCGCAACCATCAAATCAATATTGGAGAGTACTGCCATGTTTCCGGCCACAGCATTGCCGCCACAAATTGCCGTAAAAAATGGCCCGTTTAGACGCTCCTTAAAACAATCAACAAAATTTGGAGGACAGTGGCAACGTTGCATAACTTCGCTATTCCTCGATCTGTCCGGATGCCACTGAGTCACCCCTCCTATCCTTACGATAGGTTGTCACTGAGTCATGTCACCCCTCTTATAATTACGACACAGAGAGACACAAATTACACCGTGAATCATACAAACTGGTGTCCTACACATTTTGACTCACACTGCGTACCTATTGGTCATACCTATCCGCATAGTAGACAGAAAGTGGCATATCAATTTAATTCAATTCATTTCGATTTATTTGTGAAACACAGGTTACATAAGATTTTATAAAATATGCAATATTGTGTCTCCGTGTTATGCCATGCATCAGAATTTCGTAGATGAACTTAAAGAAAAAGTTGTACAAGAAGTCTACCAATAAATTACATTTAAAGTCATATTTATAATGTTAATGGGGATAACAATAATGTCAATGGAAATAAATCAATAATATGTCGCAAGATAATTCAACTTTGATAGGTAATTTTCAATATTATAGTAACATTTTTGAGTACGGAAGTTTTTAAATTGATTTTTTATTATATTATTGTTTACAATGTCTTTAATATGTTTTAGTATATGGTTGTAATTATTTGGAGCCATACAGAACACTTTTGCTATAGCTATAAAATTGTATTGCGACTAATTTCTCTAAGCCTATAATTATGTCGTCTAGATGACAATCCATACTAATATTATAAATGTGAAAGTAACTCTGTCTGTCTGTTAGGCTTTCACGCTCAAACATCTAAACCGATTTAGATGAAATTTGGTATAGAGATAGTTTGAGTTTCAGGGAAGGACATAGGTTTTATCGCGATAACCGACATCCACGCGGGCGGAGCCGCGGGCGAAAGCTAGTTTATAATATTTACTTAGGTCGCTTATAACAAGAAGTGCACTATGGTAGATGAGGTACATCTACCATAGCGAAGGAAAAGTCAAAATTTTAGCATCCTAAAGTAAGGCTTACAGCTGTTTTTCTACCCGACTGACAGGTAGGGTTATGTTTTTTGCGCGTATCTTGTATTATTACGTAATGTATGTATGGGCTCTGACTACTACTTTGTCATTGTTTGTAGATCTTATCTCCACCATCTTTACGCACAATATATATCTATACTAATATTACTCGTATAAAGCGGAAGAGTTTGTTTGTTTGTTTGTTAAAACGCGCTAATCTCAGGAACTACTGGTCCGATTTGAAAAATTATTTTTTTGTTGGATAGCCCATTTATCGAGGAAGGCTATGGGCTATATAACATCGCGCTACGACTAACAGAAGCGGAGCAGTGACGAGAAATGTTGCAAAAACGGGGAAAATTTACGCATACGAAGTTGCGCGGGACAGCTAGTCTATACTAATATTATAAAGCTGAAGAGTTTGTTTGTTTGCTTGAACGCGATAATCTCAGGAACTACTGGTCCGAACTGAAAAATTATTTCACTGTTAGATAGCCTATTTATTGAGGAAGGATAAAGGCTATATCACATCGCGCTAGAACCAAAAGGAGCGGAGCAGCAAATAGAAATGTTGCAAAAACGGGGACGAAGTTGCGCGGGACAGCTAGGCTACTATACAAATACATCCGTAAGAAATTATCTGAATTTCAGTGAAAACTGCAACAAAATCGGTTGCAGACCAAAAAGTGACTCTGTTTAGTAAAGAAATAAAGAATGTCGCGGAATGAGTGTGACGAATCATTAAAAAATGAGGTTATAACCGTAGGCTTATGTGGTCATAAATAATACATAAAATAAAGGCTACTAACTGGCCTATTGGTCTAGTGGTTAGAAAACCTGACTGCTAAGCCAGAGGTCGTGGGTTCGATCTCCACCCAGGATAAAACTTTGTGTGATGAGCACGATGGTTTATTCTGTGTCTGGGTGTATTTCTATAATATGTATGTATTTAGAAATATATAGTACGTTTATCAGTTGTCTGGTTGCCATAGTACAAGCTCTGCTTAGTTTGGGATCAGATGACACTGTATGAGTTGTCCTTAGATATTATTATTTAATATTTCCTAAAATTGAAATAAAAACATCTCAACTTAGTCCAAAGAGAACAAGTTTTAAGCTCGTATTTTATTATTGTGGTTTTATCCAAATATGGTTGAATTTCGTAGTGCCTCCATGGCGATGTGGTGTTAACTACTTTTAGCGTTTTACTATCTACGTTTTGGCATTCTTAGGCCAGTGACATTTGACATAGAATCGCAAGCGGTATTACAGTTTTGTGATACGCAGAGATATTTTAGACTTTCAACACAGATTTTTTCTTGAAGCAAAAGGCGGAATTGGTGGTAGCTACTGTGGCAGGTGCGTCGTGGGTTCGACCTGCCCCCTGCATAAATCCTCAATATTTGTTAACTGTTTGTCTTGACGTTCCAAAAGTTTAAAATAGCGATGAACAAGAAAATGGGAAAACAATTGAGAGAATTGAGGAAAGCGCCAAGACGAACGGTCAGAAAAGTCTTGGAATGTAATTATTTTATGAATTGTTTGAAACCAAACAGTGATGGGGAAATTAGTCTTTTGATTCCTCACTATCGTTGAGAAATAGATCTTGCTACGAACCGCTGCATTAGCAACTTCACGTCTCAGTACCTACCTTTACAGTGACATAACTGAACTGACCTATCCAAGGGTCTGTACATTGTTAGTTATAGTTGTAAATACCTACCTAAAGCTTTATTAAATACAGCAAAAAACATGTATTACCTATACATGCTTTATTATAAAGCTGAAGAATATGTTTACCTATTTGTTTGTTTAGTTGAACGCGATAATCTCAGGAACTACTGAATCGAATTAAAAATGTAGTGTTGGATAGCCCATTTATCGAGGAACTACATAACATCACGCTACGACGAATAACAGCTAAGCATCAATGAAAAATTTCGCTCCCCCCCCCCCCCCCAAGAGAAAAGGCTATTTTTGGAATTTATATGTGAAAAGTATCACAGCTAAGTAGGCTTTACAAGTTTACGAGTTACAGCAGACCAAGTGAGAAGTAACAAAATTTTTGTACAAATTACATTCAAAAATACGTATATTTTTAAAGTTGTTAGTAGTATGAAACGAAAATAACTAAATACTAAATTAAATGGTTGATGTTGGCTATGTGAAAAAAAACACGGTAGTAGTATATATAGTGAAATTAAAAGGAAAACTATCACAGCTAAGTAGGCTTTACAACTTAACGAGTAACTGGAGACCAAGTGAGAAGTAACTAAATTTTCATATTCCTTAAAAAAAATTAGGTACGTTATTAGTAGTATGAAACATAAACAACAGAACCCACTATTCGGATTATTCGGATTAAATTTAATTAAACACATTATTCGGATGGGTCCCCCATCCGAATAATGTGTTTAATTAACGGAATATTATATAATACGGAATCCTACATTGTGCGTGGCCCGACATGCATATACCGGTTGTTTCTTTAAAAGTTATATTTATGTTATTTTACATATAGGTACACTTCACAGACAGCTATCCCATGATAAAATTGTCTATCACACGCCCCGAGGTTAAATATGCAACGTCCAATTAAGTAGATATTTACGATCGTTTATAAACCAGAATTACACCTAATAATAACGTATTACTGCATAAATTATATACAAGGTATTATTCAATAAGGATTGACAAACAAATTAGTATTGACGATAAGAATTTAATATGCAATTGATGAACAGGTGAGGTGCTTTCTAAGAGGTCGTCGACCGCGCGAAAGTCGCCACAACGACTATGATACAACTGCGCGATGACTATATGTGACGAGACGTCGCATTTTGATGTCTGCAGATATTATCTATATCTTGGTTCAACCCACACATGACCGTCTCATCGCAAACTAGGTAGAACCTGTACTATGGCAACCAGACAATTGATTAACACACTTACGAGTAGGTATGTATTTAAAAAATGAATCCCTATTCCCCTTAGGCACTAGATAACTAGAGAATGACTTTACCGATTTCATTCTTTCTTTTTTTTTAGTATTTTAATACTCTGTAGAAGGGTAGACGTAAAAAAAATATATATCGGAGCCGTACAAAGTTCGCCGACAGTTTCAGATAAATTACACCCAGACACAATCGTGTTCATCACACAGACTTATCCTGAATGACATGGACCCACGATCTGCAGCTAATCGTGAAAATATTCCAGATTTTGGGAAACGCCTGCAAACAATATCTCTGTGAAAACTGTATTCAATTTGGTGTAGTAGTTATGGACGTAGGTAGGGTCATTTTCAAGGGAGGGTTTTCGGAATTTCGTTAGGGGGTGTTACGTGGTATGATTGACTAAACCCCGGACAAAGGTGTACTGTGTACGTAGATTTCACCCCCCGAATCCCCATCGTGGGTATGCCTATGATAGGAACTGGTACCTACATGTTTGTGTAGGGCTGAGATACATAGGCTAATTACAATTTAAATAAATGTATATACACTTATATATATAATAAAACATAGCCCTCCTTCTTGCGCAGTCGGTTAAAATTGTAAATTGTAACTAGCCAATATGATGTACATAGGATATTTTCAAGAAAACATAACGTGGAGTTTACAACAGCAGTAGAAGCTAAAACATTTTTTAAATGTTTTCTTTGTCTCTGCCGTAATATTTGTTCGCACATCACGCAAAAAATACTACACCAAAGGAGATGCGATATTTGAAGAAAAGAAACGTTTATTTGTTGAACCACATAAATCACAGCTTCAACAGAAAATGGTATATAAAGAATTACATAAAATATTAAAACAAAAATAAATAACAGAATATAAAAAAAAAACAATATAAAAATAATAATAATAAAAAATTCAGTTGAAAAAGAAAAAAGAAAAATTATAATAATAAAAGCTGTGCCTCGCAGCTGCAACAAATGGGTGTCCAGTTCAGCATTTTGCCAAGCTGTCAGAGCCTGGCGCTGGTTTTCAACTAGAACCCAATAGAACGTGAATATTCATAGACGTATTGTTGCAAGTCTAACTTCAAATCTGGTACATGTTTCATCTCGACATGCCATCTAAAAGCAAGTTTTACATTATTTTTAATCACGCGTATTCGAGCTCCAAGCGAACGAAGTTAAACAATTACAGACGATTAATTTCATATTATACTTATTCGATTAATTGTATGTTTCGAGACTGCACGCACTTAAACATATCAAAGCGTTCGAAATTGACAAATTACAACTACGAGTATTAATCTGCAGTGTAACAGAATTAAGTATCGCATCTTCTTTGGTGCCATATCCGATTGCATTTTCATGGTTGACTGATTATTATAACTTGTCTTTGCTTAATCTGATAATATTTTTTTATATTTTAATAAATACCAGTAACCCGCGTAGTTTTCGTTCCCGTGGGAATACAGGGATAAAAATTAGCCTATGTCACCCGGGGTTAGTGTAGCTTAACAACGGTGAAAGAATTTTTGAAATCGATCCAGTAGTTTTTAAGTTTCTTCGTTACATACAAAAAAAAAATATATTTTCTCTATAAAGTATTAGTAAAGATTATTTTGACGTTATCAAATAATCATTGATTTGGTTTTTTGAAGTTTGAAGTAAGCAAAGACAGCACAAGGCCAGAGTTTTGGTTAAAATCCTACTAATATTTTAAATCTGAAAGTTAGTGAGATGTTTGTTGCCCTACGCACAAAACTACTGAATGGATTAACTGAAACTTTACAGCATCTAATGTTGGTACATTAGAATAGCATTTATGCAATAAAAAATTACATAATGTGGGTGAAGTCACTGAGATAAGCTTGTACATACACCTATAGGGTGTCCTATAACTATGCCACACGGAAGGAAAGTTCCGTAACTTCAGTAAATATTGTAGACAGAACATTTTACTGAGAGAAGACTTCATTTTGATTTTAAAAATAATTCGAACTGCATTCAAAGATTTTTAAGTAATCGCCTGTCTGGACAGGGAATCGAACCCGCAAAATATGAAAAAAGAAACACCTATATTTTTACGATGCCAATCGAAAGAGACTCTTTCGATTGGCATAACGAATATTTTTTTCTTAATAACATAGTACATTGAATCAAAGGAAAACCATAAAAATTAACATTTTAGTTAAACTAATGACACGGAACTGCAAATTAGTAAACTTATAATATCACTATTTATCGATTTACTAATTTTTACGTGATAAATAGAAGCAGAAACACTGAAAAAAATAACGTCGTGGTAACCTAGACAAATTGTATTTTATTAAATGTAAAATTGGCATTGTTTTGGCATACGCTGAATAAAGTGTTTTCTTTTTATAATTTTTTAGCAGCGAACAGTGTAGATATTTATGACATTACCCCAACAAGCTGGACTGCCTCTGCATTGGACTACGCAAGAGGTCGTGGGTTCGATTCCCACACGGGACACCACTTTGTGTGATCCACAAATTGTTCCGAGTCTGGGTGTACTTTTTGTTCGTGACCTGTATGTTTGTAAAGTCCCCCGCGACACTAGGCTTGTATATTACCGCAAGAGTCGTCTTTTAAAAAACAAATCTTTCTTCTAGCCCTACAATACTCTCAAAATGATCTGTGACTAAACATTTACAAGCACAATTTGCTCTCACTAATTTCTGACTTAAGTGTTTTAATAGAGCTCCAAGCGAACGAAGTTAAACTTTATAGTACGTTATAGCATTATATAGTTAAGTATTATGGCCTAGATTAAGCATTTTCTGTTGATATAATTGCTGCTGCAGAAAGTAAAGACACATGTAATAGATATCATCCGTAGTACCTTTAGGTACATGTCTTTTTTAGGGCTCCGTAGCCAAAATGGCGAAAACGGAACCCTTATCGTTTAGTTATGTCCGTCTGTCTGTCTGTCCCTATGTCACAGGTATTTTACTCAAAGACTACTCAATGAATATTGATTAGTCTTTGAGTAAATTTGGTGAAAAGGTTGAAAATTCACAATGGTGCGCGATTTAATAAATCCTTTAAAATAAAATTATTTCGGACATGCTCGGATATACCGTCATTGAGTTATTGCCGAAAAACTGAGTATCTCAACAAGAGTGCGTAGTGCCATGAACATACGCTCTTTTGCTGATTCAATTACACTGACATGCTCTTGCTCGGTTTTTTCTTTACTTTGTCTCATAGTCCACCATATAAATATTACAATTTTAAAACAATGTAACGGTACAGTAGCAGACAGCCGGAACTCACTGTAAATGAAACTACACTACACTTGTGTAAATATAAACTCTCTAACACATTCAACAAATAGGTACCGAAGTGCCACGCTATTGTCAAAGCCTTCTTCTAATCATAATATTATAAAATTCAACAGTTAACCGTCAGTCTGTCCCACGAACACTTTTTAATGTTATAGTCATATTAACCATTCAAGTGTTTAGATTACAGGATATTTAATTTGAATAAGAAGATTACTAGTAACGAGAACCGCACATTACCCCCCCCCCCTCCCAGACTCGACTAAGCGATCTTTTTTGGGGGGATTTTGACTGTGCCGGTGTCTTTTAGGCAATTGCCCCCTCCTCGGCAGTGGTGGCTTGTGTACCGGTGTTGAATGAAATGCACCACCCCCCACGTCATGCGAGCAGCTCACACTTAGCCGGTTGGGTCACATGTTCCCCCCATGACAGCAATATTTTTAACCACTCCAGCTAAGCTTGGATTCACCTCTCGATTGCGACAGCAATGCTTCCAAAAACTTCATATTGCTCTTCATCATCTACTTCAATAAATATTTTATTTTAATTCTTTGGGGCTTTCTAAAGAATCTGTACAATAGCTTTGACTGGCCTGTTGGTCTAGTGGTTAGTGACCCTGACTACTAAGGCGAAGGTCGTGGGTTCGATCCCCACCCAGGATAAAAGTTTGTATTCTGAGTCTGGGTGTTATTTATCTATAATATGTATGTATTTAAAAATATATAAGTATGTTATCTGTCGTCTGCTTTTATAGTACAAGCTCTGCTTAATTTGGGATGAGATAGCGTTGTGTGAGTTATCCCAAGATATTATAAATAGATGTAATGTATTACTTTTACATCTATTGTACTGATAGTTCAACAGTTTAAATAGAGCAGTGTATATATGAAATAGCTGTCCCGCGCAACTGCGTATGCGGACATTTTCCAACATTTTTATTACTGCTCCGCTTCTATTAGTCGTAGCGTGATGTTATATAGTCTATAACCTTCCTCTATAAATCGGCTACCCAACAAAGAAATAATTTTTCAATTCGGACCAGTAGTTCCTGAGATTGTCGCGTTTAAACAAACAAACTCCTCTGCTTTGTAGTATTAGTATAGATAAGCAGTGACGGTTAATTAACAACATTCATGTCGCACAAGTCACGAGAGCCAGGTATGCTGAATGAAGAGTGTCAATGAATAGTCATGTCTCTTATTTACTTTAAAAAGGCCAACATTACCCACCATGATAATTGTAGTATCTAAATGAAATCCACACTGAATACCAGGAAAACAACGTTTGACAGAACGGTGTTACATTATCAAATTGCAAAAAAATACAATGGTGGCAAATCTGATGGCATTAGTGGCACAGTTTTCTTTCAGGAGCGGACAGTGTCTTTAAATTTATAACTCCTGTCGTGGAAAATTTGTTTCCATTGTTATTTTTTTATATACATAAAAGAAAGATAACTAGCAATGTAGGATTGTGGTCTCACATTAATAGCAATCCTGTTAACGCTTCCACTAAAGCTCAATGGCTTGTGTTAGGAGTTGGTTCACGTCGGTAGTATAATGGTCAGAATTCGAACCAACGACCTCACGATTGCAAGACCGATGCCTTAGACATTAGGCTACCGTCATTTCTATCTCAATACTAGCTAGTTATTAATTAGCATAGATCTTTTTTAATAGCTATTTTTTTATTGGAAATAAATAAGCGATTCAGACCAGATTTCGCTTCACGTATTAATAAGTATATTATAAATATTTATGGCGATAACACATTCACGCGGGCGGAACCGCAAGCTATATCTAGTAACATATTAATTCACTTTCAGTAAGCGTGTGGCATGAGATGTTTTCACCAAGTTCGAGAGGAACGCGAAAATAATCACTTAACGAACTACTTAATAACATGCTTCGGATCTGTTAACATTTTTGTTTGAGATACGATAAAGCGCGAAGTTGTGAATCACATGCAAGATTTTATCTATACTAATATTATAAAGCTACAGAGTTTGTTTGTTTGTTTGTTTGAACACGATAATCTCAGGAACTACTGATCCGAATTAAAAAAATCTTTTACTGTTGGATAGCCCATTTATCGTGGAAGGCTATATTACATAACGGTACGACCAATAGGAGCGGAGCAGCAATGAGAAATGTTGTAAAAACGGGTAAAATTTACCCAGACGAAGTTGCGCGGGGCAGCTAGGCTACTATACATATAATACATCCGTAAGAAATTATCTGAATTTCAGTGAAAACTGCATCAAAATCTGTTGCAGACCAAAAAGTGACTCTGTTTAGTAAAGAAATAAAGAATTTACGCGGAATGAGTGTGACGAATCGTTAAAAAATGAGGTTATAACCGTAGGCTTATGTGGTCATGAATAATACAGAAATTAAAGGCTACTAACTGGCCTATTGGTCTCTCTATATAACATCGCGCTACGGCTAATAGGAGCGGAACAGCAATGAGAAATATTGCAAAAACGGGGAAAATTTACGCAGACGATGTACTCCTCACTTTTTTTTTATGAATTTTTGGCAATCTAGCCTAATTGAAGGCTAATTTCTGCCAGGGTATAATCCGATTCCGCGTAAGGTAGTCACATTACATTACGGCGACCAAAACGCCTAATTAAAAAAGTTAATGTGTGAATATGTTCATGCATAATGTGGTATTGTAATTAAAGAGCTTGTTTAACGGGGATTAGTTCTTAGTTTATTTGATTTTGAAGATAATCAACATTTTATCTCATACTAGCTGTCCCGCGCAACTGCGTCTGCGTAAATTTTTCTTTTGCAACATTTCTCATTGCTGCTCCGCTCCTATTGGTTGTAGCGTAGCGTTTTAGTAGCGTTTAGCCTATAGCCTTCCTCGATAAATGGGCTATCCAACAGTGGAAGAATTTTTAATTTCGGATTTGTAGTTCCTGAGATTACCGCGTTCAAACAAACAAACTCTTCAGCTTTATAATATTAGTATAGATCAGAGAAACACAAGGCTCTATACCTTAATCTAGAATACGTGTTTATAAAGTATTGCTTGTTTTGTATAAGACAAATATAATGGATATAATATAGTACAATACTCGGTTACATCTAACTATTATGTAAAATATAAACAATAGCTTAATGTTCACATTAAATCACTTGAACGTAACTGACAATTCTCACGGCGTTCCCACTAATCTGTGAACCAAAATAAAGCCTACATAATGTGTGTTATAGTTAGTTACTAAGTGTTGTACTCATCTCACCTTCGATTAACAAGCAAGAACATAATTACAAAATTTTAAAACACATTGAATGTCACTCTAAGCGGCAGTAGCCTAATGGCTAGGGCATCGGTCTCGTAATCGTGAGGTCGTGGGTTCCAATCCTGCCCATTAAACTATCGACGTGAACCCACTCCTAACACAAGCCTTTGAGTTTAGATGGAGGGGTTAACAAGTTTGCTAGTAATGTGGGACTCAATTATTATTATATATAATATATATATTACATTGCTAGTTATCTTTAAAAAAAACTTTAAATAATTCACGCGATTAAGTCCCAAAATATATCTAACTAGCTGACCCACGCAACTTCGTACGCGTCAATTCTGCCCCGTTTCTGCAACATTTTTCATAGCTGCTCTGCTTCTATTGGTTATAGCGTGATATCGTATAGCCTATAGTTTTCCTCGATAAATAATATAAATAGTTAATCTATCACTAAAATAGTTTTTGAATTCGAACTAGTAGTTCCTGAGATTATCGCGTTCAAACAAACAAACAAACTCTTTAGCTTTATAATATTACTAGCTGTCCCGCGCAACTTCGTCTGCGTAAATTTTCCCCGTTTTTGCAACATTTCTCATTGCTGCTCAGCTCCTATTGATCGTAGCGTGATGTTATAGCCTATAGCCTTCCTCGATAAATGGGCTATATCCAACAAAAAAAGATTTTTTCTACTAGCAGTTCCTGAGATTAGCGCGTTTAAACAAACAAACAAACTCTTCCGCTTTATAATATTAGTATAGATTTGTATAAAAATCGCGAAAGTTTAAAAACAATAATATAAACCACTTGTCTCGAACTGCCTCTGCCCTTGTAACGAACACAAACCCGCTAATAATACAGGATGATTTTTAATTTGTATTTTTTTTCAATTATTATATTAAGTACGAAGTTATTTGGTGTAATGTAAAGAAACCAAGAGCGGGATGTTATTAGTATACCTTAACTACCTACCACCTACTTTTTTCACACAACTATTTGCCCTACATCTGAGGGACCCTGGAGTAAAATCAATGTTTCATTGTCAGGTTTAGGGCTTAAACATTATACAATAATATTACTCTAGTAAAATAGTCTGTATAATATCATAACTCCAAAAACAAGTAGTTGGTGATTAAGATTAATTTATTAAATATTTTTCAAATTTGATATTACAAAGTTATTCAGTGTTTTGTAAAGAAACCACGAGCGGGAGGATAATAGTATATTAAAAATCAGCCTGTATCCTGTACCTATCTATTTCGAAAGCTTTGTGAGAATGGATGATCAGAATTACTTATCATGGATATAGCATCAACAATCATCATGATCCGATGATGATAATTGTTTTCACACAAAAACTACTAAACGGATTTTACATAACATCACGCTACGACTAGGAGCGGAGCAGCAACGAGAAATGTTGCAAAGACGGGAAAAATTTACGCAAACGAAGTTGCGCGGGACAGCTAGTAAGATAATAAAAAGACAGCGTAAAACATTGTATCTATATAAGGTAGTGTAAAATATCGTATGTTACAACGACGGTTACAAACATTGCATTAATAATTTTCAAATTAACGTTATGATATGACGGATGGGAAAACCAGTACCTACAGTTGAATTGACCATCGTAATCGATCTCAAGCCCGCACTCGTCGACGCCGCGTCTGCAGGACTTTCTCCCATCCCCCCCTCACCCGCCGGCCGTTGCTTGCCTCGCCGGAGCCGCGAGCCGCGAGATTACGCGACATTGACTTTGATAGCAGTTGAATAATCTGTTATAATGAAGTCTGGGTTCGTGAGTTTCATTCTGTATTTTCTTATACAAAGAAATACTGATAATATTTAGTATTTCAGCTTTATTTCATGTCATTTTTTAGATTTTTGTTTATAAGTATTTACTTATTTATTATGTGTTGTCCTTTTCACGGCTACAACCCCCTTTGTAACGAGGAGTGCCGTCTTAATAAACTTATTTAAATATATAAGGTTAATACGACACGCATAGGCACTTGGAAATTTAATAAAAAATAAGCAGTAGGCTCTAAAGAATATTTTAGAATTTTATAAGCTACGGGTTTTAACCGCGTAAATATTTTACTTTAAGGTTAATAATACCTTTGTTTCTTCACCTGACGTTTCGACCGTATTGCAACGGCCGTGGTCACGTCAGAATTGTAGATTAAAGTATCAATGCTATTAAGTAACGATTAATACTATTCCTAGTAGTATTAATCGTTACTCCATAGCATCGATACTTTAATCTACAATTATATTACTAAACGTAACAGTCGCTAGGGTACTAAGGAAGCCTTAGTTTATCGATAATAATAATATCTTGGGACAAATCACACAACGCCATCTGATCCCAAACTAAGCAGAGCTTGTACTATGAATACCAGACAACTGATAAACATACATAAATATTTCTAAACACATACATATTATAGATAAATAACACCCAGACACAGAATAAACCATCGTGTTCGTCACACAAAGTTTTACCCTGGGTGGGGTTCGAACCCACAACCTCCGGCGTAGCAGTCAGGGTCACTAACCACTAGACCAACAGGCCCGTCAAAAATCGATGTTTAAGCTAAGTACTGCATTTAGTGCAAGTTGGGACCTAATCCTAATACAACATTTCTGAATAAATTATACGAACAAATGGCAGATATCGAGTATCGCTAGTCATCAATAGTAAGCACTTTTATCTTTCTTGCCATTTTCAACCGTGTTGTCTTTATGTAACCATTACTTATTACTATAATAATAAAGAAATTTATTTACATATCCAATTACATTTAATGATTACATTCCAATTATTTAAAACATTAAACATTATAAAGCTGAAGAGTTTGTTTGTTACTTTGGTTGAACGCGATAATCTCAAGAACTACTGGTTCGAATTGAAAAATTCTTTTAGTGTTGGATAGCCCATTTATCGAGGAAGGTGCTATATATAGCTATATATTTTTAATTCGAACCAGTAGTTCCGGAGATTATCGCTTTTAAACAAACAAACTCTTCAGGTTTATAATATCAGTATAGATTACATACTATATTGCTATTCAATAGCAAATTCAGGATTTCGATGATTTATTTTAACTTGCTCGTCCCTTCTGAGCAATCCAGGACTTCATTTTAAGCAGGGGAGAGCTTGACCCGACTTTATTTTTTATCTAGATCACTCAAATAATGTAGCAGAAATACACAGATTCAGTTAAATCTAGTCTAATGGCATCGGACTCGCAGTCGTTCGAATCCTACCATTATACAAGTTGTATAATGGTAGGATTCGAACATTATACAAGTCGTATAATGGTAGGATTCGAACATTATACAAGTCGTATAATGGTGTTCATGTTGGTTGTATAATACAACCAACATGAACCCACTCCTGACATAGGCATTAGTTGGAGTGGTTAACAAGATTACTAGTAATGTGGGACCCAATCCCACATCGCTAATTCTCTTATCTATTATAAAAAAATAGAAAACTGAACTTAAAAGGTACTTCAAAAAGTTTGCATAAAAATTAATGAATCCCGTTACAGTTAGGTAAATTGAATGTTTCATCAAATCATAAGACACTCCCAAGATTATAATTAGACAAATCTTATTGACGTAAGACACATTGATAGTTATCTTTTTAAAAAACTGGCCATGTGCGAGTGGGACTCGCGCACGAAGGGTTCCTTACCATTATCTATAAAAACGGCAAAAAAAAAACACGTTTGGTGTATGGGAGCCCCCTTTAATATTTATTTTATTCTGTTTTTAGTATTTCTTGTTATAGCGGCAACAAAAATACATCATCTGTCAAAATTTCAAATGTCTAACTATCATGGTTCATGAGATACAGATGGACAGACAGCGGAGCCTTAGTAATAATTCCCGTTCTCCTCTTTGGGTACGGAACCCTAAAAATAGAGGGGCATCAATGTGGACTTCCAGGCTAGGATTCAGTAATAGGTTACTGCACCATTTATCTGATGATCAAGTAACAACTATTATTCATTACCCCAATAAACCAGCCAGCCACGCACGTATCTGCATCACTGAATGTTTAACAAAGTGAAATGTCACATAGTCTGCGAGTGAATCATTGCGACACATATTGGCATGTCAGACGTACTACGATTAATTAACAATACAACGATCGTGCTTTCTTTTTGTCTGTATGTTTTTGACCGCTGGCTGTTCAGCTCTAGTCATCGATGACTCGGTGACTCGCATAAAGGTGGATCCATACCTTCGTACATCCACAAAAAAGTCTGTTGGCGTACACATTGCGGCTCACTGTGCGATTTGCTTGTTTGTACCTTCCTATGTATGAGTATATGTAACTAAATAATAATGAATTATTTAACGTTATTTTGATTATTACTAAGTTTTTTCTTTTCTGTTTAGGTTGATTTGTTTTTATTTTTATTTTTGTTAGTTAGTATTTCTATATTGAAATTGTATCTGATGAAATGTGGATAGGTATTTTTTATTTTTATATAAAGACGATTCCCGCAGTAGGGTACAAGCCGTGTGTCGCGGGGGACTTTAGAAACTTACAAGTCACGGACACAAAGTACATCCTGACTCGTAACAACAATTTGTGGATCACAGTACTGCCTCTGTGGCGCGTTGGGAGTGTATCCGACTGCTACGCAAGAGGTCATGGGTTCGATCCCCACCCAGGATAAAACTTTGTATGATGAGCACGATGGTTTATTATGTGTTTGGGTGTTATTTATCTATAATATGTATGTATTAGTTGTCTGGTTGCCATAGCACAAGCTCCGCCTAGTTTGGGATTAGATGGCGTTGTGTGAGTTGTCCCAAGATATTATTACTATGTATTATGAAAATATACGGGTAAATTCGTCTACCCGTGACCACGGCCGTTGCAATACGGTCGAAACATCGGCCAATAAATAAGGTATTTTACCTTAAATTATTCACGGGATTAAGACCCGTAGTATATATAATTTTATAATGTGTACAAATCGCGAAAGTTTGTCAACATTTATTGATTCGTCAATTAAAAGTCCATTAAAAGGGAATAATAGCCATTTAGGGCGCGTAGTGTGCACGACTCTCTCATGCCCATCCACAGGTGTGGAGCCACCTTAACAAACATATTAATCACGGGGCAGTTTGGTGACTGTCTGTATTGGATGAGGAAAACTTTGTCGTTCTAGATAATCGATTAATTACTTTGACTGTGGGTAGTGCTAATGGATTTTTTTGTTCTCTGTAACTGTCACTTTTGTTAAAATGAGCTGAACGATCGCGATGGGCTAACTGTAGCCAAGTACTACATTGTTTAAAGATTAGCCTAAAAATGTTTGTAGTATCTAAATAATATTAAAACTATGATTATAAAGATTCAGGTAGTATTTTCAAGTATAATAATAATAATATAATAATATCTTATCTGCTACCTAATTTTATGTATATGTTTTTGTAAAAAATATTTTCGTAATAATAAATTTATCTTTATCTTATCTTATCTTGGGACAACTCACACAAAGCTATCTTATCCCAAATTAGCAAAGCTTGTACTATGGAAACCAAACAACCTATAAACATACTTATATATTTCTAAATATATACATCTATACTAATATTATAAAGAGGAAACATTTGATTGTTTGTTTGTATTGAATAGGCTCCGAAACTACTGGACGGATTTGAAAAATTATTTCATCGTTGTGAAGCTACGAGTACACTAACCCCGCGTGAAATAGGCTATTTTTCATCCCTATATTACCACGGGAACAGGAACTACGCGGATAAACCGCGAGGCGTCCGCTAGTATTATATATAAATAACACCCAGACAAGTATTTTAAGGCCTTATACCTTTGTTTTATTGCCCGACGTTTCGACCGTATTTCAACGGCCGTGGTCACGGGTAGACTGATAAACCCAAAAAATAACATATTTTCGCGATTAAGACCCGTAGCTTATAAACTAGGATAATGTGTACAAATCGCGAAAGTTTACGAACATATATCAAGTATTTTTAGACAAAATTAGCTATTTTTATGTTAGCCTGCAATATTGAAGGCTTACATAAAAATTAATAATTCTTTGTACCAGTTTGTTATTTGTTATGTATTATTAAGTTTATCTGTTTTGTTTTTGTTAATATATGAATGTGATAATCTTATCAACGCCTAATTCAAACCCTTGGGTAGTTGTACCTATAATTACAAGTTTTGCATTTAGATTTATTTTGTAATGTAGACAGGGAGGTGTCACATAACTCTAATTATTTTTTTAATTTTCTGATTTTTACAAATACCTAGGTATAAATTGATGACTAAAATACATAAATAAAGCATAATCTTAACCAAAAGTAATAATAAAATGACGAGAAAATTAACAACCGAACGCGTCGATGTCTTTTGTACGAACACTTCACATCAAACGAAGTAGTGCAAGAATGCCATAAACCTACAAACACTCATTCTACGCCCAAACTGTTACAATTACAAGTGAATGTGTTTATTGCACTGTCATTAAAACAACGTGAATGTATATATGTATATCTATACTAATAAAAGTATGTATATCTATCAAATTAAATCTTGATGCGAACTAGTTTTAGGAATTTTTAATTATAATTTATGTAAAATGCCTTCAGGGTGTTTTTGGGAAAAGATCTATTAAATCTACTAGTAATAAATCTTTTCTATGTTTCAGTATATTATGTGTCTATTTTTAGAGTTCTGTACCTCAAATGGAAAAAAAACGTTTTTAGTTTTAAAAAGTTTTTTATCTGTCCGTCAATCTGTTTGTCAGGACCCTTTATCTCTAGAACGCGTGGAGGTATCAAGTTCAAATTAAAACCATATACTCAAGTCTCCAGTCCCTTAAAGCTGTGAAAAAAACAAATTTCTAAGTTAACGAAAAAATCAAGTAGACAACCCATTGATACGGGACAGCATCTATTTTTATGTACCAAATTAATACACTCGTGGAAGTGGACGATGACAACATCTACTTGTAACCTGTCCACCACCGTGGCGCCTGCCTCTCGCAACTAACAGTCCCACAGGAAGAGCAGTCGTGCGTTTTAAGATCAAGACTTGCTTGATGCAGATTTAATCTTTGACCAAATCTATATCTGTATTAAGATTTGCGCTTAACTCTTAAGAAATATTCTACTAAGAGTCCCACTTCTGCGGTACGTTTTTTTTATTTCACTCGTTGTTTCCTGCGGCTATGTCCGCCATAAAAAGTCATAAAGAGTTTGTACTAAGTACGAAGTACAAAGCCTGTGTTAAAGATCTCCAGGCTCTCTCCTTGGTAACATAGAAGTATAAAGGTTAAGGGTAGATTACACGAAACAGGGTTCGGCTCTCTCAAAAATGTATATAGAAAACCTAAATATTAGGACACGATAAAAAATTGTGTCACTAGTCAAAGAGTTTTTCTAGTAGATGAAATAAAGAAATTTAAGGATATATCTATATAGATATATCCTTAAATTTCTTTATTTTGACCTGCGCTCCTGCGCACTGTGAAGTAATGTGTGTGTGCGGAAGAGCGAAGCCGGCGATCGTGTCGCTGTGTACGTAGCGCTAAATAAATAATTCTCTCAGTGTAATGCCCCCTTAAAACGTTATTGGTAAACGTACTCGTAAATGGTATCTCAACGCATGCTTAATTGTCATCTTCTAATTATAAATTACTAATTTGTAGCTCCAATGAGGGCAGCATTATCATGTGTGATAAAGCCCTCTTTTTTTCTTGCTTATTAATAAAGATTAAAAAAAAATTACTAGTTGACCCGCGCAACTTCGTATGCGTCAATTCAACAGTGGCCGATATAAATAAATAAATCTGAATGCTAGTGTAAAATGCATCAAAATCCGTCGCGGAGTTTAGAAGGTCTAAGTGTACAGACATCTTAGAGTAGTAAGAATTAATGTAAAAAAAATACCTATTTGAGTTTGAGTTAATATCTAAAAAACTGTTTCATTTCAACCGACTTTAAAAAGGAGGAGGTTCTCAATTCGACTGTATTTTTTTTGTATGTTTGTTCACCGATTATTATTACGATAATATTTTTGTGTTTGAAAGCGTATACTTCCAAGTTGGTCCCATTGTGGCGCGGTGGGAGTGTATCCGACTGCTACGCAAGAGGTCGTGGGTTCGATCCCCACTCAGGATAAAACTTTGTGTGATAAGCACGATGGCTTATTCTGTGTCTGGGTGTTATTTATTTATAATATGTATGTATTTAGAAATATATAAGTATGTTTATCGGTTGTCTGGTTTCTATAGTACAAGCTCTGCTTAGTTTGGGATCAGATAGCGTTGTGTGAGTTGTCCCAAGATATTATTATTGTCATCAGATCACTATCTGATGATGGGATCCTGGAGAAATCAAGGGAACTCTTATAATATTAAAGGCACACCTACAGTGATTTAGGTATGTTTCATAGTGATTAGAGCATTTACGAAAAAAAATTGGTGAAGTTCAGTTCCTGATGATGAAGACCACAAATGACAATGGGACCTATTCAATATTTCACAGTTTGTGATTTAGTTACTTTAATATGGTATTGAGTAGCACTTTATTCTCGTCATACTACTATTACACAATGTAATAGAGCTGATAGTGAACTCCTCAACAATTAACGGCCCTGCATCGGGGCAAGCAATATTTTGTAAAACGATTTGAGCAGTTGACATAAGCCTATTGTAACTTAAGTGAATTACAAACCAACCAAAAAATAATATACCTAGAATAACAAAAACAAATTAAACATTTTGAAGTTGGTGCTGAAATAAAACATAAAGACATCTCATAGCACCAACTTCAAAATGTTTATTTCGTTTTGGTTATTCTAGGTATATTATTTTTTGCTTTCTAGTTGCCTTTTATGTATTTATTTTTGAAGTCGGTAATATTTTATTGTTACAATTTATTTACTACTATCTGCCTATTTATCCATTTGTTCTGCGCATTCTAGTTGTTAGAACAATATTTCCCGTACAACATGTAGTTGTATTCTAACCTATAGAAGTAGTCCGCAGGTAGTTGTGGCGTATGGCGTCTGTATATGGGGCGCGCTAACGGTGCGCCGACGCCGTTAAGTGCGCGCCACACGCATCTTATCACTACTGATAATGTAGTGTTCTACTGGTTAGAAAACATCCTACATTTAGTTAAGAGACAACGCTCGCACGCTCGGAGAATACCTTTATTGAAATCTGCTAATCTATACTAATATTATAAAGCGGAAGAGTTTGTTTGTTTGCTTTGTTTGTTTGTTTGTTTGTTTGTTTGTTTGTTTAAACGCGCAAATCTCAGGAACTACTGGTCCGATTTGAAAAATTCTTTTTTTTTGGATAGCCCATTTATCGAGGAAGGCTATAGGCTATATAACATTGCGCTACGACTAATAGGAGCGGAGTAGCGACGTGAAATGTTGCAAAAACGGCGAAAATTAACGCATACAAAGTTGCGCGAGACAGCTAGTCTATAATAATATTATAAAGTTGAAGAGTTTGCTTGTTTGTTTGAACACTGTAATCTTAGGAGTGCAAATACTGTCTCTATGTGTGTATCATCTAAAATATTTTTTCCAAATCTAATCAAGCATGAAGCGCTGAAGCTGAACGGATTCAAATTTGCATATAGATAGGCCATATCTCTCATTCTAGAGATAAGTAGATATAATCAACAATTTCATATAAAATTATTATTTTTCACCAGAGATGAAGGAAACTATTCTACAAGGGATATCCTCGCCTCTGGTCATAGACTAATTTGACGGCACATCGTGGGATAACCGGTTCGAATCCGATATACCCGCATTTGTAGTGCCCTCGATAAAGAGGAATCCGTGGACTGCCTCTGTGGCGCGGTGCGAGTGTATTCGACTGCTACGCAAGAGGTCGTGGGTTCGATCCCCACCCAGGATAAAACTTTGTGTGATGAGCAGGATGGTTTATTCTGTGTCTGGGTGTTATTTATCTATATTAAGTATGTATTTAGAAATATCTAAGTATGTTTATCAGTTGTCTGGTTTCCATAGTACAAGTTCTGCTTAGTTTGGGATCAGATAGCGTTGTGTGAGTTGTCCCAAGATATTATTATTTTAACACACGTACAAAAAAAGACATAAAAATATTTTGTCAAATCACTTGGTGACAGATTAAACGAATGACACAATAATTTTATCAAATAAACATAGTAACTCATCGATAACATATTGAGTACTAGCTGTGCCCGCGACTTCGTTCGCGTGGAAGTTGGGTTTATATTAAGGTAGTTTATGTTACAATTTAACTTCTGTGTAAAACATATTGGAAACATGCTCCACAATGCTCTGTGGCATCTATGGATATTAGGGCCTAGCTCTAATCAGGGCCCGACCTATGGCAAGGCAAGCCAAGCAAATGCCCAGTGCAGCAAAATGAAGGGCGACAAAGTTTATGGCGCCAGACGGTTAGAAGACAAATTATAATAGTATTTTACCAAAATGATTTGCATCACATCAAATATTACTATTATCGGTTTCGGGTTAAATGAAGCCCGAAACCGCCCAAGTACTCGCGCGAAATAGGGCTAGTGTGAGATAAGTTTTAAAAAAAATATCCTGGTTTTAAAACATTGCATTCCCGCGGTACTGTGATGCGTGTTCAAACAAACAGACAACATTCAAACGTTTCTAAAAGATATACTGAATTAGTATATCTTTTAGAAACGTTTAGTTTAAATACTAAACTACTGTCGTAGCCGAGGATAGAACAAAGTGGCGTGCAATTAGAGAGGCCTATGTCCAGCAGTGGACTGCGATAGGCTGATGATGATGATGATGAACCTGTCGTTAATTAAGAACATCATAAATTCATATCCGTAAATAATATATATATAATACATAATCGTAAGAATTTTAGATTTATTTTTTAAATCAATTTACCTGATTCTGTTTAATTTGTATTTAAACGCCATCTATTTTCAAACCTGGATAAGTTTATTTTAATACTTGATGACTTTAAATTAAATTATACTTAAACTATCATGCATATTAAACGTAGGTAAGCAAGGTACGAGTATTTAACCTAAACGCGATTAAGACCCGTAATATATATATATATTCATAATAGTTGTGCCCGCGACTTCGTTCGCGTGAAAGTCGGGTTTAAATTAAGGTAGTTAGGTAACGAAATAACTTCAGTGTAAATATGTTGGAAACAGTCCTGTTGACTAAATACTTACTAAATAAAAATCGATCTGTTCTATTCTTTTAGATAGTTAGTTTGGTGTGCGGCTTAAGAAGTGGGTTTTCTGTTGTTTTTGTTTCATTCTTTCAACGTTATACCTACTTATTACCTAATAATTTTTAATAAAATTTGTACGAAAATGTTGTTACTTCTCATGTGATCGTAAACTTGTAAAGCCTAAGTACTTAACTGTGATAGTTTTCCTTATAATTTTAGTATTTATACTACTACCCTGATTTTTTTCACATACCCAACATCAACCATTTAGCTGGCAGGGGGACACTTGACTCTAACAAAAATGTTCACTATAAAGCCTAATATTATACACAAAGGAATCCTTAAATCTAAAAATAGTCTTCACAAACCCTAAACGCTTTTTAAAAGACCTATCTAATGATACCACACACGATGGGGTAGGTAGGTGAGAAAAAAATCACATCCCCACTTTACATATAAGAGAGGTACCCTTAAAAAAATAATGATTTTCAAGATTTTGTTCTTTCACTTTATCGGCGTTAGTAATTTATTCATGCAAAAGTTGCAACCTTCTAGCACTAACAGTCTCTGAGCTAAGCTGCGGACTGACGGCCATAAGGGAACTATAAGGGTTCTGTTTTGTCATTTTGGCTAAAAATGGGGTGTATTTCATATAGTGTTACAACGCAATACTAATAATAAAACTGCTGTAACACTTTAGTAAGCAAACACAGAGCGTGTCATGTGTGTCATGCCCGCGAAAATGTCAGATATCCCTAAAGGTAGGGTTGACAAACAACGACCCCCCTCCTCCCGTCACCCGAACTACTCACACTTGAACGATGTTGAGCCATTCATTATCGTTGAATTGATGAACACGTAATCTCCAACCATAACCCCAAAACATGATCCTCGATGCACCTGTGTGATGCGTGGTCAAACAAACGGACAGACAGACAAACATTTCTAAAAATCATAGCAATGTGTTTCTTTTTAAAACTTCTTTTACTAAGTATAGAACATTATTGAATACAACGCCATCTACTTTCAAGAATGTTGCCGTTGTTTTGTTGTTCACAATTTGATTTCATAGATGGCGCTACATGTACTTTTTTTACGTGTGTAATGTCTTTTTTTTAGACGAACACATCATTTCTGGAAAATGTCGAATACTTTTTAATTATAATGTAATATTGTTTTTCATTTCTACTACGATTAATTCATTACTCTCAGCAGTGATGCAATACCTATAATTAATTGCATAATTTACTTGATTTTTAATATAAAAAGTAATAACCAAAGTAAATAAGTTACCTACGGTCGAAAAAATAACTAAAACATTCAGAAAAAATATTAAAAAAGGATAAGGACAATTTAAATAAATACAAAAAGAACATATTCAGGCATCAGGTTCGAGCCTGGGACTTCGTCATCAAAGTCCGCTAGCATAGCTTCGAGGCTATACTGTTAGCTACTTAATACGTCAAAATAACTGTTCTTATGAAACTTAAAAATGTTGTGTTTAGCTCCTTTTAGTTTTAGCGTGAAGTTATGCATTCCACGGGTTACAATTATAGATAATGTCTAATTGTGGAAATTTTTGTGATAAACCATTATGGTGCGACAAAAAATACGTTGCTACTCGTTCCCCATAGACGTTAGCGTAATGATTCATAGTGTAAATAATGTCCTATAGTATTTACTACAAAACTGCAAATTTTCATAAAGATCCGTCAAGTAGTTACTGTTTTATAACGAAAAATAGCTACAGACATTATCCCTTACTGCTTAGCTCCTATGGGAAAAAGCGTGATAATTTATAGCCTAAATGTTAATCTGTATCTATTAGATTGCACGTGCAAAATTTCAACCGAATCTGTACGGTAGTTTTTGCGTGATGCGTGTTCAAACAAACAGACAGACAGACAGACAGACAGACAGACAGACATTTCTAAAAATGCAGCAAAGTGTTTAAATACTCTTTTCGAACATTTCCTAATATTTTTTTTCACTAAGTTCGGCCATGTACAGACACGTGAAATTTACAGTTTTATTATATGTATAGATAATATGTTGTGAACAGTTATCTAGATAAATAAGCAAGGATTAAATATTAAATCAGTTTTATCATTAATTAATCTGATAAATAAAAATCCATGGCATACAAAGTGCACCAAGACTCGTAACAACAATTTGTGGGGCACACAAAGTGATGTCCCGTGTGGGAATCAAACCCACGACCTCTTGCGTAGCAGTCGGACACACTCCCAACGCGCAACATAGGCATCATCTTTACTAATATTATAAAGCTGAAGACTTTGTTTGTTTGAACGCGATAATCTAAGAAACTACGGGTCCGAATTAAAAAAAAATTGTTGGATAGCCTATTTATCGAGGAAGCTATATGCTAAGCTATATAAAATCACACTACGACCAATAGGAGCGGAGCAGCAATGAAAATAGGTTGCAAAAACGAAGAAAATTTACACAGACGAAGTTGCGCGGGTCAGTTATACTATAACATATTTAACCAACCAATAAATGGAGTATGTTCCTAATTAATTTAGTTGTAGGACCGTGAGGACCTAGTGGTCGTGAACTATCAAGAAACGCTAATTAATTATTATTATTTTATTTTAAAGATAACTAGCAATGTGGGATTGTGGGTCCCACGTTACTAGCAATCCTGTTAAGCTCAATGGCTTAAGTTAGGAGTAGGTTCATATCGGTAGTATAATGGGTGGGAACACCGAGACCTCACGATTTCGAGACCGATGCCTTAGCCATTAAGCTACCGCATTATAAATGTATTAAAACGAATACGAGAAACTAATGTATTAGAACCAAAACTTGAAAAATACATTTTCATGAAATTTTTAATCAATGTCCAATTGCCTAAAAGTCCCTTCTAAAGTATTGTCTCCAGATTTGTCAGGTATTGCCGCCATCCTCTGCTCCTGTTCAAACTTGAAGTAAGGCTCCAAGAGAAGAAGTTCTTCCATGCTCTTCTTATGGAGAACCTGCGTGTTCGGAAGACTTCCTCCATAGTCTTCTGGTAGAGAAGATTTCGGGACAACTTCAAAAAATTTCTCTAGGTCTTCATTCTTCTTGTGAAACTTAATCAGATCAAAGAACTTCTTATCCACAAAAGGTCTGATGAGTGAGGTCAGTTTGTCCACTATAGGTTCCGTATTGAGAACATGGATACCACGCATGCGCACTGGAACAGCTTCTTGGACATACTGGAATAGTTTACGAAGCGTCGTCAAACTAACTCGCGTCAGATGGCCAATTTTAATTCCTTCCATATCAAATAGGAAGATGATGCCCGGTTGTGGCCCTCGTTTTGAAAGATAGAGATCGACAATCATGAAGAGCAGCTTACAGTTTGATTCTAGGTCAAATATGGAAGCATCAGAGTCATAAAGTCGATGGAAAATGACCTCGTACCCTTCACAAGACTTACCAGGAAAATGGATGCACTCAACCACTTCCGAAGCTTTTCTTAAATCAGGGTTCCAGACTCTAAAATCGAACAATTCTGGAGTATTTCTTCTGCAATTATAATACTTCTCAATGCACAATTTAGTCTTTTCTATATCTCCATAAGACGCATTATAGAACAACACTATTTGTTTATCAGTTAAATCTTTTGGAACACATTTTGCTTTTTCAAATTTTTGAGTCCATACACGTAATTCATTGATATCATTTTGGGAAAATTTATCCATAGCTGCTGTAGTTTCCTCATAATTGAATTCTAAATCCACTATCATTTTGTTTATAAATATTTAATCTAATCACATACGATAAAATAACGCTGCGCGGCCGACCACTGCTGTCACAAATGACCAACTGATTCAAAACAATAAAACGATAAAAATAAAAATAAATTTAATGATTCCTAAAGATTGAGACTTTGCTCTGTTGCATTAGTAACGATACGTTTCTCTAGGACATTCGGTATTTTATTAACGTTTTAAGGTTTCTAATAAACTTTTTTGATTTAAGTGAATATTTCTAGAAATAATCGCCCCGAAAGTTGCATAAATTGTGTGTGTGTCTGTGTGTGTGTGTGTGTGTGTGTGTGTGTGTGTGTGTGTGTGTGTGTGTGTGTGTGTGTGCGTGTGTGTGTGTGTGTGTGTGTGTGTGTGTCCTTTATCCCTTTTGAACCGTGTAACCAAAAAATATGTAAAAATCACAAAGTTAGCGCTTAATAAATCCTTATAGCTAAATATATCAAATGCCGTCTTTGAGTTAATGCCGAAAAACTGCGTTTCTCAACAAAAGGGCTCAAGGGCCATGAACATACGCTCATAAATCGGATGTAGTGCATCTATTCATTATAAACCCAGCGGAACCCTACACTGAGCATGGTCCGATAAGTTCTAGCCCAGCTTTTTTTAATCTAACGTCATCTGCAACAATTACCTAACTGTCAAACTCAAACAAAACGACAGCGACAGCAAACGTTTCGTCCAAAAACAAACAGAGAACATGAAAGTTGCGCAACGTTTCCGAACGACAATTAGTTATACTTTCAGCTTCTACGGAAACGGAGGCTTCATTCAACTGTGGACGCACGAATTTATTGAAGTTTAAAGAATGTAATAGCTGTAAATAATTGTTGATTTACATGCTTTTGATATCGGTAGTAGGGAAAACAAATTGTGAGTCAGTAACCTGTATTTTTTTTAATGAAATCGGAAACAAGCTTACGATAATAAACAATAATAATATAAAAAATATTTATTCACTTAGAAAGCAAAATACTACTTTTGTGAAAAGTCGATTCTACATTTACATGTAATGCCTTTTCGCAAACAATAGGTAAAGCCGGAGAAAAGAGCGGGACTATAAAAACTTGCGGCCACTCTTTTCAATTTGCCAATGTTTGCATAAGGTGCTGCCACCATTATATTAAACACCATATTAGACGACTGATGCAAAAATAAGAGATAAAATATATTAAAAGTTGAATACCTACATGAGTTTGGATATATCATCCTCAATGTGTACAGCATAGTATGTATGTATACAATGTAAAAACTATATGTGCTGAAATATTGGCCAAATTACTGCAACCTTGACTGGCCTGTTGGTGTAGTGGTTAGTGACTCTAAATACTAAGCTGGAGGTCGTGCGTTCAATTCCCACACGGGTCACCACTTTGTGTGATTCGACCTCTTGAACAACTCGCACGCACCTCCAGTACGCTACCGAAACAACAAGTTATTGTGGTAAGAAAATATCAATACTTAAATTATATTTAATTATTATTTTCTTTTTATGCTGGGGATCCCCAAAACCCTATTTCTTTTACAAACTCTAACAAAGATTCACCTTGCCCTTCATCATCATCAAACAATGGTCTAAACATCGTGCAGAGGCGTGTCTTGGGAACCACAATACCCAGAGTACAGGTGGTAACCTCAATACAAGACTCGAGCATCGCACATATTGACTAACCCGTTGATCTAGTGGTTAGTGACCCTGACTCCTAAGCCAGGGGTCGTGGGTTCGATCCCCAACCAGGATAAAACTTTGTGTGATGAGCACGTTATCTATACTAATTGACTGCCTCTGTGGCGCGGTGGGAGTGTGTCCGACTGCTACGCAAGAGGTCGTGGGTTCGATTCCCACACGGGACACCACTTTGTGTGATCCACAAATTGTTGTTCCGAGTCTGGGTGTACTTTGTGTCCGTGACTTGTATGTTTGTAAAGTCCCCCGCGACACAGGGCTTGTACCCTACTGCGGGAGTCGTCTTTTCTAAAAACAAAAAAAAAAAAACTAATATTATAAAGCTGAAGAGTTTGTTTGTTTGTTTGAACGTAATCTCACGAACTAAGGTCCGAATTGAAAAAATCTTTTTCTGTTGGGTAGCCAATTTATCGAGGAAGGCTATAGGCTATATAACATCACGCTACGACGAATAGAAGCGGAGCAGCAATGAAAAATGTTGCAAAAACGGGGAAAATTTACGCATACCAAGTTGCTCGGAACAGCTAGTCTATAATATGTAGCAGTGGCGAACGGTCCTTCGAACACCATTACTTTCGGTTTCCCTTTGGATTGTAGTTACTTAGTATTATAGGTACAAAGAACTATATCCAGAAAGATCTCAGAAAAATGTTAATGATTCGCCTCTGATAAATACCTATGTATTTAGAAATATATAAGGATGTTTATCAGTTGTCTGACTGCCATAGGCTCTGCCTAGTTTCAGATCAGATAGCGTTGTGTGAGTTGTCCCAAGACTCGGAACGCCTTCCAAACAAAATGGTCTATAATTCAGTGAACAATGTCTGTGTGCGTTGTTCGAGGTACGTGTTAAGGTGAACTTCTGCGCTCTCGTTATTTTGTGTGTGAATGATGACGATGCTGTTCTATGAGGCTATGAATAAGGACAGTGGGGTCATAGTAGCGACCTCTGGCACCGTTCGTGGGGTCACTGAGGTCGCTTTGTGGTTTGGATTCGCGAATTACGATTGAGGTAATTCGCGTGTTTATTATAACTAAATAAGTATGATTTGCTTATTTTTTTTTAAAGATAACTAGCAATGTGTGACTGAGTCCCACATTACTAGCGATCTTGTTAACCCCTACAGCTAAGCTCAAAGGTTTGTGTTAGGAGTGGGTTCACGTCGGTAGTATAATGGGTAGGATTCGAACCCGAGACCTCACGACTTCGAGACCGAACCGCAAATCTTCATTTTTGAAATTTTAGCCTGTTAGTGTTCGTTCATTGTTAGTGGTATTCTTCCTAATGCCGAATTTTGATTGGACTTTAATAGCACAAGCTGAAGTCATAAACTCTAAAATCGAAAGGATAATTTAGTTTCATGGTGTAATGGTTGCAGTACCTTGCTGGCTTTACTGTATATATACAAATATATTGTAAAAAATGCCATTTAAAAAAAAGTGACCATGAGTTTTCATTGCCAAGTTCTTTTCTCACGGCTTTACTCTTGCGAACTTGGCATTAAATGTAGAATCATTCTATTCCAAATTTTGTCTGACGTTCATAAGCGTTGCATTTGTAACCTAAATGAGTAAAGTATTTTGACTTATTTTGACTATTTTAGTATTCCTAGAGTCCGTTACGTGGGCAAAACCATCAGCAATGTTAGTAAAGTAATGACTTTAAGCTTTAGAGTGTCTGGTTGCCATAGTACAGGCTCTGCCTATCTGTTTGATATCAAGCCATTCTATATGGATTGACTAATCTGCTTAGTATATTATATTAATAAACAATTATATATTAGCGTAATTGGAGCCTTAAGAAAAGTCGTATTTTCTCGTATACAACAGGCTACTTAACCTTTAAAAGCATTTAAAACGTTTTAGAAGAATAAAGACTACTCTATGAAAATATAAATGTTACGGGTCTTAATCGCGTGAATAATTTATTGCAACGACCATGGTCACGGGTAGACAGTCTATATATTTTCATAATGTGTACAAATCGCGAAAGATTATCAACATTTATAAGGACTACTTACCTACTACATTCTTGGCGATTCGCGCCTTGAATAGGTACGCTTGGAAATTAATAATTACATTTCAAAATAATTTTGGTTTGTAAAATATGAAATGTTAACGAAAATACAAACAATTGATTGCAATATGCGATTTTCTAAAGTCGTTTTGTTAAAGAGTTAAGCATCTAGAGACAATCGTGACGGATTTCGTATCGTCCGTTGTGGAATTCCATTCTTTCGCTTGAAACGTTTTGTATGTATAATCAATTATAAACACAGTGAAGGCATTCCTAACCCATCAACTAAAATAAGAATCATTCAAATTAGTCTACCCAATAAAAAGTTATGATCAATTAAAATTAAGCTATCATCGACAAAAAATGATCAAATTGAGCACCGCCTACTTTTTTTATAATATTATAACTAACGCCAATTTCCTCATCAATGCATTCATAAAACAAAATGGGGCCCACAGATAACATTTAGCTAATTATACAGACAAAAAAACCAGTTGATGTAGTTATTTTCAATAACATGCGACCGATATATATTTTTTGGAAAGTCAGAATACGTCCATGTACCGTTATTCTCTTGGTAACACTTAAATAATACATTTCTATTCAAATAAACGGCTACCGACAATTTCCTCATACTATACCATAGAGAAAATATTTCTAGAACGGAACTGTAGTCTAAAAACACATAGTTGATAAACCAATGGAGCACAGTGACCGACAGAGGAAAAATGATGGCCTATATAACATAAATCTCACCGGAGAAGAGGGAACTAGCGAAGGACTCCTGCGCGATGCTATGGGGTATCACGGCCAGGAATAGGGCACAGGCCACACTGATTGTTGCCACTGTCATGGTGCACTGTATAACTGTCACTGCGTGGGTCCGTCTCGTCGCATTTCGTACGACCGCTTGCCGACTCGCGCGCGCGAGCACTGCTTGCCAATACTCAAGAAGAAAGGTGTTTGAGTGCGTGCCGCGAGAGCCAATGATCAGTTTGTAGATGAGAAAGTTCTCTGTTTATGTATGTGAAGACATTGTTATTTAGCTTTAGCAAGTATAGGTAACTGTCGCGTCTATTATGCGATGCGCATTGGTCTAAAAAAAGATTTTTTTGTGCCCCAAGATTTGTAATGAGGACACAACGGTCATTCATTTATATTAGTTTCCAAATCCTTTTTCAAAATGATCTTACATAAGTTACGGAATAAATATAAGTATTTTTCATCTTTAGCTATTAAAGATTGCTCTATGAAGAAAATATGACACAATCCAATTAATATGTGCTCCCCGATATGGAATTTTATAAGGTTTAAAATATTTTATTTTAAGGTTAACCTTTGTGTATACCTAAACCATCCAGACGTTTCGACCGTATTGCAATGGCCGTGGTCACGGGTAGACTCTATTGCAATACAGTCGAAACGTCGGGCAATAACACAAGGGTATTTAGCCTTAAAATAAAATATTTACGTGATAAAGACCCGTTATACGATATAGTTTCGACGAGCTTATAAAATCCTATACATGTATACTGTTATAAAAATGTGTACAAATTGCGAAAGTTTACGAACATAGGTCTATGTGTGGTTACCGGTTCACCTATTATTCTTTAACGCAGCAATGGATCAACGAATTGGAGTGATATATTACGTAGATATAGTTTATTAATACACTAAGCAAATACTAAGTACTTTTTACCCCACTGCCGATGCAGTCAGATATAAGTATTCAAGCGTATGTCTATTGCTTTGGCAACGTCTACACCACACAACGTTGATACCTACTACACTATTGGATTCATCTTAATTGTGAGAATTCATTGGCTATATTGTTTTTATAACAAAAATATACTTGTTATCCCGAAAAATCCCCAATTTCCGTTGAAAATGATTACAAATATCACTATTATTTTATGTATAAGGAAACGCATCTGTATATTATCTAGTCTTTGTCCAAACGAGCATCATTTAACGGCAAATGTGGGATCTGTGTTGTAGCAGCGGACAGCGGGCAACGGGTGCGCCCCACGCTACGTCCCATGAATGGCGTCGGCACTGCGCCTGCGTCTTCACACTTTACAGCCCATGAATGACCATACTCAATGAAATACTATGAAACTATAAAAGATTCTGTTTCAGAAGGGGTTTCTTCCGCGAAACCATTTGACAGGTAAATCAATATTGATTTCTTGATATAACATATACATACAAACAAATGCACGCGCATGCACACACACACACACACTGTTAGTTAAAATAAACAACAGCTATGGATTTTTTTTGCTTACCAGGTGACTTCGATCACTGTGTATATAATGTAAAGTTTTTATGAAAATAAATTTATTATTATTATTTATTATAGTGTAACGGTTAATTATAAAAGACGTATACTGTGTGATGTATCTTATGGAATAAAGTGTGCATTCGCGTTTGAATTAAAAAAAATAGTATCAAGGTTTTTATTGCAATACGAGAGTGTTTCCCTTTGCCTATGTTCAGATGAGGAGTGTGTCTGATGCGCGTTTTTTTTATATCGTACGGTAATTTATCTTTACGCTATTATTTGTTTTCCCATCCATGTTTACTGTCTTAGCAAATGATCTAATAATCATTCAGATAAAAAGAAACATTAACAATCGTCTCTTAACCAATTGCTACGGACCAATCTCGTCTGAGACAAGCTCACTACACAGAAAATATAATAAATCACCATCCACTTTATTCCCTATTTACGAGAATGGAATGGAAATTCAATACCTCCGGAGAAAGATTAGGCGCAAAACCGCCGGCATGATCTAAGAGGCACGCAAAAGTGTGATATTTTTCAAAAACGATAAAAACCGAAAGTGGTAATAATAATAATATATTGGGACAACTCACACAACGCTATCTGATCCCAAACTAAGTAGAGCTTGTACTATGGCAACCAGACAACTGATAAACATATTTATTTTTAAATACATACATATTATAGATAAATAACACCCATAAACCATCGTGCTCATCACACAAAGTTTTATCCTGGGTGGGGATCGAACCCACGACCTCTTGCGTAGCAGTCGGATAGACTCCCACCGCGCCACAGAGGCAGTCATGTTGCACCTCCCTTACCGATTTACTCGATCGCCACTGAGTCACAGACCCTTTTAAATAAAAGTTTAAAGGTACGTACGTAGGTATATAAACTGGCTATGTACTATAACTGGACAGTAATGTGTATAAATAGTATCCGGTCGATGTCCGAGGGCTGCAGACCTGTCCGCTCGACGCTCAGCGTCACTCAACTTTCGCAGTAACGTACTCTACGTAAACACCGGACACTAAGGTTTTTTTAAACGTATACAGTCCAGGGAGTTCTAATTCGTGGAAATGCTCAGGACGTGGTCTTGGCCTGTCTTGTTGACAGGTTTATTAGAAGTAGTTATCGCTTAGGTTCCGGTTACGGTTTCATTTCTAAGATGAAAAGATAAGAAGCAGACGAAAAAGGTTATACTTAGATTAAATAATCTACAGCGTTTTTTATCTGCGAAAAGCGGTTAATTATGTTATTTTCTTTTATGTATAATACGTTCGTACTCTTTGTACTAATCTATTCTTCTATACTAATATTGTAAAGAGGAAAGATTTGATTGTTTGTTTGTATTGAATAGGCTCCGAAATTACTGGACGGATTTGAAATTTTTTTTCATCGTTGTGAAGCTACACTATCTCCGGGTGACATAGACGATTTTTATCCCTGTATTCCCGGGAACGGGAACAACGCGTGTGAAACCGTGAGGCGTCCGCTAGTTCATTATAAAGAGGTAGAGTTTGTGAGGTTGTAGGGGGTAATCTCTGGATCTACTGAACCAATTTAAAAAATCATTCATTCATTAGAACGCCACGTTATTTGTGAGTGTCATAGGCTGTATAACATACAGCACAACATATAACAGCAGAGCATCAATGAAAAATGTTGCAAAGCAGGGAAAAATTACGTAAACGAAGTTGCGCAGGTCAGCTAGTTTACCAATTTATTAACTCCTTTTTACAAAATTCGCACGAACGGAGGACTGTGAAATTAGTTTATATGGAGAAGGAGTTCAGAGAACTATTTTTCTTTTATTAAAATAATATGCATTACAAATAATATGCATTAAATATATTAAAATAAATATTAGAGACACCATAGCAAATTAAAATACACACTGCCAATGTCAAAGAGAATTGATTTAAAAAAAAACCAAGAAGACCATAATAATATTAGAATATTATCGGGATTTAATCGAGTGAAATAATCGATCGAATACCATTGATCATGGTCACGGGTCGACTGCAGCTGTAACAAACAACCCGTGACCACGATCGATCGGTGCAATTCATAAATGATTAATAAATGAAATTCATGGCCGAAATTACGAAAACAATCCCGAAAATGGCATGGCCATTTCTCCATTGTTTTAGTAATTTCGGGGGGGTATGTGATACAAATTGATAAAACACCGGCGAAATAAGTAGTTTTTTTTTATGTGTGCGAAAATGCCCACGGATCCTACTCCTACGAGGGCACGTAGGAGAGGGTATGTCGGAGTCGAACCGACTAAAAATCACACGGTATTTCTTCATAACAGCCTATGGCCGAGGGTGAGGGTGTCCCTTGCGGATATGGTGCCTCCACCACCACCATCAGCAGACTTGGTCGTTGTTAAAAAACGCCCGCGATTTCGTTCGCGTGAAAATATTGAAAAAGTTAATAGTATAGTTGGCCTAGTGGTTAGTGACCCTGACTGCTAAGCCGGAGGTCGTGGGTTCGATCCCCACCCAGGATAACACTTTGTGTGATGAGCACGATAGTTTACTCTGTGTCTGGGTGTTATTTATCTATAATATGTAAGTATTTAGAAATATATAAGTATGTTTATCAGTTGTCTGGTTGCCATAGTACAAGCTCTGCTTAATTTGGGATCAGATGGCGTTGTGTGAGTTATCCCAAGATATTATTATTATATGCCATGGAATCATTTCCTCTCTTCCAGTCCGTTTAGCCGTTTTGACGTGATTGAATAAAAAAACATTCATCTATTTTGCATTTATAATAGTCGCAAGATGTGTATATGATACTGTAACCACCACATATCTGTAACCACCATAAAAAACAATTTAAGGGCAAATGTTCAACACACATGAAATACAGGATAATAACCTGACAGCCATTATCAATGCTCTGTTAAATGTAATGGTAATGGAACGACCTGACGACAAATGGTGATATTTAACACCGTTCCAACTTATTTGTGAATAATTAGCACTTCTATTTCTACATACTGTTGAGAGAAAATGTTCCTTTTACGAGTTACTAATGCCTTTTTTCATGGGTTAAAAAACGGGAAATGGCATGTCGGACCATGCTCAGTGTAAGGTTCCGGAGCCGTTGCCGTCTGAAAAAATCCGATTTGAATAATTGTACCAGCAGACGAGCGTATGTTCATGGCAGTTACGCCCTTTTGTTGAGAAACGCAGTTTTTCGGCAATAACTCAGTAGCGTTATATCCGATCATGTCCGAAATAATTTTAATTTGAAGTATTTGTTAGGCGCTACCTTTTTGTTTTTTTTTTCATATTTTTTGGGCCCACGGTTCAAAAGATAAGGGGGCACACACAATTTATTTAACTTTCGGAGCGATTATATGCAAAATATTGACATAATCCTAAAAGTTTTTTAGAAACCTTAAAATGTTTTTAATAGACCTGTCGAATGATGTTCCACACGTTGATGTTTGCTCAAAAAATATATTTTTTTAAATTTTGTTACATGTATGGAGTAGCGGGTACTACTGCAAGACACCTTTCCACCAATTTTAATCAATATTCATTGGGTAGTTTTTGAGTAAAATGCTTGTGACATACAGAGGGCCAGATAGACCATACAGACAGACACACTCATTTAGCGGTTTAGCAGACAGAGTTACTTTCGTATTTATAATATTACCTACGTACCGGTAAGTAGTTTGGAAAATGTCTATTACATTTTTGATTGATCATTCCTCCCATACGTTAGCCTATGGATGAATTAGAGTCGATGTAGATGAAGGTGGAGTGATGATTTACGCAAAACGGCTGGCAGGAGCTGGATGCGAAAAGCCGAAGATAGATCAAAGTGGCGTGCAATTGGAGAGGCCTATGTCCAGCAGTGGACTGCGATAGGCTGATGATGAATTAGAGTCAGATCGACCGTTGTGGGGCCGGTAGGCATGCCCATATGCCTACCGGCCCCACAACGGTGGATTCGCGCCTGACGTTAACCTGTTGCGGACTATTGATAGCAGCTCCCCCCCCCCCCTCCCCCATGAATCCGTACACTAAACTTTCCTTAAAACTACTAAATAAAGAAAACCAAAGATCCTTGAACTTGTATCGTGACCACTGATCGAGACTACTGTTACTAATAGTGCGAATGAATGACCGTGTCTGCGTGCGCGCACTGCTAACAAAAATTGGGCAACTCATTCGTACATAAAAGTAAAAGTTGAGTTGTATTATTTAGTTTGTACTTCTTTATGATTGAATTGAACGATTGTGTGTTTAATTGTTGGTGGTACGATACACATAGACAAAAAAAATGATTTTATTAACTGTGGCAAAGAGATTTAGCCCTTTCTAATCGAGTAGAAAATAATATGAATAACCTTTCTTAGTAATGGTCGTGTCAATCATATATCTTCCAACCAAAATATATTTTTTTTAAAAACCAGGCTAGTGCATGTCGGGCCACGCACAATACAGGGTTTCGTGGTCTAAAAATGAAGCCCCTGTTTACCAAAGGTCCTTTCTTATGAAATTTATGTAGAACACGAGCTAACTGTTATCATGATTGTCGATAACTGACTAGTCAGCCACCAGTAACTTATCTAGCGTTAACAATCTGTTAAACAGCTAACTGTAGTAACAAAACTGACAGTTGTGCCTGCGATAGATAAGGGTACCTTATCGTAACGAATTGAGAGGGTCTGTCAGTATCTGATGGACCTAGTAACAGTGGTGGGTCCCGGATTGTTGTTTGGGGCTTGAACCAGATATTGTTTTTGCACCACTAACACGAATGAAATAGGTGAATGGTGAATGATTTTGGGGGAGGCTTAAGCCCCCTACCTCCCCTAGATCCGCCACTAGCTAGTAATCTATAGATTTCCTCGAAGACTAGCAGAACTCTGACACCAAATGTCCTGGCTAACTTTAATTTAGAACAGAATAAGAACAAATACGAACAGATATAGGTGCTTATGTTAATATTGTTTAGATAATATACGTGGCCTGGCACACTGCCTGTCATTAGTTCATCTAATATGAGAATGTTTAGTCGTAATATGAAAATCACCGTTGGTTTTAGTGGATATTAAAACAAACTAGTTAGCAGACTTGTCTATGTCGTGTAGTCATACTCATAGTATTTTTATTTTCCTTTTGATCCAGCCAAATTTAATAAACTCTAAATATATTTATTTTTTATAATTTGTTACGTAATAACACCATTAATTTGTAAAAAAAATTGAACCTAGCAATTATTATCTATGTACTTGATTAATAAAGTTTATTCACATATGCTATAAAATGTAACTCTTATGAACCATAGACAAAAAAATTAGAGCCAATAAGATAGATAACAAGAACAAGATTTAATGCAACAAGTAGAACCAATAAGATAGATAGGGCTTTTTAATACAGGAAAGAAACGTAAAAGATTTGTAAACTAATTTCAATGGCGGCTACAACTTTAAAAATGACAAATTTAATTATAGCAATAACGAAGAAAAACGTCAACATAACTACTTCAATCAATAAAAATTTGTTACAAATTAATTTATCTAATTAAAACACTAGACTTAAGTGCCTAATTAAATCAAGTTCTTACAAATACTAACGTAGTTCTCAATAAACAAAATCATTCATTCTAATAAGAATAATTATGTGGACATTACGGTACTATTAGCTAGCGGGGAGTGGGTTCCAACCCGACTGGACCTGTTACATTACTGTAAAAGAACTGAGTCAAGGTTGCCAACTTAGGGGACTTTTCCTTAAATTTAGGGAGAAATTAGTGGGATTTTTAGGAGTTTTTTTATGGACAATAGAACCAGCTAAAGCCGGTGTAGAGTCAATTAGCAAGCCGCGCGAACTATTTGCACCTCATAATTAAAAAGACAATAAGATGCTTAAAGTAAGATACAGAACAGTAGCCAGAAATACAATTAAATTTTTTTATTGTATGTATTGAATGCAGCAGGAAACCGGCGATGAATCAATGGTACCCCTCACATTCGTCTTTTAGAACGATTTTCGAGAGTGAGTTTTTTATTTTAATTTATGGGGGAAAACAAATAAGAGGTTGGCAACCCAGAACTGAGTAGCCACTGGTCGGTCTCGAACGTACGTATTAGACTTGAGAGAAAGTTTTGTACATCAAAATGAACGATAAGTTGTTCGCCAGCTGACTACGTGAATTATTTCACAATAGTTTTAGACCGTAATGGCGTCTGTCGTTTGTATTGCGGCGGAGAAAACCTAGATTTTCGGTTCTAAATTTCTTTAATGCTAATGGTTTTTGGACTTTCGTTTTTTTTTGCAACTATTATACTTATTAGTGGCATCATAATATTTTTTGGTATATTATATTTGTTACTACGCTGTGTCTATCGCTTTTACCTTCTAAAGATGGTATAATACGTAATCTCTATAACGTTTTCGTACTGTCGTACGAAGTTTATACTTTGAGAGACTTTTATCAGACGCGGCGCGGATCCAACAGGGGCAATTGCTCCTCTAGACTCGACTGAACTCACCTTTTTTTTGATAATTTTGACACTAGACCTATATGTTTTGACATGCAATTCATCCCCCCTCTGCCCCGCCTCGGCGGTAATGGCTGGTCTACCGGTGATGAATCAAATCCACCCCCTTCCGTCATGCAAACGACTCACACTTGGCTGGTTGAGACCAATGTTGCCCTCTTCTGAGCAACTTTCTGGACCCCCTGATTCTGGAAGTAATGTAGCACGCAGGCCTACTCGCCTACCAATGTCTTCAAGTTTCATTCTAGGACACGCTGGTTCCCTCATAAAGGTTTTTCCTCAGCAATCTTGAAAACTGGTGATGTAACTTCACTACGAAGGTTTTAATCGGCAATTTTGAATTTTGGTGATGTAACCGAATTACATCTAGTGTGCGCGAACCTACTTTATTTATTTTTGTACGCTTATAGGCCACTGTGGCTGTACCTACCATCATTCAGAGAGGAGATCGAGTTCCAGCAGTGGGAACATAAGGCTGATTCGATTCTAGTGGAGTGGCCCATGTCTGAGTAGTTTGGCAGTTTGGAATAAATACATAGCTACATCTTCTTTTTTCAAAATTGACGTTTTCAAACAACCATTGCTTTAGTTTAGTGAAATGTTGAGTTTCAATTTGAGTATAGGCGCTATTCCAGCAAGTTACTTGTATACAAAACTTGTAAACAAGTTACAACTTGAGTACGCACGTGTGACGTCATACTTCTATGCATTGGCGGAGACAGGATTTGATTCTGGGGGAAGGGGGCACGATAGGCAAATGGCACGAGGTGTGCATCAAAAAGGGGCAAATGGGCAATGAAATTCAATACAATACAAGAAACAACAATCGGGCGGGCCCCTCCCGCCCGATGGTGGATCCACAAGACTTGCCTAATGGAATTGCGCATTTTGTTATACTCGTATAAGTAGGTTACCTATCTATTAGGGTATCTCACATCAATAACTTAACAAAACAAAACACCACTTTATAGTAAACACTTTTACAACAAACCGGCTCCATTTACAAATACAAATATGAAGACATAAATTCACATCCATTTTGTTCTTACAGAAACTCTTTTTAACATAAAAGCGAAATCTCCAACGATATATCAAGTTGTTTTCGTTGAACAAAACAAAGGTCTGTTGAGAGGCGTTCGAACCGCACATATACAGGATGACTTTGAGTTCAGTACACGGGCGTGCCCAGGAACATTTTTCGGGAAGGGTTTATGCAATTTAGGGGAGGGGGTGTTAGGTAATCAGCCAAATGTAGACCGTGAACCTACGTTTTTGAATTTCGGAGGTTTCAACCACCAAATTCTAAGGGTACCATGATACAGTCAATAGTCGACAAACTTCAATGGGAAATTATAAAACCGAAAATCCGACTGCTCATAAAATATAATTAGCTAACTGAAAAATAAGTTAATTGTGTTTTTTTTAAGTGTAGATTTGGTCTTAAAAAAGTACTCCTCAAGACGAACCAATCGAGACCAAACTCGATGGGTTTATTTTATTTATTTATTTATTTATTTATTTATTGTTACAGAAAGCTTACAGACTAATTGTTACATATACATTTTTTTATATAGATATTACTGTTGCTATTTACAAGCTTCCGCATATAGTTAAACAAAGGTTTACAATTTTAATAAGATATATATATATATTTTTTTTTTCGTTGATCCAGTGAAAAAGAAAAGATAAAATGATACATAATCAGTAATTAATAGATTGGTGCTGTTATAAAGAAAATATTGCCATACATTTATCAGGTAGTTAGTTTCCTTCCGTTAGTTGCCTTACATTGCCAAAATAATTGTTTGCAAGAATTTGCCTAATTTTTTGGTTTATTGTACAAAATAAGTCGATGTCATATTTCGATGATATTTTATTAAACTCTGAAGCACTTCGTAAACAGAAGGTATTTTTTCTGTAATTGGTTGTTGCAAAGGGTACCTCCAGTAAAGGACGCTTTCTAAGTCCGATCTGATTTATCCTAAGATGTATTTTGCTAAGCAGTGCTGGACAATCAGCCAAGCCCTGAGCAATTTTGACTAGCAAGCTAATGTCATTTAGATTACGCCTGTTTTCTAACGGCATAAAGTGGTATTTCTTACAACGATGATCATAGTCATATGAACGTTGGTGTGCTTTATAGTCCAAATAGCGCAGAAATTTTTTTTGGACAACCTCAATTCGAGATTTATAAACCTCATACTGTGGGTTCCAAACTTGACTAGCGTACTCCAGATGACTCCGTACGTATGAACAGTAGAGAACTTTTATTGGTTTTAGAGAACGAAATTCAGAGCAGGTCCTGATAATAAAACCAAGGGCATTGGTCGCTTTTTTTATAATGCTATCCACGTGATTATCAAATAAGAGCTTATTGTCATGGATTACACCTAAATCTCTTATGCTATTCACTGTAACAATTTTTTGTCCATGTAGTGAGTACTCAGACTGGAGCAAACGGTTTTGCCTAGAATAAGTCATATGGAAACATTTTGATACATTCAACTCAAGTTTGTTAGTAGCGCAGTATAATACAAAATTATCAAGGTCAGATTGAAGATTTATGACATCGGATTGATTACGCACTGACTTTAATATTTTCATATCATCAGCGTAAAGTAAGATTTCTGAAAAATTAAAACAGGATTTAAGGTCAATTATAAATATAGTGAACAGAAGTGGTCCAAGAATGGAGCCTTGCGGAACACCTGACGGAACTGAGCGCCACCCGGAGGTGTAACCACCTAATACTACTGCCTGTGTTCGATTGTCTATGTAGGATGCGAACCATCGAAACAGGTCACCGTGTATACCCGCATCCAACAGCTTCCTTAAAAGTACTCGATGATTTATACGATCAAAACATTTTTTATAATCTGTGTATATTACATCTACTTGACACTTTTGCTCCATCCCGTAGGTTATAATCTCATTGGAAAGTGCCAAATTAGTTACCGTAGACCTTTGTCTAAGAAATCCATGTTGTTCCTCGGGAAAGTAGCATTTTAAAGCAGAATAGACAGCGGTGTGCACCAGGCGCTCGAGAACTTTAGCAAGTAGGCATAACTTAGAGATAGGGCGGTAGTTCTCAACGTTGGATTTGTCACCTTTTTTTAAAATAGGAGATATAAAAGCGGATTTCCATAACGTGGGAACAACACCTTCTCTTAGGGATCTGTTAAATAAAATACTAACTGGCAATACCAGACTTTCCGCGCATTTTATAATGAAAATAGGTGGGATCATATCTGGTCCTCCACTTTTTGAGGGATCCAAGCCTTTTAGGAGTTTTAATAGTTTACTGGGACACACAGCGACACTGTTTAGGCAGCCCTGACTAATAGACTCAAAATATGTTTGAGGGGTGGAATCTTGAAGATTCGTATCTTGGTAGGTAGTTTGAAAATATGACGCAAATAACTCAGTGATTCCTTCTCCTGTGTCCGCGCTTGCATTTAAGTAATGCATGACTTTAGGAAAAGAGCTACTATTATTTTTACTTTTAACATATGACCAAAACACTTTAGGATTACTAGCAATCGATGATTCAATTTTGTCCATATATTTGTCAAAGCATTCTTTTTCAACAAGCTTAGCTCTGCTTCGTAAAACCGAGAATGAATGATAGTCTGACAAATTACCATATTTTTTAAATTTAATGTGGTACTTATGCTTCTCTTTTAATATTTTTAGTGTACCAAAGTGGGTGCGAGGATTTTTTAAATGTTTTAATAGGAATGTTTGCATTTCTAAGTTCGTATAATTTATTATAGAAACGATCAATAGCTTGGTCTAAAGATATATTATTTAAATACTGTACCCAGTCTACTAGAGCTAGTGCGGAGGATATTGCCTGATAGTTTCCACTATGAAATAAATACTTTACACTCGGTTTTTCGAACAATTTATGCGTTTCAACAAAACTAGCAGTAATATGTAAAGGTCTGTGATGAGCATCGATAGGTACCGCAAGTGGCTCACACTCCCTAACTGTTAATGAGTTATTGGAGAACACAAGATCGAGTAGTCTATTGTTAATATTTCGCTCACTATTATATTGTGCAAGGTTACAAAAATTAAGGCTATCAAAAAAATCTATAAATAATCTAGAAGATAAGTCCACAGGAACCAAACCATTTGTGTCGTTAGAGCTACGCCATTCCACCTCACTACCAAAATTAAAGTCGCCTGCCACAATAAACGTGTCTGATGGGTGGCTGGTCACAAGGTGTTCGAGCTTATGTTGAAAGTCTTGTAATTGAGTGGAATATGAGTTAATCGTGTTTCCTTTACACAGATATATACTACAGATGTGAATATTATAACTTACCGATGGTCTGGTCCTATGTAAAACGATAGATATCCACATGTCCTCTGATGTCGTACGCCAGTCAAGCTTTTCGACCACAGTCAGGTCATTCCTCACCGCTATTAATACACCACCACCTTTTGTCTGTAACGTCCTAGCGTAATCACGATCTCGTCTCCAAACTGTATATCGCCCGTCAAATAACTCACTACTGTTAATACTATCCAACAACCACGTTTCCGTGAGTATTATAACATCATAACTGTTTAAACTGAGGTTTCGGTAAAATATATTTGTTTTTGTACGTAGACCGCGTACATTCTGATAAAAAATACTAATCATTGTTCTAATTTAATAATATCTTTTATAGCTAAACACTTTAAAAAACTGCTAAGTAAAAACAGAGATAATTGAGAATTAACTAATTCAGACATCATTATCTTGTTTAATTCAAAAATTCTTACGGTCACCTTCCGATTCCATCATCAGACCCTAGATATCATGCAGCACTAGAGTACTCACTAAGACAAACAAATGATCACAACTCGATGAGTCTTATTTAGTTAAGAGGTTCCTGTGGCCGTTTTCCAGCTCTATCATGAAAACAGCTCCATGGTACCATATTATTGTATTGTCACCAAAAATACATATGTACACCAAATATAAGCCCAATCGGACACCGGAAAGTGGTTCTAATCGCTTCCAAGATAGCACACAAACATTGCAAGTTAAATAAAAACTTGTAGGTAACTTCCGGATCCATCATCAGAACAGCTTCATGGTACCACATAATTCTATTGTCACCAAAGATAATCTTGGGACTCCCAAACTAAGCAGAGCTTATACTATGGAAACCATACAACTGATAAACATACTTGAACCTATATTTCTACTTAATATAGATACATAGATAAAATAGATATGGGTAGCATTATATTATCTGTGCTATAGATAACTAGCTGAACTCGGCCACTCTTTGCTGTGGCTTTTAAAAGCAGGAACACTCGCCGGCCTTCCCTAACATTCTACTAAAGTTTTATCACAATCTGATGAATGATTTCGGAACGCATAGAGGACATACACACAAACATTGATTTTTATATATATAGATTAACACCCAGAACCATCGTGCTCATCACACAAAGTTTTATCCTGGGTGGGGATCGAACCCATGATCTACAGCTTAGAAGTCAGGGTCACTAACCACTAGGCCAACAGGCCAGTCAATAACAAAAAAAAAATCGACCTATTACTATATTATATTATTACATAAAAGAAAGTAGATATCTATTAGTTTATGTATGATTGATTGAGTCCGATCAACAGTCAACTTGTGTTTTTTGTTACTCCGCTTAAATTTGGAAAATAATTTTGTAATGGCTGCCAAAAGTGCCGTAATTACCATTGCCGAGCTGAACAAGTCGGTGATACTTCTCCAGAACAAAGTGTCTGCGCTTGAAAAGCTTTTGTTGGAGCAGAATAAGCTTTTGAAGAAATTAGTTTCGGAAGATTCTGTGCCCAGCAGACTAGCAGAAAATATAGGTGAGGGTAGTTCACCACCGGTCACAAACCAGCGACCAATACGAGAAGCGCGTGTTCGGGCCACATCGGCTATCTCCGCAGGCGCTCGGAAGAACGCCAGCAAACAGAAACAACCCGCGCCTCCACAATCCAGTACGACCCCTACCACGAGCAACGAGTTGTCGACGCAAGTCACAGCAAGTGATTGTCGTGATTCGATCGAGTCGCCCGAGCAGTCTAACGAAGCGAGAGAGGACGCTTGGACTGAGGTTCGCCGATCGTCGCGTCGCCGTTCTACAAATCGTGCGAGTGAGAACGTCACTCGTGGTACTGCGCTAGCGACCCCCTCTTCGCTCGCCGCTTCCGAACGTAAGGTGTACCTACATTTATATTATTTAAAAGTAGGAACGTCAGTCGAGCAAGTGTTAAAACACCTAACTGACATTTGTCCCGACGATCAGTGCACAGCTGATGTATTAAAGGCGCGAGGTGAATATGCATCGTTTAAATTATGTATTCCAGCAAATAATTTAGATACATATATGTGCCCTACCAATTGGCCTAAGGATGTGTGTGTTAAATTGTGGCGGAATGGATTTCGTAATCAAGGTAAACAAACCACGCAAGCCTAAGAGTTACGCAGTTATATACCAAAACGTTAGAGGATTACGATCCAAATTAAATGTGTTTATGTCGTCGGTGATCAGTGAATCGGCCCATATTTACGCGTTAACTGAGACGTTCTTAGTAAGTAGTGTACATGACGGGGAAGTATTTCCTGACGGGTACACTGTGATACGTCGTGACCGTGCTAATGACGCTGGTTGGGGGGGTGTCTTATTGGCGGTGCGGTCCCAGTATTCCGTCCAACAAATATTAGACATAGACAATTATACTAGCGATTTGGAAGTCATTGTAGCTATCGTCACTATAAAATGTAGGCGGATATTATTAAGTGTTGTATATATACCGCCAAATTCCACTGACGAAAAATATGTTAATACTTTTATATTGTTGGAAACAGTAATTGAAAGGCATTCAAAGTTGGATGTCTTAATATTAGGAGATTTTAATTTAAATTCATCTAGCCAAAATGTTAAATTACATTTTGCGTATTTTGTCAGTTTTTGTAAATTATACCAACACAACACAATTACAAACACCTACGGTAATATGTTAGACCTGGTACTGAGCAATCTGGGCGATGAGTATTTGTGCGTTACTAGCGACGTGGAGCCCTTAGTGCCGCCGGACGCACATCATCCGCCTCTCGAAGTTCGAGTGAGTCTGCCGCAACCAGCGGCGGCGCCTGCGCCGGCTCGCCCACCTCAGTCTGCTGCGTTGCCACTACGCCACACTGAATGGAACTTTAGAAGAGCAAACTTTTGTGACTTATATGAATGCCTCACATCGATTTCGTGGTGTGAGGTATTTACTTGTACTAATGTGAATAAAGCATTAGACAAATTTTATTTACACTTATATAACGCTTTAGACGCTAATGTTCCAGTTAAAAAACAGTTTAAAGGTTGTACCAAGTATGTATATCCTACGTGGTTTACACCTGATATAATAAGATGTATTCAAAATAAATACTTTCATTTAAAAAAGTTCAAGCAGCTCAATTCAGTTTTTAATAGAGAAATGTTTAAGTTCTATAGGCAACGCACAAAAGAACTTATAAAGGTAGCCTACGCTGACTTTATAGGTCGTACTGAGGCCGGTATAGGTAAGGACCCGAAAACATTTTGGAGCTTTGTTAGGAGTCAACGTTCTACACGACGGTCTTGCTCTGAATATGAGTATGACGGCAATGTGGTGTCAGGGTCGGAAGCCGTGAATGCTTTCGCCGCTTACTTTAAGTCAGTATTTTTATCAGATCAGCCAATATTAGCGACAGATGTCAAAGAAAGTGCACTCGGTAGTAATTTGTGTTCATCTCGCATTGACATAAATACCATTTCTGAATCTGACATTCTACAAGCCGTGAAGCGTTTGAAGGCTCATTCAGCTGTGGGGCCTGATGGTATACCCGCCTATATTATTAAGGATAGCATCGGAGTGCTGGTGGAACCTCTTACGCATATTTTAAATTTAGCGCTTAGGACTTCTACTTATCCCGCGTTATGGAAGGTATCGCGTGTTACGCCTATACCTAAGAGTGGTTCCAGGTCTCAAGTCGTTAACTATAGGCCTATCGCTGTGCTCTCAGCATTCGGCAAGGTATTTGAATATATTTTAAACATTAATATCACTAGGCAGTACAAACAACAACTGAGCGAGTGTCAGCATGGGTTTAGAGTTGGTAAGTCGACATCCACCAACCTAATTAACTTTGTGGACTATTGTGCTGCGGAAATGGACCAAAGAAGGCAAGTTGACGCGGCATACTTTGATTTTAAAAAAGCGTTCGACCGCGTCCATAATGATGTGCTTTTGCAAAAATTTGCCGCGGTCGGGTTCACGCCAAACCTCATACAGTTATTCGCAAGTTATTTTGCAAATCGCACACAATATGTTCAATTAGGAAACTACCGCTCTGACCCTTACGACACTCGCTCAGGTGTAAATCAAGGCAGTGTTTTGGGCCCAACAATGTTTTTGATTATGATAAACGACTTGCCGGATGTCGTTAGTTCAGCTCAGTGCCTCATGTTTGCGGACGACCTGAAGCTATTTTTAGGTATAGGTTGTCCAGATGACTGTGAAGCGCTCCAAAGGGACATCAGTAGTGTTGTGGACTGGAGTGTACGCAACCGATTAGAGTTTAATGCGTCGAAATGTAAAACGATTACATTTACTCGATCTCACGCGCCGTACACCTTCGGTTACAATATTGCTGGTGAACCGATGGAGCGAGTCACTCAAATACGCTACTTAGGTTTGACCTTAGATCCATCTCTAACTTTTAATACGCACATCATGACTATCTGTAATAAAAGCTTTAAGTCTCTAGGTTTTGTGATGAGGCAGTCAATTCATTTTCGGAGCAGGGCCACTGTTGTTCTGCTATACTTTTCCTTCGTTCGTGCTATTTTGGAGTATAATGCTTTAATTTGGGATCCTCACGAGGCTAAGTATGGCATAATGATTGAACGTGTCCAACGTAAATTTGCCAGATTCCTATATAAGAAACTATTCGGCTACTACCCTTACTTGTACCCGTCTCTTTATGTATCTGGGATGGTGGGTTTAGACACGCTTACTTTACGGCGTAAATGTGCTCTGTTCTTGCATTATTACATGTTATTTAATAACAAGATTGATAATGCAAGTGCACTGTCGCGGTGCTCCCTTTCGGCACCGAACCAGTATACGCGTCTGCGCTCACACCGCTTGTTAGCCACACCGCAGGTTCGAACGTGCACCGCGCAATTTGCGCCTACTAATCGGGCAGTTGCACTGCTCAACTCCCTGATTGCTCAGTATCCGGACTTGGATATATTCTACACCAACTTGCCGACGTTTGTAAAATTATGCAAACATTATATGACTTTTTCTGATTGTTGATTTTTTACTATTACTATTATTTTTTATTTCTTTTTGATTATTATCTATATGTTTAATGTTATTTTAATTTAATTTGATTTTATAATGATTACCTATTTTTTTTATTATAATGTATGTAACTAATTATGTGATTGATTTGATTATTATTTTTAATTGTTTAATTATTTTTAAATTTTGCATAATGTTGATTATTAAGTACTTATTGATTTGGTGAATTATTCAATTATAATTTAATGGCCAATAACTCACTGCACGTATTGGGCAACTGTAAGTTCAGTGAGCAATCAATGTTAATAAATAATAAATAAATAAATAAAAATAAATAAATAAATGTAGGTACTAATTTTCCCATGTCAATTTGTGAACTGATTTCAAACATCAGCCTGTATTTAATCATACAAGTAGGTACAAAACACACGGATAAAAGTACAGGTCGTTATTTTGTACGTCCTTGCAGCCACCCGCAGGGGTAACGGGACCTGGCAGACTCTACACACCATAGAGTTGGTAAATAAAACAGACACGTCGTCTTGTTAAAGAAATAGTGTAAATAAAGAGTTCCAAAAATATTATTATACCTAACGATCCGCTCTGGCTTCTCTTCGTATCACAATAGTTTTTTTAAGTCACCACAACTTCCACTCAGCTTCATACGTGTACCAGGCACAAACCAGATTCTCCATCCGCCTTCTATCTAGACCCCCCTCCCCCCCCTTTTTTGAAGCGCAGGCCACACCGCCAGCTGACGAGCGAGCGAGCCGGGAGAGTAGTTTCACCTCTTTTCATATTTCGGTTCGCACCGCGAACTGCAGAGATGAAGTTACGTCAGCGATTTAAACTACGCAAACAAAATATTCGACGACTCCAGCGATGTTATTCGTACACCTCTTTAGCGTAGCTTAGCTTTGAACTTCGCGGTATGAAAAAGAGGTAAAACGATGCTAGCATGGTTCGCTCTTCCGTAGTTTTCGGTGAGAACCGTGAACCGACATCGATTAGCTCGCCAAAACTTCGCTTAGTTTGTATATATAATAAGAAATTATTTAAAACAGCAGACGAAATAAACCCTCGGAACAGACGAGACCCACATAGGTTAGTACTCACAGATTTCCCGAGACTAACTAAATATAATAAAAGCTGCTTGGCAATGTGCATACATGTCTTTAATAAGATACCTAGCACCTTAAAAGATTTAGACATAAGATTGTTTAAGATAAAACTTTACAAATGGCTTACTGATTGTAATTTCTATAGCATTAAAGAATTTTTAAATGAAAATAATGATATATTTTGTTACGAGTAAGTTTAGAAATTGAAACTGAAATTTTTGCATGCTGTGATTGTTACAGCGAAAACATGTACGTACTACTACAATTTTGTAACACCATTTTATACCATGTTTTTACGCAAATAAACGTTTATTATTATTATTATTATTATAGCATGTGTAGTATTAGCTTCGGGCCGACTTTATTCTGTTGAATATGCCGACCTGCTTCTGTGCGTTTGACTGCTAAGCCAGAGGTCGTGGGTTCGAATTCCACACGGGACACCACTTTGTGTGATCCATAAATTGTTGTCCCAAGTCAGAGTGTACTTTGTGTCGTGATTTGTATGTTCGTGAAGTTCCCCACGACGACGCAAGGCAGGATTATTTTTTTTTAAGACACATTACTAGCAATCCTGTTAACCCCTCCAGCTAAGTTCAATTTGGCCGCCGTTTGGTGGGGTTTGACATTGAGCTTTTTAGGTAACAACCTACTATTATTCACATACCAAGTCTTTTCTGCGAGATAATCTGCAATATCCCAGATATCAACAACATTACGGCGCGTACGCTGGGAGGTCCCTGTGTTGTGCACGCATTGATATCATTCACATATTTTGTTGCACGCTAACCACCGGCTAAAGAAATTTATACACTGACTACAGTACCCAAGGGACTTATAAGTGCCCACTAAAACCAATCATTAAAGCGATTACAAATTATGTTGGAATTAGAAATATACCTACTTAAATGAGCCCTAAACACACTTTTTGAGGGATACTAACATTTAAACTTTCGCGTTGCAGATTATCAAGCAATTTTAAGGTAAACAATGTGCGTTAATTCCCGTATAATAAATAGTAACTTTTTGAGGAAGTCGTCGAAAAGCTGACATGATAAATAGATATACAACCAAATGGAATGCAATAATTGGTATTTGAAAAGAGTGTCCATGAGTTTCTATTGCCAAGTTCTCTTTTCATTAGCTTGCCTTTTGCGGACTTGGCATTAATTATTATTTTTTTATCTTTTTTTTTAAAGTTAACTAGCAAAGTGGGGTTCTGGGCCTCACATTACCTACTCGTGGAAGTAAGTAACTACTGCTGCTATGGCAGTATTGTTCAAACACTGGATTATTGAGTTCATATAGCACGTGTTACCTAGATTCTTGAGACCGGTGAGACCGCGACCCTGTCGACACAATACATGACGTTAAAGGTTACAATGTTCATCATTAAAACCTCGGGAAGACTGCAAATTCATTGTTAAATTAAATGTTACAATGTTTTTTTAAAAAGATGACTAGCAATGTGGGATTGTGAGTGTCACATTACTAGCAATCCTGTTAACCCCTCCAGTTAAGCTCAATGGCTTGTGTTAGGAGTGGGTTCACGTCGGTAGTATAATGGTTAGGATTCGAAACCGCGTCCTCACAATTGCGAGTCTGGTGCCTTAGCCATTAGGCTACTAGGCTAAATATAGTCCATTGTGTTCCAAATTCTGTACACCTTCATAGAAGTAATCTAAATGAATAAAATACTTCAACTCGCAAGAGGTCGTGGGTGCGATTCTCACACGGGACACCACTACCTATGTGTGATCCACAAATTGTTGTTCCGAGTCTGGGTGTACTTTGTGTCCGTGACTTTTATGTTTGTAAAATTCCCCGAGACACAGGGCTCAGACACACTAACACCGCGTCACAGAGGCAGTCATTTTTGGTGTGGTGTGTCGTGACGGGTCAGAAGCATTATCGGTTTCATAGGTCGGAAGCAGTATGGTTAGAAACACTATACCCTACAGCGGGAGTGGTCTTAAAAAAAAACTTTGACTACAAAAATCACAACTCAAGTGAAAACAAACCTTTAAACAAACGTTATTGATGATGAACCCTCTTTAGTCATGCAAGGATAGCCGTTATGTACAAAAATAAGTCCGTTTTGCAATATTTCGTGTTGATATGAATATCATGTAAGGTATAATTTATGGGCCTTTTTGTATTAAACCGATATGATACTGCGGTCATATTAATAAAAACTTGATATTGTATTTCGATACTAGGTAGGTATATTGACTTGTTCTTTTCTCTAAGTTTTATCAACTGATTTGCGAACTTGGCATTAGATACACATGACTTTTCACAAGCGCTGCTTTTGCTTTAAAGTTGATAAAGAATTTGAAATTTCAATTGCATAGGCTCGCCCCAATTTGGTCTGGTTTTAAATTATAAACTTACACGCGATAGTCTTCGAAACTGCTGGGCTGATTTTGATGAACATATGAACCGGAGGTAAGGGCTGCGGTCAAAGTATTGGATTCGCAATAGAAAGGTCACGTACTAGTAAAGTATTATATTATATGTGGTCACGGGTTAAAATCCCACCCATTATACTACCGACGACGTGAACCCACTCCTAACAACATAAGCAGTTTAACTCAGCTGGAGGAGTTAACGTATTTGTTAAATACAATGTGCGATCCACATCACTAGCACCTCATCTTTTTTTTTTTTAAAGTAATTAAAAACGACTGATGCAGAGCCTGTACGTACCTACTATCTTGACAACTGTTCGTCTGCGCCAATTTTCTTCGTTTTGCAAGTCTAACGAAATTACTACTAATACTCATATTGTCATAGCTACCTACCAATAATACAATAACAAATTCATTAAAATCGGTCGAGCCTTTTCGGAGGAGTTCGACCACAAGCCGTGACACGAGACTTTATAAAATAAGAAGATTATTCTCAGACACCGTTTAACAATTACACATAATTTGTTCTCGGTAGGAACCAAACTCACGATCTTTGGTTTAGCAGTCAGTCACATATCAATATACCAACAAGACAGGCATGTCTGTGATTAAATTTCGTTATAATTATGAAAATCGAAATAGTGCTAATAAAAATTGCAAAAAACAATTACCTAAATGTATTTAATTGGCAAAAATAACCGGTTTCAACGTCAATAAACATTGCCTTTGTATAAACTAATATTTAGTAGGAAGGTAAAACACATACTTACACAAAATATCAAACTTTTATTTTCAAACGTCTAAATTTAAACTGATAAATTAATACCTGTCAGTTTCACGTTAGTTTGATGCGCAAGCGCACGCAATACCAAAATCATAACAAATGCTTATTATGAAACACCTTTTGTCAGCAGTTTCGCCCGCGTCTAACTTGATTTGTATTAAATTTAGGAACTGTTTTTATGACTTTTCCAACATTTTTTTTTGTCTTCGTAAAAACGTTCCTCGGACTTATGAACATTCAAACATTGTAAAATTGGCAATGTGAAAAGAGTGGCCTCGAGTTTTTATTGCCAGGTTCTTTTCTCCAGCTTTACCTATTGTTTTCGAACTTAGCTTTACATATACATGTAATATACCGACGTAGGTATCATTGGTTTGCATCCTAAGTGGATAAATAATTTTGAAACAAGTATTTACAAAAGGTTCAACTGTTCTCGATTTTTACGTTTAGCATCATATTTCGCTATTCATTATTTTATTTATATTTATAAATGTGAAAGTAACTCTGTCTATCTGTTCCTTTTTACGCCTAAACCACTGAACCGAGTTTCGATGAAATTTGGTATGGAGATAGCTTAAGGCTCGGGGAAGGACAGGATAGTTTTATCGCGATAACGGGCGTCCATAAATTAAGTGAGATGATTTAGAGTTAATTTTGACCCTCGCTCCTGTGACATATCGGAGTTTTAGCTTGATTCCCCCCCCCCTCCCCTCCCTAGTCTCACGTAGATTTTACATTTGACTCAACACTGGTCAAGTGTGAGAGTCGCTCGCACGCGGAGGCGGGGGGTAGTAAAAAAATTGTTTACTAAATTTGATCCAGTTTTAGATGGTTTCTTGCGAGTAAATACTTGAGATTTGCCAAGATCCACCCTCTCGTGGTTTGGCGAGATTCGGCTCGACCCCTCTCCCCTCCTCCTCCTCCTCCTCAACACCTCACCTAATTAATGGACGTCCCATAACCGACAACACGCGGGTGGAGCCGCAGTCGACAGCTAGTTTAAACATATACAGGTTGATTTTTAATATACTGTTAACCTCCGGTTCGTGGCTTATATGGCCAGTTTTGGAAAATAGTTATTTAATACTAGCTGTCCCGCGCAACTTCGTTTAAAGATAACTAGCAATGTGAGATTGAGTCCCACATTACTAGCAATCATGTTAACCCCTCCAGCTAAGCTCAAAGGCTTGTGTTAGGAGTGGGTTCACGTCGGTAGTATAATGGGTAGGATTCGAACCCGCGACCTCACGATTACGAGACCGATGCCTTAGCCATTAGGCTACCGCCGCTTCAATTAGAAATAGTCTCTCCTAACCGATATCGGTTACGGCGGCCAATCTTAACAGAGACTAACCAACTACGCAGGAGATATTATAGTGTACAAGTGTATGCGCAAACACAAGTGCACTCTCTATTCGCTTACTCTCATAGTCCGATAGAATGGAAAATCCGACGCAACCGGAGAGATTAGGCGCAGGAGTGATGGCTTAACATGCTCTCCGAGTCACGGAGGTGTGTGACAATGTTCGAAAACGGTCACCGATCTATGGACTGATGAATCTTGATCTGCTAGGTCGCCACTGAGTCAGGAACTCCATTAGAAAATATATTACATAACATAATAATCTATACTAATATTATAAAGCTGAAGAGTTTGTTTGTTTGAACGCGGTAATCTCAGGAACTACTGATCCGAATTGAAAAATTATTTCACTGTTGAATAGCCCATTTATTGAGGAAGGCTATAGGCTATATAACATCACGCTACGATCCTTAGGAGCGGAGCAGCAATGAGAAATGTTGGAAACACGGCGAAAATTTACGCAGACGAAGTTGCGCGGGACAGCTGGTATGTATATAAAATCAATGTATAGTATTATCATAAACATACTTGTTTTATTATCAAAATAAAATAAAAAATGGCGATTTTAAGAAACTTTAATTCACAGTTTTCAGTAAGTCCTCTTTATTAATATTAATATGGTGTGTGTATTCATTTTAACATGTAAATACAAAAAAAAAACAATTTGCTGAAAAAAAGTGGGAATAGTTCCTGAAGTACTAACATCCAAGTTAATATTGTCAGAATTATGAAAAAGAAATTAATGATATGCACAAAACAATTATCTATTTAATCCAAATCAATTGACAAATAAACTACACTCACTTATAGTTCTAGTTTGATAACCAACATAGAAACGATACTGGTCGATTTCCACTGTTGAATAACAAATATTATTTTTAGGGTTCGGTAGCCAAAATGGCAAAACGGAACCCTTATATTATGAAAATATATATATTACGGGTCCTAATCGCGTTGATAATTTAATTTTAAATACCTTACTTATTGCTCGACGTTAGTCGTTTCGTAATACGGTCGAAACGTCGGGCAATAAACAAGGTATTTTACCTTAAATTACTCACGCGATTAAGACCCGTAATATATATATATATATATATATATATATATATATATATATTTTCATAATGTGTACAAATCGCGAAAGTTTATCAACATTTATAGCGGAACCCTTATAGTTTCAGACATGTCCGTCTGTCTGTCTCCAGGAGGAAATTCATGTATTTAAACAGTACAATTGCAGTACAGTTGCAGATAAATTTTGTTTAAAACGGCCATTTTCGTATTCTTATAACTTTGGGATCGATCTTAAAAACGCTTGCGCACGGTACTAGAATGTCGTTATTGCGCTCTCGAGACGCATACTTGACGCAAGCTAATTTGAGATCGATCCCAAAGTTACAAGAATACAAAAATGACCGTTTGAATCGAAACCCTACTGCAACTGCACTGCTTTAAATACGTGAATTGATCCCCTAGTTAACTCAGAGACCGTTAGTAAGAAAGCTGTCCTTTGGCATGTATATACATATTAATATTATTTTTATATAGTTAGCCGACAGAGTCATCCTACACGTAAAGTGGGGATGAGTTTCCTTTTCTCACCTACCCCATCCTGTGGGGTATCATTGGATATGTCTTTAAAAAATATTTATTTGATAATCAAATGAGCTTTGGAAGCATTTCGCTACAAGCAAATCTGAACTCTATGTACAGCTATAGTACAGTCGATTCAATTTAATTTACCGAAATTGAAGTGAATCGATTGTACTGTTTGATATATGCTCTTATGCGACCGCATATAAGTCTTTTTAAATCACTTGCGACTTAGTTCGCGCGCAAATGTTAGAAAACAAATATGTCCGCCTGCTTCCACTGCGAAAGAGTAATGAGCGGTAAATGTGAAACGGCCGGTCTCAATAATCTACCTATCGATGGATTTGGCTACTAGAGGTAGAATTTTGACATATTTTGTATGGAGCTTATGTCAATCGATAGTTAGATTATCAAAATATGTCAAAATTGGGTAGACGACTACAATAACAATAAATTATTTTACACTATACAGGAAACATCATTTGAAAAAATATTCTGAAAAACAATCTTTCTCTACAATTTTACGTTGTCATGAATTTATAAACATCAAAACAAAACATTGAAACGACATGATTTGACCATACAAAAGAATGACGTCATTGTTTTATCACTAGCACGGGGAGCATCGTTTTGACGTTTCCTAAAAAGATACTGGTTTGACTTTTCGACCCGACGCACTGTGGGATGAAATCGACTCTTCATACTCATAGAAACTTTTTGTCGCAAATTAAAAATTAAAAAATTGGAATAGCTTTGGTATGTTTCCCTTTAACTCGTATTTTTATATGAAAGTCATAGGCACCTCCATACTTGAGAAAAAAAATGTTTAATTTTTTTTTGTATGGGAGAAAACACATTAAGTACTATATTTAAGAACTGATCGGAACTGAAGGGCTGGTGTTCACATGGCTTATTATACCTAATGTAGCAAACAAGATGACATACAATTTGTGCGCCGATAGGTGCCGCTTTGGAAGTAGCACGTGTTTGAAGTTTAATATTTTTTGTATGTGATTTTTCCCATATTCGATGTAAATTAATGTATTTAATTTGTTAACATCTTACTATTAACCTCTAATGATAGTAAAAGAACATTAAAATAACACGAATTCATAAAAAAAAATATTTCAAAGAACTATAATTATACTAATACCCTCATTTGAGTAATTTCTAAGTAATACATATTATAATGGCATACTAATTAGGAGTCTTGTGTCATCATATTATGAGTGTATCGTATTAATTAATTACCCATTAGGTACCGACAAGTACTAATTAAGTGCTAATATAAGTTATTGGATATAAATAGGGTTATTCCTTTAAAATGGGTTAGTTGCTTCCCGTATTTATGCGTGTTTGTAACTACTTACTTAATTTTGTGTTCTGTTCGTTATTGTGTTAATAATGGAAGCGTTTATTACAAATTTGGACATTTTCATGTACGTGGCCAACAACAGTTGTTTCTCACAACCTAATGTTTTATTTGAAGTTTTATTAAATTATACTGATTTATCAGAAGCTGAAAAAAAAAGTTTAAAACAATACTGTCAGACTTACGTGTGTTCGTTGAGGAACAAATGGAGGTTGTGCCAACGTACGAGACATACTTTTGTGAAGAAGTATGAAACATGGTTGCAAGAAGATATAAAATGGCCTGAGGATTTGAGAGAAAAGATGGCATCATCTGTCATGTCAGTGGAGATAGCAGAGCCTCTTGAGCCCCAATCTGATCTCATAGTGAATGATGGTGCATCAACTTCTAATAAAAATCCCAAGACGTGTAGTGTTGGAACATCTACTTCAGCTTTGCGACAACCAAGGAAAGAGTTTTCGGAGCTAAGTCCGATACAGAAGAGAAGAAGAGTGGAAGACTCACTGATGATATGAAACCCCTAATTAAAAATAGCGATGAGAGTGACGTTACTGAAGAAATAGAATTTGTAGATGTCACTGTCTGTCAGTGACTCTGATTTAGAAGATTGTTAATTTTATTTACTATTTTTTGTCTTTCTTTTTGTTATTAATTTGTAAGTTGATGTATTTATTATTTTTAGTTTTTAACTCTTTTATATTTTTTTTTTGTTATTGTATTTTTAACGTAGGTACATACTTAATCGTAATGTTTACATTTTATTAAAATTTTGATTTGTTATTTACTGATGTCTGAAATGGTAATATAAGTATTATTTAATTTAACGTTTTTAAATTAAATATATACATATTTGTACCTAAAAACGTTTTTAGTACTTTATTTCATGCAGTTTCATTTTTTAAATGTTTATTCTTGATTAAAGCGGGTATAAAAAGTTATAGAACTATGAAAAGACTCCTAATTAGTATGCCTAATTAGTATGTTTATTATAATTAATATGTATTAATATTTTAATTACTTACCTACTATTGTTTAATTTATTCTGGTTCGGTTATCAATCAATAAATTTTATATGTATTACTTAGAAATTACTCAAATGAGGGTATTAGTATAATTATAGTTCTTTGAAATATTTTTTTTTATGAATTCGTGTTATTTTAATGTTCTTTTACTATCATTAGAGGTTAATAGTAAGATGTTAACAAATTAAATACATTAATTTACATCGAATATGGGAAAAATCACATACAAAAAATATTAAACTTCAAACACGTGCTACTTCCAAAGCGGCACCTATCGGCGCACAAATTGTATGTCATCTTGTTTGCTACATTAGGTATAATAAGCCATGTGAACACCAGCCCTTCAGTTCCGATCAGTTCTTAAATATAGTACTTAATGTGTTTTCTCCCATACAAAAAAAAATTAAACATTTTTTTTCTCAAGTATGGAGGTGCCTATGACTTTCATATAAAAATACGAGTTAAAGGGAAACATACCAAAGCTATTCCAATTTTTTAATTTTTAATTTGCGACAAAAAGTTTCTATGAGTATGAAGAGTCGATTTCATCCCACAGTGCGACGTTTCGATTGAATTGCACCGATCGTGGTCACGGGTCGGTCACCGATCGTCAGCAGTCCGTGACCACGATCGGTGCAATTCGATCGAAACGTCGGGTAAATAAAAGGTTTGTACCTTAAATATTTCACGCGACTAAGTCCCGAAATATATCAATTAACTATAAAAATCGCGAAAGTTTAAAAACAATAGTCATCTACCCTACTCTCTAGTAGCCAAATCCATCGATAGATACATTATTGAGACCGGCCATTAGTAATTTTTGCTTGACTATTTGTTGGTGGAAATACAAATATGCAGTTTACTCTTACAAGTTAAAAGAAGTCACTAAGCGCAACGGACCCAGTTCCACTCTTGGTGTAAACCGGGCTACAATAACATATTATAGATTTTTATAAGCTACGGGTCTTAATCGCGTAAATATTTTATTTAAAGGCTAAATACCTTTGTTTATTGCCCGACATTTTGACGTGTCTACCCGTGACCACGGCCGAAACGTATATACGCAATACGGTCAAAACGTCGGGCAATAAACAAAGGTATTTAGCCTTAAAATAAAATATTCACGCGATTAAGACCCGTAGCTTATAAAATTCTATAATGTGTACAAATCGCGAAAGTTTACCAACATTTATTACAATATAATTTTTTTTAAGCTACGGGTCTTATCGCATAAATATTTTATTTTAAGGCTAAATACCTTTGTTTATTTCCCGACGTTTCGACCGTATTGCAACGGCCGTGGTCACGGGTAGACTACCTGTGACCACGGCCGACCCGTAGCTTATAAATTCTATAATGTGTACAAATCGCGAAAGTTTACCAACATATATTAGAATAACATAGTTTTAAAATGAACACACACACCTTAAAACTAAAGTAACAATGTCAAATCACTCCATGTCCATGGCATTTTTCATATACAGGTCTAATTCTAAATCGAGGGCAGCTTTGGTGCCTGACATGTATTGGTCCAGTTGTTTGTCTAGCTCCTCCTTGGTCACTGGTTTCTGTTGGTTCTGGTTGCGGGATCCACCCCCTGGGGAATGATAACAATGGTTAATCTATACTATAATAATAATAATCTTTATTGGCACCAAAGAAAAAGAAAATAAGAGAGAAAATACTGTTATTATAAAGAGTTAGTTTATGAGTTTGTCATGTTGTGAGTTTGTGACGTTCTCTTTCTTCCGAAGCGTCGGTAGCCTAATGGCTAAGGCATCGGTCTTGCAATCTTGAGGTTGCGGGTTCGAATCCTACCCAATATACTACGGACGTGAACCCACTCCCAACACAAGCCTTTGAGCTTAGCTGGAGGGGTTAACAAGATTGCTAGTAATGTGGGACTCAATCCCACATTGTTAGTCATCTTTAAAAAAAAAAAATAGGAGCGGAGAATCAATGAAAAATTTGCAAAAACGGGGAAAAATGACGCAGACGAAATTGCGCGGGTCGATTTTATAGCCTTCCTCGATAAATGGGCTATCCAACAGTAAAATCATTTTTCAATTCAGATCAGTTGTTTCTGAGATTACAACGTTCAAACAAACAAACTCTGCAGCTTTATAATATTAGTATAGATAAATAAATATCTTGGGGCAACTCGCACAACGTCATCTGATCCCAAACTAAACAGAGCTTGTACTATGGAAACCAGACAACTGATAAACATACTTATATATTTCTAGATATTATATCTACTTATCTAATAAAGATAAATTACACTAAGACACAGAATAAACCATCATGCTCATCACAAAAAGTTTTATCCTGGTAACGAACCCACGACCTCAGGCTTAGCATTGAGGGTCACTAACCACAAGACCAACGGGCCAGTACTTATAGACATATATACCTCTGCCTCTCATCCCACCGCGCGCTCGTCGTGCGCGCTGAACGCGAGGAGGGTTGCGTTGTTGTTGCGGGCGGAACTGTGTACGGTTGATACGGCCTATGCCAACGTTCATACCACCTCTGCCCCTAGAATATATCATTAAGTGTTGTTAAATAATAATATTTATTATAATAGTAATTTTTATAGGCATTTCTTGCCAATTACATTTTTGAATGATAGAAAAATTTGAAGTCCGGACCCAGGAATTGAACAAAATTTGTTAAAATGCTCTCGGTTACAAAGCAATAACAAAAGCCTTGATCGTTCTTTAGTTAGCAGCTAAATGTCGCAAGCAAGGGCAGCAAAGGATAGAAAAATTTGAAATCCAGAAACATAGTCCAGATAGGGGTTTCGATACCGGCCCCGGTTTGGCATACGGAAGTCTCGGGTTTGATTCCTGGGTCTGTGCTTCAAATTCTTTTATCTTTCAAAAATGCAATTATTGTATTAACATTTATTATAAACTAGTGTATGCCGTGTGGTGCCGGCTTAAGAATAGTACCACCCCATCTCTACCCGTGGGTGTCGTCAAGGCGACTAAGGGATTTCACCCCGGAGGACGGGCAGCAGCGTCCTCTGCGTACTTAAAGCCCTACTGCGATCGCCAACCCGCTCGCCAAGCGTGGCGATTATGGCAATTACCCCCAGGATCTACATACTAGTAGGTTCTACTGGGGAGACCCGTGCCCAGCAGTGGGCCATCTTATGGGTTGATATGTAATAAACTAAGTGAACGTCCAGTTTTGCATGGACTTTTTCCACTATCTAAAGACATTATTCATGTTTTATACATTTTTATGTGTTGCAGAGTTAAATCACTAATTGATTTCCATTACAGTACGATCAACGTAACTAGGCCGGACTGAAGTAAGCGACAAATGGTTGCGCAGATGCATTTTTTGGAAGTAAATGGTGACAGGAAGCGGGGGGGCGGGGGGGCGGGGGCGGTAACTAAACTAAGAGGATTAGAGATGCGATTATGCATTACATTGTCATAATTAGTATTACTAATTCATGTTTTTTTGTGATTAGTTTGGTAAAGAAATTGTTTTTCTAAGTTTCTTTATTATTTACCGTAACTGTTCTAAATTTAAACTTTTATGAACTCATCAAAATAGTATTTTTATATTATTGAATTAAAATGTTGTTAGTATTTTTAATCGATTAATCGTTTTCGTAAGTAATTTTAGGGTCGCATCTCTATGACATGCGCGAAAGTGATAAAAACCTAACTTCAATCCGGTCAAGATACGTTGATCGTACTGTACCTAACATCTGTTTTGACTAAAAAGCAAGTCTTTTGACTCATTTGAACATGGCAGCCGCAAGATAGCGCTTTTATTTGACGTTTACATTTGAAAGGCCGGAACGGCGGCAGAAGGTGGCAATTGTCTCATTCGGGAGTCTTAATCAAACGGTCGAAAGGCACCCCTCTGGTGAACTTTATATATCTCTCTGGTGAAATTTATACAAAGCTTTATAGTGTCGGTGATGTGGTAGCGTTAATGTGATCAAAATGATTAGAATACCCGCATTATGATCGAATTATACAACTAGTTCGATTTCTGTGCCCCTAATAGCCCGTATGGCCACCCTGCTACGACACATGTATAAAACATGAATATTTATCATCTGGAAGAAATTATGTTTTTATTTTTTATATTAAGGGTCCACATACGATCTAGTCTTTAAAGTTAGACTAATGAGTAATTTAGTTCTATCTTAATCCATTGATAGTTACTATACCAAAATCCGTTGCAGTTTAGTAGATGTAAGGACATAAGAAGACGCAAAACAGCAAGGAGCACCTTAGTTCTATACTAGCCAGCAAGAAGTTTGTGCAAGTGACTCTCATCTGCCCATTCGGCACCTGGCCTTCCAACAAATTTTGGTACAGGGCCTATCTGAGGCAAGCTACGCTGTACATAATATGTATATTTTACCTGAATCTACCACGTAGCTGTCGTCCACCACCACGCCTGCGAAACCCGCGCCATGATGCATTGGAGAGATTGTTAAATGAGGCTGATCTACTGTAAAGATATATAACTTAGGTTACGATTATATTGTTAAATACATTTTTACACATTTTAGTTTTTATGAAGAAGTATGGATACAATTTCAATAGAATGTTTGTGCACCAGTGAAATATCCATCCATATCATGAAACACAACAAACATGATGTGGTCAGCATGTTACTTGTGTTCTTAGTGGTAACCACATTTCATACTTTACCTATTCTCCATTTTGTATCACAGATATTGTTACAGTTAAAATCAACTTGTAACTTTTTAGATTCAATTTACTGAAACTTTTTATAACTATTCCAGTTTCATAAGTGTTTCTGTAGTTGTACCCACTATTCTATTCTATGATGTGGGTATGCTTATTTTTATTTACCTATTTATTTTACTACAACTACATCTAGGCTTGTCACTTGTTCTGATGTAAATAAAGTACATGCTCAAAGCTCAAAGGTAGAAAAAAGTACGAAGTGTCTAAATAAAGTACAATTTATTTTAATTTATTATGTAGTTTTTTTATAATATCTTGGGATGCCAAACTAAGCATAGCTTGTACTAGGGCAACAAGACAACTGATAAATACACTTATATATTTCTAAATATGTATGTATTTAGATATATATAAGTGTATTTATCAGTTGTCTATATCTACTCTGACTATATTAGATATTTTTATTACTTTTAGCATATAATTAACCCTGTTAATCAGATGCACAGCATCTTTACAGTTTTGTAATTAAAAAATTGGCAATTTGAAAAGAGCGGCTGCAAGTTTTTATTGCCAGGTTCTTTTCTCCGGCTTTACAAACTTGGCATTACATGTACATGTAGAAACACAAGTGTTGTTTTGCATCCTAAGTGAATAAAGAATTTTCAACTTTGTTTACAGTTAACTTAAAAAGTTTATAAAACCTTTAGAACCTACGTTATGAACACACCAAGTAAAAATACTGAAAAATGAAGATCTTTTCACATACTTTATAGTTACAGAGTACAATAACCCGAAATAATGTATAATAATTTATAATAAAATATGTGTGGCAACCCTAACCACATCATATATATTGAACAACTAGCTGTGCCCCACGGTGTTACCCGAGTTTTATTGGCATATGTGTAAATCCAGGGTGTCAGCTAACTACATACCAAATTTTATTGAAATCACTCCAGCCGTTTAGACGTGAAGAAGTAACAAACATACACACTCACATACTCACAAACTTTCGGCTTTATAATATTAGTGTGATGTTAGACAGTTATCAACTTATTTTAGACTATCTTCTCGGGATTAATCTATCCATTTCTTTAAAATGTACTAACCTGAGATTCCCATTAGATTGTTTCCAAGATACCCTACTTCCAACACTCTGCTGACTGAGGTTACCAAAACTGTTAGACCTACGCAGCCTCGGCAGATTGCCTTCGCTACCAAATCTTCTCAAGCCTGACTGCGGGAACCCCAAACGTTGTCTAATGGCCTGTAATCACACACATTTAATTATTTGAAAAGGCAATTTAATTTTAATACATTTGTTTATAGAAGCAAAGAAGCAGAAAGGTGTTGTTCACCATTTTTTTGAAAAGTGAATAATAGTGCTTGAATGTGAATCTTTGGCCTTGAATAACTTGACCAACAAAGCGAAACTAAGTATTCGCAATTGCATATGTACAATAATGCTTTACATATCTTTCTTTCTTTTTTTAAAAACGACTCCCGCAGTAAGGTACAAGCCCTGTGTCACGGGGGACTTTACAAACATACAAGTCACAGACACAAATTACACCCAGACTCGGAACAACAATTTGTGGATAACACGAAGTGGTGTCCCGTGTGGGAATCGAACCCACGACCTCTTGCGTAGCAGTCAGATACACTCCCACCGCGCCACCGAGGCAGTCCTATAATCAAGATCATGATTTAAATTTAACTAGTAGACTGGATACAAACAGGGTTTGGATTAAACTACATGAAACTATATATTAACCACAAATATGATACTGATAAACATTCTGTATGTTGATACTAATATAATATACGATAAAGAATATATTTTTAGGTATTGACAATATAAATTATATTATTAATAAATTGTATTATGTTTACTATACATAACATAAAACAGTTCATGATCATAGTCAGTACAATCTAGATGATAAATAGTAAAAAATAACAATGTTTAGTTACCCGCTTTGCCTGCATTTGCATTTGTCGGGCAACCTGCTGAACTAACATACGATTGTCAAAGTTCAAACTTTCAGCGAGCACGGGGCCGAAAGAATTTGTTCTACGCTGCGCTTGGCGCCGCATAGCAACACGGTCATGAGCAGCCTTTGCTAAAAGCGAGAACCGTTGATCCAGGCTCATGGAAGTCGCCTGAAGACCATGTACTTTCTCCAGAACCATTTTTCAAACGGACGGTACTTGCAAAACAAAAGTAACCTAGCACAAACTCACAACCAACATAAAGCTTGGTGAGTAACTTTCGTCATAGCAAATAAAACTGCTAGCACAGCGTATTCGTAATTTGATAGTGATACCAATATTTATATTACGAAAAAAACAAATATACTCGCGCGCCGCGCCACTCAACAACGTTATTTTGCGAGCTGTGAATGAATGAAATGATTAATTGAACTGAATGACAGAATGACTTGAGTAAACATCTCACAGATAATAAATGTATTTTATAAACAGATAGATAATAATAATAATAATAATAAAATTTTATTTGTGAAACATGAGTATACAATTTACAGGTTTGTAAAGTAAGGTGTTAAATAATATAAAAGCTCTGCATGTTTCGCCATGTCATTGGCATACAAATTTACAAGTTAGATGTGAAATTAGTCAAAATCAAATAGATATTATTTGATTATTGGATGCATGGACGTGTAATACGTCCATCGATTGCAAGTATAAGTTAATAAATTTTTAGCATGTTTGTTATAAAGACGTAAATATTTATTTCCTATTTTGTAATGAGTATAAGAATAAGCACCTGCCACCCTTTTCTGTACATCACTCAAAGGTTGACTAGTAGAGAATGCTAAGGCACTATGTCCGCCTTTTGCAATGTATTTGCATCTTTTGCAATTTATGAAGTTTATTTTATTTATAAAATGTACTAGACCATAGAGTTGTACCCTAGGTGCTACTGCATACATATAGCGCAAAGCCGACACGAGGCAACTGGTTGAAATTAAACTACTACAAAAAACAATAAAATTAAGTAATTTCAGTGTTAACGAAAAGGATACAAAATACATTTGTCTCTTTTTAACAGTTCTCGGCATAAGCATTTAAATAGTTGATTAAAACGGTTACAGAATAAAAAAACGATTACATTATTTAGCACATAGGTACTTACAATACTTGTATCTTAAATTATTAAGTTAGTGAAAATAATTTAAGTATGTACAGGTTATCAAAATAAAAAATTAAAACATTCAATTCTAACAAAAATTGGGTAACAAAAGTTTAATGAATGATACTCGTTCGCAAACAGATCGCATTCGAATCGGATTTCACGAGGTTGTTTAATCTTGTTAGCTGCTCGTGGATAGTCGCATATTTTCATCTAGTACTATCCTCTTTGGTACTATCCTTCGTTCCATGCGCCCATAATCGCCCATTTTGCGTCGCAGTCGTTGCACCTTGGTTCCTTGGAACATACTTTTGCCGGAACAAACGTATGTGCGCGCGTTGTGTTGTTAAAAGATCTATGAATTGTTGCGTGTCGTCTCCGACACATTCCGAAATTGTGTTTTTGAATACCGGGTGAACCTTTTTAACGAAGTGTGCGTTGTCCCAGCAAAATGTTGTCTCCTTTTAGGATATGAATAATATAGATTTTCAGTGCAACATGCCGTTGAAATGTGCGCAAATTCTTAAATTTGTTGAAAAATAGACTCTGCTGGACTAACGTTACTCCAGCATTTTTTTCACAATGTCTGGATATAAAATACTTGAAAAGATAGCTTTTATTTGTATGAAATGTGCATGCAAAAGCTAAATTTGTACATTGTATATTTTTCATGTTATTTGAGTTTTTGCTGGGGTAACATTGTGCTGATGGCTAAATCTCGTAAACTACTTAGTGAATTAATATGAATAAATGATGATGAATGAATGATGATGATGTGCTCTTTAGAGGACTTATTTCTTTCTTAAATAATTACACCGTGTACTAGTTATAAAACACATTTTTAAAATGGAAATTAGCTTCTAGTTTCCCAACTAGAACACCTAGAAACCCAATGATGATTTTTGTTTATACCGCTTAATTATTCTCTTAATTACATAAAATGTTAAATTGGTTAAGTCAATATTTAACTCTTCCCAAATTATTTATTAACCCCATATTTACCTACTAAAAAATGTGATAAATAATTAACTTATAATTTTTTATTTTTGTGGGTACTTACCTATTTCATAATGGTGCTTATGAGTAGTTTTGCTTTTTATAGGTTTACCTGGTTCAATTACGTGGGTTCAAATAAAACGTATCTGATAAGGTATCACTTTTGATATGCTCGAGAATTGAAATAATCATAAAATAGGTAGTTTTAATTTCCGAGTTAAAGCTCTTAAATCTACATATTTATTATTTTTCAAAGTATTTATCTCATGAGAGCACCCCAGAAAGACCCCAGAGAGCCAATGCTTACACTACAAAGAAGCCCACAGAACACACTAGATCTATTATCTTTGAAGAAGCCTTTTTAAATCTTTAAACAAACAGCGAGATTTTTTTATTTTTTATAACGAGCGGTTTTTATCTACCCATGGGTAAGCCACATTGACCAACAACCGTTTTTCATTTCATTTAAAGTTTATTTTTATGATCCTTTACTTAAAATATTTACAGCATCTCCATGGCCACTTTCGATATCTTGAAATCATCTAGGACCAGACTACTAGTCAAGATGAATTAAACGAGCCAACTTCGATGAGCTTGCGTCGTTTTGTTACAGAGTTACCATGGCCACCTTCCGGATTCATCAACAGACCCTGGATATTATCTAGGACCAGAGTACTAATCAAACGAGTCTACATTCGATGAGCTTGCGTCGTTTTCTTATAGAGTTACCATGGCCACCATCCGGATCCATTATCAGACCCTGGAAATCATCAAGGACCAGAGCACTAGTCAAGACTAATCAAACGAGCCCAAATGCAATCAGTTTATCTTGTTTAGTTTCGGAGTTCATATGGTTAACTTCAGAATCAGAAGATACGCGAGAAAACCAAATTTAAGTCCAGTCGAACGTCAGTAAGTGGTAAGATGAGACCCTAACAAACAAACATTATAAAATATTTAATTTATAATCTATACTAATATTATAAAGCTGAATAGTTTGTTTATTTGTTTGAAATGTAAACGATTTAACGGATAACCGTTAAATCGTTGTTAAGTGAATTTTAAGTTCAAAATAACTTATATAACAATATTCGTTATAAATCATAAATGGGTTGAAGTAGGCTTGACAAATTTTGTGGGATTATGAGAATAAACAAAAACCATCATTGGGTTTCTAGGTCTTCTAATTTAAAAACTAGAAGCTAATTTTGTTTTTAAAAATGTGCCTCATAACTAGTAAACGGTGTAACTATAAAAAAAGAAACAAGTTAAGTTAAAAAATTTGGCTTTTTCATGCATCTTTCTATTTTATAACCAGATAGGTCCATTGCGAAAAACAAAATTGCTGGAGTAATGTTACTCCAGCAGAATCTATTTTTTTTGATTATCTCATAAACGACTGAATGCCCAAATTAAAAATGTTGCGCACATTTCAACAGCATGCTGCACTGAAAATCTGTATCTTTCATATCCTGAAAGGATATGAAAGATACAGATTTGATACGGACAACATTCTGCTGGGGTAACACACACTCAACAACTTGAAACAGTTTTTTTTTTATTATTATTATTTTGATAAAATAAAAACTGTCTGCGTAAAAATTAACGTATCAACTCTGACAGTGACATTGACATTTCCCTTTCATTGACGCAATCTTTCACCAAACAAGTGGTAATTTCAAGTTACGACGAGTTTGTAAATATTTTCAGGCGAATACCTTGCAAAACACTACAGGAAAGCAGTTTTTAAGGTAACAGTATATAATTTACTAGTAGATTAAATTGGAAAATGGTTGTTATCGTGTCACTGTCGGTGTTTTCACGCATTGTTTATGTTGTAGGTCATATAGGTTACGTAGAGTTCGGTAGTCATGCTGGACTTGCTTATAAACGGACGTAATGACGGCTGGCGGCTCATTTCGATCCAACCACCAATGTTGGACGTTAGCAACGGTTCACCAGTCGACGAGATCGATTGGAGCGATATGGATGCCTGCTACGAAACGTTCGATAAGGACGGGTATGTTTTTATTTCATGTTTACGTTAGTTTTCACTGAAAAAATATTGGAAAACTTTCAGAAATGTCGTAGAAGTGGTGCGCGGCCTTGTTTGATCGATCTTTGATTGGATACCTGAAATATTAGAATGTGTAAACAAGTGTGTAACTTTCTGTTTAAAAGTTTTGCTTGTCTATGAAACTTTTACTTTTTTAAATGTAAATAGAAAGTTTTATTTAAAAAAAAAGATGATTATACTTTTCTACTTTATGAATTATTTTTATATGGTTTTCATGAAGAAAGGAATATTTTTTTTTCTCCGTCCCGATTTTTATTCTAAAACTTACAGTACCTATTTTGACATCAATAATAATAAAGACAAGAGAGAAAGTATACATAAAAAATAATAATTTAAATATATCTCTGTCGCAATTGGTTTCATTAAAAAAAAAACATTGATGTATGATTTGATACACAATACAGATTTTATTTCACAAAAGATACACTTGGCCAAAAAATTATATCTTTAAACTTCATAAGGGTAGGTATATAATGATGAGCCCAAAATGTTTCAAATATACTTATCCAAAAAAATTTAAGTAATATGAAACAAAGCAGACATAATGTTATTTACATAAGTAATACAAGAGTGTATAAATAAATAAATTTTAAAATTAGCATAGAAAGCAAAGTCTGACTTATTAATAAATGCTTTGATTATGTTAATCAGAAGAATTCATTTAAAGGACAATTTATATTAGATTATTTAGTAGACTAAGCACTTTTATTAAATATTTCTAAATATTTAAATAAAATAAAATTTATTATTAAAAATAGTGAGTATACTTGAATAAATTGCTATTAAAAATTTATATTTTCAGATAAAAAAATTACTCAAAGGTATATTTTTTTTCCTAATTTGGAGTTTTTCAAGACTTTCCCTTAAGCATTTAGTAAAAACTAAAAATATTGTTGAAGTCCTACTTATTATATTTTACTTAAAGTTCCTAAGGTTACTGGAGGGATTCGAACTCGCGACTTCTCTATTGTGAACCCAATATTTTAAATTTAATATTACTCAATGACTTTTAGCTAGGTATGTTCTGTTTTTAACCCGACTGTAAGGAAGGGTTATGTTTTTCGCGCGTATCTTGTATGTATGTATGGAGGAACTTCATTAAGTTCATCGAGATTCATTAATGCCTCCGACTGCATGAAATTTTATAATTATGTTGGGGATCTTGTTTTCATATTTTTTGTACAGGTGGGGTTGTTCATTTTATAATATTATTTTTTTTCATATACCTAACTATTTATCGATTTTATCGTGTCCATTAAAATCTCCAATCGTCGAAGCAATAGAGGATTTTCAATCACTCATCGACGAAGAATTCTTGCATTAAGTAGATCCAGAAGTACAGTACCATATCTGGCGGGTAGTAGAAATAATCGCAGAATTGTGAAGTTTAGCATTTAGCATGGTAGTGTTGTCTATCTTACTTATTTTTTTTTTATCAAAGATATGTTAATGTTGGTTGTGACCACGGCCGTTTTAATGCGTTAAATTGCGTATTTCTTGATATTTCCAAACATCAACTTTCCTCGCGGCTTCGCCTGCGTTATGTTTGATTTTGATAGCCTATGTGCTATTCTGATGCATAACCTACATGTCGTGTAAAGTTTCATTAAAATCCGTTCAGTAGTTTATGTATCACGCAACAATATTATAAACTATCTGAACCGCGCAACTTCGTCTGCGTCCGTTTTTACAACATTTTTCATTGTTGCTCTTATCCTATTGGTCATATCGTGATGTTATACAGCCTATAGCCTTCCTCGATAAGTGGGCTATCCAACATTAAAAGAATTTTTCAATTCGAACCAATAGTTCCTGAGATAATCGCGCTCAAACAAACAAATTCTTCAGCTTTATAATATTGGTAAATGTGAATATAACTCTGTTTGTCTATTACGTTCTCACGCTTAAAACGCTGAAGCCGATTTAGATGCATTTTAGTATGGAGATAGTATGAGTCCCGGGAAAAGGCATCGCATAGTATTTATCGCTAATCAGGTAATAGTAGATCTTAAAATGCTCCGAAAATAACTGTTCTTTTACAATTTAACACGTTTTTTTAATTTAAAAGCATTAAAGGAATACTAGAAGAAATGATTTTACGATAGGAACTTATGACGTCATAATTTGTTATTCCATACACATTTCTATAGAGCTTGTCGTTATGACATTTCATAAAAAGAGACTGATTTGACTTGACAGTCAACATCCTCATTGAAAGCCACGTTATTTAGGAGTGTCATCAGCCCAACCAAATGGGAACCGGTCAGCTAGTGTAAAAGTAATTCAGGCGCGGTGGGAATGTCTCCGACTGCTATGCAAGAGGTCGTGGGTTCGATCCCCACCCAGGATAAAACTTTGTGTGATGAGCACGATGGTTTATTCTGTGCCTGGGTGTAATTTATCTATAATATGTATGTATTTAGAAATATATAAGTATATTTATCAGTTGTCTGGTTGCCATAGTACAAGCTCTGCTTAGTTTGGGATCAGATGGCGTTGTGTGAGTTGTCCCAAGATATTATTATTATTATTATATTATCTGTCTGTTACGTTCTCATCCACAAACCTTTGAACCGGTGGGACCAATCCACGGGGGTGGAGTCGCAGGCGAAAGCTGGTAACTAAATAAGTACCTCTCTTCCTCAGAGACGGGAAGCTAAACCTGGACGAGTTCCGTCTAATCTGCAAGGCTTTATTTCGCAATGATAAAGGGCACATCTACCCTCTGCCCGAGGACAAGGCGCGCCACGTGTTCCAGGTCTTCGACAAAAACGGAGACGGCTTCATTGATAAAGAGGAGTTCACTTTCTGCTGGAACCATTGGATTAAAGTGGTGAGTTTTTTCCCTACTAAGATCCCTATGATAAAATGACTACCGATACAGGATCATGTTCTGAGGGGGGGGGGGGGGAAGCAATGTGACTCAACACCGGCCAAATCTATACTAATATTATAAAGCGGAAGAGTTTGTTTGTTTGTTTAAACGCGCTAATCTCAGGAACTACAGGTCCGATTTGAAAAAATATTTTTTTGTTGGGTAGCCCATTTATCGAGGAAGGCTATAGGCTATATAACATCGCGCTACGACTAAAAGGAGTGGAGTAGCGACGTGAAATGTTGCAAAAACGGGGAAAATTTACGCATACGAAGTTGCGCGGGACAGCTAGTGTAAATATATATCGCGCGACGGGGAGAGGACGAGGACACCCCCGTCCTCCCCCCTGTCTCGCCAATAGCCAATAACCAACACTTACCATCTCGGCGTCGATCACGCCGTTGTATCTCTCATGGTAAGTGTTGGTCTATGATTATCTTTAAAAAGGTGTTTTAAGCATGTACCTAGTATAGTTATAAGGTATATTAAGGTATTTTATATTCCCACTAACTGTCCCGCGCAACTTCGTCTGCGTAAATTTTCCCCGTTTTTGCAACATTTCTCATTGCTGCTCCTCTTCTATCGGTCGTAGCGTGATGTTATATAGCCTATAGCCTTCCTCGATAAATGGGCTATCCAACAGTGATAGAATTTTTCAATTCGGATCAGGAGTACCTGAGATTAGAATTTTTCAATTCAGATCAGTAGTTCCTGAAATTACTGCGTTCAAACAAACAAACAAACTCTTTAGCTTTATAATATTAGTATAGATTTGCTTAAGGAACATAATCAAACAGAATATTTTAATCTGTAAAGATTAAATAGAACAGATTATTAAAGTTACTAAGTAGGTTTAAGTATATTAGATATATTTCGGGACTTAATCGCGTGAATTATTTAAAGGTACGAACCTTTTATTTACCCGACGTTTCGATCGAATTGCACTGATCGTGGTCACGGGTCGATCGTCGGGTAAATAAAAGGTTAATTCACGTGATTAAGTCCCGAAATATATCTAATATGTATAAAAATCGCGAAAGTTTAAAAACAATTGGTTTAAGTATTATAAAATGTTATGTGCTACGGGTATTAATCGCGTAAACATTTTATTTAAAGGCTAAGTACCTTTGTTTTATTGCCCGACGGTTTAAGACCCGTAGCTTATAAAATTCTTTAATGTGTACAAATCGCGTAAGTTTTCGAATATACCATAAGTAGTCTATCGACTACACGGCATAGCTAAGAGCTATTTTATAATCAACTAGCTGTCCCGCGCAACTTCGTATGCGTAAATTTTCCCCGTTTTTGCAACATTTCACGTCGCTACTCCGCTCCTATTAGTCGTAGCGCGATGTTATATAGCCTATAGCCTTCCTCGATATATGGGCTATCCAACAAAAAAAGATTTTTTCAAATCGGACCAGTAGTTCCTGAGATTAGCGCGTTTAAACAAACAAACAAACAAAGCAAACAAACAAACAAACAAACTCTTCCGCTTTATAATATTAGTATAGATTACAAATATTATAAATAATTACGTACATACAAAATATCAGTTTAAGTCAGACCTATCTTAAGCATAGATTTAATTCGATAAGCTAGGATTACCTACCAAAAATAATTAAAACGTAATATCTATAATTAAAACCGGGCAAGTCCATGCCCCCCCCTCCATCCGAATAATGCGGCTTATGAAGTGAATTTTCTATTGTTTTTGTTTCATATTTACAAAGTTATACCTACTTATTAATAATTATCAATGGAATTTGTACGTAATGTTGTTACTTCTCATTTGATCAGCTGTTACTGGTAAACTGTAAAGCCTTCTTAGCTGTGATAGTTTTCCTTTTAATTTCACTATATGTATATACTACTACCGTGATTTTTTCACATATACAACATCAACTATTTAGCTCTGGCGGGGGAGGGGGGGACTTGACTCTAACAAAAATGTGCACTTTAAATCTTAATATTTCACAAACGGATCCCTAAATCTAAAAATGGTCTTCCCAACCAAATTTGGTGTGGAGTTAGCGCATAGGCTAATAAACCGCGGGGAACACCGCGAGGAACAGCTAGTTATAGATAAATAACACCCAGACACAGAATAAACCATCATGCTCATCACACAAAGTTTTATCCTGGGTGGGGATCGAACCCACGACCTGCATAGCAGTCGCATACACTCCTACCGCGCTATAGAGACAGTATATAAGTCACAACTTTTTTATTTGACCTGTAGGTAGGTACTGTCCCACTGCTGGGCAAAGGGCTTAATTTTTCAAACCTTCTTGCACAATTACTAAACTATTTTTTTAAATGTGTAGAAGTGCGAGTTAGGCTTATTTGACGGTGGCGCGTTTGACTCTTCACTAACACCGGCCAAGTGCGTGTTTCCGATTCTCACATGAGATCTTTAATCTATACTAATATTATAAAGCGGAAGAGTTTGTTTGTTTGTTTGTTTGTTTAAACGCGCTAATCTCAGGAACTACTGGTTCGATTTAAAAAAACTTTTTTTGTTGGATAGCCCATTTATCGAGGAAGGCTATAGGCTATATAACATCACGCTACGACTAATAGGAGCGAAGTAGCGACGAGAAATGTTGCAAAAACGGGGAAAATTTACGCATACGAAGTTGCGCGGGACAGCTAGTTTTTAAATAAATTATTTTTTTCTAAGACGTACCTATTAGAGTTCTGTGTACCTGTGTGGGGAGTGTGGGGTTGTATGAAGTGCAATGCTCTGGCATTGGAAGATATTTGAGGGGTTTAAACCACAACGCAGTGTACGCTTATAGCTTATATACCTACGAGCTATTCACTCGGTTCTAAGCAAGTAAACGTGTCAATTATTTTAGAGAATCCCTGAAAATGCGTTTCAATAATAACCATAAACAAATAGGGTTGCCAGATGTGTTCAAACCAAAATCGACAATCGAAATTTTATAGAAAAACCAAGACAGTAAAAGAAATACTGCTGACGTAATCACCACCGAGGCCCATGGCGGATGGGGACCCATGTCATCTTTACTAATATTATAAAGCGGAAGAGTTTGTTTGTTTGTTTAAACGCGCTAATCTCAGGAACTACTGTTCCGATTTAAAAAAATCTTTTTTTGTTGGATAGCCCATTTATCGGGGAAGGCTATAGGCTATATAACATTACGCTACGACTAATAGGAGCGGAGCAGCGACGAGAAATGTTGCAAAAACGGGAAAAATTTAAGCATACGAAGTTGCGCGGGACAGCTAGTCAAAAAGAAACTAAGACCCCCCCGCCCCCTTGTAGTACTTGAATGGCCCCTAATAGGAAGTTTACCTTCATAGTTTAAATTACCAATAAACTGTTAATATTAATTGCGTTAATGTACCTAATCCCATATGTTATGTGTATAGATCGTGCGTCCAATCAGCGCGTTCCTGATAGTGGATGTGCAGAACGACTTCATCTCGGGCACACTCAACATCAGCAAGTGCAACGCGCAGCAGGATGGCAGCGAGGTGAGTCATATAGCTTTCATTTTCTAGCATTCGAAATGAAGGGGACATTTAGATGGCTTCAGTATGTGATGTATATTTTGTGTAGTGATAGAAATACTTAATTTCTGGATCGATCCAGTCAAGGTTCAAGTCCGAAACGGACTGCAAGCCGCAGTGCGATTCGCAGATGCAGTCGAATCCTTTGCTGCGTTAGCGGTTGTGTCAATTCCGAATTGCATTGAATGACAACTTTCAAATTTATATAAAACTAGCTGTCCCGCGCAACTTCGTCTGCGTAAATTTTCCCTGTTTTTGCAACATTTCTCCTTAGTAGTGCCTGAGATTAATGCGGTAATCTCAGGAACTACTGATCCGATTTGAAAAAATATTTTACTGTTGGATAGCCTATTTATCGAGGAAGGCTATAGGCTATAACATCACGCTACGACCCATAGGAGCGGAGCAGCAATGAGAAATGTTGCAAAAACGAGGAAAAATACGCAGACAAAGTTGCGCGGGACAGCTAGTTAATTTTTTTTTTTTTTTTTTTTTTTAATCTCACTTTAATTTTGGGGTTTTTATCCTGTAAGGACATGTCAACCCCATCATAACTCATTACAAGGTGAGTTCTTATATAAGGTTAACTAATTAACTTTACTGACATTAGGTTAGTTTAATGAGACGAATCGCTGCTTACCCTATTGTCACTAAGCGACATAATTTTTTAGCCTCCTCCGAAGCTGGTCTTGCCAATATACTTTGAATTATGCCTACATCCAGCTTATTTAATTTTAACTCAGTCAGCAGCAATTCGCGTTCATTTTTATTTCGGACACACTCCATCAGCAAATGTTGTACGAGTACATCCTCAATTATGTTGCAGGTCGTACAGTTTGGTGATGTAGTTTTCTTCATTAGGTATGCAAATTTTGCCGATGGATAGTGTCCAGATCTAAGTCTAAGAGCTAGCTTAATATAATTCCTACTTAAGTTAACGGCATCAAACCAGGGCGTGCGAGGAAGCTCATTCTGTATGGTCCTATACCATATACCTTTATCTATAGATGTTATTCCGAACTGCTGATTCCAGTCACTAAAACATTTTTGTTTAAATTTAGGTATTAATTCCCAATGGTCTGGTATATAATTAATTAAATTGCCATCAACAGCTGCTAGTTTAGCCGTACGGTCAGCTTCCTCATTCCCTTTCAAGCCAATATGTGCTGGAACCCATTGCAATATAACATCTTTGCCTTTTACATTATAAGCTATAATGTTTTTAAGGATGTTATAGGCTATCGATGCACCTCTGCGGCCAGAGGCGCACCGAGCCACATGTTGCAAGGCACTCTTACTGTCTGAAAATATAACTATTTTGCTCACATTTAAATTAATTGCGTAAGATAAGGCCTTATATATAGCAATGAGTTCCAACGACATTATTGATACATCAGCATCAATTCTAAAACCTGCTTTATAATGTAAGTTTTGGTCATAAAAGGCGGCTCCTAGACCATGGTGGCCTTTAGATCCATCAGTAAATATACGGTGCCAGCCGATATATTTGTTATTTAATTCTACGATTACATTGTTTAACAATACATTCGGGTCTAAACATGTTTTGGGATATTGAATATTTTTGAAAGTTACATTGATAATGTTCGTAATATCTATACTTGTCATCCACTTGTCCAACTGAAACATCTCGAGAATATTGGTTGACTTAATGTTAATTTGACTTACATCTTTGAAAGTGTTAACAAGTAAAGGTTTTCTTTTATTTTGCCAATATCTGTTAATCAATATTACAAAGAGCACTTAGATCTGAAATCATGTCGACTGTTGTGCTATTAGACCAAGAAACTAATTTTAAGTTATATTTATAAGCTAAGTACAATCTTCTCAATGACAATGGCATTATGTTAAGCTCACTTTCCATGACTTGGATCGGTGAGCTTTTAATAAAACCTCCTATTAATCTCAACGCTTGGTTTTGTAATTTATCTAATTTGGCAGTATGCGTTTTCGCACAACAATCATAAATGAAACAACCATAGTCCATTCGGCTTCTGATTAGTGCGATGTATAATCTACGCAAATGGGTCATGTGTATGCCGAAACTGCTACCTACAAGTACTTTTAATACATTTAGAAGTTTTGAACATTTTTCTGTTATCTCATTTATGTGCTTGCTCCAACGCAGACTTCTATCTAACCATATCCCTAAGTATTTGATACATTCAGCAAAGGCTAGACTATGCCCGTATACTTTTAATGTGGGTAATATTCTTCTACGACCCCTACTAAAGAGGCAGTAATTTGACTTCATGGGTGACAAATCTAATCCTAGCTCATCTAACGAAGAGACTACAGAATCTAGTGCTCTTTGCATGTACATTTCACTTTTATGAATATCTTTGTCTTTAATATACAGAACATAATCGTCTGCATATTGCGACAACATAACGAAAGGAGGTAACCGACCTAAATGACATGTTATTAAATTAAAAATTAAAGGAGACAAAGGATCTCCCTGGGCTAAACCTTTATTGGTCCACCTGGTTATTGTTGAATCACTGTTATTATCCACCTTAATTTCCAGCTTTCTTTCGCTTAAAAATGACCAAATATAAGTGCAAAATTTTGCTCCGATCTTTAATTGATCTAACATTTTTATAGCAACATCAATCGACACGTTATTATAGGCGTTTTCAATGTCTAGGAAGCAAGCCAAGGTAGATAAGTTTTCAGAAAATCCTATTTGGATGTAAGTTACTAAATGAGTAATCGCGTCTAGGCAAGAATGGGACTTCCTGAAACCAACAGTATATGGTGATAAAATCCTATGTTTTTCTATGTACCACTCAATACGTTTAAACAACATTAGATGAAAAATCTTACATAGACAAGAAATTAAAGAGATGGGACGGAGTTTAAGCTCTGCGCTACTATTATTAAGTTTAGGTATTGGAATGATTTTAACATTTCGCCATTGATGAGGGACAGAACCGGAATCGAATATTTTGTTGTATATGTTAAGAAGAAATAATTTAGCTATATCCGGTAGATTATAAATCATGGAATATGAAATCCCATCCTCGCCCGGTGCTGTATCTTTTTTCCTAAGGCATTGCTCGAGTTCTTGCACATTGAATCTGCATTCCAAAGTTTCGTTTGTCGAAATAAAGTCGGGAATTGAATTTAATACATAATCGGGTGTGAGTGAGTACAGCAATTCTTTTTGTTTATCAAGAGGGGGGAAGCTTTTTGTTTGTCTAAAACCTTTTATCCATCTCATGCGACGCCATACCTCAGCTAGTTAATTATACAGTTCATAAACAAACAAACATTGTAAACATTGGCAATTTAAAAAAAATGTATCTTTAACGATCATTTTCTTCTTAATACAATAAGATGAAGAGATCTGACGATAGAAATTGATCAATATGACCTATAATTTTATAGATAAATAAATACATAGAATTTAGTTAAGATACCAATCTAAAATTTGCACGATATTCTTGTCGTTAAAATTTAAAAGGTAGAATCGTAGAATTAATATTTTCTTCTTGCTTGTGATTATTGAAATGTCGTCCTTTTAACTTAAATAGCTTTATATTGTTCATTGTATATCAGTATGTGAATCACGGAAATGATTTATGATGACATGTCGATAATAAATATCTAATACTAATAAGTACGTATTTGTGTCAAGCATCATTGAGTGATTTCATTGTCAATGATAACATCTGTTTTGAAATTGTAAAACTATGTCGTCATATGTAGGTGTTTTTTTTTAATGTACGTTTTGTACATTAAAATAAAAACACCTACATATGACGTAAATAGTTAATTATCTTATATACAGCTGACCAATATTTCGATTTTGAATTAACCTAAGCGCAATGGCTTGTGTTAGAAGTTCACGTCGTCGGTAGTATAATGGGTGGAATTCGAACCCGCGACCTCACGATTGCGAAACCGATGCCTTAGCCATTAGGTTTCTTACGTTTAGATATTTTAAAATACCTACGCAACAAATTTTCACTATCACTTAGATATTTTTTTCCAGGATGTTTTTATATGTATAAACACGTATATTATGACTATAGATAGGTAGTGGAGGAAACTCCGTAGGTACGTACCGTACCCGGATCCTATTAAAAGATTACATGAAGCCAGGTTTTCATTACATTTTAGCCTAAGTCAAACTTTAATTGCCGAACAGGTTCCATTGCCAAAAAAATCATAAGGGTCTTGAATTACCTACATACAATATATGTTCGTAAACTTTCGCGATTTGTACACGTTATAGAATTTTATGTCTTAATCGCGTAAATATTTTATTTTAAGGCTAAATACCTTTGTTTATTGCCCGAAGTTTCGACCGTATTGCAACGGCCGTGGTCACGGGCGATAAATTTTATTTTATTTTATTTATTTGGTTCACCAACAACTAAAACATCCACAATAATCTTTAAAAACACAAACTTTCACAATAAGTTAGATCTTAATGTTTCGTTACTTATAGGTAAACACTACATTCATATTTATAATGAGCCATTCGTTACAAATTATATAATTAGTATGTGCTAATTAACTAAGACCATAAACAACGATTGATAGTTTTCCGAAACAATCCCAATGAGTCGTAGTGAATAAACAAAGGTATTTAGCCTTAAAATAAAATATTTACGCGATTAAGACCCGTAGCTTATAAAATTCTATAATACCTACATACATTCAAGAATTAAACAACATAATCAAATTCAAGCATACGTGATATCATGATTCTTTTCAAAAATAACTTGGACAACACACCATGACAATACACAAATTAGTGAAATTGATAATACAAAATTCCTTGGTGTATTAATAGACAAAAAACTTGATTGGAAAGCACATACAATAGACTTAATAAAAAAAATTAGTAGTTCTTCTTATGCAATATACAAATTAGTCCCAATCCTTAACATTGATAGTGTTCTTACAGCATACCACGGTTTAATTTCCTCAAAATTAAGGTACGGGGTTATCTTTTGGGGTAACTCCACAAATAAACAATTAGTATTCAAAGCTCAAAAACGCTGCTTAAGGATCATCTTTCAGTTAAAAGTTACTGATAGTTGTAAACCATTCTTTAAAAGATTTAAAATCTTAACACTACCTTCTCTATACATCTTAGAAACTGCAGTTTTCGTAAAAACCAATACTAATTTGTTCCATTTAAAGTCTGATGTAATTATTCGCAATAGACGAGATAACAGTAAACTCTGTCTTCATTCATCGAAAACAATGCTAATGAATAAAAGTATATTTTGTATGGCGCCAAAAATATATAATAAAATTCCAAAACTGTGGAAAGAGCAAAGTATTGGAAAATTTAAACAAATTTTATGTAAATATTTAGCTGATAGAGCATTTTATAGTATTGATGACTTTTTGCGTGATAAAATTGACATTATTTAATCCATTGTTATTTCTATTTATATTTCTATTTTTTTTATTATTATAATTACTATTATTAATTACTAAATTGAACTTTCAATTGAAATAAAATACAATGTATGTCCTTACCTATATTAGTAAAAATAAATAATTGATGAATGTAAAATTATTAAATTAATTATTAAAATTATTTATTGTCATGTAATTTTAGTGTACCTAACTGTAACGTCTGATTTAATTAAAATTAGGTGTAATTTTGATATGTTATTAAATTGAATATTATTTATTATTGAATATTTGTACGCCGCAATGGCTAAACATGATTTGATCATAAAACAATTGTCCATCTTGCATGCTTTTTGCCGTGTATACTCATGTTTTAACAAATAAAAATATCTTATCTTATCTTATCTTATCTTACAAGTCAATGGTACCATACCATTGAGTTACCCCACAAATATCCATAACGATATATTTACCCCATAAGTCTCGATAACGAAATGTTTATCCCGGTATATTTGTGAGTTCGTTTCGACGCATATTGAGGGCTCACGGCACATTATTTGTGGTCCACGCTCCGTGAACCCAATAGGTATTGTCACAAAGTACATAGATGACAGAAGTTAACCTTCGTACGTACGAGTATGTCACTCAGCAATGCACACAAAAGGAATTATTTATTTTCGGTTTCTTTTTTTTTGGAATCTTTAATTTTATTTGTTTTTATTAGAGAAAAAAAACATCATTACACCTAAACCTAAAACCTAAAGAATACATTTTTTAACTTAAAGTTTCACTATATCTGTCAATTCGTAGCTTATAGTATCTACTACTAGAAAATAGTACTTACTAGAAAACTGTAGTGAAATAAAATCTTGTATGGTTTTAAAAATAAAAAAAAAATAAAAAATGATTTATTCACTTAGGAAGCAAAATACTACACTTGTGAAAAGTCGATTCTACATTTACTGGTAATGCCTGTTCGCAAACAATAGGTAAAGCCCGAGAAAAGAACAGGCAATAAAAACTCGTGGCCACTCTTTTCAAATTGCCAATGTTTCTCTGTTTATGAACTGTATATGCAGGTAAGGTGCTGCCACCATTATATTATACACCATATTAGAGGACTGATGCAAAAAAAGAGGTTTTAAAAAATGCAACAAGCGCCAAACTGTCCAACTATCTAAATTATACAAAGTTAAAATATGTTAAAACTAGGCTGAACTCGTTTATTTATATAACTATTTTTAGATAAACTCTAAACTTAGAGTTTAAATGAAAGGGAACTTCTAGGTTCCCTAGGAAATCTATTAACCCTGTGTAATACTTTGATATAGCACTACCAGCGTTTGAACCAGAATCTTGGAACGCCTCGTGACTAAATATAATCTGTCATGTGAAAATCATTCAGTGAACAATGTGTATGTGTGATCAATGGCTCGAGCAAGGTACGTATGAAGGTTACCTTCTGTAATCTAGGTATTTTGTGGTATCGTGCCATGAGGCTATATTGTTCGAATTAGCATAATCGTACCGGCTCTTATCGAAAAATGATACAATGATGTATTATTGTTTTTTGCCGATGAAAAATTACGGGAAATGTCTATGCCAAGGACGAAAGAAAATGGTACTTTGTGTGTCTTTTTTTAGTGTTCTATGCGAAAAAAGGTAGAGGTTTTTATTTAATATACCTAAACAAAGTAATAGGTTTTATTTTATCTGTGAAAATAAAGTAACCAATTTCGAAAATTTATTTTAAGTTGTGAAAAGGGAACGTGCGGAAATATATGAAATGGAAATACCTAAACCTTTGTACAGCATTTTGAAGTTGGTGCCATGAAATAGTACCTAGCCTTTATGTTTTATTCGGCACCAACTTCAAAATGTTTAATTTGTTTTTGTTATTCTAGGTATATTATTTTTGCTTTTTAGTTGCCTTGTAGGTATTTATTTTTAATATTTTTTATTTCTCACTTTTTAGTGGGTTGGTTTGTAATTCATTAAGTTACAATAGGCTTATGTCAACTGCTCAAATCCTTTTACAAAATATTGCTTGCCCCGATGCAGGGCCGTTCATTGTTGAGGAGTTCACTATCAGCTCTATTACATTGTGTAATAGTAGTATGACGAGAATAAAGTGCTACTTAATACCATATTAAAGTAACTAAATCACAAATTGTGAGATATTGAATAGGTCCGCTCGTTCTTTGTAGTCTTTATCATCAGTTTGACTTCACCAATTGGTGCTTTTTAAGAGTAAATGCATGAATCACTATGAAATATACCTAAATCACGAGTTTCCTCGATTTCTCCAGGATCCCATCATCAGATCGTGATCTGATGACAATGGGACCAACTTGGAAGTATATCCTTTCAAACACAAAAATATTTTTTCAAATCGGTCCAGCCGTCTTTACGTAATCGGTGAACAAAAAGAAAAAAAAACATACAGTTGAATTGAGAACCTCCTCCTTTTTGAAGTCGGTTGAAAATAATAAATGACTGCCTCTGTGGCGCGGTGGGATTGAGTCCGACTTCTACGCAAGAGGTCGTGGGTTCGATTCCCACTCAGGACACCACTTTGTGTGATCTACAAATTGTTGTTCCAAGTCTAAGTGTACTTTGTGTCCGTGAATTGTTAGTTTGTAAAGTCCCCCGCAACACAGGGCTTGTACCCTTCTGCGAGAATCATTTTTTTTTAAAAAAAAAAAAGAAAATCTTTATTTTTCTGGCTGTATTCTTTGTGATAAGTAATAGGTTATGTGGAAAGCTCTAGTTTCTACGTACCTATATATAGAAAATAATATACAGGGTGTAACAGAAATGTGTGGTCAAGTTTCAGCAGCGGATAGGGTATGTTATCAGTATTGCACCTACCATATTGCCATAGCTGGTTGCATTATTATTACATAGTTATAGCATATTCTTTTTGTCAAAATTCAGTAGTGAAAGGCGTATGGCATAAAAATTATACCTTCCCTGGTACAAAATTGAATTGAATTATTATGGCATAGAACTTTTTGAGTCATACTTTTTTTAATTAATAACTTTTTCATTCATAAATAAACGAAAGAAAAAATAATAAATATTTTTTGAGGGTACTCCGATTTTAATAAAATTAGGTAACATGGACACATACCAACCCTTGTAGGTATATGACCACACCTTTATGGTACAACCTGTATATCTAATAGAAAAATCAGAGTAGTTGTATGAAATTTTATTTAGACAAACAACTAAACATTCAATCCGCTTAATAATAAACGTGAGCTTACAAAGTTTACCGTTTTAACAGTGTTAATGAAAATAGTTTCACAAAACTTGAACAAGCAGCAATTCGTGAATATCTGAAACTTGTAATAGCGCGACTCGTGACATTAACTATGTTAGTTTTAATTTTACAAGTGTTTGACTAGCAATTAGTGTCATTGCTTATTATGTGTACTTTACACCTTTAGAATACGGTGTAACTGTTGAATGAAAGGCATTGCAGCAATTTTAATTACTGAGCAAGTTTTACTTACAAATTGAGCGCGAAACGCACGTGGTACGCACGCAAAATATATATGTTACGGGTCTTAATCGCGTGAATAATTTAAGGTAAAATACCTTGTTTATTGCCCGACGTTTCGACCGTATTGCAACGGCCGTGGTCACGGCTGTTTTGTTAAGACCCGTAATATATATATTTTAATAATGTGTACAAATCGCGAAAGTTTATCAACATTGGTACCTAATTGTAACTGGCATAAGCCGATCCAGGTGGGCACGGGGGCACATGCCCCCGTTCAGGCGGTTGTTTTGTGTACTGAATGTCTTGTATGTATTGAATTTGTATGGTAATTTGTCTCTTCTGCCCCCAAGAACGTCTTCTTCTTTGGGAGACCCCTTTGCGGAACATGAATGTGAGTGGTTTTAGGCTTAAATATGCTGTTTGGTCTTTGGTTGCATTAGTCCAAGACTAATGCATATGCTTGTGACATACGGACGGACAGGCAGACAAACAGACAGACGGACAATACGAAACTATAAGGGTTCCGTTTTTGCCATTTTGGCTACGGAACCCTAAAAAGTATAAAAAAGAGAAGTGTCATATCTTTTCTCTATGGTAACTACGACGACCATTGACGAAGAGACCTGGACTGCGCCATAACCTCACAAAACTGACCACTCTCTAGAAAGAGACAACGCTACTTTGTGGACAATACCTGTCAAAGGCCGTACGATATTTTTCTCTCTTTGACGCTTTCTTTTACTTTCGATTTTTAAATGAATAAATTTATTAAGTATTAAGTAATTGGTTTGTTTAGGTATTATTGACAAAAGTAATAAAATGTTTAAATTTTCAGTTTATTTGTTAAATTTAACCTGCTCAATGACTTTGTTTAGATTTTTATTAATAGACAATAAAATCTTTTTAACTTTTTTTATAATTTTAATGAGCAAAGTAAAACGATTGTATTACAGATACTGAATCTCCCCTGTCAGTTTGTCGACTGGTTTCAAAGTCACTCTGTATATGACGGAGTTATGCCTGAACATACATAAAAACCTCTTTTTGTCGTTTAAAAAAAAAGCCGGTTAAAATGTATGTATGTATTCAAATTTCAATAGCCATGTATAGTATACTAGCTGATCCGCGCAACTTGGTCTGCGAAATTTTTCCCCGTTTTTGCAACATTTTTCATTGTTACTCCACTCCCATTAGTCGTAGCGTGATGTTATATAGCCTATAGCCTTCCTCGATATCTAACAGTATATTTTTTTTCAATTCGTAGCAGTAGTTCCTGAGATTATCGCGTTCAAACAAACAAACAAATGAACTCTACTCAGCTTTATAATATTAGTACACATTGGTATTATTTTTTGTTAGAAATATGCACGAAACAAAATTTAAACGGGTAACCGGAGGACCGTTGAAATGACACGTGATATAACCAAATAAACCAATCCAGTCGCTTTTCATCACCGTCGTTGTCTTCCCGTCAAAGGTACCTCAGTGCATGCTCGGTTATCAGATGTCAACTGAATTCATCTGGTTTTTCCTGATACATGGTTAGAGGGGCAATTCTAGACGCCATTGTAGTCTCAATGGTTTTTACCATCACACTAGTTTATCGTAAATTGGCCACTTTAAAAGGCAGCCGACCGCGAATACAGACATACAAAGTTAAAAACCTAGCCTTCACAATTAATATATATCATGGTATTAATAAAATGATTTGATATATCATATCAAGCAATACATTTCGTTTACAATGTAAAGTGCCTATTCATTGTGTCGACTGAACCCATTTTTCACGGATCAACCACCGACCCATTGTTGCTTTGTCCTTTACCATCGATGGGGCATGCAATGACGTACATGACACACACACATACACGAACATCTAGGGTTGTCAACTTCACTTAAACTTAGTACAAAGACGGCGCCAAAAAGTTGCAAGCCTTTAGTCCATCTTTTTAGGTTTAAAAAAGAAAGTGTAATAAGATTATATCCTTAAAATAACATGAAATATTCCATTAGTGATAATGTCGTGTTAACTGAGCAAAATGGTATCTCAGTTAAATCATTAAAACCTTAATGAAAAATAATTCGAATGTATAGTAACTTTCAAATTCGTTTTTGGGTTAATGGAAAACATATCTAAATACGTTATTAATTTTTAACTCATACTCAATGCTTAAAATAATTATTTATTAATATTAAAACTAGAATAGAATTTTCCAAACAAGCAGCGTGGTTCCGACGATATGTTTATCTCTTGGTTTTGTATCAGTCCTCTAATATGGTGTATAATATACAGTTTATAAACAAAAAAACATTGTAATCATTGGCAATTTGAAAAGAGTGGCTGCGAGTTTTTATTGCCTCGTTCTTTTCTCAGACTGCACCTACGGTTTTTAGGCTTTAAATGTATCTAGATATAGAATCTACTTTTCATAAGTGTAGTATTTTGCTCCTTAGTGAATACAGAATTTTTATTATTATTATTCGTCATAAAATTTATATTTTTTTAATAGATAGGTAATTATTTTGTTTTACTGTTTAAAGTATAGATTGTAGATGTAAACGACAAAAGGAATACTTATTACTTATCTCAGACGATATGTGTGTTTTTTTTCGAGTAAGACTGCCTGCTTACCTCTCCCGGTTACCAATTGTCAACCCTACTCACTCACACACACTGCGTGCAATCAATGAATGTGTTAGATCGATGCCATCTCCACGGAGATGCTTACAAATTATAGATTTTTGATACAATCGCCTAGATAGCACTGTTGTGAACATTTGTTATGTTGCTTTATCATAGAAATGCTTCCTCATATTTAAACTTATTTATGTATTTATAGTTCGCCTTCGAAAACCCTCGTAACTTAAACATGTTTATTGTTAAGTTTGCTGGTAAGGATAAAATCTCCTCGTAATTTACTACGGGTGTCAATATAAAGGAGGTGGGGTTTCTACGCTCAATTGGAGCAACCCCCTACCCCCTGGCCCTTGGCTTGGCTTTTCATAGTAGGGAGGGAAAAGTGACAATAGGTACAATTGCTCCCATTTCAAATCACTCAATTTTTATGTTTTGTTCTACCTCTAAGCGAAATACTAGATAGCTGACTTGACCCAGGTCAGCCTGTATTATCCTGACTGGGCCTCTTTCACCGTCTACCTGTCAGTCATAAAACATCAAGATAGGAACTTTGACTGCATCGGTGGCGCAGCGAGGGTATGTACGACTACTGCACAAGAGGTCCTGAGTGGTGGGTCCCTGTTCCCACAACGGGACACAACTTTGTGTGATCTGACTGCCTCTGTGGCGCGGTGGGAGTGTATCCGACTGCTACGCAAGAGGTCGTGGGTTCGATCCCCACCTAGGATAAAACTTTGTGTGATGAGCACGATGGTTTATTCTGTGTCTGGGTGTTATTTATCTATAATATGTATGTATTTAGAAATATATAAGTATGTTTATCAGTTGTCTGGTTTCCATAGTACAAGCTCTGCTTAGTTTGGGATCAGATAGCGTTGAGTGAGTTGTCCCAAGATATTATTATTATTATTATCTACAAATTGTTATTCCGAATCAGGAAGGACCTTGAAGATAGTAACAATATAACATACATATTATTAAAAAAAACCTTTTCGTTTTAGGCTTATAATAAACTAGCTGTCCCGCGCAACTTCGTATGCGTAATTTTTCTCCGTTTTTGAAACATTTCTCGTCGCTTCTCAGCTCCTATTAGTCGTAGCGCGATGGTATATAGCCTATAGCCTTCCTCGATAAATGGGCTATCCAACAAAAAAGTATTTTTTCAAATCGGACCAGTGGATCCTGAGATTAGCGCGTTTAAACAAACAAACAAACTCTTTCGCTTTATAATATTAGTGTATATAGTATAGATACATTTTCGTAAATGTTCTTCAGAGTGCATCCATGTAAGGCCAGCCAAGTAAATTGCGCGGACTATTGTTTCGATTTTAGGTAATTACCAAGTATTTATATCAAAAAAGGTCGATAGGAAACTTAGTTGCATGTTTTCTGATAGTATTCGATTCGATGCATTGGTAAATTGTAATTGGCAAATTGGATATAGTATCTACATTTTCTATTAAAAGGTACAATGACCGTTGTTATTTAGTTTATTAAATCCTATTGTGCATTATAAACGTTAAAGTAAAAATCACTTACAAAACACAACTGATTATAATTATACTCTATTCCAATTCCATTTGACAGGTCATCAAATAGTTAGAGCATTAATACTATACATCATAGTGTACGTGGGGCTGCAGTATTTATAATTTTCAGTAGCTAGCAGAGACGAAGGACGAAATGTTTTCAGAGGTAACACCATACAAAAATATATGTTGCTGGACATAGTTCTTTGTACCTATAATACTAAGTAACTACAAAACAAAGGGAAGCCGAAAGTAATGGTATTCTAAACACCCTCCGCCACTGGTAGCTAGGATAACTATAAAAACGGTGCAAGAGCATGTCGGACCATGGTCAGTGTAGGGTTCAGCCTTGAATAATTCCAGCAGCAGAAGAGCGTATCTATGTTCATGGCACTGACGCCCTCTTGTTGAGAAACGCAGTTTTTCGGCCATAACTCAACGACGGTATATCCGATCATATTCGAAAGTATATAGCATATTTTAGTTTAAAGCATTTATAGCGCTATGTTTGTGATTTGTTTTCATATTTTTTGGTAACAGGGGGGGGAGATACCATTATGCAACTTTCGGAGCGATTATTTCCAAAAATATTCACTTCATAAAAAGTTTATTAAAACCTTGAAATGTTTTCGAAAGACCTGTTGATGTTTGCTGAAAAATCATTTTTTCAGCTTCTGTTATATGTATAGAGTACCCCCCCCCCCCCAATATATATTTTTATTATTTAGCTATTCAAGTAAGTAGCGGCTGCTACCAGACACCATTTCATCAATATTCATTGAGTAGTCTTTGAGTAAAAATTAAAATGCCTGTGACTTACGGACGGACAAACAGACAGACAGACATGACGAAACTATAAGGGTTCCGTTTTTGCCATTTTGGCTACTGAATCGTAAAAAGCGCTGATGATATTTATGAATTAATTAAATATTATTTTAGATTGACTATTAATCTTCTAAATAAACTATGATAATTTATTTTTCAATTTGAAAAGTCCAGATGTCACATTTTTCAGGAATGGTAAAATTTACTTCGTAATTCGAATATAATAGTTCATAATAAACCATTGCTGGCAGTTTGATTAGGTAAATGTCGCTATATATAGAAAATGTACTTGTATCGGGATTTCCCTACATCGCGTGTCATTCTGTCAGTGATTACGTCACCTCTTACTAAGTGATGATAGGTATAATTAGTCTACCTGTAGCTGTACTTAAAACATAAGCACTAGTTGAAGGAAAAACTGTAGAAAAATTCGAGACGATTTTTTTTTAAATGTGTGCAATTTTAATTTTATATAAATACCGGGTCACGCACAATGTAGGGTTCCGTAGTCCCCCCCCCCATCCGAATAATGTGGCTTAAGAAGTGGGTTTTCTGTTGTTTTGGTTTCATACTTACATCGTTATATCTACTTAATAATATTTTTCAATGAAATTTGTACGAAAATTTTAATACTTCTCATTTGATCAGCTGTTACTCGTAAACTTGTAAAGCGTACTTAGCTGTGATAGTTTTCCTTTTAATTTCATAATATATACTACTACAGTGATTTTTCTTAGATACCCAACATCAACCATTTAGCTGACAGGAGAGGACAGGACACTTGACTCTAACAAAAATTTGCACCTAAAAGCTTAATATTTTACAAACGGATCCCTAAATCTAAAAATCATCTTCCCAACCCCGAAATGTTTTTAAAAGACCTATCTAATGATACCCCACACGGGGTAGGTTACCTCATAGCACTAACATTCTCTGAGCGCGGACGGATGCGTAGAGCCGGTGCGGACGGATGGACATGGCGAAACTATAAAGGTTCTGTTTTGCCATTTTGGCTACGGAACCCTAAAACTCTTATAGAGCCTATTCCTGCAATCATGCAGATTCTGTTGCCACTACTTTGTCATGAAACTATGCAGGATAAATCGTACAATAAATAGATAACAAATAAGATTTTCCAGCGTAACTGAATAACTCAAATTCAAACTAATTTATTTCGTTGGAAGCTAATACATTTTTTGTGATAATAAGTCTATGATAGAATATATGCGTTTTTGTTACACCTATAGGTAGGGGAGATGGGGGGATTGAGAGTCACTTAAGAAAAAGTCATTGTTATAATCAAAAATAATCAGTCTTTTAATTCGTAATTTTTTTCTTAGCTATAGGAACTAATCAGGTATCTAACATTATAAGTATTTTTTGGCTATAATTAATAATCACAGAATAAAAAATAAAATTCAAAAAAGTAATTTTGACTCTTATTACCCACATGTGGGGGAAATGAGAGTCAGTCTATGGGGTAATTAGAGTCAAAATTACACAACGTATTATATAGATAAAATATCAAATTAAATGCAAAAATCACAGCGATAACAGCTTGGATCATCACAACCTGTACAGGCCTCGTGAGCCCATCCACCACAAATGCGGCAACGGTACCAGACTTCTCTCGGTTTTCCCTCTTCGAGGCAGATTGCGCATATGGACTGATCTCCTCGTTCATTCCGGGTGTTAAGTGGAACTTCAATGTTCTCCACATCATGCCATTTTCGCCTCTGCATTAAAATTATGTGGCAGTTTTAAATTTTCAGCACATTGAAATGCAATTTTCCTTAGTTGGTTTGTAGTTAAACCGTGAAACACATTGCTTAATTGCAATATCCGTTCAGTTAGTATATTTTCCTGCTCTGTATTAAAAATGGCATTCTTCCCTAATTTTGGAGGGTCGAAATTTTCTTTCTTCAGTCTTCTCTGTAGCGTGCTAAAAGGAATACCAGTTTCCTCAGCGACTTTTCGTATCGTTGCACCTTGTCTGACGCGCAAAGCTGCTGCTTGTAGATCGGATGCGGTCCAAGTGGCCTTTACCGTTTTTCTATTATAGTGTCGAGGCATCTGAAAAATAAAAGAATAAATTTATTAACATCGAGTCATATTAAAATTGATAGGGGTAATGGGAGTCAACTGACTATCATTACCCCAGTGACAGTTTTTTTGTTCAATTTGAAATTTATGTCAAAAACACAAAACAATCATCATATTTTCAATCACAGCATAAAATTGAATTAATAAACTATACTATACAATAATTACAAACACATATATATTAAATATAGATACTTACTTTTACGATTGAAAATCCGAGAATTTAACAACGTAGCCCCTCCTTTTCTACGTGCTTCGCTCGCGACGGCGCGAGGGCGACTGGCGAGCCAGTGTATGTGTCAGCGCAGGAGGGGTACGAAGCTAGACGCTATGAAAAAGAGCCGTATTCCCTAATGCACATGGAACAATTTATTTTAAACGGACTCGCATTACCCACTGACTCTCATTCCCCCCGGCTCCCCTACTATCCACCTATAGGTAAAACAAAAACGCAGCGCAAAAACTTCATAACGTATTTTGTTACGATTTTCACTAACATTCAGATCATTTCTCATGATGGTTTATGTATAACTAGCTTACGGCCGCGGCTCCGCCCGCGTTGATGTCGGTTATCGCGATAAAAATGATTCTATGTCCTTTCTCGGGACTCAAACTATATCCATACCAAATTTCATTAAAATCGATTCAGCGGTTTAAGCGTGAAAAGGTAACAGACAGACTGAGTTACTTTCATGTTTACAAAATTAGTAAGGACTAGCTTTCGCCCGCGGCTCCACCCGCCTGTATTTCGTTTATCGCGATAAAAACTATCCTATGTCCTTCCCCGGGACTCAAACTATTATATATTTATAGACTTCATACCAAATTTCTTCATATCTAAATCGGTTTAGCTGTTTGAACGTGAAAGCATTACAGACAGACAGAGTTACTTTCACATTTATAATATTAGTATGGATTAATATGAATAGCTATACTTATGTGTCTCCAACGAAATTTTCCTGTAATGTGGGACATTTTTCTTCTGTATGTCTATAGAGACACATGACAGTTAACGTGTAATTAGGTATATGTGGTAGTATGTCTTCAAAGAATACAGTCTTCTTAAAGTTTACACTTTTGCCAAAAGACGTGGAGTTTCTCGGCAAAAGTCTACGGTGTGAGTTTTTTAATTAAAAAAAACGGTGTTTATCCTACCACCTTGACCGATCACCCTGTAATTATGACCTCATTTAACATATTCAGAAAAATTAAATAAAAAGTGTATTTTAAGTCAAAGATTTATACCATGTTGATAAACTTTCGCGATTTGCACACATTATGAAAATATATACATATATTACGGGTCTTAATTGCGTGAATAATTTAAGGTAAAATACCTTGTTTTTTGCCCGACGTTTCGACCGTATTGCAACGGCCGTGGTCACGTGGTAGTCTGAGTAACAAAGGTGAACAAAAAACAAGGTATTTTACCTTAAATTATTGACGCCATTAAGACCCGTAATATATATATTTTCATAATAATAGAACATATCTATGCGCTGCATGCCAAACTGACGTTATTACATGAGTTTCACAAATCTCCCGCATCACCATAAAAACCATGTTACAATATCTGCAATGACCTTAAATTTAACATTCGTAACCAGTAAAAATAGTTCCAAATCAATAGAAAACTTTCCAAGTTTCGCTTTCGTGCAAAACACTTTGGCGAACTTCTATCAATGCTCACTGCAGATACGCTGAACATGCAACGCGAATTATGACTCTATTCCACAGTTGTGTCAATACTTAAATGTGTTAAACTGTAGTTTTCACGCGATCTCTTGAAGGTCGATGTAGATACAATCTGCAGTAGGCATCTTGAGTTATCGCGTTGGAGTTTTGATAAACATTTTGGAGTCGTAGAGCTATACCTATTGTTTTGCTTGACTGAACGGGACATAATGCGAAAGGAACATAACGCGAACGGGACATAATGCGGAAGTAACATAACGCGGACGGGCCTCGGGACATAACCCGAACAACATATGGCGAAGGTTATTATAGGCGGGCCTAAATGCGAAAGAGCTCAAACCGTCCCAATCGCATTTTGGTGTGCAACACCTGTGATAATTTGTTGACAGAATTGACTAACCTAACTACTTTTACTTCTGTGCCAACATCACGAACAAATAGAAAGAACCAGTGAAAAAAGAATTGATGATATTGATAGATTGCGGCGGCTTGGCATGCTTAGATGTCAGTAATAGTAGTAATTACTACTTAAGGCCTCGAGAAGAACATAAGTTGACTTATGTTCTTCTCTAGGCCTTAAGTCAAATTCATCAAAACTAAGTACTTACATTTATTATTTGATAGACTTAATTTACCTAGTCAAATTTATCATGGAGAATTAAACCTATTGAGGAGATAAATACAGTTACTTAGTATTTATAGTAGCTACGTAGTGATGATGAATTATATTAAGAGGAAAACAGCATGACAGTTCGAAATGCTGTGCGAACTAGAAGTTTCATTAAGGTAGCTCTTCTTTCTACAAATTTAAGTTCATTCCACTTCTTCAATTTTATTACCGTTTAAGCATTTATAGTTTAAAGAGAGAAGTTCTTCTGAGAGCACGCAGTACGGAAGGATATTGATTCTAAAGTACCTGAAAACATTTGCTTCTGATGTTCTATTAGTCTTATTACAAAATTGTTGATCTTAATTTAATGTTTTGCTTGTAAGTAAACTGTTCTCTACAAGCTAAAAAATTAAACACACTACATAAATATGATCTGCGTTTAATCCGATGAATTGAATCATGAGACGTGCGTTAAAACTTCATTGCAAATTGTAATCAATTAGTGACGGAATTCAAATTAATTGCTAAGAATTCACGCATAGTCATTGTATACAAGACAGAAAATAAATGCGTCGTCACAAGAACCGGAGTACCCTATATTGTGTTTCTTTGCTCAAATTGAGTAGAAAGTTTCTTTGCTCAAGTTGCTCAAGTTGAGTGAAAATGTGCACTTGTTTTAAAGGGCACATCTTAAGACGGGCACAATTTTTACGAATAGAAAGAACCAGTGAAAAAGAACTGATAATATTAGTAACCTAAGTTCTTCTCTAAGCCTTAAGTCAAATTCATCAAAACCATGAACATATATTACTTTATATCGTGTTTCTTCACTCAAGTTGAGTAGCGATTATGGAAATTCCTTATAGGAAAAAGCAGTGCTGAAAAGGTGCACTTATCTTAAGGGGCACATCTTATGGAGGGCACAATTTCAAAAAATGTGCTTTTCGGGAAATGAGCTCATCTCGATATGAGCACTTGGCAAAAGGTCCATGTTTTGATAGGAGTTATATGACGGTTGGATGTACAAAACTCCTGATATAATTTATTGGAATGAGAGTGAAAACTATATGTATTGAGAGTGATGCTGTATTTACAAGGTTATTTTTGGTATAGTACAAAGCTCGGATAACTCAAAAAGATTTTTACTTCAAGAAGTCATATAAAAAAAGAAAATGAAAATATTGAAAACTTGTCGAGTTATAAGCCATTCCAGTTGTCTTGTGTTCTTCGCGCTATGTTGCTCATTGCGTCCCGCAGTATAGTACGTAATCCATGGTCAATTATGTGATGATTACAGTTCACGTGACATTGTGAACGGGATTTGGACGGTTACAATAATTTATTATTGATTAATTAATTAATTGTAAAATATAACATGGTCCAAAATCTACCCACATTACTGATTCTGAGCAAACTACTTTCAGGTTTGCACTATACCAAGAATAACGTTGTATATGTATGCAATTGATGATAATTCCGTAATGCGCGAAATCGATATCTTGAATCGCTAGAATGTGTAGGAAACAGATCGATTACTATCAGGCGGACCGCATGTTTAATTATAGTAAAAACTCTGCGTCAATAGTACCTAAATATCAAGTCACGTCAATGAACTGGCATCAAAACCAGTGGGCACAGGAAGTATCACACACTCCAGATTAAAAAGGCATAGTGTCCCGACACTTACCGTGAGATTTGGTGATAACAGATGAAAGGGATTCATAGAAATTCCTTCTGCTGACAAGACAAAGATCGAGATACCTCATCTAAATGGCTTATTGTGTTGACACAGATTGCCAAGTTGAAGAACTCATTAAAAAAAAAAAAATAGTACCTAAATTCATCTTGAAGTCTTGCCTGAGTTTGTTCCACTCGAAATCTGCACCTATATAATTTTATGTCACATCACCCAAAGGTTGGCTGGTAGAGAATGCTTTTAGCATTAAGTCCGCCTTTGTACGATGTTTTTGTGCATAAAGTCAATAAATAAATAAATAAAAAATCTTGTGGAAATAGTAACCACGGGATTTCCTTGCGTCGTTCTTTTCTTTGGGAACTTACATGTAGGTAAATGTAAAGTCACGTATTTTCTGTACCCGATATCACAAGTGTAGGTTTGCTTCCTAGTAGATAAAGAATTAAGATCTTGAGTATTTGTCCAACTTGTAGTATATTTTTTGCCTGTTCCCAACTTAAAATATATTGCGTTTTAGCCATTGAAATCGATATAAAAACCTAGCTTCATTAAATACATAGTAAATTTTACGAGTACGGCTTACGTACAGTAAGTACTTCAATGTTATCTAAAAATATCTATTTATTACTACTTCAGTAGTAAAGTACCAACAATATCGTACTAAACATGCATGCTATTGTTTTTGAATATCTAGTACTTATAGGTTACTAGCTTCCGCCCGCGGTACCGCCCGAGCGGATATCAGTTATTGCGATAAAAACTCGTCCTATGTACTTCCACGGGACGCAAACTATCTCCATATCAATTTTTTATATAAATCGGATCAGCAGTTTAATCGTGAAAAGTAACAGACAGACTGACAGAGAGAGTTACTTTCACATCTAAGGAGAAGCTGACTGACAAGATCTGACTGACAAGATCTGACTGACAAGATCTGACTGACAAACTCTGACTGAAGCAGATATATCAACGCAGGGCCTAAACTATAAGGGTGAGGAACTTGAAATTTTGCACAGAGATTCCTTTTATAACGTAGGGGAGCACTAAGAAAGGATTTTTGAAAATTCACCCGCTAAGGGGGTAAAACGGGGGTGCAAAGTTAGTATGAAACTTTGCCGTTAAAACGTTTTCGTGACAATCTGGCATTCACGCGGGCCCAGCTGCGGGCATAAGCTAGTTTATAATATTAGTAGATATGGAAGTATGGATATGTTTCCATAATCATAAATTATTATTGCGCAGCGTTTTTCTTGCTGCTGCAGGCGTTTTCTCTGAGAGATAGTTAATCCATGGATAGTCATTAGTCTTTAAAACCGGGCAAGAGCATGTCGGACCATGCTCAGTGTAGGGTGCAGCCTTGAATAATTCCATCAGCAGAAGAGCGTATGTTCATAGCACTTACGCCCTTTTGTTGAAAAACGCAGTTTTTCGGCAATAACTCAATGACGGTATATTCGATTATGTCCAAAATAATTTTAGTTTAAAGTATTTATTAAGCGCTATCTTTGTGATTTTTTAAATGGTCGCGATTTATGCAACTTTCGGAGCGATTATTTCCAAAAATGTTCACTTAATCAAAAACGTTTATTGAATACCTAATAATGTTTTGAAATACCTCTCGAATGATATACAACAAGTTCATGTTTGCTGAAAAAAAATCGCTTCTGATACATGTATGAAGTGCCCCTCTAAAACTATTTATGTTTATTATTTAGCTATCAAACTAAGTAGCGGTTACTACAAGACACATTTTCACCAAATTTCATCAATATTCATTAAATAGGTACCTAGTCTTTGAGTAAAATGCCTGTGACATACGGACAGACAGACAGACAGACAGGTGGACATAAGGGTTCCGTTCTTGCCATTTTGGCTACGGAACCCTAAAAATCTGTTAAACTGGATCTTATATTTGAAATGCTATTTTGAAAGGGTTTTGGAATACCTACGCAAATTCTATTTTTAATGTGTTATTTTATCTCGTATAGTTTCTCAAAATAATGCAATTTTTCGTTTTTATATCTTCTTGGTAACTAGCTCATAATTCTTGAGTTTTTTGTTTCATGATAGACTAACAGACAGCCGGAACGGATTCCTTATGAAGACTATTAACTCGCAACAATAAACATAGTGACATATTCGCACACTAAACAATAATAATAATATCTTAGGACAGCTCACACAACGCTATCTGATCCCAAACTAAGCAGAGCTTGTACTATGGAAACCAGACAGCTGATAAACATACTTATATATTTCTAAATACATACATATTATAGATAAATAACACCCAGACACAGAATAAACCATCGTGCGTTTTATCCTGGGTGGGGATCGAACCCACGACTTCTTGCGTAGTTGTCGGATACACTCCCACCGCGCCACAGAGGCAGTATAATAATCTTAAAATAATAGAACATGATCTTATTCCGGAATCGTACAGAGTCTAATCCTGTAATGAAGTCTTACCTGAGTTTGTTCCACTCGAAAACTTAAAACTCTTTCTTGTAGAAGCCAAAACCCATTCAACTGTTGTAAACCGCCCACTACCCTTATGCATTAGAAGCCCGACTTGATGAACCAAAAAAAAACTCCTTTAACATAACAACTTCTAAATTAACTAAAATCCAATTAACCAAGTCATCCAACTTTCCAATTATAAAGCTTTTAACTTTACCAAATTAAATGCCAACATCTTACATTCCATAAACGGCAAATTGCCTGTCAAATCGAAATCGCGCCAAAAATAAAGTTGTAGAGGTTAATTCCCAACAGCTTGAAGTTCGCACCTGTCTTGCGATCGTTCAGTTATCAAGGCGATTTGGTGCCTGGTACCGGCAGCAACCAACGGGTTGAAAATTCGCTTTTGTAAAATTGGTTTTTCGGTGTAATGACGTCATGATTGCGGATCACTTAACTGCAGTGAAGAGATGACGTTTTTCGTTTGGCCTAGTTTATTTGTAAAGTGGGGTAGGAAGTTGCCTTGGTCGTGGCATGTACTGCATTGTAAAGTTTGTTTTATTGTACCGATCTAATTATCTACGCTTGAGCAGCCATGCATTTTAACTATATTCAAATATCTGTTATGCAACAAGAATGGCGAAACCTATACACATTCGTTGTGAATGCGAAGCAATTCACCACACCAGAAGTCAGCACCTTGGATAGCACTCAATCACACCAGACGACGTTAAGTCCTTTCCACCAAGACGCATAGTCGACGTCATGATCAGGCTAAACCTTGGGGATACCCTTTCAAGGAAGAAAGACGTGTCACAATAGATCATTTAGGTCGCAGCGGCTTCTGGCCTCTTTTTTTTATTACATCCTGCCTCTATCCAGATACAATATTATAATCCATACTAATATTATAAATGTGAAAGTAACTCTGTCTGTCTGTCTGTCTGTCTGTCTGTCTGTCTGTCTGTCTGTCTGTCTGTCTGTCTGTCTGTCTGTCTGTCTGTCTGTCTGTCTGTCTGTCTGTCTGTCTGTCTGTCTGTCTGTCTGTTACGCTTTCACGCTCAAACAGCTAAACCGATTTAGATGAAATTTGGTATGGAGATAGTTTGAGTCCCGGGGAAGGACATAGGATAGTTTTTATCGCGATAACCGACATCCACGCGGGCGGAGCCGCGGGCGAAAGCTAGTGTATTATAAACTCATAGTAAGAAAACTTTAACGAAAGGGTGAATGTGGTGAATTTACTCTTTGTCACTGGGGACTTAATCGAGATTCAACCACATAAAGCTTCAAAATATATTTGATTCTTTCTTTTTACCTAAAAGGTCTTAGGTCCAGCCCGGGACGATCATGAGCCGCATAATTCTTCTGAAAGCAGCTTGAATAAACAGACTTAGGGACATGTCAAAAAAATACCTTCTGAATTACTAATTTACAGGGTTGACATTTCCCCAGGTATTACAGGCTTCAGGCTACAATAACTGCTTACCATCTGGCAGGTCCTACTACTACTTCATATAAAATAGGTGCGGTGAAGTTTTGCATTGCTTACGTGACTGATTTTTGACCTGGACAAAACGAAAAGTTGAAACAACGTCGCCAAAAAGCTCGAAGAACACATACAGGTCACAATCAGCTAAAAAATAGACCAAATAAATATTATTAAATAAAACATTCACGGTTTGAATAAACCAAAGAAATAATGAAATAAGTAAATCAATAATTTCATAGCGTTGTCTTGCCGGTGTTTACCGGTGAGCAGTTGCAATGTCGCTTCAAGGCCGACAGCGTAATGATGAATGAAATATAGAAACGATTGCGCATTGTGAAAAGTATTTGCTTTGATGCCAGTTTGCATTAAATATAACCTTTTTTTATGGAAATAAGGTAAAAATAACACACAAACAAGTAATAAACTAAGGCCTACCTAAGGGCCGTATACGTAAAGGAGTTGTTTCGTCGTTCGATACAACGTAGAAATCTACAGCGTGCATCACACTGCATTTTTGCGTTGTGATCAACTGTGGACTAGTTACGCATCTCAGCGTTTATATGTCGCGTCAAGCGACGTTTTTGAATATATATAATTCCATAGTGACAATGTTGTTCACTAAGTTCTAAATTCTCTATGCCATTTTTAGGGTTCCGTAGCCAAAATGGCAAAACGGAACCCTTATAGTTACACACACACAATTTTGAGATTAAGGGATCCGTTTGAAAAATATTAAGCTTTAAAGTGCAAAGTTTTGTTAGATCCCATCCCCCCCCCCCCCAGCTAAATGGTTTATGTTGAGTATGTGAAAAAAAATCACGGTTGTAGTATATATAGTGAAATTAAAAGGAAAACTATTACAGCTATGCTTTACAAGTTTACGAGAAACAGCTGATCAAATGAGAAGTAACAAAATTTTTGTACAAATTCCATTGAAAAATATTATTAAGTTAGGTATAACATTGTAAGTATGAAACAAAAACAACAGAAAAATTAAGCCATATTATTTGAATAGGAGGGGGGGGGGGGTCACTACGGCCCCGGTGCATGCACTTGCCCGGTTTTTTAAGGTACTCAATCGCAATAAATGATCACCTTTTCCACTGGTTATTGTATTCTGGTGGTGCGTGCTGTGCAAGAGTTTGTGGGTATAGATTAATGCTTAAATGCACTAAAAATAACGTTTGTAAAATACTCTGCGACATAGGACTTATACCTTACTGCGCCAGTTGTGTTTATAAAGAACTACTTGTTTATTTATTATCTTTTTTTATTGTTTTAGTGGTCTAACCATCTTCGCATTGCCTTTCTAAGGAACAGGCTTTGGGCGCATCGGTTAGATGGTTTCAAAATCTATTACGGACATAGAAACATATTTTGTTAAAGTAATTTCATATTTATATATCAGAATTTCTTGCCAATTACTTTATTAATACAATAATTGCATTTAAAAGAAAAACAATAATGAGACGTGAGGTTGCTTTGGGGTGCGTAGCCGGGACTATTTCTCCAAGGGATGAGGAATCAAACGCTATTTCATTTTCCCAGAAACGATACTAAATATTTAACAATTTGTAATCTCAATAAGTTACACTTCAATCGTTTTTCAGACCATTCGTCTTGACGCTTCCTTCAATTCTCTCGATTGTTTTTCATTTTCTTCTTCCTCATTAATTCAAACTTTTGCAACGTTAAGACAAACAGTTAACAAATGAAGCTTTATGCGAGCGGCTGGTCGAGTCTCCGTCTCACCTGCCACACGTTCAGACACAGGAATCGAACCTTCCGATTGCTCTACCGAAGCGCGACAGCCGAATTATCTAACCTGAACTATGTCCCTAAACATGAATTTTTTCTTCCCTTGTTGCACACTAGTTTCAAATGCAATTTATTATTGTATTAAATTTTTTTTGGTGATTTAAATATAAAGTTCGAAATACTGGCACAATTTTAAATACCTAACACTTGTGTAACAAATAATACATTTAATACATAAACCTTTAAAGGATTAATTAAAAATCTTTTAATAACTTAAAGAACAACCTTCATTAAAGCGGAAGTAACAAAAATAGATTAATTTGATTACTTCGCCAATGAAATTACAATTTTCGTCAACAAAAGCGCGGCCGGGGAAGCTATTATACTATTAATGAGTCGTCGCCTATCGCTTTTGTATGATGTTCCTAGAGCTATCGCAAACACGCTATAACATTTTAAGTTATACACCTTAAAAAATGTCATATTATCGAATTTGTATGAAAATGTAGGTATCTTGTTTTTGACGTGGATTTGCCTTCAAATCCATCAATTTTCTATCTCCAGTAATGCCTCTATTAATAATACTCTATGCCTAATAAATAATCCTTACCATATTTTAATTGTCTTTGTTCTTTTCTTTTAAAAAAATATGACTCCCGCAGTAGGGTACAAGCCCTGTGTCACGGGGGACTTTACAAACATACAAGTCACGGATACAAAGTACACCTAGACTAGTAACAACAGTTTGTGGATCACACAAAGTGGTGTCCCATGTGGGAATCAACCCACGACCTCTTGCGTAGCAGTCGGACACACTCCCACCGCGCCTCAGAGGCAGGCAAATTGATGGTATTGTTGCCTTTTCATTTTTCTGGGAAGGTTTAATATATAAAACGTTGTCCTAGCTTATAAAACACCAGAGATATAGACTAAAACATAAGAATGAGCCAGCGAAAATTGCATTCGGTGATGTGCTTGTTATTTTTTTTTTCTTAAAGGCTGTTAATAAATAGGAAACCAAAAAGCCAAAGTGGTATAGTATCTTATATAGGCATTAGCACTAAGGAGTACATTCAATTTTAAGTGGCACGAAGGTCTTAAGTCGTTCAGCTAGTCGTAAACTAAAAATGTATTTAGTTAAAGTTCATTAAAACGGTACATCACCAATTAGATTAATTAACATAGAATTAAAAGAAAAGAAAAAGGCAATGAAATTATGGTGGGATTATTTATTAGGCATAGAGCGTTATTAATAGAGGCATTACTGGAAATAAAAAATTGGAGGATTTGAATGCGTTTCCGCGTCAAAAACAAGATACATTTTTATACAATTTCGACAATACGAAAAAATGTTTACTTTGTGTCCGTGACTTGTTTGTTAACTGACGTAATGTCTCCCGTGACACAGGGCTTGGACAATACAGTGGGAGTCTTTAAAAAAAAATCCAATATTATAAATCATCCAAAACCATTAATTACAAAGAGTGCGTTCATTGATATGACATCGGTCGTTTTTTCAAAATTTCTATTAACTAATTATTCCTATTACACTGAATTCATTTTTATTCACTACAATAATTCTTATTCACTAGATTAATTTCCATTTAACTGAATTAATTTTATTTAACTGGATTAATATCCGTTCAATTGACATCGGACAACATTAGTTCGGCAAACATTTTTGTTCACAATACCATAGAAACGTTCGTACAATGGTTCCCATCAATTCACCATGTCAACCGTTAAATTATAGGTCTATTATACGAGGATCGTTGTTTGCTGAAACTCACATTATTACCTAGGACATCAATATAATGGCTAGGTTTATATTAATAGTGTAATGTGATTAATACTATGCGGTATGTTTTTTTTTGGTAATACATTTATTGGTTACTAACGGTCGGTCTCAATAATTTACCTATCAATGGATTTGGCTACTAGATGTAGAATTTTGACATATTTTGTATGGAGCTTATGTCAAATATATACCGCTAGTAGCCAAATCGTTCGTTAGACATAATAACCTAATTCTACTAACTTCTACCGATGACTTCGTTCGTGTGGATCTCAATGAGCATAAATTTTAAAAAGTCGTATTTTAGTTATGAACAATTTACGTTTGACCAAAAATGATTATGACCCTAAAGATTTTATTTTACTCGTATTATCGATCTTAATGGTGGGACTCGAACCCATGACCTCTGCCTTAGCAGTTAGGATCACTAACCATTTGACTAACAGACCAGTCATCAGTTAACTTGGTTAGACTAAATGACTAACTAACTAACTATTAAACACACTTGTTTATTCAATTAAACTTAAAATATTGAATCTGTCGTATAACTTAATTATTTTAAAAGCGAGGCACATAATTTTCTTGAAGAAATTTCCGCCTATCTTCTTTTTTTTTAAATATATTTTTAAAAAAGCAATTCAAAATAAATCTAACAAGCAAAATACTACACTTGTGTAATGTCATGACATGTTCTACATGTACACGTAGGTACTTAATTCCTGCTCGCAAGCATTTGATTTGTTGATTTTATATAACCGTTAACCGCTCGTAGCTTCTTTATATAAAACTAAATAACATTGTAATATCAGTTTTGGAAAATATTTAATATATTAACCCTTAATCACCTACCATTTATTTTTGGAGGTATGACCTTAACTACCTACAGACTATTTTGCTAAAGTAAAATCGTTGTTTATTGTGAGGTTTAGGGCCTAAACCTGACAAAGAAACATCGATTTTACTCTGGGGTCTCTTAGATGTGTGGTAAATGGATGTGTGATGAATGTAGGTGGTAAGTATTGAAGGGTTTATTAGCTTTTTTTTTCAAAAAATATATTACAAAGTTATTTAGTGTAATGTAAAGAAGCCAAGAGCTTTTAGTATAATAATAAAAACCGGGCAACGCACAATGTAGGGTTCCGTAGTACAATAATGCGGCTTAAGAAGTAGCTTTTGTTTAGTTTTTATAGGCATTTCTTGCCAATTACTTTACAAATACAATAATTGCATTTTTGAATGATAGAAAAATTTGAAGTTCAGACCTAGGAATCGAACCCGAGACTTCCGTAGCTAAACCGGGGCCGGAATTGAAACGGATCCCTAAATTAAAAAATAGTCTTTCCAACCCCTACATGTTTTTAAAAGACCTATCTAATGATATCCCACATGATGGGATTGGAGAGAAAAAAAAATACACCCTCAATTTACATATAGGGAACCTTTCCTTTATGTAAATACCATACTAGACTAGACTTTTCAACCGACTTCAAAAAGGAAGTTGGTGCCGAATTAAACAAAAACAACTATTTCATGGCACCACCTTCAAAATGTTAATTTGTTTTTGTTATTCTAGGTAGATTATTATTTTTGAAGTCGGTAATATTTTTTTCGTAAAAAAGTTTTTTTTTTTAAAGTTTATTGTTATTAATTTGTCGGCATAAGTAATATATGTATCCATGCAAAATTACAGCCATCTAGCACTAAAAGTCTCTGAGCTAAGCTACGGACGGACATGGCGAAGCTATAAGGATTCCGTTTTGCTATTTTGGTTACGGAACCCTAAAATTCACCATGTATGTAAAGATAAAGATATTTGAGTTTGATACTGTCTTCGTGTTAACAAGTGAAGTAAAATACGAGTAAAATCTTCTAATATAAACATACAATATGGTTCGTTCAATAACATTACCAACTTTGTATGTTAGTACTCGTAGCTGGGTGTAATGTCTGCAGTTCGGTAACAGACTAGTTGTCTGTCGGTTTGGCATTGAACAACCTATAAATAACTGCTACATGAACTTTATTGTTCAATTTTATGGTAATGAAGTTACAGGGAAAATTGCCTACTTAAGAATATACTGGTTGCTTAATACACTTGGGACTGAAAAAATAAGTTAGTTAATAGAGAGTGTAGATAGATGGATGTGGCGGTACTGTAGCCATCAGGCCAGCTCTTGAGCACGTACCGGGGGTGTTCCTCAGAACTTTTATCGGGCTTTTAATGAAACTTGAGGATTTCCCCAAAGCTAAGGTGTGGTTATATTCAAGAGTTGGTATGTGCACATGATACTGAGTGCACATACCTAATTTTATCAAAATCGGAGTACTCTAAAAAATATGAAAAAGTTATTAATTAAGAAAAGTATGATTTCAAACGTTCTATGCCATAATAATCCAATCGTATGTTGTATTGTTAGATATAATTTTTATGCCATGCATAGGTACGTACGCCTTTCACTACTGAATTTTGACAAAAAGCTATGGCACCATGGTAGGTGCAATACTGATAACATACCCTATCCACGCTGAAATTTGACCATACCTTTTTGTTACATCTATACTATACTAATATTATAAAGCGGAAGAGTTTGTTTGTTTGTTTGTTTGTTTGTTTAAACGCGCTAATCTCAGGATCTACGGGTCTGATTTGAAAAATTCTTTTTTTGTTGGATAGCCCATTTATCGAGGAAGGCTATAGGCTATATAACATCGCGCTACGACTAATAGGAGCGGATAAGCGACGAGAAATGTTTCAAAAACGGTGAGAAATTACGCATACGAAGTTGCGCGGGACAGCTAGTCCTGTATATAAAAGGAGAAGCTGACTGACTGATTAACATATCAGCGCCGTGCCTAAACTATAAGGGTTATATACTTGACATTTTGCGCAGGGTTTCCTTTTATAACGTAGGAGAAAGGATTTTTGAAATATCTCCCTAAGGGGGTAAAACGGGGGGGGGGGGGGGGCAAAGTTAGTATGAAACTTGCCCCTTCAAATATTTTGATAACAATCTGGCATCCACGCGGGGGAAGCCGCTGGTTAAGCTTTCTATTATTAACCAGATTTTTTGTCTTTTATCAATTCCAGGTGGTAGAACCTATCAACCGTCTTCTGGAGACGGTGAGTTTCGACTGCGTGTTCTACTCTCTCGACTGGCATCCACCTGACCACGTGTCTTTCATAGACAACGTCCACATGAGGGAGCTGCATCCTTCAAGTCCGGTGAGTCCTACTAGATGGTTCTGAGGTTTCAAATGCTATTTAGAGACTAGCTCACTGTTGGACATAGGCCTCTCCCAACGTACGCTACGGCACCCGATCCTCTGCTATCTGCATCGAACCCTTACCAGAGACAATTTGAGAACCGCAGCTCAAAATACCGAGGGAATTCATGGGGATTTTGAGCACATAAAAGAATATTAATGAAAGCATCCGATAGGAACTGATGCTCCACTGGCGGCGCAGCGCGGGTTTGGCCATCTTGGTTTTAACCGTCTGATCACATAACCTCATATCACGATTATCTACCATGACGACCAGTCGCGTGCGACCACTCACTCTCATAATCCAATAGCTTATCAAACATGGAAAGTAATCAGCTTCTGAATCAGTCTAACGCGCTTTAAATCGTAAGTTTGCGTTCATTGAGAAAACGGTCGCTCATCTGTAGCTCCAATAGTGATAGCGTTGTTTAACCTTATTGATATATCGATCAGCTCAGTCCTTAGTAAATCTAATTTAAAAAATAAAGTAGGTAAGTACACAGTTAAATCGTAAAATTTACTTTGTCTTCTGCAAAACGCAATATTTTCCTATAAATCTGTATCTAAATGAAAAATCAGAAAGCGGCTTTCAATAAACGACTAATGATACTTCCCCTTAACTGTAGTTGTCGTAAATATGTCTATAAAAAATGTATGTCATGACTTTTTTGAGGGCACTCGATACTTCTCGAACTTGGCCTCAATAGGGTTGTCAAATTTTTATAATCTATGTTCAAGCATCAAGGACGATAGGAGCGGGTTTCATAATATACCGAGAGTTGAGAAGGTAATGATTTTGTATGCTGCCGAAACTTGGACGCCTGATTAAAGGAAAATAGACGCTCGGGAAATGTGATGCCGGAGGAAAATGCTTGAAGTTTCGTGTACAGAGTTTCGCACCAACACATCAATACTCCAGGAACTCGGTATCAAGCAGCGCGTAACATACGTAGGCTACAATATTGAAATTCTTTGGACATATAACACAACGGGACACCAACTCCATAGAAATACGATGAATAATTTCTCTGCCGCACATCCAAAAACTGGAACTCCCTACCAGCACATGTGTTCCCTCCTACCTACGACATCGGATATTTCAAAAGAGGCGTGAAGAAGCACCTTGCAGGTGAGCAAGGTAAGAACAGCCAGCGCAGTACATAGTGCTGTTCTGTCTGGCCTTGCGTTTGGACTCTATTTCCACTTAACATCAGGTGGAATGGAGTCATTTGCTTACCTATAATAAAAAAAGAGCGCCTTGTCGTGCAAGGGAAGGTTGAAGGCACGAGAGTACGCGGAAGGGTGCCCATGCCACCGGCCAGTATTAAATATGCAATGGGCGACGCTTCGCAGCCGACAGGGAAGGATGGCGTCACAGTGTGAAGCGGATTACAGTTGCCCAAAATCAGCGTCTACACTCCTTTGTATAGGCAATCGCATTCTTACGCCGGATAGGTGCCCATGGGCGTACCCATTTTTCGGAGGGAGTTTTCGTGATTTCGGGGGGAAGGGGATTTCTAGGGAAATCGTTATATTGAGGCTTGATAAATTAAGGATAAACTGCATCAATATTGCTGCCGTGAGCCGTCAGACATGCTTAAAGTCATATTCAGCGGGGTAACTTGCCTTAGACGGTGTAAAAAATTGTTGGTGCATGTGCATGGTGTCCAATAGCCCTAGGCCATAGAGCTAATGTGAGTCGCTCACACAAATAAGCAAGGGGCCCCAGTATAACTGATACGGCTGATAAGGCGGTAAAGGACTATTTGCAGTGTATGTCGCTAGCACGGGGGTGATACGGCGTGTTAGCTACGAATGTTGATAAACTTTCGCGATTTGCACACGTTTCGACCGTATTGCACTACCCGTAATCACGGCCGTTGCAATACGGTCGAAACGTCGGGCAATAAACAAGGTATTTAACCTTAAATAATTCACGCGATTAAGACTCGTAATATATATTTTCATAATCTCTCTAACTAGCACAAGACCACTATGATTAATAACATACTAGCTGTCCCGCGCAACTTCGTCTGCGTAAATTTTCCCCGTTTTTGCAACATTTTTCATTACTGCTCCGCTCCTATTGATCGTAGCATGATATTATATAGCCTTTCTCGTTAAATGGGCTATCTAACAAAAAAAATATTTTTTCAATTCGAGCCAGTACCTAGTTCCTGAGATTATCGCGATCAAACAAACACACTCTTCAGCTTTATAATATTAGTATAGATACAGTGGTCTTGTGCTAGTTAGAGGCAGGCGTGTTTTTTTATATTTATAAGTACTTATTAACATAAATGCTTAAATCTGCAACCCTAAGAGTACGCTCGCTTTGTTATCGTGCGTGCGACGTTGTAAATCGATTATGTTATAAGTATCCATTATACCTCATGGCCTGACCCGAACCTTTGTTACTCAATCACAATACTTATTAATATTACTCTTTTTATTGACAAAACATGTAATTGATTTATCTATTAGTATTGGTTCAAGTACACCATGATTTATGTACGAGTATCAAATGGTTTTGGTCACTGACGTAGACTGGAAGGACGATTGATTGCCTTAAATCTATACTAATATTATAAAGCTAAAGAGCTTGTTTGTTTGAACGCGGTAATCTCATGAAGTACTGGTCCGAATTGAAAAATTATATAACATCACGCTACGACCAATAGGAGCGGAGCAGCAATCAACAACGTTGCAAAAACGGGGAAAATTGATGCATACAAAGTTGCGTGGGTCAGCTAGTAGTGACATATAAACAATGACGTTTTACATACATATACATACATACATATCAACCCATATGATGGCCCACTGCTGGGCACTCTCCAGTGGAACCTACTAGTATGTAGATCCTGGGGGTAATTGCCATAATCGCCACGGTTGGCGAGCGGGTTGACGATCGCAGTAATGCTTTAAGTACGCAGAGGACGCTGCTGCCCGTCTTCCGGTGTGAAATCCCTTAGTCGCCTTGACGATACCCATGGGAAGTGATGGGGTGATACTATTCTTAAGCCTACTACCTACTTCTGAATAAATTAAATTACCATTAAGTCTTTGTTAGTGGAAATGCAATAAAATCAACCTTTAGGTATAAGGTACTTGCATTTTTAGCGCTCTCCTCCCGGTCTATACTTTAGCATAAAAATGTTTATTTTATACTTATTTTGAATGATTTTTCTGGTTAGGTGCCAGCGGATAAAGCTCAGGCGTATGACACTGTAGTCTTCGCGGGTCCACCTCCGATGAAGCAGCGACTGTGGCCGCGACACTGCGTGCAGGACACGTGGGGCGCCGAGCTGCACAAGGATCTCAAGGTAAGAGTGCAGTACCACTTGTGGTGGGTAAGACACAGGCAGTCTTGTTGGTAACACTGATGAAACAGCGACTGTGGTTCACACACTGGGTGAAAGACACGTGGAGCGACGAGCTCTTCGAGGAAGATCTGATGTATCTTATAGCTTTAAACGAGCAATTGTTGTATATATATATTTTGTTTTTTTTTTTTTTAAAAAGGTAACTACAATGTGGGATTGTGGTCGCACATTACTAGCAATCCTGTTAACCCCTCCAGCTAAGCTCAATGGCTTGTGTTAGGAGTGGGTTCACGTCGGTAGTATAATAGGCAGGATTCGAACCCGCGACCTCACGATTGCTAGACCGATGCCTTATCCATTAGGCTACCGCCGCTTCAAGGGTGTAACTAGGGCTTCCAAAATTACGGAAATGTCAATTACGTAACTAATTACGCAACTTTTTTCTCCAATTCCGTAATTACGTAATTACGTCATTTTTCCTATTTTTTTTTAATCGACTATGAATTTTTGTAAATATTGTAGATCTACAATTTTTACAATTATCTTTTACTATCTCAAATTCAAGGAATTATCAAAATGAACACAATATTTAAACAAAAAATATTTATTCAAGAACTTACCATCGTATTCGTATGTACATCGTTTAAGTTAAACCATTTTGTTTCGTCCCGAATATAATTTTTCTTCCTGGAAGTGTGCTCTCATAAATGACAAGGCATTTAAGGTTTTGTCACTCAAGGAACTTCTTAATTTACTACAAAAATATCCGGCGGATGAAAAGGCTCGCTCGGCTTCAACACTTGTAGGCGTTATCGAAAGCAAATAATTATACGCTGCAGTCAAAAATACTTCGCGACCGCCGCCAGCGCTGTCGTAAATGCACATTTCCACCCTAATAATGGAATGGAGATCTGTGTTTACTGTTGAAATTGGTTTATTTATAGTAACTTTGTTTATTTCTTTCTCTAACTGTTGTGCGATTGTCAACTCCTCGTCATCATCGTCACTGGTGGCTATTGCGTCCGATGCACTCGGTTGTGGTTGTGAATTTGTACATTTTTCTGTAGAATTATATTTCAACCGTTCGAACAGTTCCACTATATACATTCGTATATCATCCGACGAAGGTTTCGTGAAATATTCTGTGGCAGCAGTTTTAAAAAATTCCTCATTGTTATGCAAATATTGCAAAACACCGAATACGTTAGTTCGCCTTTCCTTTATTCTCTTTCTAAGAGATGTGGCTAGTTTTCCACTGAGATCGTTGGGCTGAAGATCAAGTTTCTCTAGCATAAATCGAAGCGCAGCGTCGGCCGTCAATAAGTTTGAATTACGGCGACATAATGACAAAACTGTAGTTTTTATTACATCCAAGCTGTAATGAATGTCGTGAAAGTCTTGGATCTCTTCGTCTGTAAATTGTACATTTGATTTCAAATCTAATAACGCCTTAAAAACGCATGATTTTAATTTGAGAAATCGGCCTACCATATCCGACAAACTATTCCAGCGCGTTTTACAGTCTAGTATCAGGTCAATATTTTTACCATGTTCTTCTAAAATGTACTTTTGCAACAAGTCGTTTTTCAATGGGGAGTTTTTAAAAGATTTTATTAGATCTCTTAATTTTTTTATAGTACCTTTGTATAAAAACTCCGATTCTGGAACTCTGGCAGATTCTACAATAAACGCACCCTCATCTTGCTTCAATTTCCTCTGCTTCTTCAGCGCCGGTATTTGAGACATCCTCCTGCACTTCAGGTACTGGAGATTTTTGTGTTTTATATAAAACTTCCAGGACTGCTAATTGTATTCCATGAGCCAAACACAATTGGTGGTGGCCGTCAAAATTTCTGCCCATTTTGACCATTACACTTGCTCCATCTGTTGTGAAAGCAATTATGTCGTCTTCCAGACTTAAACCGAAGTCACTCAAATGCTGCTGTAATAATTGAGTGCCTACTTCAGCTGGCATTGATCCCTGTATCCGTACAAGTCCCAAATTTTTATATTTGGCCATATCAAAGTCTTTATTGTGGATATTTATATTCATATACCTTTTATTACGGGTAGACGTCCACTCATCAAAAGTGATTGTAAATCTTTTATTTTCAGACTTCATAATTTTCAATTCATTTTTCAATTTGTTTTTTGTGTTATAACTCTGTTTTAGAATTATCTGTGTTATAGTTGTAGAAGATTTTGGCACATCGTAGCCAGAGTTTTTAAAAAGGTATCTCAGATCTTCTGAAGTACAAAATGTGCTCAATGGTATCCCATCCAATGCAGCCATTCTGGTCACTCGAACTTCCATATTTGAAAAATAATCAGTGAGTTTAATTTTCTTTTGTGAAGGTTCATTCGTACGTTTTCGTGTTTGAATTAGACCACTATTAGACGTTGATGTACTCGGCCTTTGCGACTCCTGTTCTTGCGGCATCTCTTCGATATGCTTGGCACGCATGTGAGTGTGTAACGCTCCAGTTGCGCCACCAGGAGTTTTGAATATTTTTTTGCAATGTTTACATTCAACACTCTGTCCATTATCAGCTCTCAAGAAATGTTCCCAGATAGAGCTTTGTGTGCGTTTGTTCAAAAACTCTTTATATACAGTCTTATTTGAAGAAGACCTGAAAAAAAATAAAAGGAAGTTAGGTTAATAATCATGATATTGTTAAACATAGTTGCCCACTCATTACAAATATACTTTATTTTTATTTTTATAATTACGTTTACAAACACAGAAACACACAAACACCCAGATCCGGAACAACTACTTCCAGATCATACAAATATGTATTTGTTTCGTGCGGGGATCAAACCCGCGATACGCTGCGCAACAGTCGATCACTCAGCCATTACGCCAACCGTGTCGTCAAACGTATTACGTATTTTATAGCCAAACGACAGAGCATGCTTAGTTCATTCATTCCTGATTTAAAGACGAGCTATATCATTTATTTTTTTTGATAAATAACTTATTTTTCTTATAGGTATTTTATGTTTTAATCAGTGTTCTTAATATGTATTTGGGAACCTAGATATTCTATAATCTAATCGGAATAAATACACCTTAAGAAAATGTTTGATTTACAAATTATTTTGTATGAACTATGCATGCTCTACGGGGTTTTTAATGCCCTTTTAATACTAAATAGACTTATTAAGGCTTTGGTTTAAGTACTTACATTTTTCAAGAGATAATCCACACCTTCAAAGTCACTCACGATAAAGATACAACTGCTATAAATTGTTAATATTTGCACGCATTTAGCACCAACTTTTAATTAGGTAATTTGATCAAATTTCAACTGTGAGAATCTAGCGATGTGAACTGAATAACCGACAATTGAGCAATGAAACTACACTTTCATTTTAGCTAAGAAAGTGAAGAGCATAGTAGTTCCCCGTGGTCGTAGGGGCTTTTCGCCAGGGACTCCCCGGCCCTACCGTCTCGCCAAGTTAATATATTTGAACTCTATTCTGTACGTCTTAGAACAATTTTTTGAAAGATAAAATAAATTAACAAACGATAAAATAAACTGCGGGGAATCCCCTGTTTGTATAGTTTCGAAGTAGTTATAACGTAGTGTTGCCACATTATAACTGGTATGTATAATCCTTTTTTTATTGGTTGACTATTTTGATTAATTTATTATACCAATAATTACGTAAGTACGGAATTGACATCTTCAGTTACGGAATTAAAAATACTTTAAAATAAGTTCGTAATTACGTAATTGCGTAATTACGTAATTACGTAATGGAAGCCCTAGGTGTAACAGAAAGGTGTGGTCAAATTTCAGCAGCGGATATCAGTATTGCACCTACCATGGTGCCGTAGCTGGTTGCATTATTATTACATAGTTATAGCATATTCTTTTTGTTAAAATTCAGTAGTGGTGTATGGCATAAGAATTATACCTCCCCTGGTACAAAATTCGATTGGATTATTATGGCATAGAACTTTTTAAGTAATACTTTTTTTTATCTAATAACTTTTTCACTCATAAATAAACGAATGAAAAATATTTTTTTTAGGGTACTCTGATTTTGATAAAATTAGGTATGTGCACTTAGTATTATGGGCACATACTAACCCTTGAATATGAACACACCTTTCTGTTACACCTTGTGTTGGGGTACGATCCCAACAGAGACGTTTGTTAGAATGTTTTGAGTCGAAACTCGTAATTTGTTATTGTTTATGTAAAATGAGTAGACGATTAGCACGTTTGATAATGTATTCGCTACTTTACTTAATGCTATGTACAATGTATGTATGTTATGTATTTTATTGCTACGTAAGTGTTAGGTTGCGGTGAAAGAGGCCAATGTACAGCGTAGCTCGTACACCTAGTATATATCTGAATCTCGTCAGGGGGTTCGGGGGCGACGAAATCGATCTAGCTGGGTTTTATTTTTAGATAACGTCGTTAAAAAAAATACCGAGCAAATCCGAAATTTAAACGACTGGAAGTCTTCAGCTAACTCATTTCACACCTGTTCTCCTAATCACACAAAGTGACCTGCTGGAGTACCGACAATAACAGTAGTTTTAGCTGTGGTGTATCCAGGATTTCAGTTTAGGATGGGAGCTTGACAGCGTGGAAGGTTATTTTTATCAAGATATAGCGGGGTTGAAGACCATTATCCTTCTTCTGGATCCTAAACTCAGGCTTAGCATCCTTGATGTAACAAAAATATTCCGCAGTTGAGCGTTAACAGGCCCGACTTAAGAGCCGTATGTTTAGTAGCTTCTAATACTGAATATCAAATTTCTCGAAGTTGTTCCCATGATCAATGTTTAGCATAATGGGTTAGTTTAGTCAAAACAACAACTCTTTATGAAATGTCAAAACATAGATTTTGTATGGAGATCTCATACAAATAGCGGTCTATGACGTCACTATTTTTTTCTCCGTCAAATCACATCTTTTTATGATGTAATTATTGTAATTATTGACTGCCTCTGTGGCGCGGTGGGAGTGTATCCGACTGCTACGCAAGAGGTCGTGGGTTCGATCCCCACCCAGGATAAAACTTTGTGTGATGAGCACGATGGTTTATTCTGTGTCTGGGTGTTATTTATCTATAATATGTATGTATTTAGAAATATATAAGTATGTTTATCAGTTGTCTGGTTTCCATAGTACAAGCTAAGCTTAGTTTGGGATCAGATAGCGTAGTGTGAGTTGTCCCAAGATATTATTATATTATGATTTTTTTGGTTATCTAGGAAACAAGCATATTGTACAGTGCACACTGATGAGTAGCTGTCTGTAGAGAAGATAAATAGCAGCCAAGGGGTAGCCCGTCCAGCCAGGCGCGAAACAAGGGCCCTGGAGGCGACAGGCAATTGCCCGCCCCATAGTCGACTGAAAGACCTTTTTTTGGGGAAGTTAATGGTGTTGGCTGGTGTACCGGTGTTGAATCATATGCACACCCCAACCTCTATTATGCAAGCGACTCACACTTGGCTGGTTCGGACACAAGCTGCCCCCCCGGCCGCCTTCGTCCGCGCCTTCGTCCAGCGGCAGGACGGGCTACCCCTTGACAGCTATTTCTTGTGCCGAATCAATTAAGTGTTCTGTGAGCATTTTTGACACTTATTACAAATGGTCGTTGTACCACAATCATGATATACTTGTGGGGTTAGTTATTACGACCGTTCTTCAACTTCAACTTCCGACAACAAAATTACATTTGGTAGATTTACCAAATGTAATTTTGTTGTTGGCAGTTTATCGAGAGTAATATAGAGGTTAGTAGCAGTACTAACTCGAGAACCAAACTTGTTACCAGGCAGTAGAAGGCGCAGTAAAGATCTACAAAGGCACCAACCCCGAGGTGGACTCGTACTCCGTGTTCTGGGACAACAAGAAGCTGACGGACACCAGCCTCAGCTCACAACTGCGCATGCGTGGAGCCACTGATATATACATCTGCGGACTTGCGTATGACGTCTGCGTTGGTATGTATAATAACATTGTCATTAAACTTTGGGGGTATTAAAAGACTATTAGTACAATATTATTATTATTATTTCGATACACTAACAGATTATTATTATTTTTTTATTGCATATAAACAGGTTTACATATAAATGGACATTGTTGTACATTGTTTTATCTTATAATTAATTTAAAATCACAGCTGTAATCGATACCACCCTTGCTGAGTTATCGTTTATAACTTGTAATAAAGGTGCTGGTTTTTACCCCTAAGGATGTTCAAATTTAATATTAATTAAGAGCCCTGACTGATGTGATACCTTGATGTGATACCTTAATGTACAGTTTATACTTAATTAATTAGTTATTTGTAGGTAGATAAAAATAAAATTAAAATTAAAAACAGAAGACAATTATTAGGTAATATATTATATTGTGCCATGTCTGTCAATGTGTGTGTGTGTGTGTGTGTGTGTGTGTGTGTTTGTGTGTGTGTGTGTGTGTGTGTGTGTGTGTGCGCGCGATTATTGATCTGATGCGTGCATATCTGTGTTTTTTTAATCAAATGTTTATCCAGTCTATTTTTAAACTTGTTCACTGATTGTGCACATCACTGTTTCTAGTAGAAAAAATAAAGTTGCCAACGTAATACATATATGTCAATGTACATGTACACAAAACCTATGGCTCAAATTAATCTACCATTATTTTCATTCAAAATAAAAAGAAAATAATGGTAGATTAATTTGCCGGCATTTTAATTCTCTGTGTAAAAGTTATTATTTGTGTACAGTTGTCTCAACTTAAGTTGGCCGGATTGAAGTAGGCGACAAGTGGTTGCGCAGATGCAATTTTTAGTAGTAAATGGTGACAGGTAGCGGGGGGCGGGGGCGGTAACTAAACCAAGAAAATTAGAGATGCGATTCCGCATTACATTATTATTAATAGTATTACTAACTCATGTTTTCGTAAAGATTTTTCTTCAAACTTTCTTTAGTATTTTACTGTAACTGTTCCAAATTTAAACTTTTATGAACTCTACATATATGTTCGTAAACTTTCGCGATTTGTACACATTATAGAATTTTATTAGCTACGGGTCTTAATCGCGTAAATATTTTATTTTAAGGCTAAATACCTTTGTTTTATATGCCGACACCGTCGGGAAATAAAATTTATTGGTAAAAATGACACGTATGGACGTTTCGGCGTCGGGAAATAAACATAGGTATTTAGCCTTAAAATAAAATATTTACGCGATTAAGACCCGTAGCGTATAAAATTCTATAATTTTATGAACTCGTTTAAGTAGTATTTTTTATTTTGTTGAATTAAAAGTTTGTTAGTATTTTTAATCGATTAAACATAATTAATCGTTTTCATAAGTAATTTTAGGGTCGCATCTCTATGACATGCGCGAAAGTGTTATGAACATAACTTTACTCCGGCCGAGTTACATTGAGACAACTGTATGTGTTCAAGTTTTTTTTATAATATGATGCACTATAAAGTTCACCATTTTCATTACAATCTAGTCTATGGAGACTAGTAGTAATTTAAAGTTCATTTAGACTCATAATATACTAAACTAAGTTCGTGTCCATTATCACTATTCTTATTGTTTCTCTTATTATATGAAGGTACCTACTATGTTCTTGTGTCCGTTAGTTACACTGCACTGTTACACTATATCTGTCACTAAACTAACTCAAAAGGTTTGGTCCTTTTCAGTCTTCGAACTATATCCGTGTTGTCGAGGACCTTGATTGCCTCAACATTCACATCATGATGAAGTCGATATTCATGAGCTTCAGCATTTTTTTTTATAATGTTGGCGACAAGGTCCACTTTAAGTTCCCGATGGAAGTCGTCCATTCTAATGTATTAGGGTGCATTAAAGTGTGTGTTCAAGTGAAGTTTTTTAAGGTACCGTTATCTTGCCACATAGCGCCATCTAGTGGTAAAAACTTTTAAAATAAAACATATTTCATGGTTTTTCCAGGAGCAACGATCGCCGACGCTCTCGCTATCGGCTACCGAGCGATACTGATAGACGATGCCAGTCGTGGAGTAGACCTTACTGATATCGAGAAGACCAAGTCTACTATCATTAACAATAATGGAGTCATCGTCACTTCTGATGAGGTGAGGGAACAAGTGAAAGTTATTACAATAAAAAACTTTTTTACAAAAAAAATATTACCGACTTCTAAAATAAATACAAGGCAACTAAAAAGCAATAAATACCTAGAATAACAAAAACAAATTAAACATTTTGAAGTTGGTGCCGAATAAAATTTAAAGACTACTATTTCATGGCAATTAAGTTCCCTCGATTTCTCCACGATCCCATCATCAGATTGGCTATCTGATCTCAATGGGACCAACTTGGAAGTATACCCTTGCAAACACAAAATCAATTTTTCAAATCGGTCCAGCCGTCTTTGCATAATCGGTGAACAAACATACAAAAAAAACATACAGACGAATTGAGAACCTCCTCCTTTTTGAAGTCGGTTGAAAACAAAAACGACGGGTTGCACTCCGGGAGTGACAGCAGAAATGAAAACATGAACTGTGCATTTTTGGATATTTTGGAATGGTTAGGGAATAATTTCGCATGAATTACTTTATTTATCAGTATAAAAGTACTATAATTTATGTGGTTAAATACAATATTCATCTATTGCGCCATCGTACACAAACATAAACAGCAGGAGCAGGCATACATTTTACTTTCTCTTCTACGCCGCGCCGGCGGTCTACTCTCTCCGTCTTACGAATTTTCGATCAGGTCACGTAATCCTGACGCGAGTTTAACATTTTTTACCCATCCCTAAAAAAGTGCACAACGCCGCTAAAGAAATTTTTATTTTATAAAAACCTTAAAAAAGAAAGTTATGCATTAGTTAAATCAAAAAAGGTTTTATTGTGACTCATCTATACTAATATTATAAAGCTGAAAAGTTTGTTTGTTTGTTTGAGCGTGATGTTATACAGCCGAAAAAGATTTTTTTCAATTTAGACCAGTAGTTCCTGAGATTATCGCGTTCAAACAAACAAACTCTTTAGCTTTATTAGGGTTCCGTAGCCAAAATGGCCAAACGGAACCCTTATAGTTTCGCCATGTCCGTCCGTAACTTTGCTCAGCGTCTGTTAGTGCTAGGAGGCTATAATTGCATGATTTTTTATTTTATTACTTACGCCGACAAGGTGAAAGAATATATTTAAAAAAAAAAACCATCAAAAAATGTTCCTCTATTTGTAAAGTGGGAGTGTGTTTTTTTCCTTACCTACCCTATCGTGTGGGGTATCATTAGATAGATCTTTTATTAGGGTTGGAAAGACGATTTTTAGATTTAGAGATCCGTTTGTAAAATATTAAGCTTTAAAGTGCAAATTTTTGTTAGAGTCAAGTGTCCCCCCCTGCCTGCTAAATGTTTGATGTTGGCCATGTAAAAAAAATCACGGTAGTAGTATATATAGTGAAATTAAAAGGAAAACTATCACAGCTAAGTAGACTTTACAAGTTCACGAGTAACAGCTGATCAAATGATAAGTAACAAAATTTTCGTACAAATTCCATTAAACATTTTATTAAGTTGATATAACGTTGTTAGTATGAACCAAAAACAACATAAGATTTACTTTCGGATGGGGGGGGGGCACCACGGAACCCTACATTGTGCGTGGCCCGACATGCACTTGCCCGTTTTAATATTGTAGTAATATTCTGTGGCGCGGTGGGAGTGTATCCGACTGCTACCCAGAATAAATGCTTAGTTTGGGATCTGATAGCGTTGTGTGAGTTTTCCCAAGATATTATTATATACTTAATAACCTATGACCTAACTTGCAGGTATTACCTATGGTGGAAGGTCGCGACCGACGACCGGAGCTGGGCTATAAACTCGCCATGGAACTCAAAAACGCTATGGATGACAAGTGAAGAAACACCATAAAATAACAATAGTAGGTACTTAAATAGCACTTAGTTTTAACTTATTTGTTGCCTCTCATGCCATTTTGGATGTATTTTGTATTTCAATCTAAAGGACTTTTCCCGGCCGTAGAATAATTTGTCAAAAAATTGCAGAATATTTTGCCAAAAAAATGGCAGAATAATTTGACAAAAAAGATGGTAAAATAATATGATAAAATAATTGGAGAATATTTTGACAACAATAATGTGTAGTAAAATACGACAAAAAAAAATGCATAATAATTTGTCAAAACATGGCAGAATAATTGGACAAAAATGATGGTAAAATAAAATGACAAATTAATTGGAGAATATTTTGACAACAAACAATACGACAAAAAAAATACATTAATCCAAGTATTCAACCAAATGCAAAAATAAATTCGATAAAAATGGTAGAATAATTTGTCAAAAATATAGTAGAGTAAAAATGAGAATTACAAGAGATTGCCCTGAATAAATGGCAGTCGAATAAAACTGCGAATATGAAATTTATATTTATTAGCTGGAGTTTATTCGCGGTTTTGCACGCGCAACGACGTCATTTGCATGGGGGGTGTCACTTAAAAAGCTATGGGTTTTTATTTTGTCTGTTTTTCCATTCAAGTATGATGTAATATCACTTCCAATAATATCCTTGATTGAAATACTTAGTACCATCTCTGGATTAAACCTCAACTATGTACTTACTTCATATTCCTAACATAAATTAATTAATTTTAATTACGTATATGTAAACATAGCCGCAAGAATAATTATTTATAAAAAAAAATGTGTGGCATTCGGGGACTGCCGCGGTAAAGCTATTGCATAGCATTTTTTATCAACTTATGCAATTATATTTTTTTTTTCATTACATTTCGGAGCAGCTCGTCTCGACCCGTGCTTCACGTACAGTCGTACCATATACATATACGTTAAGCGAACGCTCGGCCGAGCTACATGATAGGCGGAGTGGGGGGTGTTAGGTTTTATTTTGGTTACGGAATTTCTTGATTCGGTCGCCGCGTTCATAGCCCGCGATAAAAGCTATGCAATAGTTTAAAAAATAGAAATTCATAAATTGGTAACCTCCAAATCCTCTGTGATTTCCGAAATGGCTCTTACTCCGAAAAACTTATCCCTGTAAATTTAATCATGATTAATTTCAATATCTATACCGTAACTTTAGAATTACTTTTAATGGTACTTTGCTTATTACTTTGGAAAAAAAAAATAAACGTTTATTATATATTTGTGATTCAATGTGGCATTTTCAAAAACACCAGTGAATAGTTATTCAGTCAGATTTATAATAATTATGATTAGGACCATTTTGATTGCCACAACGGCATTGGAACATGCTTATAAGTAGGTTTAAACTACAATTTGATTGATTGGCATTTCAATTGTGTATTGTCAACGACACCACTGTAATGAAGTTCTAATACAATACTTGTATTTATCGATATCAATTTATTTATCACTAGCTGTGGCCCGCGGTGTTACCCGCGGCTTATTAGCCTATGTGTTAATCCAGGGTGTCAGCTAACTCCATACCAAATTTTATTAAAATCGCTCCAGCCGTTTAGACATGATGAAATAACAAACATACACACTCACATACTCACAAACTTTCGCCTTTATAATATTAGTGTGATTTTTAAGACATAGACACATTACTAGTTGGGAGTGGTATGGTGTCGTTGACAATACAAGATTTCAATATTAATCAAACATGTCTCAGTAATATTTGGCACAAATCGCAACAGCGAATCATAATGCTGCATAGCATGCCTTATAACATGGCATGCCGAATTACAGCATGTAATAATATTAATGTTTGTCGATTTAGTGTAGGTGTTAGATTAAAAGACGTAATTTATTGCACTTTTTGAAACAAAAAACAGCACTACATTTTTAAAGTTTAGTGTTGCTATTAAAAAAACACTATAATTGAAAATTTAAAAAATAGTAAGTTTGTGACCAATTGTTTTCTTCTCTCGAAGAAATTAATAAAAATATGAGCTTCTATACATGCACAATGCTATCACAGATAGTCAGTTATATAGTCAAGTATACATAATAATATATACTATATCTACGTAAAAATAGTACAAAATAATATATACGTAATGTGATAATAGTTACTATAATTAGTAGATCTGTTGTGTAGTAATACATTATTTATTTCATTAACTGAATCTTAAACAGCATGGCCAGATTTTTCGGGCAAATTTGGAAAAAATCGCTAACGGAACCTATTGATCCTCTAAAAATTGAGTGTAAGAGTTAATTTTGGAATAAAAATCGGGACTTTTTACCAAAATTAGGACATCTGGCTAGGCTGATCTTGGATGACACTTAATTGTATATTTATGTAATTTAGCCGAATCTTATATGACACTAATTTATTTATTTATTTGGCCGAATCTAATATCTCACTATTCATGACATTTTATACATTTTGGATTAATTTTTAAAATATTTAATTTAACAAAATCCCTTACAGTTTTATTTATTTATTATTAATAATAATTGGTTATGTGTATAGTACTTAATGTAGGCGTAAGTGTCCACTTTAGAATTCTATAAACATTTTATTACAAAAGAGTGGAGTTAAAATGCATAGGACTGTGAAGCTTGCGGGTTCGACTCCCGTCACTCCACCCGTCCTCATAAACTTTAAAAGTACCAGACATGACTTCGACTCTTTAAAACGTTCACCCATCTATGAGTATGACAATGGCAATATTGCTTCACCTCCAAAATGATGGCTTGTGTAATAAAGTGTTCATGAAACATAAGCGGTTTGTTTAGTAATGCACCTAGAATATTAGACATTCCCATAGGTCTAGGAATTTAAAAGATGGATTGTACCAAATCAACATAATATATTGAAGCTTAGCACAAGCAGGGTAGACAGACTAGTCTCACAATAAACTTTAAAACAATATTCCTTTTAGTACATTCCTTCGGGCAATTTAATCGATTCAGATTGTGCGATGTCCTTATCCATCATAATATGAGAGGGACGAAATGATCTGTTGATTAAACATTAGTCAGTAATGTTCATTAAATGTCTACTATTTATTAAAACTGACGTATTTTTGTGTATGTTGTAATTTATAATATGCCGGCAGAATACGGGCAAGAGGGAATGGTTGATATGTTTTACAATTTGATTTAAAAAAAACAAGTTTATAATTGTAAAAATGAAACATTAAGATTGTAAGGTTATGTGATAGATTCTTTAATGTCACGTTTCTCTTGTTTTTATATTATGAAGGCAGTGGTGGGTCCAGGATTTTGATGTGGGAAGGGGAACCTCCCCCCCCCCCGGGTTTGACTGCATTGGTTTGGGGTACTGACCCTGCCGAAGGTAATTTATATCAAGGTTAAACAATAAAAACCACACCTACATGGAAGGGCTTAGATACCATTTGGTAATGGGGTGGGGGGGGGGGGAATTTGTTGAATCCTTTTGACCCCCTGGATTCGTAACTGCATGAGAGGGTAAATAGTTAATACTAGTATTTGTTAACGTGATCCCAATGCATTTAGTTTACAGTATTGTAATTTAGAACTCCTAAATCAATTTTATTTGTGTTGTGAACCAATTTTATGTAACTATTTATTTTAGTTATTGTAATTTATTATATTTTTATGTAAGTATATTTTTTTGTTTTAAAGAAAAGGTAACTAGTAATGTGGGATTGAGTTCCACATTACTAGCAATCCTGGTAACCCCTCCAGCTAAGCTCAAGGCTTGTGTTACGAGTGGGTTCACGTCGGTAGTATAATGGGTAGGATTCGAACCCGCGACCTCACGATTGCGAGACCGATGCCTTAGCCATTAGGCTACCGCCGCTTATGTTGTGTTGTAATAATCAGATAATAGTAATTACGGATCAATGATCCAACAGATCATTGATCCGTAATGACGAAGGTGTAATAAAAAGGTCGAATCAAATTTGTAGTAGCATTCTTTTTTTATAAAAATAATAATATATTTATTTCTCTCAAAAAGGTATTTTGAGAGAAATAAATATGCATGCAAAACCTGATTGCATTATTATATTTTATGAAGATGCGTTGATTGATCACTTTTAATTAATAAAGAAACGAGTTTAGAAGGTGTTCAATATTTTGATAAAAATAAATAATGACCCTTGAATTTGGCCAACCTTTCTGTTACACACTGAAGTTTCTTAAATTTTAAATAACCCAGTGTGTTGTATTCTTCTCTTGGATTACAAATACATATCGTAGAACGAGATGTAACTACTTTTTGCGACTTCATAAGCATTTTAACACCAGCTCCAAACGTTGGCTCTAACGTCAGTCACAACGCCACTCGCCCAACGTGTGGATCTAGGAAATAGAATTGGAGCCAACGTTGGGACTACTAATTTAAACATTAAATGTATAAAAGAAAAATTCGTTTGAGCGGGAACTCAATCATAAAGGTATACTGTGTCACCGAGAGAAACGGCTTATTTATAAAATATATGTTCGTAAACTTTCGCGATTTGTACACATTATAGAATTTTATAAGCTACGGGTCTTAATCTAAATATTTTATTTTAAGGCTAAATACCTTTGTTTATTGCCCGACGTTTCGACCGTATTGCAACGGCCGTGGTCATGGGTAGACTGGACCGGTCTACCCGTGACTATGGCCGTTGCAATACGGTCCAGGTTGCAAGGTGTTTAGCCTAGCTTATAAAATTCTATAATTATTTACAAAATGTTGCAAAATGTCTTTTTCTTACAATGTCTCTTTAGCAAAATGGCTTTGGCGTTTTATTTTAAGTTACAGAGAGAGATTTTGCGACCGAGCGACATTTTGCGAGTAAGCCAGCGTTCCTAAATGTAATATTATTTATATGATCAAATGTTTAATGTCAGTGTTAATAAAAAGAGACACGGTACTCATCGCCGGTTGCCTTACTAGATTCGATAGATGCCTGTTCTTTCTGTATGCACTCAAATATAAATGTTACAAGAATGTGTTTGTTTTTTTTATTATTGGAACCTCCTTTTAGTTTGAATTTAGAAGTTATAGACTGAGATACGGCTGCAGATTCGCATCGTTCATCGAGTATTGTAATAAAATCATGTTTTTATATACAATCATAAAAAGGGCAATACGTTTTGGCCAGTCTGCCTATCAGATTTTGCCCGCTAGTATTTTTAATTAAATTAATATGAATCGACTTACTGGGAAAAAAAAATCTCACTTGTTATTGCAATGAAATACACTCTACTTTATAGAACTAGACGTAGAGAACTTGAAAAGCGATGGGTGCCTTTGCGCACTTGCCCGCAACCCCTTCGCAGCCAGGTGTAAGCAGGTAATATTTTGTTACGTTATTACGTTCATGGCGTATTGTCATCATTTATATATCAAATTAAAGCTATTTATTTCCTGTACATGATAAACTACCTCTGCCTATGCAAAAGTGCCCGCAGTCGGAGTTGCCGGCGTTTAAAGTTTGTTTAGAGTGAGAAAGACTTATCGCTCTACATCATTCGTTAGACGAGGATGGCAATAGCCTGCTCTGCTGTCGTAACAAAGAATGCAGTAACTGACAAAAACCATTATTTTAGTTATGTTCTTGAAATGGCAACGTAAGTCATACACTATGCAATAATAACAAAAAAAAAATTAAAAGCAAATTGGAAACTAAAATGTTATTAACATAAAATGTAGTAGTTAGACCAAATTATTTACATTCACCAAGATGCATTGCAATTGTCGTAACTATAATAAACTAGCGGCTCGCTTCGGCTTCGCACGGACTTTCTCCAGTCCATAAAATAGCTCCACAGTCCTGACCATTCGACTCACACTTGGCATTCAATGTAAACTTCGAACGTAAGGTACCCCATCCGCCGGCGGCCATATTCAAGTAAGTCAATACAATAGTCTCTAAGCAATAGTCTCTATTTGCTGATAAGTTGCAGTCAGGAATCTCGGTAAGTATATCATATAATAGTTTTATCATTAAATTTAAAAGATTGTCAGAGACAAAGGTAAAGTGGACTGGTTGAGAGTGTAATAGTAGTATTAGTTACTGATAATAGTGGGCGCTGTCTGGGGCGGAGTGTCTGTCTAATGGGTGGCGGAACGTTTAGTGATATGTACTGTAAATGTGAGGGATTAGATAAGAAACCACTATTAGATTTTTCGTGCCTAAATACTTGTCAATACTTTATCAAAACATAAATGGGATAATAAGTAAGTCTGTCTTAATCTAAATGAAATGAATAAGAATATTAACGTAGTGTGCATTACAGAACATAATATGCTTCCAGGGGACGAACCATATTTATTTATACCTAATTTGAGGTTAGCGGCTTCCTTTATGAGGCAGTCTCGACATGGCGGATCATGTATTTTAGTAAAAAATGGTATTAAATACAAAACTGTGCATGAAATGGACAATCTATCAATAGCAAACAAATGTGAATTTTCCATAATTGAATTGATTAGTTATGGTATTTATATTGCCTGTATATATAGGCCTCCTAAATTTGACTAATTATCTTTTGAATGTTTTTATGAAAAAATGCATACTCTCTTGTCTCATGTTTGTAAGAACAAAAACCAGAAAGTTATACTCTGTGGTGACTACAACATAGATTTACTAAAAAATAATGGACTTTCATTAGAATTGTAAAATATTATTTGGTCATTCAATTTAAAAGCAGAATTCCAACAAGCTACTTGATATGCCAGTAATACTTGCATTGACAATATTCAACACAACTTGCGGGGGTGCAAAAGTGAATTGGTAGAACTCAGTATATCGAATCATTCTGCGCAAATTATACAATGCCCTATTAGTGCTAGCATGGTATTAAAACATTGGTTTATACTTAAAAGGGATTTTTCCTCAGAATACAGATATAAATTTTAAAATAATATAATTCCATTGAGTTTTTCCCAAGTATATGAACTGCTTTATAAACTTATTTAAGCTGCTATATGATCTATGTTTTCCAATTCATAGAATTAAAATTGTACCTACAACTAAAACAAAATGGTTTTCTAAAGGAAAAAAACTAGGTAGTAAAAAGAAAAGAGAATTACTTTGGAAACGCTTATAGAATAAAGATAATAATTAGATTAACTTAAAGGTCACAAAATGATCACTATATTAAAATAAATGAAAATAAATTAAAAGCAACTTGGAGAATTATTAATGGCGCTCAAAATAAAAATACTAATTTAAACTTTACCGAGATAAAATGTAATTGTGAAATGATAAAAAAATCCAAATTAAATGCATAGTGGTTAATGGAAGTAACTCTAAACTTAGTAATAATTCACCTGGACATATTATATGCAAATAAATTTTTATGAATCCGATGTCATCTATTGATTTTTAATATAATCATGGAACTAAAGAATACAAAAAGCGCTGGCATCGATGGGATAATAACAGCTATAGTCAAAGACGTAAGTAGTTCTATAACACCTGTTTTATCTTGTTTAATTAATTTGAGCCTTGAACAAGGTTTATTTCCTCATTAATTGAAAGAGTCAATGATTAAACTTCTGTACAAAAAGGGCGAAAAACAAATCATAGGTCGGTAGCAATAGTACCAATATTTGCAAACATATACGAAAAAGTGATTTATAACTGCCTCAATACTTCTTAGAAAAGGAATCTACATATATTGATCCCCCAGCAATATGGATTTAGGAAAAATAAAAATATAAACATGGCTAGTTATGATTTTTTACTTTATTATATATTTTAATGACTTACCAATAAGTATTAAACATAAAATGACATTACTTGCAGATGATTGCTCAGTATTATTCTCTGACTTGACATTGACATCACTATAATCTACTATTAATAACTCATTGATATCTATTATCCATTGGCTAAAATTAAATAATTTAAGCCGAGAAGCCGAAGATAGAACAAAGTGGCGTGCAATTGGAGAGGCCTATGTCCAGCAGTGGACTGCGATAGGCTGATGATGATGATGAAATAATTTAAAAATAATTTAGAGAAGACGAAAATTATTAATTTCAAACAAAGACCAGAAATTAATGACAAATATATAGCATTTAATATGAATTATCAGGGGGTAAGAATCTAAGAGTGTTTATATACTAAATTTCTAGGGCTACATTTGGATCAATAAATGAACTGGAAATTACTGAGCATATTTGCAGCCAGTTTGCGTATGGATTGTACAGACTGAAATTTAGTAGAGACGCGCTTATGACTACCTACCCTGGATATCTCTTCGATTCTTCTGGTGTTTAAAGCGCAGAAACGCTGTATAAGAACAATGTTCGGTTTGAAGTCAAGAGAATCATGCAGGCCTTATCATATTCAATATTCTATACTAACGTTACCTTGCAAATTCATTTATGAAAGCCCAATGTTTGTAAAGCAGAATATAACCCTATTTAATAAGAGGGAACGTCAACGACACCTAGGTAAACAGAACTATGTGTGGTACTAAGCAAAACCGCGTTGATGTATAGTAGCATATTTTGTAAAGCACCGCTGATTTATAACAAACTACCGACATATATCAAAGACATAGACAATAAGGTAAAATTTAAAAATGAGCTTATTATGTACTCTTAATAAAGTGCTACTACACGTTGAAAGAATATTTTCATGATAATATTGTCATGTCAGTACTGAGCATGGTCGCGTGGGTACCAAAGCTGAGAAGTCTAATAAAGACGTCTAATTCGTGGTTTGGTGGCTCACATTTACAGTACATATCACTAAACGTTCCGCCACCCATTAGACAGACACTCCACCCCAGACAGCGCCCACTATTATCAGTACCTAATACTACTATTACACTCTCAACCAGTCTACTTTACCTTTGTCTCTGACAATCTAATAAATTTAATGATAAAACTATTATATGATATACTTACCGAGATTCCTGACTGCAGCTTATCAGCAAATAGAGACTATTGCTTAGAGACTATTGTATTGACTTACTTGAATATGGCCGCCTGCGAATCGAACGGTCCGGACTGTGGAGCTATTTTATGGACTGGAGAAAGTCTGTGCGAAGCCGAAGCGAGCCGCTAGTTTATTATAGTTACGACAATTGCACTTCATCTTGGTGAATGTAAATAATTTGGTCTAACTACTACATTTTATGTTAATAACATTTTAGTTTCCAATTTGCTTTTAATTTTTTTTTGTTATTATTGCATAGTGTATGGCTTACGTTGCCATTTCAAGAACATAACTAAAATAATGGTTTTTGTCAGTTACTGCATTCTTTGTTACGACAGCAGAGCAGGCTATTGCCATCCTCGTCTAACGAATGATGTAGAGCGATAAGTCTTTCTCACTCTAAACAAATTTTAAACGCTGGCAACTCCGACTGCGGGCACTTTTGAATAGGCAGAGGTAGTTTATCATGTACAGGAAATAAATAGCTTTAATTTGATATATAAATGATGACAATACGCCATGAACGTAATAACGTAACAAAATATTACCTGCTTACACCTGGCTGCGAAGGGGTTGCGGGCAAGTGCGCAAAGGCACCCATCGCTTTTCAAGTTCTCTACGTCTAGTTCTATAAAGTAGAGTGTATTTCATTGCAATAACAAATGAGATTTTTTTTTCCCAGTAAGTCGCTTAATAAAAATTTAATTCAAAATACTAGCGGGCAAAATCTGATAGGCAGACTAGCCAAAACATATATGCCCTTTTATGATTGTATATAAAAACATGATTTTATTACAATACTCGGTGAACGATGCGAATCTGCAGCCGTATCTCAGTCTATTAGTACTTTTTAAAATATTGTTTGAATTACTAACATTTAAACTTTCGCGTTGCATGATTATAACTATTTATTAGGGTCACTGCACACTACACTAATAACATGGACGCAATCACTGTAATGTGCAGTGACCCTAACTTTTCGAGAAACAAAAAAGTGAGGGTAGATGATGATTCATCGTCCTGACGGATCATCATCGTCTTAACATCGCTGCGACAGTCCGCTTGTGACCACGGCCGGTGCAGCCTGGTTGAAACGTCAAGCAATTTTAAGGTAAACAATGCGCGTTAATTCCCGTATAATAAATAGTTATTGTTTGAGTTATAAATAAGTAAAACTTATAACCCCGTTAATATATCAAAATAATGTAATAGTCTTCTAATCATGTAGGTGTCCTAACGATCTCTTAATAGAGTAGCCAACGTAGAAGAGATATTACAGTGCACGAGTGTGTCCTGACACAAGTACGCTCTCTACTCGGGATATTTAGATATATATAGAGATAGATTATCTTATTTAACTATACTAATATTATAAAGCTGAAGAGTTTGTTTGTTTGAACGCGGTAATCTCAGGAACTACTGATCCGAATTGAAAAATTATTTCACTGTTGGATAGTCCACTGTTTGAGAAAGGCTATAGGCTATATAACATCACGCTACTACCAATAGGAGTTGAGCAGCAATGAGAAATGTTGCCGGGAAAATTTACACAAACGAAGCACCTAATACTCGCGCCAATTTGTCTGCATACATTTTGCACGTTTTTGCAACATTTTTTATTGCTGCTCCGCTCCTCTTAGTGTAATTATATATATTCCTATTGCCTTCCTCGATAAATGGACTATCTAACAGTAAAATAATTTTCAATTCGGAACAGTAGTTCATTAGTTCCTAAGATTATCACGTTCGAACAAACTATCTCTTTAGCTTTATAATATTATTATAGATTCTTCTGTACATGTGTTTGTCACTCCTAAACTGCTGGACTGATTTGGGTAAAAACTAGGGTCCCTGGATGGTTTGAAAATACAATTGAACCTGATTCACGAAAAAAAAATACGAAGCAATACGAAGTTCGCGACAACTAGTTTTATATGTAATTTTTGCCATGAATATGATCTGCTGCCTGCACGTCTGCCTGCAACCTTAAACTAAAGGTACACTTACTGAACAGTAATTTATAGTACCTAGCTATTTATTGCAGGTCATAATACTATGACAACAATTGGGTATTTGAATGTCAAGTCGAATTTTATTTATTTAATGCAGACTTATTGTACAAAGGCGGACTTAATGCTAAAAGCATTCTCTACCAGTCAACCTTTGGGTGATTTAGAGATACAAATAGAAGTAGGTGCAATAAACTTGTTGGCAGCTACTATCTATACTTCTATACTAATATTATAAAGCGGAAGAGTTTGTTTGTTTGTTTGTTTAAACGCGCTAATCTCAGGATCTACTGGTCCGATTTGAAAAATTCTTTTTTTGTTGGATAGCCCATTTATCGAGGAAGGCTATAGGCTATATAACATCGCGCTACGACTAATAGGAGCGGAGAAGCGACGAGAAATGTTTCAAAAACGGGGAGAAATTACGCATACGAAGTTGCGCGGGACAGCTAGTTTATTAATAAACAATACTTGACAATGAATAATATTAGAAGTACCTACACACATACATACAAATAAATAAATACAAACATACATATATACGTACATACATACCATAAAATTACATATTGTCATACTAACGTGATATACGAAAGGTACATGACAAGTAAGAGGGGAAAAAGAAGAATTTAGGATAGATTAAAGTGTAGTGAGAGCGCGCAAACTGCGTTGTTGGCGAATAGGGAGCTATTTCAATTTGAAACGGTAAGAAAACACAAGGTCTAACTCACGAAGATTAAAGATGAATCAATGCAGTTATTTAAAAGTCGGTCATACTTATTATTATTTAGATCAAGATACATACATACATCACCATAGTCAGTCAAGGGAAATATTAACGTCTGGACGAGCATTATTTTAGTTTTCAAAGGATAATTCTTTCGACGGTATAAAGCCCGCAGAGTACCTGTAACCCTCTGACTAACACTAGTCACCTGAGCTTGCCAATTGAGGTTTTCGTCTAGTGAAATGCCGAGATCCCTGACAGATGACCTGGAAGTTATGTGTAATCGGCTTAAGATGCGTTGACTCCCAATCACAATTGCGTGGCACTTAGACGGATTTACTATCAAGCCAAACGTGTCTGACCAGGACTTAATAGCATCCAGATCCCCATTAATTTCTGTAATGGCCACAGAATAATCATTCACACTCGCCTGAGCGTACAACAAATGCACTTTGAAGAACTTTAGTAACAAGATCGATAAAAAATAAAAATAGTAAAGGAAAAAGAATATCGCCTTGAGGAACACCAGCGTCAAGATCGCGCCATCACGACGAAGTATCGTTCAGGCGCACTGACTGCTGGCACCCCCGAAGATAGGATAAGAACCAATCTAGAGCAATGGGCAAGACCTTTAGATGAGAGAGAAAAGAAAGTGAGATCTCGTGACAGACAGCATTGAAGGCATTCGAAAAATCTACCAAAGCCAATACTGTGACTTTGGTCTCATTCATGCCCTGATGTCGCCAGTCACTTTAAAAAGAGCTATGCCCTGGCGTGAAGCCGGACTGAAACTGACTTAACAAATAATTACACAATTTGTTCATCGACACAGGCTTCCAGCACTTTATATAAAAAAGGAAGAATAGATATAGGTCGGAACTGATTAGAAAGAGTGGAATTAGAAATTTTAGGTAGAGGAATAACAAAAGCATAACGCCATGAAGATGGGAAAGTCCCTGTTTCCAAAGAGAAATTAATAATATGAGATAGACAAGGAAGATGATCAAGGATAGTTATAACCATGCGACGGCTAATACCATCGTTACCGACAGCTTTGGATTTAATGGAATTAATTATCTTTTTGATCTCACCCGGTGACACTGAAGAAAAGTTAAAGAAATCTATGTCGGGGAATGAAAGGCCAGCCTCAGGTACAAAAGAAGTGAAATGAGTATTGATCTCATCTATACCAACCGTCATCTGAGAATCAGTATGCCCCTGTTTGCCTATCCATAGAGTCCCTAGATACCGGTAGATGTTCTTGGGAGAAGAATTAATATTTTTTTTAAATATGTTGGCGTTTGGCGTTGCGAATCCACTGATTGCATCGATTCCTTGCAGTTTTGTAAAGGGCCTAGTTGTCGTCATTGCGGTCTTATCTGAATTTACGGAAAGTCCGATCTCTACGTCTCGCATCGTCATTCTTGTCCCGCTGCGCCAGCTCCCAGGGGACTCGAGCGTTAATTAGTGTGGTTTGCAACCAACAATTGGTGGGCCCCGCCAAGGTCGCGCGTGTTTGCGTTCGGTTTCCAACCGTTTGGACGCAAACACAAACGGTGGGCCACACAAAGCTCCCGCCAAGGTCACCTTGGTGTGTATGCTTGTTTCCAACCGTCTGGAACATACTTTATGCTGAACTAGATGGCGCCACTTTCCCAAACATTTATTATCTACAAAACCAGTATAACGAGCTCAATGTACAATGAATAACAAAATATCTTATCTGAAATCAATATATTCATAAATCAATGATAATATTTAAGATGTTCAGAGTGACATGCCTTGAATTCGGGGCTTTTCTGCTAATGCTATAATCGCTTGCGGGTCTTCAATATAAAAACATGTAGGTAAATAGTGATCAGTATCTATATATGTTGTATTATCTGATTATTTCCCAAACATAATAAAATAAAAGAATACATACATATATATATATATATATATATATATTTAAAAGACGACTCCCGCTTTAGGGTACAAGCCCTGTGTCGCGGGGGACTTTACAAACATAGAAGTCACGGACACACCCAGACTCGGAACAACAATTTGTGGGTCACACAAAATGGTGTCCCGTGTGGGAATCGAACCCACGACCTCTTAGCAGTCGGACACACTCCCACCGCGCCACAGAGGCAGTCATCATGGTTTGCGACTGCAAAGTCAAGTCGGTATCTATCTTTTTAGTAAAAGCTATCCAGCCAGCAGCTACCACCACCACGTCGTTTTAATGCGATTCCGAAAGGTCTAGTCGAGAAATTTTGGTTTATGGTGGGCTCAACCCTCAGAGGGTAGAAAAAAACAAGATAAACACATACAATTGTTAAGCCTATACCGCTCCTCCGTTACTGTATAACAATAAAATGTCATTGTTTAAAAATATAAGATTTATTCTCCAAAAACTTATTAAATAAAACCAAGATACAAAATGATGAAACATTCAAATTAACTTTTATTAAACATTGAGCAACTTGTAGGATAATTTAAATATTATTTGGTATTTTTTTATTATTCAGATAACTACATAACAAATATCACACAGTTCAATTCAAAGCTATATACATAATATAAGGGATGCTACACACATAAGCAGTTCGCACGTAGGCAACTATAATAGGTAGGTACTACAAAACATGTTCGGCTTTATAAGCAAGTGCTGATCGGGTAATTCATTCGGGCCGGCAGGTCATTCGATATTATAGTGCTACAAGAATATTTTGACGCTTCGATGCGTTTTTGAGATGAGGCCGTTTTTTACAGATGGCGGTGTTATGAAAATATATATATTACGGGTCTTAATTTCTTTTATTGACGGCGTTAGTTTTGTTTTTGGCCACGCACGCGCTAAATAATCCTTGTAGCTCAATACCGCCCGATCTGAGGCGAATGATGCCGGCTCAAATATGTGTGTAGCAACTCTTATACAGAATCGAATATGAATAAAGAAGAAATATGTATCTAATATTTACATGAAAATAGTAAAACTATAAATATTCATAATTAATTCGACAGAAAGAAACTTGATCATTCTAGATAAGTATTTACCAGAAGAATGTTTAGTGCTTTCGACCGGGTTGCATCGGCTATGGTGACAAAGTCAAGCTGACTAACCTACGGATGGAAAAGTCGATTCTAGCTAGTAACAATCGATTTTTGACTAAATACAAAAGAATCGACTTCAGTCGCCATAACTTGACTAGAATCGAGACTCACCCGATGACTTTTCAACTTTTTATAAATGATTTTCGGAATAAGTAGGTAATTTGAATTTTTTGCTTGCAATGTGCAGCTCAATCCACTTCCACGGTCGGTGCAACGCGATCGAAATGTCAAGCAAGTAACGTTAAACTTACTACCATCAAGTTTATATAAGTGGCGATTATATAATAAACAGAATGCCTTCGAATTCAATCTACAAACTTCAAGACTACCCGCGTGTAGTCAAGATAATGACGAAAATTAAAAAAAAAAATATTTGCTAGGTACTCACAAACATAATTTTGATTTTCATATCACATCTGCATCGGACTGAATTAATAATTTATTGATTTGTTTAGGTAGGTACTTATTAGACGTTTGGCAAAATAAACAAGACCCTTTATCTCGGGGACACTTGGAGTTATCGAGTTGAAAAAAAAAACATAATACTCAGGTCTACAGTCCCTTGAAGGTGTGAAAAAAATATATTCTAAGTTAATGTAAAAATATACGACCGTTTATGCCGCAAAAAATTGTAGGGTATTTTCCGTTAACCTAGAACTATAAAATTTGGCATTATACTACAAGTATAGGGAAAAGTCTGATAACGATACATTTGTAATGAAATCATATCAAAGTTTTTTAAAGACTATTCTTTAAGAATCTGCGAGACTCATTTCCTGAACTATTTGTAATATGTACCTACAAATTTGTACGGAACCCAACGGTGAGTCCAACTCGCACTTGTCCGGTTTTTTACCATTTTAAATATAATATTTTTGACTGATTTCATAGTCACTCTGTATAATATCGTGAAACGCGACAATGTAAAAATAATTATACTATTTATACATATAAAACAAAAATAGATAAATTTCAATATTATTATCATACATATCAGATCAGTTACACAGAAAAATAATACAAAACATTTTTTTTTAAAGACTCGCAGTAACTTACAAGCTCTGTGTCGCGGGGGACTTTACAAACATACGTGTCACGGACACTAAGTACACGGACACAAAGAGGTTTTCGGTTTCTCGTTGAAATCTTGTGGCTTAATATTATATGGGTACAGAATACCGTGCCGAGTATGGTATATTCTACCTCAAGAAGTGACACGAAGTACATCCAGCCTCGGAACAAATATCATGGGGTGAGAATCGAACCTCTTGCACAGCATTCGTACCCTAGCATCCCTACTGCGCCACCGGGCAATCAACATCATTACTGCACATTTTAGTCGAGAACTTGTGTGAGAAAACGAACTAACGAGAAAGCTTACCAACGTTTGCCGAACAAACATAGAGGTAGGTATTCTAATACAATTTGTATAAGGCACTATAATAGATAAGGCACGATATTTTTTTAATAAAATAAGCTTCGCTTAGCAGATACTCTGATTTCAAAAGTTTATTTATAGTTGGCGCAATCGAAAATGGGCTCTCTTTAAGACTTCACAATTGAATTAGATATATTTCGGGATTTAATTGCGTGAATTATTTAAAGGTACGAAACCTTTTATTTACGACGTTTCGATCGAATTGCACCGATCGTAGTCACGGGTCGACTAATGGCAGCTTAGCAATGTCTCCGTGAGAAGGTTGAAAAACCCCGCGCCTCACGGAGCCATCGCTAAGCTGCCATCAGTCGACCCGTGACTACGATCGGTGCAATTCGATCCAAACGTCGGGTAAATAAAAGGTCGGATAAGGTTCGTACCTTTAAATAATTCACGCGATTAAGTCCCGAAATATATCTAATATGTATAAAAATCGCGAAAGTTTAAAAACAAATAATTCACAACTGAAATTGCTACGTGTGAATGCTAACTAACTACATAGGGCAACATTGTATAGCTAATTAATATTGAGCAAAAAAAACATTTACGAACATGTAAGAAACTTGTAGTAACTTGTTCATATTACGCACTAAAATAAACTAGATTATATTTATTAAAATCTAGACTGATTAGTTATCAGTTTATTCAAAGTATACCTTGTATAAATCAAGATAAATGATAATACTTATTTTTCCAAGAATAAGTTTATTTATTTCTACCACAATGTGTTATCGAAAGTACTGATAATATCGTCTAATTATTTAAAATATAATACATGAGAATTTACCAAAATTGTCTTAATTTTTTTTGTCGGTAGAGACACTATCATTAAGTATATTTTTTATGACACTAGAAAGGCACATAATAACTTTAGAAAACTTCTGCAGATATTCTATGAAGCGTCATTTGTATATTAATTTGGTATTTTTTTATATATTACTAGCGGGCGCCTCGCGATTTCACCCGCGTAGCTCCCGTTCCCGTGGGAATACCGGGATAAAAAATAGCCTATGTAACCCAGGGTTAGTGTAGCTTCACAACGATGAAATAATTTTTCAAATCCGTCCAATAGTTTCGGAGCCTATTTAATACAAACAAACAATCAAACCTTAACTCTTTATAATATTAGTATAGAAGTATAGATAAGTTCTATTTAGGTAAAAAATTAGAAAAGTACTTTCCGTAACTCAAAACTAATAAAGTCTTTAACATAACAAAACCTAAAATATTACCTAGCTAATTAAAAATTCTAGCCCGAATTACTATGAGCTATGATCCCCATAACCAATATACACTTGCCTAGTTATTGTTTTACATAATTACTTCACTGTATGTGGCGATGATTATTATTAATGTTAGACAATACTTCCCGTCCCAATTTCTCAGCGATAAACTCCAATATTGTCATGACAAGGTCCCTTCGACTGCGAGCAGAAGCCATTAGTATGTCATAGGCTCTTTGGTAATCGTCTCTGTCCAATGTGCGTAGAAAATTTAAAATGAGGTACGGCAATTCCCTTAGCTTTTCTTTGACCCTTGCCCAAGCTTCACGGAGAGATATCACAGCTGAAATTAAAAAAAAAATACATATAATCTATACTAATATTATAAAGCTGAAGAGTTTGTTTGTTCAAACGCGCTAATCTCAGGAACTACTGGTCCGATTTGAAACATTATTTTTTTGTTGGATAGTCCGTTTATAGAGGAAGGCTTTAGGCTATATAACATCACGCTGCGACCAATAGGAGCGGAGCAACAATGAAAAATGTTTCAAAAACGGGGAAAATTTACGCCTACGAAGTTGCGCGGGACAGCTTGTTACCTATGTATATACTAATATTATAAAGCTGAAGAGTTTGTTTATTTGAACGCGGTAATCTCAGGAACTACTGATCCGAATTAAAAAAAAATTTCACTGTTGCATAGCCCATTTATCGAGGAAGGCTATAGGCTATAGGTATATCATCACGCTACGACCAATAGGAGCGGAGCAGCAATGAAAAATGTTGCAAAAACTGGGAAAATTTACGCAGACGAAGTTGAGCGAGGCAGTTAGTCTACAATATAGGCAATACTGCTTTCGACTGCCTCTGTGGCGCGGTGGGAGTGTGTCCGACTGCTACTCAAAAGGTCGTGGGTTCGATTCCCACACAAGGGGCACCGTTTTGTGTGATTCACAAATTGTTGTTCCGGGTCTGGGTGTACTTTGTGTCAGTGACTTGTATGTTTGTAAAGTTCCCCGTAACACTGGGTATGTACCCTACTGCGCTGCCGTGTCAACGCAAAAAACTGTAATCAACAATACAGTGTTTTTGCTTTATAACGTTAAATTTACTCGTAATAAGGTCTACTATGCCATAGAATTTTTCTTTCAATCAATCAATCAATACTTTATTTGTGAGCATAGGTACAGTATAATATATTTATATATCTTTAGACAACTCACACAACGCTATCTGTTCCCAAACTAAGCATAGCTTGTACTATGGAAACCAGACAACTGATAAACATACTTACATATTTGTAAATACATACATATTATAGAAAAATAACTATCGTGCTCATCACAAAGTTTTATCCTGGATGGGGATCGAACCCACGACCTCCGTCTTAGCAGTCAGGGTCACTAACCACTAGGCCAACTATACTATTAACTTTTTCAATGTTTTCACGCGAAGGAAGTCGAATATTATAGATAAATAACACCCAGACACAGAATAAACCATCGTGCTCATCACACAAAGTTTTATCCTGGGTGGGGATCAAACCCACGACCTCTTGCGTAGCAGTCGGACTCACTCCCACCGCGCCACAGAGGCAGTCAAAACAGTACAGTTCTTGTTAGTGTTTATAATGATTCACTATGTTCTGCCAGAGATTGGCTTACAAAATTGAGGTTAGTTATAGGTCTATAATAAATTATAAAATTAAAACAATCACAAAATAGCTTAATATATCCAAATTACATTCATAAGTCATTTTGACATATGAATGTAACCAATTACACAAATGTCAAAGTTAATTAATACAATTACGAACGTATAAAAATATAAGTGTTAAAGCAATTAAATAAAAAATAAAACTAAAAAAATGTCATAACAAAACCAGATAAATAAAACAATGATGATAATAATAATAATATCACAAAAGCAATTATAATATCATTAAAATTTTAATTATAATGTAAAACCATCTAAAATTTATCAGTAAAAAAATCCGGTACAGAATAGTACGCCTTTTCAATTAAGAATATCAGTAGGTTTCTTTCAAAAACATGATCATTTTTTACGCGTCTTATTGATTTTGGTATATGATTATAAATCTTAGGATCCATGGATAAGATATTATAATGCATCGTGGTTCGGCATCTGACCAAGTGGAGTTTATCCATTCTTCGGGTGGAAGTTATTTGAGAAAACTTATCCATAATACCCCTTTCAAACAATGCTGTCTCAAATATACATAGGTATATAAAAATGGCATTGTTAAGATTTTTAAATTCTTAAAATGTTGTTTGCAGCTATCTTTCTGTAGTAAATTTGCAATTGCCCTCATAAGGGCCTTAACATAAATTCTTTAATACATATTATTAACTAGCTGTCCCGCACAACTTCGTATGCGTAAATTTTCCCCGTTTTTGCAACATTTCTCGTCGCTGCTTCGCTCCTATTAGTCGTAGCGCGGTGTTATATAGCCTATAGCCTTCCTCGATAAATGGACTATCCAACAAAAAAATAATTTTTCAAATCGGACCAGTAGTTCCTGAGATTAGCGCGTTTAAACAAACAAACTCTTCCGCTTTATAATATTAGTATAGATTACGTTTAGTTAATCTATCTAATTAGTTATCTTTATTATATATAAATAAAAATGAGTTTGCATAGGTACTCACTCGCAACACCAGCGCCGGCGGCTCCAGCCAGCCCGGCGCCCACTGCAGCCCCCACCCTTCCGCCAGCCAAGCCACCAACTAACCCCCCTATTAATGCCATGGCACCGGTAAACACTACAGACTCTTTCTCCCATACTATCCGGATCTCAAATATGTCTCCTGCAACAAAAATTGTTTAAAGTTCAGAAGTTGCCAAACTATCCAGAGAGTGCCTTAAGGGGCGTCTAAACGGGCCATTTTTTACGGCAATTTGTGGCTGCACTATTGGTAACTAACTGTTCGGCCAATCCAGTCTATATATATATATATATATATATATTTCTTTTGACATTAGAAATACACATACATATTGGCAATTCTTGAAAGTGATTCTGGATGCTGAAAGAAATCATGAAAAATAAACGAACAAGTATAACCTTTAACATGGTAATATACTATAATACTAGTGGCAGCACCTTACCCCCATATCAAGTTTATAAACATTCAAACATTGTAAAATTGGCAATTTGAAAAGAGTGGCAGAGTTTATATTGCCAAGTTTTACTACCTTTTGTTTGCGAACATGTAGAATACCAATGTATCACAAGTGTTGTTTGCATCCTAAGTTTTTGAATATTGACCCTAAACGAAAATTATCCAAAACATGCACAATATTTATTCTCACCTGAGATTGCCAGAATAGGGCACTCACTAAGAACCAAAATAGAGAATTAGGAATGTATAAAAATGCCATGGAGAAAACCATGGGGGGGGATAAGATTATCAGACAGAATAAGAAATAAAACTGTAAAAAATACACCAAAAGCAAGGATATCACAAAAAACATAACAAAAATTAAAATTCAAAATTCTTTATTCACTTAGGATGCAAAACAACTCTTGTGACACGTCAGGATTCTACATGTACATGTAATGCCAAACATATTCTACATGTTCGCAAACAATAGGTAAAGCCGGAGAAAAGAACCTGGCAATAAAAACTCGCGGCCACTCTTTTCAAATTGCCAATTTTACAATGTTTGAATGTTTATACAGATATGGTAAAAAGCGTGTTTTGGTTTGTGGCGATTTCAACGTTAATATACTTAAACAGTCACCTATGTGTATTAGATTATGTACTTTATTTAACTCATTTAATTTGAAGAATTTGTTTAGTGCACCAACAAGGATCACATCACATTCTGCCACATGCTTAGATAATATTTTTTGCAACTGTAGCTATTACAATGACGTCATATTGAGTGATTTAACTTCCGATCACTGTGGACAGAAAGTCACTTTTCCTATTCATACAGTGGCTAAAGTAAACAAGATCACATGTAGGCCAATGAGTACAGTCCGCCTAAACAAATTTAATACAAATGTTTCTGTCCGTATTGCTAATATAGATTTTAGTCAGGATGATCCGAACTACCTTTACGCGTCTTTGTTTAACGTTATCAAATATGAATTTAATAATATTTTCACAACTAAGACTTTTTATAAAAATCGAAAAATTAGTTTTTGTGATTGGGCAACAACTGGCATACAAATAAGTAGAGCTAAGTTGTATGAATTGTATGGTATAAAGCAATATAATTTTGACCCTAAGTTTGTTCAATATGTTAAAAATTATTCCAAAATTTTTAAAAAGACTTGTGCTGCTGCCAAGTCTTTACATTTAGGTAGAAATATTAAACAAGCAGAGAATACAATTAAAGCCACTTGGAACATAATCAATGCTGAAGCTGGGCGGGCCAATCCACGCGATCATAATTTTGAATTATGTGTTGGTAATAAAATTGTAACAAACAATTTAGATCTAGCGCAAACATTTAATAATTTCTTTGCTGAAATACCTATAAATACAACCAGCTCCTTAAATTCATGTCCGGCTAAAGCCCAATCACTTGTAAGAAGCAGTGTGAAAGAGTGTACTGTACCATTTAGTTTCAATTTTATAAACCCCCATGACATAATAAAAATATTTAAGTCAATTAATTGCAAAAGGACAGCAGACTTATGGGGTATTTCTGTTAAATTAATTAATTGCATTATAATTAAAATAGCACCACATTTAGCTACAATATTTAATCGATGTGTTGATACCGGCGTGTTTCCTGATTTAATGAAACACAGTAAAGTAATCCCTTTGTTCAAAGCCGGTTCAAAAAGCGACCCTAGTAATTTTAGACCTATTTCTATCTTACCAGCTATTAGTAAAATCTTTGAAAAGGCATACTAATGCAGGTAGAAACACATTTTAAATCTAATAATCTACTGCATAGCGAACAATATGGATTCACAAAGGGTCGTTCGACAGTAGATGCAGGCTCTAAACTACTAAAACACATATATAGTGCCTGGGAAAACTCGCAGGACGCCATTGGTGTTTTCTGCGACCTCTCAAAAGCATTTGATTGTGTGGTGCATAGTACACTTCTGCTGAAACTTAGGCATTATGGCATTACGGGTACAGCGCTTAATCTTGTTGCTTCTTATCTTAGTGAGCGAATGCAGTATGTAGTCGTTAACGGAATAAGGTCGTCCGGATCAACAGTGAGTATGGGCGTGCCACAAGGATCAATTCTGGGTCCTTTTCTGTTTTTGGTGTATATAAACGATCTGCCATTTTTTACCAGTAACGTATGCGATATTGTTCTATTTGCTGATGACACTTCTCTTATATTCAAAACCAATCGTAAAAATGAAAACTCTGACGAAGTAAACAGGTCCCTCGCATTAGTTCTTGACTGGTTTACATCAAATAACTTGGTTTTAAATTCTAAAAAAAACAAATGTATTCAATTTAGCTTACGAAATGTAAGAAATATCAGTCCAAATCTTGTTTTAAACAATGATGTTATTCATTTTGTTGATTCAACGGTTTTTTGGGGAATTACTTTAGATAGTAAGTTACAGTGGGGCGCCCAAATATCATGTCTCGCAGGGAAACTCAGTTCTGCAGCATATGCTGTCAGCAAAGTCAGACAGCTTACGAACGAAAACAGTTCGACTAGTATATTTTGGTTATTTTCACAGCGTCATGTCCTACGGCATATTGCTTTGGGGCAAGGCGGCAAACGTTATGTTTGTAAAACAAAACTTACATTTATATAACAAAAATAGTGATATTCACTCGGTGAATACAAGAAATAAGCACAAATTGGTAGGACAACATCATAGGCTTCATAAAACTCATAACTCATTCATGGGACTAGGTGTAAAATTTCTCAATAAAATCCCAGTCAGCATATCGAGTCTACCAGTAAATAAATTTAAGAATGTAGTCAAGAGACATCTTATACAAAGAGTTTACTATTCAATCGATGATTATTTAACTGATAAAGATAAATGGATGTAGTTCGTTGCTCCCTATTAATGTATTGTGTTGTATAGTTTATTGCATTTTACTAGGTGAATATTGTTGTCACAGTTTGATAATGTTACTTAGGTACTAGTTAAGAAAACGATTTACTTTGGTAAGTAAAGATTCTGCGTGATAAATTACGGCCATTCTTTTCTTTCCTTTGTAAAACATGTATACTTATTCATTAAGTAGCAGTAAATTGGCCAATATTTAAGCACATAACGTTTTTACATCGTAAGTGGATGCTCCTACTATGTTGTGCCCATTGAGGCTGATGTATCCGATCTCGTGTATTCTTCTAATATTATTGACCTCTTTTTTTGCATCAGTACTCTAATATGGTGTATAATATAATGGTGGCAGCACCTTACCTTTTGACTGCCTCTGTGGCGCGGTGGGAGTGTATCCGACTGCTACGCAAGAGGTCGTGGGTTCGATCCCCGCCCAGGATAAAACTTTGTGTGATGAGCACGATGGTTTATTCTGTGTCTGGGTGTTATTTATCTATAATATGTATGTATTTAGAAATATTTAAGTATGTTTATCAGTTGTCTGGTTTCCATAGTACAAGCTCTGCTTAGTTTGGGATCAGATAGCGTTGTGTGAGTTGTCCCAACATATTATTATTATTATTACCTGCATATACAGTTTATAAACAGAGAAACATTGTAAACATTGGCAATTTGAAAAGAGTGGCCACGAGTTTTTATTGCCTGTTCTTTTCTCGGGCTTTACCTATTGTTTGCGAACAGGCATTACCAGTAAATGTAGAATCGACTTTTCACAAGTGTAGTATTTTGCTTCCTAAGTGAATAAATCATTTTTATTATTATTATTATTATAAACTTGATATGGGGGTAAGATGCTGCAACTAATATACTATACACCATGATAAAGGACTGATGCAAATTGTATTATCAAAAATTTATTAAATGGGAACGGGCAGGGCTTACTTGACCACTTTTCCTTACCTCTCGTAGGGAAAAATGGCCAAGTACAGTAATGTTCACCAGAATAAGAGAAAGAAAACAGGGAAAGCCATTAACAAGAACAGTATATAGTTACCTTGGACTAAAGTGGCAAATGATAGAAAAAGATGAAGAAAAATGTCTCCACCATTTTCCCATCCCTTTGTCAAAACAGGCAAACAGGCTGGGTAATCAATTCATAAATATTAAAAAAAATTGTTTAACAAACATTTTGAACTGTCTGTTGTTTAATATTTTTTTAGGATATTTCCACAAAAGGGAACACAAGTACAGCTATTATGTATATTATATATCATACAATAAGTATAGGTTCATTCGCTACTTTGCAGCATAATTGGATAGTTGACTACAATAAAAGTAAATTATTTTTACTAATCAGGTAATAGCAGATCTTAAAATGTTTTGAAAATAAGTGTTCTTTTACAATTAGAGCATGAAGACTGATGAGTTTATGAATTATTCAGGTTGTTATTCCATACACATTTCTATAAAGCTTGTCATTTTGACATTTCATATAAAGAGACTGATTTGACTTGCCAGTCAACATCCCTATTGCGACTAAACTATGCCTGTGCCCTACCACTTTAAAATAAAATACACTGACATCAATCTATATTAATATTATAAAGCAGGGAAGGAAGGGAACTTCTGATCCGATTTGAAAAATTCTTTCACTGTTGGATAGCCCATTTATCAAGGAAGGCTATAATAACATCACACTATGACCAACAGGAGCAGAGCAGCAATGAGAAATGTTGCAATAATGGGGAAAATTTACGTAGACGAAGTTGCATGACACAGCTCGTATAAAATATGTATATTTTACGCAAAGAAATCAACATCTTACTGTCCTCAGAGCATATTCACGGTTTACTAATTGGAATGTTTCAAATAATATTTTTTTATTTTTTTAATGTCACTTTTAAATGTTTCTTAGTTGTGTTAGTATTTAACTTATTAATCTAGTGTTAGTGTAGTTAGTTATGTTTTTTAGTGTGTGGTCATCCAGTCTTCACCTGCTATTGCAGTCAATGTTTCCAATATGATTGCAAAATCTTTTTAGGTAGTACATTACTTCACAATACTAATTATTTATTACAGGGCCGTTTGTGGCCACTCATACTCTTTTAGTAATGTAAGTACCCAATTTGTTTTTTTTAAAGACAACCTTTGTTTGTTTGTTTTAACGGGGCCGCAATGTCGCACTTAGCCTCTTAATTGGGCCATTGTGCGTACGTTGTAATGTGTCAGTTCTTTTCACTCCAGCCAGCCCAAACACTCCCAGAAGCCCAGCATTCCCCGCAGGTTGCTGCAGGCTTCAGGGAGGGATGACGGTGTTTTTAGGAACTGTGCCCGGTGCTCGGCCACACTGGTGCATTCCATGACAACCTTTATAAATCCGAAAGTTTGTGAAGATGGATGAATGTTGATAAACTTTCGCGATTTGTACACATTATAAAATTATATTTATGGGTCTTAATCGCGTGAATATTATAAGGTAAAAAAATCAGAACCTTTTAATTACCTGACTTTTTAAATCGCGCCATGCCGTGAACAGCAAGTGTACCATAAATGACCCGTAGTTTTAATTAGAATTTTATAAGATGGATGAATTTAAAAAAAAATCCTGCTTTATTATGTGCTCTTTCCCTCAAAATTTACTGAACAGATTTTGACGAAACTTTACAATAATGTAGTATAAACAACAAAAAATCACATAGGGTATAATAATCACACACATCGAGAGCGAAGCCGCGGGTAAAATTCAGTATGTAAATACAAACATATTTCTCATAGCTTCTCGAATAGTCTACGGTTTTTTTTAGCTTTCACAGTTGTAGAAGTATCTAACCACCCACAGAATCACCACCCTGATAATTATGCCAACGGCGTAATTTAATTCAGCAACTAAAATATCCTAGTAAATCGAACAGAACTTACCGATGTAAAACAGCACTTCTTCTAACCAATTTCGATCCACTACAAGTTCCCGATTATTATAATTTTGCACTTGCATAGCCATTTTATGTCAATTATAATGTTTCGCTTGCAAACTGTTATGAAATGAACTGCAAATCGCAGAACTAGTAAGTTTTTGGCAAGTAAACAAAAATAAACGTCACAAAACTTCGATGTCGTCTGCTGTAATGTTAATAATTAATCTGTAATACAGTGTTGCCAGTTCACTTTTTATCAAAAGCTACCTAAATCTTCACCAATAACACTTCGTTTCTGAATTCCAATGTTATTGATTTTTGTTTTGCTGAATTAACTCAATGTCAAACAAATTAATGTATTTTATTTGGCAATAAATGAGGTTGAGGTTTTTCAGTCCACGTGCCAATAGCGACTCTATATTTAAGTTTATACATATGCGTTCGTGATCGCGACAATCACAAGAACGTGCTGTTTCCGAAGGCAAATAGTATAACTCGACGTTGTACAAACGGCATCAGCATTTAAAAATTTACAAAAAGCCTTACGCCAAATGTATACTGTCTTCATTTTGTATAACGCTACTAGAGTACTAGACATGACTTATCGCTATTTACAAATTTGTCACACGCCACAGACTTAATGTTAAGGTTAAGGTACTTATTGCGCTAAATCTATTCCGAGCAAGCAAAGCGAGCGTGCCACGGCAGCGGTCTCCGAGTGGAAGAAATATCAAATTTAAGTTTTAATAGCAAAAAAATAGTTATCTATTGTAATATTTCACAATACTGCTTTTATTAAGTATAAACTCATAAAAATATTAAGCTTTTTTTGACTTTATAATTGCAATTTCCCAAGCTTTTTTTAAAAAGTATAAAATATCGACGCCGTTTGTATAAAGCCGTGTCTAAGCTATGTGACTACGCCACATTATACATACCTATCAGGAACGCAGATACTTATTCACATTGTGTATTTTCCCCTAACTACTTGCAATATATTTATGACGAGTGCTAGTTCTCACCTTACCCATAGCTCGTAACCAACCAAACCTAAAAATAAAAATGTTGGGTACCAACATTAAAATGGTTGAATGGGTATGTGACACCATGTGAAACCTCATATTATATTAAGTATACATACTTGACAAATTTATTTAATTATTCCAATATTTTTTTTGTTACAGTATTTTTTTTAAAGTTTTTAGTCCAAGAGGCGAGCGAGGCAAGAGGAATCCAGCTGACTGACGGAAGGGCATTGGTATTGTATATTATGTCTTTACTGTGACATAATGATTTAATATAAAAAAATCTACTTAAAAAATGCTTGAATTTTTTGGACTCTCTTTCCGGTCTATTTGTAAAAGTGGTTGTGTGAAATAATGTAAAAGTTACATTTGCCATAAACATGCTTATATTTATGGCAAATGTTTACATTATTTCACATAAAATATATTCTGAAATAGTAGAATAACTAGGTGTTTAATTTAGTTGTGGCAACACATGTTTTAAGTAATCGGGAAATACCAGATAACCCCATAAAATCGTTGGACACAGACACTTGGTTACCTACTACTTATACTACTCTATGCACTTGGTCTCGTTCCCTTGTCGAGTAAAGATTTATTTACCAGTTCAACTTTGATTCTTCTCTACGTGTCAATAAGTTTGATTTTTGCGATATTTTTATATCAGGTTTTGAAATCACCATTAAAGCGTGGTTTCTTCTTCCTAAAAAGTTTTAACTTTTAGATTTTACGCGTAATTTCTCAAAAGTTATCTACACGCCACACGCCACCTTTACAAAATGGCTGTGCAACAATACAGATACAATGGTCGAGTGTTCGTTCAGCAAGATTGGCTGGAGAATATTCTTTTCGAAATAGGTACGTGTGTTTATTTTTATTATAACCTGTAAAATGTATTATGTAAATCCAATACATAAAGATGTGATTACTAGTTGTGGTCGGGGTGTAGCAAAGGGAGTGCACTAAAAATACCATTTTTTTTTCCTTATTAATATCGAGTAACATAAGTTTTAAAAACAAACTGATAAAAAAAAATTGGAACTTATAAAAATTAAGTTCCAAATATAAGCGCGCGTGCCGCAGGCATCGGCCTCCAAGTGCCAGAAACTAATCCATACAAATTTTATAAAAAAAATTATAAGTCCCAAAAAAATTTTTGTCTGTTTTTTTTTAAACTTATGTTTGTCGATATTTTGAGAGAAAAAATATTTTTAGTGCACCCCTTTGGTACACTTTGACTTCCGTATAAAAACCTAATTGTAATGAGCTTGTGGAACTCATTGCAAATCCAGTCTGTTGAGATTTTTCATTGTTTAACTAAATAATCAAATAGTTATTATGTATTATAATTATACCGATAACTACATTTGACAATATGAAATCTACCGTTACAACGGAAGTTAGGTAACTATATTGTAAGTTAAAAAATAATTTGAACAATATGTTTCATAATTACCCACATTGTTGAATTTATTTACTACATGCTTGTTTTCTGTAAAGATCGCAGTTTTAAAGTTCAACTTTGGCCTTTGTGTACTTAAAAAAGAACGAAACCCTAGTTTCAACGTAGGTCTATGCTTCAGGGACGTAACTGTTCTACCCTTAGATCATTTTTCTACCGCCTTCGCACAGTAGAACGAAAATCGAGTTCCAAAGACAATGACCCTCATGCCAAAAATATATTTTTCTTGCTGGAATTGATACATACAAGAGTTAGGTACATTAGTACCAAATTTTATTTATGTAGCTGTAGCGAATTTGAGGCAGTAATAATTAGAGTCTAGAGTGTGCCCCATATGGGTATCCTCTGGTATTATTAATCTAGGTAAATTAATCGTACCGGAGGATATATGGGGTACGATTAATCTACCTAGATTAATCGTACCAGAGATATATGGGGTACGATTAATCTACCTAGATGAATCGTACCAGAAGATATATGGGGCACTCTCTCGGGTTCCGAATAAAATGGATTTAGGTATCTGTATTTTGCAAAGGAAATTTGCCACACATTTTTTTTTTCAAAAAATTATTACTGGCTCAAAATCACTAAAGCTACTTAAATTATTTTTTTGGTGCTAACTTTTTTCCTATTTTTTGACATATCGCACTACCCTTAGACTTGAGTGACTTAAAATAATACATATTTTTAAAAATAATTATTTAATTTTACCAATATTATGTGGTGCCTGGGGCGTAAATGAACAGTTAGGAGTTTGAGAAATACGTACCTATACCCAAAATTTAGGGAGCGTTAGAGCTATGGCAGTGACTCGAATTATTTTTCGGAAAGTCTCGTTTCGCAGTTTTTAGGGTTCCGTAGCCAACATGGCAAAACGGAACCCATATAGTTTATAGAATAGAATAGAATAGAAATATATTTATTTAGTATTCTATTCTATTCTATTCATAGTTTCGCCATGTCCGTCCATCCGTCCGTCCGCAGCTTAGCTTAGAGACAGTTGGTGCTAAAAGGCTGTAATTTTACATGGATAGGTACACATATTACTAACGCCGACAAAGTGAAAGTATAAAATCTATCTTGAAAAACATTTTTTAGAGGGTAGGTACCTCCCGTTTATGTAGGGGATGTGATTTTTTTTTCTCAGCTACCGTGGCGTGTCGTAATCATTAGATAGGTATTTTTAACCATTTTTAGATTTAAGGATCCGTTCGTGAAATATTAAGCTTTAAAGTGCACATTTTTATAAGAGTAAAGCCCCCTCCAGCTATATGGTTGATGTTGGGTATGTGAAAAATAACACGGTAGTATGTATATGTATAGTGAAAATTATATAAAAACTATCACAGCCAGGTAGGCTTATTAAACTACACTAAATCAGGGACCCTATATCCATAAAAAGAGCGGTGTAATAAAAGTTAGGGCCCTAATTCTCTAACAAATTTTCAAGTTTAACAGCCACAGCTTTTCTCCATGGAATTAGAACGTAATATAATTTTTAACACTATAGACGAGTACCTAGGCTACTTGATGGTAAAAATTACGTTACGTTTAATTTTTAAATATGTCATAAAATTATAACGAATGTTAATAGAGTTTTTGTGAATATTGCATTTAATGAGTACCTATTTGATAGTTATACAAGTTTTACACAGACATGTTTCTAATAATTTCCATATTTTACGATTTATTTCAAACTTCACGAAAATCCGATCGAAATTTTTTCGATTTCCAAAAACTCCAAAACTAAACAAATCTGACATTCGGCATTTTTACTCTTGCATTTGTATTGGTTTATACTATTCAATTTTAAAATCTTGGAAAAATGGATGGTTTGTATGTTAAGGTCCTCTCCCTGGTAGACTTCCTCCCGACCCTTTCGTGTATAAGTGTACTTTGATAAACCTACCCCAAGGGCACAAGCCGCCAACCAAAATCCTGGATAACGGGAGTCATTAAATAAGCAGGAACTTAATTTTAAATGATGTTTTACAGGTGATAGATACGACATCCGTATCACTAAGGAGAATGAAGCGACGGTGATGACCGCAGTTCTGTCTCTTGCCGGTGGATTGCTTGGCGGACTGGTCGCTGGACGGGTCGGGTTCGCCGCAGGCGCTAGCTTGGGAGGCGCCGCTGGATATGTTGGTTCTAGTGAGTAAATATCTAATATATAAAATTCTCGTGTCACAGTTTTCGTTGCCATACTCCTCCGAAACGGCTTGACCGATTTTGATGAAATTTTTTGTGCTTATCCGGTATCTATGAGAATCGGCCAACATCTATTTTTCATACCCCTAAGAGTTTGTTTGTTTGTTTGAATGCGATAATCTCAGGAACTACTGGGCTGCACTGAAAAATTTATTTTATTGTTGGATAGCCCATTTATCGAGGAAGGCTATAGGTTATAACATCACGCTACGACCAATAGGAGCGGAGCAGCAATGAAAACTGTTATAAAAAAAAGGAAGAAAAAAGGGAAAATTACAATCTATTATTCATGCCCCTAAGTGATAAGGGTTATCCACCCCTAACATTTATAACGCGATAATCTCAGAAACTACGGGTCCAAATTGAAAAAAATGTTTTACTTTTAGATAGCCCATTTATCGAGGAATGCTATAGGCTATAAAACATCGCGCTACAACTAATGGGAGCGGAGCAGCAAGTAAAAATGTTTGCAAAATGGGGAAAATTTACGCAGACGAAGTTGCGCGGGTCAGCTAGTATATATATATATATATATATATATATGTATGTATATGTATCGGTGGTGGTATACAAGGTTATTTTTGTATAGTGCTCAAACAACACAACAAGATTTTTACTTCAAAAAAAAAGAAAATGAAAATATTGAAAACTTGCAGAGTTATATTCAAGTCTTGTGTTCTTCGCGCTATCGTGCTCATTGCATCCCATAGTTTGTAATTTGTAATACATGGATAATATTGAAAAATAAGTGATAACCACATTTCACATCACATTAATTGTTACAATAATTAACGAAATAATTAATGATTCATTAATTCATTAACTGAAAATATAACATGGTCCAAAAACTACCCCAACGGATTGCGTTACTGACTCTGAGCAAACTACTGTCTGGTTTGCACTATACCAAGAATAACGTTGTATATGTGTATAAGCAACAAATATTTACTTAATCACTTCTGAAATAGCTTGTATGAGGATACATACTGATTAGTCCAAAAAATTACAAAATCATATCTACCCTACAAAATTATCTCCTATGATAAATTGAAAATCAATTTTCTCATAAAGTATGGCATTTATAGGAACAGATGATATGTTATATTTTAGAGAATAGTAAAAAAAACTTATTCTAATTTGCGTTAATCTATGAGGTTGAGCTTTGTCAATAAAACCGAAAATCTTGGGCTCTCAGTTCAGACGTTTTTGTAAAATTCGACTTTCAATAACTTTTTAAAAATTAACCTTTGTGTCATTATTTCTTTTTTACTAATTCCCAGAGGTATCTAAGTAAAATATAATAAAGACCTATTTATGTATTTCTTCAAATAAATTCATGTTTTGCAGATTCCTCAGTAAATACATTAATGAATTGAGGGACTTAGATATATCGCCATAAATCTGTAATGTTGTATTCTACAGATTTGGGAATTTCTTAAAATATTTAAGAAATTTATAACTAAATCGTTAAATAAAAACGATTAACCCAGAGATAGAACTTTCTGAGATTTAGACTATGACACTTTATGCATACGTCTGGATTGAAGGCCCAAGTTAAATAATCATTTTAACAGTTTTGATTCACGTTTAAGAAATTCATGACTATTTGCTTTAGGTTTTCACTATTTTTAACTAATTTCCCTGTAAATCTTATTTCGTTATGTAAAGATTTAAAAAATGGGCCCTCGATCCAGATGCACATTGAACACTTGACCCTAGCAGGAATTAGGTAAGGTTTCTAAACTAGCATAAAAAGTGCCCCTCCCCCCTTCCTCCCCATTTTTAGGGTTCCCTAACCGAAATGGCAAAACGGAACCCTTAGAAAGAACCCGAGTTTCGTAATGTCCGTCCGTCCGCTTTGCTAAGCCGCTTTATTTGTATGGAGCTGGGGGGGGGGGGGGAGACAAAGGAACCCTATATTGTGTGTGGCCCGACATGTACTTACCCGGTTATTAATTTCCTAATTATATTTTCGGTATTTGTTTGCAGAAATGATGACACTGCGGCAGCTTTGGGATAAATTCAAAGAAGAATTACAGGACATACTAATGATAATAATAAACCATCTTAAAAAGTTGCATGTCTTAGACTACATTAAGGCTTACAAGATACTCAAAAATTGCACAGAAAGTCGAGAAAGGCTTGCCTTAGAAATTGTTGAATTTATCATTGACAAACTGGGCGCGAAACTTCATTCATCTCTTTTACAAATTACTAATGCTTAACTGCTTAAGCACTTACATAATTATTGGGATGGTATGATGACTACAATAAAAATAAATACATTTTCAGTAATCGCAGGCAATAGTACCTACCTACGACATAATTAAGTCTAAATAAATTTGAATAAGTGTCTTAAGGGATTGGGACACTGCCACGCACAACGCTGTGGGGTGCGTAGCGTCGTGAATGCGCTGCAGATCACGAGCCCTTTCAAATTTTCTTGTTATTCTGATAAAAAGCAGTATAGATCTGCATTCCCGCAACTACGCGCGTGGCTTGGTCGCGCTAGCAGCGTGGCGCGGCAGCGTTGTGCGTGGCAGTGTACCAAGCCAAGAGCCTTATTCTACAAAGAATTTATAACCATCAAACCAAATACTAAAAGTAATGATTTCATAATCCTTAGTTATATGACGTCACGCTGTAGTATTTCCTTAGAATTTTCTAAAGAGCGTGTCGTTTTGACATTTTATAAAAAGATACTGTTTTGACTTGACACTTTGACAGTCATCTATCGTCAAAGTGTGTATATAGTGGTCATCATCACGATTTTACTGGGACGAGTCGTGGGAAATAAATAATCAATTACTATGCGTTTCAAATGAGTTGATAACTGTCACGATGACATTTTGATTCGCATTACGACTGCAACTTCATTGTATGACGTAAGGTCAGCAATAAAATGATTCGTAAAAAGGTGTCATTAGTATAACACAGAAGTACCTACCTACTATAATAAATATTAAAACATAGTGCTTAATAGAATAAACACTGTTTTTGACCATTTATGATTATAGACATCTTTTAGTTTAAAAAAATATCACGTCTGACTGAAAGACCACAAAAGTGTTCTTAAGTTTTGCCTATTTACTTATTTCTGTTTTGGTGTATTAAATAATGAAGAATACTAATGATATTATAATAAAGAAAAATGTTAGGTACATAGTTCAAAGATAATAAATATTACGTCAGTTCCATTACCATACACATACGTACTTTACCCGACTTGGGAGTTTTTGTTGCTAGCGGTACAATTTTAACAAGTACAGAGTTCAGAGATCTTCTCATTTGAAACGCATAGTACACCATCACATTCATACGTTATTATTCACGGACAAAGAATTACACTGTGAGCAAGCCGTCGGGTTATAATATAATGGCCACCTTGTACTTTTGCATGTTTTGTCTTGTAAAGCGTAAATTCTTCGAGCAATGCACACACATAATTCATAAACATCGTTTACGGAGACGGAATCTCAGGCCAATTTGGACCTGCAAACTGACCGTATTCCTACACATTATGAAAATATATATATACACATTTAACGGGTCTTAATCGCCTGAATAATTTTAGGGTAAAATACCTTGTTTATTGCCCGACAGTCTACCCGTGACCACGGCCGTTGCAATACGGGCGAAACGTCGGTCAATAAACAAGGTATTTTACCTTAAATTATTCACGCGATTAAGACCCGTAATATATGTATATTTTCATAAAGTGTACAAATTGCGAAAGTTTATCAACATTCGTATACCTGTTATGTTGTAGTCAGATCGTAGAAATAAACATTTTCATCATGTGGTTTTATCAGTAGTTGTAATCAATATTTAATTTTACGAACTGGGCCCTTATTCACTAGGTATCTTTATTTCGTTGTCGTGAAAAGGCCGTGCGAACAGGCGCATGCACGGTGCGCTCAAATATGTCCATCGCGCATGCGCTGTGCTTAGAAATGCATCAACGGGATGCGCGGTGGACATATTTGAGCGCACCGCGCATGCCTTTTCACGACAACGAAATAAAGATAGTGACTGGCTACGACACTAAAGATATAAACAATTATATTGTAAGTCTTATGTATAATTAATTTGATTATTTTATAAATAGGTGGGGTTTTCTCATATGTTATATTATGCATAATAATGATTATTAAATGTCAGTCACAGCGGCCAATCTTATTAGATAGAGACTAGCCAACTATGCAGAACATATTGTAACTGATAAGTGTATGCGCATACACAAGTGCGCTCTCTATTCGCCCACTTTTATAGTCTGATGGGACGGAAATCCGATATGACCGGAGAAAGATTAGACTCGGGAACGACGGTTTAACGTATGCATAATAATAAGAATAAAGTAAGTGCCTGTTTGTAAGGGTTTATATTTTTAAGGTTTTTTATAAAACTATTCTCAATGGATGGATCAGTAGATGACATTATTTTAATAACTTCTATCTATTCAAATTCATAGAATTATTACACTGTAACCCACAAGGGAATAATGTTATTACATTAGGCAACATTTACTGTAAAGTTTATAAAGAGTAACAACTATTCATCCATCCATCCTTGCAAAGTTTTTAATTTAATAATATTAATGGAATTTAATTTGTAATCATAGTATTAACGTTAAACATTAAGCAATTCTCAGATTATATGTGTTTTTATTTGGCTTTAAAGCGGATAGTGGAGAACTATATTGTACACGTACTCCAATAAATTGATTTGAATCATCACAATAACTGATTAGTATCTTTTAAATAATATTTTAAATAAAGAAATGAAATGTCATATTTGTTATTTTATTTAAAAGGCTCTTTGTTTGTTTGACTTCCTTTCTCTCCCACCTTTCCCTAAGCTCCCTTTGAAAGTTTATATCCCAAAGTGACGTAAGTGAGTGTAGCGACGCAATAGAGATGTATTAATAAAGTCCTACGAATACTTATTTGAAGCCAAAATACTTGATTGAGCTCTAATGTCATATTTTATTAACCTAAAAAGGGTGTCCAATGTGCTGTTAGGCGTAAATAATAATAAGATTCAAAATATTTCGAATTACGTTCTATAAATAAAATGAAACCGGCCAAGTGCGAATCGGACTCGCGCACGAATGGTTCCGTACATTATCTATAAAAATGGCAAAAAAATCAAGTCTGTCGTAAGTGTCTGTCCCGTAAATATTAATTTTATTTTATTTTAATTATTTATTTTTAAAGTGATAATAACTGATTATTCTGTGAATATTTCAAGCGTCCATTGCCATTATCAATATGTATTATTTATTTTATTCTGTTTTTTAGTATATGTTATATTATACGGCAACAGAAATAAATTTCAACTGTCTAACTATCACGGTTCATGAGATGGGTACATCTCATGAACCGTGTCTGTCTGTCACCAGGGCCGTCATGTAGCCTGATGACGGACGGACAGCGAAGTATTAGTAATAGGGTCCCGTTTTACCCTTTGGGTACCTACGGAACCCTAAAAATGTGAGCACTTGAAATTACTTCGGCCCAACAAGTCGGCTCTTACAATCATCAATATGTCTTTATATATAACTACAATACAGGAGATGAAGTACTTTCTCACGTTACGTCTCGTGTTTTGTTTAGCCTTTGATTTAACAAAATAATTAATAACTATAATTTTATAGCTATTAGTTGATTGGTCATCAGTTACGTATCGATTTCAACAAATCCAATTAAACAATCGTATTTCGTTTGCCGTCGTCATGGATAGACGACGACAAACGATGAATATTTTTGATGATTTGAATCTTGTTTCCTCACTTGTTTGCATTGAGGGATGCGCGATTCAGGGTGAGGTGACGCAAACATAAGGAGTAGAACGATAGGCCAAATTCCATAGTATTGTCTCCAGATATTAATATTTAATAAAATTAATATTTACGGGACAGACACTTACAACAGACATCATTTTTTTGCCATTTTTATAGATAATGGTACGGAACCCTTCGTGCGCGAGTCCGATTCGCACTTGGCCGGTTTTATTTTATTTAGAGAACGTAATTCGAAATGCTTTGAATCTGGGGCAGATTAGATTATTTGTAACTGCCTACATAGATTGAGTGATTCACACTTGGCCAGCGTAGCTATCACCACAGAATAAGTAACAGTAGGTACTGCTATCACCAGGTGCGTACAGTACGATCAACGTAACTTGACCGGATTGAAGTTAGGTTTTTATCACTTTCGCGCATGTCATAGAGATGCGACCCTAAAATTACTTACGAAAACGATTAATCGATTAAAAATACTAACAACATTTTAATTCAACAATATAAAAATACTATTTAAATGAGTTCATAAGAGTTTAAATTTAAAGCAGTTACAGTAAATAATAAAGAAACTTTGAAAAACAATTTCTTTACCAAAATAATCACAAAAAAACATGAATTATACAATTAAGACAATGTAATGCGTAATCGCATCTCTAATCCTCTTGGTTAAGTTACCGCCCCCGCCCCCCGCTTCCTGTCACCATTTACTTCCAAAAAATGCATCTGCGCAACCGCTTGTTGCCTACTTCAGTCCGGCCTAGTTACGTTGATCGTACTGTAGTAGCTTGCCTTAGACGGGCCCTGTATCAGAATTTGTTAGGGACCCTGCCCTAGTATCCAAATGCCCAAAGGCCTAATGTGAATCGCCCGCACACATTTGCAAGTGAATTTTTAGTAAGTATATATGGGGTGGGGGGAGGTACAATTGCCTCTGCCTGCCCCCGTATAATTGATGTGGCGGTAGCTACGCCGCCGCTACGCTGTAATGTGTATATTCTCTTATTAAAACACAGAAGGACGTTTTTGCCCCGTCTCAAAATAATCGTTGAATCGGCAATGCTGATGAGTGGAAGGAATTATTTTACGATATAATAATAATATCGTGAGACAACTCGCTCAACGACATTAGCTTATCCCAAACTAAGCAGAGCTTATACTATCAGACTACAGTCAGCCGCGTTCAAATGCGGACGTGCCTTTATGTGTGACTAACCATTACACGCAGTGTGCGACGCGAGCCGTCGCTAGTTTGCAACCATGAGCAACGAGCTCGTGGTAAACGAGCTGCTGGCGTTTCTGCAGCAGAAACTGGACGTGATGGACGAGGTGTCCGCTGTCCAGATCTGCGTCACGAACATCAGTGAGGACGACATAGCTGCAGCCAAGCGGCTACTGTACGGCGTTCTGAATAAGACCGCCCAGATGGTGTCTCATCGTCGCGATGGGACTAAGAAAAGTTTAGCGGAAGTCATCACGCTGCTAAAGGAGACAGATCCTGACGACGTGCCTACGTTTGTGGCGAAGGACCTGAACAAGCTCCCTCCCGTCACCTTCGATCACGTCGACGTCACCAGCCTGCTGAAAGACATAGTCTTTCTGAAGGCGAGCCTCGCGGATGTGCAGCGGAAGTATGATGCTTCCGAAGCCAACGTAGAAGATCTGCGCCAACAAGTCATCGAGTTGCGCAACGTTATTACGGGATCTGGGTCACCGTCGCATGTAAACACGCGCCGCGGTGCTTGCCTAGATTTAAGTTACGCGTCAGCTGTGACGACATCGCCGCCGGCGTCGAATGCTGACCGAGCGGAATGCGCTGCAAGTGCGCATAGTGACCCCGCCCGCACGCCCCGCAAGCCTGCGCCCGTGCCTGCGGTTGCTACCTGCAGCGCTGCCAAGGTCAGTCGCCCCGTTGTACAACAGAAACGGGGGATAAAGACGAAGACCAACGAGAGCGTACCCACAGCCCCTGCCAAAGGGCAAATGGATGTAGAGGGCTTTATAAAGGTTGAAAGGAAGCAGAAGAGGCCCTCCAGACGAAACCAATGTGGTACCGGCGTGACGGGACCTAAAATGCTGCTGCGTCCGGCAATAGCAACGACGCAGTTATATGTGTCTCGTCTGCATCACACCACAAAGGCAGAGGAACTTGCGGAATACCTCCGGATCAAGACGAAGTGGACCTTGAGGGTGGAGAAGTTGGAGTCGCGCCATGACGTCAACTTCAAATCATTCATGGTGCGAGTTCCCAGTGAACATCTGTCCATCTTTATGAAGGAGGACTTCTGGCCGAAGGGTGTCGCGTACCGACGTTTTCGTGGAAGGTTACGTGACACCACGCAGCGAAACACGACGCCGCTGTCTCAATCCCACTGTCGTGTATAATTTTAATTATGTATTAGTTTATTGTTATTATGTTACGTATTTGTGTAATTGTAGTTTAAATTATGTATTAGTTTATTAAGTTTTTTATGTACCTATGTATTTGTATGATATGGGCCTTAGTAGCCTGAAATAAATGGTTATTATTATTATTATTATTATTATTATTATTATGGCAACCAGGCAAATGATAAACATACATAAGTTTCTAAATACATATATATCATTTAGAATAATTTATATTAATATAATTATACAAATTCAAGATCAATTTATTAATCTATTAATTAAACTAAATTAAAATTTCACTTAATAATTTAAAATTATAAATATGTATCATGAAATACTTTATTCAACATCTACATTAATGATATCTCTTTAAACTATAGTTCAATTACAAAAAGAATAAGCTCATTTATTGTTGTCTTCTATAGTTAGAGCTATCTAGGGGTCCTTTGGCTCAATCCAAAGTGTTAATTTTCTTTGGCTCGTTCATCTGATGCGCCAGTACCAGCGTGAACCCGAGACTGATAACTGCGGTGAGGCAGCATAACCCAATACAAATGTATACTGCAATGGAGTTTAACTCTGTGAAAATAATACAATAAAAAAATATATTATAAAAATAAAAAACCCACCTGCTCAAAAAATATGGAAACAAGATCCCCTACATAATTATATAATTTCATGCAGTCGGAGGCACTTTACTAAGTTCACTGATCATTTTTTTATTTTTATAATTTCAAAACAACTTTTTTTTTCACACCTCTTTATTTGGATATCACAGCCGCCATGTTTGTTTTTTTCAAACGTCACATAACTAATAACACTTAGGCGTTGTGGTATCATATATATTAGAACAACGTTTTACAGACTAAAACCTTCGCAGAATACTATGTAGTCGAATAGTGAAAACTTTATCCGAATCGGATCAGTAGTTTTTGAGTAAAATCGAAAATATACATTAGGGAGGAATCCCACCACCCACCCTCGATCTTTGAATCACCACGATTGAAGTAGTAAGGAAATGCCCTTAATACAACAATCGAAATAAATTGACAAGACCGCACTTGAATAGAGAGACCTGCAACAAAGATAATTAGTGACAGGTACTCTCACCAAGTCGAGTGGTAGGCACCTCCGGACCCTTGACTTGCAATATTCCGCTTACACGAAGTGAAACTTCGACACGTGTTTCGCCTCTACACGAGGCATCCTCAGGATAGTTTGGCACCAACTGAGCGTTTATGCAACAGCAAAGATAAAGTGAGCAAAGAGAAACAATCTGGAATGTATAATTAACGTGACGGCTGCAATAGTATTTACATTGGCCAAACTGGAATGGTGAATGGTGAAGGAATTGGAGAACTAAAAAATCTCACTTTGCGAACAATCTACTAGAAACCGGACATGCTCTGAATGACAGAAATTCCTTCAAAATTCTACATATTTGCAGTAAGGGTTTCAGGTTGTGCGTATTGAAGCAGTTGGAATACAGGATAGAAGCACATTGCTGAACGAACAAACCAACTTCAATTCGTCTCCCCTGCTCAATTTATTTTCTTTTATGCAACTTGAACGTATAAAAGAGGTGCACACGTTGGACGAGCGCTCAGTCGGTGCCAAACTGTCCTGAGGATGCCTCGTGTAGAGACGAAACACGTGTCGAAGTTCCACTTTGTAGAAGCGGAATATTGCAAGTCAAGGGTCCGGAGGTGCCTACCACTCGACTTGGTGAGAGTACCTGTCACTCTCCTTTTGAGTGCGGTCTGTCAATCTATTTCGATTGTTGTATTAAGAGCATTTCCTTACTACTTCAATCGTGGTGATTCACAGATCGAGGGTGGGTGGTGGGATCCCTCGCTTATAATCTACATAAGATGGATTTCCGCCATGTTACGCCTGATTCAATCGGTTATACATTAGGTTTACACAGCACTTCATTTTTGAATCCGGTTATAAATATTAATTTAGTTACTTACTCGAATGGATGTTGACTGTAACAAAACAATAATCAGCTGAATCGGTGGTTGGTTTGTCAATCCAGATGGTGCAATTCCAAGTAGTGTTCATTTCTGTTTTATACTCCTGGACCTAAAAAAAGTAACAATGTATAGTTAGACTATGACTATGGCCCTGGCGAATGAATTTGAAAATTAAAAAAATAATAATAATGAAAAAACCCGCAAAAAAAAGAGGGAAACAAGATCCCCTACATAATTATATAGTTTCATGCAGTCGCAGGCATTAATAAATCTCGATGAACTTAGTAAAGTGCCTCCGATTGCATGAAATTTCCATCTTTTTTGTGCAGGCAGGTATTTTCATAACCCTATAAAACACAAGTTTTTTTTTTAAAATCGGTCCAGCCGTCTTCGCGTAATCAGGTACAAACACAAAAAAAAACATTTAGTCGAATTGAGAACCACCTCCTTTTTTAAAGCCGGTGGAAAATTAAACATGAGTAAGGCGTCATAAACATTTGTGTGGACCTATCTGTCGCAGAGTAATCAGTTAGGGATTTGACTGCCTCTGTGGCGCGGTGGGAGTGTGTCCTGACTGCTACGCAAGAGGTCGTGGGTTCGATTCCCACACGGGATACCACATTGTGTGATCCACAAATCAAGTCTGGGTGTACTTTGCGTCCATGACTTGTATGTTTGTAAAGTCCCCCGCAACACAGGGCTTGTACCGTAATGCGGGAGTCGTCTTTAAGAAAAAAAGTATAATTATATATATGTTGTTGAATCTGTGACTAATAAATATTCTTTATTGCTTTCTTTCTTTCTGTATAAAATCGATAGGGGCGGTATAGTTAAAGGTACAGTAGATCGTACTAATTTGGCATGGGGTTACTCAGTATTAGGTACACCACATCTTAGCCGCTTAAAGTAAAATGAATTGCTTGCACCCATCTTCTCCAGTTATAAGTTCTCTTGTCGCGCTTCTTGTAACAACTGTAGTGTAGGCCCGGTAGATCGGGTAGTGAAGGGGACTAATGATTTCAAAGTGGAGGACGGGCAGCCGCGTCCTCTGCGTACTTTAAAGCCTACTGCGATCGCCAACCCGCTCGGCAAGGCTGGCGATTATGGCAATTACCCCCAGGTTCTATAATAAGTAGGTTCTACTGAGGAGACCCGTGCGCAGCAGTCACATCATATAGGTTGATATGATACCTGTAACAACAGCTGCCCTACAGAGTCGAAGCGTTAAACATTTTCAGAGGTAACCCGATACAAAAACATATCTTGGTGAACATGGTTCTTTGTACCTATAATACTAAGTAACTACAATCCAAAGGGAAACCGAAAGTAATGGTGTTCTGAGGACCCTCCGCCACTGCTCCCCTATCTCAAACTCAAGTTTACTTGGCCTTTGTCTAGAGAGAGGCGTAATTTACCTAATTAAAAGCGGTCAAAATGCACTACATCCTTTTTAAACTAGGATTTGGAGAGGAGGAAGAGGAGGTTACCCTTGCTAGATTACGCTCATGGTGAGATTGACCATAGATGAGATCGACATTTTCAATCACTCGTCGGTCTACCGCCCTCTCAATATTAAATAAATACCTACTGTGAATGGCGAGCTGATGTTCTTCAAAAATGATTTGCTTTGGTTTTTGTAATCTGTACAATTAAATCTGAAAAAAAAAAACTTATAAATTTATAATTTATAAACATCTGACTGATTCATCAACGCAGAGACTAAACCGCTATGGTTACAAACCTAAAATTTTAGCAGTTGATGCTTTTCACTAGGAAAGGTTTTTTTAGAAATTCGTCCCCTAAGGGGGTAAAATAAGGTTTGCAAGCTTGTATAAAACTCGTCAGTTTTAAAGTTAGATTAGTGAAATTTTGTATTTAGTTTTATCGTTTAAAATAAAGAAACACAGTTTATGTTAATGGGCAATCCATCGCTTAGATAAAGCGATGGATTGCCCATTAACATAAACTACCTACTTGAAATTCTAAATACTTAGTTGTTTTTTGTTTCTAGTCGGACGAAGTACGTTTGTAGGTACTACTACTAGTATAGTATTATATTATCTGTGGTACTACGTACCTAAAGTGCTTGTGGTGTTTCATGCCATATATTTCTATGTCTTTATTCAAAGACTTTTGTGTTGTTACAGTGATATTGATAAGTTTCTCACAAGTATAGGGGCCCATATCCATTACATTTATTTCGTAGCTAACATCATTTGGATCTGAAAATTCTGAAAATGAGAGAGAAGACACTTAGTAAAAATAAAAATTATAATTCTTTATTTCTTTCTTTGCTTTTTTATAAAATAACTTCCGCATCCCGCGACTCAGGGCTTGTTTGGCTTGTTTTCTAAACAAGCCCTGAGTCGCAGGGGACTTCACAAACATACAAGTCACGCACACAACGTTGCTTTGTGTCCGTGACTTGTAGAGACCCACCCAGACTTGGAACAACAATTTGTGTATTCCACAAAATGAAATTAGCTAAGTAATTTTAGCAAAAGTTTGTGTAGGAACGTACATAAGGCATGTGTTTCGATAAATACTTACCTAACTTCTCTTTCTCGCAAAAACTAGTTACATAATTGATTGATTTTGACAGTAATATAGCAACAATTAAACGTGTAACAGAAAACTATGATGTGACAAAACTTTTCTGTTTCATGCACAGAATAATTTTGTATACCTATACCTACTGAAAGTTGCACATTGCGAGTGCTCAATCAAAAATATTGTTTAAGTACGAGCTGCGCCCCGCGTTTTCACCCGCGTAAATCTACTTCCCGTGGGAATATCGGGTTAAAAGTAGGCTATGTGTTGAGAGGAACTATGTATGTGTATAGCCATTAATAATCACACCAATATTTATTACGATTTCACATTTAAATTTAATATTTTACTAGGATTTATTTGGTGGTACCTACTACAAAAGTTATAAGTAGCTATTGCAATATACTCCTATAAACTCCTATATACTCAGCGATGAGTGACTTCTTCTCCCACCTCCTCCGCACACCCCGCATTGCGTCCGTCCTAACCTACCCGCCACACGACACCGCACGCCGCCCGCCGCTCGCGCGCTTTTCCGCATACATACTACGCAATAATAGTATCGCACACTCGATTTATCATTGTTGTAACTTTTCAAGTATTTGTCCAAATGATGTAGTGTAAAAGACAAAGTGTATCTATTATATTTATCAGAGGCAATAATATATTTATTTTGATATAGATCAATTTGTTACTAAGAAATATGTATTAGAAATAAATTATTAATTTTATTGTAATTATGGTTCACTATTTTGACGATAATTGCTTCCACATAAGAAATAGACATATGCTGTCGCGAACTTTTTTGTGGGACTATTTATGATATCGAATCGTTCATACATTATAATATATATATGTAACTTCAACGATATTTGCGGCGCACGCCAAAACATGTCGCCGATTGTATATTTTTTTCCTACTTACTTGACACATATCGTTATATTTTTGACAATTACACAATACCTTTATAAATTATAGCCTATGTGTTATTCTGATGTATAAGCTAAATTAATGTAAAGTTTCATTAAAATCCATTCAGTAGTTTTTGCGTGAAAGAGGAACAAACATCCACACATCCACACATTCACACTCACAAACATTCGGCTTTATAATATTAGTAGGAATATATATATATATATATATAATATAGATTTTTTAAATTCGGATCAGTAGTTCCTGAGATTACCGCGTTCAAACAAACAAACAAACTCTTTAGCTTTATAATATTATATAGATACTCTATACTAATATAGAGTATCTATATATACTTATTATTATAAAGCGGAAGAGTTCATTCGTTTGTTTGTTTAAAGCGCTAATCTCAGGAACTACTGATCCGAATTTAAAAAATCTTTTTTGTTGGATAGCCCATTTATCGAGGAAGGTTATAGGCTATATAACATCGCGCTACGACTAATAGGAGCGGAGCAGCGACGAAAAATGTTGCAAAAACGGGGAAAATTTACGCATATGGAGTTGCGCGGGACAGCTAGTAGATTATAACGCTGAAGAGTTTGTTTGTTTGAACGCAGTATAATCTCAGGAACTACTGATCCGAATTTAAAAATTATTTTACTATTAGATAGCCCATTTATCGAGGAAGACTATAGGCTATATAATATCACGCTATGACCAATAGGAACAGAGCAGCAATGAGAAATGTTGCAAAAACGGGGAAAATTTAGGCAGACAAGGTGCGCGGGACAGCTAGTATAACATATTAGTGCCAGCACCTTACCTCACCGCTTATAAAAATAATAAACAAATATATATGTGCATATACATTTGTTTATTATTGTGAGTGAGAGTGAGTTGAGTGTGATCCCTGCTCTGGTCTGCTGCTGATATAGCTGGTAGGTCCATGCCTACATATACCATGAAACGTCCTCCGGCTCTGGCTAAGGAATCTTGGGCGTTAAATGCCATCAAGAGGGCTAAATAGATTTGCACCCCTCTCTCCCCCGCGTGATATATTTACACCCCGTCGTACGATGTACTTAGGCGGTAACGGGCCGACACTATACTAATGCGTTTCAAATGAGAAGATAATCGCGATCGCGTCAACTTCAGTCTATACTTGTCAAAATTGTACCGCTAGCAACAAAAACTCGCAAGTCGGGTAAAGTACATAATATATGTGTATTATGGTAATGGAACGGACAAAATATTTATTTTCTTTGAACTATGTAGGTACCTACCTAACATTTTTCTATAGTATATTATTAGTATTCTTTATTATTCAATAAACACGAAACAGAAATAAGTAAATAGGCAAAATATAAGAATATTCTACACTTTAGTGACCTTTCAGTCAGACGTAATATTTTTTTACCTAGAACATAATAAATAGTAAAATACAGTGCTTATAAATAGTTCATTAGAGTAGGTAGGTACTTCTGTGTAATACTAATGACACCTTTTTAAGAATCATTTTATTGCTGACCTTACGTTACACAATGAAGTTGCAGTCGTATTGCGAAACAAAATATCATCATGACAGTTATCAACTCATTTGAAACGCATAATGTAGATATGGGGTCAAGGTGTACCAAAGAGGGTTTTTTTTATTTTTTTCTCTCAAAATATAGAAAAACAGGTCTCAAAGCACACAGACAAAAAAAAGATGGGACTTTTCATCAAATTTGTATGGAGGTGTTTCTGGCACTCGCGAGTTCACCTCGTGCGTAGGGGGTCACAATTCTAACCTAACCTAATTTGAAGAAATTTTTTATCCAACTCCAAAAAAAACAATTTTTTTTTGCAGTTTGGTTTTGTATCCCATGTTATTCGATATTTTGAGAAAAAAACATTTTTTTATAATATACCCCGATACCCCTTTTAAAGGACAGTTATTCTTACTTACTTACTACTTAATGTAAGTTACATCTCTCACCTGCTCCCGCGTACGCTAACACAGAAAGTTGACATATTACAATTAATTTATTCCACATTTTCACTGTTTTATTTAACTAATTAAAAACACTTGTGAGTATATCACTAGGTGTTGAAACTACGTGTTACAAGCTGAAGAACAACCCACTACTAACTAGTTTATTATAATTTTATCAGAAGGAAATATCATAAAATAATAGTATGCTATTTTCCTTATAGGTAAATTGAACAAATGGGGAATACGCGTGTAATTTTGACATACTTTTAGGTATGTGCAATAGCTTCCAGCGAAATATAAATAAGAGTATTTGCTGCTCCAAAAACTACTATTATTAACATTATTGTTACAATTAAAACAAAACTACCCTGGTCAATCATTTATTTTTAAAAGTCTACAATTAATACACACATTATACATTTAACTTTCTTACATATCACATATTGGTAAACTTACGTTTCTAACATATCTATTAAAGTCAATCGAATACTGAATATAAATAAATTGTTTTTAGCATTAATCATAATTATAACATTATAATAATTATTTAAATATTATCTTACCTAAGTGGATCAACCAAAATCATGCTCAACACGATTAATTTACAATTAAAAATATTAATTCCGTAGTCATACATATTATTATAAAAATACTCTGTCTCCATTGTAACGCAATGATTTAAATAAAATTGTGAATAAAAGCTACCTAGATAAATTCTAATTTTAGAATAATCTTATGAAAGTAGAAAAAGTTATTTTTGATGTTTTACAAAAGTTTAGTCAAGATTAAATTGCGAGAATGTTCGCCCAAAATTTGTTTAGTAAATTGCTATAATATTTATTATAATTCATAGTCATTATGTAATTAGAGTCATCCTTGAGGTTTATGACAAGTTTATTAAAATGAGCGTCTTGGAGTAAGTTTCATGCATTTTAATTCTAACATAAAAAAATAATATGAGATGTAACTAATTTAACTAAGAAAATAAGATCTAACGTTCAACCTCCGAATAAATTGAGATAATCACGCAGGAATTATAAGACTAGAAAGTATTTTCTTGCCAAGAATTCTAGATGCGGACTGTAAGATAATCATTCCAAGCTGCGCGCTGCATCCACTTTGTGTTAGAAACATGAAAGCCTGTGCATAGTCTTTCAAGCCTAACCCACCCAGGTAATCATACACGATGTCGATGACTCCATATAATTGGTCTTTTATATCGTTCCAAATACTTCTCATTGTCATAACTGAAAAAAAGAGAACCGGTTGAAGTTTCGAGAAAAGTTATAAAATGAGTTTGTGGGTAGTTGGTCAAAATCATTACAAATACTTGTTGAAATGAAGTAAAGGTATGAGGACACGACGAGAATCAGCCGGCATTTTGTAGGTACCTTTTTGTTATCACCTAATGATGGCAAGTAATAGAAGCGGGCGAGTGGTAGGTACCCCTACCCACCACTGTGAATAATATGTAGGTAACTAGGTTTTTTTATTATTCTCTGTGCATTGTCAATACTGATAATACAATAAAAAAATAATATAAAAATACCTATTTATCACTTAAAATAAAATAAGTTAAGCGATACTCACTAACACAGCCAACTCCACATGCGCCGCCAACGGCACCCCCGACCATAGCGCCAACTTTTCCTCCATAATGTCGTCCTATCAACCCACCCGCGATAGTCAATCCAGCGGTCATCAACACGGCTCCTTTCGCTCTACTATCACTCATCACTACACGAAAGTCAAAACGATCGCTTATTGCTAAAATAACATCCTCAATTTTTTTATGATCGAATGGCAACGCGCAATTTGATACGTGGCGGTTCTCTTCAGGATAGATCGCAAACTCTTCATCAGATTCTGAATTATAACTCATCTTGAAACATTTAAATCGACTATACATCACCGAGTTTCAAAAGTTTATGCAGATCAGAAAACAGAACAGCGAGCGATTGAGAGAAATCTCGTCTTGAACTTGATAAACTAAAAATAAAGTAGGTATTTGTGGAATTTTGTGTCCATAGACAAGATGCCGGATGATGAGCGATATTGTAGTCATAGCTTACCATTAAAAATAACAACTAATTTTATATATGTGAGCTTAAGCAGGCAGCAGGCAGCAATATTGTTATTAATAAAATGACAGTGACCTTTTGGAAACATTTCACAATTCAGGTTCTGTTCAGCATAAGTCTAAAAGGCTAATATTCAAAAGTTACATAAAATCTAATTGTTATATATGTCAATATTGTCAATGACATAAACAATTTGACGTCAAAATTGGGATCTAAAATTTTGAAAAACAAACATTTACGTTTGTTTTTATCTATAAGAAAACTTGAATTGAACAATTTTACTAACTAAAATCCTATAAGTGAAAATTCAACACCGATTCAAAAGTTACGGGATATTTTCAAACCAAACCGACAGAGAAACTAAAAAAATCTAAGGGGACGAGAAAAAGTCAATATATCAGAAGAAAACATAACGCTTGATGGCTTAGATTACAAATAACAGGATGCCAAATCACAGACATCCCCCTAGGCTCAACCAGCGTGTAGCTGAGGAAGCACAGTTACTTGCCGAAGAGAAATGGATAATAGAAGCTTTGAAGAAGATAAAAGCACAAAGAAATGGTTTACAGGTAAGGATGAAAAGTTAGAACAGCTATGTATGTTGTTAGAATGCAAAGACAGTCAATTAATTGAGTTTTTTTTACTTTTTATGAGAAGTAGACGGTACCAAGACTTGTGCCTACCTTTATCACTTACTATCATTGAAACACAACTACACATGAAATACATCATAAATTTCTTAACCAAGAATTTATGCAGTTAAAGCATGACCATAAATACTTGACACTTACTTGCAAACTTTTCTGAAAAATTGTTTAATGATTATATTATTTTTAGATAGAACGTCTACATCTGGAAAGTATGCGTGAGAAAATGAATACAAGTTTGAATATAGACCATACAAATGAGGGGACTACTGGTCAAACAACTAAAACTGAGGCAGAAAAGGACACATCCACAAGTGTTATGCAATCCAATATGTTTACAGCTGACAATGTAAATGTTAATCTTTCTCCATTAGATGCTGATGATGTATGTAACACAGAGGAACTTAATTTGTCTGTTACAAATTCTGTATTTAGTGAGTATTTATTTATCTATCTAATTAAAGTAAAATTAAAGTGTCTGTCCCTATTGCACTAAACAGAAAACATATAATTAATACAATAATTGCATTTTTGAAAGAAAAGTTTGAACTCCAGACCCAGAAAACGAACCCGAGACTTCCGTATGCTAAACCGGGGTCGGAATCGAACCACCTATCTGGACTACGTTACGAGACCTCAAATTTCTCTATCCTTTCATGCTCGCAAGTTGGGCCCTTGTTTTTGGCAAGTGATTGGCAAGAAATGCCTATAAAAATTACTATACCATATAATTCAGTTTAGAAGTTTTAGGCAGGTGCATAGTATTTAATTATTACATTAAAACAAAACAAAACTAAATAAACACAAAACATTATAAAACAAAATATTAAGGAATAAATATCAAACTCAAACATCTTTATTTCGTAAAATCAAGTCAATCAATCAAGATAATTTGAAAACGTCAAATTAATACATAAGTACTAAAAAAATTATGATTGTTTGAAAAAAGAAAACAAAATGAGGTTAGGCGGCAGTTCCAAGTGTAAAGCTCATGAGAAGAAGCTGCCAAGAAACTCATGGGCCACTCTTTTAAAATCAAGATTTTCTTTACAGAAATAAATAATAAAATAAACAATATAATACATAAATACAAAATAATATTAATAAATATAATATATATTATGTTATAATATAATACATTATATGAATGTATAACATACCAAGGTCAAACAATTACTCTGCTGTAGCTTCCAAATAACTTCTATATTTACTGTACTTTATTTTTAAATACGAAATGGCTGGTGAACAATCTGATTTCCACAGGAAGCACATATAGTGTTGTTTCATGAATACTTACAATATGTTTTCTTTGCCAGATAAAGACCCGTACTTTACACCTTGTGATGAAGAAGAAGACGAAGAGGATATGGAGAATTGTCTCATTGATATGGACATGTTAATGAGTGGGAAGTGAGAATAATCTCACACAGCAGTTTTGAAAATAGCGGTGAAGTGAGCTGTGATCGTTTTCACAGCACGGCACTTAATGTGTGAAAATACGTGAAATATGTGCAAAATTCGATAAGAGAAAGTATATTGACTGTTTATCGTTTATTGCCAGTGTCTTCGAGATATTTTATCATTCAAAGACTAGAGATATGTTACGTATATTAATTGTTGATTGTTCACACTGCAGCAATGCCAGTGAGGACTAGCCCTATACTGTATCTATTTTGTTAACATGGGATCTACATTTATTTTTGACTGGCCTGTTGGCCTAGTGGTGGTAACCGTGACTGCTAAGCCGGAGGTTGTGGGTTCGATCCCCACCCAGGACAAAACTTTATGTGATGAGCATGATGGTTTATTCTGTGTCTGGGTGTAATTTATCTATACCTAGTCTAGCCATAAATATTGTTACGAAGAAAAAACATTTTTTTTATTGCAAATAATATTTATTACTTTTACAGTGTGTTAGTTTAATACATAAATAAAAAACAATTCAAAATATAAAAAGCTTATTCGAAGTGGTCTCCATTGGCTGCAACACAGTCCTTTAAACGTTGAGGCCAGTTATCAATAGAAGCACGCACTCTTTCCATGGGAAAATTTTTCACTGCCAATCGTATGGATTGTTTTAGGGACTCCAAATTATCATGGCGTTTAGAGCAAGCCAAACTCTCTAAAACTGACCATAAATCATAATCCAGCGGATTAAGATCGGGACTAGATGACGGCCAGTCTTCAGCTCTGATGAAGTCCGAAACGTTCACTTCCAACCAAGACTGCGTGGACCGAGCTTTATGACCCGGCGCTGAGTCTTGTTGGAAGGACCATACTTGGTTATTGAACATGGTGTTGTTAAGGGGTTTAACTACCTTCTCAAGAATGGTATCTTGATACACTTGTGCCGATGTTTTGATACCTTTTTCACAAAAATATGGCTCAGTCACTCCTTCATAGCTAACACCCCACCAAACCATCACTGAAGTCGGATAATGCCCACGTTGCACTCTGTCGACTAATTGGGAAGCTTCCTTAGAGCTTTGAGCATAAATACGGTCATTTTGTTTGTTAAAATGTTGCTCAACTGTAAAGATTTTCTCATCCGTAAACAAAATTTTTCTGTGACCTTCCTTTGCGTACCGCTTCAGTAGTTGCTTCGATTTTACCACCCTATTATTTTTTAAATTATCAGTTAAAAAATGACCAGTGCGTCTCTTATAGGCTGCAAGTCCTAAGTCATCTTTTAAAATGCGTGACATGGTTCTGGGTGCTATCTTCATCTCCCGAGATAAAATCTTTTGCTTTCGGACAGGATTTCTTCGAATTCTTTCCCTTACTGCTTTGACCACCATTTTCGTACGAACACTACGTGGACGGCCAGATCTTTTTCTGTCACAAACAGAGAAGGTCTCATTGTACCTATTAATAGCCCGGTACACAAACATTTGACTAATACCAAGCGTATGGAGAGTTTTAAAAATTACATTCGGCTCCATACCAACTTTGTGTAATGCAATCACAGCGATTCGGTTTTCTTTATCACCCCACTCCATTTTAATATAGCAAAATATTGTACAATGTATTGGCGCCAAAATTAGAAAATACAATGAACAATCGTATAAAAATGACAGATTCCAAATTCAAATGTAATATCTTTCTTATTTTTAATTGTAACAGTATTTATGGCCAGACTAGGTATATGTATGTATTTATTGACTGCCTTTGTGGCGCGGTGGGAGTGTATCCGACTGCTACCAAGAGGTCGTGGGTTCGATTCCTACACGGGACACCACTTTGTGTGATCCACAAATTGTTGTTCCGAGTTTGGGTGTACTTTGTGTCCGTGACCTTGTATGTTTGTAAAGTCCCCCGCGACCTAGGGCTTGTAACCTACTGCGGGAGTAGACTTTCTAAAAAAAATAAGTATGTTTATCAGTTGTCTGGTTGCCATAAAAGCTCTGCTTAGTTTGGGATCAGATGGCGTTGTGCGAGTTGTCTCAAGATATTGTTATTATTATTGTACGCTTCTTGAGCGAGATATTAGCTGATAGTTGCTCGCTACTCGCCGGTGGCGGGTCAAGTGCCTATATATATATTTTAAAACGCCTCCCGCAATAAGATAAAAGCCCTGTATCGCGGGGGACTACAAGTTACGGACACAAATTACTCCCAGACTCGTAACAACAATTTGTGTATCACACAAAGTGGTGTCATGTGTGGAATCGAACCCACGACGACCCTTTTACACACCCACCGCGCCACCGAGGCAGTCAAATATATGAACACCTCCAATTAAATACACAAGCCCGACGCTTTATATGACACTATAATCATCACGACATAGTGAGAACGCTTCCTACCTATTACACTGGTATAGGGTAAGAGTGTTGAACAAAACACATTCCCAAACAAATAAATAAAAAAAGATATTATATTAACAAAGAATTTAATAAAGTTTGTCTTACATTTACTTTTACATACAATAATCCATTTATGTATGCTATATACAACAGTTATTAACAAAACGAAATACATTGTAACTGAATATTTTTTCATCAAACCTTGTTAATGGCACAGTCATACTGACGACTAATTAAACCGTTTAATTTAGGCACTGCGATTCGTTATTTTGAAAATGGCTGGAATTATTTTTAATATGTCAAATCCTTTTGAAATTCGAATCCTTGGCTGGTTGGGGACAAATACCGTTAATGTATAAGTATATTGATACATTAGCTAAACTTGAAGATAATTATCTAAATCCATAACAGCAAGAAAGGAAGTACCTAAATAAAGGTTAAACATGTTATACAATAAAGGTTAATCATTCAGATTATACTGTAGTGTGAATAGATTTGTAGTAATTTTAGTTAAAAAAAAAATTTAAACAGAACTGAGTCTTAAGAAGTAAAACAGACGAATTGAAAACGAACCAGTGACTTGTACAATATCATTGAGCAGATAATCATTTTTATAGTCATGTTTGAATAGATACATATAGAAACACCCCCCCATCCCCTTTACCAGTCCATTAACATCATTTAATTAGTCACATGAATGACAATACAGAGAAATGGTAAACAAGTGTATTATAAAATATCAATTGCCTTTTTTTGCCAGCCGCCAATCTCCTAAGCCTTTTTTTCAATCTCTCGCAGTGCTGTCGACTCCAAACCGTGCAATACAGTAATAAAAATATATCTAAATACCAATCAAGATCAGTCTTTCATTCATAACATTAAGTTCATACTCGAATATCATTCACTCTATACATCTAACGGCGAACGAATGACACGCGAATGCCATAGTCATAGTTGTAGATCAGATGATAAGGACAGACTAAACTAACTTGTATCAACTTGCATGAGGTATTTGAACTCGACCAAATATGATGAGACAAAAAAAAGATTCAAATTAATATTGTTTTGTTGACGCCATAATTGTATGCTAGAATTGCCTAATTAAATAGAGCCCTAAAAAGGTAACGCGCTTGTAACCAAGTTAAGGTACTTAAAACCAAGTATACAGGTTTGTACAGGTTGTATACAACTTGTACACAGGTTTGGTCAAAGTGTATATATGCAACTTGAACAGACCTTTATACAACTTGTATTCAAGTTTGGTCAGTGTATATATGCAACTTGAACAAACTTTTATACAACTTGTATACAGGTTTGTTGAAGTTCAACAAATCTTTATACAACTTGTATGCAGGTTTGGTCAAGTTGGATGCAATTTGTAACTGAATGAATCGCGCCTCTAGTAATTTTTAATAGGCATATTTTACCAATTCATTTATACAATAACAATTGCATTTGAAAGAATAAAATGAAGTTCAGACCCAGGAATCGAACCCGAGACTTCCAATCATACCAGGGTGCGAACGGTCTACCAGCCATCCGGAAGTATGTACTTAACTTTTGATTCTTCGATCGGAAGTATCAGGTTCGATTTCTGGGTGTAAACTTGTTTTTTTTTTGCAATTATTGTACTAGTTACGTTTCTCCTTGCTAGAAGAATGTGTCTACGTTTTAGCATTTTCGTACAAGGTTACTAGCAAATAATAGCATATAGTTTTATCGAATGACCACTGTGCGTCGGAGTTCCTTGACTATGTCATTTCTCTCACTTATAATATGTGAACGAAAATAAGACATGAATATTCTCGCTAATACAGCTCAATGAAATGCAACTTTTGTATTCTTACTTGGAATATACCTACATTATTTCTTTTAATTTGGGGTGCAGCCCAAAACAGAAGATGTTGAACACTATCGCTATAAAATGTTCATAAATTGATATTTATTATTACTTCAGTCTGCCCTTAGTCATCTATTCGAGAGCCGGATTTAAATATGTCTATATCACTGTTATTTAACTTAGACTCTCGCAAAAATGTGTGATAGCTCGTATAAAATGTGATGCAATTTGAAGCGATTTAGACCTAATTTTAGCATTGAGTTATGGGATTAGTTGCCCTAGGTTTTAATAGGACTGTAGGCTATTTTTATCCTTAAGCGGTGTGCGACGACCTCAAGCAAGATTTACTGCAGACTGCGGTAGACAGACCGTGTAAACGGCCTGAACAGCATGAACCCTCTCTAGGTATTTGAGTCCTCCCATGTATGCTGTTTCTTGAAGGGACCTACTCACGGAGGGAACAAGGTCATATGAAAGAAAAATGAGAGGCACAGGAATCGAACCCGAGACTTGTGATCGCTTTACCGGAGCACGAAAGCCGATCAGAAATCTCGGGTTCGATTCCCGGGTCTGCACTTACTTAAATTTTTTGTATTATTGACAAGAAATGCCTATAAAAAATACTATAGGAACAAGGTCATCCCTACAAAAATCTTAGGGTTCCTCAACGGGGTCACGCCACTGAACGCCAAAGAGCTGCAGCCGCTCGCATCCGCTTTATTTTGTTATATCTCTGTATAATTTTAGTAATCAATGAATTCTTTAGTAACACTCTTGTAAGAGACTGGAGATGGGATAACAAAGACGGTTGAAACAAAACTAGCGGTGAAGTGGCGGTGAGGACGATAGATAGGAGGTCAACGTCGCCCTGAGTCCTTGCGCCTAAGCCCAGTCTGTAGATCAGACCTTGCTCAGTACTTCCAAATGGAATTAAGCCTTTTTTTTTAGTCCACATTGTTAATAATAAGGGCTTTAAGTTCCAGATTCTATTAACATAGACTGGGAACTAATGCGTATATATTAGATGCGAATAAAGTGTGTATTTTTTTAAATTAAATGCATTTTGTTTAACAAAATATATTACAGTACGTTCGTATTGTACTTTTGAGTCAAGAAATCCAAATAACTGTGATAAGGACACTTCAAAACAAATAAAACACAAAAAAATACAATAAATTAATAAAATAACCTATGTAATCAACATGAAAAAGCTATCTGTACAAGACATAATTTATACATTGAACATTATACATCTATAAGCTTGTCTGTATGGTTTTTTATAAAAACCACTACACCGTTTAGACAAAAACTTTGAATTGGTTTTAATCTATTATATTAAGAGGCCTGTATGTTACTATTGATTAATATATATTAAGAATATATATTCGGGTCTTTGTTGACCCTGCCAGGCTAAGATTTAAAATCTAGATTTATTAGACTACCCGTTTTCATTGACCAATGATATTCAAGCATTATTTGTCATTCAAAACTATGCTCAAACGCTATTGGTTAATAAAAACAAATAATCTTATATAGCATTATATTACAATAATAAGTATTTCATAACAGTTAAGTTGTCTGACCTGCTATTTAGTGAATGCAATTTCTAAGTAACTGTTTTTAATGGCTCATTTATATGAACATTACATTTTCAAATTGTGAAAATATCGTGCTATTTCTTTTTAGATAAAGATGAAATAGCATGAATGTTACTTGCAAAAGTTTTAGCACAAATTCTTCATTGTTGTGTGTTGAAAAATCCTAAAATATTAATAAAAATATAAGCACGTCTATTTATAAAATATTTTCAATATATTAGCTACGGTAGGTAGCAATGTTTTCATATTCATGTGTCATATACATTATATTTGCATAGATAAAAGTAAACCGTGACTGACATATATGATCACACAGCTCAAACCAACCACAGAACGGATTATGTTGAAATTTGACATAGATAGTTATAACAAAGGCTATAAGGCTCAGTATAGATTTTTGAAAATTTAACCCCTCAAGGGGTGAGTTGGAGAATCCTAATTTCAACCAAAATCCGTTTTAATGCGGGCGAAAGCTGTTATTAGACGAATTTGGTTTAGATTAATTATTATGTTAATACCAGCTCCACACTATGTTAATAAACGCTCGTCCTAACGTTGGCGCCAATGCTAATATAGATCCACATATTGGGCGAGTTGTTGGAGCGACGTGTGGAGCCGCCATTACAGTGAATGACATACTTTGTAAGAACTTTTTAAGTCGAGAACACACTGTTTTAGTCAATAAAATAAAATTATAAATATTACAACACAATTTGCACTGTATTCTCGAATTAAAAATTACAAATAATGTACTAATGTGTAATCTACATTTTTGTAGAAGTGGGAAGTAGGTAATGCTTTTAACAATACAAATTTCAGTTTATTACAATAGACATAAACATAGTATTTTTTTATGTTGATATCTATCGGAAACAAATGTTAAATGTTCTCAAATATTTTTAATCACATAAAAAAATCATTAAATTATCAGAAGAGCGCTGAGTCTAATGCCGAGATTTTTTTGTCCCTTTCTAATTAATAAAAAAGTTCATTTTTAATTTCGGTTTTACAATCATATTAAACTACTAGAATATGTTTTTTTTTTACAAAATATTGATTTTATCACATTTCCATCTACGAGAATTTCAAATCGTTCGCCTACGACGATGTCAATCTTGCGATAGCTCAGGCGAGCTTCATGTCAATTTTAGAACTGAGTCCTCGCCTTGTTAAAATATGCTAAAACCAGCATTTTCTGCCTTTAAACGTTAAACGGGTAATAAAAAAGGATAACAGTACTCATACATTACAAATAATATCTAACAGTTTTCTGTAACAATTTAAAATATACTAAATCGTAATAGAATCAAAGTATTAAATACAAGCAAGACAACACTTTAAATGTTATTTTTGAACCCTGTATAGATTGAATTTTAGAAAGAACCCTATTTTTTAAGTAAGTAGTAAGTCAGTGGCGGTGTTTGTGTCGCGTCAGTAAGAACTCTAATATCAAAATTAATGATACATATTAAATGCATGAAAGAAGAATTCGCTAGAACGGAGGAATGGAGGCGGAACATAACGAATTTTCTCTTCATACATTTACTATGTAAATGTGCATAAAACATTCAAGAAGCCGGGCCTCTTTCTCGGGGCTCGAAATTGCCTTAAAAACCCACATTTTCCCAATAGATCCCAACGCTCTTATTAACTGTACTTTAAACACTGCATTGCAACTGTAATATTGTTCACAAAACTTTTCAACTATAAGCGAAGTCAGGAAACCGAACCGGTTATATAACTGTCTTTTTACATATTAAAGCTAAACTTGACCGTCCATATTTGACGAGGTTACGCACTGTGTAGGCCAGACCTGAGGCCATTGGGATACGTCAATACACCTGATGTTACATGTAACAAATATTTATAAACCAAAAATTGAATATATTATATAACAAATTCTTTTGTGTACATAAAAATGAAAGAAAAAAACGAAAAAGAAGTGACTGATGATGATGAATCAACGCAGCATATTACCAATTGGATTGGCACACAGATATTCAGTATGACGTAAGTAGTCGCTATACATGGACTTTTGATAATTCAATCACTAGAAAAATGAAAAAGAGGTTCAAATTTCAATCAAAATCGAAGAAATTTAGATAGTGGATAGGCTATTTGTCAAGGAAGGCTATAGGCTATATAACATTACGCTACGACCAATAAAAGCGGAGCACCAATGAAAAATGTTGCAAAAACGGGGAAAATTTACGCAGACAAAGTTGCGCCGGTCAGTTAGTATATCCAACAATTTTCATGAAATTTAATATGCAGGGGGATTCGGTGGCAATAAATAGATGTAGTTAAGATTCATTTTTAGAAATCTCGGTCATCCAGGTACTATATAACAACAAAAGCTTTGTAATATGCAAACAAGACAGTAGTTTACTCAGAAACAGTAACACAATCCAATAGAGCAGTTTTTGGACCATGTTATACTTTACAATCAGTCATTAATTAATTAATAAATCATTCTAACAGTCCAAATTCTGTTCACAGTCATCATTTATTTTTCAATATAGTAGTGGCAGCACCTTACCTGCATATACAGTTTATAAACAAAGAAACATTATAAACATTGGCAATTTGAAAAGAGCGGCCACGAGTTTTTATTGCCTGTTCTTTTCTCGGGCTTTACCTATTGTTTGCGAACAGGCTTTACATGTACACATAGAATCGACTTTCAAAAGTTTAGTATATTGTTTCCTAAGTGAATAAAGATGTTTTATTATTATATTATTATAATAATAAACAAATAGAACACAATACAACTCTAATGGCTTATACCTCTGCAAGTTTTTAATATTTTCATATTCTTATTTTTTGTATATTGTGGTGTTGCACTATACTAAAAATAACCTTGTATTTATTACATGTAACATCGTAAGTATCAGTTCTCCCATAGTAATATACCACGTAGTATTTACGTAGTTCGTCTGCACATGTGGCGCGTGTAGTACGTAGCTCATCACGAGAGCCTGGTAGATCCGCACGACGTATAGAACAGGATGTACGCGGCCGAAGACTTCACATCGCTCGAAGATATCTCCGTTACTACGTGGTCGTCGTACTTGTACCATCTGGGGATGACAACATATAGTTTAAAGTTAAATCCGTCAGGAATTCTTTCAGGTGCAGCAACAACAATTACAAACTATTTTACATGGTCAGAAAATCTCCACCGTAATCTTCCTGGTTTAATTAATATATATGTGAGAGAATGATTAAAACGCTAATTGGTTTCCATTGATCTAGTATCTGTTTTGATTAAATAGACAGTCTATTGACTCATTTTAAACCGCCATGATGGCGTGACATTTTTTTTTTTTAAAGATAACTAGAAATGTGAGATTTTGGTCCCAAACACTACACTTTTCTTTCTTTTGATACTGTGGCCAATATTTAAGCACATATTGTTTTTATCTTTGTTGTAAGTAGATGCTCCTACTATATTGTACCCACTAAGACTGATTTTATTTTATCTCATGTTCTAACCTTTTTAATAATATAATTTGCATCAGTTAACATGGTGTATAGTATACTAGTCGCTGCACCTTACCCCTATATCAAGTTTATAAACATTCAAACATTGTAAAATTGGCAATTTGAAAAGAGTGACCGCGAGTTTTTATTGCCAGGTCCTTTTCTCCAGCTTAACTTACTGTTTGCGAACTTGGCATTACATGTACATGTAGAATCTCAACGTATCACAAGTGTTGTTTTGTATCCTAAGTGAATAGAGAATTAGATTTTTTTTTAATTTATACGACTTGAAAAAATGACAGTCGTCAAAACTCTACCACGTTGCATAGTATACGTTGGATACGTGGGCTCAGTCTGTCCTTACCTTAACTAGTGTAAAAATCCATACTAATATTATAAATGTAAAACTAACTCTGTCTGTTTGTCTGTAACTCTTTCACGCTCAAACAGCTAAACCGATTTAGATGAAATTTGGTATGAAGATAGTTTGAATCCCGGAGAAGAACATAGGATAGTTTTTATCGCGATAACCGATATACACGCGGGTAGAGCCGCGGGCGAAAGCTAGTATAAAATAAAATATACTTACTTCCCATAAACACTGCTTTTACAATAAGCAGTATAATGTCCACCCTCCATTGAGCCATAATGGTTGGACACCGCATACAAATTATATAGATGATTACTAGTACAGTGAAGCGCAAACTGTCTCATATCCAGGTCTTCTAAGGGAAAGTCTATATAAGTTTGTTTCTTCCTATACGCATTGCACATATATTCTTTAGGATCAACGTAGAATCTTTTGAAGTGTATAACTAAGACGGGAGGTAACCGGGATATATCTAATTTCTTCACTGCATCCCGTTTCTCTTTGCAATTGGGACAGTTCCAACCCGGTATTGTTTCGCCGTTTAAATATAGTTTTAGGCAATCCTGAAATAGAATAGAATATGATTTATTTCTCAGTATATGGTATATTGTTGTCTTAAACTAATTAATAACGAATCACTTATACTACCATTGCTGGTGTAGAAATCGTAGATTACCCATGCATCTCATAACTATGTGAGTAGGTACATTAAATGTCTTAATAATTTATAGTAATCCTCGCATCATTTTGATTGGCCAGTCAAATCAGTCTTTTTTTTATGAAATGTCAAAACGACAAGCTCAATAGAAATGTCTATGGAATAGCACCCTATGACGTCATAAGTTCCTAAGTTTTCATGATTTTAAATTTAAAAACATGTTAAATTGTAAAATAACAGTTATTTTCAGAGCATTTTAATTTCTACTTTTACCTGATTAGTATAAAATAATTTACTTTTATTGTTAGTCAACCGATATGTACTACTACTACTGTATGTATGACTGTATCGTTATATAGCCTTCCTCGATAAATGGGCTACCGAACAGATAAATATATTTTCAATTCGGACCAGTAGTTCCTGAGATTGCCGCGTTCAAACAAACTTCAGCTTTATAATATTAGTATAGACTAGCTGTCCCGCGCAACTTCGTATGCGTAAATTTTCCCCGTTTTTGCAACATTTCTCGTCGCTGCTCCGCGCCTATTAGTCGTAGCGCGATGTTATATAGCCTTCCTCGATAAATGGGCTATCCAACAAAAAAAGATTTTTTCAAATCGTACCAGTAGTTCCTGAGATTAGCACGTTTAAAAAAACAAACAAACAAACTCTTCTGCTTTATATAATATTAGTATAGATTATTATTATATTAGGTGTACTTACACTAAGCGTACACCTATTCGCATTAGCAGGTAACTCCAGAGAGAGATTAGAGAAAGACTCGTAGGTGACACTCTGTTTGCTGCAGACGGTACATCGCACCGTGGATTTGATCTGTCCGTAGAACAGCCGCAGGATCAGGCTCTCCTTGCTCTTGGTGTACTCGTGCCATGCCTTCTCCGAGGGGGGCAGGCTGTCCTGTGGGCGCGGAAGTCTTAATATAATAATAATAACATTTATTCATGAAAGTGTGCAATAGCTATATATATTTTTGGTATTATTATATATAACAACACGGCCCAGGTAGATATTTGCCTGAATTAGGTTAAAACATGTGTTTCAGCAAAGAATGTAATAGTATTTAAAATAAATACTTTCTGAAATAAAACTAATCTTAACTTAAAAAAAGGACTGCTATCATAATAAGCTAAAAACTTGTCTACATCACACACACAAAAAAACATTTAACCGACTTCAAAGAGGGCTGATTTTGTACATTTATTGAGGAGTTTCGTTGTATATCTCCGAAACTCATAATCACATTCTTATGAAATTTGTATGGGATAATTTCGAAATAAACTTTTGTCGAACAAAAAATGATAATTTTGAAAATCCGTCTTTATGTATATGACGGAGTTATATATAAAGTTATAAAAAAATATTATGAAATATACACTATATTATGCTAATGCTTATCACAAAGTTAGTATGAAAATTGGTCTTTTTATTTTATTTTAATATTACCATGTAAATCCTGCGTCTGTTTGTATAACCTATCTTGTAATAGGGTACTTTCGGTAGTGAACAATAAATTAAAAATATCAATAATAATTAAAATGTATGTAGAAATAAACATAGATATTCTAATTTTGAGTCATGAACGAACATGATTGTTTTATTAAATTAAAATTTAAAGTTGGTATTTTTGACCTGTATATCACGTGACATAAAACACGAGCCGCCATCGTGTGACGTAATATAGGCAAAATAGTTCACTGTCATATGTCAGTACTGTCATACTATTAATGGTGGAAAAATGCGCATATAAAGTAGCGCCACCTAGTGCTCACGGAATATAAATAATGGTTACGTTGCCTTATAGCCAGCATAGATGGCACTGATTTGAATCCGATTGGTCTTTGCCGATATGACGTTATGAACATGGCAGACAGCGTTTTCGTAGGAATAAAACATGTTTAAATTTGAATGTATAATTGGTTCACACGACTAATGTCCAATTTAAAAAATGACCATTTAGTTTTATGACCGGTTAGAAATAAGTCCAGTCATAATAATGTCCAGTTCGAAATATGTCCAGTCATAATAATGTCCATTTATATTAATGTCTAATCGTAATAAAGTCCATTTCTAATAATGTCTAATCGTAATAAAGTCCGTTTATAAGAATGTCCAGTTTAGTGATTTGGGGGTTTACATGTCCAATGTCCAAATAAAAAAAATGACTTGGATTACTGGGGCAGTTTTCCCACTGCCAGCAATATTCAAGAACAATATTGTCAATAGTGTTTAAAAGTTTTTGAAAGAACTGTTGAATGATGTGCCACATGTGTTTGATAAAAAAAAATTGCGTCTGTTATGTATATGTATCGAGTGCCCCCTTAATAATATTTATTTTTATAATTTAGCTATTAAACTAAGTAGCGGCTACTACAAGACACCTTTTCACCAAATTGTATTAATATTCATTGAGTAGTCTTTGAGTAAAATCCTTGTGACATACGGACAGACAGACGGATAGAATTTCGGAATGTGGACATTTTGGGCAAGGAGTCTAATAAAGACAAAGGATCTTATCCGGGTAGTGGTCATTTTAGGAAAGATGTCAATATCGATCTAAAGGGTTGGCTGGTATTAAGAAGAGCTCTGCAGCACTATTTTTTTAAGTTAAATACGCTTGAACTATTAATAGCTATTTTATTCAATTAACAAAAACAAAATCACACAACATACGGCTTTGCCCGACTTATTGGCTAATAAATTAAATACAATCTGTGTGTGTGCGCGTTCGCGTTCGCGTGTGTCTGTGTTAGTTCTTAAAAAAATGAATTGATAATTTAATTAACATTACATTGAATGAAGTTGAATTAATATTTTAATTACAAAATTAAAAAGAAACCCACGACGGGAGTAAAACTAAATCAAATTATTTTTTTAAGCTCCCCGACTAATAGGAGGTAAGTAACATTTTTTTTTTCATATCGACGTGGTTAATAAATTTAATCTGCTAAAAAACATTTTTCTAAGAAACTGCGATGGAGTTAATTCACCTTCATCAAGTTTCTTCCAAAACATTATATATTTTGTATCAAATAGTATATCTGAATTCCTCCTGTTCTTTTTGTTCGATAAAAATAAACTATTTTTAATTTTATAGTCATTCCGCATCGCTTCTTTCCAATTTTTTTGTAAAAACAAAAATATATTAGGTTTTTTTGGTATTTTTACCGCCAACCTTCTATGCCATCCTTTTAGGAGGTTAGTGGTGCGATGTTTGGTTTTGGAACAGCTTAGTGTTTCCATTGAGAAGTTTGCTAGCCACTGACGTTAAAAATAGGTTTTAAATAGTTTTGCTTCAGTGCAATCTGGACTAGTATCTAAAAGATCTACCCAACAACTTCTAATACAGTCTCCTGGCAGAAGCGGTAAGTTAAATATCATTCTTACAAACTTTCTATTTACACTTGTTGAGGTGACTCCAATTTCTCTAGCTTTTTTGTGAATTGCCCGTTGATAGTGAAAAAAACATCCAAATAACTTTACATCTCGAAAAACTTCTTTGGCTTCATTCATAATGGCGACTTCGTAGTCGCTTTTGAGAAACTCAATGGTCATCCCGAGTTTATCTTTGAGCAAATTGAAAAAACGTACGTAAGTTTCTTCGCGTTTATTGGGTAATAATCCAAAAATAACGACTGCTACATTATTCGTTTTATCATTATAGTCTAAGTCTAAATGCATACTGACAAGCTGATAGAAGGGCTTCGGGCAGGTTCTGAAAGTGCCGTCAATCATGTAGAATCCACGTTTTTGCTTTATAATTCTTCTTGAAAGCTTTGATGAGAATATTTAATTTTTTTCTTCACTTCTATCATTACAAACTAAAAAGTCCTTGGATAAAGCGTCTGGTATTTTCACATCAGCTACATAATTGTACATAATTTTGTCTTTGTCCTTTTCCTTCAAAACATCTACGTGTTTTTCGTAAATGAACTGTATAGGCGCCAGGTTTTCGCAAACATCCTTTTTCATTTAAAGCCAAATAAACATCATTTTTTGAAACACTTTCTTCGCAAGTATGTTTGCTACACAAATTAGATTTTGCCTATCTTTGTCTAACGTTAATGAAGCCGAACACTCATTCAGGTTAACACAACGCCATTGTGTTGTTTTGTTTTTATTAATTGTATTCAAATTATATCGATATCCGCCTTGAATAAGTGAATATGCACCTTTTTGATTTTTTACAATCCACCTAATGATCTTTTTGCAATATTTTCAACATGGCCCTACATGTTGAAAATATTGCAAAAAGATCATTAGGTGGGTACTGACAGATAAGAATGACAAATACTATGTAAAAGAACAATGCCAAGCGGCCTGTCATCAAATCAAAGAGAACTAAATATCAAATAGTCATCTGCATTTCAAAATTCTTCAGAGCAAAAAACACCTCACTGTAAGACAGGGATGTCTGGTATGCGGTATGCCATCATTGATACGGCTGATATGACGAGCCAACCGAGATTTTTAAATGGACATGTTTCTGGTTGGACATTTTTATGATTGGACATTGTTATGAATGGACATTATTATGAATGGACATTATTATGATTGGGCATTTTTAGAATTGGACAAATGTATGATTGGACGTTTTTAGTGTGTTGGACATATTTCCAGTTGGACATAAGTCGTACGAACCGTATAATTGTGTATTTTATATTTTTTTATAAGCTACGGGTCTACAATCGCTTGGCTAAATACCTTTGTTTTATTGCCCGACGTTACGACCGTATTGCAACGGCCGTGGTCACGGGTAGATGTTTATTTTGCCGAAATATTTGTTTATTTTACTTTTTATTAAGAAATAATCTTTTAAACAGAGTAGTATACCCTATTGCGAACATACAGCTTTTTACAATGAAAATAATTAAGATGGTATATATTTATTATTTGGTTTATACTATTATACAAAAAAGGGCCTATAAAATTGTTTGTTTTAAAGATACTTGGCTGGCTTTTAAAGTAGGAGAGAATCAATAATAAATCAGTGGAGCCAGATGGTAAATAAAAGTTAAATAATTCACGCCATTAAGTACCGACTCATATCTAATGCAGATGGAGCCAGTCAATGATGGTGTTAAACTTGTGCGAGTCAGGATGATGAGAAACTCGTGCGAGTCTTGCTGTTCACACCCTCAGAACATACCTTGTGTGGAGGCATGTTGATGGTGAACTGCAGATCCAGATGAAGCCAGTCCATGAGGATGGTGAGGAACTCGTGCGAGTCTTGCTGTTCACACCCTCGGAACGCGCGCTGATGTTTGCCCACCTCGTTCTGAAACAACACATTTTTTTTTAAACACATTTCACTCTTCGGAATAATCTCTATGTCGTAGAGGACTTTATATACATACAAGTTACAAACCGACCGTTGCAATTATTGCTTGCAATTGTTATGTCTATAAATTTAACGGTGAGATCAAGTTTTTTATGAAGTTTTACAGCCGGTCCCAATAATCTACATAAGCGGCGGTAGCGTAATGGCTAAGGCATCGGTCTCGCAATCGTGAGGTCGCGGGTTCGAATCCTTTCCATTATACTACAAACGTGAACCCACTTCTAACACAAGCCTTTGAGCTTAGCTGGAGGGGTTAACAAGATTGCTAGTAATGTGGGACTCAATCCTACATTGCTAGTTATCTTTAAAAAAAAAAACTATCTGTCGATGGATTTGGCTACTAGAGGTAGAATTTTGAGATATTTTGTGGAGTTTATGTCAAATATATACCTCTAGTAGCCAAATCCATCGATAGACAGATTATTGAGACCGGCCGTTAGTGATTGGAAGCGGCGGTAACCTAATAGTTAAACGTATCGGACTCGCAATTGTGGGTTCCAATCCTACCCATTTTACTACCGACGTAAACACTTCTAACACTTTTTGTAAATTTTAAAGCATTTTTATGTTATTTATAATAATAATAATTTATTTATTCTTTCTTCCACAAAGGTCTCTTATATATAGGTGGTACATATATTTTCCCTAATTAATCCTTTGTGGGAGACTGGTATCTGCACTAGGTCTCCCTGTCATACAGATTACCAGGCCCCCCGCAGCAAAGATAAGAAACAATATTTAATTCAACTGTATTGCGAAAGTAAATTAAATATGTATAAACATATTTAAATGTATGGTGAAAAAAATCCTCTCAGATGGGACTTGAATCCGCGACGTCGTCGTTGTCGACTACGTCCAAGTCGTTACCAACTCCGGCACCGAGACATGTTCGCTAAAGTCAAATTTAGCCTCCATATGTTCAGATTTTATGGCAATCGTGACGGCATCCATCGCGTGCCCAAGGAATTTGTGCGGCTCTGTGAGTTTCATTGCAGAAACCATTAAAAAACAGATTTTTAATGACGTTCAGCCTGAACATTACTTTTTGTTATTTTTAAAGCATTTTGCTGCAAATTTTATACATATTTTAAGGTATAGATGAAAAACCCCCTAAGGGTAACAATCTTTAGTTTAGCTGCCCCCTGCAGCTAAACAAAAGATTGTTACCCTTAACAGGATTGCTAGTAATATGGGACCAAATTTTTCAAATCATTGTTAATTATTATTATTAAAAAAAAAACCTAATCCCACTGTATAGATCTAAGCATGTTAATTATTATTATTAAAAAAAAAAGCCTAATCCCACTGTATAGATCCAAGCATGAATGCTCGTACATACCCTCAGGTCCCTGGTGGCAATGAACCGGTACTGTCCGGACCACAGCGCGCGCACCACGGCCGCCAACTCTTCTGCTATCGCGCCGCGAGTGCTGTGGGACCTACACATTACATTATATATTATTTTAGAAATGCCTTTATTCTATGTATTATGAATATATATATATATATATATATATATATATATATTACGGGTCTTAATCGCGTTAATAATTTAAGGTAAAATACCTTGTTTGACCGTAATGCAATGGCCATGGTCACGGGTGAGTCTACCCGTCACCACGGCCGTTGCAATACAATCAAAACGTCGGGCAATAAACAGGGTATTTTACCTTAAATTATTCACGCGATTTAGACCCGTAATATATATATTTTCATGTGTACAAATCGCGTTTATCAACATTTATTTTATGTAATTTTTAACTATACCTAAGTCTTGCACTAGTTTGAAAAGGCAATTACCCTCATATAATACGTAAAATGAGATAAGAATGAAAAACAAAGATAAGACATTCGCTACATAAAATAGAAGATTAAAAGAAAGAAAAAGCGTTTATTTCTTACACAGTACATTTACGGAAATCTTATTTACGATACTTAAATTGACATGTGTGTAAAAAATTAGATCCACTCAGCATTGGGCTGCCTCTCCAGCATTGCTACTGGAGTTAGCGCTGGTTTTCAGTGTACTACTAAATACTGTTATTAACATATTTATTATAATCAAGGTAATATACAAATCAATCAATTTTTGACGTTAAAACGGGAAAATGTGGACCATTTTGATGTTATACTGGGGTATAACTCCAGAAATGTAACTTTACAGGAGGCGCAAATAACGTTCAGAGAGCTTTGAAAGGCTAAAAAGCGTAATTTGCAAATTACACTTCTTCTTTCATAACTTTTTGTACTCTTTTTCTTTTCTCTTTCATAACTTTTGACAGCCTCTGTGGCGCGGTGGGAGTGTATCCGACTGCTACGCCAGGGTTCGATCCCCACCAGGATAAAACTTTGTGTGATGAGCACGATGGTTTATTGTGTGTCTGGGTGTTATTTATCTATAATACGTATGTATTTAGATAAATATATAAGTATGTTTATCAGTTGTCTGGTTGCCATAGTACAAACTTTGCTTAGTTTGATATCAGATGGTGTTATATGAGTTGTCCCAAGATATTATTATTATTACATTATATTATCTGAACGTTTTTAGCGTCTGCTGTAAAGTTATTGTTTTTGAAGTTATACCCGTTTTCAGTAGATACATAGTAATACAAACTCACCTGTTGACATGTTCCAAATACTGTCCGTTGCAGAAGTAAGTAACTAGTATGGCGGTATTGTTCAAGCACTGGATTATTGAGTTCATATAACACGTGTTACCTAGATTCTTGAGACCGGTGAGACCGCGACCCTGTCGACACAATACATGACGTTAAATGTTCATCATCAAAACCTCAGGAAGACTGCAAATTCATTGTTAAATGTTACAATGTTTTTTAGAAAAAAGATGACTAGCAATGTGGGATTGTGAGTCCTACATTACTAGCAATCCTGTTAAGTTCAGTGGCTTGTGTTAGGAGTGGGTTCACGTCGGTAGTTTAATGGGTAGGATTCAAAACCGCGACATCACGATTGCGAGTCCGATGCCTTAGCCATTAGGCTTCCGTCGTTTGGAGCAGTGTCATAGCAGTGTAATGTGATCTAAACTTCGGGAAGTCACAGACCTATAACTAGATTTCAACTTCAAAAAAATCTTCACTGTTATTTAATCGAAATGCGGTATCTACCTAATTCTTTAACATCTTAGAAATATCATAGATAAAGGGGATAAAATACATAAAGATTATTTAAATTTGAGAAGACGAAACCTTTCTTGAAATTACGAAAAAAATCGCATTGGGGCCACAGTTCCCTACCTTCTCCTGTTAGATATAGAATTGCATATGGTAGAGCGAGACAAAACACTATAACTAATCAGCTATGTTCATAAAGATCCATACTCACTTACAATATTACTCAATGGTTTATCTCGAGAGAGAAAAAATCAACGGCTGAACTGCAAATTTTCCAGCAAAGAGGTCGATACGTTGTATTCTATTTTTATTTTATTTAATTTTCTTTATTAGGGAAAAAAACGTCATTACATTAGGTAAACTTAAACAATAACATTTTTTGTTAGTAGTAAATGCAACAACCACATTTTCCACAGATCATTAAACATTGCTCTGGGAACGTGCCATATGAGGCAAATATGAAGGTGTAAAATTATTATTTGTTTTTTAAACTTAGATAAATGGAATAAATCAACATCTTGAAAAAAAATATTATGCTATGCGTTTCAAATGAGTTGATAACTGTCATGAAGACATTTTGATTCGCAATATGACTGCAACTTCATTATATGACGTAAGGTCAGCAATAAAATGATTCGTAAAAAGGTGTCATTAGTATTACACAAAAGTACCTACCTACTCTAATGAACTATACATAAGCACTGTATTTTGTTATTTATTATTATAGATGTGTTTTAGTTAAAAAAATATCAGGTAGATACCACCAAATTGTAGAATATTCTTATATTTTGCCTATTTACTTATTTCTGTTTAGTGTTTATAAAATAACAACAACAGAAAAATGTTAGGTACATAGTTTAAAGAAAATAAATATTACGTCCGTTCCATTACCATACACATACATACGTTACCAGACTTGGGAGTTTTTGTTGCTAACAGTACAATTTTGACAAGTACAGAATGAAGTTGACGCGATCGCGATTATCTTCTGATTTGAAACGCATAGTACATTTGTGTAACACGTTGAAGAAGGGGAGCATGATTACCGGCGCTTGTTCGTCACGAGCTTAGTGCAAAGAATTGGTAATCCCGCACTCCATCTTTGTGAACAGATCTAATCGCTTTCAAATAACACCGTTATGAGACGAAGCCTAAGAAACACTTAACAACTCTAATCAAAAGCCTAACATACCTCTATTCTCTAAAAAAACATTATTTATTAAAACACTTTCTTACTGTTTCTAAGTTATAAATAAAGACGTATTGGCCGCTTAGCCTCGCCGCTGATTGTTATCAGAGGTCAAGGGTCAAGTTCATACGAACTTGGATATCGGTGTAGAGGGGTGAGTTTGCTAAATACCTAGGGGTCGAATATTATAAAACTGTTAGCGTTTGTTGCGGTTTTGCGGACGAGGAACATATTATATTTATAGGACCAGTGATGGATCCAGAGTTTGGTTTTGGGATGGAAGGGGGGAAGGTGGTATGACCTGGTAGAAAACCCTAAATTTGTAATTTGGAAGGACCCTTTCCCCCATTGTGCAAGCGGCTCACACTTGGCCAATGGCTAAAGTCCTTAAAAAAAGGTTGATGAATGATGAGGCCAAAAAAGGCTTGGAACCAGTGCTACAGAGCCAAAATGCATTGTGTGGCGTGCCTTAGCGTTGTTTTTAGAAGCGTCGTTTTCTAAGACACTCCATAATTACAAATACGAAACGTCGAACAATCTGAAGATAAAATGGATAATACTCGTAATTCTTGTATTTATAAACTTGCAACGCAAGTCTTAGTTAATATTTTAGGTTTTAATAGCGACGGGTCATTATCGTACAGTTCTTTTCAGCTGCCATTTGAATTCTAGACACCTCTAACCTCTAAAAGGAACCAATATTTTATTGAGTTGAATAATACTAAGTACCCTATGCCTCTGTTAGATAAAATAAAATAACAATAGCATAGCAAACATTATTGTACGCCTGAAAGGCGGGACATAGTTGAACTACGTATCTAATAAGAACATCTGTATTTAATACCTGTGATCCACAATAAAATGATTTGATTGAAAACAAAGTGGTTTTGAACTCATTAGGAGTTTTAAAACAAAGAGAATTTGTACTATATATTATATGGCGATACTCACACGTCTAAATAGCCAGACGATGTGGTTCTGCGAATACTTAAGTCTGACTTTGACTTTGAGCACCATGCTTGCTGTGTCTAACGGTATGCATCGCTGATCGTACCCGACAATCTTGGATACTGCAACCCCCTTCAGTGGAACACACTGACGTTTCGGTATCGCACATACACAGTCCTTCCGATATTTAAATTTCTCCCTTCTTGAACGAGGCAGATTCATACACAGACTTTGATATTCAATTGTCTTTTCTCGAATAAGACAAGTTCACAAACACAGACTTGTTGATATTCAAATTGTTATCACGAAATGTTCGATATTTTAATTGTTCTATCCTTCAACAACACAGGATTCCGTCGTATTTTTAACTGTTTCCTTTTTTCTCACAAGTTCAAACACAGTTCTTTTGATATTTAAATTTTCTGGTTGTTCTAATGGATTTTCACAGTTAGATTTCTAGAGTGAGCTAGACTACTGATAATAAAACTGATATGATTTAGAATTCAGGTTATTCTGATTTGTGATTTTCTCGTTATTACTAATAATAAAAATTCTTTATTTTTTAAATCCAATCCAATGTAAATATCGTTAGCACTGAGTACACGACAAACTTCACTTTTCACTACTTCATAGGTATTTTATAAATACAGTAACAATCTGAAGCAATAGTTTATTTACAATTCAATTAAAGAACTGAACTTTTTGTAACACTTTCTAGTAACGGTGAAGTTTTTATTGAATTAATTAAAATGTCAATTGTCATTGAGCAACAATAGACTCGACTTGGTATATCGAGACAAAGGGAACACTAGAATTAGGAGAACTAATAAATAAAACATGAACAGAGTTGACAATATCGATGGCAGCATACTGTTAAATGATTTTTTTATTTTGACAAATTATTTTAAATATTTTTTTTTAGGATTTTCGTCAATTACTTTTAGACACAAATATTAATCATGTTTTTTTTTTTTAATTTTGTTAATACGACCGTTGCCCAAGCGTGGTGTCGTGAGCATAGTTGCATTAGCACTGAAGCTCACGTGCCAAGGGCTGCGAACAAGGGAGGGTGGTAGGGTGACCATGTACTATTTGTGTGTAATATAAGACTGAAATCGTCGACTTAAAAAATATTAAGTGACCGCACGTTATTTTTTTTAAGTGAGAAAGATATAAAGAAAAAATCTTTTATTTTTGGAAAAATACACAATAAAACAATGTGCATATGGACAAGAAAAACAAAGTACTTATTAATAAATTGACCAAAAAAACAAGTGCCGAAAAATATGAGCTAGTTCAGCATATGCCAGGCGAGATGCCTGACCATTGTTTTCAACTAGGATCTTTTTATTAATATACTAACATTATAAAGTTGAAGAGTTTGTTTGTTTGAACGCGATAATCTCAGGAACTACGGAACCGAATTGAATAATTCCTCTACTGTTGGATAGCCCATTTATCGAGGAAAGTTATAGGCTGTATAACATCACGCTATGACTAAGCGGAGCTACTAAGGAGCGGAGCGGCAATGAAAAATGTTGCAAAAACGTGGAATAAAGAATGTTTCAATTCCGATCAGTAGTTCCAGAGGTTACTGCATTCAAACAAATAAACAAACTCTCCAGCTTTATAATATTAGTATAGATATATACTAAAATATTATTATCACGCTGCCCAAAACATAACGAAGTGAGTGACAAGGATGTAATTTTATGTAGTTGCTATGCTTAGGTACGTATTAACGTTTCAGATGACTAGATGTAGTATCTAGACGATCGAGATAGCTTAGAACATTCTTCAGTACCACCGCGACCTTTGACGGGTAGGTTTGTTAGTAGAGATTTCTCCATTCGCCTTTAATTTTGACAAGCACTTTGACTTGTAAACTCGGCATTTTTACTTAAGGTGGGGGGGCGTACCTGATGCCTGTACCTATCTAAGACATATACCAAACAGTGGAAGCCTAATGCTGAACGTCGCCGTCTAGGCAGGTTTATGAAACGCTGGCGTGACGACCCCAGATGGTCATGCCGGCGTTTAAAAATCAGATCGTCGATCTGGATGTTTTTTACACGCTGGCGTAACAATTTGGAAGAAGATGTAGAAGGATTAAAAATTTGAAAGTGTATAAAATAAGATAGAAAGTACATTGGTATAAAACACAAAAGTCAAGCAGCAGAAACATGTGACAGAAATAAATACATAATGTGAGAACGAAATGGGCTAGGGAAATTTGCACGAAAATAGGTGCCCAATTTAGTTTAATGCCGGTCGTATGTATGTAGCCACAGGTCAAGTCAAAATACTTTATTAATTTAGGTTACAAATGCAACGCTTATGAACGTCAGACAAAATTTGAAATAGATATATAGAATGATTTTACATTTAATTTTCAACTTTAGCCTACAGATAAACGAGACTGTCCATATTCACTTCAGATTTCTGGTCACCCCTGAAGGTAAGGAAAGTGTACCGTTTGGCGAACAGACATAGCATGATTGATAGCACAGCCATAGTACAGTTTGTATGTCTGTGTTTATGCTAAGGTGTGACCGATGTTTGCTTGCTTAGGGCTTTTGGTAATGTGCGCCGAAATTGCGTCTAGACTGAGGGGTAACGTTGTTATGTTTATATATGTTCATGTTCCGGATAGGTGCTTAAATGTGGCTTTAATGGGAGCAGTGGGGAATCAGATTAGATAAACAGTATACTATATAGTACTGGTAGGATGATACATATAGATTCTTGCAGCAGTAAGGATGGACGCACATTAATATGCTGCATTGTAGTAATACCAAAATTTGCGTTATCTCTCGTATAGTGCCTTTTGTTTTCTGATGCGGTAGATTATTTATATTGAGTAGATATCTATACTAATATTATTTTTGTTTGAACGCGGTAATCTCAGGAACTACTGGTCCGAATTGAAAATAATTCTGTTGGGTAGCCCATTTATCGAAGGCTAGGCTATATATCATCACGCTACGACCAATAGGAGCGAAGCAGTAATGAAAAATGTTGCAAAAACGGGGAAAATGTACGCTTACGAAGTTGCGCGGGACAGCTAGTTATTAATAAATTAGTCTACACTAATCTAAACGTCCATAATTTATCGTGTTTACAAATTTATAATCATTAAAAAAAACTAACAAATCCGTCCAATAGTTTGGTCGCTATGAAACCACATATAGACACACAAATCTACGATTTTAACTTATAGATCACTCCTTTTGCGTGGGTTAAAAGTGAGTTTAAGGAAGTTCTCAACCACTACGTCATAGTTTGACTTACAAGGTAAATCTGAAATTACAATAATTTCCTAACATAAACCACCTTATATTATACAATAAGTAATATTCTAATAAAGTTTGGAGGCCAGGGTAACAATTATTTAAATCGCTACGTATTACGATATAGCCAAGGCTAGCTATTAATCATAGCGGGTCGGTTTATTGTCGAGCCTGCGACGGCTGCGACAGGTCGGTCGGTCAAACATGCAAATTTACACCAATGGATGGATCGTCAAACTTAATGTATTATGGTTTTGCACGATAGACTATAACTTTGGCTCACAGTATGCCTTTATTAATAAACTAACGGCCCGGACCGGCTTCAGATTTGTCCCAACATTTGTATACAAAACATGCATGTATTTCACCTATAAACCATTGAAAGAAACTATTGGAATGATAGTCAAAACCGCGTCAAAATCCGTTGAGTAGTTTAAAAGATCTAAGAGTAGATAGGGACAGCGGACGTATGTTAAAAGAAAACTTTATTTGTTAAAATCATCAATCATGAAGGGATTGGGTTGAAATAACAGTTATGACGTAGGCATATGGTAAAAGAGATAGTGGGAGAAAAGATTGAAGGCAAAAAACCGAGAGGCCGAAGACCAAAGCGTTGGTCGAATCAGATCTCCGATAAGTTAGAAATTCCCGGTACTGCCACGCTACATCAAGTGAAGGAACGATGTGAATAGTATGTAGTTCCTAATATCTAGTTATTAACTTTAGTTCGTTTTTTTTTCTTATTATCTAGTTATTAATTTAATTAGTTTGTAAGTTTTGCAGCACCCTTACGGGTACTATGTATGTTTAAGGACTGCCTGTAACAACATTGTGCAATAAATGAATAAATTAACGTAGTCGATGTAGACAGCTAGTTGACAAAGACGGAAGGAGTCACAATACTCGGCAATGAGTAAACGACTAAGAAGAGATATGGTTAGATCGAAATTTTGAAAAAGAGATGAGATGAAGTCGCGAGGTTAAGTCAGTTTCTTAGAAGGCTTAGGATTTTTCGCAGTGACTCTATCTCTTGCTGAATTTGTTACAGTCTTGTCAATTCTGTGCGCCGTTTATGCAATGCTGAGTCGTGTGAGGTTCGAATCCCACAGAAGACAGAGCTTTGTGTTATCTAGGTGTATTTTGTGTCCGTAATTTGTATTGTTAAGTGTTCTGTGACTCAGGACTTGTAAGTGCGAGTAATTGAGAAGAGACGAAAGAGAATTTATTTCTGTTTTTCAGTGTTTTCTCGTACGAAATATTAGCTGTGTGTTTGCGAAGCCCCAAGTCACGCGCGCTGGCACGCGACAAAACGTGTGACAATTTCACTTTGGCGCGGATTTTGGTCAGATTAGGTAACCTTTTGACAGTGGCACGTTTGTTTTATTCACGTTTTTACGGCTGTTTTGTATAAGGTAATGATGGCTGGTGTCTTATGCATGAGTATTTTAGGGATTCCATATTTCAAAAGGAGAAACGTAATATTTATAAGACTCCGTTGTGTTTGTCTTTTTGTTCCGCACGCTACAAATAAAAAAGTATTTAATACTTTTAATACGTTAATACTTTTTTACCTTAGGTTATGAAATAATACCGTGTAAATATAGTGTATAAATATAGTGGTTGTTTAAAATTTTCAATTTGCAATTATCGAATTTAATTATAATTTATTAATTTATCTTTTTATCCTATCCTTACAGATTTATGGGTCCCAATTTATTAGTTCGGTTGTTAAACGAAAATCCATACTAATATTATAAAGCTGAATAGTTTGTTTAACGCGATAATCTAGGAAACTACCGGTTCGAATTGAAAAATTATTTCGGTGTTGGTTAGCCCATTTATCGAGGTAGGCTATATAATATCACACTACGACCAATAGGAGCAGATCATCAATGAAATATGTTGCAAAAACGAGGGAAAATGACGCAGATGAAGTTACGCGCGTCAGCTAGTGTTAGAATAATAGCGAAAATTTATTCCTTTATTTCATTTGTTCCTTTGCAATCATCCTAAGATTCAGATTTATTTATTCGCAATAATCATATTTTCGTGATTATCTTAATCTCTGGAAACGGTTCGACTGATTTGTATAACATATTTTTTTGGTTTTGTGTGCCTCAATATTAAGGTGGTTTAAAGAAAAATACATATATAGACAAACACAAAGAAATAATGAAAAGAAAGAAATGCAAAAATCTAAACTGATTTTGTATTGGAATTCCCACTTCGGATCCTAAGATATTAAATGGTGTAAACTGGGCCATCTACTTAATGTTTGTACATTATTTTTTTTAAAAGACGACTCCAGTATAGTGTGCAAACCCTGTGTCGCGGGGGACTTCACATACATACAAGTCACGGACACAAAATACACCCAGACACGGAACAACAATTTGTGGATCACACAAAGTGGTGTCCCGTGTGGTAATCGAACCCACGACCTCTTGCGTAGCAGTCAGACACAGTCCCACCGCGCCATAGAGGCAGCCAATAATTAAAATATTAAAAACTAGCGGACGCCTCGCGGTTTCACCCGCGTAGTTCCCGATCCCGTTGAAATACAGGGATAAAAAAGCCTATGTCACCCGGGGTTAGTGTAGCTTCACAACGACGAAAGAATTTTTCAAATCCGTCCAGTAGTTTCGGAGCCCATTCAATAAAAACAAACAATCAAATCATTCCTCTTTAAAATATTAGTATAGAAGTATAGACAAATAATAGGTATAATAGTGAAATGTAGTTAGTTTATTAGCATAAGCCGTGGGCACGTTTGTTGGTAGTTAGCGATGGGATTAGTGCACACATGAGGATTCACCACCTTGACTTGGATACACGTCACACATATCACATACGTTACTGAACGACACAGGCTAACAACATGCAGTATAACCAAATATATTTAAGACTAGCTGTCGCCCGCGGCTTCGCCCGCTTTGATGATTTTACCCCCTTAAGGGTTGATTTTCATTTTCGATCTAAGCACTGTAACACGACGTGTTTCTTTAATTATATTTCAAAAATATGTATGCAGAAATATGATATTTTATAAAGTATGTTTATCAGTTGTCTGGTTGCCATAGTACAGGCTCTGCCTAGTTTGGGATCAGATAACCGAGTAGGAGTTGTCCTAAAATGTTAATGTATTTACTGCCTAATTGTTATTCTACTCCTACTATAATGTATTTACTACCTCATTGTTATTCTTATTTTACTCAATAAAATTTTATTATTATTATTTTAAAATTTCAGAGATCTAACCTCAATACTGACGGAGTTTCATATACACTTGCAACCCCTATTTAATCCGCTTAGGGGATGAATTTGAAAAAACACTGACATACATTTTTCTTTATTTTAAACGCTAAAACTAAATACAAAATTTCACTGATCTAACTTTAAAAGTGATGGAGAACTCGTAAGAGTGTAATATAGGGTATTAGGCTATTTTACCCCTTAGGGGACGAAAAAACCCCTAGTGGATACTTACAATATAAAAGGCATCAACAGCCAAAATGGTAGGTTTGTAAACGGTTAAGACTCTGCGTTGATGAATCAGTCAGGACAAGTGATATGTATAGATTAGCTGTTGTGTTGTGTTATATAACAGATATATCCCACTGGAATCGTATTTTTTCAGCGGTAGTAGCCTATATGTTATTAGGAGTCCTTGGCTTACTACCAGGTACAAAGGGGTAAAGTAAGGAGCCTTTGATTCTAACAATAAAACAAGTGAAAGAGAAGGGGGTTGAACCACCAATTCGCCCCTCGCCCCGGGTATGTCTATAGGGCCATCTTTCTCACATATATGGCCGACCTACTGTATGGTTTTATACTGTAACATAGTAAAATGCAATGACGCTTGCAGTGAGTCACAATAAAGTGCGTATTCTCGATACCAATTCATATCATTATCACCATAATCAACAATTCTTCTATCTTACGTTTACTGAGGCACGTTAAGTGTAAAGTAGGATGGTACCCCACCAGCCAGTGAGACCGACGATATGAAGAAGCTTGCAGAAGACCGAGAGTCGTAGGGTAATTTTTTTAAATAAAAATCAATTCCAGCAGGTAGGTTAAACACACATTGACACAAATAACAGCCAGATTTGGAACAAAAATTTGTGGGTCACACAAAGTGGTATGCGTAGAAATTGGTCTCTCGACCCGGGCCCTAGGGCAACGACAGAGCGGTGGCCCCTAACAATTTTCCAAATTCTGGAAACGAGTGCTCGTGCAATCGTGATTCGCGGGTTCGAATCCTACCGACGTGGATCCACTCCTAACATAAGCCCTTGAGCTTAGCTGGAGGGATTGCTAGTAGTGTTACCAACATTCTCACATTGCTAGTTTCCTTTAAAAAAAAAAAAGAAAAAAAATATCATTCTGTCTGTATTTATAATATACGATTGTTAATCGCGATCTCCACTCAGTGAAAGTCGTGTATAGTCCGAATGGGGTATTATTACTTTTCCTGTTAGATTTAGCCAGAATGCCCAATTTGCTGCAGTTCACAATTTGGCATGCCGGGAAGGGATTTAACTTGGTCCGGCCATCGCTTCAGTGTAATGTCCAGGCGGTTTCTTTCCATAAACCTTACAGAATATCATTAACTTCTCAAGGTTATCAGGGTTTCTGAGAGTTACTTAATTAGGCAGTTGTACTGCCTAATTAAGTAGAAGAAGTACTTACACAGTAGGACAGTACAGTAGGACATTTAGAGAAAGGACATTTCGAGAAAGGACATTTGGAGAAAAGGACATTTTGAGAAAGGACATTTCGAGAAAGGACATTTGGAGAAAAGACATTTCGAGAAAGGCCATTTGGAGAAAAGGACATTTTGAGAAAGGACATTTCGAGAAAAGGACATTTTGAGAAAGGACATTTGGAGAAAAGGACATTTTTTGAAAGGACATTTGGAGAAAAGGACATTTTGAGAAAGGACATTTCTAAAAATAAGCATGAGTTGTGAAAATGGCGGTAAACTAACATGACACTATTTTCACAGCTACGCGTTTAACGTGTAAAATCCTTGAAATACGTGATAACTGGGTAAGAACCCGAGAACGAGACTTTGTAATCCAAAGAAGAAAACTAGAAAGAAAATAAACTTGAAACTGGCGTATGCACAGAAAGTACGAGTCATAATCCCCACCGAATAATATCCAACCTTAGCCTCGTTATGCCAAAAATATAAACAAAAAAATGTAGAAAATGTATGTACTGACCACGTCTCCCCAGACAGGTTGGAAGTCCCTCTGGTGCAGGTCGCTGGAGGGCGCCATCTTGCTGGGCTTCGTGCTGCGGTCGAACGTGGGCGCGCAGGGCTCCTCCTCGTCTGACGATACCTGGGGAACGTCTTACGTTACTACCATTGCATTATGCGATTCAGTCAGTCGAATGTGCAACAACTTGCAGGGGGAAGATCACATCGTGATACTGAACTGAAAAATTTTAAGTCCAGACCCAGGAATCGAACCCGAGACTTTCGTAGCCAAACTGGGGCCAGAAAGATTTTTTCTATCTTTCAAAAATGTAATTAAAGATAAAATAACAACTCTTTTCACTCGGTAAAGACCAATGTCTCACGTTGAAGTGCTGTAACCGCTGTCGCTGGTTGAAACTCAAAGCTTCGCATTTTAATTTTAATTAACATTTTTATAATAATAAGAAAAATGAATCGCCTTTAAGGAAAAATAAAATAAGCACATCACCGAATGCATGTTTTGCTTAGTCACTCCTATGTTTAGTCTATATATCTGGTGTTTTATGTTAGGACAATGTTTCATACACTAAAACCTTTCTAGAAAAATAAGCAGTCGAATAGCGAAAACCTCATCTAAATCGGATCACTAGCTTTCAAGAAAATGGCGAACATACATATGAGTCAAACAGAAAACTACTTTTTAAGGGTTCCGTAGCCAGTGACTAAAACATATGAAAAAAATCACAAAGGTAGCGCTTAACAAATACTTTCAACTAAAATTTTTTCGGACATGATCGGATATACCGTCATTGAGTTATAGCCTAAAAACTGTTTGTCTCAACAAAAGGGCGTAAGTGCCATGAACATACGCTCTTCTGCTCATGCAATTATTTAAGGCTGCGGAACCTTACACTGAGCATGGTCCGATATGCTCTTGTGCTGTTTTTTTTTAAGGTTATATAAAATAATACTTAGTTTTTTTAAATGTCGGTTCAGTATCATGGTCTGATGCCCCCTTAGCAAGGATTCGACTGACTAAATCGGGATCCTGTATTAAATCTGGATAGAGGCTAGGATGTATATCCCGGACGTCCCACCTAAATAATCTACTACCATTTCAAGAACGAATATTCTAAAATAAAATATCTATGTACTTATAAACAAAGCAAGTAAAATATTTTCATGAATATTAATAATAATAGTACGGGTTTCCTAGAACAAATTTTAAAATGATACATATCAAGCTGGAATTGGCATGGTAGCTTCGTATCGACGAGACGCCCAACTTTATATACATATACGACAACTTTAAATAGTGGTACGTTAGTGAAAAAAACAGGTGTTAAATATTACAAACATAACTTTGCCGTTGGATAACTATTATCCCCATACAACAACATAGGCCGCAGTTAGCTGACCAACCGCAAATAAAATTGTTATTAAAAATTACTTTTATAATGCAACGATTATGGCTTTTACTTGTGCTAAGTACCATGTAGCTTGTAGTAAAAGCCATAACCGTTGCATCGCAAAAAAAAAAAATTACTTATTTGCGGTTGGTAAATTAATCGCGACCTATGTTGATGTATCGAGGATAACAGTTTTCCAACGGCAAAGTTAAGTTTGTATTATTTAACACCTGTTTTTTTTTCACTAACGTACCGTAAAGTTGTCGTATACATAAAATTGGGCGTCTCGTCAAAACGAAGCTACCATGGCAATTCCAGCTTGATATGTATCATTTTATAACTTGTTCTAGGGAACCCATACTATAATAATTTCTTGGGACCACTCACTCAACGCTATCTGATTCCAAACTAAGCAGAGCTTGTACTACGGAAACCAGACAACTGATAAACATACTTAAATATTTCTAAATACATACATATTATAGAAAAATAACACCCAGGCACAGAATAAACCATCGTGCTCATCACGCAAAGTTTTATCCTGGGTGGGGATCGAACCCACGACCTCGGGCTTAGCAGTCAGGGTCACTAACCACTAGACCAACAGGCTAGTCTTATTATATATATAGTTGGGTCTATATAGTAGAAATAACTAGAATCTTTCTAGTTGTGACGTCGTAGAAAGGAAATGAGAGTGTTGTGGAGGTGAAGGGAGGGGGGGGGATCATGTTATATAATGAGATTTTCTTTACACGTTTGTTCAACAGTTCATTTAAATTAATAATATTTACTTCGGACATACTTTCGCTTAATTTTATTTGTGAGTGAAGAGTCTTTTGTAATAGAATGTTGCGCTAAAGTAGTACATTTAGTAGCCAGGATCTAAATCCTCTATAGTATGTAAACGTGGTGTAACGATGTTTGTGGACGAACTCCTCCGAAACGGCTCGACCGGTTTTAATCATGTTTTTAACGGTAATAAGTATTTTTTTATGTTACGAGAATTGATGCAAATGAAGTTGCGTGGGTCAGCTTTTATATACAGGGTGAATTGTAATATACTAATAACCTCCCGCTTGTGGCTTCTTTACATAACACTAAATAACTTTGTTATATCAGTTTTGGAAAATCCATACTCCATACTAATATTATAAATGTGAAAGTAACTCTGTCTGTTACGATTTCACGATCAAACAGCTAAACCGTATTAGATGAAATTTGGTATAATAATTTCTTTATAATAATAAAATTGCCTTATTCACGTCTCACAATCACCAATTTGAGAGCTATAGAGAAGGACATAGGATAGCTTTTATCGCGATAACCGACATCCACGCGGGCAGAGCCGCGGGATGTCGGTTATCGCGTTTTGTTTTGTTTTGGAATTATGACCTTAACCACCTACAGACAATTTTACTAGAGTAAAATAATAAAATGTAAAAAATATTTTTGTAATACGAAAATATTTTTTACAAAAAAAAAAATTGTTTATTGTGAGGTTTAGGCCCTAAACCTGACCTGTGGTCTCCCACATGTGCTAAATGGTTGTGTGATAAAAGTAGGTGGTTGATGATGAAGGGTTCATTTGATTTTTTTATTTCAAAAAATATATTATGAAGTTATTTGGTGTCAAGAGGGTAAGGTTATTAGTATATTAAAAATCACAGAAGTGAAAACAATGTAATCAACGCACCTTGGCGATGTTAGGTGATGAATGAGATCGGTTGAGTCCTGTAGCGCCCGGACTGTCAGGAGACATCATATATGTGTCACCATCTTCATCCTGTACAACAATATTTTATTTATTTATTTCGCATAAATGCGGCATAAATTTCAGGTGTTATTTACCCGTCAGTGATGAAAGAAATTATTCCGCAAGGGATACCCTCCATGGGGTAAAATGACGTTACATTTATTTTAATCGTAAGAATTATCAATGTTTTTTTTTTTTGGTTAGCCTGTATTCGTTTGAGGTAAAGGAAACTATTCATCAATAGACACTGTCATAATCATATAACGCGACGTATCTTAATCAAGTACGCACTCATAGACACCGCTCAAGATTTCATCAATAAAGCATTCAAAAAGCTAGTCGTATGTATTTGTACTCTCTGTGTTTTGTACAAGAAATTCGGTACATAATACATCTGGATGGATATATTTTTATAAAAGGCACTAGATTGAAATAATACATTTCGTTTTGTGTATCGTTCATTTATTGTTATATTTATCGTGATTTGTTTTGTTATTTTAAAAGGACAACTCCCGCAATAGGGTAAATGTGCTGCTGGGGACTTAACCAACCTAAAATAGACGCAAACAAAATTCACCCAGACTAGAAAGAACAATTTGTAAATCACATAAAATGTTTTGGGAAACGAACCCACGGTACTTCTTGCGCAGCAGTCGGACACATCCACTGCGCTACCGAGGCAGTCAAAGTATTAGTAAGAAGTATTATTATAACAAACGGATCGTCCGTCTTGGACGTTAGTGGTGGTAGAAATACCAAAGAAGGTTTTTCTATACTTATTGTTTGTTTAAATAGTGATTATATAATAAAAATACAGTAGATTTTTATTTAAACACATGGCAACCCTACTTGTCTATGCTCGAAAGCAAAAGTGTGTTCGGGTATTCCCCAAAATAAATTGGAGCACGCTTCGTGCGATATACTATTTTATTTAGATTAGAGATAAGTTTTGAATTTATCAGTTTCTTTATTATAATTAGAGATACGTCCTTCGCTATCAGATTTTCAAACCATCACTGATTTGCTTTTACGAAATAAAGATTTTCGAGTTTGGTCTTAGCCAACAGGTTATTCGTGAAGGCCGTAAGGCACCTGTCCCACCAACAACGATGAGCGAGAAGCGAGTAACGTTATATCGCTCGAGAAACGTACAACAGATGTATTTTGTAGATCCTGTCCGTGTAAACAAAAGAGATGCAGTATAGAGAGAGTACTCGTCGGCAATGGACCGGTCAGCGATCAACTATTATTATCAGTATTTCTTTTGTTTACACGGGATCTACATAGGTATGTATGTTTCTTGAACGATAAAATCGCCTTCGCTTTCTCGCCGTTGGTAAGACAGGTGCCTAAGAAACCTGAATGCATAAAATTTTCAGAAGCATAAAGGGGAAGCGTTTTAAATTAATTTTGCTGACAACGGAAAGGAAGGAGGAAGTTGAAGATAACTAAAATTCTGCATACGTAATACTTGGGCAAAGTGTACTGTTGAATATTATCTATACTAATATTAAAAAGCTGAAGAGTTTGTTTGTTTGAACGCGGTAATCTCAGGATCTACTGGTCCAAATTGAAAAATTCTTTCACTGTTGGATAGCCCATTTATCGAGGAAGGCTGTAGGCTATATAACATGACGCTACAACCAATAGGAGCGGAGCAGCAATGAGAAATGTTGCAAAAATGGGGAACATTTACGCATAAGAAGTTGCGCAGGCTAGCTAGTTAAAAATAACAATTCTTTATTTACTTAAGAATCAATAGTAACGTACATTTAATGCCAAGTTCAAACATCAAATCAAGCAATAGACACTAAGAAAAGAACAATAGTCGCAACAAACAAAAGGTAATAAAAAAACTCAGTCCTCTTTTCGAGTTGCGAATGTTTACAATATTTGTTTGTTCGTAATTATTTATATTTAGTTTATTTTGAAATTTGTAATCTATTATGCGTACATACACTGTTGCCTCTTAATGCAGCAGACGAGCAAGGTTGTTAAGAAACAAGAAATAAACAAAGAAGTGAAGCAATAAAGAAAATACATTTATTTATATAACTTATAAAAATACAATTGTATTTGGATTAACGTTGATAATTCAATATGATAATGAGTAAATTAATAACACCCACCACCACAAAATTTAAAACCAAACAAAATAAAATTTGAAAATAAATAAAATAAACAATGTTCTCTAGGCAACTACCTTCCCCAAGTTTTTTTTTAAATCCATTGTTTATAAAGTTCAAAAGGGTTTAACAATTCGAACCACTCTATATTCATTAATAGAGGCCCCAATATTGAGCCCTGTGGTACTCCTCTTGCCTAGTTTAGTAATTACATTACTTTAATAATATTGATTAATATACAAAAGTACAATATATTTTGTTTATTTTATTATTATACTACATTTATAATATACCTATTATAAATGTAGTATAATAATAAATTAGTTTAAACAACTGTAGGTATTTAATAGATATATCTATACTAATACTAGCTGACCCGCGCAACTTCGTCTGCGTAAATTTTCCCTTTTTTTTACAACATTTTTCATTGCTGCTCCGCTCCTATTGGTCGTAGCGTGACCTATAGCCTTCCTCGATAAATGGGCTATCCAACAATAAAATATTTTTTCAATGCGGCCCAGTAGTTCCTGAGATTATCGCGTTCAAACAAACAAACAAACTCTTAGGGGGATGAAAAATAGATGTTGTCCGATTCTCAGACCTACCCAATATGCACACAAAATTTCATCAAAATCGGTCAAGCGGAGGAGTATGGCAACGAAAACTGTGACACGAGAATTTTATATATTAGATTAAAAAGCTGAAGAGTTTGTTCGTTTGAACGCGGCAATCTCAGTAACTACTGATCAGAATTGAAAAATTCTTTCATTGTTTGATAGCCCATTTATGGAGGAAGGCTATAGGCTATATAACATCACGCTACGACCAATAGGAGCTGAGCAGCAATGAGAAATGTTGCAAAAACGGGAAAAATCATGAATCATCGAATCAGGTTCGATATATGTACTTTTTTCTTTTTGCTATACATATTATCTCTATACTTTTTCCTTTTAAACACAGGTTTCAACCTAGTTAAGGTTAGGCAACTATCCAATAACGTTATAGTATATTTTGTAAACAGAACTTGTATCCTAGTAAGTACCTGTCCCACCAACGATTTATCGCTCAAGAAACGTACAACAGATGTATTTTGTAGATCCCGTCCGTGTAAACAAAAGAGATGCAGTATATAGCGTGTACTCGCCAGCAGTATGAACACCCAGCGATCAACTATTAATATCTGTATGTTTTTTGTTTACACGGAATCTACATAAGCATGTACGTTTGTTGAGCGATTAAATCGCTACTCGCTTTCTCGCCGTTGGTCGGACAGCTGCCTAAGGGAGTTGTCTTATGTAGCTTTTAATCAATGTAGTATCTACGTCATCACTCAGAGTATATTTTGTGCCACAATTTTCGCGCCAAGACTTTATTATTACTTAATATAGATTCATACCTTTATTTAGTTGTTTTTAATATACATTGTAGTATATTTTTTAAAGTAAAAATGACCATTTTTGTTAGTAACTACTGGTTATTTTCGCGATTTTTATACATATTAAATATATTTCGGGACCTACGGCCGGTTTCAATAATCTACCTATCGATGGATTTGGCTACTAGAGGTAGAATTTTGACATATTTTGTATGAAGCTTATGTCAAATATATAACTCCAGTAGGCGAATCCATCGATAGTTAGAGTATTGAGACCGGCCGTTAAGCCCGTGAATTATTTAAAGGTACCAGGTAACCTTTTATTAACCCGACGTTTCGATCAAATTGCACCGGTTCGATCGAATTGCACTGTTTCGATCGAATTGCACCGTTTCGATCGAAACGTCCTTAAGTCCCGAAATCACGCGATCAAGTCCCGAAATATAACTACTGGTTAGTTAGAATTTGCTGTTTAATCTTGTCAGATTTCATAGCGGAAGATTGTTCGGAAGAGAGACGGGGACATGTGTTATGCTGTAAGTGGGACAGAGACAGCGAGCTCATCCTAAAATCAGATATTTCGTCTTCGGATTGGATAGTGGAAGAGCAAGCAGGTGTAAGATAGGGATATGGGATCGGTACTAGGGGTGGTTGATTCATATAGTCATAGATATCGAAAGGGGGGTTGAGTGATTCATACTTGTTCCCCCCAAGGTTAATTTTGGTCAGAGGTGTTGATGGCGCGTTTTCATCGGTTGTGGCTTCCTTAGTACTTAATAGTTTTTGATAATTTATTGGCTCTCGGTTGGATGGGGATGTGTATGATTGGGTGGGAGTGAATGAGTTTATTTTTTTTATGGGTTTAGAAGGGGGATCATACGTGCGGTGTAAATTGGAGGAATAGCAACGCGATTCGGGAGAGGGATGGTGACGCTCGTTTTTTTTGCTTTTGGTATAATAAATACCAAAAGCAAAAAAATAAATTTGTGTTTGGGCGGTCGAAGAATAAGTGGGTGCGGGAGAGGGACGTCGGTACGTATCGTGTTGTAAATTAGAGGGGGACGGAACGCTCATATCGTACAGGGGCTCGGTCGAGTCCGGTTTCCTCTTCTCCTCTGCGATAGCGGGACAGGGCGGTCCACCGTTCGGTTTATCGATTTCACCAGGGTTAAAGTGTCGGGAAACGCGAGAGTTTTCGACAGAGAAATATACGTTAGACGAAAAAGTGGACTCGTGCGCTGGTTCCAGGTATAAGTCGTCGGAGGAACAAGAGGGTTCGGGAGAGGAAGGCGCATAGCTCACCCCGTGCATGGGCTTGTCGAGGTCGGGCTTCCTCTTCTCCCGTGCGACGGCCAGCTTCCTCTTGCGCTCGTGCTCCAGCAGCTCGCGCGTGCGGTCGAGCTGCGCGCGCTGCTGCTGCACGGCGGCGATGCGCGCGCGCGCCAGCGCCTGCTCCGCCGCCGCGCGCTGACGCTCCGCTGGGGGGGGGAGGGAGGAGGTAGGTATATGACGCACGTAAACAATAAAAAAAATGTGTGGCACTCGGGGACTGCCGCGGTAAAGCTATTACTTAGCATTTTTTATCAACTTATGCAATTAAAAAAATCTTTTTTTTTCCATTACATTTTGAAGCGGCTCATCTCGATCCGTACGAGCTTCGTACAATCGTACCATATACATATATGGTAGGCGGAGAGCTTTTGTCGCGGACTCGGGCTTTGAGCGCGGCGACTGAATCAAGAAATTCCGTAACGAAAATAAAACCTAACACCCCCACTCCGCCTACCATGTAGCTCGGCCGAGCGTTCGCTTAACGTATATGTATTGGTACGACTGTACGAAGCGAAGCACGGATGAGAAGAGCTCCTCCGACTTAGCAGTCAGGGTCGCTAACCACTACACCAAGAAGCCAGTCAAGAAAAGACTAGCTAGCAAAAAAGATCATTAGTCGACTTCATTCATTTACCATTCCTTAATTACCATATCAAGAATTCTTCTACCTAAAGCCCTTGGCTTCTTTACATTACACCAAATAACTGCAATATAATTTTTGAAAAAAAATTAACGCTTCACCACCTACCTACCTACTTTGGTCACACAACCATTTACCACACATCTGAGAGACCCCGGAGTAAAATCGATGTTTCTTTGTCAGGTTGAGGGCCTAAATCTTACAAAAACAATAATTTTACTCCAGTAAAATAGTCTGTAGGTGATTATAGTTATAACTCCAAAAACAAGTAATAGGTGATTAAGGGTTAATTTATTAAATATTTTCCAAAACTGGCTCTGTGGCGCGGTGGGAGTGTGTCCGACTGCTACGCAAGAGGTCGTGGGCTCGATTCCCAAACAGGACTCCACTTTGTGTGATCCACAAATTGTTGTTCCGAGTCTGGGTGTACTTTGTGTCCGTGACTTGTATGTTTGTAAAGTCCCCCACGACACAACCTTGTACTCTAATGCGGGAGTCGTTTTTTCTAAAGAAAATGTAATTAAATTAAAACTGATATTACAAAGTTACTTAGTGTTATATAAAGAAGCCACGGGCGGGGGTTATTACCCAGGGCCTCTAGACAAATAGCATTCTATTCGATTAAAGTTTACGCTAATCGAATAGAATGACGTCGTTGCGCGCGCACAACTGCTATTCTCATATTAACAATTTTCGTATTTCCAATGTTGCACGCGCAATGACGTCATTCTATTCGATTAGCGTAAACTCTATAGTACGCACGTATCATCTGAGTCGTAGAGCCACAAATCATTTGTCTATATCTCGGTCTTATGGAGCCGTCTAGTGAAGGGCGTAACAATAAAGCACATACTATCGATAGATAACGTTTATTATATCCACAAATGAATGCGGCCATTTCACGTGGTTTGTTGAAATTAAGAGAAGTCACTTTATTCGAATCACTTTTCAATTCATTGAGAAACAGAAATACGTTATGAATCACCGTTCGAGTTTAAGGGCTAATATCGCCATGTAATTTCTTCAGATCAATGTTAGAAAATAAAGTATCCATAGAGCGCAATGAGTGGTAACACATGAATGTATTTATTTAATTGCAGTAAACACATTTATAGCAAAAAAAAAACACACATACTGCAATTACATTTGAAACCGACCAATCAGAATCGTACAGGTCATTAGCAACTCATCTATAAACTATTATCGATAACTAGGGTTCGGTTCGCCGCGCTGCACATTCCTATCTCTTTTGACTTTTATGACCCGACGACTCAGATGATAACGTGCATACTATAATCGTATAGAATGCCATTTGTCTAGGGGTCCTGTATAGATGAATAGACGACGTACATACCTTCAACATCAGAAGTGACAGTTTCCTCTGAAGCAGTAGCGATGGTCTCAGCTAGCTTCTCTGCCTCCTCGCGCTCTCGTCTCTGATAGTCTTCCAGCTGTTCACGAAGACTCTGGTTCTCTTGTTCCTATTTCAGACATGGTTTATTAATTACTACATCACTACATGATATCGTCGTCGTTTGAATCGGAAAATTAGCTTTGAATCAACAGTACAGGGTCCTTATTCACTGTCTTTTTTTTCGTTTTCGCGGCAAGCCCGCGGTTTTAATTGTCAAAATCTTGTCATAATGGTCAATAGAGAGCTGCGCTTAGAAATGCATCGCGCATGCGCATGGACATCTTTGAGCGCACCGCGCATGAACCAGTACACGCGGGCTTGCCGCGAAAACGATAAAAAAAAAAAACATAGTGAATAAGGACCTTGATCGGATGTTGAAATCAACAGCAAATCAACCGTGAAACAAGTCGGTTAGATGTTTTTTTTGTAAAAAAAAAACATTTTTTATAAAAAAACATCTAACCGTCTTCAATCACGGTTGTTTTGCTGTTGATTTCAACATCCGATCAGGGTCCTTATTCACTGAAGACACACACATTGAAGAGTTTCGTTGATACTTGTCTCCGAAACTCGTCATCAGATCTTTACGAAATTATTTGGAACCATTTTGGAATAAACCACTCTCGAACAAAAATATATAGTACTTATATAGCTGAAGTTTGTTTGGTTGATCGCGATAATCTCAAGAACTACTAGTTCGAATTGAAAAAATATTGTTGTTAGATAATCCATTTATCGAGGACGGTTTTAGGCTACATAACATCACGCTACGACCAATAGGAGCTGAACAGCAGTATGTTATATAGCCTTCCTCGATAAATGGGCTATCCAACAATAAAATATTTTTCAATTCGGACCAGTAATTCTTGAGATTATCGCTTTCAGACAAACAATTAAACTCTTCAGCTTTATAATATTAGTAAAGATTTTGAAAATAAGACGAACGAAAATGCTCGAACTTACATTAAAAAAATACAAAACATCGGACTTTTGAAGTCGGTTAAAAAGTAATTATTCTTGGTTTCAACCTCACTTTCTGTTCAGAAAGTGAATCTACTTCATAATAATCGTTGTCTCACTCACCATGTCATACTGCTTGTTCTCCATCTGCATGAGCTGAGAGATGATCTCCTGTTCCCTCAGCTTGTAGACGGCGCGCAAGTCGTCCTGGACCTCCGCCTCGCGTTTCAGCCTCACTTTATCCCAATCCTAAACAAAATAACAACTTTATTTAGACATTATACAAAGTAGTACCTAGTTTCACGTAATTATTTAGACATTATAGACAATAACAGATTTTTATTTTAAGTTTTGGGTCCAGAATTAAAATATCAGTCACTGCTAAACTGTCCTGAAGATGCTTCGTGTAAAAGTGAAATTAGTGTCGGAGTTTCACTTCGTGGAAGCAGTGGTTGCCATGAGATTTGGTGAGAGCACCTGTCTCTAATAAGGAATATGCATATGACGCATATGATTGTATTTTTTTTATATATATACTTAGATATTATTGGTTTATAATTGTGTCTACATCAATATGTTTTGATAAAATGCATTTAAAATTATGAAAAAGACAAAAAATCGGGCGTATTCAAGGTAGTTGAAACGAATGGCATTGGTCAGATCAAATTATGACGTAACAGTCCATATTATGTTAAGACATGCTGTCTCGATTGCTGTGACGTAACAGTCCATGACTTTTACGCGCCAAGATGCTTTTGAAAATGGATTTATCAGTTTGTAATTTAAAATGTTTTGTTTTCCTAATAGGAGTAGTTTTTTGGCGCTGCATATTTTTTTCAATGATATGTCGATGTAAGCTAACTAAAAAAAATACATGCATATTCCCTATTGGGTATTTCAATTTAACATAATGACATAAGTAAATTGACTATTCACTGGACAAATTCGACTTATTTTCAGGCGATTTTTCTTTAAAATTAGTTGATTGTTACTAAATTAATAATATCTACTTAACCTTTGTTGTTAAGAGTAAATCATAAACCATATTTTGTATGTATTTTTGTAGTGATAAAGTATGTATGAGGTACCTCTTCGGCTTGTATCCGTTCCATCTCTAGAGTGAGCGAGGTGTCCGCGATTCGTTCCTGTTGTTCCAGGATCAGTTGCATGCTGCGAGCTCGCTCCGAGTACACCTGTACTGCTGCCGCCTGCAAATGTTACTTATTTAAATAAGGCGAGATTTAGAATGCGTTTCCACAGACACGGTTCTGGGCAAAGTGAGTGAATTGACCAATGACAGTACTCGTTATAATCCTGGGTACGATTTTGAGCATTATGATTGATCAGTTAACGGTCTTTAGAAACGCACCCTTGGGCGTTTTCCTATGAGGTACGACACGACACGATGAACGAAACACGACCTGTCGTTTGGACGTTTTCTCACGAGCGATGATTTCAGCAGCAACGCAGCAGACGTGTTAACACTTTTCAATCAAAATAAAATGAGCTGTCGTCGAGCCGTGTACAAGTACCCACAGGTTCTGGATAGTGGCTATACGTCACCGCAAAAATAAGTAACAACATAGCAGCATTTAACGATATAGTGTTAGTTACTGTGCGGTGGCGTAAGTAAACAGTTCACATTATAGAATTTTATAAGCTACGGGTCTTAATCGCGTAAATATTTTGACTGTCGTGGTCACGGGTAGACCCACGGCCGTTGCAGTACGGTCGAAAACTCGGGCAATAAACAAAGATTAAGGTGCCTTAAAATAAAATATTTACGCGATTAAGACCCGTAAGCTTATAAAATTCTATAAAGTTCATAGAAATGTATGACGTCCGGAGACATTACTGCGTTTCGTCGTGTCGTGTCGTGCCTCGAGGGAAAACGCCCTTAGGGTTTTGGTATGGCAGGATAATTTACTATACCGAGAGCTTATTTGCAAAATGTATCTCTGTAACTTAGAATAAAATAAAGAGATTTTTATTATAATTAATTTTAATTAAATTTATAAAATAAACCAATTTTATAGACAACACGAATTTTTTACCGTTTAGACGTCTGAATCCGCTCAGAGAAGATAATTACATTGTATTGTAAGTTACAGAGTCATTTTGTGAATAAGTCATACTGAGCAATATAGGATATCAGATAGTTTTAACAAACCTTTTTTTATTTAAATAAAATGGCACTAATTTTGTATTTTTAGGGTAATATAAGATCAATTTACACGTGACTATTTTTTATATATTTTATTAACAACTTATTCTATTTTGACAAAACATCGAGAAATATACATCAGAATATTTTAAAATTTACGTCACAATTTCTTTAGTTCAAAACTTGTATAGGTACACAATGAAATTTAAGTTTACTTCAAAAGTGGGGCAAATAGATACAATAAAAAGTACAGCTCAATTTTTAAAGATCTAAGAGCTCAGCTAAACGAGGCGATAAAATGATTGCAGCTGCCGTGCGGTACCACGTACATGGGTTCATTCACAACCAAATTTAAGTTTTATTAGTTAGGCCATAAGATTCAAATTCTTTGCAATTGACTGCAATAGGCTTATTTCCTAGGTAAACAAAAAAAACCTAAAGACTAATTCGTTAATAAACCTGACATTTAAACCGTCAACAGTTAAGTCCCGATAACATTTTGTGTTGAATTGGATTTTTTATCATTGATCATATCATAAAAAGAAGTGATTTGACGAGAAAAAATTAGTGACTTCATAGACCGCTATTTGTATGAGATCTCCATATAAAATCTACGTTTTGATATTTCTTAAAGAGTTCTTGTTTTTTTTTTAAAGGTAAATAAGCAATGTGGGATTGAGTCCCACATTACTACTTGTTAACCCCTCCAGCTAAGCTCAAAGGCTTGTGTTAGGAGTGGGTTCACGTCGGTAGTATAATGGGTAGGATTTGAACCCGCGACCTCTCGATTGCGAGACCGATGCCTTAGCCATTAGGCTACCGCCGCTTTTGACTAGTAGAAAACTACTGACAACTTGATTGATCGTCGCACAACCGCCGCGGTGTTTGACAATTCCAAAGAATTTGAATCTTCACGTGAGGCGAAGTGGGAAGGGTTCGGAAAATCACTTTTACTCAAACTTGACCCAATTTTGAATTAATTGCACCCGTTAGACTCACAGTAGTGTGAAAACTGTCGGATTATTTATTGTACCAAAAAAATACACGTGATCTTGGTTATGGGCGCGTCTAAAACCTCGCTAATATCACCAAGGGGGAGGGGAGGGGGTTCAAAAACTGGTTAATAACATCATGTGATTTATAGACAACCCCTTATGCCCTACTCAATAAAACTTAAATTTGCCTGTGAGTGAAACAGGAACACAACAACATATTTTTGTCTTTTATTTCAAACAATTTAGAGCCTTAATTTTTTTTTTCATTTTCTTCCATTAAAGAGTGAACACAAGTACGCGGCCAGCAGGCAGTCACCGGCCGCAACAAATTTCGTCAAAATGCAGCGTATCGGACCATATTCTTGTAAATACAATGTGTAAATAAATACCTGTCCGGGCCAAAAGAAAAAAAAAAGAAAAAAATATATCCATTATAACAATTTTTAAATTCATTATTAAAATATTAGTACCCAATTTCGACGAAATGTGTAAATTTTATAGATTTGTTATCAACATCGTTTGACAAAGGACTATTCAATCAAAACAATCTTTTCCACCGCCCCATTTAGCTTCCGTCAAGAAAAACAAAAAATATTTTAATAAAATTTATAAAAAATAATGTAATGCGAAATGGAACATAACATCTAACAACACACTACTCGATCGGACAGGGATTAAATATACATATTGTATATTAAAAACAGAAATTAACGCCCACTATTTACCTTAAATTTGCTTGACTTTTCGACCAGGTTGCACCGGCCGTAGTCACAAGCGGACTTCGGATTCTTATGCAACATCAATGCGGAACATAATAACGTTGTACCAAAGTATACACAAATATTAAAGGACGGTAGAGCTCCAAAAACCATTAAATTGGAGTTATTTAACCTATCAGTCATTTAAAGGAGTATTACTTACTATTTGAGGGGATCTCTGCCTCAGTGGCAACCAAACAGATAGAGATATGTACGAGGTTAAGCAACGTTGCCACTGTTGGTTCATATTTAGGTGACCGATTTCGAAAAATATCTCAAAGAGCACGTTAAGAGGCATTTACATGTTGCTATGCGTTTCAAATGATAATCGCGATCGCGACAACTTCACTTTGTATTTGTCAAAATTGTACCGCTAGCAACAAAAACTCCCAAGTCGGGTAAAGTACGTATGTGTATGGTAATGGAACGGACGTAATATTTATTTTCTTTTAACTATGTACCTAACATTTTTCTTTATTATAATATTATTAGTATTCTTTAATATTTAATAAACACCAAACAGAAATAAGTGAATAGGCAAAATATAAGAATATTCTACACTTTTGTGGTCTTTCGTGATATTTTAACTAAAACATATCTATAATAACAAATAGTAAAATACAGTGCTTATGTATAGTTCATTAGAGTAGGTAGGTACTTCTGTGTAATACTAATGACACCTTTTTCGAATCATTTCATTGCTGACCTTACGTTAAACAATGAAGTTGCAGTCGTATTGCGAATCGAAATGTCATCATGACAGTTATCAACTCATTTGAAACGCATAGCAGTGATCTGCATTTTCAAGTGCTTAATTTACCCTGATATGGAATACTTTAACACTAATGAATACATGTTAAAAATAGGCCTATCTTTAATATTGACAGTTAATGTACTACATTTACAAATACTGTTTTGTTTCATTTGTAGTGATCAATTTCCCACATCTCGTTTTAAGGAATGTGTCCATTTACAAATGGCTAATTCTTTCATTAAACCTTTTTTCGACTGCCTCTGTGGCGCGGTGGGAGTGTATCCGACTGCTATGCAACAGGTCTTGGGTTCGATTCCCACACAGGACACCACTTTGTGTGATTCACAAATTCTTGTTTCGAGTCTGGATGTACTTTGTGTCCGTGACTTGTATGTTTGTAAAGTCCCCCGCGACACAGGGCTTGTACCCTACTGCGGGAGTCGTCATCAGATCAAACTATCAGATATATAAATTTGTTGACACAATGTACCAGATTTTAAAACCATTACATTAAATTGTAAAAAAAATAAAAACTGCCCTCAATTTTTGCGAAGAATGCCGTCATTTTACAATAATTTTAATATTAAATAAAACGTATTTATAAATAAAATTTTAATGACAAAATACGCTTGGATCTTCCATTAATGAAATTATGCTATTTTATTTATTATTATTTCAATTATTCAGACCTAAAAACATAATTATTATCAATCAAAATTTCAATAAATTACGATGCACAAACATCATTCCATACAATTATGTCAAATTTGCGAAATTGCTCTTAAGGCGTCGGTCCTGTGTATTTCTGTACCGGGCTATGAGAGTGACAGAATAGAGAGTGCATTTGTGTTTGCGCTCACACTCATGCGCTATACTATCTCCTGCGTAAGCGGCTAGTCTCTGTTGAGATTGAATCGGATCGGTTAGGTGACCATTATTATTTGGACAGGTGTACAGTATGGTAGTAATTACCTTACTACTGCGGTCCACAATGGGCTCCCCAGGCTTGCGCGCTGCGGCCGGGGTGGACTCGGCCGACGGGGACAGGTCCGCCCAGTTCGGGTAGTCGATGTCTCCTGGGGATTCAATACGTTATTATATCAAAATGAATCCTTATTTCCCTTGGTTAAGTAGAGAACGACTTTACCGATATCATTAATCATTTTTTTTAGTTTTCTAATACACTGTAGAAGATTATTACGTAAAAAAAACAACTGGTTGCACTCCGGGAGTGCCGGCAGAAGTGAAAACTTGAACACTTGTTGTGCAATTTTGGAATGGTTAGGGTTTTTTTTTAATTATTTTTATCAGTATATAATTACTATCTTTAATGTTGGTGACAACGACATGACAATTAAACAGTTTATCTCAGAAAAAAATTACATACTGATGAAATTTGAATAATATTTCTCGATCTTACTGACATAATAATAAAAATGGATGAAATAATAAATCACAAATCAAAAAATAATCGGTACTCGGACTCGAACTGGGGTCTTCTGGTTTCTGGACCGCCCGATTTCCCATCTGAGCTATAATAACATGAAATGAAATGGTGAAATTTTGCATATAGCAGTTTTCTTGCTTAGGGTCACGTGATCTACGAATTTCCGAACAGGGTCACGTAATCCTGACGCGAGTTTTACATTTTTTACCCGTACCAAAAAAAGTGCACAACGCCGCTGAATAAGTTTTCACTTTCAAAAAAACAATCACATAAAAAAATTACGGGGCGGTATGAAGTTCGCCGGGTACGTTATAAATGGCACACTGATTATCAGAGGTCGGATAATCGGATGCATATTTACTTTAAGTTCAGGTGTTAGTTATTAGGGTATGGCTATACGAAGCGACTTGCATGCGCAAACGGTTTGTGCAAAAATTGGCACAAACTCTTTGCGCATACAAGTCGCTGCATGTAGCCAGACCGCTACATGCTCCACAAACAATCTTATTACCCGATTTTGTGCGCGTATCTTGTATGTATGTCATATTCTTTATTACCTCGTATCTTTGAAACCATTAAGTGGATTAACACGTCGTTGGATTCGTCTTGACGGCCCAAGTGTTCTTAGTTATACGTCGTTTAAAAGAAACAAACATGGCGGCTGTAAGATGACAAAATAAAGCGGTGTGAAAAAAAGTTGTTTCAAATACTGCAATATAGGTATCAAATTAAAGGGCTCATCATAAGCATTTCAAAAAGCTATTAAAAAATATCTCGCTAAAACTATCGTCGTTTATTTCAATACTTCGCGATAGCCGCGATACAAGTTACAGTTATTACATGCAACAACCACTAAAAAGAAGAAAAATATTTTTTTAAATTTCAAAAATCTCGTCTGCGCAAATAAAATAGAAACGTAGGCTTAATAAATCTCGATTAACTTAATAAAGTGCCTCCGAATGAATTATATGCTATAAATATGCTATAAGGGGATCTTGTTTCCATCTTTTTTGCGCAGGTGGATTTTTATTTTGTTAAATGTATTTTTTTGCACAAACCGGTGTGTGCAAACGTTTATCTTTTATCATTATTATTCATCAAATACATGCTTAATGTGCAAACTAGCGGTTTGTGCAAGCCATTTGTGCGGTATACCGTTTTGCCGTCTTAACGCACATGCAAATAATATTGAGCGTGTAGCCGGGCCCTTATGGAAAGCGCTTTTTTATCGACAAAGTCCCGCGATACCAGGGTTAAAAAAACTTGTTTACTCCGTGAGATTTAATTGGAGCTTGGGGTATTCGAAAACTTAATTATTTACCTAAGTTCAGATGTTGGGTATTAAATACAAATACAAATTCATTTTTTTAGAGACGACTCCCGCCGTATGGCGCAAGGCTTGTACCGTGTGTCGCGGAGGACTTTACAAACATACAAGTCACGGACACAAAGTACACCCAGAGTCAGAACAACAATTTGTGGATCACACAAAGTGATGTCCCGTGTGGGAATCGAACCCACGATCTCTTGCGTAGCAGTCGGACACACTCCCACCGCACCACAGAGGCAGTCTAATTTGCTTGAAATAAGAGTTTACAAAAGTTCTTAACTGTTACTACGAAATTTGTTTGAATTGCGCGTATTGCCATAGTTTTTGTTAGTAAGTTCTGCTAGGTGTTCGTTAAATGCATTAGCCATTGCACATGGGTCTGGTAGCAACTTGTCTCCACACTTTATTTCACTGATGAAATATTTGTAACAATCATTACCCATATTCTCATTTATAATATCAAAGCACTTTATTATCGAAAAAAAATGCGGTAATTAACCTGATTTAATACAAATGACAGTTGCCTTGTTAAAGCGGAATATAATCATTTCTTAAATACATCTGACTAGTTACACAATCCAAATATTTTCAGAAGCCGCTGCCATAATATGTTAGCCGAAAATTATCTTTAGGTACAGTACGATCAACGTAACTAGGCCGGACTGAAGTAGGCGACAAGTGGTTGCGCAGATGAATTTTTTGGAAGTAAATGGTGACAGGAAGCGGGGGGCGGGGGCGGTAACTAAACCAAGAGGATTAGAGATGCGATTGCGCATGACATTGTCATAATTAGTATTACTAATTCATGTTTTTTTGTGATTATTTTGGTAAAGAAATTGTTTTTCAAAGTTTCTTTAATATTTACTGTAACTGTTTTAAATTTAAACTTTTATGAACTCATATAAATAGTGTTTTTATATTGTTGAATTAAAATGTTGTTAGTATTTTTAATCGATTAATCGTTTTCGTAAGTAATTTTAAGGTCGCATCTCTATGACATGCGCGAAAGTGATAAAAACCTAACTTCAATCCGGTCAAGATACGTTGATCGTACTGTATTAAATATGCATCCGATTATCCGATCTCTAATGATAATGGAACTAGTACAATTTATTTATAGTTGTAATCAGTTTTTAAGACATTGTGAAGAGGGAGGCGATACATTCCTCCAACGCAAAGGGAGAATCTTCTTCGAGAAGGTGTGCGTTCCCCCAGCAAAATGTTGTTGAATTTAATTGTTAAAGTATTTTAGAAAATTTGTTGTCTAGCTCGTGTATTTGTTGCGCACATTTTTAATTTGTTGCGCTGATAGTTTTTAAAGTTATTTTACTAAAACACTTTCTGCTGGAGGGACCTTTAGAAACGTTCCCACAGCAAAATGTCGTGTATTTAATGGGATATACTGAAATACATTTTAGCTACATAATTAATTGTCAATTTGTTGCAAGTTGCGAAGATATTCAAAATTTTTCTGGGGGAACGTTTGCTAGATCTCTGAAACGGTACTTATATTACTGAAAGAAGGCTTATTCCGATTTTAAAAGTAATTCGAACCGCATTCAAAGATGTTTAAATATTCGCCTGTCTGAACCACTTACTGAATGAAACCCGTAAATTGTGAAAAAATTAAATGTGTATTTTAAGATACCGATCGAAAAGGTCAATCATTAGGATTTAATCTAAATAACATAGTATTTCACCTTTGCCTGTAGAATTTTCAGAAATTAATTCTATATGGATCAGAACAATTATTTGTCCAAACATTTTGACCATGGACCATTGTCAACATTTATGGACAAAAACGTAGGACGAACAGATACAAGCAATAGCAAAGAATGTTATATATACAGTGATATCATTCTGTAAATACATAAATTTAAGATTTTATAGCTAAGTGTATGTAGTTAATATACTTATATACCGAAAAATAGTTAGAAAAGTTTAATTACCTAGCGCATCGTCCATAGAGTCGTCCTGTCTGGGCGGTATGGCCTGCGGGTTGGTTGTGAAGGCGGGGTACTTCAGCAGCCAGTCCTCGTACCCCCCATGTAAGGCCAAGGGAGGCCTGGAGTACTGTACTTTTACGTCCCACTGGAAAGGGAATAATATTGTATTATTATACTAGGTATCCAGTAGCGAGTTGTAACTGTAACCGTTACATGTTACTATAAATCGTAGAATTCAGATGGATAAAAGCTAGTATTATAATAATAAAATTGTTTATTACAAGTAACATTTACACATTTTCTTAGTAATTACATTTTACTTAAAACCTATCTATACTAATATTATAAAGCTGAAGAGTTTGTTTGTTTGATTGAACGCGGTAATAGCAGGATCTACTTATCAAAATTGAAAAATTCTTTCACTATTGGATAGTCCATTTATCGAGGAAGGCTATAGGCTTTTAGCTTATTAGCTTTATTTCAATCGCAGGTTTGCACAATGTATAACTCAAGTTAAAATCACACTTTTTAAAGCCTATTGTACATCTTTTTAATCATGCAACTTGTGAGACACCCTCCGTATCCATTATATTAATGCATTCAGGGTGCTGTCCTGTTTCATCAGGAATGAGGCGCGCGGTTTTTTCATTTTGAAAAGACGACTCCCGCAGTAGTGTACAAGCCCTGTGTCACGGGGGACTTTACAAACATAGTCACGGGCACAAAGTACATCCAGACCCGGAACAACAATTTGTGGATCCCACAAAGTGGTGTCCCGTGTGGGAATCGAACCCACGACCTCTTGCACAGCAGTCGGACACTCCCACCCCGCCACAGCGTTAACTGTTTGCACATCACAATATGCAAAAGGTGTGCATCCCTGGTTCATGGAGTTCGGGTATGATTGGAAATAGACTCGTTTGTGTCTACATAAATCGCTAATGTGCCATTTCTCATGAAATAAGACAGTGGTGATTTGTGAAAGCCTATGTAAAACAGATTATTGTCTAGTTTTATACTAACACTAGCTGTCCCGCGCAACTTCGTCTGCGTAATTTTTCTCCGTTTTTGCAACATTTCTCATTGCTGCTCCGCTCCTATTGGTAGTAGCGTGATGTTATATAGCCTTCCTCGATAAATGGGCTATCCAACAGTGAAAGAATTTTTCAATTTCCTGAGATTACCCCTTTAAAACAAACAAACTCTTTAGCTTTATAACGTTAGTATAGATTAGTCTTTTGGATGTTTTGTTTACCTAGGAAACAAGCTTATTACTGTTTAAGAAGTGAAAAAGTGACTAACCCTGAGCAATATAGTCTTGAGCAGATGCAGCGTCTTGCCGGGGATGACGGCGGTGCTGTTCCAGTCGAGCATGACGATGAGCTCCATGCTGGCGCGCTCCGCCCACACCGGCCGGGACTCCGGCGGCAGGTTCTGTTCCAGGACGTGGGCGGACTGCCTGTGGAACGAGTTGTACATACGTACAGATAATTATTCTAAAAAAAACCCACTTACCGAATTATATAGAACTGGCTGACTCGATAAACTTTGTCAGCGTAAATTTTCCCCGTTTTTGCAACATTTTTCATTGCTGCTTCGCTCTTATTGGCCGTAGCGTGATGTTATATAGTCTATAGCCTTCGAGCCTCGATAAATGGGCTACCCAACAGTAAAATATTTTTTCAATTCGGACCAGTAGTTCCTGAGATTATCGCGCTCAAACTAACAAACTCTTCAGCTTTATAATATTAGTAGATAATACAACGACAACTCGCATGATGAAATACATAAAGCAGTTTGGGTTGTAAAGTGTGCCAAACAAATATACATCGACTACGCCAGAAATAAAAAATAGATATAGATATAGATAAAAAATCATTAGGCATATACACACATCAAAAGTGTCTAGGGATCAAGCATTTTTATGCGGATTTCTAGAGATTGAGATGTGGCTTTGTAATAAATTTATGATTTTATAAATTTATATGGATCCTTTTTGGTGCATTTCATAATTTGAATCAGGAACTGTAAATCAAATTCGAGTAAAAGATGAAAATCAGCTGTCAATATTTTCCCTATAAAAACATACAACGCATTGAAGACATTATTAGTGCTACTGTTTCCCTACTACTGATTAAAACCAACGTTATTATGGAGCGGCGACGTCATTTAAGCAGGGAAGAAATGCTCAGAGCCGTGGGAATGATAGAAGCTGGTTCCCGGCAACGTACTGTGGCTTTAGCTCTGAATACAAGTCAGAGTGTTATCAGTCGACTTTGGACACGTTACCGAAGCACTGGTACCGTGGCTGAGCGCCATGGAGGACGGTATCGCTGCACCACACGGAGACAAGACCGATACATTCAAATCTTAACTCGAAGAGGTCCAACAATAACCGCCATGATGTTAGCCGTGAGGCTTCATCACTCTTCAGGGAACTTAATTAGCGACCAAACAGTCAGAAACCGCTTGCATGAAGTGAACCTTCATTCCCGAAGACCGCTACGGGTACCACCTATAGCAATGCACAATCGTAGGATTCGATATCAATGGGCTCTTGAACACAGAAATTGGGCAGAAGAACAATGGCGTTTCGTGTGCTTTTCTGATAAGTCTCGTTTTGGTATGAGACCGGATACAAGACGTATACGACACTGGAGAACCCCTGGACGCCAACAGCGATTAAAATCCTGCCAGGAAGTCCATCCTTATAGTGGTGGAACCATCATGGTATGGGCGGGTATTTGGATCGGCGGAAGAACTGAGTTGATTTGGATCAGAGGCAACCTCAACGCTCAAATTTATGCTGAGACGATTGTATCAGACGTCATCGTTCCTCTACAAGTGCAAATCGGTCCCTTATTTCAGTTAATGCATGATAATGCACGACCGCACACCGCAAGAGTTGTAAGACAGACTCTCGCCGCAGCTAACATCAATGTCCTGCCCTGGCCTGCTCAGTCGCCAGACTTGAACCCGATTGAGCATGCATGGGATATGCTACAGAGAAGAGCTCTGCCGAATATGGAGGGTATCCAGTCGCAAGAAGACCTTTTTTTGTTGTTGCAACGAACATGGGCGGCCATTCCACAGCGTGATTTGGATGAACTCATTTTGAGTATGCCAAACCGATGTTCTTGTGTTGTTAGTGTTCGCGGTAGAAACACGGATTATTAATTGTTTAATAACCCAATAAAATTTTAAAGAAAACTGTTATTTCACTCTTTTTTTCGAACTTTAATGTTAGTGGTTCAAATGTCAAAAATCCCTTTATTAGGAAAATGGCAAATTTCTTTATTAATGCAAAGGTGACTTGGTTTATCGTTACTGTGACAAACGAAAACACTTTATTTGATGAATCCTTAAAGAAATAAAAAAAAAAAATCAATCAGGAGAAAAGTTATTGCAAAAATATATGTTGATCCCTAGACACTTTTGATGTGTGTATAATATAAATATACGAATAACTACATACGTATATATTTGCTGAAATGTATGTCCAAAAATAACAATTTTACAAATTTTTTCGGTTATTTCTTAAATATTAAAAATTATGACATTTAGGTCAACCACCCCCCCCCCCCCTCGTCCCTAAACACCTCACGTGATGAATGTACGCCACCTAATAGAACAGTCTAGTATTTCAGTGCACACTTACATTACAATTTAATGAAATGAATCCTTAGGTAACACACAAACCCGGCTTCAATTTTTATGCGCAGCTTCATACGGTATTATAATATAAGCATCTATGAACTATCAAAATCGATTTATGTTAAAACATAAGCGTTGCTCGCCTGGTCAACTCATCGAGTATTATTCTCTATTCTGTGATTCAAACGCAACTACATTGGCTAAATAATAATTACATATTTTCAGATCATAATCATTACATATTTATGACATAAAATCCCCGACATATATGTTCGTAAACTTTCGCGATTTGTACACATTATAGAATTTTATAAGCTGCGGGTCTTAATCAAATATTTTATTTTAAGGTCTGACCGTATTGCAATGGCCGTGGTCACGGGTAGACTGACTCAGTCTACCCGTAACCACAGCCGTTGCAATACGGTAAGACCCGTAGCTTATAAAATTCTATAATCCTCGACAAGTTCACTTTTTGATAAAATACTTTTCTATACTAATATTATAAAGAGGAAAAATTTGTATTTGTGTGTGTATGTTTGTAATGAATAAGCTCTAAAACTGCTGGACCGATTTCAAAATTCTTTCACCGTTGGGAAGTTACACTAACCCCGGGTGATATAGGCTTTTTATCCCTGTATTCCCACGGGAACGGGAACTACGCGGGTGAAACCGCGAGGCTTCTGCTAGTGTTATATGAAAAGATAAACTCTCGATTGTAAGTGTGATGTCTTAACCACTGGGCTAACACTGTTTCAACAATTGTCTAAATTTACTTTAGGTATCCGGTTTTCTGTAAAGTGTTATTCTACTGATTTAACTTATATTAAATATTAGCTGTCCCGTGCAACTTTGTCTGCGTCAATTTTCCCCGTTTATGCAACATATTTCATTGTCACTCTGCTCCTATTGGTCGTGGCGTGATGTTATGTAGCCTTCCTCGATAAATGGATTTTTCGCTTCCTGAGATTATCGCGTTCAAACAAACAAACAAACCCTACAGCTTTAAAATATTAGTATAGATTATAAGTATTTTTTATTTTTTTTAAATGAATAGATGAGGAGGTCGTGCGCCTGGTGGTAACCGTCACGCTAGCCCATAACAGTATCAGTGTCACCCAAATACTTGTTTGGCAAAGATCTGAATGTCACCGCACCGCGCTCCGACATTAGTTAGTTAGTCTCATTTGCCCAGTAATTACACTTGCTACAGTGCCCTTCAACTGAAACACAGTGATGTATTCGACTGTAGTGTATTCAACTGAAACAAGTATTTGACCCCCTGGACTGCGCCATAACCTAACAAAATTGACCACTCTCTAGAAAGAGACAATGCTACTTTGTGGACAAAGAGACAGAGCCGCACGAGTTTTTTCTCTTTCACGATTTGCAGTCAATATTTACTTTTTAATTGAAAGTGATGGCACGGCCCTGGTCTATATTTCAATGACAGAAACAAATTTGCAGAGTCTGATCCGGTTGATAAAATTAAAATTGGTTAACATGCCAAGCCAAACCAGACCTTAAGGGTAGATTACGCGAAACAGGGTTCGGCTCTCTCAAAAATTTATATAGAAAACCTAAATATTAGGACACGAAAAAAATTGTGTCACTAGTCAAAGTTTTTCTCTTAGATGATATAAAGAAATTTAAGGACATGTCTTAATATGATCCCGCAAATAAATCTTGAAGTTGCGGAAATTTAAGGACATGTCTTAATATGATCCCGCAAATAAATCTTGAAGTTGCGGAAAAATGCAAAAACGAGCATTTTCGTATTGTCATAGTGTTCGTAATCTAACATATGTACGCACGAATATTCTGCTTTATTTTGACCTGCGCTCCTGCGCACTGTGAAGTAATGGTTGTATGCGGAAGAGCGAGGCCGGCGATCGTGTCGCTGTGTACGTAGCGCTAAATAAATAATTCTCTCAGTGTAATGCCCCCTTAAGGAGTGTTAATATTGTTCAAATAGTGTTGAGTATATGCTTAGACCTTGCACTCGAAAAAACAAAGTTTCATACCCAGGTGATATACACTCTTCGGGCACACTGATACAATCCGGGTAGTTGATGTGAGACTCCACATAGTCCTTGCCTGACCTCGCATCCAGGATCATCACCTTCAACTTGCCACTCTTCAGGATTGCGTACAGCTGTTCACTTTTGATTGTCACCTCGTCCAGACCTGCAATTTAAAATATTTAGATACATTAAGCGTTTGTTCGAACAGGCTTAACTCTATAAAACTGGCCCCAAACCCTTTAAGCTCCTAGCATACGGAGTTTCATCAATATCCTGATACAGGAGGAAAGCTATTTCAAACATAACTTATTGTGAAATAGAGATCGGATAATAGGATGCATATTTACCTAAAGTTAATTTTCGGCTAACGTATTATGGAAGCGAATCCTGAGAATATTTTTAATAAAAATAAACCGGGATTTCGAGATTGCTTTACTACCTTTTTTTTAATTATGTGTATTGTAAAGAGTGAAGGAATACAGAAAATACATCTATACATATAATAAAACTGTAAATTTCACGTGTCTGTACATGGCCGAACTTAGTGAAAAAAAATATTAGGAAATGTTCGAAAAGAGTATTTAAACACTTTGCTGCATTTTTAGAAATGTCTGTCTGTCTGTCTGTCTGTCTGTCTGTCTGTCTGTCTGTCTGTCTGTTTGTTTGAACACGCATCACGCAAAAACTACCGTACAGATTCGGTTGAAATTTTGCACGTGCAATCTAATAGATGCAGATTAACATTTAGGCTATAAATTATCACGCTTTTTCCCATAGGAGCTAAGCAGTAAGGGATAATGTCTGTAGCTATTTTTCGTTATAAAACAGTAACTACTTGACGGATCTTTATGAAAATTTGCAGTTTTATAGTAAATACTATAGGACATTATTTACACTATGAATCATTACGCTAACGTCTATGGGGAACGAGTAGCAACGTATTTTTTGTCGCACCATAATGGTTTATCACAAAAATTTCCACAATTAGACATTTTCTATAATTGTAACCCGTGGAATGCATAACTTCACGCTAAAACTAAAAGGAGCTAAACACAACATTTTTAAGTTTCATAATTCATAATCAATAAGAACAGTTATTTTAACGTGTTAAGTAGCTAATAGTATAGCCTCAAAGCTATGCTAGCGGACTTTGACGACGAAGTCCCAGGCTCGAATCTGATGTCTGAATATGTTCTTTTTGTATTTATTTAAATTGTCTTTATCCTTTTTTAATATTTTTCTGAATGTTTTAGTTATTTTTTCGACCGTAGGTAACTTATTTACTTTGGTTATTACTTTTTATATTAAAAATCAAGTAAATTATGCAATTAATTATAGGTATTGCATGCACTGCTGAGAGTAATGAATTAATCGTAGTAGAAATGAAAAACAATATTACATTATAGTTAAAAAGTATTCGACATTTTTCAGAAATGATGTGTTCGTTTAAAAAAAAAGACATTACACACGTAAAAAAAGTACATGTAGCGCCATCTATGAAATCAAATTGTGAACAACAAAACAACGGCAACATTCTTGAAAGTAGATGGCGTTGTATTCAATAATGTTCTATACTTAGTAAAAGACGTTTTAAAAAGAAACACATTGCTATGATTTTTAGAAATGTTTGTCTGTCTGTCCGTTTGTTTGACCACGCATCACACAGGTGCATCGAGGATCATGTTTTGGGGTTATGGTTGGAGATTACGTGTTCATCAATTCAACGATAATGAATGGCTCAACATCGTTCAAGTGTGAGTAGTTCGGGTGACGGGAGGAGGGGGGTCGTTGTTTGTCAACCGTACCTTTAGGGATATCTGACATTTTCGCGGGCATGACACACATGACACGCTCTGTGTTTGCTTACTAAAGTGTTACAGCAGTTTTATTATTAGTATATTGCGTTGTAACACTATATGAAATACACCCCATTTTTAGCCAAAATGACAAAACAGAACCCTTATAGTTCCCTTAAGGCCGTCCGTCCGCAGCTTAGCTCAGAGACTGTTAGTGCTAAGGTTGCAACTTTTGCATGAATAAATTACTAACGCCGATAAAGTGAAAGAACAAAATCTTGAAAATCATTATTTTTTTTAGGGTACCTACCTCTTTTATATGTAAAGTGGGGATGTGATTTTTTCTCACCTACCTACCCCATCGTGTGTGGTATCATTAGATAGGTCTTTTAAAAAGCGTTTAGGGTTTGTGAAGACTATTTTTAGATTTAAGGATTCCTTTGTGTATAATATTAGGCTTTATAGTGAACATTTTTGTTAGAGTCAAGTGTCCCCCTGCCAGCTAAATGGTTGATGTTGGGTATGTGAAAAAATTCAGGGTAGTAGTATAAATACTAAAATTATAAGGAAAACTATCACAGTTAAGTACTTAGGCTTTACAAGTTTACGATCACATGAGAAGTAACAACATTTTCGTACAAATTCTATTAAAAATTATTAGGTAATAAGTAGGTATAACGTTGAAAGAATGAAACAAAAACAACAGAAAACCCACTTCTTAAGCCGCACACCAAACTAACTATCTAAAAGAATAGAACAGATCAATTTTTATTTAGTAAGTATTTAGTCAACAGGACTGTTTCCAACATATTTACACAGAAGTTATTTCGTTACCTAAACTACCTTAATTTAAACCCGACTTTCACGCGAACGAAGTCGCGGGCACAACTATTATGAATATATATATATATTACGGGTCTTAATCGCGTTTAGGTTAAATACCTTGCTTACCTACGTTTAATATGCATGATAGTTTAAGTATAATTTAATTTAAAGTCATCAAGTATTCAAATAAACTTATCCAGTTTTGAAAATAGATGGCGTTTAAATACAAATTAAACAGAATCAGGTAAATTGATTTAAAAAATATATCTGAAATTCTTACGATTATGTATTATATATATATTATTTACGGATATGAATTTATGATGATCTTAATTAACGACAGGTTCATCATCATCATCATCAGCCTATCGCAGTCCACTGCTGGACATAGGCCTCTCTAATTGCACACTTTGTTCTATCCTCGGCTACGACAGTAGTTTAGTATTTAAACTAAACGTTTCTAAAAGATATACTAATTCACTATATCTTTTAGAAACGTTTGAATGTTGTCTGTTTGTTTGAACACGCATCACAGTACCGCGGGAATGCAATGTTTTAAAACCAGGATATTTTTTAAAAAACTTATCTCACACTAGCCCTATTTCGCGCGAGTACTTGGGCGGTTTCGGGCTTCATTTAACCCGAAACCGATAATAGTAATATTTGATGTGATGCAAATCATTTTGGTAAAATACTATTATAATTTGTCTTCTAACCGTCTGGCGCCATAAACTTTGTCGCCCTTCATTTTGCTGCACTGGGCATTTGCTTGGCTTGCCTTGCCATAGGTCGGGCCCTGATTAGAGCTAGGCCCTAATATCCATAGATGCCACAGATCATTGTGGAGCATGTTTCCAATATGCTTTACACAGAAGTTAAATTGTAACATAAACTACCTTAATATAAACCCAACTTCCACGCGAACGAAGTCGCGGGCACAGCTAGTAGAAAATAAATGAACGATTTTGTCGATAAAAATACGGGGCAAGATGTCACATATCGGACCATGCTCGGTGTAGGGTTCTGCAGCTTCGAATAAATGCATCAGCAGAAGAGCGTATGTTCATGGCACTTACGCCTTTTTGTTGAGAAACGCAGTTATTCAGCAATAACTCCATGACGGTATATTCGATCATGTCTGAAATAATTTTAGTATAAGCGCTACCTTTGTGACTTTTTACATATTTTTTGGTCATACGGTTCAGTGTCTTTTTTTAAAAAAAAAAAAAGTTGTGTGGGGGGACACAATTTTTGCAAATTTCGGAGCGATTATTTCCAAAAATATTTACTCCAAGTTGATGTTTGTCCCCCCCTAAAAATATTTATTTTTATTATTTAGCTATCAAACTAAGTAGCAACTACTACAAGACACCTTTTCACCAAATTTCATCAATAGTCATCATCTTTGAGTAAGATGTCTATGACTTACGGACGGACAGACAGACAGACAGATGGACATGACGAAACTATAAGGGTCCGTATTTACCATTTTGGCTACAGAACCTTAAAAAGCGCTTTCCATAATGGCCAACACCTGAACTTTAGGTAAGTATGCATCCGATTATCCGATCTCTCGATAAGCAATAACACTCAAACATAAATGACGATTTTTTAGCTATTATTCTTTGGGGGGATCAGGTGAACCCAGTGAACAAATCACGGAAAGAAATCCATCAAACCGTTTGGGCTGTAGAGCATGCCGAAGAAATATACATATATACGCTCGAAAAATATAACCTTTCTTCTGACGCAATCAGATAAAAGCATAATGTCATTGTATCATTAATCACATGAGATTAGTATCTCTAACCAAGTCCTTTATCAAGGCTATTGCTATCTGCACAAGTGAATCATCATTTGAAGGGCAACTTATTAGCCGAAAATAAGTAAAAAGAATTTATTTATCTTTTATTGTGAAGCAAAGGTGAACAGCCTTTGATATCTTTTACGACCATGATGATATATCTTAATGGAGTACACGGTACAAATATTTATTTAAACCCATTCACAGGTGAGCTCCATCTCTTTCTGAATAAGGTTTTTTTATTTTATCTCATCAAAGGTTCTTAACAGCTGCCAATAATTTTATTGTTTACAATGTTGACTGAACAATACGCCAATTACGAAGAACACATTAAAATTAAATAAATCAAATCTAGGGTAAACAGATGCAAGGTCCAATCAAGAGATTTACGAAAAAGATGCTTTGATTGTTTTTTTTTTTTTTTTTTTTTTTTTTTTTAATAATAATAATTCATTTATTTAAGTATCAGTGACTCATTTTGGTTAGTAACAATTTATACTTATTTACTATGTTAGTAAAACAATAATAATTTAATAATTTAATTTAACTAAGTACCTATTGAAATAACATCAGTAGGTACACAGTCTATCGCCACACTACTCCATGCGAGAGAGAACTGCAACGGTTAACATACCGACAGTCTAGTCTGCTAGCTATCATGTTTAGGATGCTATTGGTACCGCACCTCACTCTACGCACCAGGGATGCGCACCTTTTCCTCATTGTTGCATAAAAACAATCCACGTGCGCTTCCGCAAACATCCCTGACGCGCTACAGAAGCGCGGCAGCCTCAATAACACCCTAAACGCATTATTATATTGTACGCGGAGGGCGCTGTACGATGCCTGCGTGTATGACGACCACAGGCTGCATGTATAAAAAGAGGTGCAATATGCACGGAATAGAGTTATTTTAACATATCTGGAGCACCGCGCAAACCTGCGGGCAATCATATTAGCCCTCACAGACAGCGCCCTCCTTTCCCTCTCAATATCATGATCATCTTTGAGGTCTGGGGTAAGTACATGGCCTAGGTATTTAAATGTAAATACTCGTTGCAGAGTATTTCCATTAAGCGCAACAGGTGGTATATAATTAGTACATTTATCCCCTACCCCAAATACCATGATTACACTTTTTTTGACATTGTATGTCAGTCCATGCCTTTCAGCATATGTCTCACAAATATGCAAGAGCTTTCTCAGACCGCTGATCGAAGGGCTCAGCAGCACCATGTCGTCCGCGTAGCTTATGTTATTTACACACACTCTGTCCACATGACAACCGACCCTGATTGTGTCAACTTCTCTATGGTTTTGCGTGTACTGCGCGCGTGCGCGCGTGCGTGCGTGCGTGCGTGCGTGCGTGCGTGTGTGTGTGCGTGCGTGTGTGTGTGTGTGTGTGTGTGTGTGTGAGATACATCTTCATTCTTCCGACCAATGATGATAACAATGATGAACGATAAATACTCAAACCATGACACACATGAGGGAGGGGGGGAATTGGAGGTTGCAACCTTTTGCAATTTAAAAAAAAAATGGATAAAGGTAACTTTTATCTTTTTCTAAGCCCGGTTTATAAAAAGAAACAAGACCCCCTCCGAAAAATGATGCCAGGATACGCTGATGACTCAAACGTAGCGATGGGCGAGTCCAAAATGTCTCGATGTTGTTCAGATAGAACATTACGGACTCGCATATGGTACAATCGATTGTTCACTTAATGATTAATATTATTCATCGAGTGAACAATAGACTTGCATTCGCGAATGAACAATCGAAATGTTATTCGATTGTTCGAATTAACCTCCTTCTTCCGAATAGGTTCATTCGAAACAATCGCAAGGGATGGAATGAGTAGCATCATAGAATGACCATAAAAAATCACAAAAAAAAAAGTAAAAATAAAAATGGCGGCAAACTGACCGACCATTATTTTTACAGCTCAGAGTTTAACTTGTAAAAAATTATTTGAATACGTGATAATTAACTTAGAACGAGACTATGTGCATGTAATAAGTGCATAAATACTTGACACTGGCAGAAATTAGCCGTTAAAACGGCAAGATTGCCATAAACTCAAAGAAGAAGAAGAACTCTCTTGCTGTCACTATCACATACAGGTAAATAGTCGAGACAGAAAAACTAAAAAGAAGAAGGAAGTTGTATAATCCGTTTTTTACTTTAAATTATATATACTGTGTGTTTAAAATAAGGTTTAGGTGAACGAGGTAGAGTCAAATCTAACCAAATGTTACGTGGCTGAGAGAGTAATCTGTAAGTAATAACATACAATTGCGAGTAAACTTTTTGATTTCTAGGGGAAGAAAGGCCGAAAAAATGCCAAATCACCTCATGTAATGAATTTTCCTTGTTCAGGTTCAGAAATATTTGCTTAAAGCGTACATTCATTACTAATGAATGTACGCTTTAAGCAAATATTTCTGAACCTGAACAAGGAAATTAGGTAAAAAAACATCACTCACCTATAGGACAATTAAATAATGCTACATGTAAAAGCCACTATTTATTTTAAAAGGAAAAGAAGAAAAAGATAATTGTTACAAAAATGTATTTAATCTATACTAATATTATAAAGAGGAAAGATTTGATTGTTTGTTTGTATTGAATAGGCTCCGACACTACTGGACGGATTTGTAAAATTCTTTCATCTTTGTGAAGCTACCCCCGGGTGACATATGGCTATTTTTTACCCCTGTATTTCCAAGAGAACGGGAACTACGCGGGTGAAACCGCGAGGCGTTCGCTAGTATGTTATAATTATTTGCTTTTGTGAATAGCAGAATATACAATATTAAATATCTAATAAACAATTTTAGAAAAGGATTATAATTATTTATAAAATAGATAAAATATTTACAAAATATAATAATAGGAGACAAAACATTCGCTAGTTGAAATGTTATAAGCAAGGGTATTTTTATAAAAAAACTACATTTTCTTTCTTTTGATCTAAGATAGAAAAAAAATGCATTTTTTGTGATTATTTTCGTCAAGAAATTATTTTTACTAAATTTAAACTTTTATGAACTCATTTAAATAGTATTTTTATATTGTTGAATTAAAATGTTGTTAGTATTTTTAATTGATTAAACATAATGAATCGTTTTCGTAAGTAATTTTAGGGTCGTATCTCTATGACATGAGCGAAAGTGATAAGAACCAAACATCAATCTGGTCAAGTTATGTTGATCCTACTGTAATTAATTTTGACTTTAACCATTTTTTTCCTCCACTGAGTAATAAATATTGTAATAATGAACACAAGCCAATTTATAAAATAGATTACATTACATTCATAGATACATAATATGTTGTCAAAAAAACTTGTTCTTTTAGTGAAATAAATAAACATCATATCCAATAAGACATTTTCTTGAATTGTGTCACAATTTCCATGGATCCTCTTTCGTCAAAGGCTCAATGGATATTCATACTCAAACCTACAAAAAAATCACTTAATGTGCCATATTGATTCATGGTATGAGGTATGGTTGTTATTTGCGGAATAGTTTCTATCACCTTGAAAGACTGATTGAAGAAACAATGAAAGACGATTTGAATGGTTTTTTTTTTGTATGTAGGTATGATATATATCACAAAGTTTTAATCACCCTCCTATGCCACACCCACTTTTTTCCTTTGATAAGTTCTTTTAAACTAGGATTTCTACTAAGTAGGTTTTCAATACAATTATAACGTACTTGGTAATCCTGGTGTAGATGGTGTTTCATTGATAGGTACAACTTCTGTGGTTTTCTTTCTATTCTCCTCTATCTTCTGCTTGATCAATTCATTCTCCTTTATATCGTTCAGACGTTTAGCTTTCTGCTCTTTAGCGTATCTGAAATTATTGTTTAGTATAGTTTGTATGTGCACAAAACTTGTTTAAACTATTACCCGCTTTTGATATAGGTTTCATATAATTTATTTTTTTATTAAAAAAAGATAGCTTGTGTAAAGAGTGGGTTCACATAGGTAGTTAATGTGGCCCTGCCCGCGGCCTTCCGTGGAGGCGCGGCACCCTGTGTGTATCCAGGGGCTGCGTAGGTGTGAAATGCCTGGAACGCTGGAATGTATGATGTAAAAATTTGGACGACCATTACTAAGTCATGCAAAATCTGCATAAGTGATTTGGTTTTTAATAAATAGGATTTATTTCTTCACTATCCAATACTCAATGAAAATTACCAATTAGGTTTATTAATAATACTAATATATGGGCACAAAAAGCAGCACAGGAACAAAACCAGACCATATAACAGAGGATGAGATTATAAAACATATTAAAACCTGTAAAGAGCCCAGGCAGAGACAACATTACAAATGAAGCCATAAAAATTGGAGCACTTATTTTAGCTCCATACCTGTTGAAAATCTTTAACCTGGTTCTGGACAAACAAATAGTATCAAAGCAATGGTGTGAATCTAACATTGTACTGCTCCATAAGAAACGAAACCCGCTTGACATTGGCAACTACAGACCAACAATTTACAAACTCTTTTCATCTATTATTCTGAGCCAAATAGCACACAATACAACAGATAATTAAAGAGTTCAACAAACCACTTTTGACAACATAACACATCTATCCAAATTGCATGCTTTACCAAACAATTATATAAACAGCACATACATAAACATCATTAAAAACATATATTTAAGAAGTCTAATCAGAATCCAACTAGACAGGCTTGGAGAAGAGTTCTCAATTGGAAAAAGCAGTGGGACAAGGAGACCCACTCTCCCCAAAGCTTTGCATAGCTGTACTCAAGGACATCTTCAGAAACATGGAGTGGAAAATTAAAGGCATCAAGATATCAAATAACAGACTGACACATTTAAGGTTTGCGGATGACATCACTCTATTTAGTGAATCCGAATTAGAACAAATGTTACAAGCAGGAAAGTTGGCTTTCACATGAACTCATCCAAAACTAAAATTATATCAAACAGTCATAGTAAAAAAATCAAAATAGAGGAAAATATGATAGACTAAGTTAACAAATATCTATATCTAGGCAAATTAGTGTCTTTTGAGGAAAACAGTAACAACAGGCAAATAAATATAGAGCGGAAAAAAATTTGGCCACAAAAAGAAATTCTAAAAGGGAACTACAGCCTCAATGAACTCCTGCATTCTTCGAAGCCTGACCTATGCTAGCCAGACATAGGTATACACAGAAAATATTAAAAACAAAATACTATTGTGTCAGCATGCAATTAAAAGAAGTATCCTGAACCTAAGAAAAATACAAAAACAGGGAACACTCCGCAAGAAAATTCAAATCTCAGATGCTCTTCAATATAGTTTTAAACAAAAGTGGAACTGGGCAGGACACTACAAACACCAGAATGGCCGGCCCAAAAGAAAAAGAAGGGTGGGATGGCAGAAGAGATGGGCTGATGACCTAGTAGAAGCAGTTGGATAAATTGGATGCAAATTGCTAAGGAATTTAAAATACATTGTTGAGTGCAATGACAAGCTATAATAAAAATAATACTATTTAAATGTACAGAATATCATAAATAATGATTACAAATTATACCCCAAGGAAAAGTCAGGCCGGGATTTACAAACATATTAATTGTTTATACTATGACTCAATCTTATCAATATATACCTTACATACCTTATGACAACATAATAAATACATACAATCCAAATAAGCAGAGTATAAACAAGCTATTTTTACTTCTAACCTGTCAATAAGACTGTTCTTTAGCTTTTCAGCGGCATCAATAGCCTTCGTAGGGTTCTTAGCTCCAAGCATGTTGTTAAAGTAAGACTTATCCTTTGAATACTCTTTATCTTTGCTGATATATGCGATGACTCGGAGATATTTCATGTAGTAAACATATGAGTACTCCTCATCACCCTTTTCACGCGATTCCTCAGCATTTTCAAACAGTTTTAGAGCTGTTTTGCATAACCTGAAAAGAAAATACCAATTATGTGCAATTTAAATTAATGGTGCCATGTTTTCCACGGCTGTACGAAGGCGGCACTTACATGGTAGCTCTCTTCGACTTTAAATCTGGTACATTGTGTAATTTGTCCAAATCCTCTATACATTTTCCAAGGTGAAGCTGCATTCTTCTTGTTTCAGTCATTTTGAAAATTTTGCTTGCCGTCTCCGATTGTTGTAGGCACTATCGTAATTTTAAGTCTCTGGGACCGCAGATTACTACATTTGTTAAATAAAACACAAGGATTGTTGTAAAAACTCACTGCAAACAAAAATTGTGAATATATCAGAAAATGTCAAGTTTTTTTTTAATTATCCAATTGTGTCACAGATAAAAAATAAATACATCACTGAAATGCGTTCCGTTCTACTCAACCAGTTTGTGTTTGACTTTTTGATAAATATTTTTGTTAACCTTGTCCAAGAAAATAAAATAATAATAAAAAAATGCAATTTAAATAACAACATGAAAATGCACAATATACATCTTGTTATGGTTGTTTATTATGCTATAGCTAGTTTTTGTAGATTTATTGAATATAAATTGAGTTTTGTTTGTATTGATAGATAAAAGACTATTTTCGAGCCATGTTGTTATTTTGGCTAAACTTATTTCAGCTAAGCTGCTGCCCATGTAGGTCCATGAAAAATTAGTGCAGTGTCATCCGCAAACATTAGGTGATCTACATTAGGCAGTGTTACATTAAACAGATCGTTAAGATATATCAGAAAGATAAGACCATATATATATATATATATATAAGGACTAAGCGTGCTGCCTTGTGGTATTCCAAATGTGCAGATGGCATTACCACTTTCATATTGGTTTACTCTAACACTTTGTGACCTATTAACTAAATAGTTTTTAAACCATTCTAGTGTAATACCCCTAATACCAACATTCTCTAATCTACTTAATAGTATTTTATGCGACACTGTATCAAATGCTTTTTGGAGGTCTAAGATAACCCTACATTTCATCACATACACATCATCATTATTGTCTATGGGAGAACTGCGTGATGGTGATTTTTTTCAATGTAGGTATGATATAATTCTCTTCATTAGCTTTTATAATATTTTTGAAATTGTTGGTAAAAATGATATTATATAGGTATTGATAAAGGGTCTATAATTTGTTGGCTCGTTTTTAGTGCCGGTTTTGTGTAGTTTTATTTAGGGAAATACCCTAGATTCAAAACTCAGGTTGCAATGCAATGGGCAATGGGGAATGCTAATGACATGACGTTTTGTTTAAGTATGTCAGATGATTTTACTAATTTCATCTGGCTCCTCAGATCAAATACCTACTACTAGATATGTACCTAGCGAGCCCACCTATGTTTTTCTCGCTTCCACATTTTGGTGTTGGCAGAAAAAAGTAATTACCTGTTATTTAGTGCAATTTTGTCTTATGATCACTTGGGTCAATAAATATGAGACGTCAATGATGTCCGAAGGCAGCCCGGTGGAGCGATCGATATACTTATTACTTGTGTACCTAACCAATAAGAATTAATTGCATAATGGGTCAAATACATAAATACATAATACTTAGTAGGTCACTGTTAGTAACTACGATTTTTATTTTTCCAACTTAAGTGTAAAATTATTGTCCGTAAACCGCTCAGATCAAATACTACGTACTAAAACGTAGTTTTTAATCTGAGGTAAAGCGACTTTACAGACAAAGTCCATCTGTTTTTCTTTTTCTTACAGCCAGATTCTTTTTTTGGTTTCCACGACAGTAACTAAACGTAATTTCTGTTCTGTTTTATCTGCAGTATTTGACATATTTTTGACATTTCTGTACAATCTTCCTGTTAGAACGAGATACAATATCAATGCCAAGCTATTTTAGTCACAAACGGCTTTGAAAGTAGATCTATATTTCTATTTCTTATTTGAATCATATGTACGGATAGCTTTACATAGCGTAAATATCGCAGGAGCGCAAGTTTTCATGCGCAGTGGATTCTTCCTCATTTTCCCTGGTCGATTGTGGATTTCCATTTAGTTTTTCAGCTGATCACGCTTTCAACAGCCGCATAGCAGACCGTCCGTGTCGTGGGTCATGTGCGAAACTGTCGCAGCGTTGTGAAATCGCTGAGTGATTGTGTTGTGTAGTTGTTCGATTAGCTAGTGCGAGTGAAAATGTTTTCAGGACTCACTAATCAGGTCAGTTCGTGGATGGGGGCGGCTAAGGGCGAGCCCCAAGATGAGGAAGTCCCAACCCCTACGAAAGAGGCAACAGTCGAAGCTGCCGCGGCGGAAGGTGAAAGACAAAGGTGCCGTAATTTCTTTGTTTACATTCTTCAACATTTGAATGTTTCGTCGGACAGATTCAGTAGTTTTGACGACAGTTAAACTTGAACGCATGAATGCGTAATAATTAATTAAATCGATTTGAGAACTTCTTTTCAATCATGATTTATCTAGAAGCCATAGTTTTCCTTTTGATAAACTAATGGGTGACGAAAATTTTAATTGCTATGTGTAAAAAGGCCTTTTTCGTACAAAATATTGATCACATTCTAGTTCATAAGTTGAAATCTAGGTCAAGTATTTTTATGATTGCATTGATTTTTATTAAAAAAGTAATGCAGATATAATGACCTAAAATCCAAAATTGTTAAATTGTGACCTAAATAAAAAAAAAAAGATGAAGTTGACCTAATTCGAAATTTAAATTTAAAAAATTCTAATTGCCTATTTTGAAGTACTACCTTTTTTATTTTTTAAATTTTACATTTCTTGTAAGATTTTTTCTAATACTACACTTATCTATACTATGAATGACTATTTCAGCCATTATGACTTACAGAGACAGTACTTGAAAAGTACTCTGACCTACATTATATAACCTTTTCTCTGTTCCATTCTAACCTTTTCTATTTTCTGCAGTCCTACCAAAGGAGGCAGCAAATTGGACCTCATCACCAATGTCAAGTCACAAATGACTGGTTGGCTTGGTTCAGGGATTCCAATCCCCGGTCTTAGGAAAAATGAACCAACTGCTGCTGAGCAACCTGAACCGCAAGTACCCACTGAAACTGCTGAAGTCGCGGAACCAAAGCCTGAAGGAAAAGATGATGATGATAATTCTAGGTATAATAGGTACGAGGGGTTGGCGGAAATAATGAGTTAAAGCAATTTTGTTTGGCTTTTTTAATTCGGTTGTTTTTAATGGGTGGTGCGTTGTTGCTGACTACATATCAGGTGTTTGTATTTTTTTACTGATCATTTATTACGTTTTGAAGTAAGTATGTATTTTTTCAGTATCTAATTACCATTTTATATCAATTCTATATTGGTATTATGAAGTTTATATCTATTTAATTTAATTTTTTTTTTTTTTTTTACCTATAAATGGGTAACAACACATCACCTAAATGTTATATTTTTTAAAATTACAATTCTTATTGCAACACAAAAAAAAAAATTATATGCATCATGACTTTTGAATTTAATCATTATGCCTTTTTATATAACACAGTGAATATTTTGATTCAGCACTACAAATTTGTATTATGAACAAATTCGGCTTCATGCTTTTTTTATCACAAATTTATTTTCATGGCTTTGGCACATTACATTTAAATTTTGGAGCACTATAAACATTTATTATTAAAATTAGGATTAAATTAATATCACCATACAAATAGTGAATAAAACATTATATTGTGATACATGACATAACTTTTTGCAAATAAAAAACACATTTTTACATTATATTTTTGCAGAATCAGAACATAGAAACAATTACTTAATGACATTAGAAATTAATAGACAAAAAATTCACTGACATATTTTTACTAGATGCACTTGCAAATTAAAAACTCATTTATTCTGCTCAAACCCCATTTTTTATTTTTCATTGTTGTGCATTCTCTTAAATTACTTCTTTTTTTGATAAAATCTGTATTTTGGTCTAGTCACATTCTTACATTTGGCTTGAAATCCCTTGGGAAACACACACTGCAAAATTGCCTCCAAAATCTCAAACAAAAATACACATGGAGGTGATGCATTAAAAATGGGTTGGATAAAAAAATAAATAGCTGTTATTTTAGGAAAAGGCTTTGAATGTGCTTTTTAAAGGTTGTGGAGCGGCGGTCATTCTTAATACAAATTTGTTCGGAACTTAACTCTGTCAAAGGCTTAAGTCTGGATCTTGATGAGATCCTCGGGTAAGAAACATGCTTCAATGATCACCATCTACTTGCCAAGCATGGATAACAAGTCAAAAAAACTGCTGCTAAACTTTTAAATACTAGAACTCGTTAGAGTGCGTTTCCACTGACGCGAATTCATTTTGTAAATTCACCTTTTCGGTAATCTTATCCTAAATGTGTCCTTATCGTAAAATGTTGACCTTTTTAATTCTGTAGTAGCTTATTACGCAGAAAAGTGACATTGCGTGAACTTGCCATAACACTTTAAAATCCCCACAATGATTAAAAACCTGGTGGCTTTAGGAAGGCAACCCTAAGCATAATATAGCCAGGGGAAAAAATCTCAGCTTTGTTGAGATTGTCCGTGTGACCAGCTATTAATTTTCGCTAAGAATGTGGCTAGACCGCTAGACCTTAATCAATCTTGCCTAGTCTTAGATAAGAAGTTTACTGCGCCTTAGCTCATCGGGTTTTTTATTTCATTATATCGCTGTAAAATGATCGCGTGTAGTAGGCGTTAATTGCACCTTCTGAATGTGATAAAAATCCTAAGGTTTTTCTCTTCATATTTATCTTGGATTGCTGTAGGTAGATTGTGTTCAGGTCCAAGAAAGTACAACGATTTATTTCAATTTATATTAATTTCAAAGTGCAGTTTATAGAAGCGATATTACGAAAACAGTGGAAATTCGTTGGGATTTTTTTGATACAGTGGCAACACTAACCCAATAAAGCCAAGCGAAAAAACATTAAAGAGAGAAATGATGTTGATAGATTCTAGAAGAGAGAGATTATGAGATCGATATACTAAACTTAAATGGTACAATGTAAAAATTTTCAAGCTGACTTTATAAAACATGTAATATCATTGTCCATTCCATAATTTCGACTTAATTTGGAATGAAATGAAGAAAATAGTCCTTTCAGCAATTCGATAAATTTATCGGACAATGTGAAAAATTACGTGATTCCACGTAGTTGGCAAGTAGTAGTAACGGGTCATTTACTTCCACTATACCTACTTACCAGAAATGGGTCGTGAATGGTACTGCTGCGCGAAAGAGCTAGAAAGAAACCGAATATATTAGTTCTATTGATTTTTACACATTGATTGAGGTCAGGGGGCCACGTATATGTAAAACGGTTGAGGCAAAGCTTAACAGTAGTTTTGAGTTGTAGCTTTTTGAATAAGCTCATTTTTTAAACTTTTTGAAGGTAGGATTAGAACATAGACTAAAAAAAGGGGCTGCCAAGCTCGCTATGATATGAACGGATCGTCACATTGTCTACTCCTGAGTCCTGACTATGAATGAAATCACAACCGACGGCAGAGGCGCTTTGTCCCGCTGACGCAGTTCATCGATCAGTTTATATCATCAAAAAGGGCTGAACGCTGACAAGCTCGCTATGGTATGAACTGATCGATGAACAGCGTTAGCGAAATAAAGCGCCTCTGCCGTCAGACTAAAAAAAGGGCTGAACGCTGCCAAGCTCGCTATCATATGAACGGATCGATGAACAGCGTTAGCGAGATAAAGCGCCTCTGCCGTCAGACTAAAATAAGGGCTGAACGCTGCCAAGCTCGCTATGATATGAATTGATCGATGAACAGCGTTAGCGAGACAAAGCGCCTCTGCCGTCAGACTAAAAAAAGGCCTGAACGCTGCAAAGCTCGCTATGATATGAACTGATCGATGAACAGCGTTAGGGAGACATAGCGCCTCTGCCGTCGGTTGTGATTTCCGGAATTTTAATCGATCCACATCATTCATAGTCAGGACACAGGAGTAGACAATGTAAAGTACCGAAACATATCACGTAATCGTAACGTAACCAAATAATTTTGGCTTCTTTTTGGATACTGATTAGTGATAGGATATTAAGAAATTGAATTAAAGCCACATTTCGAGCTTGAGGACATATCGCCGCGATATATGCTGTGGTAGTTATTTGGTATCGGTAGCGTGAAACTAGCGATTTGTAGGTACCTACTTTTCCAGTGAGTTAGATCTTAGCAAATTCGCGGCTGTTCAATAAATTTCGTTAGCTGCACTTCCTTCGTCTTCTTCGCGTAAAGTTACAATTTGCGTTTTTCTCTTAAGATTTTTTGTTATTATAGATTTTCGGAGAATACAATCTGCTCACGCTTTTTTTGTGTAAGGGCTTGAGGTTCCTTTTTCTGGACACCAGGATTCTTCCGTGAAGATCTGGTTCTTTGAGCTTTCATATTCTTACTAACCAATGTTGATGTGTTGGACGCAGCGCCACCGGTGGTGCGGACAGCAGGCCAGCTTCCACTGGGGGCACCCCAACTGAGGAACAGCCTGGTGGCGTTGGCAACGGTGAGTATTTTATACATGCAATGATATTTCTGTTAAAAAAATGTGTATCAGTTTTTTTTATACACATTTTTTCTGTTCTTTTCTTTAAGCTCAGTGTATCTGTAGTCAGCGACAGATTGATATGGCAATCATCATCACGAGGGTAAGCGTCATTCATTAGGGCAGGGCTTGCGCCATTACTTTAGTTTGTTTAGTTCGCACCAATTCCGATCGGATAGATTAATCTTGCTAACATAGCAAAATGTTATCTTCGGATCACTCGAGTATTCATATTCATGGATACTTGACCATGATGAACACTCGTAGATATGATAACGCATGCAAGGTAAGTGCTATCTCCTTTCACACTAACGTATGAGACAGAGATAGCTCCATGACTAGAAGTCTACTGACTTTATCCTTATAGCCAATTTTAAGGAAAACATTACAAAAAGTCACATGGTAACAATCACGCCTTTTAGCCTCTCAAAAGGGTCCCAAAAGGGTTAACAGGAAGTCGCACATTGCTACCCGAAGTTCGTAAGGTCTCTATTTATGTACAGTGTCCGGTTAACGACTAGAGTATTGTCACTATCCGGATATTGCCAGCTTTTGTATGCGGAGATATTTCTGTACAACATTAGGGTACTTACTGAGATCCTTAAAGGTGTATTGCGTTTTTGTGTTAAGTATTTAAAAAATATTAAAAAAAATATTTCAATATCTGTGCACTCACTTGTGCAATATAATTGTATTGCATAGTTGGTTAGCGTTTAATAAGATGTAACCAAAATCCGTTTGGAGACCATTACTGTAAAATAATCAATTGTCATTGTAGCCTGCTACCCAATTGTCGAATTTTGTCCATGCTTACCATTATTGTTTTGTCAATTGTAGAGAATTGGTCAGATCAGTCCACTTATCAATTTGTATCAGTATTGCTTTTAAATGTGCTAACTGGATATCCGACTTCATTTTGTTCAAGTACAGGAATCGGACAACAGCGTTCACGCATTGGTCTTCAAACATGAACAATACGAGAACGCCATTGGTCGATTCCATCGCTATAGCAATACTAAGTTAAATCGCCTATTAGCACTTTCACAGTCATCATCTGAATCTGTTCTGACCAATTCGTTTTTTTTTCTTTTATATGCTTGTTTTTTTTTAGTTTTTATATCACACATTTTCAGGTGACCAGGAGAAAAAGTTTTTCGGTGTTGATTCTATTGAAGTACCCGATATGCAAGAGTGTTAGTAGTATTTTTGTTTTATTTTATTTTTTCGTTGAAATGAAACGGGTTTTAACATTTAATTTGTAATTGGTATTTAAATTACGGTTAATTAATTAAAATATGATTACCAAGAATGTTTCCTTTTTTGTTACACCTGTTTCATTTGAACTAGCTTTATTTTTGTCGTATTTATTTACCTCCCTGCTTTATCATATCTGTCTGTAATATAAATAGGATAACTTAGGTAGTAAATAATAAATTATGAAATTCTATATAAAACAAATTGGTATTCTCGCCATCGTGTAACAAGGCAAAACCCATTGTCGTATAGACCTGGATTGCGCAAAGAGACAACGCTACTTTGTGTACAATACCTGTCAAAGAGACAGGGCCGTACGAGTTTTTTCTCTCTTTCACGCTTTGCAGTCAATATTTACTTTTTAATTGAAAGGAATGGCGCGGTCCAGGTCTAAACGATAATGGCAAAACCAAATTCGCTGTCATCTGTCACTCCTGTCCCTAAAACTGTCAGCGGGAAAATGCGCATAGAAAGTACTTAGCGCCACCTAGCGTTCTCGGAATATAAACAATGGTTACGTTGCCTTAAGGCGTCTAACGGGCGTCTAACGGGCTATTTTTACGGCAATTTGTGGCGGCAATGCTGTGGCGGGCAACATGACAGTACTCTCCAATATTGATTTGATGGTTGCCCGTGCGGCAACTGTCACTGTTGAGTTGCCCGGCCAATTTTGTTGTTGTTTCAGTCGCCCTCTATTTTATTGTTGCCGGGTTGTGTAGCCCGCTTAGGAGACTGGATCATGCGCCATACAAATTTAGACATATTGCCATTATTCGCCGAGCAATTAGTTGTCAATAGTGCCGCCACATATTGCCGTAAAAAATGGCCCGTTTAGACGCCCCTTTATAATCCAGCATAGATGACCATTTGACGACTGACACGAATCTGATTGGTCTATGCCGATATGACGTTATAAACATGACTGACAGCGTTTTTGCAACAATAAAAAAATTTTAATGTAATTTTATAGCAGGAAAACATGTTTTTTTTTTTTCGTTTTTTGTGGCTTTTATTAGAGAACCAACATTTTAAACTATTATTTTAAACAGAGTAGAATACCCTATTCCTTGTTGCAGTATAATTTATATTCCGGGTCTCTGTCGTCGTCGGACTATATTTATCGTAACCGAGACTCAAGTGCTGAGATTGCCACTTGTCCTTCAACGGGAGATGTTTGCCAAACGATTGAAACTCAAGCCCTTTTCGGATCCCTTTTTCGTACTTGAGAAGCGGTTCCATTTTACCGGTCTATCTTTAATAAATATAAAAGTTACGGCAGATTTTCACTGCTTTGATTTGAGGAAGCACGTGGATTTGCTACGAGTATTACCTACTAATTTCATAAAGGCTACTTATCCTATTTCAGGAGATTTACCCTGTCATGGATTGTGTTGAAATTTCACGCTTTATATAGCTTACACTTCAGAATAAGACATAAGCCATAATTATCGTTATACCCGACGTTTGATCGGAGTCGCCTGCAAAAGCTATGTCGACTAATTCCAATTCAAATACTCTAATTAATCATCTACTGTTACTAATAATATTTGCCCTGTATACATAATGTGGTACCGCTATCTCAAATACGCTAACATGACGACGTTCTTTTCTAATTAATTACTCTGGTGAGAAATCCTCGTCAGCACCTATGAATTTATAGATGAGAAATGTAATTCGCTATTGAATAGAGAAATTGCGGTTTCATTATTTTATTCTGTGGCAGGGTGTAGGTATATCTATCCCTGATATTTTAAACCTCCTAATTTATACTTATCTTTTAAATGTGCTTAAAAATATTTCTGTCTTAATTATTCACCTTAAAGTGACAGTGACAGTTAACGGCGACTAAAAACTGAGTGGTGTTCTCTTATTCAACTTGACTTCAGATTCAATTTTGACGGTATGAAATTTACCTTGACTTGTTCGTCCTTTCACAGTTTTTTTTTCATTTCCTTGGTGAACTCTATATCATTTTCATACGTATTTACCTGTACAGTGACGACGAAGGCGGTTGCTGGAGCCAAGTCCCTGGGCAACTTCCTCTACTCCGCCGTGAACAAGGCCGGAGCCAAAGTGAGCGAGACAACTGCCAAGATCAAGAAGACCGTCGAGGAAAACGTAAGTACAGTAGAACAAGAAAACAATAGAATATCGACGTCTCTTGGTTGGATTGAATGATCTTGATTGGATTGGAGTTTAGGTGGAATTTAATTTTGACTATATTGTCGGGTATAATGAATGACCAAGATTCTCGTTACGTCTTTAAGCATAGAAATCGAATTTCAAATCATCTCTTTGATCTTTTCGACAATACCGTAGTTTTAAGCATTGAAATACATAATTTAAACTTTAACATAGCATTTGATATTGTACACAATAAAAATATTACACTGACACGAATAACCAGCATTGTTTCTATAAAATGGAACGTTATCCTTATGATTCACATCGCAGATATATTTGATTATAACATTCCATACTTCAAACAATTTCTATAACTATACGAATACTCTAGGTGTTTCGCAAGGCGCGATAATGGGTCCAGGGTTGTTTGTCGAAGCGAAGTGCGTCATTTCTGTGATCTCCACAGATTATAGGATTGCGTATAGGCCAAACTATGTTCATTAATGGGTTCATTTGGTAAGGGTCACATTGAACCTTACATTTTATTATAGGCCTTTAGGAAATTGTCGCTTGGGTGGTTATATTTTATTTGAGAGGCTCAGTTACTTAACGAAATTGCGGTCAGGGTTCAGCTATTTTATGTTACTAAGGTATTATAGCGTGAAAGAAAACATTTTTATTATTTAATTTTGTACTCAATGTAATATCTACTATGACCGTCACAGAAATTTCAAGATTACGTTCTATATGTCTGTATTTTTCTCTGCCTCTCTGTGCGTATTTCTCACTCCCTCTGTGGCGCGGTGGGAGTGTGTCCGACTGCCACGCAATAGGTCGTGGGTTCGATACCCACACGGGACACCACTTAGTGTGATCCACAAAATGTTGTTCCGAGTCTGGGTGTACTTTGTGTCCGTGACTCGTATGTTTGTAAAGTCCCCCGCCACACAGGGCTTGTACAGTACTGCGGGAGTAGTCTTTGAAAAAAAATGTCTCTTCCGCTATTATTGCATTTCGCTTTTAGACAAAATTCATGTTACAAGTATAGGCGTTTGTTGAAAAATAAGTGCCGCCATTCCTTGTCACGGCAAAATAACAATGTTATTCTACAAAGATACCGAGACAGAATAAAAGAGGCATATTTATTAACAGCTACATGTCACTTCAGACATTCATATTTTCTCTAGATTAAAGGAACACAATACAATGTATTATAACAGTTTTTTTGGCAATGCGGACGAATAAGCTAAAGCAGTAATAGCTAAGTTATTTATCTTTAACTCTCCAGACACATTTGTACGTTTTACGGGTTCAGCCAGACATGGCGTTGACCTTTTGGCAACATTTTTACAAATTAGTTTTTGGCATACGATGCGTTCTAGGATAAGTTTGTCGAATGTTCTAAGATCTATTTATGCTGATGCCAATATTCTTTGTATAAACTGCTACTCAGACAGAGATCTGATTGAGGTTTTAAACTGACAACTAAATAGTCTAACACTGGTGTAGGATTGATGTTAAAGTAGTCAGTGTAATTTTGGAACACATCTTAAAGATATGACACCACATAGGGCTTACTCACACTTGGACTTATCTTCATATAAAAAAAATATAGTTAAATTTATTTACAGCCTCATTCCCAGGTTATTTTAGTTGAAGAGCTGTTACAAGAGTACCGAATAGTTAATTTGTTTTTGATTTACTTATGACCTTTCGTCATAAGATCAACTCAAACAGTAAAGGAAAGTTGGTAACGGGATGGTTCATTAATTACTGAGATAAGACGGAACTCATTACTGTGGACAACGGAGCACGTCTCGCGTCGGGGGATTCCAGACGACTGCGTGGGCAGATAAAGAGTTTGGATTAGTTCGGATGAGGAAGATCTTGTTATCGATGTTAGGGTGTTATCTCATTCTGGGGAATAAAGAACTGTTGCAGAGGTATAACTCAAAGTTATATGATGGCCCCTTGTAGGTGGTAAAGTTCCAGTGGAAACTTTGGAACTGATAAGTTGATTTTCTTGCTATGTGTCAAACTCACAAGGGGTTTTGTCGACGTCATAATCGGTTAGTCATAAACTAATATAAAATTGATTCACTATCGAATTTGGAAGTCGAGAAAAAAGGTTCTTGTGATTATTTTATCTGTATACAATGAGTAGGAGAAACTAGTCTACAAAGACATGTCATTATTAGATACACAAGTAGAGGGAAGGGGAAGATAAAAACATTAAATCCATTTCGGTCCAGTAATGCCACTATTTGTACCAGTGAGCACTGTTGAATATTTAATGAAAGCACTTTAACGGAATACTGAATACAGAGAACAGATAATCTGATTAATATTTAAATTTGTTAGTTTTGTTAGTATGAAGCTTAAACTTTATTACTGGACAACAGATTTCGTTGTATTTTTATTTATTGCTTGCGTATCCTGTGATAGAACGAGATCTAGAAATAGTAAGCGCCTGATTTCTAAATAAGTAAACTGGTATACAAGATTATGAAAATGTATATATTACGGGTCTTAATCGCGAGAATAATTTAAGGTAAAATACCTTGTTTATTGCCCGACGGATCTAGAAATAGTAAGTGCCTGATTTCTAAATAAGTAAACTGGTATACAAGATTATAAAAAAGTATATATTACGGGTCTTAATCGCGATAATAATTTAAGGTAAAATACCTTGTTTATTGCCCGACGTTTCGACCGTATTGCAACCGCCGTGGTCACGGGTAGACAAGATGTCAAAAACTGTAACAAAATTCTCCCAGTATAAAGAGTAGGTAGGTACGTAGATATTTTGCTATAAGGGGTTTGGTTGTTTGAATTTGACAATAAGTATCAATAGTTTTTGCCATAGTGTGACACGGCTTTATAGTTGGCTATTTTACATTGCTATACCTACCAGTGATTAAGGGTATCATGATAACACATACATAAATGTCAAGTTTTGATTTATCGTTCATATTTGTCATATTTAATATTTGTATTACAAACACCATAACTTAAATGTAAAACTGAAATTATTTTCACATTACATCGGTCCTCGTTTAATTGGCAGTAGCGTTCAGTAGAGTTCAGACTCCGAGTATGGTTTCCAAAGTAGTTGTATTGGTCTACGTGAGTGTGTTATTTGGCGTTCCGCCAGGTCTAGAAGAATTGGGGCGAGGCATAATGCGGCGTATGACGCAAGGGGTTGGCCGGCTTTGAACACCCTGGCGCGATGCCTCTTTGTTGCAGACAGACAAAGATGCCAGGACAAAAGCTTATGTTACTCTTGTTAAATGTTGAAACGATTTTTTGTCACTTCTTTTGACTCCCCATTCTTTTCAGCAAAGCCTAAGGGTGAACGAGTTTTAGGGGTGAATTTTAAATTGTGTAAATTTTTTAAACGACGCTATTAAAGGGATCTATAAAAGTGCAAAAGGTTCCATGTTATTTTTTAATAAAAATTAAATTATAAATTTTATTGTTATTTTTGTGTAAGTAATTTCGCATAATACGACCCCTTATTACTTACTGTCATCTTCTTTACTGTTTTAATAAACTGGTTCGAACAAGCGCGATTCGCGAGGGTAGGTATACCTATTAGGTATATGCATTTACATATTGCACGCGAAATGAAATAGGACCGATACGATTTCGTGTCGGATCCGTTCTGCGCATCATAATCTTTTCTGTGTACTTAAATAAAACCCATTTAAAATTGGTTCTCTATCCATTGATTAATAATAATAATAATATAATAATAAAATCTTGGGACAACTCACAAAAAGCTATCTGATCCCAAACTAAGCAGATCTTGTGCTATGGAGACCAGACAACCGATTAACATACTTATATATTTCTGAATACATACATATTGTAGATAAATAACACCCAGACACAGAATAAACCATCGTGCTCATCACACAGTTTTATCCTGGGTGGGGATCGAACCCACGACCTCTTTCGTAGCAGCCAAATACTCTCCCGCGGCACAGTACAAAACATACTTAATCAGTTTTAATGCTTGGGTTGAAACATAAAATTCTACAAACGACAATTCTAGAAGGGTTAAACTGTTTATCGGATTAGTGGTTTTCATTTATAAATTGTATTGTTCCTTTTTCATATTCAAATACATTTTCAAGGATTCAACTAGTCACACGAATAAAATTGAACGCAAAATGCCATTTTCCTTTCACAAAAACACTTGCTCGGGGCAAACAATTTGGTTGAATTACTTCAGCTGTGAATTTTGACTTTTCCATTGAAATGTATTGTAACATGCGATCTGTCCTTGCTTGTTTATATTTAGGCATTCTATTTGCAGTTATATTTTAATTGGTTTGTGTTATTACTATTTTATGAGTGTCTGTCGCTGGTCCTTTTCATATCTATGAGTGCATGCTTCAAGAACTGTATGAAGCAATCCCTCTGTACGTAAGTATTCTGTGGTAATACCATGTGGACACAAACACATATGGTAAGACTAAAACTAAATACACTTTGAAAGTTCTTGCGTACTAGATTTCGTCTAAAAGTATTTTTTGTGTAAGTCTGGTTATCTTTTTGGTTAGGGGATACTTTAATTATGTTTATTTCCATAAAATGTAAAATAGTTTTGAGTATACTCTTTTCGTCTGTATTGTCAATTGGAACTATAAATACGGCATGTTGAAACGCATAGGATTAGGTGCATACATTAAGCACAAAGCGGCTTTAGCCTAATGGCTAAGTCATCGGAATCGCAATCGTGAGGTCGCGGATTCGAATCCTACCCATTATGCTACCGACGTGAACCCACTCCTAACACAAGTCATTAGCACGAGCTTAGCTGCCGGGGTTAACAGGATGTAGGACCCGCAATCCCATATTGCTAGGTATCTTTAAAAAAATAAAATGAAAAATAAATCAAAATTCTGTCTGAGTAATCGCAGCTTTAACTTAAAATTGGATTTAGTTTGTTTAATGGTTAATGGATTCTCATAATTTAGCCAGTTCAAAGTTTTTAACTTGGGGCATCTTGTTCCATTATAACTTACACCAATATTTTACTGTAAACCAATTTGATTTTCAAAGCTTAAGAATCAATAATGGTTAATTTATTGACTTTCACATAGAAATATTTTATCTTGGTTCTAAGATTGCGTTTCTTAGCGTTGAAATCTTAAATATTTTGAAAGCATCTCAACTATATCACTTGAATTTCCGTTTTATTTCGAAGTATTTTGATTAATCAACTATTTCGCAATTCTCTTGAACATTTTGCAAGGACGCGTAGTAATAGCGCCTAATTGAGTTCCGTCAGGTATCAGAGTGCTTCCGTCTCACCCAGTTTACCGCAGATCCGGGTTCCAAATAATTCGTTGTTGTTATATACTTACGTATTTATTGAGTCTAATTAAATGTTATGTACTTCGATATTACGGACCTATTTTAACTTGAACATATGCTTTTAATTAAGGTCTTAACATGGTACCCTGTGGTACACCCAATCAGTTTGGAGTATTTTTGTAATTGAAATGTTTTGCGGTGTCAAATACCTTCGCCGCATTTAGAGATTTTTTTCTATTGTATCTTAACTTTGCTTCAGTGGTCATGACGAAAGAACTAAGGACGTAATAAACCTCCTATACCAATCAATGAGCAGATTCAATCATTTAAAATTAGTAAAAACTGTAAGATAACACTAGTTCATGTCATCATCAGCCTATCGCAGTCCACTGCTGGACATAGGCCTCTCCAATTGCACGCCACTTTGTTCTATCTTCGGCTTCTCGCATCCAGCTCCTGCCAGCCGTTTTGCGTAAATTTAGTTCATGTAAAACTAAATAAAAGCAGAACTCAATATCAACTTCCATGATAAACGACATTTCAAATAAAAATACCTGAGCTCCGTAACACATTTCTAACATGCAAGGTATCGCTCTTCTAAATTGTCGTTGGAAGGTATCTGCATTCCAATGCTTAAAGGAAATATAATTTATTGGAGCTCTTTGATGTATATATTTCTATATCGGAATACTCTCAATAGAAATGTCTGGATTGTGAAACAATTGGTGTGGAGATGTGAAGGCATTGATGACGTAACGTACAACATGTAAATGTTAAAGGACAAGTGTCGTAGAATTGTGTTGGTGGTTTGACTTAACACTGTACCCCATTTGTAAAATATATTATTCACATGGGCATACAATTTAAGTGAAGGTAGGTGTGTCTGGAAAAGTCTAACAACCAGAGTGTGTTTCAAGTTATTTTTGGTATGAAAATGTAATGTTAGCCTCCTTTCAGGATTACGTTGAGTGCTTTTATTTTAATTTTCATGAGGGCAGACACGACGAGCTTTATTAATTCCTGCAAGCACTTGTAGATAAAAAAGAATAGCTCAATTCAAATTTTAACCCTATTAATGCCAATAGATTTACATGTTCCAATACCGTCGGACCAGTATCTAGTTCTCGATTTCCCTTAGCAATTATAGCTGAATTGGATATTTCAGTTTCTCTCCTAATATGAATGAAACCCGATATATTTATCAGGGCCTTCCGAACCCTTGCGTATCTTTTACCCTTTTTGACCCTTGTCAAGGTTCGCGTATCGTTTTTATATGGAGCGTTCTGGTTTACCAGACATTACGCCTGCGCTCATACTTTTTGATCTGAATTTTTTGGGAGGGGTAACCTGTTGAAAATGTATTGTTATGGGTCGAGGATAGTTTTTATTTTAACTGCATGTGGCACTACTGTAGTCTTGAATATACAATTGGGATTATATCTAGATTTCATTCGGTTTTGGAACGAAGTTCTTTATCGCGCGTTGTGAAAGGGGGCTAGACGGAAAAAATTCTCACGAAAAGTTGTAACGACACTTTTTGACACTCAAGCCGTGCGGCGTGCGCGTAAGGTATTAACATCTAATTTGACAAAGAAGTCACCTGTCGATTTGGTCTTGAGGCATAAATTCGGTACACAGTATTGGTGACAATTGTGTAGTTGTGGGTTCGAGCCTTCGGTATACAATCGTCTTTTTGTAAGTTATTTTCGTTTCGTCTTTCTATTTCGCATTGAACAGTGTGGTGTTGCGAAGATTATAAAAAAAACATTAAGATAAGAACTTCGTTCCATCCGGGTGTCCCTTGACACCTCTCAAGTTTTTTTTTTATTGAAACTTGGACCTTGTTACCTTAATGTTTCCACAGTGCGTTTTCTTACTTTTGTTCTGTCACGCATTCCGGATTTGAATTAGAGAGTGTCTGATCAATCTGTTGTTTAAGGTCTCTAATAGACCTTAAAAAGAGCCTATTTGATGATGTTTATGTATAGCGAAAATCGCTTACCCCTATCCCTTAACAAATTACCTATAAAGATACCTACAGTGTATTCATTGCCAAGTATTTTCACTACTTTTTAATATAACCACGTAATCTACGCCTGCTGTATTTCACAGTGGTGGCAAACAATTTTATCGGAATCATTCAAAAATTATTATCTTCACGCATTGCGGCACCTAGATTCAAGCCTTAATCGTTAAAGCCAGATAAATTTAACACATAAATTTTCACTCAAAGCTGAGCCGTACAAAATTCTTTATAAAAGTTACTGAGTTTAACTGTCGTTCTAACTTTTTTTTATAACTTTATTCTGACTCATACTCTTCATATTCAACTTCAACAATCATGTTTTCTTCAATTTTTTCTTGTTCTTCTACTTCTCCTTCCTGTTGATAAATGCGAAGAAATTGTTCAAATGAAGATGAATCAGTTGTCTCTTCATCAAAATCATAATGAATCTTCCTCTCTTGTATTTTATTGAACATTTGAGCAAGAGACACCTTGGCAATTGGTACACGCTGGACAACACTGCAACCCTACTTTTTTACAGCCACATTTGGCACTACAACCTTTCTTGCAATTGCAAAAAATAATGTTAAGAAGTTTTTCTGGAGCAGGGGTCAGTAAAGTTCGAATCGGTTCCAAAGTATTATTTATCAATTTTCAACCCCAGTCTTCAGGGTTCAGTTCATTGCCTTGTAATGTCTAAAATTGATAGTATACTCGAAACAAATGTGGAGTAGCAGATGCCGATGTTGGAGGAAGACAAGATAGTTGTACAGATATTTAACATTTGTAAAAAATACACGAAACAAAAAGCAAGTACAACTAACTTGTCTTCCTCCAACATCGGCATCTGCTACTCAACATTTGTTTCGAGTATACTATCAAGTTCAGCCATGGCAAGGCAATAACTGAACCCTGAAGACTGGGGTTGGAAATTGATAAATAATACTTTGGAACCGATTCGAACTTTACTGCCCCCAGCTCCAGAAAAACTTCTTAACATTATTTTTTGCAATTGCAAGAAAGGTTGTAGTGCCAAATATGGCTGTAAAAAAGTAGGGTTGCAGTGTTCTCCAGCGTGTACCAATTGCCAAGGTGTCTCTTGCTCAAATGTTCAATAAAATACAAGAGAGGAAGATTCATTATGATTTTGATGAAGATACAGCTGATTCATCTTCATTTGAACAATTTCTTAGCATTCATCAACAGGAAGGAGAAGAAGAAGAACAAGAAGAAATTGAAGAAAACATGATTGTTGAAGTTGAATATGAAGAGTATGAGTCAGAATAAAGTAATAAAAAAAAGTTAGAACGACAGTTAAACTCAGTAACCCATAACAATAATCTTCATACTATTAAATAATTATTGTTCCTGAAAATAACGCCATAAAGGTTCGTGAAATAGGCCTACCGCGGATACCACGTTAAAAAAAACGCGTCGAGTACACTACCTCACAGGTGGTGTGGAAATGTGTGCATATTATGTAGAACGTGATTCTTACAAGCGCAATATCTGGGAAATAGTAGGTCTTAGAGAAAAAATCATACGGACCATTTTTATAGAAAATTTTAAGATCTACAACTTTGCTCTGAAGTACTTTTTCGATAAAACTTACCGTTTCCGAGAAAAATCCAAAAAACCGAAAATTTTGACCTTGGGCTCCTAATTACTCCCTTAGCACACATGGGACTGATGGGGACTTTTGACACTTTATTCCTTGTGGTAAACCTAAGGTCTCTACGAAGATTTGGCTCTGTCGGAATTTTCTCTATTTGATCACTATTTTTATGTCTAAATTGACCGGACTATATAGACTAATGATCGAGCGACTGGCGCATTGCAGGTGTTGTAACGAAGATTTACGACCAGAACCGTCTCCTGTGGTTGAAATAAATGTTTTTAAAGTTTTTCATTGAACAAAGATCGTTTATTTCAGTCTGTAATAGTGGTGCATAATCGAAACTATATATCATATTTTTTGCTATTACCTGCATCTACGGATTTGGCCATTCATGTAAACTTAGAAAATTCACTTTGTCGTTCATCGTTCAAGAAAAGGGTCCCATTATTTTTATGTAAAGTTCGGTAACTTGAGTCTGTCTTTTGAAAGATCAATATCAAAGCTTTCTTAGAAAAGAAGATGATTTCGCTTAGGTGTTTTACTTCATGTTTTTGGTGCAATACTGTCCCTTGATTGAATTGTCAGTAGGTCAATGGTTGCGGCCAGAATTTTTTATTACGCCCTCGTGCCATTTTGAAAAGTACCACCAACGTAGTAGTAACAAAGTAGGTGAATTTATTGGTAGCTTTTAATCATTTTAGAATCCTATTTGGTCTATGGTTAGTGGGATTTTGGTAGTATCTAGACTGTTATATATTTTTAAGGCTGAATGGCTGATAGCTTCTTATTAACTAACTTATAAAACAATAGTGTTTTATAATTATTTCTCCGGTCGTGTCGAAATTTCGTTCAATAGATGAACTATTAGATTCAATTGAAGAAACCAGTTTTTTTTTTACTTATACAATTGTAACATACTACTTTTCATTTCAATTTATTTTTACAACTCTCTACAGATACATTCATTCATTTCATCTTCAGTACAGATCTGTATGAGAGGGCCACAAAAAGGGCCCCTCGCACGCAAGAGGCGCACAAAAAGATACAGTGGTTGCGCGCGAGCTGCGCATTCCCTAAATTTGTATACACCCTAAATTCGACGTGGATGAAGTTATATCTAGCAGTTTTGTAGCTGGTATTATGCTCGGGATATCTATACCAACAAGAATTATTATCTTTCATTGTTCCATACCACATAAAACATTCAACGTAACAATATTTTCCATCTCAATGGTTTCACTGCAAAGTGAAGCCACGACTCTCACCTCTGCCATTTAATCTTTCGCCACTCAATTTGAGTCTATCTGGTCTATGAATATTTATTAATTTTTTCGTCCCATCTCGCGTCGCTGCACCTCTTTGTGGTGTGCACTCTATCACTTCGAAACACGAAGCTTTTAACGGGCAGAGGTCCCTCGGTTTAGCTTTCGACCTTGTTTTTAAATGGACCTTCGAGATTAACGTTAGATGGTTCTTTGAACGACCCAGATACATAATGGATGGTGGGGACTAAGTCTGAGCTATTTTTGGAGTATCAGGCTTTGTGTTGTGCAAGTTTTAGGGTTTGTTTTTTATTCTGGGATAGATATTGTAGTGGATATTTTGAGCATCGGTGGTTGGGCTATTTTATAAACTTACTTCGAAGACAAGTTACATACACTAATTCTGGACTCGCGTAGTGTAGAATGTCTTCTTTTAGAGAGAAGGTCCTAGCAGGAAGAACATTAATCGGCTATAGGAAAATGGTGATCTGAAATTTTCATTGTTGTAAGGGTTCTGCACCTAAAGACGTTATCAATTCAGAGTTCATTACAGTTGGGATCGAGGGCTTTACATGTTCATCCAGTAATGTTGACTAACCAATGTTCTAAGACAAAATTAAATTAAAAAGAAAGATAATAGTCTCCTCAGAGACCTAAAGATGACTTCAACTATGAATTTAAGAACAGCACTCTGCAAAATTGCTAAAAGACCTTTTCTAGAAACACATTATGTGCGTTATATAATGTCTTTAGAACTTGCATTTTGTAAATTAGTAAGTAGCCACTTATTAGGGTGTTTTTCCACCTGAGATGTGATATGAACGTTGCTATGGATGCGTTTAATATTCATCAATCATATTCATTGGTCCATATAGCTTAGCACTGGTGTAAAGGGGTACAACTATGCTATGTTTTTTATAAGGAAGGATGCGTGCTCTATGAATGGTCGTGGTACCGAGTGTTCCCGAGTGGTGTTTCTATGTGCAGTCACAGTACGGGGCGATTTAGATGTGCTATGAAAATGTACTGTACTGCTGCAGTACAGTACATTTTCATAGCACATCTAAATAAAGTAACTGCATCTTCATATCTTCATAGCATCCACATCTTACTCGCTACATGGCTTAGCATCAGTGGAAACGGTCACAAAATTTTGGTAGCTTAGATTTTACAAACTTGCTGCATAGCTGCTGTAGTGTTTGCGTATTTTTTACACCAACTACCCGAATAAAAGAGGGCATCGTTCTGAGAGTTTATGTATGTTTCTAAGGTTTTTATTCACTTACATGGGATGATTGGGGTAAAGTTTGAATTTTAATTTTTAATGACTCTGTGATAGATTGTGTGGGTTCTGTTGACAGATTTTGTGTGTGTTCCGTTGACAGATTGTGTGTGTTTCGTTGACAGATTATATGTGTTGTGTTGACAGATTGTGTGTGAGCGTGGGTGTGTGTACTTACTGAAAAAAATATGGCTACCGTAATACGAGACAAAATACACACATGTTTGTGTTAGTGCACATTGGATCAATAGACAGTCACTGGTCGGTTGACATCGACTATTTGCCAGCCAGAACATCTATACAAATAAATAAAATTGAAGTTTTTATATGTGATGTCAAAATAACTATTCTTTACGAAATGCATATGAAAGTATATATGATACTTTTAACAATTTTGTTTTTTTGTCTGTCTGTTTCGGCTAATTACCAGAACGGCTGGACGGATTTTTACGGAACTTTCACTGTCAGACTGCTGAGGATGTATTCTCATGATGTATCATCACCCTAATATTTATTACAGCGCAGCACAGCTATTTAAAATAAAGCTACTATCTAAAACCAATATTTCTGACAAAACCCCAACCGGGAGCTTTCAGCAAAAAAATAAATACCGTCCAGCGACATATTCCAATAAAAAATAAACACGTCAAAACCAATAACCGCTCCCAAAAATACCGACGAATTTCTCATCGATGAAACTTTTTAAATAAAGGCTCTGCCAGGAAATACATCGGTGTGACAATAACAGTTTCCGGAGCAATTACTTACGTCCTATCGATCCTTACGTACGTGGGCTGCTATTTGTCATTTGCTCTGAAAAAAATGTCGTTTAGATATCGTACGATTCAATGTGGGGATGGTTGCCAAAGAGAACTCTTTTACCTCTGAAAATGTCGTCTGAATTTTCTGTAATGATAACTATTGTGTTGTGAACAATTTTAGATATAGCTAGTACAGAAATGGATTTATTTCGAGATTCATCTCATAGTCATAGTTATAGTCATAGTTATTTATTGGTCAGGAATTCTTACATGTAACAAAATTATCAATCACTACATAGTATAAAACAAAGTCGCTTTATCTGTCCCTATATCCCTATGTATGCTTAAATCTTTAAAAATACGCAACGGATTTTGATGCGGTTTTTTTAATAGATAGAGTGATTGAAGAGGAAGGTTTATATGTATAATAACATCCATATATTTTATACCCGTGCGAAGCCGGAGCGGGCCACTAGTAATTTAATAAATTTAGAAACAAAAATAAAAAATAGTCAATAGAATACAGGTTATGTCAATTCATTAGGATTACGAATTAACTATAGAAAATCTTATATCTAATAAATATCAAAAATTAAGAATAATAATGTCAACACACGAATTACATAGCATAGTGCAGTGTCAATAAAAGAGAAAAAAATAAAAAAGGCAACACTCGAATAGAGTGCATCATGTCAATAAAATATAAATAAGTCTTAAAATAAAATAAAAAACAGCAAAATATCAATTACAATAAAACAATAATAATAAAATAAAAATAGTAGGTAATGTCAACGAAAAATAATTAATAGTTATGACATATCATCAAGTTAGTAATTCGTCAAAAGAGTAAAATGCTTGCTCGATAAGTCACGTAACCCTGTCAGTCTATCCGGCTAATTCGTAGAAAGAGTAAAATGCTTGCTCGATAAGCCACGTAACCCTGCCAGTCTATCCGGCTAATTCGTCAAAAGAGTAAAATGCTTGCTCGATAAGCCAGGTAACCCTGTCAGTCTATCTGACTAATTCGTCAAAAGAGTAAAATGCTTGCTCGATAAGCCAGGTAACCCTGTCAGTCTATCTGACTAATTCGTCAAAAGAGTAAAATGCTTGCTCGATAAGCCAGGTACCTAACCCTGTCAGTCTATCTGACTAATTCGTCAAAAGAGTAAAATGCTTGCTTGATAAGCCAGGTAACCCTGTCAGTCTATCCGGCTAATTCGTCAAAAGAGTAAAATGCTTGCTCGATAAGCCAGGTAACCCTGTCAGTCTATCTGACTAATTCGTCAAAAGAGTAAAATGCTTGCTTGATAAGCCAGGTAACCCTGTCAGTCTATCCGGCTAATTCGTCAAAAGAGTAAAATGCTTGCTCGATAAGCCAGGTAACCCTGTCAGTCTATCTGACTAATTCGTCAAAAGAGTAAAATGCTTGCTTGATAAGCCAGGTAACCCTGTCAGTCTATCCGGCTAATTCGTCAAAAGAGTAAAATGCTTGCTTGATAAGCCAGGTAACCCTGTCAGTCTATCTGACTAATTCACCAAAAGAGTAAAATGCTTGATCCATAAGCCACGTAACCCTGTCAGTCTATCCGACTAATTCGTCAAAACAGTAAAATGCTTGCTCGATAAGCCGCGTAACCCTGTCAGTCTATCCGACTAATTCGTCAAAAGAGTAAAATGCTTGCTCGATAAACCACGTAACCCTGTCAGTCTATCCGACTAATTCGTCAAAAGAGTAAAATGCTTGCTCGGCAAGCCACGTAACCCTGTCAGTCTATCCGAGTATATTGTTTTTAGCCTACAGGTTTCTTTTTAACATGACAACCTATATGTGTGCAAACGCTTACCTATACAAATTACGGCTCAAAAGATGCAGCTGTTCAAGTTTGCAGAGACATGTAGACAGACAGAAATGAGCGGTTTAGTATTAGTAAATGGGGTCCATTTAATACCCTTAAATCACGGAACAGTCTCCAAGGTGTAACTTTTAACTGACCACCTAATGATAAATCTGGTAGACAATCAGTGATTAATCATTAAAAAATATACTCTATTGGAAGTTCCCTTTATCTTAAGTGGACAATCTGCAACTAAAGCGATTAAATACTGACAAATTTTGAAAAAACAAGGAATGGTCAGATTCGGAGTATTCTAAACTTCTTTGTCTCCAAAGGCTTTATTGCTTTGTGAGTTATAATGTGATAGGTGACTGGCATTGTTGATTGTATCAGCAAGTTTACGATACCTATCTTTTATATACCTCGACCTACACATTTGTTTGTACATATGTATCTCAACTGTTTAGCTTGATGGAAGAGTTTAATCGTTTCAGCTCCATTTGTTTTGTGCCCGTGCGTAATTTGTTTCTGCCACGTTGATTTCGGATTAAATGGAAACAGGCTAGGACATAAATTGTTGCCTTAGCCAATTCTGGCGTCAACAAACAATAAATAATGAGGGAAATATGCATATTACCTATTTCAAAAGGTATTCAAACATTCATCCGTTTAGGTCCAATATGGTAACAAATTCGAATTACGAGCCATAAGACTCGAGTCCAAAAATTGGTAACAAATTCGAATTACGAGCCTTATGAGGCGAGTTAAAAAAGCCGGGCATGTGTGATTTGTTTCATCAATAATCGGTGAAGATATAAATCGGGAGAAAGTCTACGAGCAGTCTGAAACAAATTCGAAGACCTTTCTACATCTGCTAAGGGCTCAAGTGTCGGATTAAGACCTGTATTCTCTCTCGAAGAGGAGGCTTGTTGCCAGCAGTAGGAATGTTATAGGTAACGTGTCCGTAGATAAAACGCATTCCATCGGCCGTGACTACTCATGAATGTTTAGGTTTTAAGTGACTTATTTAACATCAAATATTTGCTATAATTTAGGGTAAAAAACATCGTGTGGTTTCCAAGATGCATTTATTTAAAAAAAGTCTGATGTTTAAGAATTCTACTGACAGATAATCGTTTTTAAAAGGCCCCAACAATCGAGTGTCCGAATCGAGAATCCGTTTTTTTTAAGTCCATTGACTTTCCATTTCTCTTTACTGACTAACATTTAAATATTGCTATTAGGCAAACTTAAACGAGACCCTGGTATTTCTTAATATTGCTGAATTGAACAGAAATAGTATTAGGCTTGTAAAATGAAACTATTTTAGTGGTTTAGACTTCAAGAGGTATGAACGTGTGACAAAGCAAATTCTCAGTGTAGTCAGAGCTATGTAGAAGATATTTGTTAGTATCAGGAATTTGTTCCTAATGTTCCTTGTGTAAATAACTTTGCTCGTTTAATATCCTTAGAGGTAAAGCTAAGTATAGTCGCTTACAAACCGATATCTTAGCGTTTCTGTTGTGGGATTGCATTTATTCTTGTGCATTTTCTTTTTGACTTCTCTATGGTTTGATCATCACCATTTCGCAGTATAAAGGTGTCTACCGAGTCTCTGCTTGTGCATTTAATAAAAAAAAAAAATCGTCTAAACTACGGAACAGATCTGATATTATTTTCATTTACTTCGATTGTTTCGTCTGGAAAGTGTGTTGTGGAAAGTGTGTGGAAAGTGTGTTTGTAATATTATAAAATACAAAAATGAAATAAATAATTACAGACCTATATCTCTAATGTCAAATCTATATAAAGTTTTCTCTAAAATAATACTCGAACGTTTAACGAAGCGCTTGGAAGAAAACCAGCCGAGAGAACAAGCGGGATTTCGTGCCGATTACTTTACTATAGATCACATTCTTGTAGTCAGACAAATAATTGAAAAACTAAATGAATACGGGCAAAAATATTATTTAGAATTTGTCGATTACAACAAGGCTTTCGACTCTCTATGTCATAATTATATTTGGAAAACGCTTGAGAACCAAGGTATAGAAAATAAATATATAAAAATTATAAAAACAATATACGAAAACACCACAGCAACGATTCAACTTGAACAACAAGGCGAAGAATTTGCCATACAAAGAGGCGTCAGACAAGGCGATTCACTTTCCCCTAAGCTTTTCACAGCAGTGCTAGAAGAAATATTCAGAAATTTAGATTGGGGGAATTTTGGCATTAATATTAATGGATCAACTTTAAATCACCTAAGATTTGCTGACGACATTGTTATATTTGCTGAGAGACCAGACACATTACAACTAGATTATGAAAGCAGGAATGCATAGACCATGCATGAACCCAACGAAAACTAAAGTAATGACCAATGATTCAAGGGAAAATATAGAAATAGGTCAAGAAGCTATTGAATATGTGGACGAATATATATATTTAGGACAATTAATATCAATTAAAGACCAATGCCTCAAAGAAACAGAGAGAAGAATAAGTAATACTTGGAAGCGATACTGGTCCCTAAAAGAAATGATGAAAAATGAATTAATACCAATATCATTGAAGAGTAAATTGTATAACGTATGCATCCTCCCATGTCTCACTTATGGGTGCCAAACTTGGCCTACTCTGAGTAAAAGTAATCAAAAACTTTTAGTCTGTCAACGCAGCATGGAGCGAAGTATGTTAAACATAAGGCTACGAGATCGGTGGACGTGTTCAAAAATAAGGAAAAGAACAAAGGTGAGAGATGTATTACAAACTATAAGAAAACTGAAATGGAACTGGACTGGACATATAATGAGGACAAAGAAAGGAAAATGGACGAAGGATGTATTAGAATGGTATCCTCGTACAGGGAAAAGACAGCAGGGATGACTTGCCTAATGGATGGAGAAGGTTCACTCGAGACAGAGATGAGTGGATGAAACTGGGGGAGGCCTATGTCGAACAACCTGACCAATAAAGTGGTTGCTAAAGTTTTATATTTTTATTTTTTGTATTTTTATATTGTGTTAAATAAATTTGAAAAAAGTGTTAAAATAAGTAAAAAAAAAAAAATGTTAATTAGCATAGTAGTATATAAGTAAAAATGTAGTATGGTCAGTGAATAAAGGCTTTTATTATTATTATTATTACTAATATTATAAAGCTAAAGAGTGTGTTTGTTTGTTTGTTCGAACGCGGTAATCTCAGGAACTACTGATACGAAATACTTTCATTGTTGGATAGCCCATTTATTAAGGAAGGCTATAGGCTATATAACATCACGCTACGACCAATAGGAGCGGAGCAGCAATGAGAAATGTTGAAAAACGGGGAAAATTTAAATAACAATGAAGCGCCTTAACGGGCCTGTTTTGGAGATGAACCCTGGCCCCTGAATACGTGGGAAGGTAACAAACTAGAAATCACATCCGAACAGAGAACTACCTCCTTTTTGAAATGGGCTATGGACATATTAGTTAGTAGCTAAATATTGCCTTTTACCCAAAGGATTAACAATTGTTGTTCACAAATAATACTCAAAGACCTAAATACTACCCAATAACTAAAAGGAAAAGCTGAAACAATATTTGTGGTAGAAAATAATAACCGTCAAATTTGTAATCTCTCAAGGGATTGGAAAGGGCAAAGCGGATAACAGCCAGAACCCACATTTTGGCCCTTGATAATAATACGTTACAATACGATAATGTACAAGCCTTTTAGATAACGTTCTGTGTCGGATAATAATAGGATAGGTTGTATTTAAGTCTAAATGAATGAGCCAGCCAAATGCACTGACGACCTAAAAATGTCGCTGAGAATGAGTGGGCATCCAGTAAGTTAGGAGAGGCCCTTATCCAGCGATGGACCGATACAGGCTGATGCTGATGAAGACTTGAGTCTATTAACTGAGATCTATGTTTTTCCAAAAATAGATTTTTTCTCAAATTCGAAGACATCCCACTGAAGGGCACAGCTTAAATTTTCTACACATGTAAACGTTTAACGTTTGTACAAAATTATATAATTGGATATAATTTCGTACAAACGTTGCTCTTGTTAAACGTTTGCTGTTTATTTCCTTATCGAAACAATATAAAAGAAACCAACCTTTCCTTAAGAAAAAATAAAACGGAACACTTTTGAAAACAATGGCATTACATTTTCGCCTCGTGTCCGTCCGCCTTGGTGAATTTTTAATACTTATTTAAAAGAAAATTCTGCACAATTTTCTTTTATCTTTAGTATGTAACAAATCGTTCAGCTCATTCTCTTGAGACTCAATCTGGAACGTTTTAAAGAATATAAGATATTCGCCAAGAAATAGATGCAGGAGGTACGTTGGACAGTCATGTAATTTTAATTGAACGTGTCTTTAGGGAATAAGAGCGAGCATTTGTTCGAAGCTCGTGCCTTGAATCTTTGAAGTGCATAGTAAGTTCTCTGCATTTATTGACTAAGGCTTTATTATCTATAGACCGTACTTAGGTAAAACTTGGTGATTCATTGAATTAGAGGCTCGAATCTTAGCAAGAGTATGGGATTGGAGAAAGATGAAATTATTAGTGCGTAAACCCTGTACCCAAATGTACAAATCACGAACACAAAGTGCACCCAGAATCGAAATAATAGCGGCCATACACACTAGAGTTTTCATGACGGTTATAACCTTACAAGTATAACTGACAGACATAACCGAGTTATAATATACAGATAACTGTACAGTTTTATGCCACACACGCTAGGATTTGCCTGCAGACTAAGCTTGTAAGGTTATAACCGTCATGCAAACCCTAGTGTGTACTATAAGGTTTGCGAAGCGGGAATCCATACTGCAATACTTGTTCCGTAGTCATTTTGACAACCGTTGTTTCGTACATTCTGTCAAAATCGTTTGCTTTTTGCTTCGATCAAAACTTTTTTGCTATTGTAAGTAAATCTAAATAAATAATATTAAATCATACCGGCTCGGCTGAGCTATGGCCGAACGGGATCTTATTATTACTGGTCTGAGCCTCAATATTGTGTTGCTTTTTCAGACTAAGTCCTGCGGTGGGCGTAAGCACCTTGAATTCTGAATCTATTTTAAGGCTATATTCATTTCAATGCCCCAACTAAACGGTTTAAAGGCTTAGCCCATCCGTCGAGCCGTCACTAATACATTTTATTATTAAACCGGGCAGATATAACGTTTCTCAGCCCAGATGTGCCTTAAGATTTGTTTAGACAGTGTTCTTAATGCCTTGCTCATCCCCGCTCGCCCTAGTTTACTAGAAAATTCTGCTTTAGAAAATATGAAATATATAAATTATAAAACTTAGATTCTGCACAGTAACTACTACAAAATATGGATAAAGTTGCAATATTCATTCGTATGTTTGCTTTAGATTATTCGTTGGTTCAAGTTGAACTAAAATATTGCAAATATGGTCTATAACTAAACTTATTTGATTCAGAAATACATGAATACGCAATGGAAGAATCGGAATTCTTTGATAATATTTGAAGTAGTGCCGCGATGCCCTGGGGAATATCGTATCAGATTGTAACGGTGACTGGTTTTATTTAATTTTTCTACCACTCGACATACATTGAAGCTTATACCAACTATAATGTAATTAGGTCAGCACGACGTATACTTAGGTGAAATCATATCGAGAAAAATATCTCCTCATTTCGTCGCGAATTCTCGGTATCGATCATTAATTCTAGTGAGAATAACTCGATATTTATTGCTTATAAATATTCTGCTAGTCCAATATAGTCGAAGCTTTGTGTAGGGATAGACAAAAAATATTTTCTTTTCCGAATTTGAAATAATATTGTACGAGCTGCGGGATGCGAAGTCAACTGGGTCAAATTGGGTAATATAATGCTGTTGTCAGATACCAAATTGTCGTTTATGTGTTTTCTGTGGGTAACAGACTTAGGTAAATAGCTACATATTGATCAGATAGTATCTGTGTTTCCATCAGCTCTATGCGTATATTCGTATGGGTTGAAAGCTGACTGTGGATTTATTGTAGATACAAAATATTCGGGGGACACGACAACATTATTTATTATACGAGTACATCAGGCTTCCTAAATATTTCACGATGTCACAAGCAGTTGTAGCACCAACCATTGTCAAAAAACTGAACTCAATATAACAAAATCTTTTGCCTTCCTATATATACTGTGCGGTGTGTCCGACTGCTACGCAAGAGGTCGGGGGTTCCATTGCCACACGGGACACCACTTTGTGTGAACCACAAATTGTTGTTCCGAGTCTGGTTGTACTTTGTGTCCGTGACTTGTATGTTTGTAAAGTCCCCCGCGCCACAGGGCTTGCCTACTGCGGGAGTCGTGTTTAAAAAAAAAAAAACAAAATGTTTTGTTGTCTAAAAGCTAAAAAAATAATGTTCATTGCATTACGGTTTAACATCAATAAAATAATTATTCAAAAGCAGTTCACTTGAAAACATAATTGTATTTTGATAATGTAAATGAAATTAATGAGTTTCAAATTGATTTTTACGCCCAAAACGGCTGTTAGCTCCAAACGTCCTTATAAGGGATGGCCGCTTAACTAACTTAGTCAATTACGAGCTGTTCTGTCGTCGGCAGAAATAAATGTCGTTACGGCGACTTTCAGAGGGATCGTGTTAAACTGTCCCCTAACTGGCCAATATATAAGGTATCTCTGTCAAAAACCTTGCAAACTTGCCCTTATTTTTCTCGTGATAGTCTGTAATGGATATCTACGATATCTTCGTAAATTGTAAGTGCTTGCTCTACAAACTTGTTTGTTCCCCCGGACTCTCCAATTTGTTTGGCACGGTAAAAAGATTTATGATTTTTATCTTGATGATACTTTTCCTGTCTCTTTGAAATTTCGTTTCCTTGTTCAAGGCTTCTAAGGTGTTTCCGGAAAACTGAAATCATGGAGAAATGAGTTATGACTTTCATAAAATTATGTCTATTTGGTAGTTTCAATATTATCATTCTTTAATATATTTAGCAAGTTTATGGTATTCGTCGAGGCCGATGTAAAGAGATTTACAGCAAATTTACGCCACACTTAATTACATTACACTTATAAACGAGATAGCTCTCAGATTTTGGCTCCACGTTCCCAATTTACTTTGTGAAAATCAGATTTTCTCCTGTCGCATCGCAAGCAAGGACGAAAATAACAAGCCGAAAGCTTTTACTCATATCTTAACAAACAATATCATTAGACTTGAAAGATTCACCCACTGGAATTACTTCTCTCGATCTTGCGAACAATTTGTTTTATCTGTAACAGATAAATCTTATTTTACTCTCTGTTAAATTGTATTCACATGTTCAACTTGTTGGACGTCTTAATACAGCCCAATCTTGGGCTATAAAAAGTCAATACTGACAATATACTTGGGTGAGATGTGGCAAGAGAATTTGTGGCCTTATTACCAGAGTCGTTTTAAGAGTAGAGAGAATTTTTGGCAAGGTTCAGTGTCCTTTTGTTTATCATTGAAGTTTTATGTTAAGGAACCTTTTTGGGGACGGGTAAATGTTTATTATTCTCTGCGAAATAAACTTCCTCCACCGATTTATTCTGTTGTATTAAGATATTTCTCTTCGAGGACATTCCAGCCCTTTTTTGAATTGTAAAGTTATGAAACTGTGACTTTCTTTCGATGACTGCCTCTGTGGCGCAGTGGGACTTCCGAGGACATCCGACTGCTACGCAAGAGGTCGTGGGTTCGATCCCCACCCAGGATAATACTTTGTGTGATAAGCACGATGGTTCATTCTGTGTCTGGGTGTTATTTATTTATCTATAATATGTATGTATTTAGAAATATATAAGTATGTTTATCGGTTGTCTGGTTTCCATAGTACAAGCACTGCTTAGTTTGGGATCAGATAGCTTTGTGTGAGTTGTCCCAAAATATTATATTATATATTATATTTCGACCCATTTTATAGATTAAAATATTGTAATTCTATCTTTTTCAGCTCAGTTAGCGTCAACTTTGTTTTAGCTTTTCATTAAAATCTTATTTTCTTTCATCTTAAATATCGTTTCTTTCATAACATATTATCTTTTTGTTTTATTGATACTTAATATTCTTGGTTAATAAATAAGCCGCGTCTAAATAGGGCAATATATTATCATTATCCTTATCCAAACTGATTAGAGACCGAATTCCAATCCTAACATAAATTATTGATTACGAAGATTCTGCGAAGTGAACTGACCGGTTGATGACGTTTGAAAACTTTGCTCTGAAAGTGCGATTATTTTTCTCATTAACCGGATATTTAAAGCTACAAACCAAGCCTGAAAATTGTGTTAGAACGATACAAAAACTCTTTTCTCCCCCAAATTTGAAAACTTTGATAAATGATCCGTGCAGTCTTCGTTCGGGTTAATTGTTGCGAAGTTGCCTGACTTGTAATAATGTTTAAGACGAATTTTAATGATGTTTTATCTCCATATTATGGTAAAATACCCTTTAGTGTAATTATCAATTAGTTTATGTAGCTACGTATATTCTTACGTTGTGTATTGTAAACGCCTGTACCTACTACAAATTTTATAAATAAATTAACTGTTAATCTTTGATTAAGAGTCGATTTATTCTCTTCAAATATTTTGTTTCATTCATATCATCTTTAACAACCTTTGGCTTTCTTTTGTCTGTGTTACCTTTATAATTTCAAAACCTTTAAACATTTCAGCCCGACATCCTTCACGTTCTTGTCGACACCAAATTTCAACTCATCTTGCACAACTGAATCCCAAATTGAATTACCGTTTTGCTTTGCTACTTCGCTCGTCAACTATCCTTATTTATATTCTGTCTATACTTCAAAGCTGTTGCTTATTCGTATGTAATCCTAATTCAATTCGACAAAAGCCTTTTTGCACGATGCGTGCTCAGCTCGTGTTATGAATTATAGAAATTCCAATTTGTTTGCATTGTCGTAAAGATCAAAGGAACAGTATATTTGAATTTATCCCGTTTATTATATCACGAAGAGGTTGGGGATGTATTACAACAATATCTCTTTAATATTAGACGTATTGTATAATCTCTCTGCTCATCTTTAACCGCTTATCAGGTACCTATATCCGCGTTCACCATCGTCTATTGCGTAGGTCGTACTCGTTAATTTATTTTATATCATCGTTCTTACAGCGTTTTTAAATATTTTATTGCGAATATCAAGTCTAAATAGCCATTATTTTTGCCGCCAAACTTTCATCATCTGATTGTATAGGTAGTAAATGAATACATCTCTTCTCAATGTAAAACACAAAAGCTATTTGGGTACCCGTCACAAAGTTTTATTAATGTGAATTCGTTGTGACGACTTTGGAAGTAAAAGGAATAACAGCTAGTATTCCCTCGGAGCTTGAAAGTTAAAAGTCATATTTCTCACGAAAACGCTGAGAAGTTTGAACATTTCCTTACAAATATTTGCATATAAATATTGTAGTTTAGGCAGACTAACAGGCTGCCTTTGTCGGTACCTGTTACCTAACTTAGTTTCAATGTAATAGTTTGCATTATTAGCATGTCTTTGACGATGTTCCATGTGTTCAGTTTGTCTACGGTTATTGTAGTTACTCGTATCCTAACCACCTGTCCCTATTCAGCTATCATAGTGAAAGTTTAGATTATTTGGTAAGCTAAGTAACTTTATCACCCTTGCAAATTTTATGTGAGATTTGGCTAAAAGTTGTTGAAAATTAGAAGAGAGGTGATTTTATGGTTAGCGCCAGCTACTTAATACTATGTTAGTTGTTTAGCGTATTCCGTGAATCGATATATAGGTAAACGATGAGTCGCAGAATCGAAAAAATGCCGAACCTCTGAGGACTAACAAAGCGTGCATAATATAAAGGGACAATTTTCGATTGTTTGGATTTCCTACAATAAATGTTTATTCCGATTGATGTATCTATGCTTTGCACCGTACTAATATTTTATGTAGTATTCATGGTAAATGCCACCATTTCTTACGTATCTTCAAGCATAGTTTTTTTAAATATTATGTCATTCAATAACATTATCGTCAATAGTCATTCAATTAAGGTTCGTTCCGCCAAAGAGAAGAAGAATTGAGTTGATTATGAGTAATCTCATTATCAGGCTCACTTTCAATCTACTTCTTTCTGCAACTCGGTTTATTTTCATGTCAGTTTTGCCAAGGACGTCATACTTTGTACGAAATTCATACTTCTCATGGGACGATTGTAAGCTTAGCGATTTTCTATATTAATTACGATTAAGACCAAGATTTTATTATATCTACGTAAAATACGATATTTTCATCTAGAGACTTCTAAACTGATTTCAAAATAACGTAGTTAATATCCGGTTTAATGTTTTCATTTTCTGGATTATTCAGTAAGCGTTTAGCTTCAATATATCTAAGGTCTTTACATCTGTGAATTCAAAATCAGCTAACTCAGGCAGATTACCGTCGGGAATAAATTGAAACCTTTTTAATGGATTCTTTTATTTGCAAAGTTGCAAAAGGTAATCGTTCTGCCTTCTTACTTTAAAACCTTTAATAAATTTGTGATTCATTCATACCTTTAAATTTTAATTTGATTTTAACTAAAGTTCAAAACATTGATAAACATAACTACCTCTGAAGTACCCCGAAGTTCTCACATATTAGCTTCGTTCTGAGTCTTGAAATCCACATTTAATGTACTTTTTTCAGCCTTATAAGTATAACGTTCTCACTGCTGTGATACACCCAGGGTGTTTGACGAGGAGTGCTCTTCAAACACCCGATATTTTTCATTAACGGGTATTAGGAATCATATAGTTATGTCGTTTACTTCAAAATGTGGAACATCTCTGCCCTTAATAAGCTTAAAACGATGAGGTACGCATAAATTATACCAAATCTTGGAATTATCAGGCCTGTCAGCGTCAGTGGCACCTACATAATCTCCAAATACCCTCATAGGGACCTTTCAACACAAAGTAATTAACTATTCCACACAACTTTGTGTTTCCAGAGTTATGTAGATGAGGTAGAGAGTCGAAATGAATAAAAAGGGAAATGTTTAGTTTATTATGTGATTATTTTCGAGGGTAGAAGGTATCTAAGATGTTAGCATATGTATTAGAGATACATATGCTAACATTTAAACTTTCGCAATTCAAAGTCAAGCAATTTTAAGGTCCACAATGCGCGTTAATTCCCGTATAATAAATAGTTCTAATACATATGGCTGATAAAATCGATTCAGGGCTTTCGAGTATCGTTCATGTAATAGTTTAATGACTAAAGCAGGAATGATGCTATGTTATATGATGATAGAGAAAATATTATGTAAATAAAATTGTATATATTTTATAATATAATTTTTTATATAATTGTATATATATATAAACAAAGTATAAATTTCATAGGTTTGGTTATGGAAAGGGTTTCACTATCCAACGAATAACAGATGTCGAAAATTGTTGTCGAGTCAATATTTGCCTTGATTCGCGAATGAACAATCGAGATGTTATTTGATTGTTTCGAGTCAACATATACAGCCGCAATCAAAACCAACGACTACGAGAGATAATCATCGAGATGTTTCAACAATCGAATATCGTCTGTTAGCACTTTCTACTTTATATTTACCGCCGCCACTTTAAATATCCATAGGAAGAGTGTCGTGTTACTATTTCCAACAAAGGTCATAGGCCAAAGTACCCTTTCTTGTGAATGTTTCTAGCATTCACGGAAGTCGATAGCATTATTAGTCATTCAATTAAGGTTCGTTCCGCCAAATCACAGCCTCGCGTGTTTCTGCCTGATTTAAAACGTATATTGGGTGTTGTTGACTTGTGTTGCCAAACGTTCCGAATAGCGATAGCTATTCCTTAAAGAATAGAGTTGGTTGTGAATAATTATTTGATACAGCGGAACACAGCGCTAAGTCAACTCACACCGTGCGATTCAAAAGAAATTTCAAAAATTATTGACGATTTAGACAGTAATACCAGTACCGGGTTAGATGGAATTAGCACTAAAGCCATAAAATGTCTAAAAAGTGTAATTCTTGAAAGACTCACAAACTGTATAAATACATGTTTATTACGCGGTATCTTTCCTGACACGCTGAAGGTGGCAAAAGTAACTCCTATCTACAAATCTGGCTGTAGGACTGATCCCGGAAACTACAGACCAGTGTCAGTATTGCCTGTTCTATCAAAAATATTTGAAAGAATTATGTACAATCGATTAAATGATTATCTACAAGAACACCACATTTTAAACGAACACCAGTACGGATTCCGCGCAAAGTCCAATACTCTTACAGCGGTAACTGATTTAATAACAAAAATTAAAACTCATATTGACCAAAAAAACATCGCGTTAGGGATATTTATTGATTTAAAAAAAGCATTTGACACAGTGAGCCACAAAAAAATATTACAGAAATTTAGCAACATTGGTATCACCGGGACAGCCCTTACCATGTTTCAATCATATCTTGAAAATAGATGTCAAGCAGTAAAAATAGAAAACTATAAAAGTTCTACTCAAAAACTGTCCTTCGGAATAGCACAAGGCTCAATAATCGGACCATTAATGTTTTTAATATATATAAATAATATAAATACAATAGGACTTACAGGTCACCTAACATTATATGCAGACGATACATGTCTCTTCTATTTTGACAAATGTATACACACCTTAATAACCGATGCTCAAAAAGATTTAAACATACTAAATGAATGGTTCAAATACAACTTACTAACTATCAACACATCCAAAACAGCATACATGATTTTCGCCGCCAAAAACAAACATTTACCCCAGTTCGCTCCTCTTACTATAGACAACCAGATAATACATCGCTCTGAACAAGAAAAATACCTCGGACTATGGATAGATGACAAACTCACCTGGAAACCCCATATTGATTACGTAAAAGAAAAACTTATGTGTGTATTAGGAGCTTTACGCAAAATATCAAACTGTATCCCGAAAAAAGTAAGCATCATTATCTACAACTCCCTAGTAAAATCACACTTAGAATACTTAATAGAAATATGGGGCTCAGCCGCTGACACTCACTTAAATACCCTACAAAGAACACAAAATAAAATAATAAAAATATTATTTCATTATAATTACCTAACGCCAACAGATGAATTATATAAGAAAACACAATTATTTAATATTAAACAACTATACACTTATTGTACTTGCGTTCTAGTTAAAAAGATTATAACAAAATCCATTCACACAAATACAAAATTGCATAAAAAAGAAATAACACGTAACTTAAGGAACAAAGATAAACTTGAGTTAATTACCCCGCGTACCAACTATGGAAAGAAAACGATATTGTTCGAGGGAGCACAGTTGTACAACCGCTTACCAAATGAAGTGAAAGAGTGTGACACTATTAATAAATTTAAAAATAAATTAAGAGAATTTGTAAAACATAAGTGATATCTATCTGCGCCCCAGAGGCAAAATAATGATTAAGTAATTTTAAGTGCACTGTATCTCATTTTAAGTGAACTCTGTAGTTTCTTATGAGAAATAAATTTCTTTAAACCTAATTTTCGATTCGATTTTTTGTGATATCTGTAATAAGATAATGTAAAATAAAATATAGTACATAGTTGTTTTTGAAATACCTACCCGTATGGGTGGCAGGTAAAGCTGTTAATGCTCCTTGAATTTATATTGGAAAAAGTGCACAAATCTCTTAAACAGTATTGTTTTAGCCAATCCACTTTGGTCATTTTCAAAAGCAATGACAGAGCAAGTAAATTAATTATAGGTAAGTTTATATTTCTCTCTATCGTGATTATTTTCAGATTACTATTTTAAAAATAACAAAATTGGCATAGGACACTACCATTCTTTGCAACAATTATTATAAGGTTTAAAAGTGTGGCCACTCAGACAGCGACAACACCCCACTCTCCCTTCAAAGAAGGGAGCGAACGATCATCGAGGGCTGATGGTAGATCTACCATCGCCCGCCTCACGCTCAGGGTGCCGCGCCACGTCTCCTCATCGTGGCTTACGACGACTCACATAGTGTGAAAGTCTCGGGAAGAGCTTACTATAGAAATGATCCTATGAAGTAAGGTCTTAACATTACCAGCGCAAATTGGCGCTTACATACTGGCGTTGTGAACGAAACCATAGCGCGATTTAATTTTTCTACTAACGCCATCTATTAGCACGTGTTGTAAACTTATTTAATTGATCAAATACATACTTGCGCACGCGCATCCTCGATTGTAATGTTCTAACTGTATTCTGTATGTAGAACTTGAACTCCCTATTTCTATTTATTAACATAGTTTTGTTGGATTAGTGATATTATTAAAATGGAACTTACTCAGATAAGGATAACGCCATCTATCGCATGATAAGTAAACTGTTTTACTCGACAGATAACATAGTAAAAATATTACATTTTTTATTAACTTAAATGCAACAGTGCTTGTATAAACGTTGTTTCTTGTGTACAGGGATATTTAGTTTTTCTTAAGGATCATCAATCCAATGCTAAGATGATAACAGTAGGAAAATCAACCGCAAATGAATAGAGATCATGTTGACTTCAACATCGAGGTGATGTTGGCTTTCAGGCTTCTCAAAGCCTTATGATACGGTATTTTTATACCCTTGTACTTTAGAAACTGGCTAAAATATTACCTATGGTTATATCCCAATATCCTAGTGACAGGTTAGTTTCAACTCGGGCGTTAGGATCATTAAAGTTCACCGTTTTCCCATCTCCTCGGTGACTTTTATTGCTTGTCGTCTTACCGGCAAGCTTCTTAGATATATTGCGCTCTATTTGAATATTCTCGGTGGCTCCTTTCAAGGAACGTAAGCAGCGCAATTTGTGATTATGCGAATGGAACCGGTACATTTAACCTCTAATATTATTAACTTCAATAAGTATTGCAAAACGAATGATTAATTATGTTTTTTTTTCTTCAGCCACTGAAACTAAAAACTAGAGAAGATATTCAAGATAGCTATGAATAACAAACAATATTAGATGTAAAAATGAAAAATTGGCACCGTAAAAGAAACATGTATTATGCGTTAACAAAAAACAATATACCTCAAAATAAAAAACGTACAGTTTTTATATCAAAAATAGAAACAATCTTTCGTTGCCTTTAAACTAAAAGAGTGCATAACATCAACATCTTAAAATTGGTAATAGAATGGTAGTAAGTTTTTTTATACTTTGTTCTATTATATCCATAATGAACTTGGCATAAATTACAGTTTTATCAGCGAGTAAGTGTTGAAAATCTAAAAATTGCTTCGTTTCACTTACTAAGCAAAGGTAATATTTTAATGTCAACGGTAATTATTTCAATGGATTTATTGGATTTTTATTGGACATCGACCAACGCAACAGGTAAATGTTATTAAGTAAATTCAATATACTTACTTGGTAATTGCGCTGCGGAGCTAAACCGCATATTGGTTTACAGGAAAGCGATCTTAGCACATTAGATAAACTATTTAAAATAATCGAGATAGGAATCCTATTGTAGAAGTATATCCCCCCAATGCAAACTGAACTGTAAAGTGTACACGGTAAAATATCTAAACGGTGACAAACGCTGAAAATTCTCACTATAATGAATATAGTTTCCTTTAGTTTTAGTTAGTGGATAAATTCCGGATTAAAACATGGTGTTAATAATCATAAATAAGGATTCAGGAAAATAACTCTCGACAATGCGCGGACGCAAGTAGTTATAAAATAAGTTCACTCCCAATTCCGATAGATGGCGTTAGTAGAAAAATTAAATCGCGATATGGTTTCGTTCACAACGCCCGTATTTAAGCGGCAATTTGTGTTGGTAAAGTTAAGACCTTACTTCATAGGATCATTTCTATAGTAAGCTCTTCCCGAGACTTTCATACTATGTGAGTCGTCGTAAGCCACGATGAGGAGACGTGGCGCAGCACCCTGAGCGTGAGGCGGGCGATGGTAGATCTACCATCAGCCCTCGATGATCGTTCGCTCCCTTCTTTGAAGGGAGGGTGGGGTGTTGTCGCTGTCTGAGTGGCTACTTTACCTCTAAAAATACCAGTATGCATTAAGTGGCATCTGATGTTATTACATATATGCTTACCAGTGAATTGCCTACATTAAAATTACGTTTCCACTTAATTTTGATTCAGAAATTAAATTATTTATATATATTTTCTGTGTTCAACATTATAAATTCTCACTTAATAATTAGCTAGCTGACCGACGCAACTTCGCCTGCGTCAATTTTCCCCGTTATTGCAATTCAATACAAAAATCGCGATAAAAAATAAGATACTTTACGATCATTGGTCGTGAAGTTTTTTTTTTTTCAAATTCCATATTAGCTGAATCACTTATGCAATAATACTAAAATAAAAAGTTGTTAATTTATAGTAATAGGAGTTCTACATACAGTAAGAACATTACAAACGAGAATTCGCGTGCGCAAGTATGTATTTGATCGAATAAATAAGTTTACGGCACGGGCCAATAGATGGCGTTAGTAGAAAAATTAAATCGCGCTATGGTTTCGTTCACAACGCCAGTATTTAAGCGGCAATTTGCGTTGGTAAAGTTAAGACCTTACTTCATAGGATCATTTCTATAGTAAGCTCTTCCCGAGACTTTCACACTATGTGAGTCGTCGTAAGCCACGATGAGGAGACGTGGCGCGGCACCCTGAGCGTGAGGCGTGCGATGGTAGATCTACCATCAGCCCTCGATGATCGTTCGCTCCCTTCTTTGAAGGGAGAGTGGGGTGTTGTCGCTGTCTGAGTGGCTATTTTAATCCATTATAAATACAAATTTGCATTACATGCCATCTGATGGTAATATATTTTAACCAGTGACCTCATGATTAAATAACTACATTAATAATATTTATCCACTTAATTTTGTATTCAAATTTATTTTATGTTTGGTTCAAAATGATAAATTTCTCACATATTTTTGTAAATGGCTATTTTGGAATGAACTGAATTTCTCAGAAGAAACCTTGTTATTCCTTTGTTGAGGGATTTTTCGTTATAATGATAACATTTTCAGAATCCGTATTTATAACGTCGTCGTGCTATTGATGATGTCTATTTTTAACTTGTCAGAAATAGAATCGGTAACGTATTATATTGGTAGAGATCCCTTTGATAACTGAGGTATTATTTATAGGCTATATACAAGTAAATACTATGTAGCCTTACTTAGCGATTCAACCCTAGTATTTATCGTAGAAAATTTTGCCCCACTTAGGAGTGAACTTTCCAAATAAATCCATTGTTCTTAACTAAACTGAAGTCCCCTTTACCTATAAATTAATTATATATTTACGTGTTAGTTGCCGAAGTGTAAGTGGCGGTTGACTTTTGAAGAATATTTCGTGGGAGCTCTCTCAATTCGTAAATTCAATACGTTTTACCTACATAATTACGTATAACAACCGACAGTGTAGGTCAAATAAAACAATAACACGAAGATAATTATAAAACAATTCAAAATAGCTTTTATTCACTGTTCAAACACTTTGAATCGTTTTCGTTTTGATTTTAATTGCCTCTTGTATGTTTAATGATAATTCTATTTTAAACGCAATTCAATTCAAATTTTAAAGCAACATAATTTGAAGTTGTGTGTCTGTCAGAATTTATATTTCTATTTAAAGCATGGACAGTGTTTAATACGGTTTTGAGCTATGTTTGTTATGATTTTTTTTCTTGATTAGAATTGAAAGCATTATAGCTATGTTTTCAGTGAATATCTACCACTGGTCACGGGCTTGTGGTATACATTATAATGCAATCGCTTAACTCGTTGCTTTTTTTTCTCGCCGTTGTCGTTTCCTCCTGTGATGCCGCAGGCAAGGATTGACTTACGAGTTCACTATGATTGTACAAAAAGAATCAATCCTGTCGACTTTATACCCATATGCTTTACAGCTGCATTTCAAGTCATTTATACAATTCCTGGGATTCTTATTTAATCTACTCTTTAATTTTTATAGATAGAATTTCTGTATATAAAGCCAACTGGTTATCAATTGATTAGTATATAGACCTTATACTCAGCAGTTGATGAAACAGAAAGTCCGTTAAAATGACACCATTCATCAGTCAAACCACTTGTAATAGATCACATTTCACGGCCGCGACACTCTGTGGCATATCGGCCGAGACCTGGTTGGCTGGCGACGCGACACTGATCTCTATTGATCCCCGGAGCCGACCTCACTTGGATATTAATTCTACGATGGAACGTTGAGTTTCGATATTGAATGTTGGAATTTGACAGCGTCGCCGTCGTCTTAAAAGACTTTCGATACTTAAGACGATATCGATACTTTGATTAATTTTGCTACATTTTGTCTTTTGAAACCTTACTGTCGTACGAAGACATTTGTCCAGGTTTTTGCATTTTAAGAGTTCGCAGGTTTGGACAAAGCTACAGCTTGCGTCATATCTTACTTACATACTGTACTGGTAAATAACAAAACTTGGAAATGCTAGGTATGTCTGTAAAATCAAGACCTTCTCTCTATTTTCATTAATCCTATATATATCATTCTCCGCACATCACTCTTCGTCACTCCAAAGACCGTAACTCTATGTCCATCAATAGCTGGCTTAAATTCATAAATTTTTAATTTAAATGAGCACTCTCTGACCCCAAAGTTAGATTAGTATTCTTTATTAACCTTTTTTATTCATAAAGTTTCCCGTTTTTACATAATAATATTCTATATATTTCTATTACAACTTTGGTCACGTAGTTAACTTTTATTTCGTTAAATATTTATCAGTTCTATTAAGCCACTGGCCGTGCCTGCGTTATTCCGTCGGGAATTAGTACCTAAGCACAAATAAACTGGGGCGGTCCTAAACTAATCTCCTACAATGTTAAGTAACCCTGGTACATTTTTAGTTGGTTTATTTTGTTTAATATTGTTTTTATTGTATTACAGAAATCCTTTTATTTTCCAGTATAAAAGGTATCGTAAATAGCGACACGGGATTCAAAAAGGCTTTTGAAACTTTTGTCAAAGATTCTATTGATTGCAAAGGCGAGTTTTGATAAGAATATTTTTATCAAAGCAAAGCTGGTTTCAATAAAAAATTAATGATTCTCAAAGTCCGAATTTTCTTCATTGAAGAAATGTCTCTTTAAAAATGTATACATAAATCTTTATTCAAACTACTGCCAAACTTCTACCATTCAGTTCGTATCACTACTGCTACGAAATGAAGTCCTGCAGTTTCTGTATTTATATGTCACGAGATCATATGTGGGCGGCGGGCGTGTGCTGCCCTATTACTACTTAATTATCTCCCTTCATATAGTCTTTATAAAGGCAAATTTATGCTCATTTGAAATTACCATGAAAAAAGTATACGTTGTATTCAAATGAATGTTTATTAAAAATAAAGATAATAAATGGGAATTAATTTGTTAAAAATAATATATACCAGGTGACTACCATTCCTTGAAAATGGCTGTTAAATTTGTGAGTTACAGAACACCGCATGCATTTTCAAAGTACGGCCGTACTTACCGTTTTCTAGGAACGCCAGCGGGCAGATGGTAGCCACTGCCCGCTAGCACGCAAATTTGTATTTATAATGGATTAAAATAGCCACTCAGACAGCGACAACACCCCACTCTCCCTTCAAAGAAGGGAGCGAACGATCATCGAGGGCTGATGGTAGATCTACCATCGCCCGCCTCACGCTCAGGGTGCCGCGCCACGTCTCCTCATCGTGGCTTACGACGACTCACATAGTGTGAAAGTCTCGGGAAGAGCTTACTATAGAAATGATCCTATGAAGTAAGGTCTTAACTTTACCAACGCAAATTGCCGCTTAAATACTGGCGTTGTGAATGAAACCATAGCGCGATTTAATTTTTCTACTAACGCCATCTATCGGAATTGGGAGTAAACTTATATTGTAACTACTTGCGTCCGCGCATTGTCGAGAGTTATGTTCCTGAATCCTTATTTATGATTATTAACACCATTTTTTGATCCGGAATTTATCCAGGCCAAAACTATATTCATTATAGTGAGTATTTTCAGTGTTTGTCACCGTTTAGATATTTTACCGTGTACACTTTACAGTTCAGTTTGCATTGGGGGGATATACTTCTACAATAGGATTCCTATCTCGATTATTTTAAATAGTTTATCTAATGTGCTAAGATCGCTTTCCTGTAAACCAATATGCGTTTTAGCTCCGCAGCGCAACTACCAAGTATATTGAATTTACTTAATAACATTTACAGTACTCCCAAATTAATAATGCACATGCAGATCTTCGCTAATTGTCGTATTCCCGGAAACACTCGAATCATGGAATCGTAAGAGCCCTAAACAAGGCATTTGCATTTTGCACCTTGTTTAAAAGAGATAGGAGTCAATATCATGTGTGCACAATCGAAAACAAATCGGGCGTTCGGCAGCTGTCGCCGGTCAGCGAAATGTCTGTCAGTCGTCTTTATATATTGGTAGTGACTGCACGTGTTCTCTATTTGTGGAAATATATAGAGCTGCTATTACACACCCTTCTTGGTAAATATAATTTCAACATTAATTAGCTTATTCAGATTTAAATAGTATATTTTGAAAAAAGGAAAATAAATAACATATTTCACGTTTTTTTAATATTAAAAAAATAAAATACCTACATTAAATACATATTAAGTACTAGAAAAACATTTAAAAAATGAGATTTATTTAAATTAAATAAATAGATAAACATGCATAAAAAATATATACCTAACTCTGCCCATGCCATTTTCTTTCAGACGAATTCTTCCAAAATGGATAAATTTAAACGTGGAAAACCGCTTAATTCACAAGCACGGCAAATGGTATTTAATGTGTACCTTTATTTCTTAAATGAAGCCAATGTTTTCAACAGAGACCATGATGGTTATTTTAAAAAAATTCAAGACCGTGTTACAATAGCTACAGGAATTTCGCGACGAACTTTGAGTAATATCTTAAACGAAAAAAAACATAATCAATCAAAGAAATTTTCTACACCGAAAAAAGGAAGACCTAAAAGTAGATTTCGGCTGGTACTTGATGATTTCGACTACTGTGTTATTCGTAATATGATATACAATTTTCAATTGACGCTGAAAGAACTCCCAACTGTAAATAATTTAAGAATAAAGTTGATCGAAGCTATTAATTTCAAAGGCTGTGCCGAGACTTTAAGGTTGATCTTGAAAGACATGGGGTTTAGGTTTCTGAAAACTGATAATAACAGACAATTACTTATGGAAAAACATGATATACGCCTAAAAAGGATCAAATATCTCAGAGAAATACAACAGCTGAGGAGTTCTGGTAGAAACATAGTATTTATGGACGAGTCGTATGTGCACACATCACATACTAAGGGTAAAACTTGGCAAGATAGCAACAAAAAAGGTATCAAACAACCCATTTCCAAAGGAGAGCGAATAATTATTGTACACGCAGGCAATGAAAAAGGCTTCGTCCCAGGGGCTCTAATGTTACATAAATGTGTCGACTCAGAAGGTGACTATCATAAAGAAATAAACGCGGAACGTTATCAAACTTGGCTACGCAATCAATTGATTCCCAACTTGCCTCCTAATAGTGTGTTGGTAATAGACAACGCCCCATATCATAATAAGCTGTCTGTGAAACCACCAAACTCAAACACATCTAAACCACAAATGACAGCTTGGTTACAACAACACAACATTCCGCATGACCCAAAGAAACTGAAACCCGATTTGTATAAAATTATACAAAGATACAAAGAAAATTACACAGAATTTGCCATTGACCGTATAATGGAGGAACATGGGCATAAAATTATACGATTGCCACCATATCATCCCGATTTTAACCCTATTGAAAATATTTGGTCCCAAATAAAGCAACACGTGGCCAAGAGAAATATTGCAATGACTGTGACGTCAGTTAAAGATGCTATATTAGAAAAAATCAATAAAATAGGACCAGAAGAATGGAAAAAAGTTTCTGATCATGCGGTTCAATGCGAAGATGAATATAGAAAATTTGAGCCAAGAATCGATAGTTATTCCGATAAACTGATTATTTACACAGGTGATAGCAGTGAGGAAAGTGTAAATGAACAAGAGCATAATGAAACTTCTGATGAATCTGCGATGTCGGGAATAGAGGTCTTCCTCGATTCTGATTAATTTTTTTATAATTGTATTATTTTTCTGGAATGATTAGTGCTGTAAACAAATTTGAACTGAGATTTTGATTATATTTTATGTAAACCTCTATTTGAAAACGTTTTTTTCTCCTTCTAATAAAACCTTATGTTATTTAAACCTTTTCCTCCATAATTACACCAACTTCGGTAAGACACTTGAAAACTAATCACTCCAACAATGATTGTAGCGTTTTCGCTATTTACTTACATGGAATTATCGAATCAAATTTCGTTACAGGTAAATCAAATCTGTTTTAGCACAAAACACATAATATATAAAATTAGGCATAGAGAAATTGCTCTTAACCACTCTATATAAATATCGTCTTTCGACGCTCGGGTAATACGACCGTTGCCGAACAATGACGAAGATTTCCGAAGATTTCTATGCGCATTATTACTTTTGGAGTACTGTAGCTGTTGCGTTGGTCGATGTCCGGGGACAAATAACAGTTTGGGCTGCAATGTGCAAAATTTAGGATATTCTCTATTCCAAAATCTTCAATCCTGTTTATTGACATGCCCATTGAAGTGGAAATGAGTTTCGCCCGAAAAGAAAATGTTATTGAAATTGCTACACCGATCAATCATCATATCAACAAAGTTTTTCTTAAAATTAAATAGATTTTTATTTCAGTTATTGCATCTAAAAGAGGTGGAGTTTTAACTCTCATTTTTCTAATTCGACGCAAACTTCGATGATTTAACTCATATCATCCCAGTGTTCCAATTACGGAACGGTTTATTTTTTATTTTTTATTTCAATTTTTGAACGCATGATTTAATTAATGTTATTAAGTTGGCATTACTTACATACTTAGCTGTCAGATGAATAAATGTAATTTTATTTCGCGCGACTTTAAGTATCCAAGAAAAAATATTTTATTTGGAAGTTTTTTGTGAAAATTATGGTGAACAGAAAAAGGTTAGTAATTTTGATATTTTATATTATAATAAAGACAAGTTAGGGTTTATACGTGTGTTATAATCTTGTTTTATCATGTCATAATACTTGTTTAGAAAAAAAAATGCTATTTTGTGGGTAAATGTGACTTTTGTGTACCGTTCCATTATTGGAACAGTAGGAATATACGCACGTGTAAATTTTATATATTTGCGTTATTACTTTATCAGTATTGCTTCGTAATTATTTTTATTTTTATAACAGATTGAATGTGGATGAGATAATTTCGCAGTTGGAAGAAGATGACGATGTGTTCGCGGCCGATATATTCATCACACCTCATGATAATTGGCTAAATAGTGACGAAGACAGTGGTGACGAAGAGTCTGCAAGTATAAATAATTTGTCAAGACATCAGTTACTTGCCGAAGCTGATCTCCGGGTCACTAGATCGTCTCAAGCCGAGTCAAGGATAGTGAATGAACTCGTAGGAGATGAACCAGAATTGGACCCAATACCTTCCACATCGTCAGTGACGCACCCTAGCTCCTCGTCGTCAGTGACCGAGCCACCGCCAAAAAGAAGACGAGTTGAAGTTACAAGAAAGTGGAAATTTGTAGACATTCCAGAAAAGGCTGAGAAAGAGTCCTGTGAACCAAATTTCCTGGAAGACCTCGAAAACCCTGTCCAATTTTTCGAACTATTTTTCGATGAAGATGTGTTTGAATTATTGCGCTCCGAAACTGAAAAAAATGCGACCCAAAAAGGTAAACATTCGTTTCGGGTTACTACGACAGACATCAAACATTTTATTGCAATTTTGTTATTGTCAGGGTACAACAGTGTATCGAGATACAGAATGTATTGGGAACAAAAAGTTGACTGCAGTTTTCCAGCAGTGGCAGCTCTTATGTCGAGAAATCGATTCGAAGATTTGTTGCGCTATTTTCATGTTGCAGATAATTATAATCTTGATCCTAATGATAAGTTTGCAAAAGTGCGCCCTCTATGGAATCTGCTCAATGCGAGATGGGTCAAGTATTACCCTGGCGACAAAAATTTGAGCATCGACGAATCGATGATTCCTTATTATGGGAAACACGGTACAAAACAGCATATCCACGGAAAACCAATTAGATTTGGATATAAAAATTGGTCAATATGTACACGACTTGGGTACTTGATTTATGGTGAGCTATACCAGGGAGCTAGCACCGGAAATACCCATCCCGAATTAGGTGTTGGTGCTTCAGTGGTTCTTGATCTAATATCAAAACTACCACAGGGAACTTACAGTTTCTATTTTGATAACTTTTTTACATCGTTGCCACTTCTGGATGCGTTGCAAAAAATGGGTCATGACGGCACCGGCACTATACGTGCTAATCGAACTGAGAAGGCCCCTCTCAAGGATCCGAAAGAAATGAAAAAAACAAGTAGAGGATCTCATCACCAATGTACCGATATATTATCTAATACCACTCTTGTTAGATATAATGACAATAACATTGTTACGGTGGCCTCGACTCAATGTGGTTCAGAACCCATAAGCAAAGTAAAACGTTACTGTGATAAACAAAAAAAGGATGTTGACCAACCTCGTTGCTTCGTAAACTATAATAAATTTATGGGCGGCGTGGACCGACTAGATCAAAATGTCGGTTGTTATCGAATCGCAATTCGTCTGAAGAGATGGTACTGGCAGTTACTTATGTTTCCTCTAAATGTTGCAGTCAATAACGCTTTTCAATTGTACAAAATATCTCCAGCTGCAAAAAAAGTTAACGGTACGCCACATGATCTCTTGTCGTTTACGAGAGATATAGTTTGTACATACTTTCTAATGAAAGATTCAACCTCTAATACTTCAACCATGTCGATTTCTAGATCTTCATTAGCAGTAATAAAACGTGTACCTAATGCTATTAGGTTGGACGGCAAAGGGCATCTAATTGATAAGCAAAACAAACAAACTCGATGTGGTTATTGCCATAAAAATACCACTATGAAATGCATCAAATGTAATGTTGCCTTACATAGCAAATGTTCAATTGTATTTCATAAATAAATAATTGTATATATATATATATATCACATTTAATATATATATATATATAAAAAGATATTGTTATCTATTGCTTATAAAATGGTTTTATTTCCTAACAAAATCCATTGCCTCTAACAGTATCTTACATGTATGTATTATCCTAGTGCTCCATTATTGGAACGGTTACAAAACTAAAAATCTAAATAAGTTTTTTTTTTTTTTCATATGTAGGTATCATTATACACCTATAAACTTGCCCTAATTCGATTTTTATAAAAATTGAACTTGTTTTACTATCGTTGGGATGATACGAGTTAATTCAATTAACACTTGCGTACTTATTAATATCGTATGATTGGTAGTGCAATCGAAATAGGTTGCGAGCTATGACGTAAGAATTACATTTGTGAATTTGCTTTATACAGAACACGCGTTGTTCTCCCGCAAGCAAATAATAAGCAATGCATTGTGATTGTGACTAAAATTGCATGAAGTGACGCACAATTTCCCGTCACCCACGCTCCCCTACTTCTAAAGGTTTTTGCGAAATCTAGTGTTATATGCAAACATTTTTGGCCCATCCTGTGCAATGATAGGCTCTGAAGGCTTAACAAGGTTGTTCTGGAATGCGATAGACTATATGGAGCCTTCGGGAAAATGAAGCACTTTTATTTTGTATTTCATCCAGAGGTGTGTTGTGCTCATTGAATTTGGCGTTGAAATTTAGGTCTAGTAACTCAGCTAACCAAATGGGCAAAAAAGTTGCTGCTTCGCTGTATATTTTTCCTTTAGTGAATAGGTTTTCTGTCAGTTGAAACTCTACTTTTGACTCTTCATTTCGTGTAATTTTGTAAAATATCCAACTATACCTAATTCACTTTAGTATAGTAGGTAGGTACTATTGGCTGTCTGTTAATTAACTTTGTGTATGTAGACCAGTGACAGATTTTAATTAAGATCATAGATGGCTGGTACATGTAATAGCTTCATAATAATTATAATAGCTTTAGGAAGTGTTCGTGAAACTAATAAATTATTAGGTTATTTCAAAAGGTCGTTATAGAGGCCAAAAGGCATATAACCCGCAGAAAATGAGAAGTTATGGCCACTAAACGTTACTGCCGCACATAAAGTTTCAATTTACAATCGGATACACAGAAATATCAAAACATATTTTGACCAACCCCAAAAATCCATTTAATATTATAGCCTAGAAGGCACGTGCGTTGACAAAAATACCTTTTAGCGCATCGTCTTGACGCGTAACGAGCTGACAAATCAGAGGCCGGTCGTACAGAACGGCTATCAAATTAAAATTAAACTGGGGACCGTGATTGGTCCGTTGTCGACGTGCGCGAGTGCCGCGGGGAGGGGGACGCGATCAATACGAGACGGGTTACGTAACGCGAGGCAGTCGCCGCCTTAACACACAACACCCTGCCAGACCATTATCGCCAACTACCCTCACATTTTCAGTGTAGTAGGGTTCGTTTTCTCTTGCAGACTTCATTCTGTGTGACGGCGCCACGGCACCGTACAGTCGACACAAGTTTGGGGAGTTGAGTTTCCCGATAGACTATCAGTTTACATTGTAACTTTACAGAATTAGTTGCAGACCTTTCTGCTACAACTTTGTATGATAACGTTTAAAATATATTACTTTGTGGAAAAAGTTTACCCTTTTGAATTTTCTGTAATTTCTAAATAATTTTTGAAATAACAAAAGGAGAAAACAAAGAACGTAGTTAAAACAGAAGTAAAGGTAATAAAGTATTAGGTTCAAATACTAAGTTCATGAGTTCAAATTAGGGGTAATGAATGACTCCATATGATATTTACGAACCAACCACACTAATCAGGGTTTAAATTAATAATGTATGCTTAACTTACGTATTATGAACACGACGAGTTTCAAATTAATGTGAGATTAATTTCTGTATTTGATTAAATTACCACTACGTTTGCTCGTATTTATAAACGTAATAAAGAGATGCTTAAATACAAAATACATTTCAGCAGAGAAATTACATTTTAGTTTCATTTTTGCAAAACTCAGAGTCAGAATCTCAGATACAAAAATCGAGTGCCAAATATACCCTATCAATATGCAGTACCCATTGAAAAATTGCGAGCTCATCCCTCCTCTGAGAGGTTTAACTCCTCGATATTCAAATGTCCGCCTCTTGTTGAGATTTGAGAGCCGATAGAATATCGTATAATAGAATGTTAGAGGGCCTGTAGCTTATGAACTGAAATGTCTTTGTCGGGCAGAATATAGCAGCATGGATTTTGTTTTCTTTGAATATAATGCCCTAATGTTATGTGAATAATACCGTCATTATATTATATAAATAGGCAGAAAGACTCTGGTACAGAAAGAGCTAATAATGGAAGAAGTTTTGGCAAAAGGCTACTAATTTGTTTTTTTTTTTTAATACTAATTGGCTGTATGTTGCTAATAATAGTGTAATAATACTGCTATTATTGCTGTTGGTTGCAGATATTTAAATAAATAAAAAAAAATCTGTTGATCAAGACGTAAATTATAAACAACCGATTGTGATAAGTGTTTGTTTGTGGATACTACTATACTTGTCGAATAAATTGATATCGAATATCGAATAAATAAAAAAATAAATAAAAAAAAATATTAAAGGACTTGAATAAAACAGAAATATCATATAGTATTGAAACATTAATCTATTGACCTGGTATTCGACGTGAATTTTTAATCGGTTTCGTGATCGAGGAAAACTGGTTAAATTTTCAGTGAACTGTCAATGTGGCGCAGTATCTACTATCCTACTACCTTCCTGATTTATTGGAAAATGGATGAATTTCATTTACTGAAATAAAGCAACCTATATAGTTAACTAACTGTGGAACTTTGAAGCGAATCATAGTACTGACATGATGACATTATTATGTGATGACAGTATTATTTTTGCTTCTAAGTGTTCTTTGACAAAGTATTTGGCCACAAACGTATTTATAACTTTTGTTTGACTTCTAGGCCCTACTTTTTAGTTGAATGAAAATTACTGCTCATACACGCTCTTACAAAGGGAGCTTTCACATTTTTTGCTACCATCAACGTCGTCAGTAATGAAGATTGATGACAGATGGACCTCCATGTTTGAATAACAGAGGATTAATGTCCTGACCGTTTAGGATTATAACTTGTTGGAAAAATGTTCGTAATTGACTATGATGCTTTTTTTAGTGATTTATGAAAATGTAACACATTCGCATGCCTGCCGAACCATGATATTATAAATGTGCAAGTTTGTATTTGCCATTAAATTAAACAAAAGCCTAATTGTCCTTCCAAAGAGTATATTGTTGCTATTGAATGATTGATTCCATTCGTTGATTGGTAATAGCTGTAAGATTGAAGAAGTAAAGTCGACCGCAACTAAATGACATCTCCAAACAGTAGTTTATCTTGGTCGTATCGCGACAGGTCAAACCAATACAAAATTGATCGTATTTACAAAGTGTAGCTCTGCAGTCCCAATACAATTTAGAGATATCGGACCCAAAGTAATTTAACCAATTCCTTCGACGTTTAATCAGAATTTAGATCTGTCTACGACTGAAATGCCTTCACCCTATCATTCCAGAAGAAGAGCGCTGTTTGATTAAGCTTCATTTTTATGACTGTTCTTCGAATCTTCCTGCTCAGTTATTACGATGTGAAATCGATTGGAAATTGTATTTAGGAAACGTCAATGGTGTCTCAAGTTGTGAGATTGCGGAAATGTGTACGTTATATTATGATGTTCTTTATTTGATACGTGTGATTTTGGAAATGCTCATGAGTGTAATGTGTTAGTACATTTACATCAATAAGTGAAACTCTTCTATCAAAGCAAAGCAATTTAGTTTCTGTAATACTTTTCGTGTTTGTTCTAATGTATAAAAAGTTTCAAGACTGGGCGACAGGTGTGATTTCACAGTATAGTTGCGTCATCGCTACGAAAAATAGTGTTATTTAATTTGATTCGCTGTAAAACTTTGTCTAACTTTCAAATATGACCGCTCTAAAAGCAGTATCAACTTTTACACACGAAGCTTGTAGCATAAGTATCACGGAAAAAATGTCTGCGAATATACAAAGACAGGTCGTAAGCACGTTTAGTGGCCCATAAAAACTCTTATATATAAGCCGTGGGGACTCACTTGGAATGATTCATTTTTATAACCATGTATAATCATCACCCTGCCTTACGGTGGTATTACAGAATGAGAAGAGCAGGGAGCGTGGTGTAAGCGTCACTTCAAGTGTGTACACTGGCTTGCCTTTCTCGTACCTCTCAACCTAATCATGGTTGCAATAAATCCCAACAAACGATCCGATTTGGTCAAAATTAAGCTACCTATTGTGTTTATGAATCGTTCATGTTGTTAGCATTGATGGACATTACCTTAACGCCATTGGCTGATGAGATCGGATTAAAAATCCAAATCGGATCAAAAGTGAGTGCCTTATCATCATGACGCCCTATGACTCGCCCCGCTATAGTCTCTAAATACCAGTGCGGTCCAAAAGTTTCAGGCTGTAGAAATAAGGTGGTTTAAAAAAAAACCATTGTGGTCATAATTTATTCTACTTTTTCGTGTATAGTTTTGAGGTTTGTTTGTTGTAGTTTTGATTTGACGGCGTTTAGAACTATTTGAAATCTGAAAGTTTTCTAAATGTTCAAGTTAGAATATCGTTCCGTAATCAATTTCCTGACAAAGGAAGGGGGCTCGACCGATATAAAAAAGGTTAGATGCTGTGTACATCAAAGAATGGTGTAAGCAGTTTCGTTTAGGTGATTGACATGAACCTCGCTCCGGCTGACCTATCGAGGCACTCACCATGGATGGACTGCATCAAATTAGTGGAAGAGGAAGTTTTGAGACTTAAAACTAAAGAAATAGCGGCAAGAATAAGGCTTTTGAAAACTTCAGTTCTGAGGATTCCATGAACAAATTCACATGAATAAAGTTAGTGCCAGACGGGTGCCCAAACTTCTTTCGAGCTTGTAGCTAAGTGAGCGAAAAGCGTGTTCTGAAGAAGTTTTAGAAGGGTATAAACGACATGGAGCGAGTTTTTTGCGAGTCAATTGTTACGGGGCACGAAACTATGGTTTTGTACTATACAAAAGGGAAGAACAGGGGGAACAAAAGAAGGGAAGGGACCCTATTCAAAAGGGAATCGATGGAGTGATCCATCAAAAAGATAATGGCTACGGTATTCTGGGATTGTCACGGAATACTAATGAATGACATAAAAGAAAGGATAACCACGTTAATGGCAGCTACTACGCTACAGCAGTTACGAGAGGCGATCAAGCATAGCGTTGTGGAAAACCAGATGTATTCGGCTTCTCCAGGACAATGCTCCCGTTCACTCTGCTTCAACTGCCAAGGCTGCTGTTGCAAAATGTAGCTTCGAGGAAATTTGCCACCCACCTTATACTCTCGATCTAGCCTATATTGTTTGTAGTTACTATTATTTATTTTCAAAACTTAGAACAGACTTAAGGGGAAGATGATTTCCTTGTGTTGTGTTCTCCAGTGACCTGTGTGGTTTACGCCCATTTTGAGGACAAAACTTCTGAGTATTTTACAAGGGTATAGAAATGCTTAATAAGAGATCTGAAAAGTGCATTGGAATGAAGAAGAATCGAAAAAAAAAAAATGTAAATAAATGTAGGTACTTTTTTCTATGTTAGGCTGGATACTTTTGGACCTTCCCTTGTATTTATTAAACGCTCAGTGTTTATAGCCTATGAAAATGAAGAATTAGTTTTTTCTTCGTTAAGTTCTTCTAGGTATACACGGATCGTTAATTGTGTTTTGTGCTTTATAATTTATTTGAGCGTCGGAAATATTTTTATATTGGGCATTTTTATTCCCTTCTTTATGCGCCGTAAGAAATTTCTTTGAATTTTAAAGTTCTCATTCATTAAAGGGCAATTATTATTGTCACTTATGACGCTATTCTTGTTTACATTTCCATTTTCTCTTAATTGTCTTAAATTTAATGCAAATTAATTATTTTCTTCGTTTATATATTTTAATAAAATAAGTCACAAAAGGAAGTAAAATATTTGTTTTTATAAATATACGTTTACGATATCTAGGTACTAAAATACAGGACTGATTTATTTTTCAACTATGTTATGTTCTAACGATGTCTTTATTTGTTTCAGGTAAGTGCCAACATTCTTTACACTAAAAGTACATAAAATGACGGTAGGTAGGTGAAACATGAGCTTCATGATAAAGGCAGTTTAGTCGAGTTTGAAGGAGCTTTCAACCCTGACACAGGCCAATTACTGCTTGTCTGTGGTAACGCTTTAGTCAGTTCAAGTGTCCTCGTGTGGCTTCTGATGGTAGCTTTGAAAACTTGAAACTATGTAGACGATGTTTTCAGCAAGGTTTAGAATATAATTGGAATAGATATAGATGAAAGTGTCTTAGGTGAATACGAAGTTCTTTAGAAAATCTTGAAACGTAATGCTTTTGGTTAAACAAAGAACATTAAAGACTATGCTAATACTAACAAATTAGATACGTATGTATGTAAAGTAGGGCGTGGAACGTTTACGTTCTATCTTGCTCCGCAGAATAGTAGTTACGGAAGTCTTGTTAATGCTCGTTTTGTATGTAGATGCAGATGAACATTTTCCACTGCATATCTAAATTATTGCGTAGATGCAAATGTACTCGAATTTGCTTTTAGTTGTAACATCTTCGATGCAGTTCTATTAAGTGACGCTACCTGAATTTATCAATTGTTACTAAATAGAAATTTAGTATTTTAGTTTTTACGGCCACATTTTCAGTATTTGAAAGAGAGGCTTGGCAGGCAAAAATCAGTTTTACGTCATCGTTTACTTATAACTTTTTCTTCCAATATTCACATTGGCACCAGACGGGAGGCCAATAAAGACATGATAATAAACTGATATGTAGGTACTCGTATAAGCAGTTACGACCAGGCGAATTGGTATCTGTCCAAATTCGTTGCTTGGTTATACAACCCGCATGGTTTAAAATCAAGATTACCTAGATGTATATCCAGCTGTATAATTGTTAGCTTTGATAGTGATTTTTCCTTCTTTATCATTTAAATGTATTTTTAATGGTCTTAAAAACTAAATAGTTTCCAAGCTTTCTTATAATTATTTTTAGGCCTCCTTATCATTTCGATAACTTTTTTTGATATTATATTTTAATGAATCATTGTCTTCGCAGAATAACTGGTAATTTTGCGTGGTCATAACTCCGTATTGTTCTTTTTTAATTAATTCTTTGTTAGGTTATCTTTTAAATGCTAAGACAAAATATTTGTGAAAATACGAAGTGTTGCCATTTCTAGAGTGTTCCAGACAGACTGCTCTTTCAGAGTCCTTTGTACAGATCAGATAATACAAGAAAATATCTTACACATAATCTTGGCACAAACCTAGCTAATGTATTTTATCAGTTACCCACTTATTACGTAACCGTTTGCGAAGTTACGTCTATTTTCGATGCCGTCTGCACAGTACAAGCTTGTAATGTATCAATTTTAATAACTAGGCTGACATAAACAGTTGTTACCAATTCTAGCTATAATGGATAGACTTGGCAACAACTGTTAATGTTATTTTATACTGTCTTGTTTTCACAGACTCATAGTTCTTACATACCTACTATGATGATATTGTGTTCCGTGTTTACCAGGGTCTGTGATAGAACTGAGTAGCTGTTTTCTGGCTTCACTTTTTTGCTACCTTAGAAAGTAGAGAAACTGTTCTCACCCACCAATGGTACTTGTCTTTTACTAATATGTTTATAGAATTCATTTGCTGTCTTTTGAGTACGTGATCTTAAAAACAGCAAATAAATCTTCTTTACTGGTTCCCATAGTTAACATTCAGTTTGCCGGTAACACTAAAAAAACTGAAATCAAAAGCTTACGTGGGTAAGAAGTTAAAAAACAAATTGGCACAAGTTTGTGCATGCACAAGCAGTTGCTTGTGCATGCAAGTCGTTGCGTTTAGAAAACCTCGAGAGAGTTTGATAGATAGAAAACCCGAAAGGTTTGGTGGACATCGTACATAAGTTTCGCTATTGTACCTACTTGGCTATTTTAACAGACAGTTAACAGTAGATAAGTTATTGAGACCGGTCATTAGTAATGATCAAATGTGAACCACAGATAACTTGCATCATCAATCATCAACATTATAATGGATTCGTTGCTAAGTTTAACTAAGTAGCTAATGGTTCATCTCTTTTCAGAATCATTTTAGCTTCTAAATTTTGTTTTGTTCTCTAATATTTCATCAACAACGCCCTTTAACGGCATCCTAGTTAGGAAGTGAATGGAGTTTGTTGAAACTTTATTAAATTTTGACGCAGCAGGTACGGTATAATGCGAGGACCGGGTTCGTGCATGCAATTTGCCTACTTCCTAGTGAAACTTCCCCTTGCTCTATCGACCTTGCAGATAGAATTTCTGACGCTGTGCGATGCTCCGTACACATGTTTGGGAGTTAATTAATATCTTTGTGTTCATGCATGATATTTACTCGATTGTACTACAGGCGTATGAGTAAAGCAGTCTCATCTATACGTATATTCAAATCGTAATTAACTAATGACTGTTTATAATCTGGAAATATTTGATGGGGTGCTGTATAACAAGAGTAGAATATTGTACAGGGTGTGCGGTGGCAGAATTAGGATTTTAAATTTAAATTAAAGCGGTGGCGAAGACATCGGATTCGCAATCGTGAAGTCGCGGGTTCGAATCCTACCTACCTATTATACTACTACTACGTGACTACTACGGACGTGAACCCACTCCTAACACAAGCCTTTGAGTTTAGCTGGAGGGGTTACGAGATTGCTAGTAATGGGGTCCCAAACCCACATTGCTAGTTATCTTTATATTAAATAAAAATTAAAAATAAAATTATAATAAAACTGCAAGATAAAGATAGATAAAGAAGTTTTAATATTAATAAAGATGGTAAATGCAGATTTATAAAAAAATAATGTCATCTAAATGTTGACCACGTTTATATGACAAGTTTTTTTTAAAATAAACACTTTAATAAGTACATACATACTTAAGTCACATATGAAACACTCTTGAAATCTGGTTTCAGTATTCCGAGCCATTAGCTGAAAAAGCGATGTTTAATTAGCATTAACTTCACGAAAAATATTTTCTTTCAGCACTGAGATAGTCGTTGGGTATGTTTCATACACTTTACTTTTGAGGAGGTGCCCCAAAACAAAAAAAGTCCATGGGGGTACGTTCCGGCGATCTGGGTGGCCGGGGGATGTCATCGAATCGACTGGTTCCTTTTTAAGGGAAAAACTCGGAAGTAGTGCCATGGTCTCTCTAGCAGTACGAGGCGTGGCCACATCTTGTTAAAACCATGTATGCGAGCTGTAGATAAAATGTTCTCTCGATAAAGAGAAGAAATAATCATTATCATTCAGCTTGCGTCTATAAAAGACACCGTTCAAACTAGCTGCTTGTTCTTAAAGATTTTCAAAAAAATATGACCCGATTTTTCCGATAACGCCTATCAAACTTGGAACTATGAAGTGGTTGCTGATGTCTTAAACGTGGGTCCTTTTTATAGGCCACCAATTGTGACAATTTTGTTTATTTACACTTCCATTTAAATTAAAGTGGACTTAGTCACTCTACAACAGTGTTTATAGTACGAAATCGTTCTAACAACATATTGCAGATTTTTTTTATGCAAATTGTAATCAATAGGTTTAAGCACTTGCACATTCCGAATTTTAAAGGCTAAAATTTAAGATCCTTCTTCTATATTTCGTGTACAATGTCCATCAGAAGCTCCGGAGCAGCCGCTCTCTTACGCACGGACTAACACGGTTTATCGTTTAAGCTATTCGCGACGAGTTTAATGTCTTCGTTCGTTCCTGACGTCGAGCTGGGTTGTGAGCCAATTGAGCCAATGAATGACTGAAGTCTTCACTTGAAACATCACGTAAACGTCGAATATTCTAACGCGAACAAAATCTTATAAAACAATTAGACTTGAATCATTGGCTATTAAACTACACCTTAATTGAGAAGGCACGTTGATCTCGTGTCCAATACAACATTGCACCAAAAAATCTGCATTAAGAAGCCAGTGAGGACTCTTCCTCACTCCTCCAGCTGTTTCAGATTTGAAGTTGAAAACCAAATTCTGCCACCGGACATATGTGTACCCAGTATAATAGAAATAAATAGCTAGTACATGATATAGGTTACGCATAAACTGCTAACGGGGTTAAAAGCCCGACTATTATTTGATAAAGTGACGGCTGAAGTATTTGTAAAAGATCACTAATGTTTGTCAACATCATTGTACAGTGTTATATCATTCACGTTATATATAAAAGCCTTCAATTAATTGATAAAATGTACCTTCCTCTATACTGTTAGTGTTTAATGTTCTGTCTTATTGTTATTACGATTTTCTTAAGAACACATCCAGAATATCTAACTAAAGCTTCACTTGTAGAAATGAAGCTATTTTTATTCCAGAAACGCTGCAATATATTTACGTTTGTCGTCTGGAATTTAATCCCAAACTCAGTCCACGTCCTCCCTAGTCTTAAAAAAGCAAGTTCCGTATCTAAGTAGTGCAGAATTCAGTTACATTTAAGTTTATTTAAGTAGAAAATTTCACGGTGGAGAAGTAACAAATCCTCTTTTAGTTCGCAACTTTCCGTAAGCTTGGACGCGTTGCGCACTTCCATTGCAACTGAACATATATTTTAAATTACATCGGGAATGAGAGGTCAGAACTCTCGCTCGGAAAGTATAGTGTGGTATGATTTATCCGCTACCCAGTCCCAACCCAAAATGGCGCTAATACCATGGCCGTCACCGTACATCTGTCAAATTGACGTCAAACGTCGGCCGGGAAGGATACGAACGATATATCTTTAGAATTATGTATTAAACCTATTTAAATATATATATATAATTGTTTGTTGATAAATAAGCTATGAGAAAAAATATAACTTTGCACATACCACCTTGTAGAATTTTATCAATTGGAAGTTAAAGGCGCGTCACGTGATTTTTTCTCCTTTTATTTATAAAAAAAATCATAAATAATAATAAAAGCCATTAATTCAAATACTAAATAATTTATACGCAATAATATAAACCACTAAACAATAATCAATCATAAAAACAACCCACCTCATACATTTTTTTTACACCACCAGCCCACTTAAGACCGGCACTTAAGTACCTGATAAGAACGACCCGAAACGTAAACAAAAAAAATATTGTTTACTTTAAACTTCAATTGTAGCGTGCCTCGAGGTTCGAGTGGCTATAAATCTTATCTTAATAGCTTCAGTCGGTCTTTGTTCGTAACATAAACAGTTCCAAGTGCTATAATATTTATTATGTAAACAAACGAGTTCCAGCTAACTCGATATAGCGATAAGAGTCTTGTAATATGATACCAAAATGGAGGGTCTCACACTATTGCGTATTTATCGTAATTTATACAATTTTATTTTGCATGTTAATGTATATTCTTTAATTAAATGTTATTTACTAATTAAAAAATACAAAAATAGAAATGTTTTATACGAAAATATTAGAAAAATCACTGGTATTGCCTCGGCCCCTCGGACCCCCGGGGGTCCCTGAATTTCGTTTTTTTTTTATTTTTAAGTTTACGAAATATCTAATCGGAGTAATTCAAATGAAATGAGTGATAAGTCTAAAGATATGTATGTTATCGGTAATAGTAACAACAGTTTCCAGCCACAAGAATGTTTTTGTTATAAAAACAATAAAACAATACGATTTTTTTTTTTTTTGTTCAAAATGGCGGCCAATTTACGATAAAATGTAAAATTTGTATCCAAATCGTTATTTGAGACGTTGTGTTTGTATTAAAAAGTGTTTATGACTTACCTGTCGATGTTTTTATCACAGTATAACACTAAAACAACACAGTTTCACACTGACTACACCCTTCACAAACAACACAACAACACACAATACCATGTATAAAAGCGCGCCAACGGCAACTAAATACAGACGAAATAAACAGGTTTAATATGAAATTATGGTGTAACTGTGGTATTATTATGCATCTTTATCCAACGATCTAACATTCTGCCAAGTTTGAAAAGGATAGGTGCAGGTTTAGTAGGTTTGTTTGAACTTTAAAATATAGTCGTACCGCGACCTCCAGGAGGTCGCGGACAGTCATGGGTATTTTAGTCGCGACCTCCTGGAGGTCGCGGACAGTCGAGGGGATGGAAGTTTGTGTTTTCTTTTTGCAGTAATTTTCTACGTTTTCCGCTATTAGTTTTCCGCTTCTATTTCAAATTAGTTACTATCTCGTTCTGTTTTGTCGTATGTGTTTACAGTACGCATGCATTATAACCTACTTTAGTAATTGTAACTTGATATGCGGGCCACAAACTCGTAAATAATAAGGATGTAATGCGGTACTAATTTTTGAGTCGGCTTCTAATCTAATCAGATTTGGGTTCAGTAATCCAAATGTAAATATTCTAAGATTAAATCTGTTAGAATATTTAAGGGTCACTACACCCCAAAGGCCCAAATCCGCCATCACGTTCGTGACTACCGGAACTCTGCTCTTACCAAGATTCGGAGGGATGATGTGCCATTGTGAAATAGTCATCCATCTAGTGATTACAGTCAGAAAGATCCAAGTTAGAAGTCTTGTTTTGAGAGTGAATTCAATTATAAACTGTTAGTTCTAAATGTTCCAAAGATCCGAAACCGAAAAATAAGAACTCAGCACGTAACGCTTGTTATTTCAGTCATAATTGTATCATGTATACAAATAGCGAGAATCTAAATAGGTAAAGGAACCCTAATTTCCATAATAATATTGTGGTACTGAGAACACTCGTAAAAACACCGTCTCGCCACCTAGAACCTCAACATTTGACTAAACCTTTGTAAAGACGTAATTATTATAAATGATAATTATTTTATCCACCATAAAGCCCGCCCGTCGTGCCATTCTCAGAAATAATTCACAATGTTTTATTTGCATTTCGCCGAGAAGTTTTAGACCTTCGTTCTCACTCAATTTCATTCAGATAATGTTGTTTTGTTTGTTCAGTCTTGATTAGACGTAAAATATATTTCTGTGTATAAAATTTATGGAAGTGGAACAAAGTTAGAAGCGGTAGCTGGATTTTATTGTGTTTTGGTTTCAAAGGACACACTTTGTGATAACGGTTTTGGGTCTTACCCGTAAGTAATATTTAAGAGGGTAGGGTTGGATTTGAAATTAGTAATGGAAACATTTACAAAGAAAAATATAATATTTGAAGTTAGAAAACTTCGAGGACGTAGGATTCTAGTTTTTTTATGTTTTAATTATATGACAATGACCATACATTTAATTACTATTTCTGGTGTTTAGGAGTCTTTAAATCTTTTCTGGATATAAATTGTTTTTTTTTGTAAATTAAATATTATTTTGTTGTTTCTGTTTTCAAGTCTTCAACTCCTTCGTTCACTGTTATAAATTCCATTTTTAGCTAGTTATGAATCTTTTTGTTTAAGATTTCATAGGTACTTGCTTTATTACATAAAATTACAGAAACTGGACCGAGGCCAATTTGTTAGCGCTCAATATTCGCTATATCATATTTAACGAAGGATTTACTTTAAAATTTATAGCATAACATTTAGAGAATTTCATTATATAATATTGCTGGTTGTAGTATGGAAGTTACGAATAGTTCTGGCTTTGAAAGCAGTTCATACTGTTTCAGATACCTATTATGTGGTGTATGAATTACATTTTATTATGTGGCAATTTTGGATCTGTTTTCGATTTGGATGTAGGCGATCTGTTGGTTTCTTTGTAGACCTTATTCTTCTAGACAGAAATTGTTTCTGTAGTTAATCGTTATAGTAATAACGTTTAGTGTTTTATCTTTGCGCAGTACAATTGTGCAGTATGTTTCGATCAAACAGTTTTAATATCGATTGTTCTGTCTGTGAGACTCGTGTATTGGTCTTAATAAAAGTCGTGTAATTATTACATTAAATAATTGTGTATGCATGTCTTCTCCGCTATGTATTTCTTTAATTTTCAAATATTCTTCTTGAATTTGCTTGTTGTTAATGTATTGTATTATCTTTAAATTTAATAACATTCTATGGTAATTGTACCATTTATTTGTGCTAATGTACTTGGTCTATTTATTTTATCTCTTTCGCGGCTATTATAGACCAGATTTACGATGTAGCCGGCCTGCTTTATAATTGCTTCATTTGAATGTATTAATTACAGCTATAAGGACATTTTTTTATTGTTCGTTTTATGTTATCATATAATTATCTGCTCTTCTATGAAATGCTTGAGAACTATCAATGTTTTATTTATTTGTTATTGAAACCATTCAGAACAGGTATCAAAAGATGTTGGTTTATAATAATAATTTATTACTCTCTTTCTTACCTATGTGTCAAAATTACAAAGGACTTGAAAATATTACCTTCATTACAGAGAATTTAAAAAAAATGCTCAAAATTATTTGACGTTCGTTATTTCTAGTCTTTCCGTTTGTATTGTATCGTTCGTTCTTTTTTCTCGCAGTAATTGCTTTCATTACTCACTGTTCAGTGAGTGTTCTTCCTTCATTTCTCATAGAAATGTACATTTCCTTGTATTTTTAATTAGTCTCTAGTCTTGGACGTCTTGCATTACTTAAACGTCTAGATATTTCGAAATTTGTTTTGTATGTTCGTTATTTTTTTCTTTCTGTAAATCATCATTCATTTGCTCATCTCCAAATTTGATTTAATCGTCTTTATCATCGGTAGCCGATGCAGTCATTTTTTCTTTTGCTTTTGCACCTATACATTTATCAGAGCTCCAACGTCATTGCCACCATTCATTACTCTGCACAAAATCTCGATGCAGCTCCACAGTGGCCCCAAAGTACTGAATTATTCGGCACATTAATGTGTCCCTGTCTCATGACGTCAACGAGTTAACTGCGCGATGAATATAGGCCACGTGCTATGATTTATGTGGGTATTGTTCGCTACCCGCATGTTTCAGTAAAAGGGATGAAGTGTGCTATTATGTTATCAAGAATAATTTTGTAATGAAACATTTGGTATGAATTATGGGGTAGTCTTCCCTTTCATTTAGCATTTTTCTGCCTTCATGAAAGGGTAAAAATATATTCATGCTAATGATAAATACCAAAGCAGCTTTGTGTGTTTTCGCAATGTTATCATGGCTAAAATGATATCAGTACGATTGCTTTCGTGGCGCAGCGTTTGTGTGTACGATTTCACATGAAAAAAAAGCGCCATAAACAAGCTGCCCTTTGAAAAGAATCTATAGGAGAATGTAGGCACAATAGCAAGAAAATCGTAAATCACTAGACATTGTCTCATTTAATTCCAACAAGGGATTTTTGAATCCTCTTTACAAAACATTGCGTGACAATCCTCTTTTAAGGTGATACCACCATGAGAAGAAACAAGTACATATTCAGAGTAGATAATAAATATTAAGGGTTTTAACTATTGATGTTCGTGCCGTGTTCACTGCGTGCTGCATTCGTTTCGAGTCACGCAAGAAGCTATGAAATATCCTGTCAGGCAATGTACAATATCTTGGAACAATTTAAAACATTTGGAAAGAGAGTTTGATTCGATAGACACAGTCATTCGTGACTTGCTACTTGTTAAGTCGTTTACAATAATGTCCTAGATACTACTAATTAATGAATGCATCGATGTATGGATTTACGTTTGTTATTCCTACAGGATAGAATTTTTAACTAATATTGTTTTATTGTTTAAATACAATTATGCAATAGAATTACTTATTTTGTCGCTATATGTGCTAAAATTATAATAAAAATAAATTGTTTACCTATCCTACGTCATTCATCTGTGTACTCTGTTTTATCCAGTCATTATCAGTAGCATATTCTCAATGGAGTATCCATTGAACTGCAGCGACTCTATTGAAAATCTTCTATGCATATTTGATTCCGGCTCTTTGTTCTAGCTACGATATGTTATCTTCGTAGCTCCCGTCTTGTTGGTTGCCTGAAGTTATAAATACAAAATGAATTTTAACATTGATTTTCTCTATATTATGCTTATCATTTTCGCCTATCCATATATCGTTCTACGAGGCTACACATTTATTACATAACATCTCATATGACTCGAGTGTGCGGATTGGCTCTTACGGAATGTAAATTAAATGTGAACGTACGCCAGCAATTCGAATTGTAGCATTAACTCTACCAACGTACCCGCAAGCCCACCAACGCTATTAGTACAACCAGTGCTGCGATTATTTAAAAGAAAAAGGTGCAAATTCTTTACAAAAGTATAGCGTGAACTGGTAAATGTGTTTGTATTACCTTTTGTAATTGTAGCTTCGGTTTCTTTTGTGGTTCGCTTTTTACTTCTAACTGCTTCATTTTAAAAATTGTTTTTCAAGCGGTTTTCTTTAAATACTTCCTTTATAAACGTAAGGATGCCTGACGTAGAGAAGTAAACGAACGAGTATACGCCCCGGTTTAAATAGTCAAGCCTTATCACCAGAATACAACTATTAATGTGTAATTTTGTATCTATTACAATTTCCCAGAAACCAGGGCCTCTAGACAAGTGGCATACACACGTGTCTAGAGGCCCTGGTTTCTGGGAATTCTATTCAATTGTCATTCGATTAGAATGACAATTGAATAGAATCTAGAAATCAATTCTATTCAATTGTCATTCGATTAGAATGACGCGCAACGACGTCATTCTAATCGAATGACAATTGAATAGACTGACGTCGTTGCGCGCGCATGACTGATAATCTTATATTAACAATTTTCGTCCTCATTCTATTCGATTGTCATTCTGTTCGTCTAGAGGCCCAGGTCAAATCTAAACGAAGTAATTATCCCACTTTACGTAACCCTAAAAATAAACCTACCCTTAGCCAACACTCCATCTATACATATAATAAAACTGTAAATTTCACGTGTCTGTACATGGCCGAACTTAGTGAAAAAAAATATTAGGAAATGTTCGAAAAGAGTATTTAAACACTTTCCTGCATTTTTAGAAATGTCTGTCCGTCTGTCTGTCTGTCTGTCTGTCTGTCTGTCTGTCTGTCTGTTTGTTTGAACACGCATCACGCAAAAACTACCGGACAGATTCGGTTGAAATTTTGCACGTGCTATCTAATAGACGCGGATTAACATTTAGGCTATAAATTATCACGCTTTTTCCCCTAGGAGCTAAGCAGTAAGGAAAAATGTCTGTAGCTATTTTTCGTTATAAAACAGTAACTACTTGACGGATCTTTATGAAAACTTGCAGTTTTATAGTAAATACTATAGGACATTAATTACACTATGAATCATCACGCTGACGTCTACGGAGAACGAGCAGCAACGTATTTTTTGTCGCACCATAATGGTCTATCACAAAATTCTCCACAAAATTCTCCACAATTAGACATTATCTATAATTGTAACCCATGGAATACATAAACTCACGCTAAAGCTATAAGGAGCTAAACACAACATTTTTAGGTTTCATAAGAACAGTTATTTTGCCGTACGGAGTAACGAACAGAATAGCCTCGATGCTATGATCTGATGTGCTGATTTTCTTTTTGTGGTTTTATTAAATTATCTTTTTCCTTTTTTCATATTTGTCTCAATGTTATAGTTACTTTTTCGACCGTAGGTAACTTATTCACTGTGGTTATAATTTTTTTATATTAAAAATCAAGTCGTATATGCACCTAGGTAAGATATTTATAGGTATTGCATGCACTGTTGAGTAATGAATGAATCGTAGTAGAAATTAAAAACAATATTACATTACAATTAAAAAGTATTCGACATTTTCCAGAATTGATGTGTTCGTTGCTAAAAAAAAGACATTACATACGTAAAAAAAAAACATGTAGCGCCATCTATGTAATCAAATTGTTCACCGTGATTTATTTCCTTAATTAAACATTTATTAGGGCTGCTTGCGATCATGTATTCGTTTCTTGCTGAGTGGCGACATTGTCCTATTGATTTAATTATGGTTTTATTGTACTAAAACCATCTTGCGTATATTAATAAAAAAACAGTAGTATTAGAAGAAACTTCACTGGTTTTGAAAGTAGATGGCGTTGTATTCAATAATGTTCTATCTATATACATATAATAAAATTGTAAATTTCACGTGTCTGTACATGGCCGAACATAGTAAAAAAAAATATTGCGAAATGTTCGAAAAGAGTATGTAAACACATTCCTACATTTTTAGAAATGTCTGTATGTCTGTCTGTTTGTTTGAACACGCATCACGCAGAAACTACCGGACAGATTCGGTAGAAATTTTGTATGTCTAATAAGTCTGGATTAACATATAGGCTATAATTTATCACGCTATTTCCCATAGGAGCTAAGCAATAACGGATAATGTCTGTACCTATTTATCGTCTTAAAACAATAACTACTTGACGGATCTTCATGAAAATTTGCAGTTTTATTGTAAATACTATAGGTCATTGCTTACACTATGAATCATAACGCTATCGTCTATGAGGAGCGAGCAGCAACGTATGTTTGGTTGAACCATTATGGTTTTTCACATTTTTTTCCACATTAAGACATTATTTACAATTGTAACCCATGGAAACAGTAACTTCACGCTAAAACTATAAAGAGCTAAACACAACATTTTCAATTTCCTTAAGATCAGCTATTTTAATCTTTTTTGTATCGGTTGAGGTGGTCTAAAGGCACAAGTGGCGGTATTGAACGAGCGAGGTCGGAGGATCGAATCTCAAGTGTGCGAGTCTCTTTTCGTGTTGTTTTAAAATTCTTTTTATTATTTTTTTAAGTATTTTTCCAAATGTATTCTTATTATACAAGCTTTTAATTTTTAATATTAATCAATCACTTTCAATCGGCACTTTTATCATTGTTTTGCATGAATCGTGATTATGTTATGAATGTAGACATGAAAAACAATATAACATTACAAATAAACAATAACTACTTGATATTTTCTATAATTTATAATTGTTAGTGTTATATCAAAATAAAACATGTGGCGCCATCTGTGATTCGATTTCTTCTGATTGCCAAAATTGCTTACCTACAAATGTTGATAAACTTTCGCGATTTGTACACATTATGAAAATATATATATTACGGGTCTTAATCGCGTGAATAATTTAAGGTTAAATACCTTGCTTAACTAAGTTTAACATGCATGAAAATTTTAGTTTAATTTCATATAAAATCATCAAGTATTAAAAGAAACTTATCCAGTTTTGAAAATAGATGGCGTTTAAATACAAATTAAAAAGAATCAGGAAAATTTATTTAAAAAAAACTGAAATTCTTACTTATATTTAGAGGGATATGAATATATATGATGATCTTAATTTGCGACAGGTCGACACACCTATTTTTTAATTCACCAATGTAGACTTTATAAAATAATATTTAAATCTTCTAAAGTGAGTGAAAAAAATATAGAAATAAGTTTAGAAATAGTATTTAAACACAAAAAAAGATATCTGAGTATTTTTTATAATTTGTCTTCTAACGGTCTGGCGCCATAAACTTTGTCGCCCTTCATTTTGCTTAAACTTCAAATTGTAATTTAAACTACCTTAACATAAACCCAACTTTCACGCGAACGAAGTCGCGGGCACAGCTAGTCCCAAATAAAATTCAAGGCAATGTGAAGTAAGGGAGTGAACTAATGAATGCGTTGACTCTCCCTTGATGAATGGGCACATTAGCCCCAAAGGGAATGAGATCACGACTCGCTGGATGAAATTTTCAACTTTGTACCAATTTCATGTTGAATAATTTTATACTTTGAATTAAAGTGTTTAATGCTCTAATATATAAAACGCTGAAGATTACAGAACATTATTTTGAAAACTATCTAGTAACTGATTGCTATTCGTGTTTCGGAATTTCTAATGAATGAAATATCATGACTGGTACAAAACAATGCTTTATGCAAAGATTACTCGACAAAACGACTACTCTTGCTTGTAGGATTTGTAAACTTAAGTCTAAGACTACCGAAATTGCAGCTGCTAATATTGTTGTATATTTACGTTGTCATTTAAAATTGCTGTCACTTATTACGGGGTAGCCAATCCAGGGTACTAGTAGCTGTTATGGAAGTCAGTGTTCTCACCTTTTTAAGCCCCCATGAAAATCGAAAGCTAGTTTGTTCGAGACGGTTTCAGCTTTAATGGATGAATTGAAAATCTGTTCAGTCATTTTCAAGATAATTAACTTTTCCTCTCACATCTCGGGAGCATTTCAAATGAGCGCACATATTATCTTGCGCCTTATGAGCACAGAATGTAGTAGGGGAGACGTAGAACATCGAGTTTCAACCATCTGATAACGTGGTTTATAAATCAATAAAATTTTGATACAAAATTTGTCTTATCTGGTCATCAGATGGGTGAAAGTCGCTGTTCAGCGTCTCTTAGGCCAATATGGGATACTCTCGGTATTCTGAGTTATAAGTGACAAAAGCCGAAAGCTTCTCCACAGCTTCGTTAAGCCCATCACAATTATAACAACAATATGTGGCGCATAACGACCACTGCGGTATAAAAGTGGTCACATTACGAGCGAATACAGGAGGTACAATAAAACCTCCGCCATTAGAGAACACTTGGCCAGATACACCTACGGGATCTTTTATCTTAATGACACTTGCGGGTGCTGTAAAACTTGATGGAAGGTATATATTCGGTAGCTGAACTTCGTCTCTCTCTTCCTGCTTAAGGGTCGATTCGGAGTCGTAGCGCAGTGCCAATCTTAAAGTTAACGTAGCAAACTTCAACGTAATGCACACATTACTACCGTGTACTAATCAGCGCAGTTGCTCGAGTTCTTGCTTCATATTTAATCTCGATAGAAATACGAAGAGATAAGGGTACATTTGCTACGTTGACTTGGATATTGACGCCACTTGGATTCAGGCATAAACAATCGAGAATACAGAAGTAAATTGCATACGCAATTGAGTGTATGCTTAAATCTTTAAAACTACGCAACGGATTATGATGCGGTTTTTTTTAATAGATACAACGATTGAGGAGGAGATAATAACATCCATATGTATATTTTATTCCCGTGCGAAGCCGGAGCGGGCCGCTAGTACTCAATAATTTGTACAGAAGTACTACCAAAAGTTGTTACAGAGTTCATAATCCTACATCAAAATGATGTAGCTATAAAGATAATGAAATGATCCTTGAAACCAAAATTTACGACTCGCGTTTCGGTGATTATGAAGGGCTTAACGATATAAATTTAATCGTTTGTGTAGATTCATCCGGTACATTAAGTTGCACAAAAATATAAACATCATTCGTTCCTATCTAACGATACTGAAATATGGCCACAGCGATGTCCTGCCTGCAATTCGGTCTATCGGTAATTCATATATCGCGAAGGACTGGTTTAAAAAAAAACAGAATAACACAAGTGGGGCGTGGTTTTGAACATGCTACACTTTGGTTTGCTGTCATTACAAAGGGTCTGTCGCAAAAACTTGGTGTCTACTCGATAACGACTTGCATGCGCAAACAGTTGTGCAAAAATTTGCCTAAAACTGCATGGTGTCTACTCGATAACGGCTTGCATGCGCAAACAGTTTGTGCAAAAATTTACGTAAAACTGCACGGTGTCTAATCGATAACGACTTGCATGCGCAAACAGTTTGTGCAAAAATTGGCCCAAAGCCTGTGTGGCGTCCACACGATAGCGACTTGCAAAACGCTACACGTGTAATTTTATTTGCAAAAACCGGATGGTGCAAACATTTCCGCATTTATGTTGTACCATCTTCACATACATGCTTAATTGTGCAAATCAATTTGGTAGAAACTAGCGTTTTGTGTAAACCATTTGTGCAGTTATACCGTTTTGCTATCTGAACACACATGGTTACTTGTACAAACAAGAATTTGTGCAAATAAGTTGAGCGTGTAGCCAGGCCCTAAGACCGCTTCATCATCTGTCAAAAAACGAAAAATGGCCACCATTGCCCCCCTCCCTTCCCCCCAAAGATCGCCACACTGGCGTTCTAGCACTGAGTTACAGTTTTAGTGCATCATTTTTTTATTTCCAAGAAAATATTAAGAACAGTCTTCAGTCTTTATCATCTGATTAATATTTCGTAAATTGAAAGACGAGCTTTGCATAGCAATATCAGTTGAAACGATCCATGACATTGAAATACAAATTATGTGTAACGTTGAGGCGTCAGCTTAGTTAAGATCGTTTTAATACCTCCCCAGGTTGTCGACTAGCATTATCGGATTAAGCGAAATTAAATTTATATACACAGTATATAAGCTTCGTATAGAGTAATCTTGTTTATGCTACTACGATATAAGTGCCAGCGTACACGGGGACAGGAGAAATGAAAATATTCTGTGGTGAATACAGAATTATTTTCTAAGTAGTACCTAAGCTCGGTTTGTGACAAGATGGAATAATAATTTTTCATTTTGTATACAATTCGCGTCTTGTAAAAAGTAGCGTGGAGTGCTGTACAGAAGGCAAGTTGTACTTTTGAATAGGTTGTATTAACTGTAGGTATTTTTATTACTTTTAACTGAACTTTTGTTTTAATTTATATGTTGTATGTAAAGCTTACAAACTCAAATAAAACACAATTAACGATTGCACATAATTTTATACAAAATTGATTGTTGCAATGTAAAATGACAGCACTACAACAATGGTACTCAAGCATAGGTACAGTTAATTTTATCAATCGAATAATATAAATAAAATATCATAAAGAAGCCCAATATAATCTCACCTATAAACATTCACAATCAAATATGTCGACAAAAGTCTACCCCAATGTCTTACAGTAAAAAAGTCGTAAAAGAAAATGACATACACCTCGTTGATGTTTCTCTGGTCTGAGCGAAATGGGGAATGTTTTATAAGCTGTATCCTGTTTGAGTTCTTAAAATTATTGAATCACGAGATTTATACTAAAATGTCATAATAAAGTATTTTTATAAGCTTTGCATAATAAACGGAATAATGTTTATAAAATCTCTTATAATCACGGGAACAGACTTCGTAAATGTAATACAGAAAACAGCGTAACTTAACCGTGTATGTACATTCTTATAACAATATTTACTGAGCGAATAACCGTGAAAAATATTGTCCGTATTCGAAGATATTGGAGGCAATATATTGTGTTATATTATTAATGAAGTAACGATGTTATTGCGGGAGAATACAAAATTGATTTGTAACGAACACAAAAAATAGTTTAGTTTGGTTAATTTGAGGTGGGTAGGGCAGAGGAAGTTCCTTCACACAATTTTATGTTATAACTAGCTGTCCCGCGCAACTTTGCGTAAATTCTCCCCGTTTTTGCAACATTTCTCATTGCGGCTCCTTTTGGTCGTAGCGTTATGTTATATAGCCTATAGCCTTCCTCGATAAATGGGCTATCCAACAGTGAAAGAATTTTTCAATTCGGATTAGTAGTTCCTGAGATTACCGCGCTCAAACATACAAACAAACTCTTCAGCTTTATAATATTAGTATAGATAATGGAATCAGGCACTAATGGAGGTGCAATACCACACTATCCGCTGCTGAAATCACACCCATCTGTTATAATGCCTTCCTGTATGCCCTTCTTAATCTTCCTAACCATTTTTGATCATAGTGTAGGCCTCGTTCATATTTCGCCATTTAACTCACGTCACCGCAGTTTTCTTGACTTCGTCGTAATTTTTGACGACGTCATCGCGACATCAAGATTAACAAGACGAGAGTATAAATTCCCCAATTACATTTTAAAATTCCACGTATTCACATATTCCAATCGGTATTGTTTCGTACCGAGTTTCAGTAATGTATATGTCTGACGTTTTCAGCAGTTGCCCTGAATACAAAGTACTTTGATTCAACCCATTTTCCCTGTAGGCTGCCAGGTGTAGGAGATGTATTAATTTTGAGCTGTGCTCACATGTGTTGTGCTCGTTAGAAAGTTAGACTGCTGATTCTGACAGGTTTAGGTACAGTCAGTTTAATTCTAAAGTACGTACATGAAAATGCTTTTTACACGATTTGATGTTTTTTGCAAGTGTTATGTAGCCCTAGTCTTAAAGTTGACAGTCAGTATTATTTGTATTTTTGAAAGATAAAAAAAATTGAGGTCTAGTAACATAGTCCAGATAGGTGGTACTATTCCGGCCCAGGTTTGGCTACGGAAGTCTCGGGTTTGATTCCTGGGTCTGGACTTCAAATTTTTCTAGATTTCAAAAATGCAATTATTGTATTTGTAAATTGGCAAGAAATGCCTATAAAAATTACTTGAATATTCGGCCTGTGTCACCATAATTTGTTAAAATGCTCTCTGTAACGAAGCAATAACAAAAGCCGCGATAGTTCTTTAACTACCGGCTAGATGGCGCATGCGAGGGCTCAACTCGCGAGGATCAAAGGATAGAAAAATTTTAGGTCTAGTAACATAGTCCAGATAGGTGGTTCTATTTCGGCCCCGGTTTGGCTATGGAAGTCTCGGGTTAGATTCTTTCTATTTTTCAAACATGCAATTATTGTATTTGTAAAGTAATTGGCAAGAAATGACTATAAAAATTACTTCAGTATAATTTGGTCGAACTATCAAGCTGTGCAGAAAGTAAATCTTCTTCTAAGGAAGAAGAGTTCACTTTCGAAAGTATGGACTTTTTTAGTCTCCTCTACGCTTACTTTGGGAACTTGTCTCAAATGTATGTAGCCCTTATAAGTCGAAATCTTGTCATAAATTATACATTCATAAATGTTTGCCTTGTGTGTAACCTAAGTGAATGGAGTTATTACATTTGACATTGACTTGAAAAAATAGGTTTCATATGACCAAAGTACTCTTCAAGCAGTAAGCTTCTAAAAAATATTTACACGAAAAAAGGCGACGTTTATGATAAATTTATGCAGCGAAAACATGTTTTGACGACGTGAGTACGTTTTGACTGAGATGAAATACTGTAACAAAGTGTACCCAGTAATGGCCCTTAGCACTCGGGGCCTAACCCTTGAATATTTCACTTAGAAAATATAGTTCTCTAAGGTATACATTACACCTTTTGGTTTTATGCTCAGCTATGTTTTGAATTTTCCACTGTTTTAGAAAGAAATCAAAGTGTTGATGAAAATTTCAAAGTTTATGAATTTGGTGAACATTTTAAAGGTTTTTGACGATCTGAAGAAACAGCAAAAGAGCAGTGCCCAATGAAAGTGGTCCCAGGCAGATGAGCGTACTCTTTGTGTGATCATAAAATCGATGAAGGCAAACGTCTTGAAGAAACCGGCATGTTTTATAACCAAATAATCGTAGACATGTGCCATCCACTAATTGGCACTGAACTCACATTATAGATTATGAACTATACTGGCTATACTCTATCTCACAGCGTGCAGTGGAATTCCACTGCACTTTGTCAGAGAGACAGAGTTTAACTAAAATTTTAAATTTTAGTATATAAAGCAGAAAATATACAAAATAAAATTTTAGTTCATAAAAGTTAATATAAAATTAGATAATGGTTTAGAAAATATCCTCAGGCCTCATTAAGTGTCTAAGAAAGGATTGTGAAAGGCCATAATTTACTTTCTGGAGAAGTTTTAGATTTATACAACAGAAATTTCAATCCTGACATGACAAAATGTCGACTACGTAATTCCTTCTCTCCGACCCCAAGACAAGAGCTGAATTTACATTTTTATCTATTAAGCAAATCAGAGTTTTCATTTAATAGATATCTAGGCAGCGTCCTTAACCTTTATTTTCGTTGAGGAAGCTCGTTTTGTCTGTTCCAAGCCGTAATCAAACTATTGATCCTCTGTGAACATATTATAACTGTTTCCTGAGCTCTTTGCGTCTCTGAAATCCCCAATCGAGTAGAAACATGATTGAAAAAGTACGTGTCATTACCCAATGTATGTGAGGGTATCTCTCCCCTGAGCGCTCATTACCAAGTTTCGTTTTTGGCAATATATTCGGATGTGTAGGCATATACATAGACTGTTTTTATCATTGATTTTCCCGTCATTACTTTGGCAATTACGAAAACTTATTATATTCGTCGGCGTAGGCTTTGCGATATTTTTATTTTTGTATCATAGCTGGGTATCTTCTTTGTTTTTCTTCGTCTTGTTTCAAATTAATTTTAAATAAAGTTGATTTTATTCAAGACAGTTTTGTGTTGAGTTGGTTTTGAGTTAAATTGCTTTTAAATTAACGTCAGTTGTTCTGTACTTTGTAACTATAAAGCTAGCTCAGATTATGGTTTTGGACTAAACCTTCTACTGTCTTGTAAAAAAATATTTTCTTATGTAATAGGTACGTGACCGGTATAAATTTACAAACTTCCAAGCTTATAAAAATGTTGTTTCATGTTTAACCTACCGCTATAATGGCATAATGTCAGCCGCTGACATTTTACCTATTTTCTATAAAAATAGCAATGTTGTGAATAATAAAATAGAGAACCTAATACGAGTTGTATAGAATACAATATGGCCGCTCACAAAGCACTTCGTGGGCTTGTCATACATTAGAAAGTTTTATAAAGGACATTATATTTTCATGATTCGTGAGCAAGTTTTTATCGTGATATTTTTACAATAGTTAATATTAGAGTGTGGTTTGAAAGCAGGGTACCAAAATGTGATTCAGCTGAGATATTATTTCCCGTTCTTTTCATGGTTTTATCTAGTTTGCCTTTGATTGTTAAAAACGTGATCAGTTCAGATTATATATCACTAGCTGAACTCGGCTACGCTTCGCTGTGGCTTTTAAAGCCAGGAACACTCGCCGACCTTCCCAGAACACTCTGCTAGAGTTTCATCACAATCTGATCAATGGTTTCGAAACGCATAGAGGCCATACAGATAAACATTTGTTTTTATATTAATAGATATATCTACTGGTGGTTCTTTTGAAAATACGCAAAATCAATTCAGATGGATTACAGTAAAAAGATTTCTTAACTATTATCACTTCTTTAATTCTAGTAGATTCCTGATTCTCGTACTCTAATTTCGAAACTCTTTTTATTCATTGTCTGTACCACTATTTGTGCAAATTTTTAATATTCCAAAATTGGTCCAATTGTTTTTCAGCCGGGAATTATATTTGGTAAAAGCGATGCTTTTATTCCCCGTCACTTATATTTAAATGAAGGATAAAGTAAAAAGGGCTAATAATTGCTGTTTTATGTTAACATCTTGTCTGGCACAGTATGGTCTTGGTCACCCCCCATCTCCCTCTCGGGGCCACGGTCTACTTAATAAACGGCTCTGCCGAATTTTACGCCTCTGACGTTATTTTGTTATTAAAATATATGCAATAAATCACAATTAGGCTTCATATATTATCCTATAAATAAAACACAATACATTTATCAATCTATAGGCGCTCAATTGCAGCAATGATGATTAGTTTTATTTATAAATAAATATACTACACAAAATATTCGCCTGCTATTGAAACCTGCTGAGAGATGGTCCAATGTAGGTATGTAGCTTAGTTTTACTCGTATAAGTGCAATCATAGTACTAGTACTGTAGAATAAGATTTTTTTCTATGTAATTTTCTTTATTCGCCGAAATTACAAGTTTGAATAAATTAAATTGTAACCTAAGCCTCTAATATAAAAAAACAAATCCAAAACAAAGGTTTACCTTTTAATTTTAAGGAAGGCTACTTACGCCATCCAATCTTTAATATAGGCTAAAAGAAAAAACAAATTTGGCTCCGAATTAGATTAGGTATCTGAAACTTACTTACGTAATTTTTCTGCTTTCTTTCTACCCCAATTATTCATTTAGGAAGTCTCGGATTCCGTAGGTACCTCTCATTAATTCAATTTGGGTTGTTACCTACAGTTACTTTTGTAGGTTGCAGAAAAAAAGGTACCTACTTTACAAGAGCCCTGTTTGAGTTTCAACTTATAGATTGGTTTTTCAAAGAAAGAAAGCTTTCAAATGCGGGATTATCTTTCTCCAAAGATTTTGATTAATGGCTCAAGTTGGATTAACTATACTTTGATTTGATAAATAGTCTTTTTATTATTGTTGTAATGGGTTCTAATACTCGTTGAGTTAAGGGATTGAGCAGGTAGTGAAGTAGATACATCTCTTTGAGGAAACTGGCACCAGTTAAATCAGCTGTGATAAATCTATTGTAATAAAGATTGACTGAAGGAACTCACCGTCCGAGTTGAAAAATCAACTCAGCCGAGAGGATTTTTATTCACGTAGATGTATTGTTCCTTTTAATTGTACCTACTGAATTCAACCGACAATAAAAATAATACAATAGACGAAATTATAAAAAAAAAATATACTATTCAAACATTAAGAATCCTGTACAGAAAGTTTACATCCACCAAAAATGAAATAACTGAAAACGTTTATTGTAAACGAAATTAAATCTGACCTTTTCAAACAAAATCAGTATGCGTAACACAAAATCGTTTATGATTGAAAGGTCCGTTTTGGGAGCAAGGTGTAACCGTTAGTTAGATTACAAAAGCCATAATATGATAGGACACATTACCGGGACGGTCTCATAGGATTTCCGGCAGTAAATTTACTGTAAACCTTCTATTTCCTCAAGGGCACACCTTGAATACTCTCAGAGGTACATTATCGTATGGATTTCAACGGTAACCGCAAATTATAAATTCAAGTGCTGATGATAGTATTTGCTTTTTCATAATCGGATTATGATAAAACTTTACAATCTTATAGTTAATACATCAGAATAGCACACAGGTTATAAAAATCAACCATTACGCACGCGAAACCGCAAGGAAAGTCTCGCATTATATGCAAGAAAAACTTTGAACGAATTTGGATATTTTTAATATAAGATTAACACATATAGATCCTCTACTTTCTTAATCCATCTACGCAAAGCGGGGGGAAGATTTTCCAAGTAAAGATTATCCGATATACTAGGTCACAAAATTTTCAAAACAGAAAATAATGTTGGAATATGATCCGAAATTCTCAAATTTACCAGAATTATATAAACGTCGTCGGATAAGGCAATCATATCTACTTTTATTAGATCTGCATTAATTCTCCCAGCGAGCGCTGGAAGGAATTTATTCAGTCGATTCAATTTACTTCTCAGTTATAGGGTGGAACCGCTAGTGGTATTGCAAGTAAGTACGCCAGATAAACGGTGCCAGGTTTTTTAAATGTAAAAAGGAATTATTGTATAAGGGGACATTTTCTATAAAAACCAAATTCGGTCATTTCGTGATACCAATACGTCTCTTGGGCTTGAGATTACTTTGCCCAATTCATGATTGAAAGTCTATGTTTTCTAATTATGTTTCTTTTTATGTTTTCCTTTCTTCAGTGAAGGTTAGTAACAGTATTAATGGCCACGTATATGTTCTTATTATGTCTTTCATCTCCTTTATATTTATCTCTCGCTTTTTCCCTGCCCTTCCTATCTTTTTCACCTGTTCGGAATTTTAAACAATTAATGTCTGATGTAATCAAATGCTTTACTCACGTCATGACTGTGGTGGTGCCGTTATCATTTGGTGTGCCTAACCTAATAACGTCATTATTTTTCTAATCTAAACCTAAATGAAATTGAATATCGACATATTTACGTTTCAATGCAGGATTGTCACATTTATAAATCCACTTGTTTAAATTGACACGCATGGTTCTCAAGATGTTTCTTCATTGTACTTTTTTAAAGGCTACTCTCCCTCGCTATTGTAATCATGTACAGAAATTACAGCAAGCAATGAACAATTTCTTACTCTTCCATTACCTTTGTTCACTAGTCTATTACTAATTTTATTTGCTTCTATCCACTCCACTCCTTCGGATAAATACTTTTAGTACTCAGTGCTACCAACTAAATACGTAAAGAATATTTAATTTCCGGAGCGGTATTCCTGAAATGCTACTGAAAGTGCTTTTCAGAAAGCTTTTAGCTCCAAATACTGTTTGTACAGATGTAATGAAGTTTTTCAAAGGCCGGTTCACTTTAGCTTTTTCATTATTATCAATAGAGATTCTGATTGGATGTTGCTTTCTATACTTGTAGTAGCTGATGGTATTTTTTGGGTAGGTATTTGAGGCACGCTTGTAAAATTATTACGCAAAAAAATACATTCAAGACACGCTAAAATGGTAACAGGATATTATCTATCTAATACCTTTAAAACAAGCAATTCTTGTATATTGTTATGTACTGGATTATGTGCATGGATTATGTACTACGAGATGCAATGAGCACGATAGCGCGAAGAATACTAGACAACTTGAATGGTTTATAACTATGCAAGTTTTTAATATTATCATTTTCTATTTTTTTTTATAATTAAGAATAAATGTTTAACAAATAAAGAAAATTTCGGTTAGACATTAATCGTAAAATCTTAGTAAAATATATAAGTTTATTTAGTCCCGCTATCCCCCAGCCAGATCTACGGTTCTCTGTTTGGGTACTATAGTGGGTATTAGACAAGTTTTCAGTGTGCCTCAAATTACCCAAAACTTACCATCGGCTCTTGGACTATTAAATTGATTGCACTCTTCAAAAGGATTGATTCCAAATCAATCCTTTAGATTCTTTGTTGTATAGAAAATATATGAAAGGTTAATGTGCTAATAAGTGCCGCTCCGATAGACCAACTATTGCTATCAATAAGTTAATATATGAACGAGAATCCCGACACTTGAGATAAAGGGCCGATTATCTTCAAAATGGCTGTACAGATTTTCATAAAACATACCTAAGAACTATACCGATTAAATCAGCTTTCTAATATCAAGTCAGTACTCAAATTCGTCCATCCGTTTTGGACGCTACAGACAACTACACACTTGTAAGGTACTTTTGTCTGAGTTGGGGGAAAAAAATATAACCTTAATTACAAGGCGCATGTAGACAGGACATAGAACGAAATATCTACCATGGCTTCGCAGTAGTGCAATTACTCATAACAATTCCTGCCCTAATAAACAGACGATCAATAATAACGGGTCCGTCGAACTCAATACTCCGTAATTAGCGTCTACGTAGTATTCGAGTGTACTCAAGCTAGTCTACAAGTATACGGCTATATGCACTTATGCAGTCACACAATATGTTTGGAATGCACCCAATTACACTTTGGATTGATAGTCTTAAATTCTTGCAATACGGTCGAAGCGTCGGGCAATAAACAAGGTATTTTACCTTAAATTATTCACGCATAGTATATAATGTGTACAAATTTCGAAAGTTTATCAACATTTAAGTAAAATAATGTCTAAAAAAACTATGTATGACTGCCTCTGTGGCGCGGTGGGAGTATGTCCGACTGCTACTCAAGAGGTCGTGGGTTCGATTCCCACACGGGACACTACTTTGTGTGATCCACAAATTGTTGTTCCGAGTTTGGGTGTACTTTGTGTCCGTGACTTGTATGTTTGTAAAGTCCCCCGCGACACAGGGCTTGTACCCTAATGCGGGAGTCGTCTTTTTTAAATAAAATAAAATAAATAAACTATAAGGTTTCCGTTTTGCCATTTTGGCTACGGAATCCTAAAAAGAGATAACCCAATTTAATTGCAACAAAGTTATTGAACGTGCTTTTTTGAGACACACTTAGGCTGTGACCTATATAGGTTTCTTAGGCATATTTCAAGCTTAGCTTAGATAAAACTTGACGAAATATCTGAGACTAGCTGACCCGCGCAACTTCGTCTGCGTCAATTTTCCCCGTTATTGCAACAGTTTTCATTGCTGCTACTAGTTACAGTACGGCATCGCAATGCTTTTATTTGTGTCTATTGTGATATTTTATTGTGATTCCATATATGTTTGGATTACATAAACGATTTACACTAGAAATATACTTTTTAGATTGCACACATCAAGCCTCTATTCAAACTTAATAAATAGGAACACCATTACATAGAGTAGAACTGTTATAGTACCTCATTACATTGGAGTCTCCACTCTACTGTGTGCTTACGTCACCGAAAGAACGGATCAATCGACCCGATTATGTCTACGTAGGTTGAACTTACAGATGGCCGACTCCCTGCAACGAGCTAAAATAGGCTCACACGAACACAGACACTCACGCACACAGATCTCGGTCGAATCTCAACAGGGATCATTCATTAATTACGTAAGGATGGAGGAGATTTTGGCCTTTTTTTACCCCTTTAAGAAGAAAAATAAGTACCTACATTAGATTTCTTGAGATACCCCAGCCCCACCCTTCCTCTTATTACGTAAGATTCTATTTCGTTTTTCATACGTGGAAAGAATGTAATATAATTATTATATAACAACTGAACAACTATAAGATTTTAACATTTTAATATACAAAGAAAATTGTAAATTTTGATCTAAATCGAAGTGTACATTATATGTAGCACTCGTTGACCCGCGCAATTGCGTTTGCGTAAATTTTCCCCGTTTTTGCAACATTTTGTATTGCCACTGCGCTCGTTTTGGTCGTAGTGTGATGTTATAAAACCTATAGCTTTCCTCGATAAATGGGCTATCCAACAGTAAACGTGTTTTTCTATTCTAGTTGTACCTGAAATTATCGCGTTCAAACAAACAAACAAACTCTTCAGCTTGATAATATTAGCATAGATTAAGAAAACCATTCGGCATTCAAAATGGCACTAAATTTATAATATTAAATTGCGACTTACAAAATATTACGTAAAAATGGGTTTTACCCTCCTCCCCCCAATATAAAGGCACGTAGAGATTTTTTAAGGGTTGAATTAGGGTTCCAATGGGGGCCTCGGAACCCTTACGTAATTCATGAATGGCCCCAAACAGCGAAGCTAATATCGTTCGTACGTTGACGTCTACGTGTGCGTGGATTTGTTGTTGACCAATAAGCTGACCTACTAGTGGCTAGTATTTTGTGCTAGTGGTCGCTATACGGCTGTGGTCGCCGTATTGCAGACCGAAGGGGTAATCATGAGGGATTTGGGGTGTAAAATAAACTTGTGTGGCGAGATAGTGTTTCTGGGGTCGGTTGATTTGAATTTGTTGTATTTTATGTTAGATAGTGTTAGACACAATATTATTCTAATCCGTTAATAATATAATTCATTCTATTTTTATCAAAATTTAACTCAATCATATTAAAAAAAACCTTATTGAGATTTGATTTGGATGGTTGACATTCGAAATATAAATGTAGGAGTTAGAGGGAATAAAAAGATGGCTGTCACTTTGTAATCGCGTGTCGAACAGTGCGAACGTTTGTAATAGTTCGAATAAATCCGTTTATTACTTTGTAATCCTACGCATTTTTATTAAAGTCCGAGTTGATCCTTCAATAGTGTCTGTGTACGACGAAGCAGGTTTCCACATCTCCGCCTTTAATGTAACAAAATAATTGGTCGACATGGCAATCAAATTATTGGACACGGACGGGGAAGACCAAGCTAATATCCTACCTGCATCCGATCTTGGTCTGCGCGAGTTCCTATCGAATGCATTTATAAATTTCAATATCACTTGCGTTTTAACCTGTAGTTATGTAAAATATTTCAGCGTACAATTTTACAGAATTGGGCAGTAATTAGGTAGTTGGAAAATCAGCCTCGTTGCGATCAATAAAAAAAATGCTAATTATGACTTATTTTACTTCAAATTGGCTCTCAATTATAAGCCATTATGTCAATGTCTCATGCTGTCACTATCACTTTATGTTGAATAATAGCGACAAAATACTTTTAAGAACGACTCAAAGTTAAGTATCGTTCGAGAATAGGGTAGATGACTGTCAAGTCTATCTATAATCTTTTTAAGAAACGTCAAAACGATGCGCCTCGTACTAATTTATATGAAATACAAAACAATGACGTCATTCTTTTGTATGGTCAAATCATGTAGTTTCAATGTTTGTTTTGATGTTTATAAATTCATGAGAACGTAAAATTGTAGAGAAACATTGTTTTTCAGAATATTTTTGCAAATGCTATTTCCTGTAAAGTGTAAAATAATTTATTGTTAATGTAGTCATCTACGCAATTCGGCTGTTGGCTTTTTTAAACATATTATTATTGTAAATATTATTGACGGGATATGACGTATAGTACAAAGTTATCTAGGTCGATATGTAAAGTATCTGATATATGACGCGGGGAAACTGGCAAACCCATTACGTAATTGGTTAAGTTTAGGGGCGAGGAACTTTGTACGTATCGATGATATACTGTCATTAGAAAGGATGAGTAGCTATCTTGCGTTAATAGTTATATTGGAATTGACCTAGTCATGGTAACTGTAGGTTATTTTATTTAAAAAAAGTTTCCAAAAAATATTTCCGACTTCAATTAATATAAATACAAGGTAACAAAACTGCAAAAAAAAATAGAACGACCAACAATGCCACCAACTACAAATTATAAAATTTTAAATACTACGGGTCTTATTCGCGTGAATAATATAAGGTATATATAAATATCTTTTTATTGCCCGACGATATATATAAATATCGTTTCACGGGACCATAGACCATACTACGTATATATAATTTTATAATATGTACAAATCGCGAAAGTTTATCAACATTTACCAACTTCAGACTTTTTAGTTACCTTAGAGTAGGTAGTTATATTCGTTTGTGAGTTACGATGCTACAGAAATATACACACGGTTTAATTAATATCACTTCTCTGTTAGAGCAAAGAATACTAACTATTACTACTAGTTATAATTTTAAACGGGTTTAAATCGCGTAAATATTTTAAGGCTTTTCGACGTTTCGACCGCCGCCGCGCCGTTGCAATACGGTCGATACGTCAGGCAATAAAATAAAGGTACTTAGCCTTAAAATATTTACGTGATTAAGACCCATAGGCTACGGGTCTTAATCGGGCAATTTTTTTATAAGCTTATAATATTCTTTAATGTGTACAAATCGTGAAAGTTTACGAACATACATATACGTAGTCAGAATCAGGTGGTTAAGAAAATATGAACAAATTTTGGATTTCGGTACTATATAATACTGTGTATTGACTATAATTATATGTATTTATATGCCTTGTTTGAATTTCTTTAATATACTATTTCACTGTGTTCTCATTTTCCATTCATAAATGTTTTCATACACATTTCCTACAGATCTTAAAATGTCTTTCTAAAAACAATTCTTTCCACTTTCCATGCCAATCTGGGGACTACAGAAAAACAAGAGTGTAAGTATATTTGCCCGATAATTACATTTTGATTCGTTAATTTTATCATTAGGATAATCATGCTTTCATCAATTTAACCATTTTTGATGCTAAGTCATAATTTTGTTTCACAGGTACCTATTATAGTAAATTCCCTACAAGTCTTAGTCAGTTTTATGAAATGTTTGAAACCATCAAGTCCCCTACGTCTTATTTCATGAAAGTCCACTCGGTTTGTTACGTCTTCTTACCGTATATTTTGAATAATTATCGTTTTCTTTTAATCTCTAAAACAGGATAGTGATGTTATATTCGATCCAGTAAATTAAAAAGTGTCTTTCTGTGTATTTTTCTTTTCTGTAGTTTAATCTTTGTTGTATAAATAGAAACTAATTTTGGACTAGTCATATCAGTCAATTCTGGAAAACCGGAAATGTGATCTACATATGCCATCATTTTAAGCACGTGTTTAGAGTCTTGTCTAGCAAAATTTCATTAATAAAACATCTATGGTATAAATATTTATAGTCTCTAATCATATAAATAATATACAGAATTTTTAAAAAGGTTACTCTTTTTTTAAGTTAATTTTATTACTTATAAATGTGTAAGCGCATAGTAAAAAATCTTTCAACACATGACATAAAAAAATAGACGTTCTTCATATACCTGAACTTTCTCATAGTACTTAGCAGCGGCGTAGAGTCAAATTCAATCTTAGAGCAAGGGAACTTGATACAATCTATAGTAAAAAGATACTAGAAAACTATATATACCTACGATAGAAGTAAATATTACCTACATACTTACAACTCGCGGTAGCGATCTTTAATTTAAATCAGGCAACGCCATCTATTAGGCTAAGTAGAACATGCGTACTGTTCTACTTAGCCTAATAGATGGCGTTGCCTGATTTAAATTAAAGATAACACAATCCGCGTGTCATTCAACCAAGTGCGAAACAAATTTAATATGAAAACGATCGACGATGTTTGCAGAGTAGTCTGTTAATAACTCTTCGATCTAGGTAAATTTGTACAATATGTTCAATAAGGAAAGCTGTTAGATAGAACTTGGTGTCATCATTAAAATATATTTTTACATACTTATTACTAAATTAATTTTAAAAATTATCATCAATTTGCAAGATAGATCAATAGATATAGATCAATTTGAAATTTAGTGAACATAGCTCGGTGATATGACAGTGATAACCATGTTATAGAACATTTTCTAACAAGAAAAATGTAATAAGTTTTGTTACAAAATATTTTGTTTTCATATTTGATCATATTTGGAAAAAAAAACAGACTTTTATCAACAAAAGTATGTTTGTTATACCTACAGTCAAAGATACAATCATTAATCAGGTACTTTCAGGTGTAAGCTAAACCCATCGACAGATTACAGTCATACCTTAAATCATCAATCAACGAACAGCGTCAAACAAAAGACGTTATCTGCCGATCAGTCGTCCGATAAGTCCGTACAAACGAACACAGTAATAATCAATACGGATTTGTTCAGCGCTTTGTAGCAAGTTTGTTCACCGTATTTATTCCGCTTCTGTTTGTTACGCGTATTTTTTTATGTAAAGCTTCTTTGGACAAAACTGACGCTGAAATAGTTTAAGTCCGGATTTTTTGCGTGTTCCATTCAATAGTGGTTTGAAACATTCTACGCTTGGTGTGAAATCTGTAGAATTAAGCCGTCGGTATTTATCTTTTCCTGCTGTGGCGCTACAACGCTTTATGGTTCTTGGTTTCTTCAATGATCTTCTTCCAGTTCTTACTGCTTCTAGTCTCCCTTTGCCATTATATTAACTGTATCATATTCTTAAGATTTTCCTTTATATATCTCGATATCAGAAGATTTATACGTTCCTTTAACAAATCTATCATCACTATCTTTCATATCAGCTAGACGACATGTTCATCATCATGACTTTTTTTGCTACGAGTGCTATTACAACCACCCAAATCCTTCCTTTCTTTTCATCCCTTGTGGAAAAATCTGCAGAATGTCCTCTGCTTAATAACGACATAAAATTGGATGTCCCAACAATAGCCGATTCTATCACTCATATCAAGGTCTATTGATCTTCGAAACATAAAAGATAACATCTCGTTCCGTTATTAATCAAACTGATTGATTTCGTGAACAGATTCATCGTACCATGACTTAATGGGTTTCCGTTTATATTTTGTTTCATTAGAGTAATCGTTGTTGTAGTATTAAGATAAATAATTTTGATTTTGCTATTCATCTCAATATTTAGAATGCAGTTAGCATTAGGAGAGAAGGCTGGTGAGAAAAGAAGTGTTGGGAATAAGACGCTGCATACTAGAAAGGCAAGGTCTTCGGAGTGCCTGGATGTGTCGATTTTGAATACGACTGCTAATTTCCGCGTTATTTTCTAAAATGTAATCGAAATGTAAAAAAAAATCATAATACTGTATGAAAGGGTAAGGGTTGCTACACTTAAGCGGGTTGGCTTAAGTTTGGGTGAGTAACGGGTTGAATAAAGCCGACCCGAAGCAATCACTACCTAATCACATATTCGATACATATTCGGCTTCAATTAACTAGTGCCGATTAATGCCGGCCCGCTATGTATATAGTAACACTAATGCGAGAAGTGATCATTTTCTGATGCTGGCATAGCCTTGACTGGTAACTAGAAGGGACCATTATATATAATTAAAATGATTTTCTTAAACGTACGCTCCTTGTGTGTAAGTAAACTTAAATACATCCAAACTTAGGTCTTTCTTTTCGACTAGAAAGTTGCCATGTTGTTTGCACGGCAATTTTCCTAAAGCACACAAAATTCAATAACAATTTGTCTCTTTTATTTCTTATTTAGTACTCTAAAAAGCGTGATAAAGTAAACAAAATGGGTCCTCTCGGTGTCGCGTCTCAGTTTTATGAAGCTATCTCAACGAAACCGGACTCTTCTCACTTTACGTAACTTAATGAATTAGCTCCTTTGCCTATTTAAATACGTTTTATGAATAAATATACATAGCTTTCAAAGATATTACCCTGTTCTTTTTTAATTTAGCTAATTCGTTATTGATGTTTATGAGTAGTCAAGGATTTTGGTTCAGGAAAAGATGAGAAACGTTGCGTTGCCGTCTTGAGTTTTTTTTCTTGAATTTGTCAATTTTGTTCAATGTCATAGTCTTTACTTATTAATATTATTAAGTATGCTTGCTTCGCAGCACTTACATGTACGTAGGTACTCGGAGGTGACAATTCCCATATAAAATAAGCAATTTAGAATTTTATCAGTTCCTATGGAATTTTGTTTTTTTTCCTAATTCGTCCCAGTAATGAAGCCAACAAAACAAAAATATTGTTCAAGTTGGTCAAGCTTTAGTGAGTTAACGCAATTTTATATATCACTTTGATGGTTCCATAACTGTCGAGCTAACAAAAGCTCGTCAAATAACCAGCGCTTCGTGCACCTAGTTTTAGGTTACCTAAACAATAAAACGTTCTAATTAAAAGGCTTACATCATAACTATTTGATTAACCGTTTGTTCCCAACCTCTGACGTCATTACATAGGCTAGTGCTTATACTTGTGTTCTAAGTACTGAGGTCGCAATAACTGCCCACGCCTCTCGAGTACCTTCAAGAGTCGGACTCTCAGGCGCCTCTTGCGTCACCTGCTCCAGTGTTCGTGTTTTACGAGCGCTGTATATTCTTTTTTTGATGACGTCACTGCGAGCAGTCGTTTTAATGACGTCATGAGCTATGTAACTGCTGAAGTCGGATTTGTTGTGTACTTGTAATGTCATATTATTTTTGTATGCTTCTAAGGTCCCATAATAATTTTAGATTATAAATGTAATTTGTTATTGTTTCGTGTATGAATTTTCATTCGTTAATGGAAAATTGGTCAGAATTTTTGAGTTTATAAATAATTGACGCGTTTTAATCGTAAAACTCAATATAACTACAGTCACCATTTCATATTTGAACAGAAAAAAGTAAACAAGACCCAGAATTAAATTGCTGGATTACATTAATTTTGTAATCCCTGTGCGGAACGGATTTTGCTGTTTTATATTCTGCCCCAATTAATGAATATTTTAATATCATATCGCTTTGTACTTACGTCCTTTCATTACTTAATTGTTCGGTGTAATAATAAATTGTGTTCAAAGTTGACCCAGTTTCCTCCCCACCCACTTCTCCCCTACCACCCTCGGAGGTGCTAATGTGGAATTTAATTTATTTTATAGCTTTTGTAGTTGGACTTAGGTTGTTGACGGCCTGAATTTATGATGTAAGTTTGGGCGAATAGATTTTTGTTACTGGGTTTGTAGATTGCCTTGGTGCTCATTCAACTAAATGCTCATTTTAAATAAGTCCAGTTTTAGTACATTCTCCTTTACTGTTCTGTATGGTGTTTGAATGAATTCTCAACTCTTTGATTGCAAATTCCTTAACAATTGGGTCGTATTGAAATCGAATTCATTTTGTAAAGACATTTATTTAAAATGTACTTGTATACTTTGTTATCCCGTATAACTAAATAATATTCTAATATATGTACATTATTATTAAATAATAGGCTCTTAATATTAGACAATATTAAGCTGGATTGAATCCATTTCGTCGCCTGTTAGCCCGGCGTTTGTATTTTCCAACTAATGGAATTAACAAATAGCATTTGTGTAACAATAAAAATGACATGCGAACAAATTGCATTGTCTTTCTTCGTTCTCAAATCGGTTTTGAATAATTTATTAGCTATTGGCAAGCTATCGTCAAATAGCTACTTAGAATTTGTTTTCTGGTCTTCTAAGCCAAATGATCCGGCAATTTCTTTCCTCTGGTTTCCGGGAGCAAGTAACAGGCAAATGCAGCTATCAACGGCACCAAAGCGAAAGCTGCTGGAGGCAGCCATGGAGCCGCCACGTTGAGTCCAGCTACAAATGGTGCTATCATAGACCCCACTCTGGAGACGGTGGACGAGGCTCCCATAGCCATGTTGCGAGCTACTGTCGGGAACAGCTCTGTTGTGTACATGTATCTGAAAGATTCCAATCAAAGTGTTATAAAGTGTTGTAACTGCTTTTAAGCTTTTTTAAATTAGTAGTGACTAGTCACTACTAATTTAAAAAAGCAGTTACACTCGATTAAACTTAAATTTTACGTTTTTTTTTTTTTTTTTTTTTTTTTTTTAAATGACATATCTAGCAATGTGGGATTGAGTCCCACATTACTAGCAATCCTGTTAACCCCTCCAGCTAAGCTCAAAGGCTTGTGTTAGGAATGGGTTCATGTCGGTAGTATAATGGGTAGGATTCGAACCCGCGACCTTTGTTAACGCTTTTGTTGTAAAAAAAACTCCACAGTAAAATTTCAAAGTATCTTCTCTTAAAAACATTCGAAACAGTCAAAAGGTTTTTTATAAATGAGTAGAAGTTTCATTTCTCAAACTCACTTGAAAATGAAATATTATATTATGTTTGCTTTGCCGTTAGTTTAGTGTATATTTAGTAACAGCACTCAGCTGCTAAAAGCTTCAATAAAGGTCGGACCATTGTAGAAATATTGTTAAGAGGTTTTTAGTTCAGAATGCAACTTGCAACACTTTTGGGATCTCCGGCTCACATATTTGAACAGCTCAGCTATGCTGGTATGTTCTCAAGGGATCTAACAGGATGGCTTAGTTCTCAGCTTGAAACAACGCTATTTAATGAATTGTAGTAAAATATGTTTGCTTTTATGTGGTATACTCGACATAGTTTCACTTTTTTGCATCTCAAGTACGGGTGGTAATATTATGAACTCCCAGAAAGAATATTTCAGTAGCCCGGTAAAAAGATACAACTGAATATTCTTTAGTACAATCAAGTTTATCCTTTGAACTAAGCCTAATGGTTTTCTAAGCCTAATTCCGTACAATGATTTTTTTTTCAAAAAAGCCAAAGCCCTTGATTGGCCTCGAACGCAAAGGAAGGCTTACTGTAATTATATTTTTTGCACCACACTACAAACCCATTAACCCTTTACTAATTAGCTTTGTTACAAGGTCATTAGAGTTCATAATGAGGTGGCCTAAATACCGCCTCTAATCTAACTCTAATGACCTTGTAACAAAGCTTAAACGCAAATATTATTTGCGTTTAAGCTTTGTTACAAGGTCATTAGAGTTCATAATGAGGTGGCCTAAATACCGCCTCTAATTAGTAAAGGGTTAATATATAAAAATTATAATTAAAAGCCTACTTTTGTCACCAAAGTTACGATAGATATTATTTATTGTTTTTAAACTTTCGCGATTTTTATACATATTAGATATATTTTCATGAGTCGACCCGTGACTACGATCGGTGCAATTTGATCGAAACGTCGGGTAAATAAAAGGTTCGTACTTTTAAATAATTCACGCGATTAAGTCCCAAAAAAATATAAGAAATTATGTATCTTTTTTTTTAAAAGATATTCGTTAACGTTGTCTATGTCGTCTTATAGAGAAATGTTAACTTACATCGAGGCAAAGGCTCCTGATGCACAGCTGACTGCAATGCTCCCCGCGACCAGTTTGACATAGAACCAGTCATCAGGGACGGCGAGTAATGCATTGCTCAATGCGCATACGCTGAAGCAGCTGATTAACGTTATTCGTCTCCCAACGTACTTGCATAGCATGGTTGCTACGATTATACCTGGAGTCTGATAACAAAAAAACCCTTATTAGCCAATACAAAAAATAAATGATTATCAGAAAAAGTTACGTAGACTACAAAAACCGGGCAGCTGTTATTACAATTAAATGCATTACATGAAAAAAATATGATGTGAAAAATTGCACCAGCAAAAGAGCGTATGTTCATGGCACTCACACCCTTTTTGTTGAAAGGCATAGTTTTTTTTGGCAAATACTCAAAAATGGTAAATACGATCATGTTAATACTTTCAAAATAATTTTCATGGTTTGGGATTTTTTCATATTTTTTGGGTACATGGTTTAATGGGTAAAGGAAGGGCGGGACATAATTTATGCAACTTTCGGAGCAAATATTTCCAAAATTTTTAATAATCTGTTATACTTAGATGAATTCACTACCATTATTATACTATTTATATCTCCTCTATTATAACTAATATTATAATTGCGAAACTGAGTTTGTGAACCGATTTAGATGAAATTAGGTATGGAGATAGTTTGGTTTCAGCTTGGTTTTTTTTCGCGATAACCGACCTCCACACGGGCGGAGCCGAAAGCGGAAGCTAGTAGGTATCTATATAAATATCGACTCACATGACTAGTAATTACCATCAAACCATTATATAATTCCAAGAAAATGCATTGGTTTGCCTTTGAAATAGTGCCAGAAACATGTTCACCTAATTTAGAATTAAAAACAAAGTTCATGTTCAACAACAACTTACTTGCACTGCTCCAGCAAAGAAAATACTTATAAAAACATTGGAACTTGTTTGCCCAATGTACTGATTACTTCCGTAAAAAGTAACGCCTGTTACGAACCAGACCGTACAAGAACATAGCGTGTTAATCCTAAGACCCTTCGTCTTGAAGAGGTCCAAATATGTAGCCTTTACTTCTTTAGTTTCACTTGACTGTACGTTCTCAAGGGCTATACTTTTAGCAACGTTTAACATATTGTCAGATGGTAGTTTATTCCTGAAATACAAGAAATGATTTAAAAAAAAGATTGTATTATTAAATCGATTATGCCTTCTTTATTAATCAAGATGCTCACCATTCTGCAGCCTGTTTCATTACCACACTAGCTTCCTCTAATCTTCCCATAGAAATCAACCACTTTGGAGACTCGGGCAATATGAAAAAATATAATAAGTATAGGAAATTTGGAACTGCCACTCCAAGACAGAACATGTCATACGTTCTTAAGAAGTACGAGAATATTGGCATGGTCATCTCGCCTATAGACAAAGGGAGAGCGCTGAGACAAGCTATGAGCTCTCGTTTTCTAGCTCCAGTAATTTCTACGATGAAAATAAAGGGGCAGAGCAAAGTACCCGCTGTTGACATTCCGAGGAGGAACCGTAATGCAGTAAAAGACCAGTAATTTGGACAGAAGGCTTCTACCATGCTTGTGATTAGTTGTAGCATGCAAGCTGTCAGCAAAGCCGGACGTCTACCATATCTGAAAGATAGTAAGCGATAATAACAACTGGTTTTAGCATACATTATAAATAGCGAGTATCGCCACGGTATCATTGTTTAACACTACAAGTAGAAGTATCTAGAACAGACTACGAGGTCTACGCTTAAAAGCTTTTTAATCAGATTTATATCCCTGTTAGAAGGCATTGCTTTAGTAACATTGAACTTTATTGCTTGTGTCTCTTGTTCGTAACGTATTTATAATACAAGCTGCAACTCACGGCTATGCATTTGCTTGCATTGTGTAACAAATACCTAACTGCAAACGCTCTCGAATCCACGAAGTCTAATACTATCAGCCTAGAGTATCGACCTCTAACTGATAGAGCCAGTGACAATGTCCTTGACATTACAACCGTATATTTTATTTCCTTACCTATCAGCAATGAAGCCAAAGAATATACTGCCCAATAGAACACCAAACATGGCCACCGTCTGCGTAAAATTCGCCATCCACGCTCTGTCACATATTAATTCCCATTCTGATATGATCGTGTTCCCAAACTCCGTATGATATTCGTATTTAACACAGTCATCATAACACTTTGATACTTCAGCCTTCTCCGTTAAATTTGTCTCTGTACACATGAATGTAGTATTTGGCGCTATAAATATTATCCCAAGCTGTTGCCACGCTGCTGATGTCTTCGTTGGCCATAAGACCACCATTAACATCATCATCTGCCATTTTCCAAGCTCTCCTATTGCATCTATCATTTTATCTTCTCCTTCCTTCTTTTCTTCTCCTTCCTTCTTTTCCTGTTCTGCTGTTTGATTTCGTTCCATTTTAACGTTTATTTTCACTTCACATAACACTGTTCCTTACTGGAATATTGTTAATGTTTTTAACACTGTTATTACACTAAGTGTCACCAATTCTGTTTCAGTCAGACAGTCACAATTTTGTTTCAAAATATAGATCATATATATTTCGATAAATTATTAACTGGCCTACGATATAAGGATGATTTAAATCTGAAACAAAAATATTATAGTTAATATATGCACAACTGCCAATAGGCTAGATAGAAACGATGTGACTAAAGAGGTATATAAATGTATTAGTTAATGTTGGTCGACTTTTCATGATGCAAATTTAAGTGAACTTTATGTGGCATCAGTTATGTATATATTTTAATCTGTATTGCCACACACCTACCATTAGCCACCAGCCTCATGTATTTAGAAATCTGTAATGAAGTCAAATCAGTCAGTCAGTGGCGGAGACGCGTGACTGACAGTGCTTAATGATCGGTACGAGTTTTATATCAACCACTTATGTCTTACAGGCGCAAGCAACACAAAGAGTCGCTCTTTCATCCCTGCAGGAGATAAGTTACTGCGCAATAGACACAATGATACTTAGACAATTGCCCGTCCCTAAGCTGTCAATACGGTTACTCCTTGATAAGTTTGATTAATGATTGTTTGCTACTTATGACTGCAAATTATAATGTAATATTTGTATATTGTAAAGGCCCTTGTGGGGACAACCTCGTTATCCAAAAAGGCACGCAACTTACAAAAACCTAATTACTAAGCATTTAAAACGTGATATACCAAAAACGAGTTTATTGACATTCGACATTGAAAACACAGTTATAATGCAAAAAACTTGTTCATAACGCATGGCATTTTTTTAGTAACAAAAAATTCGCGTTTTAGGCTGGCTGTCAATCATAAGCGAAAATGGATATCTTTATAGATTTAAGTTAGCTTTGGTGGAAAAGGATTTAATGCAAGCAAGGACAGTAGTACATCTATAATGCTATAGCTTTACATCGCTTAATTCAATATAGGTTTCTTTGTTTGACTTAGTTTACGATTGGATTGAAGCTATGGCTACAATCATAAAAAAACCTTTTCCTGGTCTCTGGATTCGTGATTCGTTAACCTCATAACTCGATAGACCCAACTGACAACACTTAAAATTTCTTACGACTTGTGAGTTGTGTATACTATTTGTGTGTAGTCGAATGATGGACGATTAATCTTCGGTTCAGACCTTTTATGAAGGGGTTAAAAAACCGGGCAAGAGCATGTCGGAACATACTCAGTGTAGGGATCCGCTGCCTTAAATAATTGCATCAGCAGAAGAGCGTATGTTCATGGCACCTACGCCCTTTTGTTGAGACACGCAGTTTTTCAGCAATAACTCAAAGATGGTATATCCGATCTTATCCAAAATAATTTTAGTTTAAAGTACTTATTAAAAAAGGTAGCGCCTTTGTGATTTTTTTCATATTTTTTGGTCACACGGTTCAAAAGTTAAGCAACCCGTCACAATTTATGCAAGTTTCGGAGCGATTATTTCCAAAAATATTCACTAAATCAAAAAAGTTTAGTGCGTGCAAAGACGTGCCACACGTTGATGTTTGCTGAAAAAAAATTCTGTTACATGTATGGAGTGCCCTTCCTAAAAATATTTATTATTATTATTTAGCTATCAAACTAAGTAGCGGCTACTACAAGACACCTTTTCACCAAATTTCATCAATATTAAGTAGTCTTTGAGTAAAATGCCTGTGACATACGGACAGACAGACAAATATGACGAAACTATAAGAGTTCCATTTTGGCCATTTTGGCTACGGAACCCTAAAAAAGCTAATACTAAAAAACTAGTAATAACAAATAATATACAACCATTAAATTAAGTAACAAGCACTCACAAAACGCGACGTCTCAGTTTAAATCTATAACATCTACTAAGGTTGACGACGATCGGCCTCTTTAACCATTTTAAGAGAAAATTAAAATCTTTTTCAATTTGACGCAGTAGTTAAACACAATCCAGATATCAACAGTAGAACTAAATAGGTGGAACGTTTTGAAAATGTAAGCATATTTTGTTGCAACAAGTTTCTATTGTAGCAAGTTTGTTGTTCCATAGAAATTCCAATAATACCCGTATCTGATCGTGTCTTTATTCTCGCAGTAACTATCAACAACTGGTCGTAAATCATCAACATCGCATAGCGATTTGTTTTTAATTTGTTCAAGTGAATATGTTCATGTTTTCTATGAGAAACAAGTCTATATGTATGACACGGTTTCAGAAACAAATTAATCTGATACAGTTCTGCTGCCGTAAATATTGATTGTTTTTTTTACTTTTTAATAAATTATTTCACGTTAAAAATCCGTACTTGTTTAGAGCTATGTATATATTCTTTGGGTAAATTCATACGCTATATTATCATTGTTATGCTCGCTGTCTAGATTATAAAGACTTTATAGTAATTACTACTAAGACGCAGGAATTACAACGACTCCTAAGGTACAGTAACCTAGTTTAGGAGTCGGTACTGGATACTGGAAATTAATTTGTGAGGTCATCTAACAAATTAATTTCCAGTGTACCTAATTACAATCTACTGAGACACTGTAAACTTGTCTGTACAAATAGAGATTATTATAATATTATTGTTCTCTTTATTAATCTTGTAGCTTATACAACTTGTGAATTTTATTAACTTATGTATAAAAAATAATGTCCCACCGGCATCGGGTACAGGGACCAAGCTGCCGATGGTTACGGCCCCAGAGAAAGGAACTTCCTCATAATGCGAGCCGTGTCTAGAAGTACTACATTCTGCATAAAGCCCTTGATCCAATCGTCTAACGCGAGCCTCTCAAGGTGTTGGTCGAGGCTCTTGGCAATCAAACCATTAACGGAGATGACTATCAGTACAATGATCGCCGAATCAACATCCCACATGTCGACAATTTCGTGCGCTACATCCAGATATTTAATTTGTTTATCATTTTCGGCTTTCAAGACATTTTTAGGGGGATGGTGACGTCGACGATCATTGCACGACGCTCTGACTGGTCTATCAACGCAATATCAGGCTTGTTGGCAACAACAGTTCTGTCTGTGATGATAGAGCGATCCCAGAACAGTGTGATATGACTACTTTCAAGAACTGACTCAGCAACGTACTTATACTACTTCAGCGTCTATGAGGTGGTATTTCAGAGCAAGTTGCTGGTGGATTATCCTGGCTACTTGTTTGTGTCTGTGCAAGTAGTCAAGGGACTTGAGGTTCAACAAACCCCGGCCTCCACACTTCTGTGGGATATACAATCTCATTACAGATGAACGTGGGTGATGCATTCGGTATGACGTCATCATTGTGCGGACTTTTCGATCCAAGGCGTCTAATTCAGTCTGAATTTACTTGAGTATTCCGGAAGTGGCATGACCCAACTGTTGCAAGCCCGGATTTTGTTGCCACCTAACAAAAGGCTATTAAGTACGTTTTTCAGACGACCGATAAAAATGTAACTCTGGATATGTAAGAACCGTATTCCATTGCCCAATACAAGACTTAGAGAAGGTGCATAAAGTTGTATTAATATTATTCTTATTATTATATTACTTACAGGGTGGAAATTGTGACGATGACGAGAATGAGGACTTTGTTGACCAATATACTCTTATAAGCCTTTTGAAGCTTCTTGACACATACTTAGATATGTGTTATGAAAATTGCCAGCTTTGAACGTGCAAAAACCGTATCTCAGTCTATCTTTGTTTACTGAAAGTATCTTAATGAACTGATTTAGCTTATGTTCATGTTTCTTTGTTACAGAGTATTCTGGGCGAATTCAACCGTGAGCAGGACGCCTTTATCAAGGGCCAGGAGGGTCGCGGCAGCGCGGCCGCCATGGCACCATGGGTGGGAGCACCCAACGAGCCTGCACTCAAGGAAGAGTGTCTGTCGCTGTCCACTGTAAGTGTCTGAATACCTTAGATCTTGTACAAATGGCAAGGATCACAGTGAAGGATGATCACAGTCCCAGGAACACAATATTAAGCTTAATAGGAGGCCACTCCTTTATTGGTAAATTTGTTGTTGTGAAATACCTTAGCAACGGGCAATTTGCTGTTGCAAAGTTTTGGCTACTTGGTTGTGTGTGTCGGTAATACTCGTCTTTAAAAAACTAGGACGGTTTAAAACAATATTCAGACAGATATATATATGGAACATCTACTGGTTATTACAATCGATTGAATGGTGTCTAATCCGTTTTGACTGTCACCACTGCCTTTTCCAAAATCTTGTTCTTCTTTTCATTTGGATCATATAACCAATTACTATCCATTGACACTTGATGTTGGAACTTGAACAGAAAAATGTTTGCAATCAATTTCATTATTCTGGTATCTGGTGAGTAAGTTGGTTGGTTCTGTTTCCAGGACCGACGGAACTTTGTGCGCGCACCGCCAGCGGGCGTGGAGTTCGACTTCGACTACGACAAGATGTACCCGGTGGCGGTTGCCATCATGACCGAGGACCCGAACCTCGAGAAGATGCGCTTTGATCTCGTGCCAAAAGTGTAAGTACATAAATAGTTTAATAGGTTTATCGACGACAAAGGTCCTAGGATTATATGTATGTAGCTTGAGTCTTACATCTACTGCGGACGTCTCATCTTGGTTATTGAAATGGATACCTCGACTATTTTTTATTTTGAAAATTCGGTTTCGTCCAATAAATAAAAGCAGGCGTTCACTTGTGCATTCGCGAACGGCTATATTTAAATGTTTAGGGTGCATAGATAACAGTTTCTAAACAGGCTTTAATAATTGTTTTTGTATTTAGTAGTCCTCAAAAATTGTTGATGTATTGGAGAAATAGTTTTTAAACGAGAATATTAAGTTAAGCTTTGTGGACCGGTTTTACTTTAGGTAATTCAATTAGTTCACGATCTATTACGCTAGTATGACGCTGTAGATCATGAACCTGATGTTGATCTTTTTTTGAGTTTGGAATCCTAACATCAAGAATATAATCTCGACTTCTAGTATCACGGAGGAGAATTTCTGGCGGAACTACTTCTACCGCCTGTCGCTGATCTGCCAGGCCAACGAGGCAGACGCGGCCGCCAGCCGTCAGACCAGCGCCGACGACTCCCAGGGTATGCGCCACAACATGCTTTATAGCCGACATATACCCTCCATTGACATTACTGACGCTGACTAAATAGGTACGACACTTACAACAATAAACCCTAAAATTTAAAAAAAAGCAGGTAAATTTTACCTGTGATGTGAAGTGTCGTTAGATGGCGTGACCCTAATGTGGGGTCACCGATAGATGGTGTGACCCCATTGTGGAGTCACTGGTAATATATAAGGATATTGGAAAAGTCAATGGTTAATGTAGATGTTATATTTGTTCAAAATTAAGGGTTTAAACTTCTGTCACTATTCCTGCGCCATTTTTTATTATGAATTTGAATAACAAACTTGATACTTTAAACTATTAGGTAATCTTATTTATGAACTTTATTTTACACAATATAAAAATATCATTGGTCTGATGAGAACATGATCTCTGCCACTTGAAAGATCTTATAATACTTAAAACTCAAGGTATTCAACTGAAGAATCTGTCGACAGTTTGCTATTAAATATTCCAAAACGATGGTTTTTCGTTCAAGTATACATACTTAAATGTGGTCATTGTATCAACAATGTCACTATTTCAAAATAGATTTCACAGTATGGTTATACAAATTTAAATATATTATGTTTTTTTTTTTACAAAATGTGTTGTTTTAACAAGTAAGAAGATTTATGCTTTAAGTCGTAATATTTCAGTATTATTTAGTTCTAATTTCAATTAAGAAAACTAAATCATAATGGTTATTAGATTCATTAGGTGTTAGGTACTTTTATGGATTAGGTGTACATCTTAAAAAAATCCTTTAGTTTTTTCATTCCATTTTTTTTTTAAGTTTTTATTATTTTTTTATTTTCTCCTCATATTAGACGATAAATCGGCAAGTGAGAATATTATAACCGCTGAAAAATCGTCACAAGAATCTATCGATGACGCCAAGAAAAGAATAAAGTCGTTGAAAGTAGATAGAGAAAACGACGATGGTAAGATTTAACTTTTTCATTTTTTTTAAATATAATTCGCTTTGCGAGTGATCGATTGAACTTTTTGTTTTTATGAATGTCTGTTTGTTTGATTTTTATTTTATAAGTCTTACAACAATATTATTTTAAGTTACGATTCTAAGAGTTTATTTTATTTATTCACACATGCGGCCATATTATTTAGTTTATTTTTTATCGTAAAAGTCGGGTACACACCATCACGAAGTCAACGTAATAAATCGGCACCAACTTTGAGGAATATACTTGCCTTGCATTGCATGCTCTTTGTATATGTAAATATTTATCTGGCTATAGTACTATCAATAACCCACTCTATTGACTGAAATCCAATATTTAACATCACTGTTTTAAATGTATCCCTACTTAATATTAAACTAATACAACTTTTACACAACTTACGTTACTCAAAATCTATTTTAACTTATTTTCCATGAACATAACACACTATACACCACAACGATGACAAATTAATTACTACTAAATCCATCTCATGTCATCAAAATATACAAAATAATATATTTGACAACTGTACTGTCGCTAAACGCATATTTTTTCCTTTCCCCCTGGAATGCAGCTTAAACAACGCACGGACATCCGAAGGGCATCCACAGTCACTATTATTGTAACACCATTACACTGTTCTATATATTATTCTACTATTATTAATAATAATTACATGGTCTAGCTAGATATTGAATAAGAAACTAGAAAAAATCCAGTTTATTATATATTTTCCATCATCATAATCGTCTATTTAAATTGCACGTATTTTGGAAGCGAACGTAGGAATATTATTAAGTGTATATTGCTATAACTATATAACAGTATAATGTATCAGGTGAAAATGTTGGAGTGTATCGAAAAGGAGTGTGTAATGTATAGAACAGTAAATATCTAGTCGATATGATGCTTGCGTTAAACAATGTATTGCTATAACGATCCACTCATAAGAATTGTTTTAATCTTGATAAAATAATGCCATCACAAGATTTAGGTAGCGGATACGCACAGATAATAATGTTAGAAAAATAATCCGTTTAACTGTTAAAATTATATCACCTAGATGCTATTTCGCTTTGAGATGTTTAAAATGCGTTACGGAATGTCGCCAGATATCGACTTTATTTATTTTGTAATGTCCCATTTCAAGTATTGTTTTTATTCGTTTATTGTTTACCTAGATGATGTTTTAATTGATCGTGATGCTCAGCTTGACCGTAAGTCATGGCATTATTGTGTCAAGCACACGTCACTGTTAATCCTATCACACATTATAAATATAATTTGGAGCGTTATTACTCATAGAATTTATCGCTGTTTGCATCTTTATTTGAACTTTAAAAGATATATCACTTTGTCATATCTTCATCCTTGTTGTTATCTCGTGTGTCGTATATATTAACAAAATGAATGTTATATGACAATATAGCTTCTCTGCCCTTAATATAAGGGCTATAATAACTGTATATATAACCATATCCTTGTTTATAATCAGTTGTATGTCACTGGTAGAACATTGGTCTGTATTTCAATAGCTGCAACACCTCTGCAAGTTCAAACAATCTTGCATCTAAAAATTGATTTCGCTATTGACGTAAAGACCGCTACGGTTGGATTGTATACTTATCTATAAAAAATAATAAAATCAAATAAAATTTTCTCAATGGAACCTATTTTAATGTCTACTAAATGTTATATATGTCTAAGTATCGATTAAGGTTATATAGCTGATAATATCACACAGTTCATTACAATTCGGCTCAGTAGCGATAACTGTAAGTATCTATTGTTCAGGTTTTGACATTGCTACTTATATATCAACTTTATTACTTGGGCTTTATGATCTATTATTGCTTGTTTGTATTGTGTTTGTTTGTATATCCGCTTATATATTTCTCAAAGTTGGTCGTTACCTCTTCTTGCCGTTTATTTCCCACTGCCTTCCATTCTTTTTGTCCGTAGCAATGTTGAAACTTCAATCTTTTTGTATATAAACTTGTGTTGTCAGCCTATCTGAAAACTTTCACTTTTTGAAAATTTGAAATTGTTGGATTTGTAACAACAATCCAGTCTTCAATAATAAACACCTAAATAATAACATAATGGTGGTTTTAAAGAAATTTTAAGTACTGTTTGAAAATCATTAAGTTAACAAAATTGTTGTTTGTGCGACAGTAAAGATCTTTTCACAGCCGCGACATATCACTTATGGGTGACAGTCAATTATAAATCCATATTTACTGCCGTCTTTCAATCTTCATAAATTAAGAATATATATAATATATATTTGGAAGCATTTCTGACAACACAATCTATCTTCCCCACGTTTGTTTTGTAATTATTTACAATTAGCGTTAGGTCTATATTAATCAGGAGAATAATCCAATGTTATAAAAGTTGTGTAGAATTAGGTGAATACTCATTTATATGATAGTGTTTCACGGTTGGATCGACAAGTGACTACAGGCCTAGTAAGCTGTCGCCCGGGATTTGTTTGTAACTAACTCTTGTTAGTATTTGCTTTATTGCAAACGGATTCATATCAATGTTTAAAGGAAATTGTAATATCTTTAATATCTGCATCCCCTCTCTCAATGTCATTAGAGACCTTTGCAATGACTATTTTATTATCGGTTGCATCTGATTCATCTACGTCAAAAACAATAATATTTTTTTAAATAACAAATGTGTCAACATTGATATCAGTCTTTTGCAAGTTAATCAAAAATGTTGGGCAATAAATTAGTCGTGATTATAATTGTTAATCGGTGTCCATTTAATCATAGTCCCCAGTTTTCAAACTAAATAATTTGGCTATTTGTGTGTCTTGATAAATCTCATTGTTTTTCGATCTCAAAATTCCCATGACATTAACCTGGGGCTTTTTCTGGTCTATGGTAGCTGTCTCTGGTCTGTCATGATCTGGTTTCCACAGTAGGGTTCCTAGACAGGTCAGAATGTCATTTTTAGCGACAGTGTATACTTTGAACACTCGTACATTGTTTAGCAAATTACGACGTATAGTTAAAAAATGAAAAATTGGCATTTATAGTTAGTTATTATGAATTGAAATAATTATATTATTCTAAAATAATATTGGTGTTGTTATTTTATATTTTAAGAGTAAACATGTAGTTGTAGACTTCCCTGTAAATATAACTAACTACTTAGTGGCTGGAATTACGAAGATAAATAGTAACAAATACACTCACAAGTTATACTAGAAGATGTAAAAGTCGATAACGTAAGTATCACGAAAACCAAACCACGTTTTGTAACACGTTTCAAAAATATAGTGGTTTTAATTCATTCAAGTCGTGATATTTGTTAACATGTTTTACTTGAATTTATGAATTAGACTAATATAAAAGCAATTAAAGAATAAATTGACATTCTAATTATAGAAATTGCTCGTGGTATTCACAAGGTACAGTTACAAGCAAAAGAACTACTAATAGTCATTTATTAGAAATTTACCTATAAAAATAGTATTTCCTGAAAAATATATAGCAATCGGTTATCTTATATAATTATTAACAAAGCGTACAAAGTCATATATTTTTTTAAGCGGGTACTTATTTCAAAAGGGTAGTTTGCCATAATTATATTCGTACCGTGATTAGAAAGTGTATAAATGATGCTTCTCTTTGCTGGTGACTGTACGTATGCTGACGTCATCTATCAACGTAATTGTTAAAAATATCAATAAAAATGGAATTCCGAATTAACGCAACCAAATTAACACGACTAACCGAAATTATTTGCAGAGCAATGGGAAAAAGAGTTGGAAGCGGAACTGAACGAGTACGAAGTGGTAGCCGATAAGGCAGGCGACGACAAGTGGGAGAAAGAGTGCGAAGATCTGCTCGGAGATGACGTAGATCTCAAGTAGACGAGTAGACCGCAGTAGACCGGAGTAGACCGAGTAGACCCAAAGCTAGATGAGACCATCTGAATGAGACCAAGCCTTGGTATTAATTAGAATTTCACAATAATCCTCTTTTTTTTTCAAAAAATAACAACTTGCTTTTGAGCAAATTTTCACAAACTTTAAACCATTAAAATCACATCAGAACAACACACAATATGGTATTTGTGTAGGATTCAAACCGGAAACAGCTCCGTTCTGGAAGTAAAATATTTTAGTTGACTTTCTAAGAACACAAATATCAACGAGGTGGTGGTGTATCAACAATATTTTTTCTGCTACATCTATGAAGACACCGAAAATGTTGCACACTTTAATTATATAATGTCTAGATTCCTAATCTGGCATCTAAAATTGAAGCAAAGAACTGTCAAAAAGTACGGTCAAATGGACGTACTTTTTGAGAGGTAAGAAAACTATCAGATGTTCTAGCCATAGTTATTCTAGCGCGCCATTTTCAACGAGTGTCAAACGTCAAAAATAGTATCTTCATTATTTTTATAGTCTTACTGAGGGAATGCTCCATCTTAACATTTTGTATTGATTAGAAAGGTTGCACATCATTTTGTATTGATTAGTTTTCAAGACCAACATTAATTGGTCATACAAAATTAATATACATGCCGCTTCCTCTATTCAAGATATTATCTTCATTTACATACAGACACGTTTAAAACACGTGTTTCTTTAACTTCTCACTAAATTCAATACAAATTGCATTATGTCAAATCCATAATACTTCATTCACATTTGTTAGTACTTCCTCGTGTTCCATCTAAGTTCTCAACCTGGGTGGACCATGAACAATTGTGTCCTCATGTTCCAACTTCTGTTAAGTGAAAGAATACATTTTGTCTATTGTCCTCTAACTACGTAGAAGATAAATGACGAATGAAATGAAAAAAAAATCACAAATTCGAATGACACAATTGTTCATGGTCCACCACACAGCTGTCAAAAATTTAATATAAAAAAATGTCTCATAATGAATTTAAAGGTCTAAAAGGCCAAAACTGCAAAAATTGTGGTAGAGATATGACGGTTATGTAATGACTTCTATTAAGGAGTGTACATTAATTTCATCAGTTGGAATACGAGGAAATACAATATCTCGTGTTCCACACAGGTGAGCATTTAGAGAACTTGGGTGGAGCATGAGAAAGTACTCATGTAGGGTGTGGATTTTAACGATTGTCATCTATAATAAGTTGTTATACACTCCACAATAACATTAAAAAAGTAAATACTCCTTTCGTATTTATTTTATACTTTGATTTGTAAAAAAAAAACATGGGTTTGTCTCCAAAGCGGGTACATACGGAGCTCAATTGAAATAACATTCTTATGATTGATAATACGAATGAGAATATTAATGTAGATGTTTATATTGATTGTAACGAAATAATTGATTAATAGAATGATAATAATAGGATGTTTCAATTATAATTAAAAAAATATGCAGCTTTGTCGATATGCAAGCGTTAGGCCTAAAATTTTATCTTCATAATGTTTATTGTTATTAATAAATAATAATATATAATGGATAATATAAGGGACATATTTCTCGTATTATGTATTAGGGCGGTATCTATGTGAAATATGTAACAAAAACTTTCTTGTATTTTTAAAAGTGTTAATTTGCAAATAAATTGAGGTTGATAATAAATAATATTATTTTAATTTTCAACAGTATAAACAATATTATGAAAAAATTGTTTAAAAAAACAATAAATAATACAAAAACTATATAAAGTTAACAATTTAAATATATTATTGTTTAATACAACAAATAACATTTTTAGTGTTTTAAATACATATAAGGTAATACCATTCCAATATCTGCATTTTTGTTTTTGTATAATTACTTATGTTTAAATCTCTTTAAATATTTATAAAATTATAGACAAAATGTTTCATTATTGTAAAAAAAAAGTAGAACGATTCGTTATTGCGAATGTCTTGCATGACCCTTGGTCTAAAGTACTTTAAGTGTTGTGTAAATTACGACCAAATAAACTGTCATCGTTTTCAGTTTATTTTTAAGGATATGAAATACGTGCAAAATCTATAAGGCACTTGTCCCACCAACGGCGAGAAAGCGTACAGCTATCAACTATTTTCTTGCTCAAGAAACGTACATACGTATATGGAAATAAAAGAAATACAGATAAAGAATAGTTGATCGCTGATCGTTCATACTGCCGACGAGTATTCGCTCTGTACTGTGTCTCTTTTGGTCACACGGACGGGATCTACAATATTCATTCATTGTATCTACGTTTCTTGAGCGATAAAATAGTTGGTAGCTTCGCGATAATCGCTGACGGTAGGACAAGTGTCTAAGACCAAGTCTTTGTGCCGTGTACAATAAAACTTGAAAAATCGATTACATTGCATAAACTCAAAAAAATAAAGAAGAAACTATTCAATTAATGAGACTATTGTCTATAATTTTGTTCAAACGTTATTAAAATTAATTTTAATTGGGTTCCTATTTCTAATTGTTGTTTTTTTGTTTTACTTCTTTGTTATAAATACATAGTTTAATTTCTTTTGTAAATATTGTATAGTTTTTTTTATTAATACATTATAATATAATTTTATATTTCTGATTACAGACACCTACTTTTTTAAAAAAAAAACAGTAGTTTAAATATTGCCTACAGCCTTTGCTCTTTCATTTTGATTAATTGTGATAATATTACAGAGAAATATATAATTAAATATTGATTCATTTATCAGCTTCGAATAATAATAAATATTGTTTAAGTAGGTTAATGTCGAAAATGTTTTCAATAAAGTAAATAATATTGAATCACTCGTTTTTTTATAAACCTTATACCTAGTCACAAAAAAGAAAATAGTATATATATAATATAATATAATATAAATAGTACTTATTTATAATATAATAAATATTACTTCGGTGAATAAAAATTCATCATTACCTCATTTTCTGAACCTAGCCCTGAATAACCAGTTTATAACAATGTGTAAACATTTATTCTTGTGATAAACAAGAAAGAATAAATTAAAGTAAGATATAAACAAATTAAAGTATAATAAATTAGATAGTTGACGTATTCGAGGTTCGTTACATACACATGATACTGAGTTTGTACCTAATATCAACAAAATTTTAGTGTACCCTGGTACATTAAAATTTCGAAATATTTTTATCCGAATTTGCACCAGGGTATGTGCAATGTCTTATACTGTTTGTTGCTAAAATTTGACCACACCTCTTTGTAACACGTTTTATAAAAATAAAAAACTTGTCCTTGCAATCCGTCGCGTACTTACCAAAAAGGGCAAAATTATTATGCAAGTTTACTTCACTTTAATTATACACAGTCACCGAGTTTTTGGGTTTTTTTTATATCCACAGAGATTCAAGATTTACTATAATTTTATATACTATTTATTAATTATACTTAGTTAATGCAATATTGCTTAGTAAACTAAACTAGTGCTAATATAACGATCACAATGAGACTTGACGCATTTAAAGAAATTAATAATTTAAAAAAAATGATAGAACACTGGAAACAAAGACAACTCGTTAAACGTACCGCCTGATATCACATTTAGAAACACAATGTCAACTTTTAAGCGATAAAATTGAATATAACGGCATCAAAAGAATAGACTCAATATTCTAACTTGAACTAATGTGCCCAATTTTATACACAGTCGGCAACACCATATACGGTTGATGAAGTAATTTTGTTTTGTGGTCGATCAGTTTTATAGAAACTGTTAATTTATGGTAATGTTGCAAAAAGCAACTTTGGATGGTAAATTAGGACACAAAATATGATTTACTTAAAGATAGATTTAAATAACTTGTTACAACGTTTCACAAAAATAGGTAGGTAGGTATCGATAATAGTAGAAAGTATAAAAATGAAAGTTGGATGACTCATTAAATACTTCTTCCGTCTAATTTGTGGTTTTCGCACTAATACAATATATCTCACTAAACGTTCCGCCACCCATCAGGTAGACACTCCGCCCCAGACAGCAGCCACTATTCTCGGTACCTAATACTACTATCACCCTCTCAACCAGTCCACTTTACCTTGCTCTCACTCACATCAACAATCTTCTATTGAGTGATGAAACAGTAGATATATTTAATTATACGGAACCGAGATTCCTGACTGCAGCTTGTCAGTACTTGGAGACTATTGCTACTCCTAGTACCATAGTAGAGTAGAATAAATATATGTGATATTGTTATTGTTAGTTTGTTGCTATTAATGTATAATTTCATAAATTTATACTAAATTATATGTACTTATCTTATAATTTATATGGTTAGATTATCTGTTAGTATAAGTTGGCTAAATAAATAAATAATAATCACACACAACGTCATCAGAATCTTTATTCCCTTAGGAAGCAAAAAACTACACTTGTGAAAAGCTATGATTCTACATGTACATACAAAGAGGGAGGGCGTCGAATTTTACAAACATTCAAAAATAACTTAAAAAATACATATTTGAGATCCTTACACCAAGCCTTTCATTTTATATTTTTTTTTTAAAAAGACGACTCCCGCACTAGGGTACAAGACCTGTGTCGCGGGGGACTTTACAAACATACAAGTCACGGACACAAAGTACACTCACACAGACTCGGGACAACAAATTGTGGATCACACAAAGTGGTGTCCCGTGTGGGAATAGAACCCACGACCTCTTGCGTAGCAGTCGGACAAACTCCCACTGTTTCATGTTACACTATACGTTTTTCAATTTATTGTTTTGCCCCTAAAATGGTTCTCATGTTCAAAAGTCAGACTTCTAAAAGGGTTTCCTATAATCTATAGATTAAGATTATTACCTATTTTTTGTATTTTTCCAAAATATTAGGCTCAGTAGCTATGGTTTCTAGAATCCGTAGAAGATCAATGGAATCTAGAAACTACAACCATATTAAGTTTTATCTGGCTTTCACGTCGGTAGGGTAGACACACAATTACTCTCAAACATTTATTTTTTTAGGTTATTTAAAAAAGTTTCTTGAAAATCGACCTTCTCCCTCTTTGGAATTGGGTAGTTGACTACAATAAAAGTAAATATTTTTTTCAGGTAATAGTAGATCTAAAAATTGCTCTGAAAATAAGTGTTCTTTTACAATTTATCATGTTTTTGAATTTAAAAGCATAAAAACGAATACTAAAAGTAATGAGTTGACGATTGAAACTTATGACGTCATAGATTCCTATTCCATACACACTTCTATAGAGCTTGTCGTTTTGACATTTCATAAAAGAGACTCAGTCAACTTCAGCATTATTGAGCCTCACTCAACATCAGCATTACTGAGCCTGTAATTTTAAAAGAAAGTCTATAGATTTACGTTTTGCAATAAATACACAATTTGACGGGAATAAACGAGTTCAAATCGGGTAAAGTATTTACCTTATGCTTAACATTTCGACCGGGTTACACCGACCAGGCATACGGAAGTCTCGGATTCGATTCCTGGGTCAGAACTTCAAATTTTTTTTTCTGGCTTATATGTTTTGTTATTAAAGGTAGCTTTATATAACTTGTTACTCATTTTGTACAAGGTATAGATAATAGCAGTATTTTCTTATCGTTTAAAAAGAAAAATCCTAATATTATAAAGCTGAAGAGTTTGTTTGTTTTTTTGAACGCAATAATCTCAGGAACTACAGATCCGAATTGAAAAATTCATTGTTGAATAGCCCATTTATCGAGGAAGGTTATAGGCTATATAACATCACGCTACGACCAACAGGAGCGGAGCAGCAATGAGAAATGTTACAAAACGGGGAAAATTTACGCAGACGAAGTTGCGCGGGACAGCTAGTTATATAAAAATAAAAATCAATTGACGTATGACGAATGATGATCATCACTTAAGAACCGTTATATGGATTCGGCTGTTTTTTGTTGTGTTCATAATGGACGGCACAAATTTTAGGTATAATATGCAAAATTTTGTTTAAAAATCCACGGGTGAAATCGAAAATGTTGAAAGAGGTAATCTTCGTTTCTAGGTCAATTTTGATAAATGTTCTCTCCTAATAAATGAAATCTCATAAGGAGATAGATATATCAATCGCTTTTGCCTGGTTTCCACCCGTAAGTACCTACCTAGCAGTTTCTAAGTACCCCATGTCCTCCTAGTCTTCAAATATCATGTAGCCCTATGTCAAATTCATGAAAAAATATTTTACATTGTTTTAATCGTAAAACGTATCAGACAAACAGAGATACTATCACATTTATCACACACACACACACATACACACACACACACACACCACATACACACACACACACCACACACACCACACACACACACACACACACACACACACACACACACACACATAAATAAGAAGTTGAATTAAAGTGTGGTAGGTACCTACCCCTACAAACGAGACTGAACACCCTTAACAAGTGACTAAATGCGGGAAGGGACTGTACTCCTAAGCACAGGCTAATTACTTAGCCTAGTTGGGAAATATAGAAGCTCAATTTGAATATATGTAAAATCCTGTTGTTTCTCATACTGATGTATTACACGCTGTATTTACTTTAGATAAATAAACATTATTATTATTATTATTATTATTTATAATATTATATTCGGATTGAAACTCACAAATAACAATTCCGCGATGTTAAGCCGTGAGCGGTCGCAGCGATGTTAGAACCCAAACTGTGTAACTTGCGAGTACTTGCCTTTGCACATCCTATAGTCTAAAGTGTATTCGTGACTAGAATAAGTTCTCAGAAAGCTTTTATTTAGTTATAAATCACTGACCTATATATTAGTACGCTGGCCAGGCTATCGCGACAGCAAAAGAATTCCATTCAATTTTGACAAAATTATAGGGAAGTCTAAACATGTGTTACAAGGATCACAAAAACAGCCATTTATCTTAATCCTAAGTGATAAATTACCATACAAAATACCGTCCTGTAAATCCTTCTAATGGGGTAGATGACTACAATAACAATAAATTATTTTACACTATACACGAAATAGCATTTGCTATACAGGAAATATTATGGAAAACAATCTTTCTCTACAATTTTACGTTGTCATGAATTTATAATCATCAAAACAAACATTGAAACTACATGATTTGACCATACAAAATAATGACGTCATTGTTTTGTATCCCTTACAAATATATAAATGTGAATGTAAGTTTGTTACGCTTTCACGCGAAAACTACTCAACCGATTATCGTGAAACTTTGTACACATATTCTTGGAGGTATTAGAAGTATCATAGGATTATAAAAAGGGGGAAAATTTACGCAGACAAAGTTGCGCGGGACAGCTAGTTTCATATAAATTAGTACGAGGTGCATTGTTTTGACGTTTCTTAAAAAGATACTGATTTGACTTGACAGTCATCTACCCTATTGGCATTAGAAATTGCAGTCACTTTGTATGGGATAACCAATCCAGCGTGTCTGCTACAGCGTGCAAAAAAAAATGGAACCCATATAAGATCACTTTGTAGTCCGTTCGTCCGTATATCCGTCTGTCTGTCAAGAACCTTTACCTCGAGAACGCGTAGAGGTATCGAGTTGAAATGAAAACCATATACTCAGTAGGACTACTCTCTTTCTTTATAACGAAATTCATGAATTTTCGTTTGCTTAAATTTCTTAAGTTTACGGGGACTACTCTTATTAATTTTTGGATAAGCACAAAAAGTTCAAACCCATGGACGATTTTCTGGAACGAGTGGATTCAATAGATGTCGCTGGCTCTGTATATCACCACCTCATTTTTGATCGAAACTTCGTTTTCGTTAAAATAGAGTAGGACTCCAGGTCTACAGTCCCTTGAAGCTGTGAGAAAATCAAACTTCTAAGTTAACGTGAAAAAAAGATACGGTCATCTATTTTAAAAACTGCGAGGCTCGATTTCTGAACTATTTATATGTGTACCTACAAATTTATAGTAAATAGATAGTATTATTTAGATGGCAAATCAATAATATACAACCAAATAGGGATCCACGCAATTCACAAACCCATACAAAAAAAAAAATGTCTCCATCGTTCCCAAAAAGTAGTTAAGAAAGTAATCATGCAACATTGTAAAGTAATCATGATTGAAAGTAATCAGATTACTAAATACATGTAATTACAATCATGGTTACAATTACAAAATGTACCTAGTTATTAATCGTTTTTTAGTTGCGTCATGTCCGTCTGTGTGTCTGTCCGTCCGTATGTCACAGGCATTTTACTCACAGACTACCTAATGAATATTATATTTTTATTTATTATTTAGTGAAAGGTTGTCTTGTAGTAGTTTGATAGCTAAATAATAAAAATAAATGTTTTTAGGGGGGGCACTCCTTACATGTAACAGAAGGTGTTTTTTTTTCAGCAAATGTCAACGTGTGGAACATCATTCGACAGGTCTTTCAAAAACATTTTAAGGTTTCTAATATTTTTTTAAGGAGTAAGTATATATTTTTGGAAATAATCGCTTCGAAAATTGCATGAATTATTTCGCCCCCCCCCCACGGTTCAAGAGATAAGGGGGGGCCCTTATCTCTTGAACCGTGTGACCAAAAAATATGTCAAAAAATCACAGCTTAATAAATATTTTAAACTAAAATTATTTCGGACATGATCGGATATACCGTCATTGAGTTATTGCCGAAAAACTGCGTTTCGCAAGGCATAAGTGCCATAAACATACGCTCATCAGCTGATGAAATTATACACCATCAATTTACCCTACACTGAGCATGGTAACAAGAAACTAGTAGTAACTTTAAAGCGTAATATTTCACAAACGGATCCTTAAATCTAAATGGGCTTCACAATCCCTAAACATTTTTAAATATATCGAATGATAGGTACCCCACACGATGGGGTAGGTAATTAAAAATCTAAAAAAAATCACATCCCCACTTTACATATAGGGGAGGTAGCTACTTACCCTAAAAAAAATTTTAAGATTATATTCTTTCATTTTGTTGACGTAAGTAATATGTTTATCCATGCAAAATTACAGCTTTCTGGCACTAATAGTCAATGAGCTAAGCTACGGACGGACGGACATGGCAAAACTATAAGGGTTCCGTTTTGAATACGGAACTCTAAAAAGTAATCGTAGTTAATAGTTAGATTACTTTTTGCCCAACTCTGGTGTTAACATCAATATTTTAATTCACACAGCAGTGATTCTATCCGATATCTATACTAGAACCGTTACTATTCTATCACTGGCAATCGACTGCCTCGATTATGCACTGTTAAGGTGATCCAGAGCTCTATTCAGGGGGGGGTAACTTGTGACCTAACCGGCCAAGTGTGAGTCACTCGCATGACGAGATAGGTGGATTTGATTCAACCCCGATACACCAGCCACCTCTGCCGAGATCCGCGGCCTGGATCCGCGCCTGCAACTGCTTCGCAAGAGGTATATTTCAATTCCCAAATGAGACAAATCTAAATAGGTACTTGTTTCGAGTCTGGGTGTATGTAGGTAGGACCTACATAAGGTCCATTTCGAACAAGGGCTTTTCCGCTAGTGCGGGGGACGTCTTAAAAAATCTGCAAAATTATCACATAACCCAATATACATACTGTTTCATGACATCATCAGACCGATGCATGAAAAGTATCGCTACGATTGCTATGTGCGCTACGACTCTTAGCCGAGGAGTTGCCAACTGCCAAGTCAGGTTTTGGGGTTCTTATTCAACGCACGTACTTTACTCTTAAACGTTTTAGCGAAACTGAGTTAGGCAACCTACAGAACAGTGAGTTATTCTCACAAAAGTTCTTTAAATATTTGATCAATAAAATTTAAAAGGTCAATGCCCAATAGTGGCTATAGAAGGTAAGAACAGATGTTTTATATGGTTATAAATTATCATTACTAATATTATAAAGCTGAAGAGTTTGTTTGTTTGTCTGTTTGAATGTGGTAATCTCAGGAACTACGGGTCCGAATTGAAAAAATATTTTTCTGTTGGGTAGCCCATTTATCGAGGAAGGCTATAGGCTATATAACATCATGCTACGACCAATAGGAGCGGAGCAGCAACGAAAAATGTTGCCAAAACGGCGAAAATTGACGCATACGAAGTTGCGCGGGTCAGCTAGTTTACAATATAGGTACTTGATTAGACGTAACCAATAAACGATTGTTTACCTTATTGGAGTTCAGTGTTGTCTACTACAGCTTGTCTAAAATGTACAGTGTTGTCTGAAATGGTCATGATTTTGAGGGCAGTTGAACAGGCAATTCAATTGTATCTATCTGCTAGTCTTTGTTTCTGGTTGGGTTAAAAAATTGTTAACAGTTAATCCAACTTGTTATTGTTTATGTGACCAACGATAATGCGTTTCCCTACTGCTGCTCTAACGTGTTGCAGGCTGATCTTTAACATCATCTTTACGATTTTATTAAAAGGAGGCAGAAGAAACGCCAAAGTCTTTGTTTTTTATAAAGGTATCATATGGCAAACAATTAAGCTTACGGCCCGCGGCTGATGGTAAGCAGTTACCGTTTTTTTAATATAATTTTTTTAATATAAGTTAGCATGATGTTAACTTAACATTTTACTTTGTATGGGTTAAGTTAACATCATGCTAACTTATATTAAAAAATAACGCTATATCTCTGTTTATAATTTCACTAATAATTCATTTTGTTCGTGACTGTACGTCAATACATTTGTTCCTAGAACTTAGTAATGTTATAAATATGAAAGTAACTCTGTCCGTCTGTCTGTTACGCTTTCACGCTCAAACAGCCAAACCGATTTAGATGAAATATAGTATGGAGATAGTTTGAGTCCCGGGGAAGGACATAGGAAAGTTTTTATCGCGATAACCGATATCTACGCGAGCGGAGCTGCAGGCGAAAGCTAGTGTGAAATAATTCTTCAGAACACAGTCCATTGTACAAACGAACAGAACATAACTGAACGAACAGACACTGGGAGGCGAACTCTGTCCTGAGGCTTAAGAACTTAATACCACCTGGAATCATGGGGTCGTCGACAATCCTCACAGTGCGTCTTTGTTTTGCGCTGTATGTTTGGGAATGTGGGCTTCAAGAGACCTTAGCGGTCTGGGTAAACTGATGGTCTTTGCAATAAACGATGGACGTAGTGATCGTGCAGTCAGGCACGAATCCAAAGGGGGAGGGGGCATGGGCAATTGCCCCCGCCCTTCCCCCCTGACTCGACTGAATGACCTTTTTTGTGGAATTGCTGCGTGTTTATTGCCCCTAACTGCAGCGGTGGTGCCCAGTGTACCTGTGTTGAATAAAATGCAACCCTTCCCTCCACCGTCATGATAGTGGCTCATGTTTGCCGGTTGAGTCAAATGTTGCCCCCCCCCCTCGCCCTAAAAAAAGTGTTGGGTCCGCGCCTGCTTGCAGTGGGATTTTAGCATACATATAATACAATGCCGATTTACATGCGGATCTCATCGTTCCGATAAACTTTTACTTACTAAGAAAATCTGGATTTAATTCAAATACAAAATGGCTCTGTGGTTTCACAGCTTAAGGATTGTACCTATTGTATGTATGTCCTACACAATGTATAATGCAACAAATTTGCTCAGTAGTTTTATATAGTTTATTTGCGATAACATGAGCTACATATTAAGATGGATGCGAAACGGAATTTGCATAATATATCTATATAATATGCTAATACCCGTGCTTAGGCAAACTTGTTCGCCTTTTGCCTAAAGGTGGGTACTCATTAGCGAGCTGTAACTGTAGCCGTGTTGTGTTACTGTCACAAAAATCACAGTGGTACCTACGGAACACGTGTATCCGCGCTGTCTCAATTCCAGTGTCGTGTATAATTTTAATTATAAATAATTATGTATTTGTTTATTGTTTTTATGTTACGTATTTGTATGATATGGGGGCAAGGTAATAATAATAATCATTTATTTCAGGCTACTAAGGTAGCTTGAAATAAATGATTATTATTATTACCTTGCTTAATGCACCTATTTCCACTGTCCCGGAAAGATAAAACGAGGTGTTTTATCTTTATGTATAATAATAATAATATGTTATGACAACACACATAGCGTCATTTGATCCCAAACTAAGCTACTAGACCACACAGCACTTAGATTAATTACACCCCGACACAGAATAAACCATCGCACGATCATCAACACACAAAGTTTTATCCTGGGTGGGGATCGAACCCATGACCTCCAGCTTAGCAGTCAGGGTCACTAACTAATAGACCAATAGGCCAGTTAGAAATATTTTGTGAATGCAATTTATCTACTGAAAATAAAACCAGGTGGTGAGTTTTTGAATTACGGGTTAGGCCTGTATTTTCTCCTCGGTAGGTGCCTAGGGTACAGACTGTGACAGTTCACTAATGTGTACCCAGTTTTATTGAGGTCAATTATACATTATTAATTACCTTTTAAGATGTATCCACGAAGGTGAATCCCATGTAATTTTGCATGGATACACTACACATATTTAGAATTTAAATCTTTATTTAAGGTAAAAAGTTAACAGAAAGTTGGCAAAGGCCTAGGAACACTTTTATATACCATCACCGAAGCACAATCTTGCCCTGCTCTAAAATGTTTTGGATAATTTTGTCATAAAGACTAATATTTCCTCTTCTGTTCCTTAGCCCTAGGGCCTCAGGAATAATCACGACTTCAATTTTCTCAAATTACAGTCGTTCAGCACTCAAATACTCTCTTTTTCTAGCATTATAAAAGGATCATTTTTGTCAAAAGGTCGGAACACTGCTTGGTCCCTTGCGGCATTGGTATTATCGAATATTCCAGCCCTTGCGGCATTGGTATTGTCGAATATATTTTGACCTAAGTTCTTGCATAATTTCCTCTTTACTAAGTTAGATCTCATTTGCAAGATCATCAGCCTGACATGTAGGTATGTTGAGACTAGCTGACCCGCGCAACTTCGTATGCTTAAATTTTTGGCCGTTTTTGCAACATTTTTCATTCCTGCTTCGCTCCTATTGGCCGTAGCGTGATGTTATATAGCCTTCATTGATAAATGGGCTACCCAACAGAAAAATAGTTTTTCAATTCCTGAAATTACCGCGTTCAAACAAACAAACTCATCAGCTTTATAATATTAGTATAGATTTACGAGTACGAAGAATTGTTGTTAAATTAGCATCCACGGTTATGGATGCACTGCACGCATTCCTCTTCACACATAACGCCAGCAAGTACTTTGATCTTTTTAAGGTAAGTTTACGAGTAACAGCTGATCAAATGAGAAGAACAAAATTTTCGTACCAACTCCATTGAAAATTATTATGGACTTTCACTGTCAGACAGATATAACATCTTAGGACCACTCGGGCCATCTGATCCCAAACTAGGCAGAACCCGTATTACGGCAACCAGACACCTGATGAGCATACTTATATATTTCTAAATACATACATATTAAGTAAATTACACCCTTAAAGATACATTACACCCAGACAATAAACCACTGTGCTCATCACACAAAGTTTTATATCCTGGATGGGGATCGAACCCACGACCTCGGTCTTAGCAGTCAGGGTCACTAACCACAACCAGGGCATTCGCTGTGTATAAATAACGTGGGTTACGCATTATAGGTAGGTACTTATTATCTACTTAATTTAAAGTTTAAGGGCAGGATTCGAACGACCTTGATTGCCACTTTGATGGTAACAGTCACTTCTTTGGAAAGCTTTTACGATAAAAATGACCTTGAAAACGCTCCACAATTACTACAAAAATGCTGAGTAATGACACTAAAAACAGAAAGTACAGAAGGCAACCTTTATATGTATCTCGCTCGAGCAACGCATACTTCGTTCACGGACAAGAATCTCAGCCAGTTACCAATAGAGGTTTTTACCCGACTGCAAGAAAGGGTTATGTTTTTCGCACGTATCTTGTATGTATGTATGTTATATTCTTTTTTAATCTTTATAGATTTAAACAATTAAGATGTCGTTAGATTTGTCTTGACCGCCCAAGTAGTTAAGTGACGTTTGAAAAAAACAAACATGGCAGCTGTGAGATGTCAAAAACAAGAGGTGTGAAAGAAAAGCTTTTTCGAATACCACATTATAGGTATTAAATTAAAAGGCTCATCGTAAACATTTCAAAAAGGTATAGCATGATTATGACTGTAATACTAAAAAAGTCAATTAGTAACCATTTTTTTTCAATTTAGGCAATAGCTTAGTTGTTATCTACATTGGGTATTAATGAATCTCGATTAACAGTATTGTGCCTGCGACAGCATGATATTACATAATATTGTACTTCCCTTTTTGCGCAGGCGGGTTTTTTATACCACGAAATGAGGAGACGAGCAAGTCGTGCGCCCGGTGTTAAGGGTCACGCTAGCCTATAATAGTATCAGTACCACCCAAATACTTGTTTAGAAAAGATCTGAATGTCATCGCACCGCGCTCCTCATTTGAGACATTAGATCGTAAGTCTTATTTGCCCAGTAGGTAATTCCAGTTACTACAGTGCTCTTAAACCGAAACAGTAGATAATGTGTTAACATCAAAAGTTCACGGAAGAATTACTAACACTGCGATGGTGCCAACCAAGACGGAATATGGTTAAGACCTACCACTTTCACAGATTAGGTACACATACATACGGAAGGTCGGCTCCCACCTCAATATATAATCCACACATACATAGACAGACACCTACGGTGCTGTCATCGTGCGCTGTCTCGGTTGACGATTCGTCCTAGATCTGGAGGCCTACTCTTATTCAATGAAAACGAAGTTTCTGTGTCAAAAATGTGTAATATACAGAGCCAGGAAAATCTATTTAATCCACACATTCCAGATAATCGTCCATGGGTTTGAACTTCTTGTGCTTATCCAAAAATTAATTACGAGTACAATAGTTCCCGTAAACTTAAAAATTAAAGTAAACGAAAATTCATAAATTTCATTTTAAAGACAGATTGTAGGCCTACTGTGTGCGTTAGCCTATTTTCGATGTAGGAAGCTAGCTATCAGTGTCTGTCTAATTTGTGCCATTTTGTCCGAAAGGCATTCCAAGATTCACCGTGAGGTGTGCGTTTTTCGAGCGTGCATTCTGTGAAAGTTAGTTTCTGTACTCTCGATATTTTGTGATAGTAAATCGCTTACATCAATAACTTGTTTGCCGATAACTGGTGCAATACCTGCCTTATTACAGTTAAATGTTGTACCACGGACAATATGTAGGTCATATATGTGGTTGAAAGAAATTAATGAAGATATTGCCAATGCACCAACTGAGGTACTACAAGGTCAAGGTGAAATTTATTACTAGTAAGTACCTACTTTCTTAAGTTATTGCCTGTAATGATTACAATTACCTACTAAGGTAATGCTATCGGTTGGTCTCAATAATCTACCTTTAGTTGTCTGTTAAAATGTTAACTCCTTGTAAACTACGACACGTAAGAATGTGTGGTCAAATTTGTCCTTCCTTGTATACCTACATAATGATACTGAGTGCTTGTACCTTCATACGAATTCGCAGCACCCAAACATTTTACGACACTTTTAGTCTCTCGTTTATTTATAACTTCTTCTTACTGTTTCGATAGCAAACATTATAAGTAAAACAAATAAAATATATTACATTGTGGAGGCCCAGAACGTGGCATCAACTGCATTGTCTGCGGCAGTCATTAAGTCCTCCTGTGTACAGGTGAGGTCAGGTACATAGGACACGATATAAGGTGGGCCATTGTCCGACCTGAGTCCGAAGTCTATTTAAAGACTTTCAAATCGGCCATGGTAATTCATGTCCAGGAGGGGGACTCAGCAGGTCGCACAAAAGGGATTGGTCGCACAAAGGGGTAGGTACTTCGTCTCGCTAAAAATTGCAAAAATACCATTTTAAAATTGCCCTATACTTTTAGCTGCTGGACAATAACAATGCGATCATATTTGCCACTACTGCAGATACATTGCATTCGTCAAACTACACTGTCCATTGACTGCTGTTTGACTACACGAGTCTGTTAAGTAGGACGGTTTGTTTTAAGCAGGTCCACAAATATTGGCAAAACTTTAGCGAGATTAAAATTTATAGGTAAATGCATCCGACGGATGGAACTGGTGTAGATTAAGGGCGCTGCGCGGGGTGTAGGGCTCGTACCGCCTTGTCTGTCAGTTTAAACTCATAGGTACCTACTAAGGTTTTACTTATAATGTTTACTATCGAAACGGCAAGAATAAAAAGTTAAAAATGTTATTACTAGATTCTATAGCATAGAAAGGTTTAATTATAATTATGATATGAAATTTAGAGTATATATTATAAATGAATGTTCTGAATTTTATTTTATACTAGCGGACGCCTCGCGGTTTCACCCGCGTAGTTCCCGTTCCCGTGGGAAAGCAGGGATAAAAAATAGCCTATGTCACCCGGGGTTAGTGTAGCTTCACTACGATGAAAGAATTTTTCAAATACGTCCAGTAGTTTCGGAGCCTATTCAATACAAACAAACAATCAAATCTTTCCTCTTTGTAATATTAATATAGATTGTTCATGTGATAATGTAAAGGAGAAAAAAAAACATTTCTTTTTCTTCTCTAGTGTGGTACGTTGTCTTTAATATGTAAACATAAATTAGCTTAAAGTTGGACTCATTTTAGCACTTGCTTAAACCTTGCTGGTTTTTAGTTGCTATTATTCAGTTAAAATGTTACCATTGTATTTAATCGATAAATTAAAAAAAATCCTACCTAGGTATGAGTTTAAACTACCTACCTATGCTTTCCTGATCCTGAGCTTGTAAATCCTTAATCTTTTTTATGTAAGTAGGTATAGTAAATCGTTCGATCATCTATTGTTATTACTTACACAATAGTAACAATTACAAAGTAGGTACGACGTTACATTGTCAAACCTATTAAACGGATGATAGGTAGTTAACTAATTAGCCAGGTCGTGATAAGTGATAACAAAAAAACAGTGGCGTGCAGTTATCAATAAATCAGCTTTTTCGCTAAGTAAACAGAGAGTGGATAGTACCTACCTGCCTATCTAACGATGGGTTTAAACATAGGAGTACCACGGGTTGGAGGGATTTGGGAGTTCACGACATAGGGCTTCTATCAACGCCAGTGTGCACTTTTCAATTCGGACCAGTAGTTCCTGAGGTTATCTCCTTCGAACAAACAAATAAACTCTTCAGCTTTATTTAAATAATAATTAGTATAGATATGTATAAAAATCGCGTAAGTTTAAAATAAAAATATTTTTATAAAGAGGCAAATTAAAAAGGTTGGATGTAAGGGGCGAGTCCGAAGATACTGAGCCGATTTTAGACGAAATTTGGTGTTGAGGTGTGAAGGTCGTTAATGGCTTTTTACTGCGATTAACTAGGGCAAAACCCGGGGCAAAGACTAGTTAAAATTTGTTTCAATTGGAGGTACTGCCCTAATTATTTTACCGCATGTTATCACACCTATTCGCATTAACTATAAGGACATTAAGAATATGCTCAAGTCCTACGGCATTGATGTCAAAACACAGACTGTTCAATATTAGCTGATAGTCTACATCGACTTGATTACATAAGGTCAGATTTGCTCTGCTAACGTAATAGGAAACAAACGAAACTCGCATAGTCCAAATATGTTCTTAGTGTTGTTTACACTGTAGGTTGTAATACCTACGATGATTTACTCACCTCCATTTTTTTCCAGGGAAATATTTCTTATAATTCCTAAATATCCCATGTAGCCATACTCTAGTTAATAATTTAAAAATGTAGCTTCATTATCTTATATCTGTAATGGCATAATGATGCACAATGGCCCAATCAGGGGGCTAAGTGCTGTTTTCTTGTTACCCAGGAAAAATATGGCATAAAGATCAGGAAGCCGGAAGGTGATGACCTCGTCTTTACACAATATACCTACGTCTTGGCACAAATAATATAATACTATACTAGTGTCTTGGTTATACCCACAGAACATTATACCCAAAGAGGGTGAAATGGGGGATCAAATTTGTTTATATAGAATATAGATAATTGACACTCTAAAAACCGAAGGCACGCGCAGTATCACTTAATTGTAATAAGTAACTTCTTATTATTTAAGTTTTTTTTGTCGTTTTTTACACATTTTTTGTTGTAACTAAGAATAATGAGATGCGTAATTAAAACAGTTTTATTATACCTACTTATTCACAAAATAGCCGGAAACAAACGTGCAACACAATTCGTCGTTTTATTACCTAGTTGCTTGTACTCCGTGACAAATATCAGTTCTAAGTGCCTAAAATGGCTGAGTTTTAGCAAATAACTATTTACAAGATGTTTTCTAATTTTACAACTTTTCAAAGTCTAAATGTAATCAGTTTTGAGATTCCCTAAAGCTAATTTGGCGCGATAGAGCCGAACTATTTGGCATCTAATACTACTAGAATTTGGTATGCGCCGATAAATAAGTTTGATGGGCTACTTCACTGCGTTCAAATTGCGGATTAATCACCAACACAACTGTTTAGTTGATCCAGTGTGCGCGCTATACAGTCCAACCCATAAAAACTATCGGCTGATATTTGATCAGGTCTGACATGTCGCAAACTCTACCTCTACAAACACATAAACGCGTGGACGCGTCGCAAACGCTTGCCGCAAACTTTCTTTGATTTGCGTATCGAAAACCGCCAGCAGACGGCCCGTCTGGTGTCGGTTGCCGCTTGCCGCAAACCCGAGACTGGTCTGCGGCAAGCGTTTGCAAACACTCGCAGTCAATCAAAACATCCTACCTAAACGTTCGAATTTGTTGATGGTTGATGAGGTTTAACAAGCAAAATATAGTAATTAGTACCCTTTTCAAAAATTTATAAAAAATATAAATTCGTATTCGAATCCAAAATGCGCGGGAATTCGACTGACTAACGGCCGGTCTCAATAATCTAACTATCGATGGATTTGGCTGCTAGAAGTATATATTTGACATAAGCTCCATACAAAATATGTCAAAATTCTATCTCTAGTGGCCAAATCCATCGATAGTTAGATTATTGAGACTGGCCGTCAATCATCAATCAGGGAAAGGTTTATCAGTTCTCTTGTTGATGACATCCAGACATCTGATTCTAGGCAGAGCATGTAGGTAGACTATAAAGTCTACAGGCTCTGCTTTGTTTGGGATCAGATGGCCGTGAGTTGTTCCAAAAATATTTATTATACATCATTATTATTTATAACATTTTAATTGAAAATATTAACCCACTAACCAATCATAGTTGTTACAAAAAACAATGTTTCCTACAATGTTTTACTTTGTTTTTTTTACATATGTAGGTACATAGCATTCATATGATTTGATAATTGTTTTTATCTTATTTTTTAGTCAACATATATATTTTTATACATATATATTTTTTAGTCAACACACCAATGCCTTCATGATAAAAAAGTAAACAAATTATAAAATTCATAAATACACGCGAATGATTATGTAAATATGTATGTAAGTACATTACATTGTACAAGTTGCCCGAGACCTTACTACCTACCTCCATTTGTGCTGTAACCAGTCGACAGTGTAAGCGTAAAGAGATTATCTCAAGCCTCATAAAATATCACAGCTTGAAAAAAGTTTGTGTATGTGTACCTACTTACTGCCTTAAGTTTTGTCTTTAGAAAAATAAGATAGAGAAAGACAACACATTCGATGGATACTGTAGTTAAATCGTTTATGAATAAGGTCGTATAGAAGAAGTTACCTGTTTTTATCTGTGAAAAAAGATCTCCCGTTTAAGGGTGCAAGCCCTGTGTCGCGGGGGACTTTACAAACATTAACGGACTAGTATACCCAAATTCGGACTTGTTCATAATGGAGTGTAATGTCTTAGCTGTTTTGGTTCTATTCGGTAAGTTATTTTTATATTTTTTGGTTTGCTAATAGGCACTGACTTGTTTTAAAACGACAACTCCTGCGCTTAGAGTCCTGTAGGCCTACGCTCTTTCTTTAAAACGAAATTCATGAATTTTCGTTTTATTAAATTTCTTAAGTTTATGGGGACTATTCTAATTAATTTTTAGATAAGCACAATAAGCCCGAACCTATATACGATTTTCAGACACGAGTGGATTGAATTGATGTTCCTGGCTCTGTATGTCACCACTTCAATCTTAATCGAAACTTCGTTTTCATTGAATTAGAGTAGGCCTCCTGTTGGTAAAGTCTAAAGGACTTTACAACACTGACCTCCGTAGTACGTCTTTGCTGGACTGGCTACCTCGTACAAAGTGACAGCTATTTCAAATGCCAAATCGAATGACCGTCCTGTCAACTTTTTGACACTTAAGACCAATGGTCGTTGTTGTTATTTTTATTACTCAATTAAAGAAAAAAAAAAAAAAAAAAAAAAAAAAAAAAAAAAAAAGGCTTTTTTATTTTGTCTAATGATCGTCCAAATGTCAAAATCATATGGAAGTCTTGTTGTTGGCGGGGGTAACCTATCCAGTGTACTTACTAGTAGAGGAAAGCGATCAAATGTGGAATAGGGTCCCTAATGTGGAATACCGTTATTTCTCGTAAGTAAATAGTTCTAGACACAATTAAGGAACGTCTTCTATCTCATTCACTCATTATATTAACGTATAGGTTTCTACAAGACAATCGCGCGAACGCTGTGCTCGTAGTGGAAACGTTTTGTTGTTACTCCTCGAAAATATTTTGTTGTATATTCCATTGGAAATATTATTGCATTTACAATGATTATACATAGTAAAACACTACTTTTTTTTTAAGATTTTCAATGTCTAATTGAGCTTAATGGAAAAATATAAATATAAATAAATCTGCTTAAAAATTACAAATATGGACAATTTGAGGGATCTAAATAAAGACTATTCCATATTTCAGTTCCGCAGTAAAATCTGATTGAATAATTATGTTAATATTATTTTACTTTTTTTTAAATCACGCCGACAAACTGAAAACCAAAACGTAAAAACTAAAACGATTCAAGAAAAAACTATTAATTGGAAACCTGTATACCTTAAGTCCGTGTTCGGTGCAAATAATGACAGTGCAAGTTCAGAGTTCGACATTTTGGATTCATGATGTTTATAATTTTTTTTTTATGGCCTATGATTGGTTAAAGTATTTTTTTATTTATTTACTTATTGTTGCAACGTTTTACTAATATTTCTTACTGTATTCCATATTTGGAGGTCTATTCTATAATTGGCGACTTTATGTTATTTGGTTTAATTAAAAAAAACTGCAATACCATAAATTAATATAGAAAACAAACGACTTACGATGTTAAAATTATCATGAACAAATATTTGTGATTTTGCAATATTTCTTTTTATTCATCACAGATCACAGAGTCCCAGAGACGTTTAAAACAGTATTTCTTTGGTTACTTTCCTCCTCATTAGGTCAGTGCTTTACAAACAACAAAGCTCTGTCCCGTATGGTATGCTTATTAGTCTTACTAATTATTGTATATCTCAGCAAAAGCTGTACCAAATTTGATACATTTTTTTACCGGTATAGATTACTTTGTAAGGCTACATTGAGTTCCATGTTGGTATAGAAAAAATCTTTTAAAAGCGTTATTTAACTAAATTGTACGTAAGAGGTTGATCACGTGAGGTTAGAAGGAGGGGGGGGGGGGATGGCTAAAGTGAAATATCACATGTATTTTTTCCTTGTACGCAGGATTTTTTAATTGATGAATCCATTGTAGCCCCTGCCTGCGAGCGACTCACACTTGAGCGGTGTCGCCCCCCCCCCCACATCTTCTGAGACACTCCTGTAAAAAATTATTGAAGTATTTTTTGTACAAAAAAATACACGTGATGTTGGGTAGGGGGTATAGTCTAAAACCTCACCACGTATCACCAGAGGGGATCAAAAAGTGGACAAAAACGTCACGTAATTAATGGACGACCCCTAACTAGAGCAGGCTGCCTGGTTGTATAAAGCAAAAAATTAAATAAAAACACCACCTGGCCTTCATAATCCTCTACAAAAACATATTTACAATAAAGTAATACATATTTATAATTACATACAAATTTAATGTATATTTAGTTAATTAAATGTTACTATATTTCCGCTATTACGATAACAAAAAATGCATACATAAATAATAATATTATTATTATAATAAAATAGGAGTTGACCCACGCAACTTCGTCTATGTCAATTTTCCTCGTTTTTGCAATTCATACAAAAATACTAAAATTGCGATAAAAATATTTCGCGACCTATTCTCAAACCTACCAAATATACAAAATAATAGCATTGAAAATAGAAGCATTGAAGTTTTAGGGTACCCCTTATCTACTCAATTTTTTTATAAAATAAATTGTATGGTTTTCCTTCCATTTTAAGATACTATGTTATTTAGTTATAATAATCTTAATGATTGACTCTTTCGATTCCCGGTCCAGAGCGGCGATTATTTAAAAATATTTTAAGGAAGTTCGAATTATTATTAAAATCAAAATTAAGTCAGTAAAATGATCTTCAATATTTAAGGTACTGTAGTCAGTTTCATGGGTACTTAACAACCCTTGAGTTTGACCTTATTTTACTGTTACTTAGATAATCATATGTAGATGCAATATGGTTTTTCCTTTCATTAAGTACTATAGGAATCTTAATACTTCTTTTTGAACGTTGTGGTCGCATTATGTAACGTTACCTAACTTTAGAAAACGATCTACGTATTTCAAATTGCAGTTAATTTTGTGTTATTAGGGATATGGGCGGGTTTTCATGTCGCAAAATGTTTTATGGATACACCATTATTGATACGTTGAACAACATTCAACAATTAACAACAATTGGTTGCCAAAAGTTACAGAAAGTTGCAACATGTTGTCCTACAAAAATAACTACAATGTAGTGTATACATGTATTGATACCATACATTTAACACGTACCCAGGGGGGATTTGGGAGTTGAACCCCCCCCCCCCCTAAATAAGTCTGGGTAGGCCCATACTGACTTATTCAGAGATGGATTTCTGGAAATCCCAGGTCTAAAGGGTTGAATTAATTTAACACAGGCGAATTCGCGGGCATAATGTAGTTTAGTTTTTGACTGACTTGGTGGCGCGGTGGGAGTGTGTCCGACTGCTACGCAAGAGGTCGTGGGTTCAATTCCCACACGGGACACCACTTTGTGCTATCCACAAATAGTTGTTCCGAGTCTGGGTGTATTTTGTGTCCGTGACTTGTATGTTTGTAAAGTTCCCGGCGACACAGGGCTTGTACCAAGAAAAAAAGAAAAAAGAAAAGTTTTATCTACTTACATGAGATGAGGTTATACCAAGTAACTGTAAGTAATACTGGCTTATTTGTTCCTAGCTTGCTAGTTCATGTTGCAAAATATTATATACAAATATGGATTCATCTTAACACTTCCTCATTTGACCAAAATTGATCAATTCAAATTGTAAGGTTTAGGCAATATGTCAGTTTCTCATGTTTAACTAAAGCGATGTACGATTTGCACATAACTATACTTATATCTATTAGACCACTTAAAAATAGATTAACGTTTAAATTCAGCCTAAGTAAATGTGTGTCACTTATGGTAGGTACCTAGTTTTACGGTACACAGTAACAACTTCAGCTCTAGGGAATAATCGTGAGGTCGTGGGTTCAAATCCTACCCATTATACTACCGACGAGAACCCCCGCCTAATACAAGCCATTGAGCTTAGCTAGAGGGGTTAACAGGATTGCTAGTAATGTGGGACCCACAATTCCACTTCTACTTCTTGCAACTACATCCCATTATTTCGAGTCAGCCTTCCTAGTCTTCAGGCTTCATTTACCAAGATCTTGTGCTTCGTCTGTACCTATCTAATTGAGCATCTTTCAGGTCTTTTCGACCGTTGTCTGCCATGTGGCGGGTAGTCTTCCACGCGTGCGTTTCGTCGTAACCTACTCTGGGGGCAAGCTTCACCATATGGTCGTCTTGACGTCTTTGTATGTGGCCGTACCACCGCTAACGCTTTTCCTTATTTTTATTGGCTATAGGGCTAGGGTAACTTTGAAATTTCCTCTTAAGTATTAATTTTGGACTTAGTTCAGTAGTAAGTATTCATTTCTGTCGAATGTAGTTTGTTTAGATGTTGTTTGTTTGTTGCTCAACTTTCTGAACCATCCAGAACAGCAGGTCTTAAGGCTGTCTTACTACAGGTGTCCTTTAACCATAAGAGGCATTTTCTATCACACATTACGCCTATGAGCTGTCTCTATATCAACCATTCTGGTATAGTTCTGTGGGTAAAATCTTTTAATGTATAAAATGTGTAAATTTAATGTATAAGCCATTTTTAAATTAATTTTACAATTTGTCGACTTAATAATATTTGGGTGATGAATCAAGTTTAGTTTGTAACTTGAATTCATCATTACAAACAAAAACACGGTAAAAATGCAATAGTTGGGTCTAGCATGATTATTTTACAAATTGTATTTTATTAAATGTAACATTTCATAGCTTTCCCTTTAAAATACTATATTAGTTAGAAAAAAATAATCCCTATGTCTGACTTTTGGATTGGTGTCATAAAAGTACAGGTTGGTGCTTTTCACATTAGGCGGGTTTTATTCCCGGTTCAGACAGGCGATTATTTAAAAAACTTTGAATGTAGTTAGATATTTTTGAAACTAAAATGAAGTGTTTCTGCAATGTTCTATACATAATTCTATATACAACATTTAAGGTACTTTCCTCGGTGTGGCGTTCTTTTGGGACACCCTGTATAGCATCGACAATACTTTGGGCAAGTGAGGGACCGCATACCGAAGATGCTTAATGCTAAGGCCGTCGTGTCCAGGGGATAAAGTCTTTCCTCAAATAATTCCATTTCTTTTGACTTCCCATGTACAGTCGATTCCTCGCCAGCCTTAACATCAACCATCAGCTTAGATTGACCAGATTAGCGATCTCCCCTGGCTCGGTCCTACCGCCGAACGCTCACAGGAAGCTCCGGCTTATAATTCAATTGATTAGAATGTTTCCAATAACCACGAAAAGCATTACGCGAATGGTGTGATATTACTCGTAGTATGTTCATTTTAATTTGCGTTTCGTGATCTTGACACCATTATAAACGTACGTCATACATCATCCCGACGAGGGACAAATTTATGCCTAGCCTGTTCGTCAGCGTCTGCTACATACTTTTTCCAACCCAACAACATTCCATTTTCCATATCTACTGCTTTCCCGGCCTCAGCCAAGGCCACAGAATAAGTAATAGTCCCAAGGCTCTCACAATGTTTCTATAAAGTCCATCTATGTTATCTCTATGTGAAAGATCACTACATATTTCATCACAGCAACTACTTAATTTGGAAGGAAAATTAATAAGTCTCAGACGTCTATAAAATTCGTTCGTTTAAGTGTCTAGGTATTTGATGAGGTGATTTTGCCCCAGATTATTTAATTTTGCAGAGTACAAACATTGTTATAGTCATTTGATTGGCTTTACACTCTATAACTAAAGGTTAGTGGTCTAACCACAATACATCATTTATTACATAAACATTATTTATTGTCTTTAGAGTGGCATGCTTAACAAGACAATGTTTGAAGCCATCGTTTACAGCTTAGACAGTAACGCTAACGTTTCTATAATAATGAATGTCCATTTTTACTCCTCACACAAATTTAATAAGGGCTATAAGAAGATATACTCTGTACTTTTGCCGTTTAGGCTCCCAAGAGAGCCAGCTCTTTCTTTTTCATGGTCTTGATTTCAGTCCATGTTGTCAAAGATATCTCGGCGCTTTTTTAGGCCACGACGGATTGTCTCAGGGATCATAGGTGGATTCAGGGGAGTGGGGAGAGGGCTGAGGTCGTGCCCCCAAACGGTTGGTTTATGTACTGAGTTTCTAGCATTGAATCCCCCCCCCCCCTCACGATAAAATTCTTGGGGGAACATAATTATAACAAAAAATATTAAGGTACTTATAATTATGTTGTATAACCAAATATGGATTCTTATCATATAAAAAAGATTGATGCAATGGGGTCAAGGGTATAAATAACAAAGGTCGTTTACTATCTGAACTTATCAGATCAAAAAACGGCAAAATGCGTGACAACCTTTTTTTTTGGTCGTTATTTTTTGTAAATTGAGGAAAACTGCAAATATTATGGTATAGGTACCTACTACCTACTATAATTTAATTAAGTGATTGAGGACCTCGAGTTTTGTTGCTAGTAAGTATACTATCTACACACGTATTATTTTGTAACAATAATGGGCATATTCAGGGAGAAAAAAGGAGTTATTTTAATTGTGCTTAAAAAAAATTCTAAGTTTAGCTTGGAGTCTTTTATTGCAGAAACTGGCTGTTTGACAGACCAATTATGGAAAAGATGAGTGAACGGTCTAAATCGTGGTCGTCGTCACTCGTCTTTGTAGTCGTATTTAGTCTAGACTTAGGATAAACTAATCTAAAAGCCAAAAATAAGTTCTAAGCCAAAAAACTGATATTACAAATGTTGTCTCTCTAAAGTGCCTATTTCTTTCTTCCGATTAATCTCCGCAATAGTTGGTCAGAGTACAGATTTTCATTTGTTTTTCACGGGTTAGTTTTACTTTTGCTAATATTTGTGATTATGAATAAAACAGATTTTCTTAGAATTCTTCAAAGTAAACATGTAATTATTTTTTTTATATAATGGGTGCCTACCAATTTTTATTTAGGTATTTACTAGCTGTATCGGCGAACTTCGTACCGCCCCATAATTTTTTTACGTAAAAGAACCTTCTACAGAGTATTAGAAAACCAAAAAAAAAAAGACGCAACGTTATTCTTAGTTTAGGTACTGCAAACCTGAAAGTAGTTTACTCAGAATCAGTAACACATTTCATTGACGTCGTTTTAGGACCATGTTATATTTTATATACTTGGTACTATATTTGGTGAGGTTTTAGACTATGATGTCCCCCCCCCCGCGCCCATCCAAGATTTTGCAAGTGTATTTTTTGGTACAAAAAAATTACAACAATTTTCAAACGAATATAAGTCTTTAACGGCGAGAAGGTGCAATTGGTCATCCAAACACTGGGCAAGTGTGATTCGTTCGCACAACGGGGGGGGGGGGGCATGAAATTGATTCAACGCCGGTTAAGTCTGAGTAATCACGACCTGAAAAAATGCATCTGATTTCTATCTATACACCTCCCCCGGTGATCTTTTGTGACTTTCTCCGACCACCCCCCACCCTTCGAACCTCACGTGATTTAACTGAAACTTGATTCTAAAAAAATTGCGCTTTAAGGCTTACTATTTCACAAACAGATAGCTAAATCGAAAAATTGACAATCCCGAAATACGACGATATCCCTATATGATGGGGATTTTACATGTAGGGGAGTTAGTAAGGACTTCAATTTTTTTTTCAAGATTTTATTTCGGTAATTACCACTTTGTAAGCTTTAGTAATATGTTCAGAAATAAATGTTACATAAGTACATATTTTTATTTTTTCGTTTTACGTTCCATTTTATGTTTACTCTTTTTCTGTTCGTGATTTAGCGAAGGCCGGGTGATTACCAATATTGAAATCAAAGTACCAATAATTCAAGGTTATAAATTACACAACTTATGAACGTCTGATTGAATAACTATAATTATAGTTTAAGTAACTCGCAATAACTCATGCTACTTGTAACCAAACGCAATAGATGTAGAGTTAATTAAAAAAAGTGGCAATGAAAACTTAGGTACTTAAAAGTTTTCAATTAACTACTCATCGTATTCATACTTCGGAGAGAGGGTTGTCAGATGGTCGGGAATCGCCTGGATTCTCCCGACTTTTAATATAATGGCCACATTCCCGACAAATAACAATATCTCCCGACAAATCGCTCATCGTAATTATTTGGAACTTAAGGCTATAAGTGCTATCAAGGAGTATTAAAATGCTTTGCACTTCTCCCCTCCCCTTCCGTCGCGCGAGGTACTTAAGCGGTATAGGTTAAATTTTATTTTCTCCAGAAAAACCCCTAAAATCCCAAACTTTTCAAATGATATCCAGATATTTCGATTTTTTGATCTAGCAATCTTAGTCCTGCACCAGCTTGTCTGCGGTTGCGTCGGAATTCGGTTCTACGAATTCTAAATTCTTTGATTGTGGAAACTGTTTCAAAATCTGTTGCGTTATTATATTAAATATCAATACACACATGAAGCATGCATTATTTATAGGTATAAAGGTATAAAAATGTCCAAATCAAAATAGTAGTTAAAAGATGGTACTTAGTTTAAAAGATCTAAGCGTAGATACATAGGAATAGACAGCGAGAAGCGGCTTGACTTTATCCAATAACTTTATGTAAAGATGCGATAAATTAACAAAAATTACCTACCTAATGATTTTTTTTTTAAAGACGACTCCCGCAGTAGGGTACAGGCCCTGTGTCGCGGGGGACTTTACAAACATACAAGTCACGGACACAAAGTATACCCAGAATCGGAACAACAATTTGTGGATCACACAAAGTGGTGTCCCGTGTGGGAATTGAACCCATGACCTCATGCGTAGCAGTCGGATACACTCCCACTGCGCCACAGAGGCATCATGATGATTGAATGGTAATGATTGTTAAAACAAAGAAATAGGTTTTATTCACATCTACTCGTTCGTTGCCATTACATTCAACAATGAGACCGTGCAATACGCAATGAAGTCCAATCAGAAAGGTCAAGCAATGAGGCCAAGTCCATACATGGATGGTAATTTACAAACTGTCACCCCCTTCATGTCAAAGAAAGCATGAGATAGGTATTAACCTTTGGTCAGGGCCGGCGTGAACATTGTAAAGTTAGATGGTCGAACTGATGCCCCGTATGGAACTCGTTTGGTTTGTATTAAGTATATTAGGTAGGTTCAAACAAGCTAAAGATGTATTTCGGGACTTAATCGTGGTCACGGGCCGACCCGTGACCACGGTCGGTGCAATTCGATCGAAACGTCGGGTAAATAAAAGGTTCGTACCTTTAAATTATTCACGCGATTAAGTCCCGAAATATATCTAATAAGCTAAAGATGTTATTAAACGTATTAATATCAGAAACCCAAATAAAACCGAAATAAATAAAAACAATAGCTATATAATGTGCAAAAAAATATATAATAAGATTCCTGAAGAAATAAAACAGCTACCACTGAGCAGGTTTACCAATATATTAAAAAATGGCTTTTAGAAAAATCATTTTATTCCACTAAAGAATTTCTAAATTTTAAATTATGTTACGTGGAGGTACAATGTGTCTATTAATGTATTGTTATTTGATTGGAGATTAGCTAATGTAATTAATAATATTATTTTTTCCATTCATTAATAATATTGAATTTAATCCATTAAAAATAAATATATTTTATTTATATACAATGTTAAGAAAATCTATAATGTGTCTATCAACATATTAATGTACAATACATTAATGTTATTAGAGATACACTAATGTAATTATTTACTTAATAATAATAAAATTGATTTGCATGCTATTGTCAATAGTTAAATAGGCTTGAACTGACATTATTATACTTCAACACCTGTTTATGTATACTCTATTTACTGCGAATAAAATTTATTTGTATTTGTATTTGTAGGTACTAGCTGTCCCGCGCAACTTCGTACGCGTAAATTTACCCCGTTTTTGCAACATTTCTCATGGTTGCTCCGCTCCTATTAGTCGTAGCGTGATGTTATATAGCCTAAAGCCTTCCTCGATAAATGGACTATCCAACAGTGAAAGAATTTTTCAATTCTAATCAGTAGTTAACAAACAGACTCTTCAGCTTTATAATATTAGTATAGATATATCAGGACCTAATCGCGTAAACTATTTAAAGGTACAAATCTTTATTTACCCGACGTTTTGATCGAATTGCACGCTCTGTTCCGTAGTGACGGACGAGAGCGTAGTCGTAAGAAATACGGAAGAGGTATGTGTGTTTATACTTAGGGAAGGAGGAGCTATGGTGATATGTAATAATATAATACATATAACATATTGGAACAACTCACACAACGCTTTATGATCCCAAACTAAGCAGAGCTTGTACTATGGAATGCATAAAAAGCATACTTTAATATTTCTAAATACATACATATCATAGATAAATAAAACCCAGACACAGAATAAACTCATCAGACAAACTTTTATCCTGGGTGGGGATCGAACGCACGACCTGTTGCGTAGTGGTCGGATTCTCTCCCACCGCGTCAAAGAGGCAGCATATCCTTCACCTAAACAGAAGAAGGCTCCTTCGACAAAGCGATGTGATCATGAAATAATTGGTAGACATGTATCTATATATGCACTTATTCATTTTCAGCAGTGTGGTGTTGTGAAGCTCAACGCGAGGCTACTCTTCCACTCTCCGACATCAGCTTCAGGCAAATTGTGAGAGGATTTAGCGGTGAGTACATTGATGTGTGATTATACTTTAGTTATTAGTATGTAATAAGATACCGATGTGTGATTATACTTTAGTTATTAGTATGAAAGAAAAATATGGTACATGTAGTTTTGTAATGTATTGTTGGTCCGACACAACCAGGGAGAGATAGGGCACAAGACCAACAGCTTAATTTGCTCTCCATGACACGATCTAATAAAATAATATATCTATTTCAGTTTAATTGCCAATACTCAAAATATATTACGACAATATAGATTTTAGTTACTTGTTGAGGAAGGTTACATTCAGTTATAATACCATAACTAACTCTACTGCGTTCAGAGATATTTGACAGTGTGAGACCGAATGCGCAGCACAGATCTGCCACAGTTGACAAGTTTCACCCCTTTAAGGGAGGAGCAACAAAAATCTTTTTTTATTGGGTGCTCAGAAAAAGGATATATTGTACAGACAAGTTCTTGTCATTTTTCGCAAACGGACCGAATAAGATACCGCGAGTACAGACCAATCTCAGCACGCCTTCAGAACAAAGTGGTCTGAAGTGATCTGTCTATCTTTGTCCTTTATCGATGTCTATGTGTGGGTTGCTCGAGTGAGGTCCGTTTAAAAATTAGTTAGGTACCTTCTGAAGCTCGGCATCTTGTAATTATACTTTAACTAGGTGTAGTGGCGAATTTCGTACTGACCCGTTATTTTTTTTCCGTAAGAACTTTCTACAGAGTATTAGAAAAATTAAATAAAAAGAATGAATGAAATCGGTAAAGCCTAGTCTCCTCTAGTTATCTCGTGACCAAGGGAAATATGGATTCACATATATTAGATTACAGACACGGACGGTTACTGATTATTTACAAGATGACGACATTCAGACCAGAGAACCAGTTCAAGGGCCCAACTCGCGTGCAGGAAGAGATAGAAAAAATGAGGTCTAGTAACATAGTCCAGATAGGTGGTTCGATTCCGGCCCCGGTTCGATGTCCTGGGTTCGATTCCTGGATCTGGACTTCAATTTTTTCTATCTTTCAAAAATGCGATTAATGTATTAATGTTAAATTCGAGCCTGAAAAAACTTGTCATAGTGTTCTCACTATGGTAATAACATCAACAATATATTGCGACAAGGTTTCAAAATTAACACCCTTAGATATAAACTTTAGAAAGAATTTCGTACAATTTTGTCTACAGCACGTTAACAGGAAAAAACAAAGATAGTAAAAACTTAAGGAGAAATATCCACGCGCGATGCGTCACAGTCCTCACTTGGCGTAAAGAATTATTTGATCCTTTAGCTATCCAATGGTGCAATTAAATTTAGGATGGAGATAATATTATATGAAGTTGCAACACCGAACTGTACACCCAGATTTCGTTTTTTTTTATTGCCCCTTTTGGAAGCAATTTTAAAGACGTATTTACGTCAAAAAATCAAAAAGTTTTTATTGAATATTATCAATGCTTGTCATTGCAATGTGTCTTCTTCTATACTTATAATAAATCTGTAGAGAGGTCAATTCTGTACATGAAATATATTTCCAAAATAACTATCAGGGGGTGATTAGGGATCGATACTGATGCCAAAAATGCAATCAGTAAAATTTTTGTCTGTCTGTCTGTCTGTCTGTATAACCGTTATAGAAACAAAAACTACTCGACGGATTTTAACGAAACTTGATACAATTATTTTTCATACTCCTGAGTAGGTTATAGTATACTTTTCATCACGCTACAATCAATAGGAGCAGAGCAGTGAAGGAAAACGGGAGAAGTTACACCATTTTTTAAGCTTTCGTCGCGTGTGCAACCGTAATGGTTAAAGCTACACAGAAATCATGTATGACGGAAACGTTCTCCTTAAAATTATATAAAAAATATCCCACGACAGCATATGTCTATCTTTTATGGTTGACTCACAATATCACGTGTAACTCCCGATAGCTTAGTAGTTCGAAGCTTTCTGATTAAATTTGTCTACTCTTACGTTTATAACACTCTCAGTCATCCCTAATTAAAAAAGTTAACATAATTAACTATTCCATAAAAAATACTAAAAGAAATCGGTATAGAAACACCAAAGTTATACATGAAATACGCTAATAATAAGCCATCGCGCGTGAATACTGAATCATGCTATCTATCTATATCTATACATATAATAAAATTGTAAATTTCACGTGTCTGTACATGGCCGAACATAGTGAAAAAAAAAATTGGGAAATGTTCGAAAAGAGTATTTAAACACATTCCTACATTTTTAGAAATGTCTGTCTGTCTGTCTGTTTGTTTGTACACGCATCACGCAATAACTATTGGACAGATTCGGTTGAAATTTTGTATGCGTATTCTAATAAGTCTGGATTAACATATAGGCTATAATTTATCACGCTATTTCCCATAGGAGCTAAGCAATGACGGATAATGTCTGTAGCTATTTATCGTTATAAAACAATAACTACTTGACGGATCTTCATGAAAATTTGCAGTTTTATTGTAAATACTATAGGTCATTACTTGCACTATAAATCATTATGCTATCGTCTATGGGGAGTGAGCAGCAACGTATGTTTTGTCGAACCATTATGGTTTTTCACAATTTTTTCCACAATAAGACATTATTTACAATTGTAACCCATGGAAACAATAACTTTACGCTAAAACTATTAGGAGCTAAACACAACATTTTCAATTTTCTTAAGATCAGCTATTTTAACCGTGTTTGCATCAGCTGAGGTGGTCTATTGGCACAAGTAGCGGTATTAAACGAGCGAGGTCGGAGGATCGACTCCCTAATTGCGAGTCTCTTTTTGTGTTGTGTTAAAATTATTTTTATTCTTTTTTTTAAGTATTTTTCTAAATGTATACTTATTTATACAAGCTTTTATTTTCGACTTTAACATGTTTACTTTGTTTAACAAATTTTCATATTAATAATCACTTCCAATAGGCATCTTTATCATTGTTTTGCATGAATAGTGATTATGTTATAAATGTAGAAATGAAAAACAATATTACATTACAAATAAACAGTAATTACTTGATATTTTCTAGAATTTATAAATGTTAATTGCTTAAAAAAAATTAAAGATTAAGTCCGCGTTACATCAAAATAAAACACGTGGCGCCATCTGTGATTCGATTTCTTCTGAGTGCCAAAATTGCTTACCTACAAATGTTAAGAAACTTTCGCCATTTGTACACATTATGAAAATATATGTATTACGGGTCTTGATCGCGTGAATAATTTAAGGTTAAATACCTTGCTTACCTACGTTTAATATGCATGATAGTTTAATATAAAATCATCAAGTATAAAAATAAACTTATCCAGTTTTGAAAATAGATGGCGTTTAAATACAAATTAAAAAGAATCAGGAAAATTGATTTAAAAAAAAATAACTGAAATTCTTACGTAGAGGGATATGAATATATGATGATCTTAATTTGCGACAGGTTGACACACCTATTTTTAAATTCACCAATGTAGACATTATAAAATAATATTTTAATCTTCTAAAGTGAGTGAAAAAAAATATTGAAATAAGTTTAGAAATAGTATTTAAACACAAAAAAAGATATCTGAGTATATCTTTTAGAAACGTTTGAATGTTGTTTGTTTGTTTGTTTAAACACGCATCACAGTACCGCGGGAATGCAATGTTTTAAAACTATTTTGCCCCCGCAAAATAGTTTTAAAACATTGCATTCCCGCGGTACAAACACGGACACAAAGTAGGTGTACTTTAGACTCGGAAAAGATCGCTCGGGCAGGACATAACCTGCGATCATAGGGAATCTGTTAGAGTTTTTTTCCATCATACCTTTATTACCTATGTATAAATTATCTTGAAGGAGAGGCTAGGTACCTCCGATTAAAAGGTCCGATTTAAAAGTGTCGGAGCCGAAGTTGGAGTCGGAGGTTTAAAATCAATCGGAATTTTCGACCTATCGGAGTCAGAATCGAAGCTTCTTAACTCAAAATTTCGCACAAGTAATTGGGCGGTTTCGAGCTTCATTTAACTCGAAACCGCCCCAGTACTCGCGTGGTGGGGGAATTTTTCAATATTAATAGTATTTGATGTGATGCAAATCACTTTTTTGTCGAGGTGTGGTCGTGGGAATTTTAATAATTTGTCTTCTAACCGTCTGGCGCCATAAACTTTGTCGCCCTTCATTTTGCTGCACTGGGCATTTGCTTGGCTTGCCCTGCCATATGTTAGGCCCTGAGTAAAGCTAGGCCCAAATATCCATAGATGCCACAGAGCATCGTGGAGCATGTTTACAATATGTTTTACACAGAAGTTGAATTGTAATATAAACTACCTTAATATAAACCCAACTTCCACGCGAACGAAGTCGCGGGCACAGCTAGTAATTTAATAAACTTCTTTCTTGGCGTCTTCATTATGTACCATAGAATATTATTATCTACTGTGAAAACAAATAAATTATATGTTCTACCCGTGACCACGGCCGTTGCAATACGTTCGAAACGTCGGGCCATATAACAAAGCTAATTAGCCTTAAAATAAAATATTTACGCGATTAAGAGCATATACAATTCTATAACAAATAAATTAGTTTCACTACTTACTTACATATAACTGAAATTGAAATGTCTAATTATATATGTAACAATTTATTTCCATAATGAGTATAAAAACGGTTAATATAATATAAACCCACCTGAGTCAGTCGACCCGTGACCACGATCGGTGCAATGCGATCGAAACGTTAAGTAAATAAAAGGTTCGTACCTTTAAATAATTCACGCGATAGTCCCGAAATATATCTAAAACTGACGTGAGGTTCCAACAAAGTTAATAAAATGTACGTCAGGCTGTTTGGTGCGTTTAGAATTATAGTTATTACACTTTGTGAGATCTAAGATACTCTATTTCGATCACCGGAAAAAGAACCGGCAAAACTGACTTCTCATTTTAATTATATCATAGACGAGCGAAGTCGCGAGATGCAGCTAGTTATGACTTTGAATTAAAAACTTGAAATTTATTTATTTATTTTTATCCTACTTATACTAACAGATAATCTTACCAGTTAAGTTCTAATATAAATACTTATTATTTAGTATACATTTATGAAATTATACAATAATAGCAACAAATAATATTAGAATTTGCATTTCTTTTTGTTATAACAATCTTATACCTAAATTAAATTCTCGTGTCACAGTGTTAGTATAATACTCCTCCGAAACGACTTGATCGATTTTTATTAAATTTTATAAGCATATTCAGTTGGTCTGAGAATCGGCTACTATCTATTTTTCATAACCCGAAGTGATAAGGGTTGTCCACCCCCAACATTTATAACTATACTATCTTTACTAATATTATAAAGCTGAAGAGTTTGTTTGTTTGAACGCGGCAATCTCCGTAACTACTGGTCCGAATTGAAAAATTCTTTTATTGTTGGGTAGCCCATTTATCGAGGAAGCTTATAGGCTATATAACGTCACGCTACCAATAATAGGATCGGATCAGTAATGAAAAATGTTGCAAAAACGGGAAAAATGTACGTATACGAAGTTGCGCGGGGCAGCTAGTATCACTTGTATTTATTCTACTCTATGGTACTAGGATAATTTAACAATGAAATTAAATTCATTGTTAAATTATCTATAACAGCAATAAAGGCTTATTTTATTTTTATTTTATTTTATGGTACTAGGAGTGGCAATATTCTCCAAGTACTGACAAGCTGCAGTCGGAATCTCGGTTCCGTATAATTAAATATATCTACTGTTTCATCACTCAATAGAAGATTGTTGATGTGAGTGAGAGTAACCAGTCCACTTTGGACTGGTTGAGAGGGTGATAGTAGTATTATTTTTATAGGTACCGAGAATAGTTGCCGCGGTCTGGGGCGGAGTGTCTGCCTGATGGGTGGCGGAACGTTTAGTGAGATATATTGTACCAGTAAAAAACAAGTGACATGCCAATTACGTCATACACGAAATGAAAAGGAGAGCAATAGATAAAAAACGGGTTGCACTCCGGGAGTGCCGGCAGAAGTGGAAACTTGAACGTTGAAAAATGAACGTTGTGCATTTTTGAATATTTTGGAATGGTTAGAGAATATATATATATATTTTGGGATTTTTTTTTATCAGTATAAAAGTACTATCATTTATGTGGTATACATTATTCATCTATTGCGCTATTGTACACCATATGACGTAGAGACCAGGACTGCGCCATAACCTCACAAAATTGACCACTCTCTGGAAAGAGACAACGCTACTTTTTGAACAGTGCCTGTCAAAGGCCGCATGAGTTTTTTCTCTCTTTCATGGTTTACAGTCAATATTTACTTTTAATTGAAAGGGATGGCACGTTCCAGATCTACACTCGCGTGCAAGTAAATCGACTCAAGCCTCAAGTGCGCATAAAAAGTGATATAACTAAAAAATGACTTATTTTACCTCTATATAATGTTTTACATAATTAAAGCCTAGTAATTAGGCTTTCAAATGGTAGCATAATATCAGTAATTTAAATAAACACTTGTACTTAGAATGCAACTGAACGCAACCTCCCGTAGACTGCTCTGCGCTCTATACACAACTTGCGCGACACAACCCCCTATAAAAACCTTCTGTAATCGTTTTTCTTATCAGTCGCTCATTAGACGTTGACCTGAACACATCTCTGCAAATTAAAGCCGTCATTTGAAGAAAATTATGGATACAACACCTGAAGAAGCCGCTCAAGTCGTTGCCCTGTTGCAAGAAGGGTTGAACCAGCGAGAAGTCGCTCGTCGTTTGAATATGAGTCAGTCCGCTGTCTCGAGAGTATACAGAAGGTTTCAAGAGACTGGTGCCTTCACTTGGAGGCCTAATACCAGCCAACGCCGGTGCACCTCGGAGCGTGACGACCGGTTTTTGGTCTCGACCTCTCTCCGAAATCGACACCTTACCGGCGTAGATGTGCAGCAGGAGCTACGTCACGTTCGCGGGGTGACTGTCAGTCAGTGGACAGTTAGAAGAAGGTTGAAAGAAGCTAACCTTACTCCGAAAAGACCCGCTACAGGCCCGAAGTTGACCACAGCTCATCGTCAAGCACGCCTTCACTTTGCTCGAGAGCATTTGGATTGGAGCATAGAGCAATGGCAGTCAGTCATGTTCACAGATGAGACGAGGATGTGTCTCCATGGCAGCGACAGGAGAGGTCGGGTATACCGTCGTCCCGGTGAACGGTTTTCACAGTGCTGCTTTGTGGAAACCGTTGCATATGGTGGCGGATCTTGCATGATGTGGCCTGGAATTTCCTTAGAAGGCAAAACGGACCTTGTTTTCGTTCCTGGGGGAGGCCGGGGAGGAGGTCTGACCAGTGATCGTTACATTGAAAATGTTCTACTGAATCAAGTTGTCCCTTATCAAGGCTTTATTGAGGAAAATTTCATCTTGATGCATGACAATGCCCGATGTCACACTGCTCGGGCCACACGTGATTTCCTGAACGAAGTAGGAATTCACACTATGCATTGGCCAGCGCTCAGCTCCGATTTAAATCCCATTGAGCACATATGGGACGAGCTCAAAAGGAAAGTTAGAGCGAGGAATCCAGCTCCGACAAACATCAATGAGCTCAAGACTGCGTTGGTAGAAGAGTGGGGTCGAATACCACAATCATCCATTAAAAAGTTGATAAGGTCGATGAAGAATCGCTTGAGAGCAGTGATCAGAGCTAGAGGAGGGAATACCAAATATTGACACGAATAAATTTTTTATCTTACGCACATTTTGTTTCATTTAAACACAATAAATTGTATGAATTTTCAACATTTTTTACGTTGTCATTGGCATTAACCTTTTTTACTAAACTACTGAATCGATTTTCATGCAACTTACACCATTTTGAAGCTCAATTACTAGGCTTTAATTATGTAAAACATTATATAGAGGTATAATAAGGCATTTTTAAGTTATATCACTTTTTATGCGCACTTGAGGCTTGAGTCGATTTACTTGCACGCGAGTGTATAAGTCAATGTCGTATACAAACTTGACAATTTGAATAATGACAATGACAACGACATGACAATTAAAAAGTTTATCCCTCAGAAAAAAACGCATACTGATGAAATTTGAATAATATTTTATCGATCTTACTGACATAATAATAAAAAAAATATTACTTATATAATAAATCAAAAATGAAAAAACCAAAGTCAAAAATTAAAATAAAGGTAAAAAACAATAATGGTTACTCGGACTCGAACTGGGGTCTGGATTCTGGACCGCCCGATTTCCCACCTGAGCTATAATAACATTGTACATAGATGGTGTTCCGTATTCTATTTCCGTTCCGTGTTCGTCCTTCGTATTCTAATGATATTGTAACAATTTTTCATTGCTCGTCCTCCGCCTTACGAATTTTCGATCAGGGTCATGTGATCTACGAATTTTCGAACAGGATCACGTCACCCTGATGCGAGTTTAACATTATTTAGGTAGCCATACCAAAAAAACGAGCACTACGCCGCTAAAGAACTTCCACTTCAATAAATAATCACTTCTCGTTTATTCAGAAATGAAAAGGTAAAACAATCTATAACATTTTAAACTTTGTGACCAAAGTTTAAAATTTCATAGACCTCTGACATATATTGACGTAGTTATTGAGAAGGTCTTAAGCGCAGTACGTCAGCTTAAATAAAACCTTGCGTTATTGATGGCTTTAAATAAATTATATCTGTCAAATAGGGTCAAGATTCAAGTGGTTCGACAGTACATCAAAAATCTTTCTTGAGTTGCGCCAAGAGTCATGAAAGGTACCTATTGATAATATTTCATGTTTCTAATCTCACTAGTTTAGGGGCAGCGAGAATGGATGTTTTGATATTAAAAAATTATTATACTATTATAAAAAAGGACATTCTTTCTACTTACTTATATATTTTGTCAAATTGAACTTCTTTCTCTTTTTTATTTTTTACTTGATTAGATTCATCTTATATCTTATAAGTTAATCAAAACTTCTGCAAGCCAGTGCCATTAGTGCTATGTAATAGAAAAGTTTTACCAACACTTTAATAATATATTTTATGATTTAAACCTTTTACTGCGTCGCTTCTTTGTAACTGCCGAGCGTAAAAGTTTTCAAAGTGTAGAGATAATGGAACTTGGAGATTAATGTTGCTCTAGAAACTTAGTTGTTAGAAGAAACTGTTGTTGACAGGATCTAATGACAATTCTTTAGTTTATCTAGTGTACTTAGCAGTAGTATTTAAGTAACGAAAGAAGTAAACGCCATATTACGTACCAATAAGTACGTAATGCTTCTCAAACGATGTAATAAATCTTAGTACAAAAAAAACAGAAATCCCTTGACAACAGAAATCAACCTAGAAATGTATACCTAATTAAGTTATTTGGAGGACAATGGACAACACTTAAAAATATGTTAAATATGACCTGGTGTATGGTGTAGATACTTCGTACCACTTAAAACCAGCACCACTATTAAATTTGATAACATTCAAATCAATCATTACCTACTTAGAGTTAAAACGAGAACTAACGCACACCAATTGATTTCTAAATTAACTTACCATACTCCTTATCGCGAAAGGCACACTAACATTCAGGAATATAAAACTTTAACTTATTTGCTACATAAAATGACGATTCAACCCACAATGTTAGCCCACAGTACTGTTTTATTTAATTTCTAAACCACAATGACTCTACGGAATTGGAAAACTAGAGTTTTATATAATGTGTAGCTATGCCCTTCGGCTTTATCTCTGCTTTAGTTATACGAGGTACTTAGTTATATTTATTTTTTAAAATTGGGGCTGTGGAATTTCCTCCATATGTATTACAGAAGGCCGCTGCAACTAACCTCTGAATAGTGACAAAATATACTTCAAAAGTATTTCTGTCACAACTGTTGACACTTAAGTGACACGCATTTCCAAACTGAGTGGCGTTTGATTTGAGTACCTGCCTATTTGGATTTTTTTAATTTGTTTTTTAAATAAAAGGACGACTTCCGCTCTAGAGTACAAGCGCTGTACACAAATTACACCCAGACCCGGAACAACATTTTATGGATCATACAAAGTGGTATCCTGTGTGGAAATCGAACCCACGACCTCTTGCGTAGCAGTCGAACACTCTCCCACCGCGCCACAGAGTAAAGTCCCAACCTATCAAAAGAGGGTGTACCGTTAGATTATAAAATTATATTAGTCTACTGCTGGACATCAGTCTAGCAGTCTTATCACCTCTTATAGTTTCCACCACAAGATACGGTCCTCCGCCTTCCGCACCCAATTCATCCCAGCGACTTTCTTTATGCCGTCGGTTCATCTGGCTGGTTGTCTTCCCACCTTGCGGTTACCCAATCGCGGTCTCCACTTTATCTCTGGGACTTATTTTAGTAACTTTATTCTAATTCTGAATTGAACTGAAGTAATTTCTCAAAACCTAGCAACAGGGGAAAGCACTAACCTAGCAAAAGGACTTAACAAATCACGGACACAAGTCCGTGATTTGTTAAGTCCTTTTGACACATAGATTAAGCCCTATTATAGAAGTACTTATACATAGTCTTTAAAAAGATGTTCATACCTCCGTACGAGTTATCTGGAGTACGCTAGTCAAGTTTGGAACCCACAGTATGAGGTTTATAAATCTCGTATTGAGGTTGTCCAAAAAAAAAATGTCTGCGCTATTTGGACTATAAAGCACTTCAACGCAACACAACGTTCATATGACTATAAACATCGTTGTTAGAAATACCAGTTTATGCCCTTAGAAAACAGGCGTAATATAAATTACATTAACTTCCTAGGCTTGGCTGATTGCCCAGCACTGAGCAAAACACATCTTAGAACTCATCAGAACAAACTTAGAAAGCGTTCATTACTAGAGGTACCCTTTGCAACAACCAATTACAGAAAAAATATCTTCTGTTTATGTAGTGCTTCAGAGCTTAATGAATTATCATCAAACTTTGTCATCAAGTTATTCTGTACAATAAACCAAAAAATTGGGCAAATTCTTGCAAACGATTTTTTTGTAAATGGAGAGAAACTAACGTATACTAATACCCGATAAATGTATATGAATGTATCCAAATTTTCTTGTTAACAGCACCAATTCTATTAATTATTGATTATCAATATAAAATTATAAATATCAAAAAATATATTTTTTCTAATTATATATGTGTGAACCTTTGTTTATCTTGTAAATAGCAGTATTAATATCTTCATTGTAGAAATGTACATGTAATAATTAGTCTGTAAGCTTTGTATAAGAATAAGTAAATAAATAAAATAAAATATTGATGAACAAACAAATGTTACTATTAGGTATATTATAGTAGATATAGTACTAAAAACTGGTTCCGTTTTTCAGTACCGCCGGCGGGCCGCGTTCCAGTAATAGACGATATGATTATACGGCATTACACGTAAGTATACGTAATTCAGTCTGTCACAAAATTACTCAGCGATTACTGCTTTTATGCGGGGCTCAACAGTTTGTTGTACGGGACGTACGAACCAACAAAAAAAAATATCATACGCATTTCTTACTTTTTTGTAATTTTAAAACATTTTTTATGTTAGTTTATATTCAGTGCCGGAGAAGATAACGGCGGCGGCGTAGGAAGGGATTTCCTGCGGGTTCAAGTCCCGCCAGTGGGATTTTTTCCTTCATTCGGTTGAAAATAACAAGATATAAATGTGTAGGTATATACAATGATCCACATTTATTTCTTGTTATATTCAACTTTGGATATTGCCGACTTTTGTAGTGAACAGACGTGCGTTTTAATATAAGCATTATTTATACATGTTTATTAAAATCAGTGACCTAGATTACTACACACTTGCATTTATAGCAAATAAGTATATTTTAGTATGACAATTGAGTAAATCAAACTATGGCTACTATGGAAAGTAGCCCTCGCAGCCCTCCCAGCACACCTCAGTCTCAACAGACAAAAAACCTCACCGTTGATGCCCTGAGGACCAGCGATATCAAGCACTGGATGACATCAATTGAACAATGTCTGAATGAGGTATGTCAGATTGCTGCAGACGGGAAACTGAACTCAGAGCAAAAGCTAAGGATAAATACTATTGCGCGAAAGGTGGGAAATGGAGTCTCTCAAATGGCTGTGCACTATCAATCATTAAAGGAAAAAGCTATTTTAATTCATACTTCACTAGAAGCCTTGAAGGAAAACCAGGACCTAGCTGAATGCCTTAATGATTTCAAAAAATCTATCAAGCAGACCATGGAAGAAACCTGCCATAAACCAGTAAGTCAAGACAAGCTCTCCTTTGCCGAAATGGTCAAGACCCGTAATAATAATATTCTGCGGCCTAAAAGTTTCAGCTCAATAGCAATATACCCAAAAGATGGACAAAAATCCAGTGACGACACTAAATGTCTAGTCCAAAAAATTATCTGCCCAGAGCAACTAAAATTGCATGTAAGAGGACTACGTAGGACCAAGAACGGCGGTGTAATTATCAGCACTGAAACAAAGGACGATATAGAGAAACTTCGTAAGTCGACCCAACTAACCAGTTCCGGGCTGAAAGTGGAAGAGCCGCATAAAAGAAGACCTAGAATCACAGTCATCGGAGTTCCAGCTACTCTACGTGACCAGGAAGTGTTTGACTGCATATTTGAGCAAAACCTAACTGACAAGATACCAAACCTAACGCGTGAATCGTACATGTCCTCTATGAAGTTAAGTCACAAATCGGGAAGAAAAGACGCACCAACATGCAATTTTGTACTGGAAGTGTCGGCTAGCATAAGAAAGGCCCTTATAAATCAAGATCGTGTATTTATCAATTGGACGTCCTGTCCAGTTCGGGACTTCACGTTAGTGACCAGATGCTTCAAATGCCAACAATATGGACACGCAGCTCGAACTTGTCGCGAAGCAACATACACGTGCGGACAGTGCGGTGAACTAGGTCACCAGGTAAATGAGTGCCCTAAGAAAACTGACTCGCCAAAATGTGCAACTTGCGTACGTTTTAAAAAACCAAGCGATCACAAAACAGGTGACTCAGAATGTCCGGCGAAAAAGATTGCTGAATCTAATTATATAAATAGCATAGACTATAATGAGGACACCTAAACGCGTCATAATATGATATAAACATTGCTAATTATTTATATTTTATTTGTTACCTATAAGTATGTTTTTACATGTTTTATTTATAGTTATATATTTAAATAGGTTCTAATAGTTTACTACAAGTGCCCTTAACGCCTGTGGCACAGGTTTACCCTAGTACAGGCACCCTGTTGTTATCCCTATATTAGTTATTTTTATGAACTATATACATTTTTAGTTATTAAAATGTAGGTATGTTTATCAGTTGTCTGGTTGCCATAGTACAGGCTCTGCCTAGTTTGGGATCAGATGACCGTGTGTGTGTTCTAAGATATTATTAATAGACGTTATTATGTATCTGCTACCTAATTTAATGTATATGTTTTTGTAAAAAATATTTTCGTAATAAATTTATCTTATCTTATCTAAAAAAAAAAAAAAAAAAAAAAAAAAAAACTGACTTTATAAAAAAAAAAATATTGTCTTTGAAAGGGTAGGTAGGTATACTTCCAGATTGGTCCCATTTTCATCAAAGTTAGAATCTGATGATCCTGGAGAAATCGAGGGAACTTCAAATATTAAAGGTACACCTATAGTGATTTGGGTATATTTTGTTGTACCTAATTCATGGATTTACTCTAAAAACCATTTAGTGAAGTGGAACTGATGATGAATACCATAGATGTCCAGAGGAACTACTCTAATAGAATAAAACCAAATGTTTCGGGTTACGCTTCGAATAGGTAGGTACTTCAACATGGTTAGTCACAGCAATTAAAACTTTGCCTCCATCATATCATTTATTGGAGCAGATAGTCTAGTATGAGATGAACTCCTCAAAAGTTTACGGTCAGAAACAGAAATGCTCAGATTAGATTAGGCTTAGATCAATTACAAAGTAACACATTAAAAGTGAGAAACACAAAAACATATTAAACTGACTTCAAAAATAAATTCAAGGTAATTAGAAAGCAAAAACTAATATAGATATGTGCAACAACAAAAAACAATGTTTTGTAGTTGGTCCCTAAAGTATAAAAACTACATTTCCTGGCACCAACTTCAACATGTTAGGTATTTGTTTATTACTTTATTGTTATTATATCTATTATAGGATTTATTTTATTGGACAACTAACTAGTTTAAAGGGGATGGTTTGGTCAAAATTCGTTTAGCCGTTTTGAAGATACCTATTATAATCAACTTATTGTCTTACATATCGGGCGTTTTCGAGCTACATACAAATATAATGTGGGTACATAAAGTATACACCGACTTAAAACAAATTAAATTAAAACAAAGTTTTCTCTTTTAAATGAATCGAATTCACTGAATGCTGCCCTTTATCGGCCCAGTATCGGTCCGTTGCTGGACATAGGCCTCTCCTAACATACGCCACAACATCCGTTCCTCCGCTTTCCGCATCCAATTCATTCCAGCGACTTTCTTTAAGTCGTTGGTCCATCTGGCTGGGGGTGGTCCTACTTTACGTGTACCGAGTCGCGGTCTCCGCTCTAGGACTCGTTTGCTCCATTGGCCATCGGTCTTTCGGCAAATGTGGCCAGCCCATTGCCACTTCATCCTGCTTAACCTGCGTGCTATGTCGGTTAACTTGGTTCTCTGTCGGATGACCTTGTTGCGAATTTTAACCTGCAAAGAGACTCGAAGCATAGCTCGCTCCATAGCCCGCTGTGCGACTTTGAATTTGTGGACTAGCCCAACCGCAAGTGTCCACGTCTCGGCACCGTAGATCATAAGATAGGACGCACTGGTTATATACCTTGGTCTTCAAGCATTGCGTTAGAGGCAAAGAGAAGACTCGACGAAGTTTGCTAAATGCTGCCTAACCCAATCGGATCCTTCTGTCGACTTTTTACTCGAAGTTGTTTATACCAAGCTGAATAAACTGCCTTATGTAGATATATTCTTGAACAACTTCGAGCATCGACCCATCGTCATAAATCGGTCTTTGACATAAATGCGAGAATTGCTATGTAAAATTGTCACGGACTAAAGTTGTTTACCCCTACTTAAAAAACCCCGTAAGTAAAGTTATAAACAAAACATCTTATTAGCATTTTAATTGAGATGATATAATTTGTTTATATTATATTATATTGTTATAAAAAACTAAAGTAATTGGGTCTGTGTATATAAAAAATACGTCTTTGTGTTGACAACTACTGTTTCCAACCATTATTGTTAGTATAATGAATGTCATGATTCAACATAGTTTGTGTGATGACGACCATTTTCATTGTTTGTCGAGATCACACTATAGTTGACCATAAGTTATCTATACTTACTTAAAAATTGTATTCTTACTTAGCCAGTGAGTAATTTTCAAGTATCTAGTATCCACTTTATGCAAATCAAATTTAACTAATAGGTATGTGTACGATCTTTGGTGCAAACTATTTCTTGTCTGCCGGCTTGCTACTTATCGCTTCAAAAATCACTTACGGCAGGTCTCAATAATCTACCTATCGATGGATTTCGCTACTAGAGTAGAGTTTTGACATATTTTGTATGGAGCTTACTTCAAATATATAGCTCTAGTAGCCAAATCCATCGGTAGATAGATTATTGAGACCGGCTGTTAGTCGCAGTAGTTCGTCAAGTTTCATCAAAATCGACATTGTAGTTACATAAATAACATAACAATGAAACATAAAAACAAATCTTTTCTCTTTATAACATTACTGTACTTAGATGAGGGAGAACATAGATATCGAATAGCGGTGACCCATGCAACTTTGTCTGCTTTAATTTTCCCGGTTTTAGCATAATTTTTCATTGCTACCCCGTTCCTATAGCTCCGCGTCGTAGCGTGATGTTATATAGCATATAGTCTTCTCTCGATAAATGGGCTATCCAACAGTAAAATATTTTTTTAATCTTTTTTCTGAAACAAACAAACTCTTCTGCTTTATAATATTAGTAGAAATATTAAAAAAACGAGGTATGCTATATTAAAATCTTCTATACTTATAATAAATCTGTAGAGAGGTCAATTCTGTACATGAAATATATTTCCAAAATAACTATCAGGGGGTGATTAGGGATCGATACTGATGCCAAAAATGCAATCAGTAAAATTTTTGTCTGTCTGTCTGTCTGTCTGTATAACCGTTATAGAAACAAAAACTACTCGACGGATTTTAACGAAACTTGATACAATTATTTTTCATACTCCTGAGTAGGTTATAGTATACTTTTCATCACGCTACAATCAATAGGAGCAGAGCAGTGAAGGAAAACGGGAGAAGTTACACCATTTTTTAAGCTTTCGTCGCGTGTGCAACCGTAATGGTTAAAGCTACACAGAAATCATGTATGACGGAAACGTTCTCCTTAAAATTATATAAAAAATATCCCACGACAGCATATGTCTATCTTTTATGGTTGACTCACAATATCACGTGTAACTCCCGATAGCTTAGTAGTTCGAAGCTTTCTGATTAAATTTGTCTACTCTTACGTTTATAACACTCTCAGTCATCCCTAATTAAAAAAGTTAACATAATTAACTATTCCATAAAAAATACTAAAAGAAATCGGTATAGAAACACCAAAGTTATACATGAAATACGCTAATAATAAGCCATCGCGCGTGAATACTGAATCATGCTATCTATCTATATCTATACATATAATAAAATTGTAAATTTCACGTGTCTGTACATGGCCGAACATAGTGAAAAAAAAAATTGGGAAATGTTCGAAAAGAGTATTTAAACACATTCCTACATTTTTAGAAATGTCTGTCTGTCTGTCTGTTTGTTTGTACACGCATCACGCAATAACTATTGGACAGATTCGGTTGAAATTTTGTATGCGTATTCTAATAAGTCTGGATTAACATATAGGCTATAATTTATCACGCTATTTCCCATAGGAGCTAAGCAATGACGGATAATGTCTGTAGCTATTTATCGTTATAAAACAATAACTACTTGACGGATCTTCATGAAAATTTGCAGTTTTATTGTAAATACTATAGGTCATTACTTGCACTATAAATCATTATGCTATCGTCTATGGGGAGTGAGCAGCAACGTATGTTTTGTCGAACCATTATGGTTTTTCACAATTTTTTCCACAATAAGACATTATTTACAATTGTAACCCATGGAAACAATAACTTTACGCTAAAACTATTAGGAGCTAAACACAACATTTTCAATTTTCTTAAGATCAGCTATTTTAACCGTGTTTGCATCAGCTGAGGTGGTCTATTGGCACAAGTAGCGGTATTAAACGAGCGAGGTCGGAGGATCGACTCCCTAATTGCGAGTCTCTTTTTGTGTTGTGTTAAAATTATTTTTATTCTTTTTTTTAAGTATTTTTCTAAATGTATACTTATTTATACAAGCTTTTATTTTCGACTTTAACATGTTTACTTTGTTTAACAAATTTTCATATTAATAATCACTTCCAATAGGCATCTTTATCATTGTTTTGCATGAATAGTGATTATGTTATAAATGTAGAAATGAAAAACAATATTACATTACAAATAAACAGTAATTACTTGATATTTTCTAGAATTTATAAATGTTAATTGCTTAAAAAAAATTAAAGATTAAGTCCGCGTTACATCAAAATAAAACACGTGGCGCCATCTGTGATTCGATTTCTTCTGAGTGCCAAAATTGCTTACCTACAAATGTTAAGAAACTTTCGCCATTTGTACACATTATGAAAATATATGTATTACGGGTCTTGATCGCGTGAATAATTTAAGGTTAAATACCTTGCTTACCTACGTTTAATATGCATGATAGTTTAATATAAAATCATCAAGTATAAAAATAAACTTATCCAGTTTTGAAAATAGATGGCGTTTAAATACAAATTAAAAAGAATCAGGAAAATTGATTTAAAAAAAAATAACTGAAATTCTTACGTAGAGGGATATGAATATATGATGATCTTAATTTGCGACAGGTTGACACACCTATTTTTAAATTCACCAATGTAGACATTATAAAATAATATTTTAATCTTCTAAAGTGAGTGAAAAAAAATATTGAAATAAGTTTAGAAATAGTATTTAAACACAAAAAAAGATATCTGAGTATATCTTTTAGAAACGTTTGAATGTTGTTTGTTTGTTTGTTTAAACACGCATCACAGTACCGCGGGAATGCAATGTTTTAAAACTATTTTGCCCCCGCAAAATAGTTTTAAAACATTGCATTCCCGCGGTACAAACACGGACACAAAGTAGGTGTACTTTAGACTCGGAAAAGATCGCTCGGGCAGGACATAACCTGCGATCATAGGGAATCTGTGAGAGTTTTTTTCCATCATACCTTTATTACCTATGTATAAATTATCTTGAAGGAGAGGCTAGGTACCTCCGATTAAAAGGTCCGATTTAAAAGTGTCGGAGCCGAAGTTGGAGTCGGAGGTTTAAAATCAATCGGAATTTTCGACCTATCGGAGTCAGAATCGAAGCTTCTTAACTCAAAATTTCGCACAAGTAATTGGGCGGTTTCGAGCTTCATTTAACTCGAAACCGCCCCAGTACTCGCGTGGTGGGGGAATTTTTCAATATTAATAGTATTTGATGTGATGCAAATCACTTTTTTGTCGAGGTGTGGTCGTGGGAATTTTAATAATTTGTCTTCTAACCGTCTGGCGCCATAAACTTTGTCGCCCTTCATTTTGCTGCACTGGGCATTTGCTTGGCTTGCCCTGCCATATGTTAGGCCCTGAGTAAAGCTAGGCCCAAATATCCATAGATGCCACAGAGCATCGTGGAGCATGTTTACAATATGTTTTACACAGAAGTTGAATTGTAATATAAACTACCTTAATATAAACCCAACTTCCACGCGAACGAAGTCGCGGGCACAGCTAGTTATTAATAAAATTATATATTAAAATTATTAATTAATTATTAAAATTATAAATTAGAAACGAAGCACGGCTGACCTATTATGTAGATTAAATTGAAAACGGATAAATTAATTTTAAATTATACTTGCATTCTTATTTTAAAAAGATGTATCAATATCGGTTCATATGTTTAAGAGCGACAATATAACTATATATACTTAGTATTATAAAGCTGAAGAGTTACCTACTGGTCCGAATTAATAAAAAAAACTTTTGGTAAGCCCATTTATCGAGGAAGGCTACAGAGACTATATAACATCTCGCTACGACTAATAGCAGCGGAACAACAATGAAAACTGCTTCAAAAACGGGGAAAATTTACGTAGACGAAGTTGCTCGTATCAGCTAGTTATAGATGTATATCTATACCTATAACTATAACACAGTACACATAAAACCTATAACATTCCTTCTTTTAGGTTGCAGATTAAAATGTACTAACAATAAACAACAAAGATAGACATAGAAAGAACATAACTTCGTTAATTTTCCAGAAACAACGTGACGTCACCTGTTTCTCGTAGGATCGGAGACATCAAGCAAGTCCTGAAAGATCCCAACTTCGATATCAAACGACCTACAGTCCTCTATGCACATGGGTGAGATTTCCACAGTATCTATATCGTCATTTTAAAAGCTTTGGGTTCAAATTTCTTCTACTTTGGCGTAGGACGATTTGGGGGGTTCAATGCCCTCCCTTTTCTAAATCTTTGTTCTTAGAATAAATAAATGACATAACTTCCAGATTAATATCATGTTTTTGTAAACTAAATAGTTTGTTATATTGTAGTCGAAGTATTTTACGAACTCTTTAAAAATAAGTATAGTCGAACAAAAAAACCGTCTTGCAAATTCATTATTAACATTTCAGCTATGTAGAAGTGGTGACAGACATCAGTATACAGACTGTATTGTCTGCCTACCTCCGGACAGGAGGGTACAATGTCTTGCTACTGGACTGGTCCAACCTCGCCTTTGGAAACTACATCATCATCGCCAAGACACTGCCCACGGTGAGACCATATTGACGCTATTTTAATAATAAGTACATCAAACCAACCACCTCATTCATATTCTCAGGAACTAATGGCCCGAATTGAAAAATAATTTACTGTTGGATAGCCCATTTATTGAGGAAGGTTATAGGCTATATAACATCACGCTACGACCAATAGGAGCGGAGCAGCAATGAAAAATGTTGCAAAAACGGGAGATATTGACACATACGAAGTTGCGCGGATCAGCTAGTACTTTATATAGCGGGCGCCAGGCACAACTATTCGTCAAAAGAATTAGATTACAAGAATTCGTAGAGTCCTTTCTGAGCGTAAAAAAATATACAGAATGTAGTCCTCACATTTGCCCCCACCTAACTACCTGGCGCATGCTCTATTAGTAACAGCATTTTAACTATAGAAAACAGAAGTAAAGTTCACGCAATATATACAAACTTTACTAAAGCGTTCGATGTCATTGATCATAATATATTTCTCAATATACAACATATCCTCACTAGCGAACGTTTTGTCTTTAATCCATTTTCAAAATGGAATAGAAGAGAACAAAACATTCGCTAGTTAAAGCTGTTGGTAACATATTATGAATACGTTACCAACCATGTAAACATATTACCTCAATCTACTTCTAATGGAGATCAGCTATGGCTATAGTGTCGTAGTTTAGTTTAACGTATTTATTATACGGGAATTAACGCGCATTGTTTACCTTAAAATAGCTTGACGTTTCGACCAGTTTAGTTATAATCATGCAACGCGAAAGTTTAAATGTTAGTTTAGTTTAAGGTAGTGTATTTTGAAGCTTGGCAAGTCCACGAGCCACGATGGGCTCAGTCTAGAACATCTTTTATATGCCCCTGTTCTGTTATTTGATAAAATTGCAGTGCTCTTTACATGTATTGACCACAGCTGCTGCCGTCTACCGAGAGACTTCATGAGAACCATTGTTGTACCCACACTAAAGAATAGGACTAGTAACGTATTCCAGTATGTCTAACTACCGCCTCACCTCATTAGCAACAATTCTTTGAAAACTTTTTAAAAGATTTAATGAAACATTTAAATGAAAATAATATTCCGTTAAATAAATCAAGGTTTGGGTTTCGCCGAGGGTCGTTTACAGATTTATCAAATTTCTCCCTTAAAAATACATCCAACAAAATACGTCTGTCTATGCCTGTTTCCTAGACTTACATAAGTCGCGCCTTTGATACCATTGATTACAATAACAAATTAAGTTGAAGCAAATTAAGAGATACCAAAGTCCCACCAAAAATTGCAGATTTGTTACAATGATGAGATTTGGAAAAACACTCTATCGGACACATATAGGACTGATAAATGGGGTTAGACAGGGTGGGTTGACGTCGCCAGTCCTGTTCAACCTCTACGTAAATGACCTTATTAAGGAGCTCAGCAGTACTTGAATTGGTTGTCACATAAGTGGAGAATGCTTAAACAACTTTAGCTATACCGAGGATATGGTGCTGCTGAGCCCCCAGTTATTGGTTTAAGGCATCTTATTGAGATCTGCAAAAAAACGCCTGTAAACACAAAGTGACCTACAATTCAAATTAATCTGAGGTAATATTTAAATCTGGTAAAGGTCCAGATAATGTTCTACCCATAAACACACCGCTGAACGTCGTTCGTAAATTCAAATAACTTAGCCATATTCTGACAGATAATCTAGCCAATGACGACGACATAGACATGCAAGGACGAGGCATCGTTTGTCGCGAGCAACATGTTAACGCGACGTTTCTATCGCTGCACACAGAACGTTGTTCAAAGCATACTGTCAGTCGTTTTACCCCAACCTATAGTGGTTCAAGTAGACGAGGCGTGTGTAAAACACTCTTCCTCTACAACATTACAACGCGTTCCGGGCAATGCTCAACCTACCATGGCGGTGTAGCGCGACTGAAATGTTCGCTGAGAACAACCTCGCCGACTTCTATTGTTTGATAGCGAGACTAAAGGATTCCTTTTACACACGTCTCGCTATCAGTAAAGATAGAATTGTGTCAGCTGTGAATCCCCATGTGCATCTGATGAGGGTACATTAGAAATAATATTTGTCATTGTATCCCAATGACTCCCCCCCCCCCCTATCTACGGCCCTGTATAATCGCGAGGCTGAATAACATCGTATCGACCGACTGACTAAAGTCTGAAGCCCTTTTCGAACTTGTTTTCGATCCCATCCCAGATTTTAGGAAACTCAAGTTCCAAGGGATCTCGGGATTGGAGTGTACCTATTAGCTTTTGCTAGTACACTAAATAAAACAGTTTATATTCGGTACCTACAACCGAATATCACAACAGTGTCAGTTATTCTTCCGTAAACTAGTGATGTTCTGAACACATCGCTGAGTTTCGGTTGAAGGCCACTGCGGGCGCGGATACAAGATCTCCCTCTTATATCTGCGCCTGCAGTGACAATAAAGCATAACTGACACTGTTGTGGTGCCCACCAAGATGTCCCCTACTCGACTAAATGACCTTTTTTGGGGAATTTGAGAATTTTGACACTGGATCGGAGTGTTTAGGCAGGCATTTGCCCCCCTCTTCGGTGCTGGTATGTTGTACCGGTGTTGAATCAAATGCACCCTGTCCCCTCTAGCCATGCGAGTGACTCACACTAGACCGGTTGAGTCAAATGTTGCACCCCCCCCCCCCCCAAGGTTCACTGTAGCTATGAGACTAGGCAAATGAGACTTAATAATTAATGTCTCCTATGAGGAGCCCGGTGCGGTGACATTCAGATCTACGCCAAAAAAGATTTAGGTGCACTGACAATGTTATGGGTTACCGTGACGCTTCCCATCAGGCTGCTTGTATCTTCATTTAGTGGTAGATAGGTACCTACATATATTAAAAAAAAAAACAGTTTTACAGACAGATAACAATCGTATAGATACTTTAAAGTTAAATAGGTACCTTTTAAGTTTCAACTGCATTGCATCGCCCGCGGTCACCTCCATGAAGCGAAGGTATTGGAAACTATTCACCTTTGATTAGTATCACTGCCCTACTACTTTCGTACAAAACACAAAGAAAGAGCGGTACATAACGTTTTTATTTCATTTGAAGTTTTCTCTCACTTCACTTGCTGATTACAAGAAGCTGATAGCAGTTTACGGCTTTTCTTGTTTGCATCAAAGAAGAAAAGCCGTAAAGTGTTATCAGCATCTAAGTATGATTATATACCTACACGTTTCTAACAGTTATCAGATACTGTGTTTAAACTAAGATTACGAGTACAGTATGTATAGACTACTTATACTATATCAAGGCATTCACATATCTGATATCTTAAAAACACTATTAAATTCATTTCTATATTATTATTATAAAGCTGAAGAGTTTGTTTGTAACGCGATAATCTCAGGAACTACTGGTCCGAATTGAAAAATTCTTTCACTGTTAGATAGCCTATTTATCGAAGAAGGCTATATAATATCACGCTACGACCAACAGGAGCGGAGCAGCAATGAGAAATGTTGCAAAAACGGGGTAAATTTACGCAAACGAAGTTGCGCGGGACAGCTAGCATGTAGTCGAAGTCAAAGTCAAAATACTTTATTCATTTAGGTAACAAATGCGACGCTTATGAACGTCAGACAAAATTTGGAATAGAATGCTTCCAAATTTTATGCCAAGTTCGCAAAGGTAAAGCCGTGAGAAAAGAACTTGGCAATAAAACCTCATGACCACTTTTTTTAAATGCCATTTTTTTACAATATATTTCTTTAAATACAGTAAACCCAGTGAGGTGCGGCAACCATTAACACCATGAAACTCACGCAAGCAATAACTAAGTATGGTACCTTGGCACGGTAATAATATTACCGTGTCCCTGGGGGGTAATTGCCAAAATATATAAGCGGGTTGGAAATTGCAGTAAGCCTTTAATCAAAGTACGCAAAAGAGGCTGCTGCTCGTCTTCCGGTGTGACATCCCTTATTCGCCTTGACGACACTGGAAGAGATGGGTGTTAATATTCTTAAGCTCGTACCATACGCACAAAAATACTAAATTATTGCCTGATTTAACCGGTTGATTTTGAATCGTAATTGCACGAATTTGTCAGATTTATTTTCTATAAGTTACCCAATTAATTTATTAGATACTCTTTTGCGTAAAGTTACCCTTATTTAATTTAATTTATTATTGTTGTTAGTTCTTCTAGTTAGTTAGTTTGGAATAAAAAATAACAATTTGAGTTATGCCACTGTTACTATTTTTTCGTAATGGAATTCATTAATGTTTTTTTAATTCAATATGTATTGTCTAATTTAAAATATAAATTGTTATATTTTTATTTAATATTTACTTTAAATAGGTACCTACCTACTTATTTAAATTGCCATGTTAGGATTTTTCGTTTGTACTTTCATCTATACTAATATTATAAAGAGGAAAGATTTGTTTGTTTGATTGTTTGTTTGTATTGAATAGGCTCCGAAACTACTGGACGGATTTGAAAAATTCTTTCATCGTTGTGAAGCTGCACTAACCCCGGGTGACATAGGCTATTTTTTATCCCTGTATTCCCACGGGAACGGGAACTACGCGGGTGAAACCGCGAGGCGTCCGCTAGTCTATGATAAAAGAAGAGTTTCTTTGTTTGAACGCGATAATCTCAGGAACTACGGGTCCGAATTGAAAAATTCTTTTACTTTTGAATAGGCTATATACCTAACATCACGCTGCGAGCAATAGGAGGGGAGCAGCGGTGAAAAATGTTACAAAAGCAGAGAACATTTACTCGGACGAAGTTGCGCGGGTTGGAAGGCTCATGCAGACTTATGCTGACACTGTTTACGACAAATTATAGAAATGGATATATTTTGGAGAACGTCCGTTTAAATATTCTGGTGATGAATTGTGCTAACGTAGGGTATTGTCCGCAGGTCGGACAAAACGTAGGAAAGGCTGTCTCGAGACTGCTGAAGCGCGGGCTGTCCCTTCAAGGCTTGCACCTAGTGGGACACTCCTTGGGCTGTCATCTGCTTGCATACGCAGCCAAGTCCTTGGCCTCTAGAGGATATAAAGTGCCCAGGTATTGTTGAAATTTTCAGTAATACTTACATTCTCTTTATACCACTAGATAGAGAAATTACAAATGAATGCCTTGTAATTGGCGCAGTAGGTAGAGTTTATAGGTTTACTAAAAAAATATCTTATCTATACAGTGACTGCGTCAGTGGCGCGGTGGGAGTGTGTCGGACACACTCCCACTGCGTCACTCGAAAGAGGTCGTGGGCTCGAATCCCACAAGGGACACTACTTTGTGTGCTAGGTTAGAAATTTCGGACAAAGTTTTACACACTAAATGATGCCCAGAAAAAAAAAACAGTCGAATAGCTTCTGCCAGCTTTTGTTAAACCGCATCTCTGGCGAATAAATAATCATTTAATTCCAGGTTGACAGCCTTAGACCCAGCGTACCCTGGCTTCTACCCCCCTATTTTAGCTCCTCCCATGTCTCCAGCGGACGCCACCTTTGTGGATGTGATTCACACCGATGGAGGATACTTCGGGACCCCTAGCAGTACGGGACACGCTGACTTCTGGCCCAATGGGGGACAGGCAAAGCAACCTGGTTGTGTGTCTGCTACTATACCGTTGACCAGTGAAGGTAAGAAATTATGCTTGTGTTTTAGATGGTCTAGATAAAATATAAATATAGGTTGTAGAGACTCTGGACTCCCTAGAATAGTTTAAGATGACATGATACCTTTCTTGATGTTCTAATTGAATTGCGCGATTGTGGTTACGGTCTCACTTCGGGTGTATGATCGGTGTAATTTGATCATAACATTGGAGCATCGTGATTGTCCCGATAAACCGAAAAGTCGAAACTACTTGGAATTGTTTTAGCTACAAATAGCATGTAATTAAGATTTATAAAATATTTATACATTTGTAAAATTAGTTTTGACTGTGTTTGTTTTTTTTTTTTTTCAAATTAAAGCCTCCAAAGTCAGGTTGGTATACTAGTACTCGTGGACAGTGCGCGAATTAGAAAGGGGACGATAAACTATCTAGATATATGGTGCTGGAGGAAGATGCTGGTGCGGAAATCAGTCCACGATATCCCAATCGTGGACTGATTTCCGCACCAACGTGTCCGTACGGAGCTTAGAATCACGCAGCGTTTATCGGCAGTGGTACAATCACGTATATTAGGTACAATTCTTTGAGCATGTCTCCAGGAGGGTTATCGACTCAATAGAACGGCTGGTCATACAGGGAAAAAATGGAGATAACTAGATCACGCTGCAGAGCACCTATGCGCTAGATTGACCAAGTCAAATCCGCAATAGGAAGCTGCGTACATGCGCCAGACAGTCTGCCAACAGGCAGAGCTGGCGGGAGAGCGTGCAGTAAGCCGTGTCCGCTTCGGCATAGTTGCGGACGTCTCTACGTGACCACGACCGCTCAGCCAAGAGCGAAACGACAGAGTAGAAGAAGAGAAATTATTTTTAAAGAGATTTCCGTGAAAGAAATGAAACATAAGAGCATCTTAATAAAATCCAACCGACTTTCTACGCTAACAGCAATGATGAATATCTTCAAAATATCGACGCCTGATAAAAGTGTCTGAGCAATAATCCGTCAATAAAATTTACCTAACAATAAAGTTCAGGCACGCTTGTACCTGAACTTTATTGTTATGTTAGATTTTTTTTGTCACGAACTTTTGCGTTTTTTTGTAAATACCAAAGAGAGAGGAAGTTTTCAAATTTATACAATAATTGCATTATTGAAAGATAGAAAAATTTGAAGTCCAGACCCAGGAATCGCCCCCGAGACTTCCGTAGCCAAACCGGGGCCCGAATCGAACCATCTAAACGGGTCTATGTTACTAAACCTCAAATTCTTCTATCCTTAATAAAGTAATTGGCAAGAAACGTCTATGAAAATTACTATAAGTTTTTAAATTATCGATAAGATGGGGAGCCCACCACTCCACCCCTACTTGTGAATCCCAACGATTGAAGTAGGTACTCAGGAAATACCCTCAATACCACAATCGAATAGATTGACAGACTGGCACCCTTAAATCGACTCAAGATAAGTTTTCACCACGCCTTCGACGATACCATGATGAACTGACAGTTTTTAGGGTTCCGTAGCCAAAATGGCAAAACGGAACCCTTATAGTTTCGCCATGTCCGTCCGTCCGCACCTTTGCACAGAGACTGTTAGTGCCATGAGTCACTTTACTTACGCTGTCAAAGTTAAATAAAAAATCTTGAAAAATTTTTTTTTTATTGTACCTCAGTGTCTTTTTTTTCTCACCTACCCCATCATGTGGGGTATCATTAGTTAATTATTGTTAATAAAAATATTATAATGTTTATTAAAAACTGTTTAGGGGTTGGGAAGACGATTTTTAGATTTAGGGATTAGGTAGTTTGTAATATATTAAACTTTAACGTGCAATTTTTTGTTAGAGTTAAGTGACCCCCTTGCCAGCTTAATGGTTGATGTTGGGTATGTGAAAAAAACACGATAAAAGTGATTTTTTTTTTCAAATTTTTTCGCATTATAGACATTTAACTAAAAATTTTTGGAATAATATTTCATTAAGGGTATAAAAATCGCTTTATCAATCTTAATTTTATACTTGGAAAATTGGAATGATAATGGGAAATGATAAAAGTAGACGAAGTCTCCAACTAATACCTACTCCGCGGCCAACCGTCACGCGACATATGTACAACACACAGACGAAAAAGTTCGAGACGATGTAATAAAAGTTTCACTTTAAAAAATCACGGTAGTAGTATAGGTATATAGTGAAATTAAAAGGAAAACTATCACAGTTAAGTAGGCTTTACAAGTTTACAAGTAACAGCTGATCAAATGAGAAGTAACAAAATTTTCGTACAAATTCCATTGAAAAATAAATTAAATTTAATATAATTTGAATTTATGTAGAGATATAACATTGTAAGTATAAAACAAAAACAATAGAAAACCCACTTCTTAAACCACATTATTCGGATGGAGGGGGGGGGGGACTACGGAACCCTACATTGTGCGTGGCCTGACATGCACTTGCCGGGTTGTTTAACTAGTAGAAGGTAACTCGGCGAAACTGACATTTGTGCGTTTTGATATCCGTCGATAGAGGGCTTGTTTTCTATCTATCGACGGTTAACCAAACAATATTATATTATCTGTGACCAAACGCACAAAATGTCAGTTTCATTTCTAGAGTCAACTATTTTAACAGACAGTTAACGGTAGATAAGTTATTGAGACCGGTCGTTATTCAACCAGCTATTTGTGGTGTCCAGATTTCTGTAGTCATTGGCGCTCGTGGGAGCTGTGGTCGGAGTCAATCACCGGGGACGCTCTGATAGCGCGCCGCTGTGGTGATTACGATATGTTCCTGCGCGGTGACTGCCAGGACCAGCCCATGGTCTTTATGGGAAAAAGAGCCACGCCCGAGTAAGTCTTCGTTTGTATTATTGGAACCGCTGACCGGCGAGGCTCCGGTAGCGTGCCGCTGCGGGGACTACGACATGTTCCTGCGCGGCGACTGCCAAGACCTGCCCGTAGTCTTTATGTGACTTAAAGCCACGCCTGAGTGAGTCTTTACATCATAAGTGAGGAGTAGGATTTTTTATTTTATTTATTTGAAGTTTTTTTTTACAATTGCGTACTTAATGCCTCTTGCATTTTCTACCAGTCAACCTTAGGGTGATGCAGAGATAAAAATAAGGTAGGTTAGTAATCACCATTATTGATAAGTATCGCCCCACTCGAGTAATAGTTTCAAAGGTTTTTCTCGCTCACCAGAATATAGCCATAGACAGGTTCTTAGGAAAACATTGGACATTGCATAGAGCCAGTCCAAGTAAGGAAATGTTGTGGAAGTCAATGAAACAGGACAATTTTTAACTGTCTAGCAATAAACCTTCAGTCAGACTAATAGTGACGTATATACCTACATATGCAGGTATGCTAAGCCGCTACACATACGTATACACCAACATATGCAGGTATGCTAAGCCGCTACTGCATATGCAGGTATGCTAAGCCGCTACATAAACTTGTTAAACATTGTCTTAAAATGTTATAATTGATTCTGGTCGTTTTCAGATTACGAGGTAACTTCTACTTGCGGACAGGTGCGAAGTCGCCTTATGGACTTGGTCTGCGAGGAGTGAGCTGATGTGAAGACAATATCTCTGTGATATAGTTATATTCGTAAACGCTTATAATCATCAGTCGACATTTCATTTCACATTTTCAAAAAAATAAGACATTGAGAACGATTAATGAGGTTCACTAGTTAGAATATTATAGGGACTTAATCGCGTGAAATATTTAAAGGACCTTTTATTTACCCGACGTTTTACCCGAGTCGACCCGTGACCACGATCGGTGCAATTCGATCGAAACACGCGATCACGGTCACGCGATTAAGTCTCGATAATATTCTAATATATGTAAACATCGCGAAAGTTTAAAAACAATTGAGGTTCACTAGATTACATAGATGAGTAGTTATAATTTGTGATTTTTAAATGTTAAGTTTTATACTTCTTCTATGTTGTAGTTGATTTATTGTTATTTAGAAATTTATGTAAGACTTTACTTGCACGAATTTCGAACCATTTTGAAAATCATGCAAGTGGTCGCATGACAAAGAATATTTTTTTAATAAGCTATATTAATAAACTTTACCTTGTGTAGTTATGTACTTACCAAAATATGTTTCTTTATCTTTATTTCCCATAGCACTCTACATTTCCCACTGCTAAAAATGTAGGCAATGGGAGATTGTCTTTTCATACCATGGCGTTATCCATATTTACCTATTCCCTTCTTCCAGCATTGCTATTGGTAACATTTCTTCTGGTGCGCTTTTTGGTGCCAATTAATATTCCGAAAATAATTAGATACATACATTACATAGTCGAGTTGCTGTACTTGTTTGTTTATTCGTGGCCTTAATCCTCTGCGGCGCGGTGGGAGTGTGTCCGACTGGTACGCATAAGTTGTGGGTTCGATTCCCACATGGGATACCACTTTGTGTGTTCCACAAACTGTTGTTCCGGGTCTAGGAGTACTTTGTTTCCGTGACTTGTATATTTATAAAGTCCCCCGTGACACAGGGCTTGTACCCTACTGCAGGAGTCGTCTTTAAATAAAAAAAACTAAACCTCGCGATGGATTTTTCATTTAGTTCATTTCTTTACGATGATCTATCTGTGTACCTAATCATCATCATCATCATCAGCCTATCGCAGTCCACTCCAATTGCACGCCACTTTGTTCTATCTTCGGCTTCTCGCATCCAGCTCCTGCCAGCCGTTTTGCGTTAATCATCACTCCACCTGGCCTGATGTGTAGGTACCTATTAGTTACAATGTAATGACAAGAATGAAATAAGAAGAGCTTTGGTTACATTTAAAATATCTATTTATTTTATCACAGTTACTTACTCCCTAAGTTTCATAATCTTATTTTATTACAACACAGTTATTATATCACAAAGGTAATTATTTTTTACATAGGAATTAAATTGGATTTCTTATACTATATTACATGATATAACCTATAATATATTTATTACTTAAGCCAAAGGCATATCACACATAAGTTCTAAATCTAATTTTTTACAAGGCACATGGAACTTTGTCATTATAATAAAGTATTATTGTCACTTAAAATGGTTTAGCAAATATGTAAGCAATAATAGTCATAAAGTGTATAAACGAATAAACAATAAAGAATGGTTGAATCAAGAATTACACGACTGCCTAAAAAGGAATGTAGTATGCCAAAAATATGGTCTATCACCTTACGGTTGAAATTCATTTGCACGTCATAAACAACAAGGTGTATTTTCCCTTGCAATAATATTCTGACTGTTACCAATTTGAACCTTAACGCTATTTTGGTTGCAAAGGAAGCTTTGTCAATTCTGGTAGACCACTTTCATGGCCGACTGTACCTAATGTTTTTATTATGTCTGTGTAATTTTTTTATCATAATTTCTAAATGTCTAAACCGATTAAAATGATTGTGATTTTATTAGAATCGTTAGGTATATGAGCCCGAGAAACACAGGCAAGGGTTTTTTTTAAAAGGTGATATAGCTGCCGTGAGATGTGATCAAAGTCACACTCGAATTATTATTTCTCTGACACATTAAGTAAATTTCAAATCTATTAACTTAGCAATTTCATTTCAAAGTGGAACCCTTATTGTTTCGCCATGTCCGTCCGTCCGTCCACAGCTTAGCTCAGAGACTGAATGGATGTACTTAATACTTACGCTGACAAGTAGTAGAATTAAATTATAAAAGAAAAAAAATGGGGACCATCATGACCCGACATGTAGGGGACATGTAAAGTGGTTAATATAGTAATAATGTTCCTTTTAATGTCTTCCTAATTAGTGTTTTTTCTATAAACCCCTATTACTTGTTATTCTGAATATCCTCAATACTATCAGGCAACGTAGTCCCCTTCGTCTCAGGAAGCAACAAACATACTGCCCCCGCCACCAAAGCAGTAACACCGAAAATGGCTGTTGGCAACCACGGAACACTAACCACAGTATTCGAAATAAAAGGCGCCAACATCGTACCTACCCTCATTGAAGTGGAACAAGCTCCTATACCCATATTCCTAACAACTGTTGGGTATAATTCTGAAGTATACACGTAGATAGACGAAGCGACGATTGCTGCACAGCTAACCCCCAAAGTCCCAAGGGTGAGAGTGACAGCAAAGATCTTAGGAACGAAGTAAAGGATGACCACGAAGAGTCCGCCTAGAACGAAGAAGATGGAGGTGGTGAGACGTCTGCCTAGCTTCTTGATTAGACAGATGGAGATGATGCTTGAAGGGATCTGAAATTGATAAAGGCTTGGGTCATTTTACTTAGGCACTGTGTGTGTTAGAAATAGTATATTGTATCATATTTTAAAATATGTGTTGCAGGTGGGTTGAAGATGATACACCTCTCTCACGTTAGATCTCATTGTAGTAGATGAAACTCATTAATTGCGAGATTCATGGCCGACCCTTCAGGTCGTTAATAAATGTGATATATATACAAAGTGAATTGATGTTGATAAGTAATGATGTATTTAGTGGGATTTAAATAAATTATATTAGCTTTGGGGAAATCCACACGTTTTAATTAAAAGCCCGATAACAGTTCTGAGGAACACCCCCGGTACCTGCTCAAGTGCTGGCCTGATGGCTACAGTAGAAAGGTACTAAGGACAACATAACAGAAGACAGAAATATCCACTTTTGAGCACTACTAAAAAGTTAAGTATCCGAGTTCAATAGCGTTGTTAGATCTCACCTGAATAGCTCCTGCCAGGGCGACACTAATAAACGGATCAGGACTAGTCTGACTGATGTACTGGTTGAACCCAAAGAATATGATGCCAATGATAAGCCACATGATGCAGCAGCAGATCGTCTTCAGCATCAGGGAACGGTGGAACAGCGCCGCATAGTTAAGACGAGGTTCATCAGCGTTCTTTCTAATATCTTTAGAAAGTTGTGTTAGGGTTTCCTCGATCTTTGTTGTGGGGAGATTGTTCCTGGAATTGCGAAAAGGTGATTAGCTGTGGATAGCTGTACCATGTGGAAAAACAGTGGCACCCCATCTCTTTCCATGGTTCTCGTCAAAACGACTAAGGGGTTGACTGACCGGCAGCAGCGTCCTCTGCGTACTTTAAAGCCTTACTGCAATCGCCAACCCGCTCGCCATGCGTGGCGATTATGGCAATTACTCCCAAAATCTTTAATAAGTAGATTCTACTGCGGAGACCTGTGCCCAGCAGTGGGACATCATAAGGGTTGGATATGATGAACTGTCTTCACACAAGTCGTTTGTGGTAAAACATTTTAGTTACACTTAATCACACTTTGGAATCTCTATAAAACAAATGCGTTCGAATAACCTAATAGGCTTTTATATCTCGTAAGTTACGTACGTAGGTACCACCATTTCTCCGCGGCATCGCCAGCCCTGTTTCACCGAGGTTGAATTTTCAAAAATCAGTGCGCAACGCAGGGGTTCCCATTTTTTTTTATGACTTACTTGGGAGTTTTTCATTTTTGTGCGACGCCCCGCTTCTAGCCAAAAAGTACTTACCAGAGCTTTAGTGAAATATTACCAAAAATTCTCCAAATCCTAACAATATTATAAACTAGCTTTCGCTCGCGGCTCCGCCCGCGTGGATGTCGGTTATCGCAATAAAAACTATCCTATGTCCATCCCCGGGACTCAAACTATCTCCATACAAAATTTCATTTAAATCGGTTTAGCTGTTTGAGCGTAAAAGCATAACAGACAGACAGACAGAGTTACTTTCACATTTATAATATTAGTAAGTATAGTATGGATGTGAAAGTGAGTTTGTTTCCTTGTTACGCTTTCACGCTTAAACTGCTGAACCGATTTAGATGGAATTTGATATGGAGATAGTTTGGGTCAACAACTAGAAGGTAACATATAATTTTTATTAGAAACCACGAGCATAAACAAAATAACTAGATAGATAGGTACTACTAATTTGGTATTTTAATCATATTCATATATTTATTTGCATTTCACAATATAAATATATATCACTTTGGACCCTGTTTGGGCACAGCAAAATTTAACAATAATATTAATAATAATAAAAATGATTTATTCACTTATAAAGCAAAATACTACACTTGTGAAAATTCGATTTTACATTTACTTGTAATGCCTGTTCGCAAACAAAAGGTAAAGCCCGAGAAAAGAACAGGCAATAAAAACTCGTGGCCACTCTTGTCAAATTGCCAATGTTTACAATGTTTCTCTGTTTATAAACTGTATGTGCAGGTAAGGTGCTGCAACCATTATATTATACACCATATTAGAGGACTGATGCAAATAAAGAGATCAAAAATATTAGAATAAGAGTACACGAGATTGGATACATCAACCTCAATGGGCACAACATAGTAGGAGCATCCACTTACGATGTAAAAACTTTATGTGCTTAAATATTGGCCAATTTACTGCTAATTAATGAACAAGTATACATGTTTTGCAAAAGAAAGAAAAGAATGGCCGTATTTTATCACGCAGAATCTTTACTTTTAAAAGTAAATAGTTAATCGTATTGATGAACTTGCTAATTTTCTTACATAATTATTAATTATTCTATACACTAATAACGCACACACACACACACACACACATTATTCAATACTTTCTTTTCATTATTTTACGTTACTTATTATTTTATTATCTTTATTATTATATATCGATTAGAAAATCATTCAAGCTTTAATATTAACCAGTTGTGGCGCGATTGAATTGAAACCTCCATTCATACATTCAAACTTTCACATTTATAGTATTAGTAGGCACCTATAGAAATATAGATTATCTTGTTTATGATCATATGATGACATGGTACCTCCTCATCAAGTTATCGACTCATTTCCAAGGTAAACTAATCTCTCAACACAATTTTCAAAAGAAACTCAAGGTTTATGCAAATTTATTGTAAAATAATATAAACATAAACCTAGCTACCAACGTTAACAATATGCTTACATTTATAACATCTGTATATCGTAATATTTATACATTATACATGTATTTTTGCAATATTATTAAATTATTAGTTTTGGTTCACGGTTGCTTTAATAGGTACCATGTCTGTTTTATTATCTATTTTATGTTTTGCCAGATTAGTTTTTATTTTCAGTCGTTACCTTAAATGGGTCGTAACTTTTTTTCAAGAAAGTTACTAGCAATGTGGGTTGCATATTACTACTAATCTGTAAATCCCTCCAGCTAAGCTAAATTGCTGTTAGGAGTGGGTTCATGTCGGGTGGGAATCGCTGGGATTTGAACACGCGACCTATCGATTATGAGTCCGATGCCTTAACTTCTATACTCGCTAGAAATATTGAACTATGGGTATAATAAAATCAAACTTTTTTTTTAAAAGTAAACTAGCAATGTGGGATTGAGTCCCACATTACAAGCAATCTTGTTAACCCCTCAAAGGCTTGTTTTGGGAGTGGGTTCACATCGGTAGTATAATAGGTAGGATTCGAACCCGCGACCTCACGATTGCGAGACCGATGTTTTAGCCATTAGGCTACCGCCGCTTCGCTCACTTTATTAGGTTAGGTCTCAGTGCAAGCTATTTTTTGTAAATTTAATTAATTAAATTTAGTTATTATTATATAATTCCTAAACTATTGTATTCAAACTAATTTTATTAGCGACTAGCTGCCCCGCGCAACTTCGTCTGCGTAAATTTTCCCCATTTTTGCAACATTTCTCATTGTTGCTCCGCTCCTATTAGTCGTAGCGTGATATTATACAGCCTATAGCCTTCCTCGATAAATGCGCTATCTAACAGTGAAATATTTTTTATATTCGGACCAGTAGTTCCTGAGATTACCGCGTTCAAACAAACAAACTCTTCAGCTTTATAATTTTAGTATAGATATGCGAAAGTAGCTCTGTCTGTCTATTATACATGTTATTAGATATGTAATGTTTTCACGCTTAAACTGCTAAACCGATTTAGATAAAATTTGGTATGTAAATCATTTTAGTTCCGAGAAACACATTTGATAATTTTTATTGCAATAACCGAAATCCGCGCAGGCGAAGCCGCGGGAGGATGCTAGTTATAAAATATACTTTTTTATGATAAATGAAAGATAAATGATGATTCATGTTAAAGTTGTCTACAATGTCTACGCCTTTGTAAGCCGATTAGACATTGTCGAGTTATAAGTAAATCAAATAAGTACCTACGTTTTATAAAAGACACTTTCAAAATTATTTATGTCTAATATCGTTACTTATAGGATTTAAATAGCATGGTTTAGATTGATTGGGGTCAACATGTCAAAGCCAAATATTGTCGCGTACATAATCTCTACCACTCTAGCATTTTCATCTCTACCACTCTAGCATTTTCATCTCTACCACTATAGCATTTTCATCTCTACCACTCTAGCATTTTCATATCTACCACTCTAGCATTTTCATATCTACCACTCTAGCATTTTCATATCTACCACTCTAGCATTTTCATCTCTACCACTCTAGCATTTTCATATCTACCACTCTAGCATTTTCATCTCTACCACTCTAGCATTTTCATCTTTACCACTCTAGCATTTTCATCTCTACCACTCTAGCATTTTCATCTCTACCACTCTAGCATTTTCATACCTACCACTCTAGCATTTTCATATCTACCACTCTAGCATTTTCATACCTACCACTCTAGCATTTTCATACCTACCACTCTAGCATTTTCATACCTACCACTCTAGCATTTTCATATCTACCACTCTAGCATTTTCATCTCTACCACTCTAGCATTTTCATCTTTACCACTCTAGCATTTTCATATCTACCACTAGCATTTTCATCTCTACCACTCTAGCATTTTCATACCTACCACTCTAGCATTTTCATCTCTACCACTCTAGCATTTTCATCTCTACCACTCTAGCATTTTCATACCTACCACTCTAGCATTTTCATATCTACCACTCTAGCATTTTCATACCTACCACTCTAGCATTTTCATACCTACCACTCTAGCATTTTCATATCTACCACTAGCATTTTCCTTGAAATGGGGGTCTTGTTTTGTAAATTTCCCTCAATGCAAAGACTGAACGTCCCTTGTCAAGTGTAAAACCATTCATAGGCAGTTCCGGGGTCGTACGGGGGGAGGACGGTGTCACGTGTCCCACCCCCCCACAAAGTTGTTTTCTATACGCACAGTACATAGTACAGAATTTCATGCATTGTATTGAATTTATTTACTCATATTCCTGTTGTGCGCCCCCCCCCCCCCCAGAATTCTGGATTCGCCCATAAATCCATTGGTGTCATAAAGCTCTAGAGTTAATTATCCATCGCCATTCTATAAGATACCTACCTATCCTGGGTGAGAATCAAACCATGCCATGAACCACTACAGCAACAGCATAAATTCTTAAACTCAACAGAAATTTTAAGCATGCTATTAGCAATTCCACTACGACCTAACCTTCCCCTAAGGAAAATCTATATTGGCTCTTATAGGCCTCTAGGTTCAACTTACATGACTGCAGCTCTCTTCACGATCTTGGTGGCTTCTTCCACCCTGCCTTGGCTGACCAGCCACCGCGGCGACTCGGTCAGGGTGAAGAAGTAGCCGAGGTAGATCAGCGGCGGGATGCCCAGCGCCAGCGTGTACTTGTCCCAGCTTCGGAAGTAGTACGCGAAGAGTGGGACTGTCATGTGACCTGAAAAGTTGACAAAGTAATACTGTTTTAGGTGTATTAGCTGATGTCGTGTAAGCTAGTGACAAAAAGTTGAAAACTCAATGTATGAACCTATTAAAGAAGAGATAAACTTTGAAAACTTATTGTATGATTATTGACTACCTATTTCTTAAACATCTTCCTATGAATTTTTAAATTTTATCTATTTTTTATTAAGGTAAAGCTATAAAAGTAAGCCTTAAGAAGATACACACATTTTTAAATTATATCGAAAATTTTAATTTACTACAAACAAATATGTATGGTGTAAAAAGTAGTATAAAAATAATAGACAATAGTAGACAATAAAAATAATAAAGGCTCGTTAACTGTATTAACGCAGTTCGCACGCGCTTGCCGCGAAAACGAAAAAAAAAAACTTGTTGAAGGACCCAGATCCCGTAGTCGATGGATCAAGCGCTATCTATAATATTATTATAAAGCTGAAGAGTTTGTTTGTTTGAACGCGGTAATCTCAGGTACTACTGATCCGAATTTAAAAAATCACTGTTGAATAGCCCATTAATCGAGGAAGGTTATAGACTTTATAACATCACGCTACGACCAATAGGAGCGGAGCAGCAATGAGAAATGTTGCAAAAACGGGGAAAATTTACGTAAACGAAGTTGCGCGGGACAGCTAGTTTAGAATATTAATATATATAACTTTAACGCATGACTGACGCGTCTGGTTACAAAATGTTGCATGACTGACAAACGTAAAACTAATTTTGAATTAATAAAATAATTATATTTTTTTGTAAGTTTTACAAAGCTGTTTCACAATATATTTAGTTCATACGAAAAAAATAAACCGGCCTCTGCGTCAAACGCTGAGGAATACATATGACTGCCGAAAAGGATTTTATTTCTCCCTAATGTGACATAATATCAAAAATATTTTTGGCGTTTCCCTCTTGGACTATTAAAGGTAGAAGATAAAAGCAATGAGAAAAGAAATCAATACAAAATCATGGCCACATCTTTCTATTGCTAATAATGACAATAGATATCTATTTGCTCATGTTGCGACAGAAAATATGTTACTGCAACCATTATTATTGATAAGAATTTAAATTAAATAAGTTAGTATATTAGACATGATTGTATTGCTAAAGCAGCCGACACAAAATAGCAAGGTAACCTTTATGACCTTTAACCCAGGGATTTGGGGGTTTAACCCCTCCTCGAAATTGCAAAAAAAAAATGATCTGTGTACGCCTCTGTTGTTATGTAAAGGTGTGTCCAAACTTAAAACATGAAGCGGCGATCGGGCGCGGATGCCGAGCGCGGCCTGCCGCACTGTGATGATAATTCGATGACTGCCGCAAGCGCATGCTTCTGTCTACCTTCCGCGTACGAATTTACTAAAATGTATTATATTGTGTTTAAACCTGCTGGTTCCTGCTGCGCAAACATTCGTCGGCTTAGTCCTAATTAGGGCGCGGCAGAAATGTGTCCTGCAAACGCCTTGTGTTGCTGCCGCGCTCTTGCTATTCAATATTTGGAAACACCTTCTAGTACTTCAAAATTAAAAGTGACTAAAAGTTGTAGTCGTAAAAACTAATCTCAGTTTCATTCGCATTTACCTAACTACCTGCTTACTTAGTATTCATTATTAATAAATTATATGTGCAGAGAAATTAGCATACCTACCTACATCATTATAAATTATGATTATGCAAATAAACGTCGCAACTAATAAACATTTTGAGTTTGTAGACCATAAAAAAATGTCGCAGTAGAGTACATACATCTATAGATATTAATATTATAAAGCTGAGTTTGTTTGTTTGAAGTTTGAACGCGATAATCTAAGAAACAGCTGGTCCGAATTTAAATATTATTTTACTGTTGGATAGCCCATTGTCGAGAAAGGCTATATAACATCACGCTACGACCAACGGATAGGAGCGGAGCAGCAATAAGAAATGTTGCAAAAACGAGGAAAATTTACGCAGACGAAATTGCGCGGGTCAGCTAGTACCTATTTAATATAAATGAATCTATAAATATTTACTAAGTGACTGTCTCTTTGGCGCGGTGGAAGTGTATCCGACTGCTACGCAAGAGGTCATGGATTCGATCCCCATCCAGGATAAAACTTTGTGTCATGAGCACAATGGTTTATTCTGTGTCTGGGTGTTATCTATATATGTAAATACATAATTTAGAAATATTTAAGTAGGTATGTTTATCAGTTGTCTGGTTTTCATAGTACAAGCTCTGCTTAGTTTGGGATCAGATGGCGTTGTGAGTTATCCCAAGATATAAAAAAAGGAGTATTAGCGGCCACTCACTACATGCACAAAATACGAAGAGTACAATAAGTAACTTCCATACAACGCACGCATAGACACGGAATCTCGGGACCCCTTAAGGGTCGTCCATTAATCACATGAGGCTTGAAAGTGGGGGAGGGGGTTTGGAAAAAGTCGTAAACGAATAAGAAGTTAAAAAATCTGGAGGCAAGTGAGACATCAATGCCTGCGCGTGCACGCATATTGGCAGCCCATCTCAGTCTCTGCGCCGAATCAGCATTTATCTAAAGCCTATCCTATGTGGTAGACTAATTAGGATTATTACCAAGTATTTTTATATTAATTAAAAACATTTATGCAACATTTAATGATTGCGAACAAATAAATTCTATTAATTATTACCTACATGTCACATCGAGATAGTTGCGCATTCAATAAAGGTCAATTTAGTAATAAATTATGAGTAAATTTATAAGATATCAAATAATAAACCCAGTTTCTGTCAGTAAATAATCATTGTCAATGCCAAAGACTAGAAATAGCTAATTATTACTATGTTAGTTTGTACAGGGTGTAACAGAAAGGTGTGGTCAAATTTCAGCAGCGTATAGGGTATGTTATAAGCTCCTCGAGCTAGATCTGAAGGTATCTTATACCTTTAAACGAGCAATTGTTGTATACAGGGTGTAACAGAAAGGTGTGGTCAAATTTTAGCAGCGGCTATCCTCTGCTAAAATTTGACCACACCTTTCTGTTCATACATACCCTATGGTATGTTATCAGTATTGCACCTACCATGGTGCCATAGCTGGTTGCATTTTTATTACATAGTTATAGCATATTCTTTTTTTTTTAATTCAGTAGTGAAAGGCGTATGGCATAAGAATGTTTTCGAATTTTTACCATGGGAGGTCCCATGGTAAAAATTCGATTGGATTATTATGGCATAGAACTTTTTAGTGTCATACTTCTTTTAATTTATATTTTTTTCACTCCTAAATAAACGAATGAAAAAATAATTAATATTTTTGTAGGGTACTCCGATTTTGATAAAATTATGTATGTGCTCTCCGTATCATGGGCACATACCAACCCTTGAATATGACCATACCTTTCTGTTACACCTTGTAGATAGATACCTACAGATATTTATTGTTGCCTAATGGTCTTGGCTGGTCTAAGCTAGAAACAGCGTATGTTCATGGCACTTACGATCTTTCGTTGAGAAACGCAGTTTTTCGGCAATAACTCAATGACGGTATATCCGATCATGTCCGAAATAGATTTAAAGTAGGGACAAGATAATAGGTCACTTTTGACAGATGTCAGTTTTATATTCATAGTGAGGTGACCTGCTTAAAAACATCGTTTAAATGAATGAATCGAATGAATCGATACAGACTTGAAACATATGTGAATTTTAAAAATGATCATGCGAATCCCTGTCCCATTATTATTTTTTCTTTCATAAATTAAAGGAGCAAAATAAGACAAGTACCTACGTAATTTAACAAAAACATTGCTTTTATTCACTTGAACTATCGGAACTGCTATCTTCATCACTGCTGTCAGCACTCAGAGATATTATTAATTCATTTTCAATAATATTGTCTATTCTCACATCTCGTTCAAAATCTTGTAAAATTATTTTCTTTGTCTTCTCCACGACTTTTCGCCAGTCTTCTGTAGTGACTTCTGCACATGCAGTTTGTAGCAGAGTCATCATTTTAGCAGTACTGAAGGGTGGTTCAGTATTGTTCCGCGCTGCATGACCCTTTATTTGTGCCCAAATAAGCTCGATGGCGTTATACTGGCAATGGTAGGGAGGCAATCGAATAACTTCGTGTCCATGCCCTAGGGCTAGTTCATCGATTACATAGCGGAGCTTGGACGGCTTAGTTGCTTTTACCAGATTTAACAACTCAACTTTTAATAAAGTTGGACTTGCCTCCACACCATTTCTTACCAGCCACGAGACAATTTCTTGCTTTTTATTTGCTTGAGTTGGTGGTTTATCAACTTGTACAGAATGATACGGAGCATTGTCCATTATAATTTTCGATGGGTTTTCTAAGCTGACTAGCAGCTTCTCAAACCACTCTTTATAACATCAAAGTTCATTTCCTCATGGTAATCTGTTGTAGTTTTAGAGGCGAATGCGAGGAGGCAGTCTGGAATAAAACCTTGAGAAGCTGATCCCGCGTGACATATAATAAGTCGGGCTCCTTTTCCCGATGGAACTTTTGAGGTGGAGGCCGCTGTATCATCGGTCCATGTCCGCGCAACCGTATGGTTCGCATTCAACCATGTTTCGTCAATAAACACGACATTGTCCCAATCCGTAATTTTATTTACCTGACGTAAGAATGTTATTCTCTTCAAAATAATATCGTAGCGTTCTAGCAGGATTTTCCGCTTGTCGGATTTTTTAAATCTAAAGCCAATCGATTTCAAAACCTTTGATAGAGACGATTTGCCTCCAAAAAATAAGCCTGCGCCTTTTAACGAACTCAATAGCTTTTCCCGTGTAGGATATTCTTTTCTCGAGTAATATCCATAAATGTGGTTGCGAATTGCAGCAGCATCAAAATTATCAACGTCAACAATTTTCTTGTCCCTCTTTCGTTTTTTCGGTGTACGTAAAGTATTATCTTCTGAGCCTGATGGTCCGTATTTCTCTTTCAGAATTTGAGTTACTGTCTTCTTCCCTATTCCCAATGCTTCGGCAACGCGTTCTCTCGGTGGTTTCAATGGTAAAAGAGGCCCATCGTTAACTGATTCACGTCCAAAATAATTGTACAATTTCAGCACTAGTTCGCGAGATTGACTGTTTAGAGTTTTCCCTCGTTTCGACATAGTAAGACTGTAATGTTTTTCTTGTTTAATAATCGTTAAGCAATCGGAGTCCAATTTATAGCCAGGTAAACGTAGTCAGTAAGATCAGTTCAATGAAAAAGCCGGATCAGAAGAAAATAACAGAGAGCACACCAAAAACGCACAGTCACTTCGCACAACAACAAAAGACTGCGTCATCATCATGTTATGGCGACATGACATGCGTCATCGACAGGCACTGGTGTTGCCAGCAACATCCACCTAAATTGCACCCAACATCAATGACCTTTCTATTTAGTTATTTTTTTGTATTTTCATAGTTAGTTAAAAGAATAATAAATATGTATAATTAGGTTTTATTATAATCACAACGTGGTTATAAATTTATGGTGATTTTTCTTCACAAGTAATCATTGCATTCGATTCAACTTACAATCCTATCAGCTTTCGATTTTTAGAGTAACATCCCTAGTGTTTAAAAAGAAAAAGGGTTGACTGACGCAACATTGTAACGACGTTCAGTTCTTTAGATCAGAAATTGTTTATTATGTTTAGAATGGTTTATTAGTGAAAGCAAATCGTAAAATTACTCGTATCGGTCATTATTACAATAAATATGTAAACGTAATTGAAAAAAGTTAAGCAATTGTGCAGTTCTTATTTTATGCCCGCCGTTACAAGGTTACGTTGTTGAATTTTGATGAAATGTCAAAAGTGACCTATTATCTTGTCCCTACTTTAGTTTAAAGTATTTATTAAGCGCCTTCGTTTCATTCTTTTCATATTTTTTGGTCACACGGTTCAAAAGTTATTTTTAAAAATATTTATTCAATCAAAAAGTTTATTAGAAACCTTAAAATGTTTTTAAATGACCTGTGGAATGATGTGCCACACTAGACGTTAGCTGAAAAAAAAAACAGTTTCTGTTACGTGTATGAAGTGCTCCCCTAAAAATATTTATTTTTATTATTTAGCTTTTAAACTAAGTAGCGGCCACTACAAGACACCTTTTTACCAAATTTCATAAATATTCATTAAGTAGTCTTTGAGTAAAATGCTGTGACATACGGACGGACAGACAGACAGACAGACAGTCAGGCAGACAGACAGACGGACATAACGAAACTATAAGGGTTCCGTTTTTGCCATTTTGGCTAAGGAACCCTAAAAATAGGCAGAACTGATTTTCAGCAAACAAAGCTGAAAACTATATTTGTTAAACTAGCTATCCAATAAAAAAGGCACATTCATTCGCAATATGCAATTCAAAATCAGTATTCAGGAAGCGAAATCGACTCTTTTGATTCGCTCAGACCCCTACACACTAGAACCTACGTAATAAAAAATAAAATAAGTAAGCACATACTAAAATAAATTAAAATATCAATTCAAAGTAGGTACTTATTATTTTAAAAGTAAGACATTTGTCAATTCAGTAGCTTATATGGCATCATTTCATACACTTATCGTTTTGCAATTCACACTAACATGATACTTGACACTCAAGTACCAACTCTAAACCTACTTCAATAGTTTACCGAATAGTAACGATAAAGGTGCTCTCACACTGGTTACAGCAGTCATTATAAATAGTTAAGTTTTGTACCAAATGTTTCATTGAAATAATATCTTGGGACAACTCACACAACGCCATCTGATCCCAAACTAAGCAGAGCTTGTACTATGGAAACCAGACAACTTATAAACATATTTATATATTTCTAAATACATACATTTTATAGATAAATATCACTCAGACACAGGATAAGCCATTGTGCTCATCACACGAAGTATTATCCTGGGTGGGGATCGAACCCACGACCTCTGGCTCAGCAGTCAGGGTCACTAACCACTAGACCAACAGGCCAATCAAATAAAAATGTTTCCGATGCGAACATTATTGGAATCTTGTGTTATTATGCAAAATAAATTGCTGTTTATTAGCCTCTAAAACGTAAAAATGGCTTGATCGATTTGAATAAATGATATTTTACCTGGTCATGGAGGTGGTTTAAAGAAAAGAAAATTAAGAAAGTCCCCAAGAAACGGTCAAAATATCGGGTAGAACGGAAATTGGTAATTTTGGATGATTTGATACTTCGGATTTTGGTATTGTAGGTATCTGGATAGATGCCGAGACGTAGATGCCAGTAAATCGGTGAAATATCTATGACGCGTCTTTCTTCCTCCAAAAGAACACTTCGGATTAAGTGTTTCAATACATTTGTTTCAATTAATCTACAGAATGTTGTCACACATTTGTGAACACGTGTTTAAATGGGAGCAATACTTTACATCTTCCAAGCAGCAAATTCCAACAGGTTTCACTTACCAATAATAAAAGGTATCTGGAACAGGCACCCAGCGACCTCCCGGTACCTTGGCCCGACAGACTCCATAACGATGACGAAGGACACAACCATGGTGCCGGCGGTGGCCAGCCCCAGGAACGTCCTGAGCGCCGTAAACACGATGTAGTTAGGAGAGAACGGGATGGCCAAACCGAACAGGATAACCGTCGAGATGGCCACGAGGAATGTGTTCTTACGGCCATATCTGGGAAAAAATACAGAAATTATCATCCAATGGTGTCCCAACCGAAGCTCCTAACGAGACCATTAGAGGCTAGCGTAATACGCTGGAGATATTATAGTGCACAAGTGTATGTGCAGACACAAGTGCACTCTCTATTCCCTCACTCCTATAGCCCGATGGGACAAAAATTCAGCACGATCGACGGCTTACCGTGCTCTCTGATGTACGGAGTGGTATAACAATGCTCGAAAACGGTCAGCTATATATGGACCGACAGTGACATTGTGCTGCTTAACTTGACAGATTAACTTGACAGAGACCTACTTCGTTGCCACTGATTCAGGGACCCAAATCATCCCATCATATTTATGGATGGATATGGATTTAATGGATAAAAACCACTGAAACTGTTGAATCGATTTTGATAAAGTTTAATGTGTAGCTTATACTGCCTGGAGAAGAACTAGAATATGTGAGAATAGCTGTTAATAAATCCTCGGTAGCGCGGTAAAAGTGTGTGTGACTGCTGCGCAACAGGTTTTGAGCTCGATTCCTACACGGGACATCACTTTGTGGGATTCACAAATTATTGTTCCGAGTCTGGTGTTCCGAGCTTTATGTCCATGACTTGTATGTTTGTAAAGTCCCCCACGACACAGGTTTCGTACCGTACTGCAGAAGATGACTTAGAAAAAATCGGTTTCAGTTTCTAATTGAAACCCGACTAGCTTAAGAACACAAAATACCAAGAGTAGGAATTCTGTGATAGGAGTGTGAGTATAAACACAAGTGCACTATTCTCTCGACATGATCAATAGGACGAAATGACACACCGGTTGTAGATTAAGCACAAGACCAGCAATTTAACACGCCTAATTGCTCATTGAGACATAAATAATAAAAGGTTATGAGACTTTCAGAAAATTTTATGTATAAAGGACCGAATAAAAACCCTGTGGTACGCCTATCTGCGCTAAGATCTAATGCAAAGTGCCTGTCAATATAATCTTCCACGTAAATTATCAAAATGCTCCGTCAATTGTAATTAAAAATAAAATATTATCTCGTTTTTGGGACAACTTGTAACGATTAATTCAGGTTTTAACAACACGTCAGAGAAACTAATTAATAACATTATTTTGAATACCATTATTGATTTATGTTACCTTTTTTGGAGTTATCAGTTTTTACCAATTTATATTATATTGCTGATGGAATTCTTAGAAGTGAATCGTTTCTATTTCATTCTTAGGTTATTGTATTATCTATTCATGCAATTTATTTTAATTTTTAGTTCCGGAATTATGTTTGTACTTATACCCAATGACCACACTATACTTATTGTAAAGTACGTCATCGGTTTTTTGACTTTTGAAGTGCTTTTTCAACATGGGCTTTTTATGTGTATTGATTATCAACTATAATGAATCAATTGTAATCACATAGAGACAGGACTTCAGCATCAATACGAGTGACACTACTTTGAAATAAAACCCCCTCAGTTTCTTTAAATTCACGGCTAAATTACTGGAGCCTTTTAGTGAAATTTTATTTGGAGATAGTCGTGGAAAAAGCCGTGGTAATCAGCTAGTTTATAATACCTTTAACCGCGGCTCCGCACGCGCGGATGTCGTTTATCGCGATTAAAACTATCATATGTCCTTCCCCGGGACTCAAACCATCTCCATAACAAACTTCATCTAAATGGGTTTAGCTTTTTGAGCGTGGAAGCGTAACAGACAGACAGGCTGACAGAGTTACCTACTTTCACATTTTTTAATATTAAGTATGGATATGGATTTGACATGACCTATAACGAAATTGGCAAAATAGTGCCAAGTACTACTAATATTAGTTACCTGATGAGATGATTACATATTGAGTACTTAACGAGTGTTTAGATAATTACATTAGTGACAAGTGAAAGTTACATTAACGTATTCACAAGTAGTCTAGAAAAATGTTGTGTTATTCGTTTAATACGAATTTGACCATGGTCCGCCAATATTACATCACTGTTGGTCTGTGAGGGATTAAAATAGCACTTGTAGAAAGCTGTTTATGTTAATAGTTATAAAACTTTCGCGATTTTCATACTGATATTATAAGGCTGAATTGCTTGTTTGTTTGTTTAAGCGCGATAATCTCAGGAAGCACGAACCCGAATTGAAAAAAAAATACTGTTGAATAGCCCATTTAAAGAGGAAGGCTTTAAAATATATAACATCACGCTACGATCAATAGGAGCGGAGTAGCAATTTAAAACGTTGCAAAAACGGGGAAAATTTACGCGTACGAAGTTGCGCCGATCTGCTAGTTTGATATATATCGGGACTTAATCACGTGAATTATTTGAAGGTACGAACTGTTAATGACAGTTATTGGTTTATGCCTGTTATGACTGCCTCTGTGGCGCGATGGGAGTGTATCCGACTGCTACGCAAGAGGTCGTGGGTTCGATCCCCACCCAGGATAAAACTTTGTGTGATGAGCACGATGGTTTATTCTGTGTCTGGGTGTTATTTATTTATAATATGTATGTATTTAGAAATATATAAGTATGTTTATCAGTTGTCTGGTTTCCATAGTACAAGCTCTGCTTAGTTTGGGTTGTTCTGATTGCTTTTTGCTAACTCTCGAATTTCGGAAGTGTAGTTTAGTTTTGGTAGATCGTAACTTTTGTAATGTTTTACGTTAGTTTTAACATCACTATGCTACTTTTATGATACAAGTCTGAATGTTACATTCATGCTACTTTTTAAGACAGATTCACTATGCTGGCTTGTTGGTCTATTGATTAATGAACCTGACTGCGAAGCCAGAGGTCGTGGCTTCGATTTCCCACAGGATAATATTTTGTGTGATGGGCACGATTTTTTATTCTGTGTCTGGGTGCAATTAATTCATATTATGAAGAATATTATTTATTCATAAGAAGAGTATTAAAGAGATACATAAATATGGTGCAACCTGCACACGCATCTTTTGTATGTATCTTTTTAAAAGAAAGAAAATCTATCAAAATATTTGTGTCTCTGGGCTGTAAATAAGATTCAGATTAGCAAGATGTCAAATATAAAAATTATCAGTGCTGATAAAACTTTCTGTGTCAAAATGGGCTTTGAGAAATGATAACCTTCTTATTTTAATAATGTATTTTTTTGTAAAAAATAATAAGTAATAAAATAAACTAGCAATGTGGGTCATGTATACACATACATCACTAGGAATCTTGTTAATCCCTCCAGATAAGCTGAACTGTTTGTGTTAGGAATGGATTCACGTCAGAATTTTAAATGCTTTACTCGCGTTATGGTAGGTATTGTACTGATTAATGTTATTCATATTTATACTGATTTTCACACAAACTTTCAGCCGCTGGCTGTTTATTTCAATATCAAAACGGACAGGAGATTTAAATATTGCACTCATAATGGGTGCCTCTGCCTACGTCATAAAAGAAAACCATAAGTTCAGTAGATTAGGCACTGCGATGACGAATCAGTCACTCAAGCAGGGCATAGGTAGTAGGTAGGCATAGGCATAGAGTCTTTATTTGTATGGTAGGATTTGAACCTCGGTATCTAGATCAAATCGAATACTTTAACCATTAAGCCTAAACTACTTATTCTTTAACATGATACCAAAATTAAATATTCTGTAACTATTTAATTACTTTAAGAGTTAAGCTGCTTCCACACCAGCCTGTTTAAAACGACTTATCAATATTATCCCGGTTGTAAGATAATGTGAGATGAATAAAGAAGCAGATAATATTTCTGTCATGATAATGTCTTTGGCTGACAGTACGAGGCCTTCGATCTGCGTCCAAGGTCCGACGAGGTAATTGGAACTATGGCATAAGGAAATATGATAATAACCTCAATGTTGCGTTGCATTACAAAACATACTAGGTATATGAATATATCTGCACCAGCTGTCCTTTTGCTACGCAAGAGACCACTTTGTGTGCACCAAGAATTGTTGTTCCGAGTTTGGGTGTACTTTGTGTCCGTGACTTGTACGTTTGTAAAGCCCCCCGCGACACTGGGCTTGTACCCTACTGCGGGAGTCGTCTTTATAAATAAGGAGTTTAGAATGAGGCGCGCATCCAGTAATTTTGTTTGGGGGGTGGGCAATATTTAATTCAACCGGCCTAGGGTGAATCGCTCGCATAAAGGGGGGAGGGGAGCATTTGATTCAACACGGATTGACTGCCTGTTAAAACACAAAGGTCTAGACTTCCGTAGCCAAACTGGGGCCGAACCACCTATCTGGACTATGTTACTAGACCTCAAATTTCTCTATCCTTATATGCTCGCGAGTTGGGCCCTCGCATGCGCTATCTAGTTGGTAGTCAAAGAACTATCACGGCTTTTGTTATTGCTTCGTTACAAAGAGCATTTTAACAAATTAAAATGTCGCAGGCCGAATATTATAGTAATAGTTCGATTCCTGGGTCTGGACTTAAAAATGTTCTGTCTTTCAAAAAGCAATTTTTGTATTTGTAAACTATAATCACACAGGTCTAGTGTCAAAATTTTCAAATTCCCTGAAAAAAGATACTTATTTCAGTAGAGTTTAGGGTGAGTGGTTGGGGAGGGGGGGTTGTCCTAGTTGCCGCCCCTTGGATCCGCGCCTGTTTAGAATTTGCTCTTTGTAAGAATAAGAAAGCTAGGTTTAGACGGCAATCGCTTAACGCGCGTTTTGGTAATATGCGTTTACTATAGCGAAACTTGTTAAAATGCGCATTATTGTGACACTTTAAACTCATAGTTAACGCTGAAAAGCTAAAAACGCTAAAAGCTTATTAACTGAACCTTGATTTGGTCTTACTGGTGATTATACTTACAAAAATCAAGCTGAATAAGGCCCTTGACCTCATTGATCTACCTGAATACAACTGTAATGTAAAGATTAGACCTGTTATAGAATTTTATAAGCTACGGGTCTTAATCGCGTAAATATTTTTTTAAGGCTAAATACCTTTGTTTATTGCCCGACGTTTCGGCCGTTGCAATACGGTCGAAACGTTGGTCAATAAACACATTATAGAATTATAAAAGCTACGGGTCTTAATAGCGTAAATATTTTATTTTAAGGCTAAATACCTTTGTTTATTGCCCGACGTTTCGGCCGTTGCAATACGGTCAAAACGTCGGGCAATAAACAAAGGTATTTAGTCTTAAAATTAAATATTTACGCGATTGAGACCCGTAGCTTATAAAATTCTATAATGTGTACAAATCGCGAAAGTTTACGAACCTATATTAGAACTGTGGTCGAAAAAACCCAAGAAGCAATGTGTTCATGACATTGATAGCCAGACGCTTCACCTTGACCGTGAAACAAAAATCACTGGCGTGTGTAGACCATATTTAATAGTAATGCTAACGTGCACGATATAATGAGAACGATTTGGTGTACTAAGCGTTTCAAATGAGTTGATAACTGTCATGATGACATTTGGTTTCGCAATACGACTGCAACTCAATTGTATGACGTAAGGTCAGCAATAAAATGATTCGTAAAAGTTGTCATTAGTATTACACAGAAGTACCTACTCTAATGTACTTTATATAAGCACTGTATTTAACTGTTTATTATGTTTTTGTTAAAAAAAAATTAGGTACGTCTGACTAAAAGACTACTAAAGTGGAGAATATTCTTTTATTTTGCCTATTTACTTATTTCTGTTTGGTGTTTATTAAACAATAAAGAATACTAATAATGCTTTATTAAAGAAAAAATGTTAGGTAGGTAGGTACCTACATGGTTCAAAGAAAATAACTATTACGTCCGTTCCGTTACCATATTACACATACGTACTTTACCCGACTTAGAAGTTATTGTTGAACTTCACTTTGTACTTGTCAAAATTGTACCGCTAGGGTACAATAAAAAATGTTGCAAAAACGGGGAAAATGTACGCAGACGAAGTTGAGCGGGTCAGCTAGTTTTCTAAAAAAAAAAATTCTCAAACGATTTCGGACGCGACGCAGCGGCCAATTTCTACAGAGACTAGCCTACGTAAAAACAGGAAATACTTGTTATTACACAAATAAGTGCACTCTCTACTTTCTATATTCTCTAGTCTCGGCCTTTTGGGACACGTGGTCCACTTCTACTCTATCATAATGTCCACTGTGTCAGAACCAGGGGTGTAGCTTGCCTAAGAGGAGCCCTGTTTCAAAATTTGCTTGAAGAGGTGCCAGGTGCCCAACAGCCAAACTACTTTATCTATACTATATTATAAAGCTGAAGAGTTTGTTTGTTTGAACGCGGTAATCTCAGGAACTACTGGTCCGATTTGAAAAAACATTTTTTTGTTGGATAGCCCATTTATCGAGGAAGGCTATAGGCTATATAACACCACGCTACGACTAATAGGAGCGGAGTAGCGACGAGAAATGTTGCAAAAACGGGGAAAATTTACGCATACGAAGTTGCGCGGGACAGCAGCTAGTCTATACTATATTATAAAGCCGAAGAGTTTGTTTGTTTGAACGCGGTAATCTCAGGAACTACTGAGACGAATTTAAAAAATATTTCATTGTTGGATAGTCCATTTATCGAGGCAGGCTATATGCTATATAACAACACGCTACGACCAATAGGAGCGGAGCAGCAATGAGTAATGTTGCAAAAACGGGGGAAAATGACGCAAACGAAGTTGCGCGGGATAGCTAGTTAAAATATATATATTACGGGTCTTAATCGCGAGAATAATTTGAGGTAAAATACCTTGTTTATTGCCCGACATTTCGACCGTATTGCAGCGGCCGTGTCACGGGTAGACTAGTTCAGCTCAGCGTCGCCTCCGTGAAGCGCAGGTTTCGGAAACTACCCTCCTTTGTTTTTTATCACTTACTATTACAGAACTGTCGGTACTTCGACACATAACACTAAGCAAACAGGCATAGTCCAAAAGTCAGACACCCCAACAAGTTTTTTACTTCAAGAAATTACATGAAAAAAAGAAAATTAAAATATTGAAAACTTGCATAGATAAAAGCCATTCAAGTTGTCTTGTGTTCTTCGCGCTATCGTGCTCATTGCGTCCCGTAATGCGTAATCCATGGTATATTATTGAAAAATAAGAGATGATCACATTTCACATCACATTGTGATAAGGATCGAACTGTTAGAACGATTAACAAAATAATTAAAGATTAATTAATTAATTGAAAAATATAAAATGGTCCAAAAACTACCCCAATGGATTGTATTCTGAGCAAACTACTTTCAGGTTTGCACTATTATATACCAATAATAACGTTGTATATATATATAGGTACATATACACATTACGAAAATAATGTGTACAAATTGCGAAAGTTTATCAACAGTCAAAGGACTAATGTGAACCCCTCAAACAAATTTGCAATTCATTGTTATCATTGATACGACTGATAAGGCGGTGGTCGGAACGTCAACTGTATCATAATGACTTCCTCAAAATTTGTACTAGGGATATCAGGATTTTGCTTCCATGCATAATCTGAGATGTGACCGTAATCCGACATGGCGGGTTTGAATCCTACCCATGATACAGACGCAATTGAGTGTGAACCCACAAACTGAACCCACTCCTAACTTCTTAGCTGGAGGGATTAACAAGATTATTGTTGAAAGATAGCTAGCAATGTTCGACTGCCTCTGTGGCGCGGTGGGAGTGTGTCCGACTGCTACGCAAGAGGTCGTGGGTTCGATTCCCACACGGGACACCACTTTGTGTGATCCACAAATTGTTGTTCCGGGTCTGGGTGAAATTTGTGTCCGTGACTTGTATGTTTGTAAAGTCCCCCGTGACACAGGGCTTGTATCCTACTGCGGGAGTTGTCTTTAAAAAAAAAAAAAACAGTAGCACATTAAGTACTAGTTATCTTTACAAAACAACATAGCGTAAATATACATTATATATACATATATATACATATACATATACAATTGTCAAAAACAGTTGTAGTGCGCAAAGTGTGCGTTTGTAATGTTAAATTTGTTATGGCAATTTTACACTTGACGGTTGAGTAAAGTAAAACTTGAATTCTAGTAGGCTGATTTGTAATTTTTTGAGTATGTACTTACCATGACTTACCATGTACCTACCTACTTACCTAGTTAGTAAAGCAAATTAAATAATTTCGTAAACTAGAATGAGTACATTGTCTTAGATACTAGTGACATTATACATCATAATAAAAACCAGCTACGTATCGCCTTCGCGCTGATTTCATTTTTTTTAATATAACTAGCAATGTGAGATTGATTGCCACATTACTAGCAATCCTATTAACCCCTCCAGCTAAGCTCAAAGGCTTGTGTTAGGAGTGGGTTCACGTCGGTAGTATAATGGGTAGAATTCGAACCAGCGACCTCACGATTGCGAGACCGATGCCTTAGCCATTAGGCTACCGCCGCTTCAATGCAGCTACTATGTTATTTCGACTTTCATCAAAATCTGTTCAATTGTATTTATAAGGAAGAGGTTGTAACAAAGATTAACAACATAGCATAACACAGAACATCATTTATCGTTTCATTAGGGTACAAAATTCGCAATCGGAAGTATAATTTTATGAACGTTTCTCTTAAACGTAGCAGGTGATTATTCTTCGTAAGGGACATCCTCGCATTCTTTTCATAATTTTTGGGCGGAATAAATTTCTATTGCGTGTACTACGAATGAAATATAAAGCGTTAGTAAGTTTGTTACAGGCAAATGTATTAAAAAATATATTGTTTAATAGTTTATTGTATAAGAGCATTATTCTCATTTTGAGTCAAATTTCTTAATTGTCTATCATACGAGGACTTGGAGCGATAGCAACGATAGTTAATGGATCTAAGAAGTGATCGTTGAAATCATTCTAATTTATTAATGTATTTAATGCAAAAAGGATTACAAACAGTTGTGGCGTATTTTAGCTGGAACCTAATTAATGACTTATACGTATAACAGGAGATATGAGGAAGACTTTTTGAAAGGAATCTAGGTTTGCATGACAAAATTCTACATGTATGTACATGTAGAATCCCGACGTACCAAGTGTTGTTTTGCATCCTAAGTATTATAATAAAGAATTTTAAATTGAATTGATGGATAACAACGTTAAAGGGCGATAGTTTAATAATTTCATTTTTATTTTCACCTCTAAACCAATTTCCATGTCTTAGGAAATATACCTTCTTGTAGGTTTTTATTGTAACAGGCAATTTAATATAAAACTCCTTCAGTTTAGAGTTAGATCAGTGAAAATTGTTATTTGGCTTAATTGATTTATGGGTGCGAAGCTGCGCACAGCTAGTATAATTTACAGAAGAAGGAAATTACCAACAATCACACTAATATTATAAAGGCGAAAGTTTGTGAGAATGTGAGTGTGTATGTTTGTTACTTCTTCACGGCTAAACGGCTGCAGCGATTTTAATAAAATTTGGTATGGAGTTAGCTGACACCCTGGATTCACACATAGGCTAATAAACCGCGGGTAACACCGCGGGGCACAGCTAGTAACACATAAAAAGCATGCATACTAACACTGTTCCACTTGGGTAAGACAACTGACTCCTCCAGATATTTAGAAGAAAAAAAACAATCAAAAAGTGCATTCAACGCTTGTCTTTTTTCGAAGTCCAAGTTTAAATTCTGTATTTTTTTTTAAAGACGACTCCCGCTGTAATGTACAAGGCCTGTATCGCGGGGGACTTTACAAACATACAGGTTACGGACCCAAAGTACACCCAGACTCGGAACAACAATTTGTGGATCACGTAAAGTGGTGTGTGGGAATCAACCCGGTGTGACAGGTTGCAAAACGCAGCAGTAAACAAATCACGCCATTGGCGAATAGCTCGAATTGGCAGACCGCTCTTCCAACGAACTTATAGTTTACTATAAGTATGTATGACTGCCTCTGTGGCGCGGTGGGAGTGTATCCGACTGCGACGCAAGAGGTCGTGGGTTCGATCCCCACCCAGGATAAAACTTTGTGTGATGAGCACGATGGTTTATTCTGTGTCTGGGTGTTATTTATCTATAATATGTATGTATTTAAAAATATATAAGTATGTTTATCAGTTGTCTGGTTTCCATAGTACAAGCTCTGCTTAGTTTGGGATCAGATAGCGTTGTGTGAGTTGTCCCAAGATATTATTATGTTATTATTATTATTACTAGCTTTGGTCCGCGGCTCCGCCCGCGTGGATGTCGGTTATCGCGATAAAAACTATCCTATGTCCTTCCCCGAGACTCAAACTATCTCCATACCAAATTTCATCTAAATCGGTTCAGCGGTTTGAGCGTGAAAGCGTAACAGACAGACAGACAGACAGACAGACAGACAGACAGACAGAGTTACTTTCACATATATAATATTAGTATGGATGAATGAGTATTATTTGTTCATTTGTCTCTAGAATGACTGTAACTAGATCAAATGTATTTTAGTCTATAATACTTTACAATAAGTACTACTGTAACTTATTATATTATACCTACTTTATAATAGGTAAATAAAATTAAATATTTACACAAGTGTAAATTTTACAAGTTTTAATAAAAATTTTACTATAAAATTCACTCTAATTTATCTAATTATTATTTAATTAAACATACATAATAATAATAATAATAAAACCCCTCGGGGCTAGTCGTTGTCTCCCTATATGAGATTAACGCAACACTCTGAGGGCATAGTAGCAGCTCTTGAAATCCTTATGACACCAATAAAAAATGTCTCATGAGGGTGAAATAAGAGTACACAAACCGCAGGGCAGCTTTGTGGCGAGCTGAATGTGTGTGGCGACACTGCGGTCCCGATGCCTCAGAGAGTCGGTCAGGGCCTCGTCTCCCGCTTGCCTTCACTGGCCGGCGGGAGTGGAACATCAAGAGCGCCCGCAGGACTCTCAACTCTGGCTTGCCTTAACCGGCCGGCCAGAGGGAGGTCGCCAGAGCTTGTATGCTCGGGGGTGGAAGTGTCATTTTCAAGGGCATAACTACGGGGAAACCCGCTCACGGGCCTTCTTCGTGATGGTGAAACCGGCGCCGCACCGCTCGACACCCCAAGCTGCTCACACCCATGTTGCTCCCTGTCGCCTGTTGGGCTGTATGCCTGTGGCGGCCAGAAGGGGGCCCATCTAGTGAGTGGCAAGTCACCGCCTGCCCATTTGTCCGTGTGTTTTTACCATGTGTTTGCAGGGCAGGCGCCATAGTCCTTCAATAGTACCAGTTAACCATTCCACTAACACATCACCTCCATAACCCAGTTTCTTAGCTACCACTTTTTGACAATAGTTTTTTACACTAACCGGGGAATGTCGTTGGGTACATTTATATAGTGTATACAACGATATTCGCTGGTTTGTGTCACATAGCCTTTAGATTAAAGTGTCTAACGGGCCTCTACGTGTTGGCTTCGGCCCCACGCACGCCTCCCAAATGACCGGGACTCCATAGTCCCGTGATATGGAAACGACATACATAATAATAATAATATCTTGGGACAACTCACACAACGCTATCTGATCCCAAACTAAGCAGAGCTTGTACTATGGGAACCAGACAACTGATAAACATACTTAAATATTTCTAAATACATACATATTATAGATAAATAACACCCAGACACAGAATAAACCATCGTGCTCATCACACAAAGTTTTATCCTGGGTGGGGATCGAACCCACGACCTCTTGTGTAGCAGTCGGATACACTCCCACCGCGCCACAGAGGCAGTCGTACATATTGATGTAATTTTACTGTAAGACAAACACATTGGTTTTATTTTTTAAAAACAACATTAGAAATAACTGACCCTTATACATTAAGAAAATATATATATTACGGGTCTTAATCGTTGATGCATTTCTAAGCGCAGCTCTCTACCGCGCATGCGCGCTGGACATATTTGAGCGCATGGCGCACGCGTCAGTTCGCACGGGCTTGTCACGACAACGAAATAAAGATAGTGAATAACCCTGCAATCTATATTAGCTACCTACTTTCTATATAAAATGCATGTGCATTTCCTTTTCGGTGCCTGAGCGAGAGGTATTTAATTTAACTAACGTGTTCATGGTCACTGTTATTTAAAAAGTAAACATCTAATTAATTTTATTTTGGACTGTATTCCGGGTTTCACAAAATATTTCTTTTGCAAATTCAAATGCAATCTTTTGACTAACCCAATTTAGACGAGTCATTGTAATTGCATCATAATTCTATGCATTATAATAAAAATTGCGAAACATAATTATTATGCCGCATATTGCCGAAATATCTGCAGTAGTTTCAGACGTAGTAATGTCTAAATGTACGAAAAGCACAGCTGAATTTAAAGTTAAGGTTGGGAGTCGTAGGTCTCAAGGTTTGATTCCAAAAGTTCTATAATAGATTCTTGACTATACTCCGTTTCAATTACGTCCTTTTTGACAGATGTCTATTAAGATTACTAGTTATTTTCATTGTAGTCACTAATTACTACACAGAGATAACTAGTCATTAATTTGCTTTGTTGCAGGTCTCTCTTTATGAGTGCGGTTTGTCGATTTATTTCGATTGTTGTATTAAGGGCATTTCCTTACTACTTCAATCGTGGTGATTCACAGATCGAGGGTGGGTGGTGGGATCCCTCTCTTATAATTTACTTAAGATGGATTTCCATGTGACGCCTGATTCAATCAGTTATCTTAAAATAGTCTGAGTAACTACGCGTACAGACGCGTACGCTTTATGTCATTCAGTCATCGGCCGCGCGTCTCTCGCAGATCTCGGAAACCGACGCCATGCGTTTTTATACTCTGACTTGTCGCGTCAGTCGCGCGATCAACCGCGATGCACGGTAATTAACCTTTAAGCAATGATGATCCATAGATGGGTGACCGTTTCCTCAAAATGCCACCCTCCTCCGTGTTTCGGAGAGAACGTTAAGCCGCCGATGGTGCACTTCTCTCACTTCTCTCCTGTTGTATTGGATATCCATCCCATCGGACTATGAGATTGAGGCAATAGAGAGTACGTGTCTTGTGCACTACTACTACTACGTACTATGCGTTTCAAATGAGTTGATAACTGTCATGATGACATTTTGATTCGCATTACGACTGCAACTTCATTATATGACGTAAGGTCAGCAATCAAATGATTCGTAAAAATGTGTCATTAGTATTACACAGAAGTACCTAGGTACCTACTCTAATAAACTATACATAAGCACTGTATTTTACTATTTATTATTATAGATAAGATTTAGTTAAAAAAGTGTAGAATATTCTTATATTTTGCCTATTCTCTTTTTGGGGTTTATTAAAATAATAAAGAACACTAATAATTTTATAATAAAGAAAAATTTAAGGTACGCAGTTCAAAGATAATAAATATTCAGTGGTGGATTTACACATTTTTCAAGTATAGGCTTTTCAATTTTTGCCGCTCTTACCTCTAAAAATTGGAAATTCGTAGTCCATTGGAGACCAATATTTAAAGTGATTATAAAACTTGTATAGTGAGTTAGAAAATTTTTTCCATATTTTTATTTACAGTTAGTACAAAAAATAATTTTCCTTGCAACCGGACTATCATCTGACAATTTCGTATAGAAAAAACGGGAATTTTCCGGGTGCTTTTAGAAGCGAAACCAGGCGTAATAACGTAGAAGTATAAATTATATAAGATTACTAAATATAGATAGTTGGATTAAGGAATATATGACAGTAATTAATAAACTGGAATAAAATTTATTGCTCACAAACAGTTTACAAAATAAAAAAATTAAGTATATAAAATTCCAAAAGTTTTTTACAAAAACTTCTTGCGTGCTTTTTTGTTGGCGAAATCATCAATGATGTCGTCATATATCATCGCGTTCATTAGTTCCGACTCTATGCACAAAAGAGATAAAGCATTTAATTTTTCTTGACTTAGGGATGACCTTAGATAATTTTTGACTCTTTTTAGACAAGAAAAACTTCTTTCACCAGAACAATTTGTCGCTGGAGTACATAATGCCATGCGAAGAGCTATATCCAAGTTAGGATAGACATTTTGCAAACTCTGTTTTCGTAAAAACATAGAAAGACTTCCTAACGATTCAGAATCTGGTTTTACCAAAGTTCTTTCTGATGAAATGTGGCTTTGTAAATGAGTACATTCTTGAGCTAAATCAGTCTCTAAATCATTAAAATACAATTCTGCCAAGGAGAGGGCTTTTTCTGTAAGGGTTGATGATGACAATTCACTCATTTTTGTTAAAAATGAAAACTTTTCATTAAACTTGCTGTAGGCCTTTTGTCTTCGTTCTAATTCAGATGTAAGTCTGTCAATGACAACAAAAAAAGTGTTGACCCGGAAAGTATCACTCGCGGTCATTCTAATGTCTTCGTCCAGTGTTTCGTCATCCATTCTTTTTCTTTTCAGTTGTCTTTTCCCCATATCTTTTGCATACTGCTTCGATACGCTTAATTCAATCGCCTTTTCTTCAAAATATTTGAAATTTTTTCGTTGATCCATGAAAAACTTACGAAGAGATTCATAAAGATCAGCTACGGTGATCAGATCGACAGTAGAGGACTGAATTTGAACATTAACCTTGTTTATTCTTTCCAAAACAATATCCCAAATAACAACCATCAGCGCCGTTTCCAATTTTTCTAATTTTAAAAGAATACCGGCTGCTTCGTTTCGTGTGACAGGCTTTTCAGTGCTATCGCTTTTGATTGTTTCCAAAGTTTTGAGGACTTCATGCCAAGAATCTCTCAAACTCCTACATGCATCCTCTCTAGCGGACCAACGTGTAAGGTTTACTCTCTTCAGCGTCTTTCCGTCTCCAATTTCAGCCATTAATTGTTTCCAGCGTTGCGTTGAATTGACAAAGAAAACATAAATTTCTTGCAGCAACATGAAGAAGTGACAAGCTTCTATGCAGGATAGTTGCAGTTGCCACTAAGTTCAAAGAGTGGGCAGCGCAAGGAACGAAAAAAGCAAACGGTGCTTGGCTTTGGATTTTAGCTTGCACGCCATTATATACACCAGACATATTCGCAGCATTGTCATACGATTGTCCACGACAGTCTTCTACATTTATGTCTAAGCTTTTTAGTTCCGATGTGATTGCAGAACATATTTCTTCAGCTTTATGACCCACTGAGGGCAAAAACTTGAGAAATCTCTCACATGGCTCTCCTGTTTCTAAAACGTATCGAATCACAAGAGTGAGTGTGCTATATCTGGGGTTGAATCGATGATTAAGGAAAAGTATTTTGCCCTCCTTATCTCGTCTCCAATCTTTTTTAAGACTTTATCACCCATCAAGTGAATGAACTCATCGCAGACAGTCTTTGATAAATAACTGGTAGTTCCAGATCCTTGATTTCCAAATCGGTTAATATGGTTTGCTAGAAACGGATCGAACTCGGCTAACAGTTCCAATATCATGAAATAATTTCCGTTGTGCGGATCACCGAACTTTTCGTTTTTTCCTCTAAAAGCGAGGCCTCTTGAACATAGTCGCTTTACTACCGCAATAACTCGCCTTAGAACGTTTCTCCAATAAGTAACTTCTTCATCTATTTGGGTGCACAGTAAATTATCAACTCGACCCTCGATTGCACTTCTACTTTTCATAGCAAGAATACTAGATTTATGACGCGCAGAGTTTTCATGTTGAGCTACTCGGTTTTCTGCATTCTTCCAATCATTAAATCCTTCGTTATCAAATTGAGTTGTATTCTCCGATGGGCCAAAAGCCAAACACGGTCCACAATATACGGAGTTTTTACTCTCCGAATAAACCAACCAACTTCGATCTCTGATTTCATTGTTCTTCATTTTTTTTTTAAAGATACTCACTGGTAAGAAACGACGTTGATCAGAATAGAGTTTTTCACTTTTAGAGAAGTCACAACACTTGTTCTGGTCGAAGCCACATCTCGCGATAACTTCCCTTAAAGCATCATTTACTTTCCATAAGGCTGGATCTTTATTTAGATTCACTGGTGTTTGCTCTTGATTATTTTCGAACGACTGAGGTGCATCTTCAAGCTCGAAACTCTTATCATTTACTGGTGGTTTCTCTTCGTCAGGAACGTAATTAACAGTTTTTGATAAAGTAGATTTTTCAGACGATGACTGTTGTACTGCGGAGTCCAAATTTATTTCTTCGTTCCCAGATTTAGTTGTCTCAGTGCACGTTGTTGAAGTTTTTGAACTCTCGACTCTGCTTTCACTTTTAAAAAAATTATCAATTTTTATCGTTTTTTGAATAACCTGTTCTTGTTCATATTTTTTTATTTTGGCCTTCTTTTTATACTCAGCTCCACTGAGTCGCTTTCTTCCATCACTCATTATAATAAATTTTTTTCCAAGTACTGGAATGAAAAAGATAAAATCGGGAGTTTTATTTCTCGCGCCGAATAAATGGAATCATTTGCTTAGACAATAAACAACTAAATTTGAAAGATGTATGAGCCACATTGTCCCAGCTAAAAAAATTGCATTGTCCCAGCTGAAAATTGCATTCGATATGAATTTTCATACTTCATGATTCGTATGAAAAAAAAGAGAACTCACCAAATGAGTTGTTAAACAATAATTTGTTTTAACAACTTGTTAGCAACTTTTAAGTCATATTATTATTGATAATTGTTATTCATAGCTTTCGAAATGTTGTTGAATCTTTTCAGATTTTTATCGAATCATAAATTGCGGAAATTTCTATCGATAACAATTTTTAGCTGGGACAATATATGGCTCATGTATCCTTAAGGAGCTTCCATACAAACATCAAAATATTTGGATATTAAAATTTTGTGACAAAACACAATTTTTTTTAATTTGTACTCTGTCTAATTATCAAGTAATTAAGCGTTAAAGCAGCATTCTTATGCCTGGAATATTCGAAACGCTATGCGAACTTCACGTGAGCTTCAATGTTCAATTACTCGAGAACTATACACTGTAAATCGAAGTTTTTTAATATAAATTACCTAAGTGTTTTATTATCATTTAAATTCATGGTAGTCACTTTCTAAATACTTGCAAACGTTTATGACACTTAAGTGTTTTAAATTAAAACACTTCAATTTACAGTGTATTAAGAGTAAAAATCTAAAAAAACCTGTATTGTTGGATTAAATACTTAAGAATATACTCACCAAATTTTATTAAATTCTAATCATTTTGAAATTTTGTTCGTTTTTAACATGGTTTATCATGGCAACATTGTATCGACGGTCCTGAAACTCCTTAAAGGTACTTTTTTGTTATATCATGACGACAAACTCGAAGTTTTTTTGCATAGCTTCCAAAGTCACTATTTTGAATTAAAAGCTTTTCAGTACGATTCATAAATTCTATCTGGTAATTTATTCATTTAAAATCAATAGAATAACAATGTATAAAAAAATATAAGTTTTATTTCTGTGTTTGATTGATGAAAAAAGACAATATAAATAAGGAATCTATTGAATCACTAATTACGGTTGACGTAAACATGCCAACATTACCACAACTCAAAGAAAAAAAAAATTACATGGCTATTTAAAACAAATTCATCTGTTATACGCGATTTATGCTAGTACATGATATTTACTATAAGTTCTTACTTACCAGTAATCCAGTAATGTAACGAGAAAATATTTACACACTTCACGAAACACTTTGAAAATAAGTAGCACACGACCAGAATAATGCGTCAACTTGATATGCAATTATTGCAGTAAGTTATCAATCTACGCTTTTATCGAAATGCGGGACTTTTCCGTGTACTTTTGGTGCAGCTCTATCTTGAAGGTGATATTGAAGATGAGTTATCGTCTCTGTTCGTTCAGTCGACACATTTAAAATTAAAAGCATCAAATGAAACCGAATTTTCAAGTCATACGCGAAACTATTTTGCTAAATAATTTTAATTTGGCAAATAAGAGTTGAAATTATTGTTTTTGCTAAAAATACTTCATAAATATTTATCTCAATTATCAATACTTCGATACTCTTGCTTAGTAACTTTTGGTTCATTATTTGCTTACTCCAAGCAACTTTAAGCTTTTTTAAACGCACAACCTATCACTTTTTTCAAGCGTGAAATTTGATGATTTGTTTTTTTTTCCTTTTGTGTCTAGTTTTCGATCTAATTTATCAACACATCTTATATGTCTCATTCATTTGGAAACGAATTCTGGTGATTAAATTTGCCGCCCCTGAAATTTGCCGCCCTAGGCTCAAGCCTACTCAGCCTGCTGGTAAATCCGCCACTGTAAATATTACGTGCGTTCCATTACTATACACATACGTACTTTACCCGACTTGGGAGTTTTTGTTGCTAGCGGTACAATTTTGACAAGTACAGAGTGAAGTTGTCGGATCGCGATTATCTTCTCATTTGAAACCCATAGTACTATAATATATCCTATTTCTTGTTGTTATTGGCTATAGTCTAATGAGATTGACCGCTATGACCGTAGTCTATTATGAATTCCTAGAATTTTCGCAATGAACCTGTTTTTACAATAATGCGACTCAGAATAACTGCGCAATTGTTTTTCTAATAACCATATCTAGTTCAGTTTTGAAAGATAAAACAGGACATACGACTTAAAAAACATCTAGGGTTAAAGCCGGAAAGGTGCCCCACTTTTCATAAAAGCTCTACAATGAAAAAATATGAACACTTTAAGAATATTACTAAATGTATATCAAAACATTGGACTTACATCTTTACTATCAGAATATTTTTATAAACATAATTAATTTCAGTTTTGAGTAAATTCTGTTTGATAGTACTGTATGACCTACAATTTCACATTGCTAGTTATTTTTTCAAAAAGAAAAAACTCACAAAATCTCTCGTGTCTACTGTGGCGAATAGTTGGTTAACATAATTTTAATCAAGTTTCTAAAATAGTATAACGTTTTAGTATTTAAATAATAAAAACACAACAAAAATAGCCTTCCAAACGTGGTGGCTTTTTAACATAAACTTAAACGAAAAACATTACCCATCCTTCTGGGTCAGTCGGGTAACAAGTTATAATCACAAGAGGTTGGAAAAACTCCTAAAGAATAATTCTAACTTTGCTCATCAAAAAACATATGGTTGACCATACCTAGAGAAAAGAGCACAAATCCTTAGGGCGACGATTCTTTTTGATACAAATACTTGTCTTTTTATTCGTTAAATAAATAAAAAAACCAATAAAACGAAGTAAATAGTGTAACACACGTAGAGTTTAAAAAGATTTGACGTTTTGAGACGTTGTGTTGAGTTAAATATTTTTTTTAAAAGACTCTTGAACTTTTTATCACGTCATCGTTTTCATACGTTTTGTCACTAATAGTTGAACTAATTTGTGAAATGCTAAATAAGTAAATCTGCTAAAAGTAGGATTTTAAGTTTTCGGTATGTTGTGAGTTGTGACCCAAGATACATTGAAACGAATTTTAGTCTTGAAATTCACCGTACTGCCGTAAATAATATTCTGAATTTGAACGTTATTGTACGCTCTGCACTATGGAAATCTCAAATTATGACGTAAAATCACGAACTGTCCACGAAAGTGTTAAACTATAATATATTTCGACGCCTGTCAAAATATCGCCGCGGAAGATTTTTGTTCACATCGACAAAACACTTGCGCCTTCTGTGATGGTTTATATGGCAATAAAGTCTGCAAGAGGGATACTTCACTCAAAGCTGGTCTCGTAAAGCTTTTTCACCACCAACATCCATAACATAGTGTATTTAAAACTGGGCATCAATCCGGATTTAACTATATAAAAATGTAAAAACTCACCTGTCGGACAGAAATCCAAAGATCACACTGCCAACCAGGACACCGAGTTGTAGCATCATCTGCGTGAAACTGGCCAGCCATCTTCTACTACAGATCAAATCCCATTCGGACACTATGGTGTTGTCGAATGGGGCCGGATCATACTCATATTGTAGACACTCATCGTAGCATGTATTATTAATCACATCGTCTGTAGAATTAGGTAGATTTATGCACCGAAATGTCAGATTTGGTGTGAGAAACAATATGGCCATTTGCACCCATCCTGAACTCAATTTCACCAAGGATATGGTCCCAAAAACTAAAAACTGCCATCGTCCAAAATCGCCAAGTAGTTTTGCAAAAGGGTCCTCCTTTTGTACACTGTTATTTACTTGTTTTGTTATTTTTATCACCATTTTGTTGTCTTTTTCTAATTTTAATTCAATAAGTCACTAAATTTCAATTTTAGAAATTATTTTTTGTACACACATTTGTTATATTTTACAGTTCTTTTTTTAAATTCACTTTTTAAAATCTTTTGTTACACTTTCTTTTTGATTACTTCTTTTCGATTAGATTACAGTTTTTTTTTAATGTAATCAATCAATTGGTTTCATTAATTTCCTTTCTTCGATTGATGCTATTTTATTTTATTTGTTTCTGTCTTCTTTTTATCAAAACAATGTTCTTGAAGTTTGTTATTCTTTTCTTGAAGGATTTTCGCGCGTAGACACACGTGGTTATCACTTCAATGCCGGTTTTATCTGCAGATAATAAACATTCACTTAGACATATTGTAAATAAAATTTATAATATGTAGGTTAGGCTGTCGCAATAAAATCACTAAGATTGCGTGCTATAGATACTTGAGTGCCTATTGTTATTGTTGCCAATACTTTGCGTGCTGTTGGTTCAATTTTTTGATTCCGTGGAACAAAAACTGCATAGGTATTGCTGTACTAACGCAATTTATGTACTTTGTGTGTAAAAGAAAACTGTGACTGATTGATTTATCAACGAACAGCTTAAACTACTATATTGCTGAACATGGTTCTTTGTAAATACAATAATTGCATTTTTGAAGGATAGAAAAAATTTAAGTCCAGACCAGTTGCGAGGGCCCAAACTCGCGATCATCAAGGGATGGAAAAATTTCAGATCTAGTAACATAGTATAGATAGGTGGTTCACTTCTGGCCCCGGTTTAGCATACGGAAGTCTCGGGTTTCATTCCTGAGTCTGGACTTTAAATTTTTCTATCTTTCAAAAATGCAATAAATGTATTTGTAAAGTAATTGGCAAGAAATGCCTATAAAAAATACTTCAATGGTTCTTTGTCTCGATAATATTATTTGTTTAGAATTCATAGGGAAACCGTAAAAAATAGTGTATTGTAGGAACCCTTCTCCATTACTTTTCAAGAATAGTTGTGAATTTTTAGTTGGCTTTAATATCATATTCTATCACAAAATACGGAGAGTAGGTAAATACAGAACTTAACCGATTTCAATAAAGGAAATTCTCAGTTTGACCCATATGTATGTATGTTCACGATTTTCTCAAAAACTACTAATCCGATTAAAATTTTCGCTATTCAACAGCATATTTTTCTGGGAAGGTTTTAGTGTGTGAAACATTGTCCTAGGCTAGAAGACATCGGAGTTATGGACTAAAACGTAGGAGTAAGTCACTGAAATTTCATGTCCTTCATCATTCCCTTATTTTTAAATTTATTTTTTTCTAAAAAAGGTATCAATATTTCTTCAAATTAACAAATCTCCAAAATGTTTTAAACAATTCTAATTCAATTTAGTGTAAAAATCCCAATTTAATTTAGTGTTAAATATTTTTTTTATAATTAATCATTAAAAGAAGTGATTGACTAGAAAAAAAAAGGTGACGTCACAGTAGTATGAAATCTCCTTATAAATTCTGCGTTTAGACATTAGAATAGAATAGAATAATAATTTATTTCCAGGAATATGGTTTAGAAACATTTTAAAATTAGTATAAATTACACATATTCTACTTAGAGATGGCGTGGAAAAATTGATAGATTAGACATGCATTAGAATTAAACATTAAATATTACGAGTCTTTCTTATTATATTAATAATGTAATTGTTTTACTCTATTCTTTAAAGAGTTGTTGATTTGACTTGGAAACTAGCCCATTTAACCATTTAACGGTGACTATTTCGTTTTAAACATAATTCTAGTTACTATGCGGTAAAAGATTTGTAGGTACACTAAGTTTGAATTTGTTTTTCAAACTTTCTTTAGGATTTACTGTAACTGTTCTAAATATAAACTTGTATGAACTCGTATAAATAGTATTTTTATAATTGCATAAATTGTGTCCTTCCTTAACTTTTGAACCGTGAGTTCAAAAAATATGAAAAAAATCCCAAAGGTAATAAGTACTTAATAATTACTTTAAACTAAAATTATTTCGTACATGATCAGATATACCATCATTGAGTTATTGCCGAAAAACTGCATATCTCAACAAAAGGGCGTAAGTGCCATGAACATACGCTCTTCTGCTGATACAATTATTCAAGGCTGCAACCCTACACTGGGCATGAACCGACATCCTCTTGCCCGGTTTTATATCTCCTATTGTTGATTGCAATAACTACTTATACCCAATTCGGTAGTCAACATTGACTTATGCATAAAAGTGTGATGCAAAAATAAAACTAATAAGGTGACGGCAATAGTATTTCGCTGTTGGATTAATAAGAATTAATAATTTAATTATTCAAGTTTAATGTCATATTACAAATTTGTTACCGAAAACAACTTCCGACGATTTCAACATTATTGAAATGCAGTGTTTAATTAATTCGCATTCTTTATAAAGATTGTGGCTTATGCCGATATATGTGGAAATAACCGAAAATCAGACAATTTGTTATTTCAGTTTCATTTGATACTAGCTGTGCCTGTGACTTAGCCCGCGTTAAATTGCAGTGCTGATCACTCCCTACAGACGCTAATGTGATGATAAAAGCCTTACATCATCGGATATCTGACAGTGGATGTCTTCTCAAAATCCGTCTAGCCGTTTCAGAGATTAGCCGGAACAAACAGACAGACTAACTTCCAAAAAAATAAAAATTGTGCTTTGTTAAGTCTATAATTTTCATATACATTTATTAAAATTAAAAAAAATTGACATTACAAACAGACAATTCAGTTCTATTTATTTCAGTGCTGCACACTGAAATCTTCGTTTCATAAAGTAAGTAGGTACAGTAAAGTTTGTTATGAGTAGTAACTCTGTCTGTTAGGTCCGTTTTCACTCTTAAAGCGCTGAATCAATTCAAATGGAATTTGGTATGGAGATAGTTTAAGGCTTGAAAAAGGAGTAGAATAGTTTTAATCGTATTTACCGAAATCCACACGAGCGGAGCCAGTGGCGAAAACTAATTACATAAACATATAAAAATCTGTCTGAAAAAAAAAAACATATCTTTGTAGTATTTATTGAAACTGATTCAAAATTCGTCTCGTAGTATAAATAACCCGAGCACACTAATAGACTCACTAATTATCTATGTAGTATTTAAATAAGTACCTAAATATAAGAATGACACAAACTACACTATTAACTAATGTATGTCAACAGAACACACTAGTGCCTATTACTAGATAAATAAATACAAATTTCCCTAATTGCATTTGCTCTTTTCTAAATCTATACTAATATTATAAAGCTTTGAAAAATTCTTTCACTGTTATATAGCTTATTTATCGAGGAAGGTTATAGGCTAAATAACATCCCTCTACGACCAATAGGAGCGGAGTAGCAATAATATACGTTGCAAAAACAGAGAAATTGACGCATACGAAGTTGCGCGGGTCAACTAGTCTCTCATAAATCAACCGTGTTAGGCAATTAATTAGACGAAGTTTTAACATTTAGTGTTACAATAGATCATGTTACCATATGTGTAACTAAATATAGTAAGACAACTCCTTTAAATTTGTTAAAATGCTCTCTGTAACTAAGCAATAACAAAAGCCGAGATAGTTCTTTAACTAGCGGCTAGATGTCGCAAGCGAGGGCCCAACTCGCGTGCAAGAAAGTATAGACAAAATTGGGATCTAGTAACATAGTCCAGATAGAGGGTTCGATTCCGGCCCCGGTTTGACATACTCGGTTACCCATTATTATCCGGCATTACTCGGTTTGGTTTGGAAGTCTCGGATTCGATTCCTGGGTTTTGGGCTTCAAATTTTTCTATCTTTCAAAAATGCATTTATTGTATTAATAAAGTAATTGGCAAGAAAAGCCTATAAAAATTACTATAGGTAACTCCTTTAAGTAGCGAAAAATGCCGCCCGGCGGCAAGTCATAAAAATATGCAAGAATTATCACTTAATTTATTGCCGCAATATTGTGCTGGGTAGCTACGGAATCCTACATTGTGCATGGCCCGACATGCACTTGCCCGGTTTTTATATTTTATTTCTTACTAACTTAAAAAGGGTTATATTTTTTTTTTGTTGTAAATTATTTTATGCTTTTTAGTTACCTTGTATTTAAATGTTGATAAACTTTCGCGATTTGTACACATTATGAAATATATATATTACGGGTCTTAAAAAAAAATAATTTAAGGTAAAATACCTTGTTTATTTCCTGACATTTCGACCGTATTGCAACGGCCGTGGTCACGGGTAGACTGACCCTTGACCACGCCGTTGCAATTCGGTTGCTACTTTTTTAAAGTTGGCTATATTATTTAAATAAAAAAGCTTTTATTTCTCACTTTTTAGGGGGTTAGTTTGTAATTTATTTAAATTACAATACCCCAATTCCAACTGCTTATTTCCTTTTACAATTTTTTTATTTTTTAAGTTTATCTGATACTTGAATTTTAGCTCTTTACATGATGCGATCGAGGCGAAGTATCGATGCATCGAAACGAATCTTATTAAATGAATCTGATCGCAACCCGAAATATTTATTATCAAGACCGCTCTATAATAAATATTTCGGGTTGCGATCAGATTCATTTAATAAGATTCGTTGCAATGCATTGATACTGCCGCCGTACCAACGGCTGGACATCTGTGGTCTTTATCATCAGTTCCACTTCAATAAATGATGTTTTTTGAGAATAAATGCACTAACTACTACAAAATATAGGTACTCCCTGGTTTGCCCTGGTATGCCAGACAATGAAGTAAAAAAATATTGCTTTAATTTTATTGTACTATTAGAAAAAACATAATTTTATTCTTTGTCGATTTTTTGTAAGTTATCGTCTAGGACTAGGACTCTAGTACAGAGAAGCTAATATTGAGTGATAAGAATCCCATTAGCGTTACTTATCTATATTCTTTTGTCATTGCTGTATTTACTACAAACAATACAAATACAATACATAGTATTACTTTTTTGTAATTTTAAAGCATTGTTTTGCTATTCTTTTATATATACATATCAAATGTATGTAGGAAAAAATCTCCATGTGATACGATTTACGATTACGATCTTTAGGTATTTGATGTGCCCACAACATTTGGTGGGTAGGTATTAGGTGGATTAATATTGTTTGAATTAATATCTATAACCAATTACCCAGTAAAAACTAACTGAAAAACATTGAAACTAACAAAATGTTGGTACCTATGGTTCATGTCTTTGTATGTAAGTTTTTATTTCACCAAACTTGCCATTCTAACATTGTATAAAACAAAGAAGGCTATTCATATATGTTTATATAACATCTGTGGCGCGGTGGGAGTGTATCCGACTGCTACGCAAGAGGTCGTGGGTTCGATCCCCACCCAGGATAAAACTTTATGTGATGAGCACGATGGTTTATTCTGTGTCTGGGTGTTATTTATCTATAATATGAATGTATTTAGAAACATGTACCTAAGTATGTTTATCAGTTGTATGGTTTCCATTGTACAAGCTCTGTTTAGTTTGGGATCAGATAGCGTTGTGTGAGTTGTCCCAAAACATTATAAAATATTATTACATTTAGCGGGTTTTTGTAAGTTGCAAAAGCAAATCGGTTTTTTTAAATTTATATTTAAGTTTAGCCTGACCAGGAAAATAAAAAAACCTCCGGAAAACTATTGTAACTAATTTTTTCAACTAGCAACAACCGCAAAACGTCACTTTAGTAATTATAAGCGCCTATTTCCATAGAGTTATTATAGACTAGCTGACCCGCGCAACTTCGTTTGCGTAAATTTTCCCGTTTTAGCAACGTTTTTCTTTAATTCTTCGCTCCTATTGGTCGTAGCGTGATGTTATATAGCCTATGACACTCGCACATAACGTGGCTTTCAATTGGTAAAAAATTTTAAAAAATTGCTTGAGTAGTTACAGAAATTACCCCCTACAAATTACGTCACAAACTCATAACATCACAAACTTTACTTAATTTTATTTTAGCCTTTCTATAATATTAGTATAGAGAGAATACATAGGGGAAACTTTTAAATCAGTGGAAATAACTTACGAATAAAAAGAGAGAAAATCGGAGTTGGTTGTTTCCCCTTCTCTATCTATAATAGTTCTAATAACTATGTACGTTCTTTGGATACGACTACCTAGTCGTATTCTAGTGTTGCAAGTAAAATTGCAAAATATAGCGCCCCTAAACCAGGTTTTAACAAAGGATAAAACAGAACCCTATTGCTAAGACTCCGCTGTCTATCTGTCACCAAAATGATGCATTTCTGTTGCTGTTATATCTATGAATATTAAAAACAGATTATAATAAAAATTTAAGTGGGGCTCCCAAACAACAAACGTTATTTTTTGCCGTTTTTTTTCCTCTATTTTGTACGGAACCCTTTAAGCGCGAGACTGACTTGCACTTGGCCGGTTTTTTTTTTAATTTTCCTTGTCGGCTTTACCTATATTTTTTTACCTCGGTTTTATGTTATGCTGACTCTATATTTATGACATGATTGAGTCAATAATTAATTAACTGGTTGTGACAGGATGCGGTTTCTGTCTTGAAACTGTCGCCAATAAATGTTTAAGTAAATGTCTATATGTACTTGCGTTTTGTAACAACAAGGCTAGTTAGGAATGGAGAAATATCAAAACTAACTGTTGGCTGTGGATCTGCCCGACTGAAATCTTTTTTTTTTAAAGATAATTAGCAATGTGGGATTGAGTTCCACATTACTAGCAATCTTGTTAACCCCTCCAGCTACGCTCAAAGGCTTGTGTTAGGAGTGGGTTCACGTCGGCAGTATAATGGGTAGGATTCGAACCCGCGACCTCACGATTGCGAGACCGATGCCTTAGTCATTAGGCTACCGTCGCTTCAAATCTCTCGTTTGTCTAAATGACTTGTTGTTTTATGCTCTTTGATCCAAGCTTGAGCTTAATCTATTTGATCCAGCCAATCTTGTCAATGGCTGAGCCTAATTTGATGGGATATTCAATAGACAAAGAGACCGTTCCCTTTCAGGTATGAAGTAAATACTGGCTGCAAAGCGTGAGAGAGACAAAACACTCGTGCGGTTAGTCAGAAGTTCTTTTTAGAAATCTGACAGTTGCTACACACAATATGTTCGGACCGGCATCAATCGGTACAGGCCAGGCGATATAATATGTGGATGAACTTTTGGGATAAAAGCCGTTCGGCTTTCGGCACTAGGCCGGGTGATAGTGGGCCGGCATATATCAGCATAGCCGAATGATGTGCCGCCCCGATTGTTCCAAGATGTCGGGCATGTCAGACATACCTACTTTATTTTATATGGGATAAAATGTCGGTCTTTAGGTAGTGTTTATATGTACACTCAATGTAGCTAGCATGCCAGTATACCATACAGGGATCAAATACAAATACAAATAATTTATTTGCCATAATGTGGTACAAATGGATGTTACATCGAGATAAGGTCAGCGCATTAGTCATCTCAATTTTATGACATACAAATATTTTAACTTAAAACTAAACGAGAAATAATTATATGTAATTATAAGAATTCCTATTCAATTCGAATTTAAGACTTAGAAAATCGTTAACAGAGTAGAAACATTGTTCAACTAACCATATAAATAATTGTTATTTAAATTTACTTAGTGATTAGTCTCGGACATCTTGGGGTAGGTGATTAAATATGCGTAAATACTGACATTGCATAGCTATTCCTACTAAGGGAGAGTAAGGTTGTTTGGGTATCTTGTATTAAAATTACAAGAATCCTTTTTATAAATAAAAGCTCATTATAATTTTTAACAAAAGTACATATTTCTAAAATGTAAATGCATGGTAGAGTCAGTAGCGAAAGCTTTCGGGAGAAAGGTTTACTGGTTAACCAAGGAGCGATATTGCAAATGGATCTTACACATTGCTTTTGAGCTATAAATGCTCTATTTATATTTAGTGAGATCTTGGAATAGAATGAACCACCCGATCGGTACTTGTTAATGAAACCGAACATGTAGCTTCGGGCCGGCACGTACCGGCTGAACCGAATGTGCCGACCCGCTTATATATGTTGCCTCCCTATTTGGTCCACGTCACAGGCTTATGTCTATGTTATGTCACTTTGATATTAGAAAAAGAGACAGGTATAGACCGCACAGTCGCGTTGTCTCTTTCCAAGGAGTAGTAGTCAATTTTGTGCGAGGTTATGGCGCAGTCCAGTCTCTATGTCTATAGATATTCACTGTCAGTTAATTAGGTTTATAAGATGTACATAGACTTCTTAGAAATATTTAAAGTTCTAAAGCTAAAAATTAACCATATATTGGCCTGTTGATCTAGTGGTTAATGACCCTGACTGCTTAGCCAAAGGTCTTGTGTTCAAGTCCCACCCAGGACAAAATGTTGTGTGTTGAGCACGATGGTTTATTCCGTGTCTATTATGGTAATCTATACTATAATATTATAAAGCTGAAGAGTTTGTTTGTTTGTTGAATGTGGTAATTTCAGGAACTACTGGTTCGAATTGAAAATTTATTTTACTGTTGGATAGCCCATTAATCGAGGAAGGCCATAGGCTATAAATAACATCACGCTACGACCAAGAGGAGTGGAGCAACAATGAGAAATGTTGCAAAAACAGGGAAAATTTACGCAGACGACGTTGCGCGGGTCAGCTAGTTTAGAAATTTTTATTTAAGTTTATCAGTTATATGGTTCCCATAATATGAAAGGTACGCACTTTATTCCTTGATGGATCAGCTGAATCATCACAACATTAGTAACATAAATATTAGTCTGTATCTATGTATTTATTTATGTATGTATGTATGTATTGCTGTAAGTATGTATACTATTGTATAGCTATGTATGTAGGTATATATGTATGTATGTATTTTTGTAAGTATGTATAGTATTGTATAGTTATATTGTTTTATTTGTGTATTATGTAAGAATAATAAGGTAGTTCTTATTTTACAATTAGGTTACTGCACCTTTCACACATTCCATTTCTACATCACCCTAAGGTAGACTGGCAGAGAATGCTTTTAGCATTAAGTCCACCTTTGTACAACTTTGTGCATAAAGTTTTAAATAAATAAATAAATAAATAAATAATAATAATAATATATCTTTATTTCGAACAAACAGTCCATAGCGTACAAAAAATAAAAGAGACAAAAAAGGTAAATAAAAAACAAAATTAAATAGCAGCATCATCGCACGTGGGCACGCAGGTAGGTCTTCAGTATATCTGAGTCGTACCTGTCGGCAATGATCTGCAGGATGCTATTAGAGCTGCCCCGTAATCTGCTTATAGATGATGTTAGCCTCTTGCGTATAATAGCATGAAATCCATCTGTTCTTTCTTTGGTAAACATACCCGAGGCACTACAGAATCGAGGCAGCCCCAACAACATCCTGAAGCCATTATTGTATTGGACACGCAGAGCATTAAACGATCTTTGAGTATAATTGAACCACAGGCTGCACGTGTAGAATGTCTGGCAATAAGCTTTAAATAAAGTGATTTTTACTTTAGAGCTACAACGTGCAAACCTGCGGGTCAACATATTACTCTTGATCGCCAACGCCCTGCGTTCCCTCTCTATGTCTACTTGGTCATCGAGTCCCTCGGTAACATAGTGACCTAAGTATTTAAACTGTTTTACCCGTTTCAGTTCAGTACCATTTAGCTTTATGGCGGGCACTATTGACGGATATTTACCCGCGGCCCCGAAAACCAAGTATTCACTTTTCATACAATTATACAGCAGTCCATGATTGTGACTGTATGTTTCACATATAGTAAGCAGTTGTCTCATTGCGCTAACAGATGGGGTCAGCAGTACCATGTCGTCAGCGTAACTAAAATTGTTCATGCAAATGTCATCAATTCTGCATCCAACACTAGTACTGCTGAGCCCAACTATCGGCGCATTGACATACAGGTTGAAGAGCTTTGGAGAGGTCAGCCCACCTTGCCTTACCCCGCACTCCAGCTCGTATGAGTCGGAACAACTGTCCGCCCATCTAACACAATTTTTCTGGTTACGGTACCAGTACTGAAACAGGTTTTGCACCTGTGTATGCACCCCTGTCTTCGCCAGTTTATTCCATAAGACATCATATGATACTAGATCAAATGCTTTGGAGAGGTCGAGGAAGCAGGCGTAGACAGGTGTACTTCTCTTCGTGTAGTATCGTACAGTGTGCTTTACACTCAAAATAGCGCTTTCAGTCGAGAGTCCAGCTCGGAAGCCAAACTGCGCATCGTGTATATTAAGATGCTTATCCAGCTCCGTGTCAAGCACACTGTCCAACACCTTCGCCACCACCGTAGCTAAGGATATCGGCCTATAATTATTTTTATCGGACAAATCACCCGTTTTGTTTTTAACAATCGGTACTGTAATCGATTTTATAAGATCATCCGGCAAGTACGCGTGACTCAAACATATGTTAAAGAACATAGCCAACACACGCGGTAGATGCACTCCCGCGTATTTTAAATGTTCAATACTAAGCCCGTCATGCCCCGGTGACTTACCCCTGGACATTTTACTAACTATTCTATGAATTTGTTTACCTGTAACAAGATACAAGTCACCGGTCATGACGGCCTCAGAATTATTAGTCGAGGGACCGCGCGGCGATTTCACAGTGAAATGCTCCTTAAACAATTCTGCAATATGTTTGCTGTCACTTACACCTCCTACGCTCACAGGGAGGCCCGCCTTTTGGTTTAATTTACCCGTAGCTTTCCAAAAATCCGAGAACCTATTAGAAGCATGATGTTCCGTAATTAAATCTTTTTCTATCTGTTCTTTATTATTTTGACACCACTTTAATTTGTTCTTAAATACTTTACGACTTTCACGCATCTCATCATATATGATACCAGATTGTGGTTTATCATGGGAAACCCAACATAAAAATTTAAGCCTTGCCTCCCTGTGCGCATCATATACATATTTATTCCAACCACTCACATGTTTGTTATTTTTGCTACGACGGCGGCGCTCATTAATTGTACTCGACTTGATAGCCGAATCAGTTAACACTAATATAATCTTTTTATATAATTTATCTATTATTATTATTATTATTTTAATACAAGCTTTGCTTAGTTTGGGATCAGATGACGTTGTGTGACTTGTCCCAAGATACTACTAATAATAATTATAATATAATCTAAAATGGAGAATTTTGCAAGATTTTTATCCTTCCACGCCTTATTTGCCTTAACTTATATGATCATGCGTGGGCAAAAATATACCTTAACAGAATTAATATTGCAAAATATGATATAGGTATGTATTCAAACCTTTTGTTACATAGAAAGTGTTGAAATTAGGTAGGATTTAATTGTTTTATTATTATTAATTACCTTGGTTTATTATCATACGGATAATCGATGTCCATGGATACACCATAGAATCGAAGGTGAATTTGTTAATATTAAAAATGTGAAAGTTGTGATTTTTAGATATACGTAGGTATGTTTACCATGTATACATACATATACCATGCTCATATCATAACTTCTAAATATGAAAAAACCCATTTAAATCGGTGAATCCGTTTCGCAGGAGGTCGACCATGGGCCACAAACACTGCGACACGAGATTTTTTTTATGTTTGTATGCGTCAATATTGCAACCGCTAAACAGATTTGGATGAAAACTATTTGACATGCGCTAGTTTAGCGTATTTCAATCTCAAAATCCTTTATTTTTTGGTAAAAAATATTTTTCCAAAAAATAAGGATCGCTACTGAATCAACATAACTTGACTGGCATGTTCGTCAAGTGGTTAGTAGCCTTGATTGCAAAGTTAGAAGACGTGAATTTGATTCCCACCCAGGATAAAAATTTGAATAATGGGCACGAGTAGGTATATATTCTTATCTATTATTTTTTTCTTATCCACTTAATTTACAGAATTTTAATAAATGCAGCAAGATAATGGGAAATATTAAAAAACAAATTCATCGCTTTTTGAGTGTTTCTACTTAGATTGTATAAATCCATTAAATCGATCCAACCAATACTATCCACCATGTACAACATGACTGCTTAAAATTAATAATAATGCAGGTGTACATTAGTAAGATCTTAGATACATATAAATTGGCCCATTTAAATTCTGCCACTATGAGGCGTGCAAATATTATTTTAGTTTTACATTTTCATAAGTAATTAGATCACATTACCTTAATTATGATTAACATTAATTAACTGATGTCAAAATTTAAAAAGTTTGTTATGTCATGGAATTAATAAAATAAATAAAATCAAAAATTGCAATAATAAATAAAAATGGAATTGTAATAATAACTAAAATAAAACTAAATTGGTCTTATTGATGTAAGATACTGAAATATGTAATAAAATTCCGCCATTATATTTTTTTGTAATTTTCATGAAGCTACCCAGTGTATGTCACAAACTAATCCATTACACTTTGTAATTAAGAGTCACTGTCATAACTGAGACGAATCTAACGGTAGGAACCTCTCAGCTAAAATCAATCAAGCGATTTCGACTACAAAAGAGTACCATAGAAATATACACAAATACTATGCGTTTCAAATGAGTTGATAACTGTCATGATGACATTTCGATTCGCATTACGACTGCAACTTCATTGTAAAAAGTAAGGTCAGCAATCAAATTATTCGTAAAAAGGTGTCATTAGTATTACACAGAAGTACCTACCTCTAATGAACTATACTTATGCACTGTATTTTACTATTTATTATTAAAGATGTGTTTCAGTTAAAAAAAATATAATGGAAGACCACAAAAGTGCAGAATATTCTTATATTTTGCTTATTTACTTATTTCTGTTTGGTGTTTATTAAATATTAAAGAATATTAGATAATAATATTATAATAAATAAAAATGTTAGGTACATAGTTCAAAGAAAATAAATATTACGTCCGTTCCATTACCATACACATACAGTACTCCAAAAGTAATAATGCGCATAGAAATCTTCGGAAATCTTCGTCATTGTTCGGCAACGGTCGTATTACCCGAGCGTCGAAAGACGATATTTATATAGAGTGGTTAAGAGCAATTTCTCTATGCCTAATTTTATATATTATGTGTTTTGTGCTAAAACAGATTTGATTTACCTGTAACGAAATTTGATTCGATAATTCCATGTAAGTAAATAGCGAAAACGCTACAATCATTGTTGGAGTGATTAGTTTTCAAGTGTCTTACCGAAGTTGGTGTAATTATGGAGGAAAAGGTTTAAATAACATAAGGTTTTATTAGAAGGAGAAAAAAACGTTTTCAAATAGAGGTTTACATAAAATATAATCAAAATCTCAGTTCAAATTTGTTTACAGCACTAATCATTCCAGAAAAATAATACAATTATAAAAAAATTAATCAGAATCGAGGAAGACCTCTATTCCCGACATCGCAGATTCATCAGAAGTTTCATTATGCTCTTGTTCATTTACACTTTCCTCACTGCTATCACCTGTGTAAATAATCAGTTTATCGGAATAACTATCGATTCTTGGCTCAAATTTTCTATATTCATCTTCGCATTGAACCGCATGATCAGAAACTTTTTTCCATTCTTCTGGTCCTATTTTATTGATTTTTTCTAATATAGCATCTTTAACTGACGTCACAGTCATTGCAATATTTCTCTTGGCCACGTGTTGCTTTATTTGGGACCAAATATTTTCAATAGGGTTAAAATCGGGATGATATGGTGGCAATCGTATAATTTTATGCCCATGTTCCTCCATTATACGGTCAATGGCAAATTCTGTGTAATTTTCTTTGTATCTTTGTATAATTTTATACAAATCGGGTTTCAGTTTCTTTGGGTCATGCGGAATGTTGTGTTGTTGTAACCAAGCTGTCATTTGTGGTTTAGATGTGTTTGAGTTTGGTGGTTTCACAGACAGCTTATTATGATATGGGGCGTTGTCTATTACCAACACACTATTAGGAGGCAAGTTGGGAATCAATTGATTGCGTAGCCAAGTTTGATAACGTTCCGCGTTTATTTCTTTATGATAGTCACCTTCTGAGTCGACACATTTATGTAACATTAGAGCCCCTGGGACGAAGCCTTTTTCATTGCCTGCGTGTACAATAATTATTCGCTCTCCTTTGGAAATGGGTTGTTTGATACCTTTTTTGTTGCTATCTTGCCAAGTTTTACCCTTAGTATGTGATGTGTGCACATACGACTCGTCCATAAATACTATGTTTCTACCAGAACTCCTCAGCTGTTGTATTTCTCTGAGATATTTGATCCTTTTTAGGCGTATATCATGTTTTTCCATAAGTAATTGTCTGTTATTATCAGTTTTCAGAAACCTAAACCCCATGTCTTTCAAGATCAACCTTAAAGTCTCGGCACAGCCTTTGAAATTAATAGCTTCGATCAACTTTATTCTTAAATTATTTACAGTTGGGAGTTCTTTCAGCGTCAATTGAAAATTGTATATCATATTACGAATAACACAGTAGTCGAAATCATCAAGTACCAGCCGAAATCTACTTTTAGGTCTTCCTTTTTTCGGTGTAGAAAATTTCTTTGATTGATTATGTTTTTTTTCGTTTAAGATATTACTCAAAGTTCGTCGCGAAATTCCTGTAGCTTTTGTAACACGGTCTTGAATTTTTTTAAAATAACCATCATGGTCTCTGTTGAAAACATTGGCTTCATTTAAGAAATAAAGGTACACATTAAATACCATTTGCCGTGCTTGTGAATTAAGCGGTTTTCCACGTTTAAATTTATCCATTTTGGAAGAATTCGTCTGAAAGAAAATGGCATGGGCAGAGTTAGGTATATATTTTTTATGCATGTTTATCTATTTATTTAATTTAAATAAATCTCATTTTTTAAATGTTTTTCTAGTACTTAATATGTATTTAATGTAGGTATTTTATTTTTTTAATATTAAAAAAACGTGAAATATGTTATTTATTTTCCTTTTTTCAAAATATACTATTTAAATCTGAATAAGCTAATTAATGTTGAAATTATATTTACCAAGAAGGGTGTGTAATAGCAGCTCTATATATTTCCACAAATAGAGAACACGTGCAGTCACTACCAATATATAAAGACGACTGACAGACATTTCGCTGACCGGCGACAGCTGCCGAACGCCCGATTTGTTTTCGATTGTGCACACATGATATTGACTCCTATCTCTTTTAAACAAGGTGCAAAATGCAAATGCCTTGTTTAGGGCTCTTACGATTCCATGATTCGAGTGTTTCCGGGAATACGACAATTAGCGAAGATCTGCATGTGCATTATTAATTTGGGAGTACTGTACGTACTTTACCCGACTTGGGAGTTTTTGTTGCTAGCGGTACAATTTTGACAAGTACAGAGTGAAGTTGTCACGATCGCGATTATCTTCTCATTTGAAACGCATAGTACATGCATACAAACGTTTGAAAAAACATTTCGCATGAAATCGCCTACCCAAAAATGTAAAGAAAGGTTAATAACTCAGACTCGTACAATAACGTATGCCCATCAAATTAAAAACCCATGGCCACTGCACACCTCCCACTCTCTCTCTGTCTGTCGTAGCCCTAAAGTAAAGGGCACCATAGTTATGGCCATTGACCTAAAATATACCACTAAAGGTGACTGGTAATCTCATGACCTTCAATACCCGTCAAACGTTAGATATGTACAGTCAACAACAAAAGTCTCTGACCAAATATGATTTATTGAGAGGGATCGAGAGATATAGCTTAAAATTTAGCAGCATCGGATGAGAAAGTTACTTCTGCCAATAATAATTAATCTATCTATTTATATAAATAAAAATGAATCGCCAAAATATATACGCCATAACTTTCAAATATATGTACGCGTACACCCATAACTTTAGAATAGTGGTTCCCAACCAGTGGTCCGCGGACCACTTGTGGTTCGCAGGATTTAAAAAATGGTAGGCGAACGATTTCAAATTTTGCGCGCACAAAGTCAAAAATCACATTGATCCAAAATTTATTTAATTATATAACAAAAGTATGTTTTCTATTAAAATAATGTCAAGTTAAAGTATTGCAATTGTTGTGTTTGTAAAGAAATTGGCAAGAAATGCCTATAAAAATTACTTCAATATTCGGCCAGCGACATCATAATTTGTTAAAATGCTCTCTAAATGTAACTAAGCAATAACAAAAACCGTGATAGTTCTTTAACTACCGACTAGATGGCGCATGCGAGGGCCTGATTCCTGGGTCTGGACTTCAAATTTTTCTATCTTTCAAAAATGCAATTGTTGTGTTTGTAATGTCAAGTTACTTTGAATTCTTGATTCAAGTTTATTTTCGGTTTAATTTAGTCTAGTAAACTATTTATATAATAATCATGGTGGTCCTTGCGAACAACAAAGAACTAAAAGTGGTCCCTGTTCTAGAAAAGGTTGGGAACGACAGCACCAAATTTGATAATTCTTTCTTTGTTATTCTCAGGGCAAGGTATGTATAAAAGATTTTTTTTTAATTGTACCGAATAAATATACCCGTGTCACAGATAATATAATAGCGTGCGAAGCCGGGCGGGCTGCTAGTAATAATAGTTTTCTAACCTAATTTGACAAATCTAATTAGAAACGCAGGAGATATTAAAGTGCACAAATGTAAAAAAAATTGATAGCATAAATCACGGACGAATTCAATTTCATCTTATATCGTGAAATCTGACCATCTGTTTGGAATGTAGGGCGTGCCGAAGAAATTGAGATACATACTTATAGATCAAAACAATAGTAAACATGAATGATATGACGACTCTCAGTTATGATGTTATAATAAGTACACAGTGTGCTTATTCTATACTAGATGTCCCGCGCAACTTCATCTGCGTAAATTTTACCCATTTTTGCAAACATTTATCATTGCTGCTTCGCTCCTATTGGTCGTAGCGTTATGTTATATAGCCTATAGCCTTCCTCGATAAATGGGCTATCCAACAGTGAAAGCATTTTTCAATTCGGACCAGTAATTCCTGAGATTACCGCGTTCAAACAAACAAACAACCAAACTCTTCAGCTTTATATTATTAGTATAGATTTGTACGAAACGTATCATTTTGACGTTTATTACAAAATGGCTGTCTGTAAAGTCGGTTTTCAGACGATAATTTAACGTGATAACGTCATAAAAAATCATTGATGACATATCGCCATTCGCGTTGCTAAGCAACCAGCCGTTGGGCTATTTTACTTCAGCCTGTCAGCAGGCGGAGCGTGACACAGTGACATCTTCTCGTGCGTGCACCCGGTCATCGATTTATAAGACGTTATCACGTCAAAATATATTGTTTAAACTTGCCATTTGGCAGTTATCTAGCCTATTGAGAATACCGCAATCAATAATTTTAGAGCTGTTGAGCGATTTCTGTTGTCGACTGTACTTATTTAAGTACAAGCATTGGAAGTAAAACTCCTTGAACTGAACAAATCTATTTAAGGCAAGCACTATCATTACTGTTGTCAAATTGTCAGAGTTTCCATAACTACTATGTTATATAATGGCCTTAATACCAACTAGTCGAAACAACAACTTTTTTTTAAAAACGATTCCAGTATTTGTGTACAAGTCCTGTCTCGCGGGGGACTTTACAAACATACAAGTCACGGACACAACGTACACCCAGACTCGGAACAACAATTTGCGGGCATAAAGTACCTAAACCCAGACTCGGAACAATAATTTGTGGGTCACACAAAATGGTGTCCCGTGTGGGAATCAAACCCACGACCTCCCTGCGTAGCAGTCGGACACACTCCCACCGCGCCAACGAGGCAGTCATTTCAACTCTTTAAGAAATGTCAAAACGCAGATTTTAAATGGAGATCTCAGACTATGACGTCACTATTTTTTCAAGTCAATTAACCTCTTTTTCTGATATGATTAATGATAAAAAATCCTATTTAACACAAAATCTTATCGGGACTTAATCGTTGTTGGTATAAATTCTAGTTTTATTTACCAATTAGCGGACGCCTCGCGGTTTTACCCGCTTAAATCCCGTTCCCGTGGGAATACAGGGATAAAAAATAGTCTATGTCACCCGGGGTTAGTGTAGCTTCACAACGATGAAAGAATTTTTCAAATTCATCCAGTAGTTTCGGAGCCTATTCAATACAAACAAACAATCAAATCTTTCCTCTTTATAATATTAATATAGATAGACTAGTTTTTTTGGTTGCAAGTTGAAGCATGATTGTTTAATCTGTGTCCGGGTGTAATTATTTATCTAATTAATAATAATATGTATGTATTTAGAAATATTTAATTATGTTTATCAGTTGTCTGGTTGCCATAGTAGGTGCGTTTGCCTAGTTTGGGATCAGATGACCATGTATGAGTTGTCCAAAGACATGTATTAATTTATCTCGTGGCTACAGTCTTCGGCATCAGCGTAGGCTTTCCCGACTAGTTACATCTCTACTAATTGGTCATATTCAAAGTCAGATTAACAAAAAACTCTGAACCTGTGATTAAACCTTGGTAACATTTCATCTGTGCGATGAGTTTTTACTCTGGTGTAATGATTATCCAATGTCAAGGATATCCACTTTTTTTAGTTGATACATTACAATTAAATTTATTTCATACTAGCTGCAACTTCGTGTCCGTAAATTTATCCCGTTTCTGCAACATTTTTTATTGCTGCTCTTCTCCTTTCGGTCGTAGCATGATGTTATAAAGCTTATAACCTTCCTCGATAAATGGGCTATTCAATAGTGAAAGATTTTTTCAATTCGGATCAGTAGTTCCTGAGATTCAAACAAATAAACAAACTCTTCAGCTTTATGATATCAGTATAGATTTATTCATTTTTGTAACATAGCCGCCGCCACAGGAGAGTTAAAAATATGCTTAATAAAGTTCGCGCGGCTCCAACCGCGTTGATTAAAAAGTCGGTTTAGGGTTAGTCGACCTAATCGCCAAAAGAATTTCAGATATATAAACATATTAATTGAAGTACCTAACTTAGATATACATTTGTTTTTTTGAGGGTATCATGCTATTCGATCGTACGAATATCATCTTAACACCATCGTGATTTCATAATTATAATTTATTTTATTTCATTAGAAAAAAAAATTAACTAGCAATGTGATATGTTCGTCCCATATTACTAGCAATCCTGTTATCCCCTCCAGCTAAGCTCTATGGCTTGTGTTAGGAGTGGGTTCACGTCGGTAGTATAATGGCCAGGATTCGAACCCACGACCGATGCCTTAGCCATTAGGCTACGCTTATAAAATAGAGTACTATGCGTTTCATATGAGTTGATAACTGTCATGATGATATTTTGTTTCGCAATACGACTGCAACTTCATTGTGAAACGTAAGGTCAGCAATAAAATGATTCGTAAAAAGGTGTCATTAGTATTACACACTACTAAGCACTGTATTTTACTATTTAATAAGTTTTAGGTAAAAAAATATTACGTCTGACTCAAAAATCCACTTAAGTAATAATAATATAATAATAATAATATCTTGGGACACCTCACACAACGCCATCTGATCCCAAACTAAGCAGAGCTTGTACTATGGAAACCAGACAACTGATAGACATACTAATATATTTCTAAATCCATACATATTATAGATAAATAACACCCAGACACAGAATAAACCATCGTGCTCATCACACAAAGTTTTATCCTGGGTGGGGATCGAACCCACGACCTCAGGCTTAGCAGTCAGGGTCACTAACCACTAGACCAACAGGCCAGTCAAAGTGTAGAATCTTTACTAATATTATAAAGCGGAAGAGTTTGTTTGTTTGTTTGTTTAAACGCGCTAATCTCAGGAACTACTGGTCCGATTTAAAAAAATCTTATTTTGTTGGATAGCCCATTTAGCGAGAAAGGCTATATAACATCACGTTACGACTAATAGGAGCGGAGTAGCGACAAGAAATGTTGCAAAATCGGGGAAAATTTACGTATACGAAGTTGCGCGGGACAGCTAGTATTCTTATATTTTGCGTATTTACTTATTTCTGTTTCGTGTTTATTGAATAATAAAGAATACTAATAATATTATAATAAAAGAAAAATGTTAGGTAGGTACCTACATAGTTCAAAGTAAATAAATATTACGTCCGTTCCATTACCATAATACACATACGTACTTTACCCGACTTGGGAGTTTTTGTTGCTAGCGGTACAATTTTGACAAGTACGCGTTTCAAATGAGAAGATAATGGCGATCGCGACAGTGAAGTTGTCGCGATCGCCATTATCTTCTCATTTGAAACGCATAGTATGCTAAAATATCATAACTTTTTGTTATTATAGGTACAAACACAAACTCCCAAATAGCGTTGTATTTAGCAAATAAGGTACCTATTATAAATCAAAATGCTTAAAAATAATTTAGGGACATATCAAGGCAAGCAACCAAAAAAAATAAAAAAGAACCAAATATTTTGGTCAAATGTAAGATTAGTTTGGTTCCATAAGTTTTTATGACTATAGGTACCTATTGGTTCGTAAACTTGGTCCATATGTAAGTGGATAATTAGGAATATTTTTAATTTAATTCAGTCACAAGCCTTGTTATTGACTTATCACTTGCCCTCTAGGTACTGATGTGTATTTACTATCTAAATTTATTAAAATAAATAGTCGGATTATATCTTGATCAAATTTTTAATGGACAGTGGCGAAGTAGATATATATGGAAAAAAAATCGTCTCAGGCGGGACTTAAGCCCTCGACCTTGGATATCGGCCCTAAGCCGTTATCAACTCGGGCACCGAGACATGTCCATCTGAGTCAAATATTGCCTCCGTATGATACGATTTTCGTCGCGCCACCAATCGTCTTCACGAGGAACTTGTACGGTTCTGTGAATTTCGTGGCAGAAACCATTTAAACACAGATTTATGTATGTACTAACTTTCGCCCGCGGCTCTGTGAGTCTCTCGGTGTCGGTTATCGCGATAAAAACTACCCTATGTCCTTCCCCGGGACTCAAACTATCTCCATACAAAATTTCATCTAAATCGGTTTTGCTGTTTGAGCGTGAAAGCGTAACAGACAGACAGAGTTACTTTCAAATTTATAATATTACTAGCTTTCGCCCGCGGCTCCGCCCGCGTGGATGTCGGTTATCGCGATAAAAACTATCCTATGTCCTTCCCCGAGACTCAAACTATCTCCATACCAAATTTCATCTAAATCGGTTCAGTAGTTTGAGCGTGAAAGCGTAACAGACAGACAGACAGACAGACAGACAGACAGACAGAGTTACTTTCACATTTATAATATTAGTATGGATTAGTATGGATATAGTAATAGTATATATAGTATATAGTATGGGTAAAAATGCTTTAAAAATATAGGTATAATTTGACCGCTTGTATTTGATCGGTATCTGGCCAAGTTCCCTTTTACAGAATGACAGTTGGGGTGTTCAAATTCTAGCAAATAAATAATCATCAGCAAAGGATATCGTCTACATCTACACTAATATTATAAAGATGAAAGATTTGTATTTTTGTATGTAGCGAATAAACTTAAAATTCTGGACCGATTACAAAAAATCTTTCGCCATTAGAAAGCTACATTATCGGGTAGTAACACAGGCTATATTTTATTGTCAAAAAATTAAAGATCCCTACGAAAATTGCAATAATGTAACTCAAGGTATATGACACCGGGGCAGGCATCTAGTCGGACAATGAAACAAGAGGTTACTGAATCGTCAAAAACTTTGAAATGGTGTCAAGTTTTCAAAAAGCCTTGTTTTCGCCTGTCTTGTCAATGGTATACTTAGTTAACGGTAAACGATGTATGTTTCGGTTAATTTTATGAACCAGTTTCTCAGGGTTCAATAAACTTACAATGTTTTAACAATAATTAATATTTATAAATAACTTTTTTTGTAATAACTACCTACTTGCTGACATGAGTAATATAAATTGAAACATGTATTGTGTGCTAGCTTTTTCCCGCGGTTTTACCCGGTTTTTGTTAGATTTTTATACCTGAAGTTCTATTATATATTATATTATTACTGTAGAGTTTCATCTATATTCGTTTAACAGTTTTTGCGTGAAGAAGCAACAAACATCCTCAAACATTTTCGGACTTATTATACTTATTAGTAGAATTGTTTATAGATAAGTAATATAATTATATTGTTAGTAGGTACGAGGGTGGATTGAAAAGTTCGCGGCCTCAGCAAGAAAACAATATAAAATATAATAATATCTTGGGACAACTCACACAACGTCGTCTGATCCCAAACTAAGCAGAGCTTGTACTATGGAAACCAGACAACTGATAAATATACTTATATATATTTCTAAATACATACATATTATAGATAAATAACACCCAGACACAGAATAAACCATCGTGCTCATCACACAAAGTTTTATCCTGGGTGGGGATCGAACCCACGACCTCTTGCGTAGCAGTCGGATACACTCCCACCGCGCCACAGAGGCAGTCAGATATAAACAAAAGTAATTTTATTTTTCCACGTAATCTCCACTTAACTCAATGCACTTCTTCCATCTGGTTTCCAACGCCTGTATGCCGGTCATAAAAAAAGTTTCTTCAAGGCCTTCAAAAAAGTCACCCACCGCGGTTTCAACCTCCTCATTTGATGAAAATTTTTGACCTCCAAGGTGTTTTTTAAGGTTTGGGAATAAATGAAAGTCCGAAGGTGCCAAATCAGGGGAATAGGCGGGATGGGGCAGTAATTCAAAGCCACAATCACGAATTTGAGCCATTGATTCAACAGACGTGTGAACGCGTGCATTATCCTGATGGAACAACACTTTCTTGCTGAGTAGTCCTGGCCTTTTCTCTTTGATCGTTTCACGCAAATGACGTAAAAGGGTGCAGTAATAAGCAGAGTTTATAGTTAGTCTCACCTTTTGCAAGGTAGTCCACCATGATGACACCCTTAGCATCCCAAAAAACTGACGCCATCACCTTGCCAGCTGACAAAATTGTTTTAGCTTTTTTTGGAGTCGGTTCATCAGGTTTTTTCCACTGCTTGGATTGCTGTTTTGACTCTGGGGTGTAGTGGTGTACCCAGGTTTCATCCATTGTAACAAATCCGTCCAAAAAATCTTGTGGATCAGTCTCAAACATTTCCAAACTGTCGCGAGAAATCGTGAGCCGTATTCGTTTTTGTTCAACTGAAAGCAATCTGGGGACCCACCGCGCAGAAACCTTAGAAAATCCAAGTTCATTGACTATGATGTTTTGTGTTCGTTCATATGAGATGCCAATAGTGTCAGCAATCTCCCTGATGGTCAATCTCCGATCTGCCAATATCAGATCACAGATTTTCCCAATGTTTTCTTCAGTCGTAGACGTCGTAGGCCGGCCGGAGCGAGGGTCATCTTCAATACTCTCTCGTCCGCGTTTAAATTCTGCAACCCACTTTTTCACAGTCGTATACGATGGAGCAGATTCCCCCAATGTTGTTGACATATCTTCGTGAATCTCTTTTGGAGTCAGTTTTTTTTTTAACAGGTATTTGATGACCGCACGTTGCTCAATTTTCTCCATTCTTTAAAAACGCTGCACTTAGGCTCACAAAATTCAGTCTAATTTAAAAACAGATAATGCTATTGTGACAGAATTTTACAATGTGACAACCAGAGAGTAAACAAATCGAATGAGGTCAGTTACATTAAAATAAGTCAAGTATTTATGTGGTAGGCCGCGAATATTTCGATCCACCCTCGTATATAAGTATTAGATACATTTCGGGACTTAATAAAATTGAAAATTATTTAAAGGTATGAACCATTTATTTACCCGACGTTTCGATCGAATTGCACCGATCGTGGTCACGGGTCGAATTACACAGAGTAATATAATATGACATTTTTAAGTAAAGGATTCTACATAATGTTTGTTTGTTCGTTTATTTTTTCTTAACGATGTTACTAATTCTGATACAGTTTTACTATTATATTAAGAATTTCTTTGGGGTTGTTTATGTAAGTCTAGAATCTACCTACTTGTCTTTTAATTTAAAAGAATCTCAAAAATCTGGTGACAACCGAGTCATGACAGGATTAGGATATAAATAAATATAATTAATCAATATTCTTCATCTGGTACTAGATTATGCACGACTCGTATTAACAAAGGTAGGTATTTTGCATCCATACTTGTTTTTTTACAACCCGCAACATTAAATTAATAATATACCTTTTATATGTATTTTAATTAATTGAAATAGGTTGATTAATACGTATTAATACTTATAAATGACCGAATAATTCAAAATATTTTATTTTATTTTTTAAAACAAGTTATTACCGAAAAAATATTATTTTAATTCATTTCTCAAGCATATAATTTAAACCTAAGTTGAATTGTCTACAAAAATTTTCCTCAATTTTAAATAACCACAAGCACCTACCTATTCACTAAAAATCAATTAGCATAAAAATACAAATAAAAACATACCTTAATTATAACGCGACAAAATTCAATTCACAAAAACACGACAACAACAAAGTTACAGATTGTCTGCTTACTGTCGCTGTCAAAATGATACTGAGAGAAAAATGTAAATACGTTGCAGAACAACTCACGAGTTAGTATTCTCGCGAAAAAACCGGTTCAGATGTTACTTATTAAGTAAAGAGATGTATATGGGTTGCAAGCGCTACAACACGATCTTTGTTATCAAATGACACAATCAGGGCAAGTTTGGGCAAAACCGGTTAAAATTTAATGAAAACGGCTCACAGTTTTGGTTGGGTTTTAGTATTTACTATAATAACTACACAATCGCTTGAAGTATGAGGCTTATATTGTCTTAAATATTAGCGGTTGTACACTCTCCCGCGTGTGCTCTCGCCAGGTCTCGTCGAGAGTTCTCGCCCGAGAGGCCGAGTTACAAGGGTCACCTTGTTCAATCACCAAAAATATAGATGCATGACCAGTCACGGCTGCGGTCACCCTATGTGCTATATATGTTGCTATATTATTAAGTTCGGTTTCGTTGTTCCACATAATGATATACGTAAACGTCACTTCAAACGTCTTCACAGCCAGAAAGCCTGCGAAACTGAAGTTAACTGAACGAAGCGAGACGAGAGTGTATAGTAATGCACTCACTTCGCCTCGCGAGGATAAGCGAGCCACTTTGACTACCGAACAATAAACGGATTCGGCACGGAGAACAGGCGAGGCGAGGCGAGGAGGGGCGAACGAAGGGGGTGAAGCATTTATAATATGTATTCTTATTGTTTTTAAACTTTCGCGATTTTTATACATCTCAGTATCTACACTAATATTATAAAGAGGAAAGATTTGTATTTTTGTATTTTTGTATGTAACGAATTAACTCAAAAAGTACTGGACCGATATTAATAATTCTTTTTTTGTTGGATAGCTCATTTATCGAGGAAGGCTATATAACATCGCGCTACGACTAATAGGAGCAGAGTAGCGACAAGAAATATTGCTAAAACGGGGAAAATTTACGCATACGAAGTTGCGCGGGACAGCTAGTATTAGATATATTTAGGGACTTAATCGCGTGAATTATTTTAAGGTACGAACCTTTTATTTACCCGATGTTCGAATTGCACTGATCGTGGTCACGGGTCGACTGTAATATGTATTCTGCCTCGCGGTGCCTCGTGGAGAGTGTGCAACGACCATAATAAGTTTATATTATTTTTCAGCAAAAAGACAAAACAAAAACATTAATACATAATCTGAAAATCGTTACTTATTATGAGAATATTTAATTAATTACTGCCAAATTTCATGTTCCTTGATTGACAGGAAATATCCTAATAAGTATTTCAATAATTTAGTCTGTATCGGTCTACTGCTGGACGTGGACACATGCCTCTCCTAATTTACGCCACAACACCCGGTCCTCCGCCTTCTGCATCCAATTTAGGTATTCCAGCAACCTTCTTTAGGTCGTCGGTTCATCTAATTGGGGTGGTTCTACTTTACGTTTACAAGTTTTAACCACCACGTGCAATAGAGAAATGTGTACTTACTTACATAATAGTTTTATTTTTATTTTTATTTACATACTACTTGTGTTCTTATGAAGTTTAGATTTACTTGCTAATCTCAAAGACTGAGGTTCAAACTGTGAACTGTGGTTTCATGGGACTTTGACTAAAATGCATACCAACATAAATTGTCATAAACTCCTTACAACACAATTGCAATAATTGAGATTAATAAGACGTTTAATTATATTTTAACTTCAAGAGATTATAAACCTAACGATTAGGTAATAATTTCAACTTGTTAACTTATGTCATGGAGTCCTAAAAGATTGACCTAAATCCTAACCTAAATTCGCATAACGAGTCTACAAGTATTATGAAACATATTATTTGCGTATAAAACTCAAACTCAACTCAAACTCAAATATCTTTATTTCGTAAAATCAGGTTAATGATTATTTGAAAACGTCAAATTAATACATACTAAAAATTTAATAAAATTATGATTGTTTGAAAAAAAAACAAAATGAGGTTAGGTGGCAGTTCCAAGTGTAAAGCTCATGAGAAGAAGCTGCCAAGAAACTCATGTGCCACAAAATAATATATAATATACTGATGCATATCCTAAGCTGTTTACATTGTTATATTTACTCTATTTGATCAATATTATTTATACAAATGCTCGGGAGGAGGTTTCGGGACACCACAGTGTGATCCACACATATCAAAATTTTGTTTCGAATCTGAATGTACTTGCAACACAGGGATTATTCCCTAATCCCTGGTCCGTCCTAGTACAAAATGGCCGTTTAGGAATCAGGACACAGAAGGAGACAAGAGAACATAAACTGTATTTTTGTTTTATGTAACGTTTTGGTTGTTCTAACATTTCACAAATTTCCAACTTACACCGCGACATCCAGTAACATTGATAGACCGACTACGCGTAAGGCCACGAGCTGTATTGTGATCTTCCTATACGCTACATAATACGTGCTCTGAATTGCTTGTCATAATTACTTGTAGGTATTTACTCGTAAACTACTGTAGCGGTAATGATTATAGCATTATACGCAATCGAAAGATTTATGAGCGCGAGCCTTTATGATTGCTGAACCGATTAAAATCTATGGATTTTTCGTTCGACATGGAATGTTTAGGGTTCGGTACCTCAAAAGGAAAAAACGGAACCCTTATAAGATCTTTGAGCACTTTGTTGTCCGTTCGTCTGTCTGTCAAAACCCTTTATTTGGGGAACGCGTAGAGGTATCGAGTATATATTAAAATCATATCTCAGGTCTACAGACCCTTGAAGCCGTAAAAAAGTCAAACTTCTAATTTAACGTAAAAAAGATACGGCCGTTTATGCCGCAAAAAACGTACATTTCGTACTAGCTTTCGCCCGCGGCTCCGCCCGCGTGTGATGTCGCTTATAGTTTGAGTGCCTGGGAAGTGCCGGGACTCAAAGTATCTCCGTTCCAAATTTCATCTAAATCGGTTTAGCTGTTTGAGCGTGAAAGCGTTCTGTCTGTTACGCTTTCACGCTCAAACAGCTAAACCGATTTAGACAGAGTTACTTTAATTAGTATGGGTTTTCGTTGACCTAGAGCTATGAAATTTGGCAAGTAATACCGTCTTATACTACAAGTTTAAGAAAAAGTCTGAAAACTATTAATTAGTAATTAAATCATAAAAAATAAAGACTTTAAAAACTGTGAAACTCACTTGTAATGGAATATGTACCTACAAATTTTGTACGGAACCACCGGTGGACAAGTCTGACTCGGACTTGTCCGTTTTTTTTACAATGCATTGATTTTGTGCAGCAGGAATGCATACGACTGCTGTGGCGAACGATCCCCGCATAGGACAGAGTTTTGTAAATTCCACAAATGTTAGTTTCGAGCACAGATATCTAAAGGAACTGTATTTAAACACTCTGTGGTTTCGAGTCTACGCTGTGTCTATCAATTGCTTATCTATACTTAATATTATAAAGCTGAAGAGTTTGTTTGTTTGTTTAAACGCGCTAATCTCAGAAACTACTGATCCGAATTAAAAAAATCTTTCACTGTTGGATAGCCCGTTTATCGAGGAAGGCTATAGGCTATATTACATCACGCTACTACCAACAGGAGCGGAATAGCAGTGAGAAATTTTGCAAAAACGGGGAAAATTTACGCAGAAGAAGTGGCGCGGGACAGCTAGTTTGTAATATGTTTCGTGACACAGAGCTTGTACCTTAGAGCGATCATTTTTATAAGGCTGCCTCTGTGGCGCGGTGGGAGTCTATCCGACTGCTACACAAGAGGTCGTGGGTTCGATCCCCACCCAGGATAAAACTTTGTGTGATGAGCACGATGGTTTATTCTGTGTCTGGGTGTTATTTATCTATAATACGTATGTATTTAGAAATATATAAGTATGTTTATCAGTTGTCTGGTTTCCATAGTACAAGCTCTGCTTAGTTTGGGATCAGATGGCGTTGTGTGAGTTGTCCCAAGATATTATTATTAATATAAAAAAAACGATTAATCTAGCTAGTCTCAGCCGAGATCACTATATGTTCGTGACCAAAATTAAATTAACAATACACCTAGTATTGTAAATCCGCATATAAAAACAGTTAATAAGAATAACACATTATCTTATTGCGATCTACGCTCGTTCTCATCAATGTTATATTACAATGATGTTGCTGTTTTACTTACATTAAAATTACTACTTAGCCTTCGTCTTCGCCACAGGGATCGGGGATTTTAAAGACCGAAAACATGTGAAAACATTGGCTTAGCTTTGAGAATAAAAAGTGGGGTAAGTACTCTTTCTAATATGTTTCCTTTTAACATTAAATTCGACCCATCTATGAAATAGACATCTTGTCAATGTGTCTGTATACTAACATTTAAACTTTCGCGTTGCATGATTATAACTATTTATTATACGGGAATTAACGCGCATTGAGTCCGCTTGTGACCACGACCGGTGCAACCTGGTCGAAACGTCAAGCAATTTTAAGGTAAACAATGCGCGGTAATTCCCGTATCATAAATAGTTATAATGTGTCTGTATGTTTGTGTGAAAGAACAAGCTAAATTTCTAAAAAACCAGTAATCAGACTACTTAAAACTAATTACCTAACTGAAAAATTAGGTACCTACGTAGTAAAAGAACTAGACCACACTTATACAGTCAAATCACTTTTATTATTCAAACACAGCATTTACTAACTTAATTTTACACTCAAAATGTAGTTCAAGACAACCTTCGACGTCTGTAGCTCCGAACGGACTGATTTGAAAAATAACTGATCAAATTTAAATTAACGTTAGTATTGCTACCCTCAACAAACAAAAAAATGTGTAAATCAGTGTAATAAAATATATATCGTTCAATTATTGTGTATGCTAACACTAGGTTTGACTGCCTCTGTGGCGTGGTGGGAGTGTGTCCGACTGCTACGCAAGAGGTCGTGGGTTCGATTCCTACAAGATGCACCACTTTGTGTGATCCACAAATAGGGTGTACTTTGTGTCTGTGACTTGTATGTTTATAAAGTCTCCCGCGACACAAGGCTTGCCTACTGCGGGAGTCCTTTTTTATAAAATAAAAAAAACTTGGTACATATAGCAGCCTATGTCACTCCCTTAATTGAGACGACTGACGATGAAATATGTTAAGCCGTTTGGGCTGTAGAACGAGCCAAAGACATTAAAACAAACACTCGAAAAATGTTACCCTTCGTCTGGTGCAGTCGGATAAAAACAAACCAACAGACTGTAACCTTTATAACGATGGAATGATAGCAAAAAGTTAACCTTTTGTTTCTTATAAACATAGATGATATCAAAACAAAATGTACCTAATGTTAAATGTTAGGTACAAGCATCAAAAGCAATCAAAACAAGATGATTTGATAAAAAAAAAAACTAATTAATTTTAGCCAAAAATATCAGTATGCGTCATCTTATGGAATGACTAGCTGTCCCGCGCAACTTCGTATGGGTCAATTTTTTTCTTCCTTGCCTCGCCTTCCTCGATAAAGGGGCTATCCAACAGTGAAAGATTTCCGGAGATTACCGCGTTCAAACAAACAAACAAACAAATTCTTCAGCTTTATATGTTTAGTATACATTACAAACTAACTTTTGCCAGGTAGGGCGCTATGTGCCCTTCTCTTCCCTATGTAAGAAAAAATAAGAATCGACCGTCCCCTCCTGTCTAATATTTATTACATAAAATCTAAACGAATAATAAATATAAATAAACACTTTTTTTTTTTTTTAAAAGAATGTTTTTTGTAATAATTAATTAACTTTGGTTTTATTTTATAGTGCGCATTTCGCGCGCTTTTTCTAAGTATAATCATAACTTTGCGCATTTTTGTGATCTTACTTAAGAACTGTCAGTTCCCGTCACATCCCCTAGTAAGAAAAAATAAGACATAGTCGAACTCCCCTCCCCACCTCCACCTCCATTTTAGGCTTGTTTTAAATTACACTTTTAAGGAATGGTTTTTACAATAGGTACTTAATCAACTTTAGTTTTATTTTAAAGTATTTTTTCACTCGCATCTTCGCACTTGCGCGGATTCGCGCATTTCGCTTTTTCTAAGTAGGTATAATCTTAACTTTGCGCATTTCTGTGATATTACATAAGAACTATCAAGTTCCCCTCCTACCCCATAGTAAAAAATATAAGATATAGTCTAAGGATATAGCCGACCCCCCTCCCCTCCTAAATCGTTTTTCATCATTCGCGTTCCATGAATGTTTATAAGATCTTGGTGTTAATCCCTATACTAATTATAAATGTGAATGTACCTAAGTTTGTTTGTTACGCTTTCACGCGAAAACTACTCAACCGATCATCATGAAACTTTGTACACATATTCATGGAGGTATTAGAAGTAACATGGATTATAAAAAAAGGGGGAAATTTACGCAGACGAAGTTGCGCGGGACAGCTAGTATTAAAATATTTCGATCAGAAGATCTTACAAAGTAGGTACACTTTATATCTCCTCAATCTCATAGTCCATTGGGACGAAACTACACCACTCGTGTGAATAGGCGCAGAATAGCTTGGTGCTTTTCGAGGCACCGAAAGTGATGTGACCTTTAAAAAAAACGTCACCCTCTCTAGCCCTACAGCTGTAACATTGCTTGATCTCGTTAATCGCTGCATCTGCCTGGTTGCCATTAAGTGACGTATACACGAGAAACACCATCTACCTTTCAGTCAAAAAAATAGTTTTTAAATCAAATTAAAAATCGATTCATATCGAACCGAGGAAATTTTTATTTGCCGTGCCGTGAGTGCCGTCCGCAGCAATGTTTCACAATCCTTATTTTGTCCTTCGATGTAAGGATGTAGGAAAGACGTCGACTAGAAGATACGAAAATAATAATGTTGTTTCCTTAAAAAAAGTTTTCATATCTAAAAAGATAGAGATAGGTACCTAACCTACTAAATTAAATTATGCAGGAAGTAGCACCAACGTAAATAATAATAATTTACTATGATTTCTTAAAGAAATCAAATAACAACATAAATAATTTTGTATTTGTATTTGTATTTGTAACATGATTTATTATATGTATTTATTGAATCGCCTATTTTCAATAACATTTTAAATGTGTGTACGAAGATAGCGCCATCTAGTTTAGGATTATAAGACTACGTAGTTTTGCAGATCGTCGCTAGATGTCCCTAGTAGTCTCTATTCATCCAAAAAATCATTGGTGTTTTTAAATTTTAACATGGATGTGTCAACCTACCAAACCACCTAAAAATATAGTTTTATAAATAGCAGCACTAAAAATAAAGCCGAAAATTATATTATCAATTTTGTTGTCTCATTCATTAATTACCGTCATTTATTGATTGTATATCAAACTAAGTAGTGCAACCAATCGCCGTTAGATGTCACTTATTTTTTTTTTTTGTATACGTTTATAGGGTGTGTACTCATGCTAATGCTTCCTACCTAATTTAAAAGAAATAAGATACTAGTAGTTGGCACTTGATGAAAAATCAGAGTATTATTATATCATTTACTAGATGACCCGCGCAACTTCGTATGCGTTAATTTTCCCCGCTTTTGCAACATTTACCTACCTCTGTGGCGCGGTGGGAGTGTATCCGACTGCTACGCAAGAGGTCGTGGGTTCGATCCCCACCCAGGATAAAACTTTGTGTGATGAGCACGATGGTTTATTCTGTGTCTGGGTGTTATTTATCTATAATATTTATATATTTAGAAATATATAAGTATGTTTATCGGTTGTCTGGTTTCCATAGTACAAGCTCTGCTTAGTTTGGGATCAGATAGCTTTGTGTGAGTTGTCCCAAGATATTATATTATTAGTATATTATATAAATTATTTTTCATTGCTGCTCCGCTCCTATTGGTCGTAGCGTGATGTTATATAGCCCATAGCCTTCCTCGATAAATGTACTACCCAACAAAAAAAAGATTTTTTCATTTCGGACCAGTAGTTCCTGAGATTACATGGTTCTAACAAACAAACAAACTCTCCAGCTTTATAATATAAGTAGGTATCACTACATAGTATAAAACAAAGTCGCTTTCTCTGTCCCTATATCCCTATGTTTGCTTAAATCTTTAAAACTACGCAACGGATTTTGATGCGGTTTTTTTTAATAGATAGAGTGATTGAAGAGGAAGGTTTATGTTGCAAAAACGGGGAAAATTTACGCAGACGAAGGAGAGCGAACTAAATTCTATAATACCTATAAATCTTTCTTTACAACTAAATTCATAAACTTTCGTAGTTTAAAGTTCTTAAGTTTACAGGTACCTACCTACCTACCTAGTTACTGATATTTTTTTGGATAAGCAAAGAACAATGTCCAAGTCCGAACCCACGGACGATTTTCGAGAACGAGTAAATTGAATCGATGTTACTCTTGCGGGTTCTGTGTATAACCTACCACCTTAGTTTTGATCGAAATTTTGTTTACTATTAATTAGAGTAGGCCTCCTGGTAGGTAAGAAGGTAAGTACAGTCAGCTACATAAGTCGCTTAACATTTGCAAATATTTAAACTATCATAACTTCAAAAATAATGTGACCATCCTTGATGATTTAACTTTAAGTTGATTTTAGAGCGGCCATTTTGATCTTACCTAAACTTTCGTAAATATGCGGTATGACATAATTGTGCTGAGATGAATAAGAATTAGAATCATTTATTTGTTCAAATATGGGTGTACAATGTTGTTGTAGTTACATAAAGTGCTAGCCATATTTTACCATAACAGGCATACAAATATTTGTTTATAGATACAATTAATCATAATTATAATTATTATATATGAATTCATTACTATCGTCACTATATTATCATTAAAATTAATATTATTAAATGAAAAGTAAATAAAAATAAGTTTAAATGTCACAAATTAATTTAAAAAATCTAAAGAAAATAACAGTTCATAAATTACAAATAGAATAAATTGATCAGAATTCAAAATGTTACTGAATATTAAAAAAAAAATATATATAATGTATCATTTAAAAAATGCTTTGAAAATTTTCAAATGTTAAGTGACTTATGTAGGTGACTGTACCTACAACTCGTATGGTTACCTAGACACGAAATCGAGCCAATTAGAAATATACAGTTCATGGGATTTATTTACAAACAATGCGTGATGGACCAATTTTCCTGCCCGATTTCAGAAAAAAATAAACTTTGTTCGTTGTATGGATTGCCCGAAAAATCTGTCCACAACTTTAAGAGCCCGCAATGCAACAACATGAACATGTCGATGCCATTCTTAAATGCATGATGTCAATTCTAAAATGATGATGGAAAGCGTATTACGGTAAGGCCAACTCGTGGGTGGTGGGCACTTGAGCAGATAGCGGATATATCTATAGTTGTTTACGAACATGTGATATTACGTAACCGATGCGAAACCTTCTCAGGTTGATACAAATAAGGCTCTGTAGGAGAAAGCTGTCATTTTGTAGAACATTACCCATCTTTGTTGCCTTTTATAAAAGGTAGACTTGAGTCTGACTCATAGGATCTCTCTCTTCTTATTTTCAAGTAGACAGTAAAGGCGATTTTATAACAAATTTCTGCCAGTCTCTTTCTTTGTCTAGCATTTGGAGTCGGCTCTACTCGTTATTCTTTGCCGTAGGTAACTGTTCTGGGTCGTCGTGACTTTAATTTCTACCACAGTAATGTACCTATTTATTGCAATAATTTGTGGCTATTGTGGTCCTTCCTAATTTGGGCCGTGTGGTAGGTACCGGCTTAAGAATAGTGCCACCCCATCTCTTCCCGTGGATGTCGTCAAGGCGACTAAGGGATGTCACACCTGAGGACTGGCGGCAGCGTCCTCTGTGTACTTAAAGCCTTACTGCGATCGCCAACCCGCTCGCCAAGCGTGACGATTATGGCAATTACACCCAGGGTCTCCTCAGTACTTATTTTAAAGGGGCATCTAAACGGGCTATTCTTTACGGCAATGCTGTGGCCGGTACTCTCCGATATTGATTTGATGGTTGCCGAACGATCGCCGAGCGATCGATTTTCCGCAATATGGCCCGGCCAATTTTGTTGTCGTTTCAGTCGCTCTGTATTTTATTGTTGCCGGGTTGTGTAGCCCGTTTAGGAGACTGAATCATGCGATATATAATTGCAGACATATTGTCATTATTGGCCGAGTAATTAGTTGCCAATAGGGTCACCACAAATAAAAATGGCCCGTTTAGACGCCTTTTTAGTAGTCGGTTTTACTGAGGAGACCCGTGCCCAGCAATGGGACATCATATGGGTTGTTAAGTAGGTAAGTATTGCAATAATTTCAGTACTTACACTTTTTTTGCACAAACATGCGGATCGGTCTTATGGACTACTCGCTTTTCACGTAATTTATTGTTGGGGAACATGGTAAAAAGATGGCTTTACGATGATCATAAATCGTAATACATTTAGGACAATTAGACTACAGATGTGGCTAGGTGGCGGAGCATTTAACCGAAAAAATGGTAATGTTCGCGAGTTCGAGTTCCACCGAGTGAAATTTTTCATTCATACATTTCGATATGAGAACGTCTCGACTGATGTAAGAAATCTAATATATAAAATTCTCGTGTCACAGTTTTCGTTGCCATACTCCTCCGAAACGGCTTGACCGATTTTGATGAAATTTTGTGAGCATATTGGGTAGGTCTGAGAATCGGACAACATCTATTTTTCATCCCCCTAAGAGTGTGTTTGTTTGTTTGAACGCGATAATCTCAGGAACTACTGGGCCGCATTGAAAAAAAATTTTATGGTTGGATAGCCCATTTATCGAGGAAGGCTATAGGTTATAACATCACGCTACGACCAATAGGACCGCTCCTATATATATTAGCAGCAATGAAAAATGTTGTAAAAAAAAAAAGGAAGAAAAAAAGTGAAAATTTACACAGACGAAGTTGCGCGGGTCATTGCCCACCCCTAAAATTTATAACTATACTATAATATTTTAAAGCTGAAGAGTTTGTTTGTTTGTTTGAACGCTATAATCTCAGGAACTGCGGGTCCTAAATAAAAAAATATTTTACTGTTAGATGGCCCATTTATCGAGGAAGATTATAGGTTTTATAACATCACGCTACGACTAATAGGAGCGGAGCAGCAATGAAAAATGTTGTAAAAAAAAAAGGGAGAAAAAAGGGAAAATTTACGCAGACGAAGTTGCGCGGGTCAGCTAGTAATCAAATAAAATTTTAAAACCCTTGACTAACAGGAGGTAAGTAGCCGAAGAGAAACCGTCGGGATCTGCTATTTACTGCCCTGAATTGAACTAAAATATTTTTGAGCATGTGACTGGTCAGCGAGTGGCAGACCCATTCTTCGATTACTGACCTCCTGTTAGTCACGGGGTTTTAAAATTTTATTTGGTTCTTATTACGTCAGTCGGGGTTCACACGCAAAGAACCTAGGTAGGCTTACTTTCTGTACTCTCGGTGATTTCTGATAATATTTATTACCTACCTATATTTTACAAAAAGAAAACAAATAAAAAAAGATTAATTTATAAGACTAGTGGTCAATCCAATTTGATGAATGACTGACACCCACCGTGTTAACTCTTGTATCGATTTACTGTCATTCGAGTACCGTCTGTCAAAGTGTCAATAGTGTTGGGCAACACTCGTTATCCGATCAAAAGGTATCGATATAGACCGGTATTGTGATGAAACTATCGATACCAAGGTCAATGTGAAGTATTGTTTTAAATTTGTGTTGCTATTGTGAAATTGCATGGGTATGTTAGATCCGGGAGATGGTAAATTAAAAACTCACTGAAAATATACTTTACTTCATCTAATACTAACTAATGTCCTCAGTTTCCCCTTTTTATGTGTTATGTGTTAATAACTGGCCTACCGTCAACTGTCTGTTATTAAAATAGCTAACTTTAGTAACTAACATCTAGGTAAGTGATTGAGACTGTCCGTCGATTTTCCTGAAATCATTTTTTTTATTCCTTGTCTACCTCACAAAAACCTGTCTCCAAAAAAGTTTGTGGTTGGTGTGGATGAGTGAATGGTTAAGACTTTTTTTTTAGACACGGCCACACTACGTGGTGTCCTGTGTGGAATCGAACCCACGTAGCCTCTTGCGTAGCAGCCGGACACACTCCTACCGCGACTTTAATTTTTATACAACGTGCAACATAAAAGTGTGGTCTTATACCCATACCACAAGTTAAATCTGACTTTGGGTACCAGTGGTCAACAAAATTGTATTGTTCATCTTATTATTGTTTTAACTCATGTGTTTTTCTTTTGTAATTATATTTTTGAGAGAATAAATTACTATTATTATTATTATTAAATTCAAAGGTTGGTGATACTGAGTGCACATGCCTCATTTTATCAAAATCGGAGAACCTCGTTCTTTATATGTAAATTTTCCCACGTAAAACGTGGAGCTGTGTAACTAATTACAACTTTTTTTACCCTAGTTCAGGCGTTACATTTTCCAAAAATAAATAATTTAATAATTTATATAATAATATAATAATTTATTTTATTTTCTCTCACAATGTCTTTATGATAAATAAGTACTTATATCAAAGGGTTTTACCAAATTCATATCAGAAACAACACTAGTTATACGACACTTTTTAAACAGCAGTTTTTCTAACTTTGACTAGATTAGCATTTTGAATTGATAATTAAAATATTTACATAACTATAACTAGGTATAGTAAATATAGGCATATTTTTCGGTTATCAAATTTAACGCTTATTTTTTTTTTATTGAGTGTCAAATAAGTTTTATAATATTTAAGTACCTATTATAACTTTTGGAATTGTACAAATTAAGTGAAAGGATCAAAAAGTAAATAATTTGATACTTGGATAGGTACTACACTATTTATTTGGTGTGCTGTGCTTTTTCTTGTAATTGTTACTTAAGTACCTATTCAATTTCATTTACATTTTAATAACTTTCCGCTGATTGGCTGGGACACAGACATACACCAAGTGTAGGATGCGCATATGCAAGCGTTTCGAAAGAAAAAATACTTTCGCAGCCATCTACTAAATAATCTCTCTTACCTTTTCTCCCACAAATATGTAATCATGCCCTACGTAATATTATTAAATAATACTCTGTTTTAGAGAATGATATAAGATAATATGGAGATATGTCGTCACTGTAGCCTTATTAGTGATGCGACAACTTTCGTTGATCGAGAGAAATTTCAAATGCTGATCATTTTGTGTGTGGAGCTTTGCGAAGGAGGCGGCGATTGTGATTTAAGCAGGACTTTGAAATAAGGTAAGGATTATATTTGTTATTTTAGATGTATTTTATTGAAGTAGGTACATGTATCACTACATAGTATAAAACAAAGTCGTTTTCTTTGTCCCTATATCCCTATGTATGCTTAAATCTTTAAAACTACGTAACGGATTTTGATGCGGTTTTTTTTAATAGATAGAGTGATTGAAGAGGAAGGTTTATATGTATAATAAAATCCATATATTTTATACCCGTGCGAAGCCGGAGCGGGCCGCTAGTATCATAAAAAATAAAATTGTTGTGCGTTTAATGTGATCCACTGCATTAAAAATATACCTGACTATTTTGTAGGTACGTTGAGTTGAGACTAAGTGTGATCTATTTTTTTTTCTATCTGTATAGGTATATGTCTCTTGATATTTCTTCCCTTCTAACTTACTGCAATAGTAGATACAGAGGGAATTCAATTGCTAGTTTTTGCTTGGAATACCTTAATTCCTGCTGTGCTTTTACGCAATAGCAGTCGGGTAAAGTGATGTTCAAATGATATTTGGCTGGGTACTGTTTAGATAAGTCACTGTGATCAGGCTTTTCGTATTCTCGTAATTTTGCGGGAGCCCAATAGCCACATTCTACTAGTGTCAATTTTTAAACCTATCGATCGCAAACAGAATGTCACAAGAATACTAAAATCTTTGTTTAATTATATCAAAAGTTAAGGGCAACTAAACTGTTTTGAAGATTAGATATTTATTTACCCGACGTTTTGATAAGATTGCACCGAACGTGGTCACGGGTCCACTTGAAGATATTAGGTATAAAGTATTAAAATTTAGGTACATCTCAGTCTTAGGTATCTATTAAGTTCATTACCAATATATTTGTGGAGCTACCTAATGTGGAGCACCCCCATAAAATACCTGTACAAAAGTCTGTCTAAAATGTGCTGTTTCTTTGCCTGCACAACAAATTATCATTACTCTTCGGCGTTCCTCTGTTTATGCATCACATTTTGATGCATAAACTAAAATTTATTATTATTTAGTGGATTCATTTCGGAATGTTATCATGTACCTACCTAGGTACTTATACCTATTGATAGAAAGTGGTTATTAGGTAGAACGTGCAAAGTCAGGACGAGTCGCTAGTTAAAAATATAATTAATACCGAATATTGCACTTGTAAATGTAGCGAAAGCGTTTAAGAATTTGTATTCTGCTAATTAAAATACGACGTAACAAAACGAGTTTCTGAATTAATTTAATTGAACTCCTGACGTAAACGATATAGCAAACATCAGAAATGTCTTTTGAATGCTTTTTTTTAATTATTCAAAAAAAGTATTTTGTTTGAATTACAAACTTACTAGTTTTCTGCCCATGTCTAAAGTATATAGCTATATTTATGTCTAAGTATTATATTAATCTTTTAACGAAAATTCACCTAAATCACAAGTCACGATTGATGAATAAACATCTAAAGTAGGTAACTGATTATAAAAAGGGTATTAGTTATATTTTTTTGACGGAAGTCCTTTTATAGTCTTAGTACGATAAACTTTTAAACTTACTTTTTCAGACACGCAAACATGAGAACATGGATACTAGCGGCTATATTTATGATTCTGGCACACAATTGCGCAAACGCAGCGGAAAATGATGAAGAAAACCTGGTTACTACACCTGATGGAGGGGAGAAACATTTGTAGGTATTTTTTTTCATTAATGAATGATTTAATTTTGAAATTAATGTATCATTATGGTTCCCGTAAATTCGTAATGTCCAAACCTACTGCTTTATGATTATTACGAAAGTATGTCTGACTTTGTCTATCAAAATTTGTGTGACAATTGTATATAGTTTCTATCCCTTTACCTTACTGTATATCATTTTATTTTTGAATGAAGATTTAGTTAGAACATTAACCGCACCTATAAAGTTACACACTTATTAGTAGTTTATTGCTATGTCTATACTAATATTAAATAGCTGAAAAGTTAGTTTGTTTGTTTAAACGCGATAATCTCAGAAAATATTGGTTCGAGTTGAGAAATTATTTAACTGTTAGAATGATAGCCTATTAAAATATACGCAATGAAAAATGTTGCAAAAAAGGAAAAAATTACGCAGACGAAGTTAAAAAACATAGTACTAAAATGAACATTATAGGTACCTACAATTAATTTAGGAAATGCTCAAACAGACCCAGATTTTTTGTGTCAATAAAATAATCGGCCTTTTTCATGTTTTCAGGGACGTTCCAATAGGGCCTCGCCTACCACGTTACGATGAGATCACAGCTGACGACCAGCCAGATCATCATCCTGATGACCAAGGTCGTGTCAAGTTTGAAGACGATTCCAAACAACCACCAAACACTTTTGACAACGAATATAACCAACCCTACGTCAATATCGATAAAGCGGACACAAACGCTCACAAATATAATGAAAATGATCGAATACTTACACCAGATGATCACTTTGAAGGTGAAGACGACCACAACGTTGATTTCGAGGACCCTCAATCTTCTCATCACAAACCAAACAATTTTAGCAGTGAAGAAAATAATGATGACGTTAATTCCGATCAAGAAAATGATACTGGACAAGCAGCGGTTGATGATAATGATGAGAATTTTAATACAGACTATTCAGAATCTGAAAACATCAAAAATGATGATCAAAATACAAATCTTGATAATATTGATATGGATCAAACAGATTCTGAGAAAGAATCTGATTCTGTTAAAAGTAATATCGCTGAACATGTTACTTCAGGAGAAAATGACAAGAAGGAAATTCGAGAACCAGTTAAAAAGCAGCAAAGAAGACCTAGAGGCAAACCTAGATTTGATTCTGATTCTAAAAACACACCTCATATAACACCAAATGTATATCCTGGCTATTCTCCATATCCAAACCATGGTTATCCAAATCTAGGAGATCCAAACTCAAGCTATTCTGGCTATCCTTATGGATATATGCCACCTGGCTATCCAACCTACCCTACTCCGTACCCTTCAGCGCCTTATCCTACTCCAGGTTATCCAAGCTACTCTCCATATCCACCTGGCTATCCAGGCTCTTACCCAGGCTATCCTTCGTATCCATCATTCCAAAGTCCCGGAGACACCCGTCCACAAACAAATCCAATAGGATATCCAGCTCAAAATGACCAAGTAACGCAAGCTGATACGAAACACCCTACAAGGGACTATTCTGGAGCTCCTCCTAATCCTCAAGGTGTGCCAGGAAGTATTCCCCATAGTGGGTATTCCCCACCAACAGGTTACCCAGGGTATGGTGGGTATGGTTACGTAGCTGATACTAATTCGCAGTATGGGCTTTACAAACCGTATCCTGGATACCAAGGTTATTACAGTAAGTAAAGACATTTTAATATTATTGAATCTATTTCCTTATATTGAAATTGTTCCGTGGCCAAAATTACAAAAACGGAACCGACGGAACCCTTATAGTTTTGTCATGTCCGTCTGTCTGTTTGTCTGTCCGTCCGTATGTCACAGGCGTTTTACTCAAAAACTACACTTTGTTTACGAATGAAACTTAGTTCGTAAGTTAAATAACAAAAATAAATATTTTTAGTGGGAGCACTATGGAGTGCTCATGTAACAGAAGCTGAAAAAAAATCTTTAGCAAACGTCTACGTGTGGCACATTATTCAACAGGTCTATTTACCGTTAACATTTTAAGTTTTCTAAGAAACTTTTTTTAAAAAAAATCAGAAATAATCGCTTAGAAAGTTGCAAATCTTGTGTCCCTTCTCTTTAAATTTTAAACCATTTGACCAACAATTAATAATGGTAGGTAAGGTAATAAATACCTTCAACTATCATCTATCACATGGACAGGATCGGATAGATATTTGTATATACCATTTTTGAGTATTTGACCAAAAACTGCGCTTCTCAACAAAATAACGTAAGTACCATGAAGATGCGCCCTTTTGCAAGTGAACTTTTTCAGATTGTATTTTTTCCTTTGTTGCATTGTGCATTTCTCTGTAGTGACTATTACTTATTTGTGGTAGTGATAGCTGCGGAACCCTACACTGAGCATGGTTCGACATGCTCTTGCCCAGTTTTATTTTACAGTTTCCCTTGTAGATAAATCCGCCCCAAGAGGGAGTTATTTGGGAAAGTACAATACCCTCTGCGACTGCTATTTGATACAAAGTAGTTGCTCGTTCTAGTCTTATTGTTTCAACTAGATTACTCGTATTTTTAATTTGATTAGAAATTATATCTATTGAATCGGATACATTTGTTTGTGATCTCACATCCCACCACTAAAACAGTTCACTTCAAATGAGACACAATAATATTTAAAAAAAAAGTTGTTTATCTCTGGAGCGCTCAACAGCTCTCAGTATATAAATATACGAAGCACCACACCCATAATTTGGCGTCTGGCGTGTAATGTCGTCAATGCCTATGAGAAATTAAAAGTTTTAAAAAGTGTGGTAGAAGTTATTTGTAAACCCAAACACAATTTATACGTAATATTTCCATACATTTAGCAGAATTTTCATCACGCTTATTTACAGCTCTCAAGACAATCTTAAATGTCACATTTCCCACTACAATTTCTTGTAATTACCAAAGCCAAAAATACAGTTGTCATCACCCGTAGCTCGATATCAGCCCATCAGATGCCTATCATTTGACACTACTCTAAAGGTCGCGGTCAACTACCACAGCGGTACACTCAACAATACATACGGTTAGGTGAAAGGTTCTAACAACATGCCGTCTCTAACAATGAAACAGCAAGGAGATCTACTTAACTGTTAGTTGTATTTAATTGTGTGTCTTGAGTTCGAATAGCTCTATTGATGACGAAATGAACTATTGTCCATCAACTTTCAACAAAATCCACATTAACGATGTCGGTGACGCAGTAGGAGTTTGTTCAGACGAGACAACTGCTGAGCTAGAGGCTGTGGTTCGATTTGACAGGAGAGAACGTTATGAGATCTGTGATGGTACCCACTTAAATAACACAAGATCGATTAAAAATTCTGAATTGCGCAAGCAGAGTATTCGCAGCTGCTAGCTGGTATTTATATAGGTACTATTTCTGTTAACGTATTTTAACCGTTGGGCAGCAGTCACCTCACCTGGTCGGAGGATCTTCCCTGTGTGTTGAAAGGACGTAAGATCTTGTCCTGCACAGATCCACAAATGTTGGTTTCTAGTCTGGATGTAGTTTATGTTCGACAACTGGTATATCTTTAAAGTCCTGCGCGACACAGAGATTCCTTATTCATCATCATTATTCTAGATACTCATGAATGTGTAAGTTACTTGTCATCAATGAGGTAGCAACCGCTTTTGATGAATTTTGACACACAAATTAGGTAACTGTATTTTCTGGAAGAATGAGTGTGCGAGTCCTATATATTATTAGGAAACTAAACCGAATGAAGATAAAACCATCATTGTATGTAACATGTAACAGCAGTAACTTTAGCTAGGTATAGATACAATGTGATACATTGTGTCTATACCTAGCTAAAGTTGCCCCCTCAATACTTCCAGGACCACTCCGTCGTCCGAAGACACTGACTCAGCGAGCAATATCAGCTGTAGCAGAAGCTCTGACGTCGATAGCACTATTCGATGATAAGGAGTGCGTGCCACGACTACTTTGTGAAGTGGCCAGTGGTAGCGCGGCCAGCTCGCCAACGTTGCAAAAGGCTACTGCTGGATTGACACCGTTGTTGACGTAAGTAATAACTGATGCAAACTTTTTTTTTAATACTGACTATTAACTGTCAATTGAGATGATTAAAGAACGTTATATTATCATTTTCTAGTGTCCTGCAGTCATATAATGGTATGAGCTCATCCCCTCTATTCATCTTCGGACGAGCAGCTGTTCTTGGCATGACAACCAAAGGCAACCCCACAGCCTGCAAGTACGCCTATTCTGAGTGTCCCAACGACCCTGAAGGTTTAGTGAACTACATCAACAATCATAACGGAGGATTCTTCAGATTCTTTGGGCAACCTGGAGGTTCGAAACAACCACAAGATTTGGAGCAATTCTACAACCATTTGGCAGGACAGTACGACTATGGACAACAACCAAATCAGCAATCAACCCAACAACAACCAATTCAACAACCATATGGCTATCCATATCCACATGGAATGCCATACCCTCATCCACATTATGGACTTAATTACTACCATGAACAAAATTCCTTTAGGAATTCTAAAGACATTGACAGCGAAGCTTCTCATTCGAGTATAGAAGAAAGGATACAAAATAAGCCAGGAATAGAAGTAGATGATGATAAAAAGGAACAAGGATCTAAGTGGGCGTTTCCTGATGAAGTTAGCCATGAGAAACAAGAAGATAAACCTAGGAGAACAAGGAAACAAAGGGCTAAAAAGCCTAGGGCACCTGAAAGGCCAACCAGAGGTGACAGAGGCGGTGGTACTTTGAAATTTCCTGATGACAGAAGTCCCCCAGAAGACCAGCAGGACACAGGACCACAGTCTTTTGACAGGGAAAGAGAATTTATAAGAGCACAGAAAGGAATATATTTCCCTTATCCAAATCATTTTAACATCTATCCAAACTATCAGACTACTCCAGTGAATCTCGAAGAATATGATTTTGATTATAATCATAACTTTTATGTTAAAAGACTTAAACCAAATGCAAATACTGCAAGTAAAGATGAAGGTGAAACGGTTTATATTGTAAGAGGAAATGGCGATCCTAATCATCCTGAAGTAGTCAAAGTTAGACCTGGACAAAGGCCTTGATTGCTTTCAGCAAATATCAAAATAAAAGCAAAAGATAAGGTTAAATTGGCTATATAAATAATTTAGAGAAACCAACAAATATATTTATCAAAGTTAATAAATGTAATAATCTAAAAAAGTCAAAAGCTAGTGTTAAAAAAAAGTATTTGACGCATCATCTACTAGGCAAGTTTTCAGGCCTTTATCTGGGGATGACTCAATATGTAATCCCTCCTTCCTTATTAAAAGTATTTCTTTGTTTATTTGTCAGTATAATTTCATTAACATTTTTATTTATCAGTTATATTTTTTTAGATATCTGTTTAATGATACTATACTTGTGTGTGTTTAATTGGAATGTACATATTGTTGTTATAAATGGTTCTTTTGTATGTGTAATTAAGTTAATTAAATTATAATAATTTATTTACAAAAGAACTAGTTTCATTTGATCATCTTTATTTAATAGTTTCTTCTAAAATGTATGATGGATATTTTATATACAGGAAGCAGTTACGAAATGTTTTTTTTATGTCGTTTGTCACACGGGACATCACTTTATGTGATCCATGATTGATTGCTATAAGTCTGGGTTTAATTTGCAAGTGTGTTTATGTGAAAGTATATTTGTAAAATCCCCCGTGCCACACAGAGAAAATGCGGGAGTTGTCTTGTCTAAAGGTGCCTTTAGACGCATGGCACGCAGCCCGGCAAGCAGGCTCGGCGCACATTAGATCGAAAATCAAGTTCACACACATCCGGGTCCTTAGGTAAAAAAATAATATTAATGTACCTGTAGCGATTTTGACGCATTAATAATAATAAAAAAAGTATAGGGAAGCAGAGATAAATCGATTTTATTCGGAACTCGAGAGAGTCCTAAAATATCCGCTGGTACGATTAAAATATGTGTATTTTCATATCACACTACTCTGGGACTCGTGCGGCTTTGGGCGAAAAAAAATGAAACATATTTAAAAAAATTGTCAATTTTATCAACATTAACAACGAATCAACGAAAAAAACAATGAAACGATCAGCTATCTATGGAACGTTAGTGGTAGATTTGCATAAGCGGCGGTAGCCTAATAGGTAAGGCATCGGTCCCGCAATCGTGAGGTCGCGGGTTCGAATCCTACCCATTATACTACTGAAGTGAACCCACTCCTTTTTTTTTTTTTTTTTCTTTTGGCGGGAAAAATTCCTGACGAACACCCCCACCGTCCGGGGAAGACGGTAGGGGTAGTGTGGGGTTTGCACCCACTAAAAAACCCGCCGTGTATCGCTCGCCACCTTCGCGAACGGGCCGCCGGAATGTGTTATACCGTCGGCGGCCCGCCCAGTGGCAATGCCCGGACGCGATGTTGTTGCGTTCCGGGCATTTCACACCCACGCGGCCCCTGGATACACACAGGGTGCCGCGCCTCCACGGAAGGCCGCGGGCGGGGCAGATTACCCCGTACGCCCGCCCGCAGCCCCACCTAAGGCGGCATCAGGCGCAGATATGCGCGCCGACGCCGCCCGGTTCGCCGGCGACGGAGCGGATCCGCCAGGGAGCTCTCTTCCCTGACGCGCTCCGCCGCCTCCTTCTGCGAGATGATGTCCTCGCAGAAGGATGCGACCGCATTCCACGATCCCTCGCTCCGGACCATGGACAGAACCACGGCCGGCAGCGAGAGGTCACTTCCGACCACTGCGGTGAGAACTCGACGTTGCCCCTCCCAAGCTGGACAATGCTGGAGGGTGTGCTGCGCCGAGTCCTCACCGCAGTCGCAGTGGTGGCAGGCGGGACTCGGTTCCCTCCTAGCAACCGTGTGCAGGTACTTCCCGAAGCACCCGTGCCCGGAAAGGACCTGCACTAGCCGGAAGGAAAGGGTCCCGTGCTGCCGCCCCGCCCACTCCTCCAGGACCGGCTGGAGCGCCTCCACGGTTCGAACACCTGCCCGTGGAGCCTCCAGCCGGCCCTGCCACCGGGCCATGATTGCCCGGTGTGCCTCACCGCGCCAAGCGCGTAGCTCCTCGGGCAGAGGCACCGAACCCCCTGCCCGAACAGCCACCGCCCGCCGATACACTTCGGCGAGCACTTCCGCCTCCAAATCCCACGGGGGTGTGCCGGCCAATGCGCACGCCGCCTCTGCAGACACCGTGCGGTATCCGCGTATGGCCCTGACCGCCATGGTCCGCTGGGGTCTCCCTAAGCGGACCCTATTCTGGGCGGTCAGGGACGCCGCCCACACGGGTGCGCCGTACAGAGCCATTGACCGCACCACCCCCGTGTACAACCGTCTACTCGAGGCACTAGGCCCGCCCAGGTTCGGCAACAGCCTCCCCAGTGCGGTCGCCGTAGCCTCGAGCTAGGGCGCCAAAATGCGGAAGTGCTCGTCGAAGAGCCACCGCCCGTCTACCACTAGGCCCAGATACTTCATCTGGGCCCGGACCTGTACGAGGACCGAGCCGACGGCAATCGAGGCGCCAGCAGGTGGACCGCGACGGGGCCCATGGAATAATAGGGCCTCCGTCTTGGAAAGGGCCACCCTAAGCCCCAGCGCCTCGATGCGCCCGACCATTCGGGAAATCCCTAGGTTGGCCAGGCGCGCCGCCTCCTCAAAATTCCCACCCCGGGCCGTGATGAGGGTGTCATCCGCATAGCAGATGACCCCTATCCCAGGGGGGAAACCACACCGCAGGGCCCAATCGTAGCCAATGTTCCACAAGAGGGGCCCCAATACAGAGCCCTGTGGAACACCGCACGAGACGTCCCTGCGGATTACCTCACCCTCTCGGTCCTCGTACAGAATCCTTCGGCCTTCGAGGTAGTCTGCCACTAGCTGCCTCAGGTACATGGGCACTCCATGATACCGGAGCGCCTCTCTGATGCAGCTGAATGGCAGAGACCCGAAGGCGTTGGCGATATCGAGCGATATCGCCAACATCACTCCTCCACCGGCGACGGCCTCCTCCGATGCGGCCCTCAGGCGCAGAATGGCCCCAATGGTCGAGCGCCCAGCACGAAAGCCGTACTGAGCGTCCGACAGATCGGGGCCGACCTCGTTCAAATGTCGGACGATGCGGGTAGCGAGAATCCTCTCCAGCAACTTCCCCGCCTCGTCCAGCAACACGATAGGCCTGTAGGCCGCAATTGAGTCGGGAGCCCGTCCCGGCTTCGGAAGGAGCACCAGCTTCCCTGCCTTCCAGCAATCAGGGAACCGTCCGGACGCCAGGCACACGTCGAACAGTCCCCTGAGGCGGTCCCCCATGTGGTCGAGGGTTAGGGCCAAAACCCGGGCGGGAATCCCATCCGGCCCAGGGGCGGTGTTCTTCGAACGCATTCGAAGAACAGCCGCGCCCACCTCCGCTTCGGTGACAGGCGGCACAGTTGTGTCGGCCTCCCGGTCGTCGGTCTCATTCTCGGAGACCATCGCCGGGGGCGCGTGCTCTGCCTGCAGCGGGAATAGGCCCTCGACCACTTCCGCAAGGAAGCTGGGCTGGAGAGTCTCGGTAAGGGGGGGGCCCGCTGAGCGGAGCTTGTTTAGCGCCGCTCGATATGGACGACCCCAGGGGTCACGGTCGAGACCCTCCAGCATCTCCTCTCTCGCCCTCTCCTTGGCGCGACAGATAGCCAGCTTAAAGGCGTCCCTCGCTTGGCGATACGCCTCATAAAGCTGGCTCTCCTCCTGGACATCGCGGTGACAAGTCCGACTGCGGGTATAGGACCTCCGCGCACTGATGCAAGCGGCGCGGAGGGAGGCAAGCTCCTGGGACCACCAATACACCCCCTTCCTCGGGGTGCGACGTCGTGAGCGGGGCATGGCCGCATCGCAGATCTGCGTAAACGCATCGCGAATGCGGCCAGCCATGACGTCCACCTCCTCGGTCGGAGCCGGAGACGACCACGATGCAACGATGGCCGCCTCTTCCAACAGGTCCCTGTCCAACGCACCCACAGCCCACCGCGGAAACCGAGGCGTTCTGCGCGCCGTGTGACCCCTACCTGGGTTCTGGATCCTGGAAGACCGGGAGAGCTCCAATCGGATGTAACGGTGATCCGAGAGCGTCTCAACCTCATCCAGGACGACCCAGTTCCTTACTCGCGCTTCGACGACAGGGGTAGCGAACGAAAGGTCCACTATCGACCCCCCCTGCCGCCGAACGCACGTGTCGGTGGCGCCTCTGTTTAGGAGACAGAGACCCACCGACGCCGCCCACTCCTCAACCGCCGAACCGCGGACGTCCGTGCTGGGTGACCCCCACGCCGTAGATTTGGCGTTGAAGTCCCCCAGCACCAGCACGTGGCGAGGTGCCAAGCGCCGTATCGAGGTCTCCAGGTTGGAAAGGAAGACCTCGAAATCGGCAAAACTCCGGTTTGGGGAGAAGTACACTCCGTAGAGTGTGACTCCCCCCCAGTCGGCAGCAACATATCCCGAGCCCTTGTCTCTGATCGACAAGGGCAGGGAATGAAGCGCAGCGGAGCTGACGATTGCCACGGAGCCGTCCCGATCACCTGCCCAATTCGGGCGGGGAGGAACAAAGTAGGGCTCCGCGGCTACGGCGACACCTATCGACCACTCCGCCATGGCCTGCAGGAGAAGGTCCTGGGCAGCGGCGGAGTGGTTGAGGTTCGTCTGGAGGATGATGGAGGAGTTACCGCTGTCCATTTAGGAGTGCGGCACTACATCCATCACCTCCACCTCAGTCGGCGGCTGAGCTCCGGGGGCAGCCTGGGTCGATTGGCTGCTGCCCGGGAGTGGCTTGGAAGCCTTGGGGGGCTTACATCCCTGCCGCCCCATCATATGATTGGCGGGCAAATTGCCCGCCGCACACATGGGGCAGTGGGGGGCGGCAGAGCATTCCACCGCCCTATGTCCCGGTTGACCGCAGCGATAGCACATTGTGCTGCAGTCAAAACCGCTGGTGCACCTGGGCCGCAAGTGCCCCGTGGCCATACACTTGAAGCACCTCGCAGGCCTCTCCTCCAGGACGGTGATCCTTGCGGAAGAAAGGCCAACGAGGAGCCGGCCCGCTTCGGCCAAGACTTTGGCCGAAGCGACGGGGCAACGCACCCAAGCTGCACCCACTCCACCGGGACCGGGGCGGATGGCGCCGACCTTCACGTATCCGGAGGCACATTGAGTTTTTGACTCGATGGCCTCTCGGATCTCTTCGGCCGTGATCGAATCATCCAGGCCCGAAATGCGCAACTCTGCGCACTTCGTGGGCCTGGCGATCTTTACGCCCTCCTTCCCCGCGGTAAGCCCCCGCAACGTCTCCGCCACAAAGTCCGCCACCTTCGCGCCGTCCTGACCGGGGCACTCAAGAACTCTGGCCCCGGTCTGACTATGGCGGAAGGTGACCCCTGTGCCAAGATTGTTGGCGTTAAGGGTCACCCTCGCCTGGCGGAAAATCTCAGCGTAGGTAATGCTGCCACTCTTCACCGCCTCCGGTGACAGCGTCACCACGACGGCTGCCGACTTAGGCGGAGTAAGTTTCTGCTTCCTTTTGCCTTTTTTCTTAAGCTGGGCTGGTTGAGCAGTCTCGGGTTGCACCTTCTTCTTCCCGCGATGCTTTTTACGCCCGGCCGTTTGCCACTCCTCGCCGGAGGGGGCTGAAGCTGTGGGGGCAAAAGCGGGCGCGGGAGTTCGAGGTGCAGTCGCCGGCACATTGGTTACTCCGGTGATAGCCCGAGGCTTACCCCTTGATGCCTGTTGGGAAAGCGGTTGGAACTGAGCAGTACCTCGCCTTTGTCCAGCAGGAACCGCCCGAGGGGGCTGCACAACTTTTGCGGCCGGTTGAACCGCCGGGACCCGCAACGCGTTCGGTACGGTCGCTAGAGCGAATGATCCCACGCGTCCCCCGGAACAGGGTAAGGGCGTAGGAGGTGTGGCCATGTACCCCTGCGGGTTCTTAGGCCTATTCGCCGCAAGCGGAGGCCGGCAGCTTGGTTCGGGGGGGAGACGCTCCTTGATCGTCTCTAGCTTTGCGTCTATCAACCCCCCGAACATGAGCGCTAATTGCCGACATTGCGCATCTGAAAAGACGTCTGCCGGCTGCTTCGGCGTCGCCTGAGCGATCTGGACGTCATTATGGGTTGGTGCTAGGGAGGACTGCGCCATACCGACCTGGGCCAGAACAGAACCGGCTGGGACCGAAGCGGATGATGTAGTCGGGGTAGACACAACTCTTGCCGATTGTATATCGGCTCTCAATTGGGCAAGTTCTGTACGCAGCTCGCCCAACTGCCCTTCCAGACGAGCGTTGTCCGCCAAAAGCCGCAACACAGTTTCTGACTCGGAGGCCGTGGCACGCTGAGCCAGTATTTCCACGACCTCCGTCAACACGGAGGCAGACTCCTTTAGGCCCTTGGCGAAGGTGCCCTTGAGGTTCCTAGATTTGGTGGCAACTTGCATTATCAGGGCCACAGATTTAGTCGCGGTCTGGATAAGATCAACGGCGGTTTTCGGGGTACTATCCCCTCCCGCCGCGCGTAGATTATCTAGAATCTGCCCCACTTGGTCTTCCGCAACCATCTCCCCCTCTGTACGACTGCGCATGTACAGCTCTCGTCGGGAGAATACAGCAGACGCGCCTGCCGAACCAAGTTCGATAGCCTCCTCAGGCGCTGGTGTTTGGGGGCGAGAGAAAGGCGTTGACGAACGGGTTCTTGCCGCTGAACCTCCTCTATTAGAGGACCTCACCTTCCGAGGGACTCTAAAGTCTACCTCAGGGATATCCTCATCATCACCTGGTGAGCGACTGCGCTTTTTCTGTTTTGTGGCGCGTCCCTTCCTGCTCGCCAGAGCTTGAATAGCCACAGTCTCGTCCCCCAACAGCTCCAAATCACTGACGGAGGACACTGAGCCGCGTCGACTCCTTCGGGTTAGGCTCTCCGTGGATCCGGTGAGCAACGGAGATCCCGACCTCAATACTTGGGACTCCTCCGCCGTTGAACCTGGCACACGTACTGCCCTCTTTTGGGGCGCGACCTTCGCGCCATTCTTGGTGCCGGATTTACAGCTCGGCGACGGGCTGGTTTGTCGTGGGTTGTCCCCCCCAGAGTACGTGGGACTGACGGAGCCAACTGGCTCCGCAAGGGATTCCCCGAACGAGGTGCGTTCGGGACCCTCCTGGGTAGATTTATCTGAATCATTTACCTGCGACATAATTGCTTTCAGTTTATAGACCTGCGTCTAGGTAGCCCTTGGGACTGAGATCCCCTCAGCCATTCATCCCATTGCCAGGCACCACAAGCGTAGGATTAGGGTATTTTTTAAAGGGGTTTACTTCCCCGCAGCCCACAAAAGTGGGCTCCCGTTCCTGTCAATTCAGGGTTACGGGTCGGGCCGGTCGGTGGTCTGCATCAGACCGTGTCCACCATCTATAAATAGATGGTGAACCCGCCGCCCCTCGCCTTTCTTCCGAAAGGCCCAGGGATGGGCCTTAAGCCTTCCCTGTTTGCCCGGCGGCAAAGTGCAGCCGAACCCTTCACGGATCTCCATTACTCCCATCAAGTTAACAAACAAATAAAATTTAAAATAAAATAAAAAAAAAACAGTGTAAATTAAAGTGTAAAATCAAAATGTAAAAATAAAAGTGTTAAATAAATGTTGTACACAAAAAGAGCCAAACCAAAATAAAATAAAACAAAATAAAGAAGATTGGTTAACTAAAACACTCACACACTAAGTTTCACACTTTTTTATTCATAAGAACACTCAATTTTAGAACGGTATGCTCAGCCCATATAATCGTCAAGGAACAAAACGCTTGCGACTTTTAATTTGGCTACTGGCGCCATCTATTGATAAAATGTTGGAACTAAAACTTTAAATTTCACAATGAGTTAATGAGTCGAACATACCGCCGGCCAAGGACGACTAATGTCCTTTTAGAACATGTGCAATAAAACAATAAATTCAACTAATAATAAAAACAAAACTTAAATAGACCTAATTCACTGGGAGTTAGACTCATCCAGGGGCAGTGGGCAGAGTTTGGAGATGGGTCTCTTGAAAACGTTATCCTTATATTTTAAGGTAACAACTCTTGTGATGCCATCTGTGCCTGGGTGTTTCTGAATAATACGTCCCAAAAGCCATTTTGCCGGTGGGAGCAAGTCATCCTTTACTAAAACAACAGTACCAATCGGTAGCTCTGGTTTGTGAGTATTCCACTTGTAACGATGTTGCAATGTCGTTAAATATTCGTTTTGCCAACGACGCCATAAACATTGAACCATACGTTGAATTATATGCCAGCGATTCAATGGGCTAAGTTTGACATCAACTAAAGACGGCTCAGGAACACCGATTAGGGGCTCTCCGACAAGAAAGTGACTAGGTGTCAAAGGGGGGTCGTCTAGAGTGGAGTTGAGAAGTGTGAGTGGACGTGAGTTCACACAAGCTTCAATTTGGTATAAAAGGGTTGTTAGCTCTTCGTAAGTAAGACATGATTGGCCTATGACACGTTTCAAATGCCCTTTGACACTTTTTACTCCGGACTCCCAAATACCTCCAAAGTGTGGAGCACGAGGGGGTATAAATTTCCACTGTGTGCGATCATTGGCAAGAAGTTCAGAAATCTCAGTGACAAGCTGAGATTGTGAATCCTTGAACGCTAGATCAAGTTCACGTGACGCACCTACAAAGTTCGTTCCATGATCACTCCAAACCTCCTGGCAGTGACCACGTCGAGCAGTAAAACGCCTAAATGCGGCAATAAACGCAGCAGAAGTAAGGTCGGTGACTAACTCCAAATGAATGGCCTTTGTGACGGTACAAACAAATAAACAAACATAGGACTTACAAGTTCTCTTACATCTACCAGGGTACAATTTCATTGTGAAAGGTCCACAAAAGTCTACTCCACTTGTGAGGAAAGGACGGCTAGGCTTAACTCGATATTTAGGTAAGTTTGCCATAAAAGGTACCAGTGGATTAGCCTTTTGTTTAAAACAAGGTATACATTTGCTAATTACAGTCTTTACAAGATTCTTGACTCGTACAATCCAAAATTTCTGTCGAACGTAATTTAGAGTAAGTTGGTGTCCTCCATGCAGAGATTTCAAATGTTCGTTAGAAACGATAAGTTTAGACAAGGCACAATCACTACTCAAGAGAATAGGGTTTTTTACATCGTTTGGAATCTCTGCATTAGCAAGTCGACCACCAACACGTATAACACCTCGAGAATCGATAAATGGATGAAGCACATAAATGTTACTCGATTTATGAACTTGTTGACCATGTAACAAGCGATAGATTTCATCTCGAAACGAAATGGATTGTGACAATTTAATACAACGATCAAAAGCATCGTCAAGTTCAGTAGTGCTCAAATAAGTGGGTTCGATAAACGGCTTCTTAGTAGTCCTAGATTTACATATCTTAAAATAACGGCAACAATAAGCAGTAACTCGTATTAATTTAGACAAGGTGGAGAATCGTTTCAGATAGGAAATCGCATCATCATTTGCGACAAAGTTGACATTGGATAGGATCTTTACAGTACTCTTCATTTCCAAATCTGTACAAGGAATTTCCACAGAAGAATGCTCAAATTTATTCAACTTATACAAAAACGTGGGGCCACTCCACCATAGTTTTGACTTCTGTAGATCATACGGATAAATACCACGTGAGGCTAAGTCGGCAGGGTTGTCAGCGGAACTAACATGATGCCATTGATTACTATTAGTGAGTGTCAAAATTTCGGCAGTGCGATTGGCAACAAAGGTAGTCCATGTCGTTGGGGTTTTACGTAGCCATGCCAAAACGATGGTAGAGTCGGTCCATGTATATACATTATCATCAGGTATATTTAAAACTATCTTAACATGTTGTATCATCTTAGCCAAGAGTACTGCACCGCAGAGTTCAAGGCGTGGAAGAGAAACCTGTTTCACCGGAGCAACTTTAGATTTAGCAATAACAAGGTAGACTTTTATATCACCATCTTCTCCCAAAACTCTGAGGTACACCACCCCAGCATAGGCAGTGCAAGAGGCATCACTGAATCCATGCAGCTCCCGTTTAGTTGTGTCCTCAGAAACTCCAAGCCATCGTGGGAACTGAATGTTTTCAATGTGAGTGAAACGATCAAGGTAAGTAAACCATTCCTCTTTAAGGTCTGTGGGTAACTCTTCGTCCCAATCTAAGCCAGCTAACCAGAGCTTTTGCATAAATATTTTAAGTAGTATAATTGCAGGTTGCAGCCAACCTAGTGGATCAAAAGACTTGGCAATAGTGGACAATACATTTCGCTTAGTAACTGTGTCGTAAAAATAATTTAAAGTAAAATTAAGTTCAAAATTATCTGTTTCAGAGTTCCATGTAATACCTAAGGTTTTGACTGTATCTTCAACTTTAATGTTTATAGCACTTTGACTGTCTTTATCAACATTTGGGATTTGTGATAACACCAACTTACTGTTCGAGGACCACTTATGTAACGGAAATCCACCACGCGACAAAAGTTCAGTCAACCCGTTTTGCAAACTCACAGCCTTTTCTGTAGTGGGCGCGCCGGTCATCAAATCATCCATATAAACATCATTTTTTAGAATTTCGGCTTCAGTGGGGAAATCCTTCTTTTCGTCTTCAGCTAGTTGATGAAGTGTGCGAATAGCTAAAAATGGGGCACAAGCAGTTCCATACGTAACGGTAAGTAGTCGATATTCTTTTATTGGTTGGGTTGGAGATTCTCGCCATAAAATTCTTTGATAGTCAACGTCATCTTTAGAGACTAATATACATCTGTACATCTGACGAATGTCGGCGACTAAACCTATTTTGTGTTGTCTCCATCGTGTGATTAAATCTCTGACGTCTTGTTGAAGAGGTGGTCCGATAAGAAGTTCATCATTTAATGATTTTCCTTTTTTAGGTGCAGCACTTCCGTCGAATACTACACGAAGCTTCGTACTTAGACTCATCGGTCTAAGAACCGCGTGGTGAGGTAAGTAATAGACTTTCTGTGTGTTTGTTTCCCTTTCAGGTATCATAATCATATGCCCTTGTGATTCATACTGCTTCAAGAAGTTGTGATATTCTTCCTTGAAATCAGGCTTACGGGTAAAACGTTTCTCCATTTGTTGTAAGCGGCTGATGGCAAGAGATTTAGCATCACCAAGGTTTGTGGGTGGATCATCTTTGAATGGCAACCGTACAATATAACGACCGACATCATTACGGGTGTGAGTATTTTTGAAGTGTTCTTCACATTGTATTTCTAAATCAGTCATCGGTTTTTTGTGAGGTAAATTCTCTTCTATCTCCCAGAATTGTCTGAGTAACTGATCTGTCTCAATCTTAGTTTGCATAACGACCATATTGTGTGCGATCGCTGTTGAATCAGTTTGTGAAACTCTGCCTGAGATTAACCAACCGAGGCGAGAGTTGAGTGCAATAAGAGAATTACACTTGTGTAAGTCTTCCAGTAGAATGTGTGCATGCACGTCGGCACCAAGTAAAACATCAATAGATCCTGGTTTGTGAAAGTTTGGATCAGCCAGATCCAACTGCATAGATAGCGGCCAAGTATCTTGTGGAAATTCACGTGAAGGCAACAATGAAGTGAGTTTCTTTAAAACATATGCATTGACTTTGAAGGATGATGCATAATCTTTTGTGGAGTGGACTGTAAGTGTGACCATAGACTTTGTAGTTACCACCGATGAGTTTGAAATTCCAGAGATTTTGCCAGTAACTGGAGTGCGATTAAGATTTAACAGTTGTGCAGCTGCTTCGGAGATGAAAGAACCCTGGGAACCCTGATCAATCAGAGCTCTTACTGCATAAGTACCACTGTTTTTTGAATCCACATGAATCACAGCAGTCGCTAAAATCACCAGATCATTTTTTGTTCCAGATTCATTAACACTGGTGTTGCAAGAAGTAGTTGCAGTAATGTTTTCTTTCGAGGGAGTTTTCTCCTTGATAGTTTCAATAACTTGATCATTATTAGAAGAACTCAGATGCAGTAAGGTGTGATGACGACGTCCACACTTTTTGCAAACGGTACTCTGTCTACAGTTGAATACGGAATGACCTTTCACGAGGCAGTTATAACATATGTTGTTTTTCTTAACAAAATCTTGACGTCCAGGAACGGAAAGTGAAGCAAAATCTTTACAGTGGCAAATATAATGATTCTGTGAGCAGTAAGTACAAGTGCTTTCGATTTTAGTAGCAAAACTTTTTACAGTATTTGCTCTAGGGGATTGTTGAACGGTTTTTGGAGCATTTCTTTGTGAAGGTTGTGAAAGATTGATCATTTCCATGGCACGGAATCGTTTTTCGAGAAAACTGTTTAAATCTTCATAGGTAGGAATGCTTGTGGAATTTTCTAATGATTGCTCCCAAAGTTTGTGAGATTCAATGTCTAACTTTGAGACCAGGATGTGCACGACTATGGCATTCCAGGAGTCGATTTTTAAATTTGTTAGAGAGGTGAGACATTGGCTTGAGGTATCTAAAAGATCCTTAATACCTTTTGCAGATTCCGTGGTTAATGTCTTTTGACTTAGAAAACGACTAAGTATATTATTGACTATCATTCTCTTGTTTTCATATCTCTCATTCAGTTTTTTCCAGGCGTCATCATAGTTAGCTTCAGTTAGTGAGTAATTTTTCAGTAGTTGTTCAGCTTCTCCAGATATACTTGACTTTAGATAATGATGTTTTTCGATTTTAGTCAAACGCTCATCCTTGTGAATAAGAGAGCGAAACAAATCTCTAAAACTCATCCACTGATTATAATCGCCAGAAAATTGAGGTATTGCTATCGGCGGAAGCTTTGGCCTCACCTTTGGATGTTCCAACTGAATATTAGACTTGGAAGTTTCACCTTGTTCATGTTGTAGCTCATATAACTTATCCTTAAGCCAAGTCATCAATTCCAAATAATATTCCTCAGTTTGTTCAAAGTTTTCCTCCAAAACAAAGTTGTAGTCTTTTTCTATAGTTTCAACATCGATCGATCCAGACAGTGTCTCATAAGTATTGGTATAACTTGTCCAATAATCATGCAAGGTCTCCAAACGTGAATCCAAAAAGCCTCTTGTTCGTTTATCCTTAGCACATTTTTTCGAATTGACAAGCAGCTTTTCAATCTTCTTTGAGTTCTGTATCATTTGTGTGACTTGTTGTTTGATTTTCTTATCAGCCATGGTAAAAAATTCACAAAGTATATTGCGGGTAGGTAGCAAATAAATTGTGTCGCGAGTAGTCTCTTCTGCAGCAAACTATTACGGTTAAGTAGCGGTAATGTTCACCATAACACATTAAGTTCAGCTATAACAATATTACAAGTCCTCACTCAATGTTTATCCACAAATCATATTATTGTTCACTTGTAAATTTTAATAGTTCTTTTTACTCCAAATTTTTCTAAGTGTTTTTTTTTTTTTTTTTTTTTTTGCCACGAAATATTCTAAGTCTTTTTTGAAACGAAAATATTCTGAGTGTTTTTTACTCACGAATTCGGCTAAGTCTTTTTTAACACTGAATTTTCTAAGTCCGTTAAAACACTGTTCACTAAGTTATATTTTTTGCACTTTACTCACTGTTAATCCGGCTCGAAGGACCATTTGGTTAACTAAAACACTCACACACTAAGTTTCACACTTTTTTATTCATAAGAACACTCAATTTTAGAACGGTATGCTCAGCCCATATAATCGTCAAGGAACAAAACGCTTGCGACTTTTAATTTGGCTACTGGCGCCATCTATTGATAAAATGTTGGAACTAAAACTTTAAATTTCACAATGAGTTAATGAGTCGAACAAGATAAAGAAGACAAAACAAGAGATGGAGAAACGCCCCAAATATGCGACCTTAAGATGGGCCACCCCTACTCTCTGCCAGAACATTAGCCGTGTGACGGTAGTTTCGCGAAAAGACGCGAATCTATCGGCACATGTTGCCCAGGGTGCACCACGAGGAGGTTTTCCGGCAAACAGCACCCCAAGTGAACCCACTCCTAACACAAGCCTTTGAGCTTAGCTGGAGGGGTTAACAAGATTGCTAGTAATGTGGGACTCAATCCCACATTGCTAGTTATCGTTAAAAATATAAATATATATCTCACAGATATTTTCTCACTTTTATCAAATTAAACAGAAAGTACTGATGGTATCTTTAATTGTTTATAAACGATCATTATAACCAATGATACATCATACAATTGTCCGTCCGTCCGTCCAGAGGTACAATTACAGCAGTTTGGTGACAATAAAAGTCAATATACGGTGAACATGGCCTTAACTTTATTTTAGCACAAAGGCTCATTCAACAACTTGTATGTAAGTGTTTATATGGTACGACACGACACCGAGACAAAATCCTAGCCTTGTTAATTAATAATCTCATTGAAAATGGAGAGCTCCGTGTGGTATATCGAAACAGAGAGAAAAGCTTTTCGGAAAACCAACCGTCGACCAAGAATAATTTTCGTCCTACTTTAACTCACACAACGCTATCTGATCCCAAACTAAGCAGAGCTTGTACTCTGGAAGCCAGACAACTGATAAACATACATAAATATTTCTAAATACATACATATTATAGATAAATAACACCCAGACACAGAATAAACCATCGTGAAAAATTCGCGAGCTAATAAACAACGTACATAAATACTTATGGGGCAAACAGAGTCAGAGAGAACCACCTTTTTTGAAGGCGGCTAAAACGAATAATTTTAGATTATACTATTTAATTAGTTTATAAACAAATTGCAATAAAAATTACTTAATAGTAGGTATATGTTTGTAAACTTTCGCGATTTGTGCACATTATAGAATTTTATAAGCTACGGGTTTTAATCGCGTAAATATTTTATTTTAGGGTTAAATACCGTTTCGACCGTTTTGCAACGGCCGCGGTCACGGGTAGACTTATAAAATTCTATAATTACTTAGTAGTTTCAAAATGTTGTGTGTTTAAACATACTGTTTAATATAAGTTATTAGAAATAGTTATATAAGTAAATTCAAATTTATGCTCTTAGAAAACAGGCCTTTATATAATTAACCCAAACCTGTGGTAAACAATAGAGAACTCAATATCGAGTTAATTATTATTAACTGTATGTAAACGCATTCATTTAATTTTTATGTACAATTTAAATACTGATAATCAATATATTTACTATATCAAAATAATAATATTTAATAAACTAATTTGTTATAAAAATATAGATTAAAATTGTTATCTATTGTAATTATTATAAAAATTACAGTTCTCAGGTTTTGACTGTACTCAGCTTTAACTTTTTTATTTAATTGATTTGTCGGATGCGGGTAGTTCACTTTAGCGTGAGGTAATTGCTGTAATTAATGGCCGAGGTTGTATTTAATACGCTAGTAAAAAAAGTGGGTAAGTAATTTTAATTTAACATGACAGAATTTCCTAGTGTAACAATCGTTTTCATAATGAACAATATAAAAGTCGTAATGAAACATGATGAAATGTATAATGATTCTCAGAAATCAATTTCAATGTTTTTTTTTATTACTAATTAGTAAATGAATATTTTTTTCTTTAATAGCAAAGCGGGGAACGAATAATGAGAATTAAAATAGAATGTCAAACCAATCATCCTGTGTTGAAAAAAGTTCAGAATTAGATATTATTAGACATGGGCGTACCCAAGGTACTAGTATAGTGTTATATTATCTGTGCCCAAGGGTTGAGAAACCTCCCCGGAAATTGCTAAAAGGTAATATCTTACCTTTTAGCAATTTCCGGGGAGGTTTCAAGCCTTGGGCCGTCTAAGTACCTCACGCGATGGCAGGGCGGTTGCAAATCATTTCACTTGATACCGCCTACGTAACACGCGCGATGGGAGAGGGGGGGGGGGTAACAAATAATTTTCACTTAATACCGCCTGAGTACCTAGCACGATGGAGGTGCCTCGCAGCCTTAATTCTGCCGCCCTTAATTTTTGCCGGAGTGGGCATTTGCCAGGCTTGTGTTGCATGTTTTGACACTATTGGATGCCTCTAAAATCTAGCCGCCATTATCAACCTCTTTCCAAAACGTTAATTTCAAGTTTAATAAATGACTAGCTGTCCCGCGCAACTTGGTCTGCGTAATGTTTCCCCGTTTTTGCAACATTTCTCATTCCGCTGCTATTGGTCGTAGCGTGATGTTATATAGATCGATAAATGGGCTATCCAACAGTGAAAGAATTTTTCAATTCGGATCAGTAGTTCCTGAGATTACCGCCTTCAAACAAACAAACAAACTCTTCAGCTTTATAATATTAGTATAAATACAATAAATGCATTTTTGAAAGATAGAAAAATTTGAAATCCAGACTCAGGAATCGAACCCGAGACTTCCGTAGCCAAACCGGGGCCAGAAGCGAACCACCTATCTGGACTATGTTATTAGATTTCGAATTTTTCTATCTCTTGTTGCTCGCGAAATTTAGGCCTTCGCAGTGACATCTAGTCGTTAGTTAAGGAACTATCACGGCTTTTGTTATTGCTTCGTTACAGAGAGCATTTTAACAAATTATGATGTCGCAGGCCGAATATTAAAGTAATTTTTATAGGCATTTCTTGCCAATAACTTTACAAATACAATAAATGCATTTTTGAAAGATAGAAAAATTTGAAATCCAGACTCAGGAATCGAACCCGAGACTTCCGTAGCCAAACCGGGGCCAGAAGCGAACCACCTATCTGGACTATGTTATTAGATTTCGAATTTTTCTATCTCTTGTTGCTCGCGAAATTTAGGCCTTCGCAGTGACATCTAGTCGTTAGTTAAGGAACTATCACGGCTTTTGTTATTGCTTCGTTACAGAGAGCATTTTAACAAATTATGATGTCGCAGGCCGAATATTAAAGTAATTTTTATAGGCATTTCTTGCCAATAACTTTACAAATACAATAAATGCATTTTTGAAAGATAGAAAAATTTGAAATCCAGACTCAGGAATCGAACCCGAGACTTCCGTAGCCAAACCGGGGCCAGAAGCGAACCACCTATCTGGACTATGTTATTAGATTTCGAATTTTTCTATCTCTTGTTGCTCGCGAAATTTAGGCCTTCGCAGTGACATCTAGTCGTTAGTTAAGGAACTACTTTCGCGAGCAACAAGAGATAGAAAAATTCGAAATCTAATAACATAGTCCAGATAGGTGGTTCGCTTCTGGCCCCGGTTTGACTACGGAAGTCTCGGGTTCGATTCCTGAGTCTGGATTTCAAATTTTTCTATCTTTCAAAAATGCATTTATTGTATTTGTAAAGTTATTGGCAAGAAATGCCTATAAAAATTACTTTAATATTCGGCCTGCGACATCATAATTTGTTAAAATGCTCTCTGTAACGAAGCAATAACAAAAGCCGTGATAGTTCCTTAACTAACGACTAGATGTCACTGCGAAGGCCTAAATTTCGCGAGCAACAAGAGATAGAAAAATTCGAAATCTAATAACATAGTCCAGATAGGTGGTTCGCTTCTGGCCCCGGTTTGGCTACGGAAGTCTCGGGTTCGATTCCTGAGTCTGGATTTCAAATTTTTCTATCTTTCAAAAATGCATTTATTGTATTTGTAAAGTTATTGGCAAGAAATGCCTATAAAAATTACTTTAATATTCGGCCTGCGACATCATAATTTGTTAAAATGCTCTCTGTAACGAAGCAATAACAAAAGCCGTGATAGTTCCTTAACTAACGACTAGATGTCACTGCGAAGGCCTAAATTTCGCGAGCAACAAGAGATAGAAAAATTCGAAATCTAATAACATAGTCCAGATAGGTGGTTCGCTTCTGGCCCCGGTTTGGCTACGGAAGTCTCGGGTTCGATTCCTGAGTCTGGATTTCAAATTTTTCTATCTTTCAAAAATGCATTTATTGTATTTGTAAAGTTATTGGCAAGAAATGCCTATAAAAATTACTTTAATATTCGGCCTGCGACATCATAATTTGTTAAAATGCTCTCTGTAACGAAGCAATAACAAAAGCCGTGATAGTTCCTTAACTAACGACTAGATGTCACTGCGAAGGCCTAAATTTCGCGAGCAACAAGAGATAGAAAAATTCGAAATCTAATAACATAGTCCAGATAGGTGGTTCGCTTCTGGCCCCGGTTTGGCTACGGAAGTCTCGGGTTCGATTCCTGAGTCTGGATTTCAAATTTTTCTATCTTTCAAAAATGCATTTATTGTATTTGTAAAGTTATTGGCAAGAAATGCCTATAAAAATTACTTTAATATTAGTATAGATTATAAAGCTCAAGAGTTTATTTGTTTGAATCGGTTATCTCAGGAACAACAGATACGAATTGAAAAATTCTTTCACTGTTGGATAGCTCACTTATCGAGGAAGGTTTTAGGCTATACAACATCACGCTACGACCAATAGGAGCGTAGCAGCAATGAGAAATGTTGTAAAAACGGGGAAAAATTTACGCAAAAGAAGTTGCGCGGGACAGCTAGTAATCTATAGTAATATTATAAGTTATAGAATTTTATAAGTTACGGGTCTTTTTCCGACACGACCGTATTGCAACGGCCGTGGCGTTTATTTCCCGAAGTTGCGCGGGACAGCTAGTATTAGTATAGATTATTACGCAACTATTAAATTACTTACTATTATTTTTTATCCCTCATATAGGTACCTATGGCACAAGACAACGTTTATGTGTAGTTATGCCGCCTATAATCAGCTCATCAACATAACATAGTTAGTCAGCGCGTATTGAACGCGGAACATGTTAATTAATGCGCAATTAGCGGATATAGACAAGGTCACGGTATTAACTAGTCTATTCCACATGATTTTGTCTGGATTTAGATTGAAGATGGTTTTTATGTTATATATTAAACACGTGACCATCTTCTTCCAGCCATATAATCCCAAACTAGTCAGTCATATACCTACTATGGCAATCAGACATCTGATCTGTGGATCTAAAAAAAAACTTAAGGGGGCATTACACTGAGAGATTTATTTATTTAGCGCTACGTACACAGCGCAGGCCTCTCTCTCTTCCGCACACAACCATTACTTCACAGTGCGCAGGAGCGCAGGTCAAAATAAAGTAGAATATTCGTTTGTACATATGTTAGACTAGCTGTCCCGCACAACTTCGTATGCGTAAATTTTCCCCGTTTTTGCAACATTTCACGTCGCTACTCCGCTCCTATTAGTCGTAGCGCGATGTTAGAATTTTTCAAATCGGACCAGTAGTTCCTGAGATTAGCGCGTTTAAACAAACAAACAAACAAACAAAGCAAACAAACAAACTCTTCCGCTTTATAATATTAGTATAGATTACGAACGCCATGACTATGACAATACGAATATGCTCGTTTTCGCATTTTGCCAAGATTTATTTACGGGATCATAATAAGACATATCCTTAAATTTCTTTATTTCATCTACTAGAAAAACTCTTTGACTTCAACACACACAATTTTTTTCGTGTCCTAATATTTAGGTTTTCTATATAAATTTTAGAGAGAGCCGAACCCTGTTTCGCGTAATGTACCCTTAAGTAGTTTTATATCGGTTATAGAGAAAGTACAGGTAGGTACAAATTTCGTCGTCATCGATAAATATTTTGATAATAATATACTCCTTTATAAAAAAAAAAAACAGTTTGGCTGTCGAGAAAAAAACCTTTTTAAGTATGGCCTTATTAAGAGCCTGTTCAGATGAGGCGAACTACGCGCCAGTGATACGCGCGAGACAAATTTGTTATTGCGTTTACATGACGCGAAACGCGTGTAAGGGTTTGGGACGGATTCAGAACAATCAAAGAGAATTTAAAATAAAAATTCAGGCCAGAGTTATTATTGAATCCGTCCACTCGCGCTTAGCTTTGCTCTTCCCAATAACTTATCTTAATCTATGTTTGCGCTTATACTGAATGCAATAAGAAGCTCTGAGTACCTATATCGACTTGCGCGTACCATGCGCGAATAGAAGGCGAGTGGAGACTCCGACGAATGACACGCGCGATTGAAATCTCTTGCGCGAGTCATGTGAACGCTATGAATGAATGCCGTGTACCTCGCCTATGAGAGTACGCATACGTGCGTTATTCGCCTCATCTGAATAGGGTCTTAGGTATAAACATCCTTAAGGGCGTAAAATATTAAAAAAAACGAATTAAAATACGTTTTATTTACCCAACGTACCTACTATTGTTACACATATATTGACTAAGATGCATGTTTCCGACACGATTCGTATCGCGCAGTATAAAAGCTCCGGCCATGTTTCGTTCGTGACATTATACCGTTTTTGGGAAAAGCAAGATTTTCTCGACTTGAACAAAATGGCGCCTTGAACTTAATATTTTGTAAACGCGCCTGAGATTATAATAGACTTCCTTGTTTTATTTAAGTGTTTTTCTACTTTGTTGTATGGTTCTTTGTATTTTTCTGATTGAATAATAAATTAAATAAAGGAACGAAAAATGCCATGCCATGCCCAAATGATCATATCATCATGTTCTTTCTATTTAATTTTTTAAAAAGATAACTAGCAATGTGGTGGTCACTGGTCTCCCATTACTAGCTATCCTGTTCACCCCTCCAGTTAAGCTCAATGGCTTGTGTTAGGCTTGTGTGTAATATAATGGGCAGGATTCGAAGCCGACGACGACGTGCTTGTTTAAATAACAACGGGTTCTAAATATCTGTTCCGGTTAAATCTACTTATGTTTCGTGTGTGTGCGCTTCCATTGCGTCACCGGCAAGAAGGTGGTCATTGAAAATGAAACGAAAATGAAAATAGGGTGAAAGTAATGAAGGATACAAAACACCTATGCCTATTTTTGCAAATACATGGATTTTAATGAAAGCATATTTTGAGACAAGACCCTCTCACGCACGAGGGTAACACGGATTGGTAGATTTTTGGAACGAATGGGTTGAATAAATGTTCATTTTTGATCGAAAGTTCGTTTTCTTTGAATTAAAGTAGACCACACCCAAAAACCGAGAACGCATCTATTTTTGGTACAAATTGCCTAAGACTAATAAATTCGCGAATAATGTACAATTTCAACATTATAAATACGACATTGAGCTTAAGAAATATCAAAATAATTATAATAGTCGAGAGTTCATTTGGTTGGTCTAATTATTTCTGATTTATAACTATATTGAGTGAGTGAATCTTGAATGCTTAATGTGCGAAATTCTTACGTTACACATATCTGATCGTGAGGGATTTGTGAAGGTCATTCACAGATAGATTCATTTCAAAATCAATTAAACGCATAATTTATTATTTTACATTATTAATTATATTATTTTATAAAATATAAATGCAGAAAGAAACAAAGGTAGTCATTAAGGATTAATTTATTGGTTTCCTTACTAAATAAAAAAAATTCCATTTCGAAATACTTTTATTTATTTATTATCTTCCTATAGGTAACCATAATTACAGGTGTAGTTCCCAATTTGATAGTTTTTCCTATTTTAGGGTTCCATGGTAAACAAGGAACCCTTATAGTTTCGCTATGTCCGTCCGTCTGTCCATCTGTCCGTCTGTCCGTCTGTCTATCCCCAGGTTAGCTCAGAGAACCTTAGTACTAGAAAGCTGTGTGGCCTAGATATAATATAAAATACATAACTATTAAAGTACCTCCCCTACACGTAAAGTGTGAGTGTTATTTTTTTATCTACCTCCCTCATTGTGTGGGATATCTCAAGAACTACTGGTTCGATTTGAAAAAATATTTTAGTGTTAGACAGCTCATTTATCGAGGAAGGCTATAGGCTGTATTACATCTACTTAGGTGATTGATTTATAAATGATTTTCATGTACAACAGTCGACCACATTCAAAGGGCTCATTTTATTAACATCTATGGCAATGTGTCTGTGGTCACACCAGCTCTTGGTCCTACAAAATTGAGATAAGTAAGTAGTATTAGTGGGATAAAACCGACGGGACCACGGACTACAACTCAAAAGTATTCTTTAAAGTTTTAGTTATAGTGGATAGAATAAAAGTTTGGAAAGCTAGTCAATATATTAGTATCGTTCAATCAATCCCATTTCCTCTACTTGGTACTTAGAGGCAAATCTAACTTTCGTTTATATTGGCTCTACATTTTTAGGTGAGTAGGTAGATAGGTCAATGACGTTTTACATCTATACTGATATTATAAAACTGAGGAATTTGTTTAAAGGCGATAATCTCAAGAACTACTGGTTCGAATTAAAAAAATATTTTAGTGTTTATTAACCCATTTATCGAGGAAGGCTATACGCTAAATAACATCACGCTACGACTAATAGGAGCAGAGCAGCAATGAAAAAAGTTGCAAAAGCAGGTAAAATTGACGCATACGAAATTGCGCGGGTCAGCTTATTCAATAATAATAATAAAACCTCATTGAGGTAGATGCTATCACAGCTATATTATATATTATTATAGCTCGAAGTTTCTCTGCGCGACAAAATCCGTTATGAGGATATTCGCAATACCTACTAGTACTACTAGAAGTAAAGTTACCGACATAGCTTATTAGTATTAGTAAGTTGAAGTGCCAATGGGCAGGCCTCATCGCTCTCAGAACTGACAATACATGGGTACGTAAGGTTCTTGAATGGCGACCACGAGCTGGAAAACGCAGAGCATGACGGCCCCACAAGATGGACTGACGACCTGGTTAAGGTAGCAGGGAGCCGTTGGATGCAGACTGCTCATAATCGGCCGCTGTGGAAATCCTAGGGAGAGGCTTATGTTCAGCAGTGGACGTTTTTAGGCTGATGATGATGAAGCACCCGTGGTTTAATTTCTTTGTCAAATTCAGATAACCCTAGCAGTAACAGCCTTATTCGTTAGCTTATAAAAATCTCAAATCGTGAAGTGATAAGAAAATACTTTTTCCGATACGAAAATGTACAAAATAAAACCTTGAACGTGTAGATTAGCATTTTAGAAGTAAATAATTAACCCAAGGCGGCCATAAATTTTAGATAAAATCTTCCTCGCAAAGGAAAATTCTAAACAAAACAACAGCACAGATTATGCAAACACCGCACCCTGTGTGACAAAAGGACTGCAGTTTGTGCTACCCAACTAGGTGGAAAATACTAGGCGCTAGAGAAGTTTATAAGCTATTAATGACAATTAAAATTGGTTGTGTTATAGTATTATCATTTGCAGTGAAAGTCGACGGGACGAAGGACGCGCGACGCGGCGTCAGTGCGTTGCCAACGCTCGTCTCGAGAGCACGTGTCGCGTTAAACAAACGAACTTAATACGCGTGTGTTGTGTACGATTTACGATACTGAATGGAATACGACAAAGTCAACTGATTTAAGTATGTCAGTTTTATTTTGGTTGTTATTTATTACGTAATTTTTGTTGCGGAAGTTGACAAAAGTGTTGTGTTTTGAATTTAACGGTTGCCCGTTGCGAATTTGTTGTTGGCGGTAATGCGGTTCCAAGGCGTGCATATATTAGGCATTCGGCAAGATAATGTCTCTCTCTACCTTGACGGCCTACTTTTGCCTAAATATTTAAAGGATTAATATGCATATCATTTAGTACCTAAGAATATTTTTCAGGGTGGACGCAGCAGTCCAAATAATTTGCGCAGTGCGCAATCTTTTGTACAAAGACGAATCAGCCAATCACAAAATATGTTTTGTTTTTAATCAGCGTGTAAACTTTACGAAGGTTTATACCTAATTTTAGAAGAAAAAAAAAATCGCACAGATCAATCGTGTTTCTTAGATTGAAGGTCAATATTTTTGACTGCCTCTGTGGCGCGGTGGGAGTGTATCCGACTGCTACGTAAGAGGTCGTGGGTTCGATCCCCACCCAGGATAAAACTTTGTGTGATGAGCACGATAGTTTATCCTGTGTCTGGGTGTTATTTATCTATTATATGTCTGTATTTAGAAATATCTATGTATGTTTATCAGTTGTCTGGTTTTCATAGCACAAGCTCTGCTTAGTTTGGGATCACATATCGTTATGTGAGTTGTCTCAACATTTTTACTACCAAACGGTTACTGTGTTACCATTTTTTTGTTTCAAGTAATTAATGTATTTTATCTCGTGAACTTAGAACAATTAGGTTTAAATAGATACCTACCCACTAATCTACTCGTAAGCAAATACTTAAGTACTAAGTAATTCCAATTGTTAGAGACTGTTGCCACTTACATTTTTCGGCCTCTAAAGCCCTCATGTCATCGACTCATTGTAGGCGTAGACCAAGGTGACCATGAATTAAGATATAACTCTACCTGGCAACTCACCTAGGTATTTCCACCTCTACCTATTATAATTTATGTGACATCTTATTGGAACACCACCTGCCAAGGCCTATCTAAATTAAAAAGTTATCATTTTTTGTGTTGGGGCTTCTGAGACTTGAATACATTATTAGCCAGCGATAAAGCCTATAAATAAAAAAAAAACGTTATTATTCAGGTGAAGATGTCAATTCAGAACTTCAAAAATAAGAAACCAAGTTTTTGATTTTTGATGCTAATGAAATGTTCCCAACAGGAATCTGTCAACAATTTTGGTAGAGACGGGCCTGGACTACCTAGGTTAGTCTAAAGCCTAAGACGTAAGGACTTAGAAGTGCCCCCAGTTCGCGCAGTAGCTTTAGATGTCGGATCTTCCGGTTCTTGCCGCTGAAAGTGTGTAGTGGTAACTAGAACCCTAGATCTGGCCCAAGAAATGGAGCTTTCAGGAAAAATATAGGAAATCTCATGTTTTCCATGAGCCTAGATAATTCAGTCTTTAAATTATATTAACTACTACTTAGCTATTACGTAGTAGTTAATTTAATAAAATAAAGGTAGCATTAAAACTTAACCCACGAACTCCTCACTAGTCTAAATTAAAATATATAGAGAACTTTATACTTCGCGTTGCCATAAACATTATTATGTAATTAATTATTTTCCAAAGAATATTCATATTGACTTGTAGAACAGGTCTGTGATCTAGGTAGGTAGTAATTATATATTTTTAGATAAGCAGCAGAATTAGTAATATATCGATATAATCTATCGAATTAGAAATAATCTTCGTCGCGCGACGTCTCGCTTAGAATCCTGGCGGGAAGCGTCCAGAGAAGGCTGAATAACCTTGCGCTGGCAACACTAATAGCAACCTTACCATACCAAATTTATTTTTTATATTAAAAAAAACCAAGCACAAACCATCCGTGTTCTCTGAGAAGGTAATAACCGTTACGAAGCCACCCGCCTACTTAAATAGAAGACCTATGAAGGCATTCAAGTGCCTATTTACCGGACGCATTTAAAACACCATATTGCACCATAAAGAACAGAAGTAAGTTGGCCAAGGGCACAGATACAGGCCACGCATGTGTCACTTATGTGCTCTGTCTTTAACACAATGGTCTAATTGAAGCGTGATATTAAATTAAACTAAAGACTTGTCTATGTCGATGACGTTTTTATAAAATCTACATCTTATTCTGTGCACAGATGAAAAAAATCGACAAGTCTAAGAAACGTTCACAATAGCAGAAATGACTTTGTAACCATAAGTAATATTAAACTTTTCAGTAATAATAACACAATTTTACAATCGTTAGGGAACCTCTAAGGATTAAAACCCTAGGAATTGCAAACTTAAACATTACTTTATTTAGTTAGTTAGTTATTAGTCCAGTAAGCATTAGTCCATACAAAGTTTAGGCGGATTGCCTGTAAAAAGGAGGTGAGATAGTGGCAAAATGCGCATGTAATCCAGTATCCAATAAGTTTTTAATCAACTTATGTTTTTCTTTTAATTATATCTCTAATTAAGGAAGAACATTGAAACTTAATGAAACCTAAAAGGCAAGGTTAATTTATTACGTAGGTACTTATTACAAGTTCGTTCTTATCAATGTCTTATACCTGGGTACTTATTAACTTTTTAATTTTCAAGTTTTTCTCGTAAAATGACATATAAGGTAGCAAAAACGTTGACCTCTGCCAAATTAGTATGTTAAGTAAAAAAAAAAACATCAGCAATAAATTTAATCGGATTATTTCGAAATCCATTTTGGTGTAAAATAAATTACTTTATTAAAATACTTCTAATCGCTTCTAAATTAGTTCTAAAGTAGTTTTTTTAACAAAATGAGGTTTTACAAGATTTCACTGGTGTATATATTTTTTTTAATTTCAGATTTATTATCGACTTAATTAACCTAACCAGAATTACAAGAATATTACTTTTTAGTCGACGAAAAAAGAAAAATATGTTCGTTTTTCGGTTATCAACAGTGGATTTTCTTTGGGTAAATAATACGTTGACTTCTTAACTAATTCTTACCTAACGAAGAAATAAACAAGTCATCTCAAGTTAAACGGCTATATCTGGGTGCTAATTAATCTAGATCGTTCATTACAACGGTCTTCATTGTACACAGCTACACAGCATCTTGCTAAAAATAGCACTATTATTCATGAAGCCACATGATTTTAATTTATATTATGTTAAAAATATCTTAATATTGAAGAAGAAAGGTAAATTTGTTGTCTCTACAATGCCTTTGTGAATAGAAGCTGAGGCCGTATTTCGCTCAGTAAATGTAAGCTAGGAACCCTCTCAGCAAGATGGGGACTGACGGACAAAGTGCTCAAACTCAAATCAGGGATGCGAAAAGTGATCCTTGATTTCTGTTTGTAACCTTTTTAGATCAACAGCTAACGGCCGGTCTCAATAATCTATCTATCTATGGATTTGGCTACTAGAAGTAGAATTTTTACATATTTAGTATAGAGCTTATGTCAAATATATACCTCTAGTAGCCAAATCCATTGATAGCTAGATTATTCAGACCAGACGTAAACCGATACTATTATATTGTAGCTGAAACTGGCTACTGTGATGTATAAGATTAAGACCGTTCCCAAACAAGTCGTCGAGTAGTAATTACTCATTAAAATTAGTACACGGCTCTCTAAATACCAGCAATAATATTATATTACTTTAAAAGAAAGTAAATAAATATGACAACTTTCTTTTACATAATAATAATCACATTTGAAGACCCATTGACCCTAAAACTATATCCGATTTGTATAAAAAACTAACATTTGAATAATTCATAGTGTAGCCCTTTATCGGGCTCATCACTACAGGTAAGACGACTAAATCAAATAGTCTATGGTTGTGCCTATTTGTGACAGTTTCGATGTCGTTCAGAAATGGCCGGTGCGTGTCAAACGAGTTTAGTAACCGTGTTCTGAGATGTCAAGCGTACGGTCAGCTGGTCGTTGCACCTTGTTTATGGACGATTTTGGTTGTGAAGTTAATCTTCTGTGCTATTTTACGGCTTTAAAAAATACCTTGATTTAGCGGGTGTGAAGATCTAATCGCCACTGACTTGTTATTTTTGATTTTTTGATGATCTACCTAATCTAAAAGAAGATTGTTATTAGATTAACGCGTGTACCTGTGTGCCTGTGATTTTGATGCGTTTTTTCATTATTATTATATAGTTAGTTTAACCGATATTAGTGTATTACTACCAACATTATATTAAATTAAGTTGACATTATCACGTAAAAGTAACAAATATTTTTATAATTTCGATAAGTAGCGCCTTCCGACAATTATCAGTAAAATTACGCAAGTTATGAAGATTTATCAGATCAATGTTCCATTTAATTTGTTTACGTGGGTGGCGATTGCACGTTGCACTTTACTTGTTGGTAAATAATAATTAGGTAATAGCGTAATAGCTTGCAAAGTTGCAACGAAATCAGTGAGAACCAGAAAATTATGTTTGCCGAAAGCTGAAACCTTATTTTGGTTTCAAGGTTATAGCCGAAACTTAATTAAGTACCTAACTTATTTATTAGCAAGGTCAAATTTCAAAAACAAGGTACCTTCTGAGGCCGACCCTTCTGATACGAACTTTGGGGGGTGGGGTGAATGCCGGGATGAACCACGCCCTGGACTGATTCCTGGAAGAATAATGCGGGGTATTATAGGTGTCTATTAGTCCGGCTCGAAGGACCATAAAATATACATCAACGGATTACGAAACCATACACAGTTTGTTAATCGCACAACTTTAGTAATTATAGGTTGATATTTATTGTTAAACACTGATAGTTTTAACGCATTATTGATTCACACGCATCTAACTAAGATGACTGACATGTACGCGGCACGATTGATGGATGTGCACTGATTTACAATAAAAATATTGCAAATTAATGAGTCAATTTTGATGAGAGCGCTTTATATGCGGTGTACAGGTGTCGGGAAACCATTTTCGTTTGATACCTATGGCCTAGTCAGCATAAGTGGTAGGGTTTTTACCTACCTCACTTTATTGCCTCATCCACAATTCTTTTTATGATATTACCTTCAAAACGCATGTACCTACATCTAAAAAGTATCAATTAGGAACAAGTAATTACGTACTGATATCGCGTTATCTCTAGAGATATACAAATCGTGGTATCGCTAGTATCACGCACTTTTTATCTCAACAAAGTTTATTTACTTTATATTCTTGTGTTATGAAATGAACAGTAAAATTATGACGTTAGTGAGTCTCGTGCTTTCGTTGTCGCTTGGTGCATTATGTAGATAGAATCTAAATATAGTCCACCATCAAAATATTTGACGTAGACGTAGACGAGAGTACCGAAAGCCCCCCTCATATCACTTTGGTATTTTTTAAAAATTAAGTAAGATAACTATGTGAAATTTTCCAAGCTTTTTCAATTACCCCTTCCCCCCAATCTCTCCCCTGAATCGAGAAAACCTTCGAATTTGCAAGGTATAACATCCTCCCATCTTCTCTATTTGGCATCACTGGAGTAAGCTAGTTATTGTTGTATAACATTTAGGAGTTACCAAAAGAAGTCAAACTCGACGAGTTTCTACTCTCCTTCGGTATTCTGTAAGGTAGAACATAGTCTACTTTTAAAGTATCTAAAGTAAATCTATAAAAATAATAACACCCTTTTTTATTTTCTTTTTGTAAATATCTTGTATATATTGTATTATTATAGATGTAATTTAGAGTAGTTTTTAAATATCTTGTATATAATATTTAGGCATAACTGAATGAATAAAAAAAAAAGTAACTAAATAACAATCATTAAGCAGCCATTTATGTAGCAAGTTGGTACATCAAGTATAGTCGGATTATACAGCGTGTAATCCAAACAAAACATATTTGCAGCTGTCACTCACTTGATTTCTTTTGACATTTATACAGACGTAAAAATGATTCATTCAGTTGTTTTAAAATATTGTATTAGACGTTAAAATTGACGGTTTTGTTCGAACCACACATGAATATATTTTTTTCAAGTTTTAATAATATAATCTTAAATTTAAAAAGCGAATCACGTTAAAAGTTTACACCGTGTGTTCTTTAAAAACAAATGACAAAATTCCATTCGCATAACCTCTTTCTTTTTCGTAAATTAATAAAATAATCATTAATAATAAATAATTATCTAAACAAAACCGAACTGCAGTTGTTTTGAAAGCAGTTTTAGTTAAAATTCCATACGAATTTAGAATACATGGAAAGCCGGAAAACTGGCCAACTGCGGAAGATGACCGAAATTAACGAAACTAAACTAGTCGCTAGGGCAAGTGGCGACGCGGGCGCTTCCTAGTCGTGAAATAGATCAAAGATGTACCCGTTAACGTATTACTTTTCACCATAATTAAGTTTAATGATCATAGATACATTACTATAGACTATAGAGTGGTAGCCAGTCGACAACGTAGGTAACGTTTTATTATAATAGGACACATAATTTATTGGCCTAATATTAACTGCGGAACAACGAAGTGGAAAAAGTGGGCGTTGTAGGTATGTCAGATCAGATTTTTGAAATGTCAAAACGATACTTTTCTTAAAATTTTATGAAAAAACACACTATGGCGTCATCAGTGGCTATCGTTAAATTTTATTTTTTATTTTAACTACATACATTATTGCGTGCAATTCCGTGCAAATATGAAAATTAGTCGAAAATCTTCGTAACGACGATATTTCTGATATTTACCAGAGTTTGTAGGTATTAAAAATAAAAAATAAAACGTTAATTGAGTTGAACTAAAACAAAAATTATATGATTTAGTACTGCATGGATTATTTAGGATGACTATCGCTTTTGCTTGTTACTCTTTGATTTTCGTAGTCTAGTTCATTATGTCTATAATAATAACTCTGTAATAACTGACCATAACATTTCGTAACATTTTGGCGCCATCTAGCGGCAGTTTATGGCGTGTTGTACGTTTTAGTGCCCTCTTTGATGTTTTACAGTTTTTTATGGTTTCATTTCGGTAGCCATGGAATGTGGATATGGTATGGTTTACTCTTTTGTGTTTTCTTCTCTGTAACTTTTGGGTTACGGTTATGATTTATTATTGTGTTTCTTCGTACGGTATCTAAATTTATCTAAAAAGCGTAGTTGATTAATATTGTCGACGGACAAAAGATAATTTAAATTTGTTTTAAGTGTCAATCATTCGATATATTAAAACAATAACAGTGGCAAAAAAGACTACACTTTTTTACTTGTCTAACAAAAAACGATTTACAAATTGAACATTATTTATAGTCAATATCGGCTAACTTTGGTACCTACCATATTGTACGAACCACAGACAAAAATAAATTTATTAGTGAAGGTCGCAGTGATAAGGATTTTACTGTTGTTTACCTTTGCACACTTCTCAGCCTTGTCTATGTCAACATTAACCAGCCAGTTTTTTAATGAGTGCTGAAAATAGTGCAAACTGACCTGTTTATTAAACATTTTTTCGCAGCCCCTTGTGTAACGTGTAAAAATGCACCTACAGTACTCCAAAAGTAATAATGCGCATAGAAATCTTCGGAAATCTTCGTCATTGTTCGGCAACGGTCGTATTACCCGAGCGTCGAAAGACGATATTTATATAGAGTGGTTAAGAGCAATTTCTCTATGCCTAATTTTATATATTATGTGTTTTGTGCTAAAACAGATTTGATTTACCTGTAACGAAATTTGATTCGATAATTCCATGTAAGTAAATAGCGAAAACGCTACAATCATTGTTGGAGTGATTAGTTTTCAAGTGTCTTACCGAAGTTGGTGTAATTATGGAGGAAAAGGTTTAAATAACATAAGGTTTTATTAGAAGGAGAAAAAAACGTTTTCAAATAGAGGTTTACATAAAATATAATCAAAATCTCAGTTCAAATTTGTTTACAGCACTAATCATTCCAGAAAAATAATACAATTATAAAAAAATTAATCAGAATCGAGGAAGACCTCTATTCCCGACATCGCAGATTCATCAGAAGTTTCATTATGCTCTTGTTCATTTACACTTTCCTCACTGCTATCACCTGTGTAAATAATCAGTTTATCGGAATAACTATCGATTCTTGGCTCAAATTTTCTATATTCATCTTCGCATTGAACCGCATGATCAGAAACTTTTTTCCATTCTTCTGGTCCTATTTTATTGATTTTTTCTAATATAGCATCTTTAACTGACGTCACAGTCATTGCAATATTTCTCTTGGCCACGTGTTGCTTTATTTGGGACCAAATATTTTCAATAGGGTTAAAATCGGGATGATATGGTGGCAATCGTATAATTTTATGCCCATGTTCCTCCATTATACGGTCAATGGCAAATTCTGTGTAATTTTCTTTGTATCTTTGTATAATTTTATACAAATCGGGTTTCAGTTTCTTTGGGTCATGCGGAATGTTGTGTTGTTGTAACCAAGCTGTCATTTGTGGTTTAGATGTGTTTGAGTTTGGTGGTTTCACAGACAGCTTATTATGATATGGGGCGTTGTCTATTACCAACACACTATTAGGAGGCAAGTTGGGAATCAATTGATTGCGTAGCCAAGTTTGATAACGTTCCGCGTTTATTTCTTTATGATAGTCACCTTCTGAGTCGACACATTTATGTAACATTAGAGCCCCTGGGACGAAGCCTTTTTCATTGCCTGCGTGTACAATAATTATTCGCTCTCCTTTGGAAATGGGTTGTATGATACCTTTTTTGTTGCTATCTTGCCAAGTTTTACCCTTAGTATGTGATGTGTGCACATACGACTCGTCCATAAATACTATGTTTCTACCAGAACTCCTCAGCTGTTGTATTTCTCTGAGATATTTGATCCTTTTTAGGCGTATATCATGTTTTTCCATAAGTAATTGTCTGTTATTATCAGTTTTCAGAAACCTAAACCCCATGTCTTTCAAGATCAACCTTAAAGTCTCGGCACAGCCTTTGAAATTAATAGCTTCGATCAACTTTATTCTTAAATTATTTACAGTTGGGAGTTCTTTCAGCGTCAATTGAAAATTGTATATCATATTACGAATAACACAGTAGTCGAAATCATCAAGTACCAGCCGAAATCTACTTTTAGGTCTTCCTTTTTTCGGTGTAGAAAATTTCTTTGATTGATTATGTTTTTTTTCGTTTAAGATATTACTCAAAGTTCGTCGCGAAATTCCTGTAGCTTTTGTAACACGGTCTTGAATTTTTTTAAAATAACCATCATGGTCTCTGTTGAAAACATTGGCTTCATTTAAGAAATAAAGGTACACATTAAATACCATTTGCCGTGCTTGTGAATTAAGCGGTTTTCCACGTTTAAATTTATCCATTTTGGAAGAATTCGTCTGAAAGAAAATGGCATGGGCAGAGTTAGGTATATATTTTTTATGCATGTTTATCTATTTATTTAATTTAAATAAATCTCATTTTTTAAATGTTTTTCTAGTACTTAATATGTATTTAATGTAGGTATTTTATTTTTTTAATATTAAAAAAACGTGAAATATGTTATTTATTTTCCTTTTTTCAAAATATACTATTTAAATCTGAATAAGCTAATTAATGTTGAAATTATATTTACCAAGAAGGGTGTGTAATAGCAGCTCTATATATTTCCACAAATAGAGAACACGTGCAGTCACTACCAATATATAAAGACGACTGACAGACATTTCGCTGACCGGCGACAGCTGCCGAACGCCCGATTTGTTTTCGATTGTGCACACATGATATTGACTCCTATCTCTTTTAAACAAGGTGCAAAATGCAAATGCCTTGTTTAGGGCTCTTACGATTCCATGATTCGAGTGTTTCCGGGAATACGACAATTAGCGAAGATCTGCATGTGCATTATTAATTTGGGAGTACTGTACCTACTTGTAATATTGTACGTAAAGTAGGGAACGAATCTTTAGATGCTGGCTTAGAAAGAGCCAAATAGAATGAAGTAAGTAATTGCCAGATAGTCACCAACTTAAAATAAAAAAGAACAACAGTTTTGTTTTCAAACATTTAACCTTATCTATGTCTATGTCAACATTTACCGCCTATAATTAAAAAAGAACACTTTTTTAAACCAAAAATATTCACAAGCGCCAATTAATCCTACTAATTCTAACCGCGTCACGGGTTCACCTAATTTCGCGGCATAACTGTTTCTATTTTGACATGGCGCGCTGTCATTCACTTCCTGGATTTTCAATATGGCGTCTTTGGCCGCCATTGGAGTGTCACAGACAATTAACAACCGATTTTAATCTCTAGCCCGTTATTGTGAGACGTTGCCTCGAATAAAAATGCGTTCGGAATGAAATTCTGAGTGTAATTTAACTGTCTGGGTTATGGAGGGTAAAAATAAATTATGAGGCAATCGGTGAGACGTTTCCGATGCACACACTTGTGTTTGGTTATAGTTTTAAATAGTCATGTAGGTAGTTTTGTAATTTGAATGTGCTTACCTGTTTTAAATTTTTAGTCTTTATATTATAAAAATCAATGTTTGTCTATATGTCCTCTATGCGTTCCGAAACCATTAATCAGATTGTGATGAAACTTTAGCAGAATGTTCTGGGAAGGCCGGCGTGTGTTCCTGGCTTTAAGAGCCACAGCGAAGCGTGACCGAGTTCAGCTAGTTGTTATATAAATTTAAAGTTAGAGTTTGGACTCTATACTTTAAATTTTAGGGGTTCTTCTCCGTGCCTCGAAGAGAACGCTAAGTCGTCGATCTTGCACTTTATCTCTTTCCAGGCGTGTCAGATTTTTGTCCCATCGGACTATGACCTTTAAAGGGTTACGATATTTCACTAGTGTATCTCCTATAATGTTTTTTGCGATATCTTAAATAAGGCTCGCAGTTCGGTTTTTAATTTGTTAACGAAATACAACTAAGAAATTCGGCACGCTAAATACAGCTGATCTATTCTACAACCACTTTCGTTTCTTCGTCCAAAAATGATGTTCTATAACACCTGAGTATGACAGAAGTGACTTAACTACTAAAGAACGCGGTATACAAACTGTACCTCAAAAACCTATCATATTTCAATAAAGCAAGGTTTAAATTTCAATATTTTTGGTCTGTCAATTGTTATGGATGCCAACGTCAAGTATGGCACCTGATATGAATAAATAATATTATTTTTGAATTGAATGATGTTTCGACTTATTGATGTAATAAGGCGAACTCATTGTTCTGTGTAGTCAGAGAGGCAGTAGTCGGAATATTGGCGAAATAGGTTTTGATTCGGCGAATTCGAGGATAAGAATTGGCTGTTTCAACTTCCGAGTAGCTGATTTAAGATTTCATCGCTTCCTGTGAAAAATTGGTTTTGATAAATGAGCAAGGCAGGGTTCAGATGATTGATGATTGTGTTTGTTTGTTGTATCGTCGTTTGTGTTTTTTTTTTCATTAAAAAGCTGGTTATAGTCCTCAAGGGTTCACACGATACCGGGTGTTTTATGTGATGCAGTAATGCGAGTTAAGCGCTTGTCTTCTTAACATAGGCTCGCGTTAAATGGTTCTTTGTTAATTGTAGATATTACAAACAACGTAGGTACGTGAGACCACTATAGTTATAGTTTGTGATGCTTATTATTCACATTACGTAAAATCAATATTTGTTATTCCTACTAATGATTAGATTAGAATCTAATCTTTATAGATTAGATTGATATAATTTTTCTATTGTTAAGTACTCGTTATCACGATTATTATACATAATAGATTATTAGAATTTTGGGGGTAGGTACAAACTTAATGACTCATCAACCCTCAAAATATCGACCTATTTCAAGAATACCAACAAACGAATTATATAATCTTTCATGGATATGAAAAGCAAGTTTTTTGTTTTTATTTATTTATTTTAAACTTCCTTCAATTACATTGCAAAATGCGAACTTAATGCCATAGACATTCTCTACCAGTCAACCCTTGAGTGATGAAAAGAAAAGAGTAGCAGGTGCTTAATAATTTGATAAAATTACCTACATGCTTAATTTCAAAATAGAAAAAAATACAAATGTATGTAAAACAAATACATATTTAAAAATAAATATCAAATAATATAATAAATATAGTATAATACAAACGAAATTATACTTATAAATATATAATTACTTATACATACATATTATTACTCTGCTGAATTCTCCCGATAACTTCTGTTTAAATGACGTACTTTATTTTTAAATCCGAAACGAGTGGTTGTTCTCCAACTCTTTCTAACCAAATTTTATCAATATCGTCCAAATACTTCCAGCTCAAACAAACTCTACAGCTTCATTGTACCGATGCTGATACATATATCAGGACATAAGAAATAATTATTTAAGGACATAGAGGATACCCGAACGCCATTGGTTAATTCCACCGCTTGGACACAAAAAGCTCCATTATTTTTAAATGGTCAAATTTATGAACTTAACCTCATTAACGTTGCTAGACCCCGCTGATCGACAGATCTACACGCTTACCGCTACACCTTACGTCACAAAACACTCAAATTACAGAAGGAAAGCTTCATACACACTTCACAGAATCTAGGAACACCCTGGAATCTTGGTATCTTCATTATCACCAGCCCGAAGACGTCCACTGCTGAAAATAAGCCTCTTCCAAAGACTTTGAGCTGTTTCCATCTAACTTTCACTCTACCTAGAATTAATATTTAGGAGAAAATTTTATCTAAGTGTACCCAGGTTATTTTTTTTTAACATTCTGTCCAGGTGAAACCATAAAACCGATAAATCGTTTGGGGAGAGGATTTAAACAGTCAGTTTTATCAGTCACCTAGTCACGCCTATGAGGAACACCGTCGGAATAAAGTGTAGCAGAGATGTACGGTTAATAGGTATTTTCCTAAGTAACTTGCAAACTAAATACAAAAATATATCTTTCTGAACACGCTTCTTTGTGCCTGTGATATTAAGTTGCTAACATTTAAAGGGAAGACAAAAAGAATAGTGTTTTAAGGACATTCCGCCACTAAGCTCTTAATTACACATCTGTGAACATTTTCTGTGAGTTGTGTTGTATTAGCCTTTACTGCTTTACTCTTGGTGTTTTGTGCTCACGTCCACTCTCAGTTTTTTATTGATTTATAGAAATTGAAAGGCACAGTCGCAGTAATCAGCCGATCACGAATGTTTTGGCGATCATATTGCCTCGGGCTTTTACTTTCATTGACATCTTAATGAGCTCAGTAATGAGTTAGTTTTAAATATTTTCTAAACATAACTTACCATTAGGCTTTCGTATTAATGTTAACCGGAAGTACTAAAATTATGATTTAATAGAAAAAGTGTTAGTAAAATTCTGGACCAATCCTTAATTCCATTATGGATCACTTTCACTCTATTATGATTATGATATAATTTGATGGAAAATATCTATTAATAATAATATATCTATTAGTGAGATTCAATAGCTTAATATTTCAATCTACTTAAATAAACTTTCATTCATAATACGGACATAAAAACTAAAGTCTAAAGCAGTAAGATCTGTGATCTGTTCAGGCACATTTTTGATTAAACCAGTAATACTCGTCACAATGGCATCGACACGATGACTACTTAAATCCTGTTTCTCATTGCAACTATCCATTTGTGAAATAAAATAAATAATATTAATTTTATTTGAGTTCAGTTTAAACGGTTCACATTAAATTGATTTTATAGGGTTGCGTAGCCAAAATGGCAAAACGTAACCCTTATAGTTTCACCATGTCCGTCCGTCCGTCTGTCTGTCTATCCCAGGTTATCTCAGGGACCCTTATTTTACTTTCAGTTAAAATTACCTATATTACTAGGAGTAACTTGACTATTTTTTAACTGGCCGACTAAATAAGGATACTCGTCAGCCAGATAAAGATTAAAGACTGACGAGATTTCTAATGTATGCAGATAAACCTTTTCAATTGAGCTAAAAATATATTACATAAAAACAATTCTATTAGAATGTGTACATTAAAAAAAAGAAAATATATTATAATTATATAATTTATTTATACTGTTTAACATAACCTACAGATAACAAGTTCTGAAAATGAAACGGACAGGTTTTGCGTAAATGTGAAGGGCACTAGCTCCCGGGCTATAATGTGGAAGTAGCGGCGTTGTCAGCCAATGTCGTGATTGATTGATGTGGTAGCGGCGCGCGCGCAGCGGGACTGGTTCGGTTAATGATGCCCTTGCTTCCTACCTCGAGGAGTTGGCATTCTTTGGGTTATACATCAGCTGGTTTATTTTGAATATGTTTTGCAAAATCTGATATATCGTTAACGAATTTGGAGAAAAAATCGGGATCTCCATTTTTTACGACTAAATAATTTTCTTAAAAAGATTTTTGTATAAATTCCATTGAAAAATACTTAGATAACGTTGTTAGTTAGTGGTATAAAACAAACACAACAGAAAACCCTCCTCTTATACCGCATTATTGTGGTGGGTAGCTACGGAACCCTACATTGTGCGTGGCACGACATGAACTTGCCCGATTTTAATTTTCAATGATTTTACAACACATATCCAGGTTTTCATTTTAAAACAGTAAAATTTTCTTAAAACAGTTATTTTTTTAACTAACTAACATTTTCCCCGTTTTTGCAACATTTCTCATTGCTACTCCGCCCCTGTTGGTCGTAGCGTGATGAAGATTTTTTCAATTAGCATAGATTTAGTTAATCATAAAAATTTCTTTATTTAGTTGAGTTAGCTATAAGCTTGTTTTGGTAAAAATCGTTAAAATCGTAGTCGTTGATTAACTTTCGCGATTTGTACAGATTATAAAATTATATAGGTATACTACTTAATCGCGTGAATAATTTATGGTAAAATACATGGTAGAGTCTACCCGTGACCACGTAGTATATATAATTTTATAAAATTGTAGTCGTCTTGAAGAATACTTAGGTATAATATTGAACTGCAATATTCAATTTGGTCAATTGTATAGGTAAAACAAATTGACTAAATTTAATAACGCAGTCAGACAGTCCACCAGGCGGCTAGTTTGTTTGTTTGTCATCTTATTAACATAAAAGGTACATTCTAATTCTATCACTGACATTGACCATGAATCATTACCACAACATCCGCTCCAAGAGTGAAAGTAATGTGTCTCTGTGAGTTACTGGATCCATCAAATTATATACTTTTAGTTTTAATTTTGTGCCACAATGGAAACAAATTGAATTCCTAATGAGTTCTGTTACAAAACAGCGAGAGTACAGAAGGAACAAAACGTACAACGCGCTCGAGCAATGCGCACATAGACATCGCTCGTTTACACGGAATCCTGGGTCACTGTTTTTAGGGTTCCGTAGCCAAAATGGCAAAACGGAACCCTTATAGTTTCGCCATATCTGTCCGTCCGTCCGTACCTTTGCTCAGAGACAGTTAGTGCTAGCACGCTGTTATTTTGCATGGATACACATATTATTTACGTCGACAAAGTGAAAAAATAAAATCTTGATTTTTTTTTTTTTGACTTTCACCTACCCCATCGTGTCATTAGATAGGTATTTAAAAATGTTTAGGAGTTGGGAAGAATATTTTTTGACTTAGGTATCCATTTGTAAGCTTTAAAGTGCAAATTTTTGTTAGAGTCAAGTGTGTGTCCCCTGTCAGCTAAATGGTTGATGTTTTGGGTATGTGAAAACATTTACGGTAGTAGTATATGTAGTGAAATTCACGAGTAGGTACCTAACAGCTGATCAAATGAGAAGTAACAAAATGTTCGTACAAATTCCATTGAAAAATATTATTAAGTGAATATAACCCACTTCTTAAGCCACATTATTCGAGTGAGTGAGGGGGGGACTACGAAATCGGTTTTTAAAGATAAGCAGAAGGGGCTACAAGCCCTTCTGTTGCGGGAGATTCACACCCAGACTCGGAACACGCGACGCGGAAATTCTCGATAAATTTGTCTTTAATCGAGACGGGAAAAAACACTTCGACAACGCGAGATATAAATTATGTGTGCTAGGTTACTAAAAAAAACATCTATATGTGGATCACACAAAGTGTTGTCCCATGTGGGAATCCAAGCTCTACCTCTTACACACAGCATCACAAAGGCATTTCGAGATTTACTGTCCGTGTTCGTGTGTCCGTTGCTCGAGCAAAGAAGGAATGACGCTTACCTTCTGTATTCTCAGTGTTTTGTGGTCTTGTTATGAATGGGAGAGGATATTGATTTACTTAATTGATATACAGTCGGAAACGTAGGTCGCTAAATATTTTAAAATGCCCACAAAAACCTTTTGGTGCTTTTATAAATGATCGCTAATATATATAATTTGACCTTGATAACATTGCTTAACCTTGTTAACATGTTAATCATAATTCGTCCACCCGTTTGGACGTTACGATGTCACAGACATACGTTAAACTTAAACGCTCCTCCTCTAGGAACCTGTCCCACCAACGACGATAAGCGAGAAGCGTGTAGCGATTTATCGCTCAAGAAACGTACAACAGATGTATTGTATTGTAGATCCCGTCCGTGTAAACCAAAGAGATGCAGTATAGAACGAGTACTCACCGGCAGTGTGAACACTCAGCGATCAATTATTAATATCTGTATCTCGTTTGTTTACACGGGATCTACGTATATACGTTGTCTTGAGCGATAAAATCGCTACTCGTTACTTTTTTTGTCGCTGTTAGTCGGACAGGTGCCTTATCGATGGTGTTTAATAAAAACTGCATCTTATTCGGTCTCTCAGTTTCGGAACTATTGCCACTGCCTTTGACAGATACCGACCTGCTTAAAGTATACACGGGGATATAGAGACAAACATATCTCGACTCCTTTTACATTTCAACCATCTATAATTTGACCTCGATAATATTGCTTAGCCTCGTTAAAATGTTATTCCATGGAGACACCTCGTAATCATTAAGTAATTAATTAATTATTGTTCGCAATAAACAAACCTAGCATAGGTATAATGTGTAAGGCAATTTTTTTGTCTTTTGCTTGACAAATGATATAAAATTGGTAACTGTTGTTACCGTCATAAAAAAACATATTTTACAGCAGGAAGGTAGTTCGTAAGAGTATAAAAATGTATAAGTTTATTTATAAATTGTAACGATTAAATTGAAATTAAATTATACTACCTCTGTGGCGCGGTGGGTGTGTTTTCGACTGCTACGCAAGAGGTCGTGGGTTCGATTCCCACACGGGACACCACATTGTGTGATCCACAAATTGATGTTCCGAGTCTGGGAGTCCGTCGTCTCCCGCGATACCCTAATGCGGGAGTCGTCTTTTATTAAAAAAGAAAAAAAAAAAAAAAAAAAACTTAGTAGGTTGTTATTTTGCACAAAATAACAATCATAATAATATTCGTCACACAAAGATCCCGTGTAAGAATTAAACCCACTACCTCTGGGATTTGGGTTAGCAGTCAGGGTCACTAAACACTAGACCAATAGGCCAGTCACACAGAAGTATCTATACGTCGATGGTCCTGCTTAGTTGTTAGATGCATTTAATATGCATAGACACACTTGGCGGCGTTTCAAAGCATTATCATAGATATGCGTGAGGAATAACTTAAGTTAGATGACATCAAGTTATGTAATGCTTTCCTATCAAAAGATGATAGACCTATGTCTATCTTGCTTTGAGATAAAAGTTGTTTAATACACTGATGTGTATATATTTTTTTAAGAGAAAGGTTTTAAATAAGTACTGTAATATAATTATAACACATTTGCTCGTAAAGGGTCTCTTATTTCACCAATTTCAATATCGTTATGTATCTCATTACGTACTTGTGCGATAATGTAATGTAAAACGCACGGTTTATCAAGATGTTCCGTTTAATACGAATGGTACTTTTTAAAATCTTAGCAAAGAGTTTTTATGTCAGACAAGTGGTCAACATTTTATGAATAAAATTAACTTTGAGAGATAAAAAAACATTACATTTTTTAATTTCATTACTTTGACCATAAATTACAACCATTTACTTATCTATAACAAAACACAAAAATATTAATTAACTTTATTAGTAATACTGGCTGTTTTTGTGCCTTTGCCTTAAAAAAAACACTGATGAGCGCGCATCGCTAATTTGTGAACAAGTAAAAATTATTCCGCGCGCTTTTTCTTTTGGCTGTATTGTTTTTTTTTATTTTTTTACCTCGCAAATCTATACTAATATTATAAAGCGGTAGAGTTTGTTTGTTTGTTTGCTTTGTTTGTTTGTTTAAACGCGCTAATCTCAGGAACTACTGGTCCGATTTGAAAAATTTTTTTTTTTTGGATAGCCCATTTATCGAGGAAGGCTATAGGCTATATAACATCGCGCTACGACTAATAGGAGCGGAGTAGCGACGTGAAATGTTGCAAAAACGGGGAAAATTTACGCATACGAAGTTGCGCGGGACAGCTAGTATACCTAATATAAAACGTCGTATGACATACGTGCGTTTTGATAATTACCGCACTTATATCATAATGTACTATTACTGTTTAGGAAAGAAAAAGTAAAATTTAAGTTAAATAAAAAAAAATATATATTTCGTGCCGTAAAATTATGAGTTCGCGCATTAGGTATGTTATAATCCCTCTGGACTTGTGCTAAGAAAATCTGCAGGTTATATAGATCTAAATGATCTCCATCCCTTTAAAAACATCACAGTAAATCCCTTACACAAATATAACTTTTATTGTTTTGTGTTAAAGTTGACATTTCTATGCAGTAGTAGTGGTAAACCTTTATGGAGGTTGGCCATGAGACCGCCTGTGACTAATCGGACGAGGCTCTGCGTATGCGCCGACCTTACTTGTTCAGGTGCCTGGTGCTGCAACTATTAAATAATTTTGTACTACAATGATGCAAATGTTATTTATATACTAAGATATTCTTTAGTCAACAACACATGGATTAATTCCAGGTTCTTTTGCGGTACTTTGAACTGATTTAGTGAAGACAGATAAGATTCTTCGAGGCACTAGTAGACACCATCCGCTCGATCCATTTTCTAATAATAAATATAAAAAACAATAATTGTATTTTTGAAAGATAGAAAAATTTTAGGTCCAGACCCAGGTATCGAACCCGAAACTTCCGTATGCCTAACCGGGGCCGTAATTGAACCATCTATCCGGGCCTATGTTAGGTACTAAACCTAATTTTTTTCTATTCTTCCTGCACGCGAGTCAGGCCCTCGCTTGCGCCATCTTTTATTGTACCTATTAATAAAGTAATTGGCAAGAAATGCTTATAAAAATTACTGAAATATAAAAAGTCCTTATTCATTCACTTATTAACGCCCAAGCAATACCCGGATTTCGGGTATTGCTGGGGCATTTAATTAATACGTCTATCAGCCCTGCAGGTCAATTCACGTATTTAAAGCAGTGCAGTTACAGTTGAGTTTCGATTAAAACGGCCGTTTTTGTATTCTTGTAACTTTGGGACCGATCTTAAAAACGCTTGCGCACCGTACTAGAATGTCGTTATTGCGCTCTCCAGACGCATACTTGACGCAAACGTATTTGAGATCGATCCCAAAGTAACAAGAATACAAAAATGGCCGTTTTAATCGAAACTTAACTGTAACTGCACTGAATTGACCCCCTGTTGGGGTCGATTTTACAAGAGGAAGCTTAAATTTCCAGGGAGCGACACCAGGCGAAAAAGCAATACATAATTAAATACTCTGCAAATAGTTTACATTAATAAGTACCTAGGCGATCATAGTACTGTGACCTAGTTCTAATAACCAAGGTGTGATGACGTCATCAATAGGTAGTTACTTGGCAGCCATATGTGATGTTTATAAACGAAACAATAACTTCAACTGTGCGTGTTGAATTAAACATTAATATAAGGTTTTGTTATAATAACATCGATTCTGTATAAGTTTTGTAAGGGCCAATACACGATTGATATGCTGCATTAATGCTGCAAAGAGGTCATATATATCGCGAATTCATCCTAAACCCACAGTTTTCGTACAGCGTCGTATAAAGCTTCTACGCTAACAACTTTTTTGAGAAAAATCACCCGCCTTTAAAGAAAAAAAGCCAAGCACATTTAAAGCCAGGCAAATTTCGCTCTCACTCCTATGTTTTAGTCTATATCTCTGGTGTTTTATAAGCTAGGACAACGTAACGTTGCGTTCTATACACTAAAACCTTCTCAAAAAATAAGCATTTGAATAGAGAAAATCTCCAACATAACGAGGGGGAAGTGGCAGTGCTGAACCCAATCGATGGGGAGGGGGGGTGCATTTCGTTTCACCTTACGACGGCCCAAGTGTATGTGGCACATTACGGTGTAGCTTTCAATGTGTTCAGTGTACAAGTTGCAGAGTTATGAAGCTAAGCTTTCAATAGCAGCATCCGTATTAAGTTTAGAATTCATTATTTCGTCAGTCCTGTTTCTGCAGGTCTATGCTGCATTGAGTTGCTGCAAAGTGACGGTTAAGGTGTCGTGTGTGCGAAGTCCTTATAAGCGTGCGATGAGGGCGATGACGAATATCGAGTTCGATGGCCGAGTTATTAAAAAGTTATTCTGTGTAAAGTTAAAAATGGTCACCCTCTTTAGTTTAAACATCACGTAAAACACTCCTTTACAAAGAAATCTGACATTCTGCGAATATTCATATGGTGGAGAGTATGAAATTTCTCGTTTTATGTTTATGGCGTTTGTAGTTGGGTATAGCTACTGAATCTAAAAAAAATCTTATTCGTTGGCAAGCTCTTGTTTAACGGTTTGAACGGGAGCACTTTAGTACTCTGGAGCAATGACGTTTTACATTTATTGTGTAAAACATCATTGCTCTAGAGTACTAATTTAAATTGATGCTAAATATTTAGTTTGATGATAAGTGGAGATTTTTATGGAAAGGACAGTTGCCTGTAAATTGTTCTATGGTATTTTTGGTGGAAAATATGAACAAGATAACGTTTGTTGCGCCTAGTTAATAAAAAAAAATATAAATTAATTAATATGAGGCCAGCCTAAAACAGCAAATGAGATGGGTAATCTGCTTGATATTTTTGTAAAAAAAAATAATGAAAAAAAAATAAGGTACATAATATGAAGATAAGCTGGGCTAATAATGGATTTGAGAAGCACAATATTAGGCATTTACGTAACTGCCAATTTTTAAATGACATATTCGACAACATTTTACTAAGTAATATCATTATTTACCTAATGGGAAAGTATAGATTAAGTATAAAAATTGGTTAATCTTGAAGTTTACATAATGTAAGTCATTAGTTTCTTACAAATAGACACTTCAATTATGTAAATAATATTTTTATGACATTTCATAATGATTGCTTTTTACTAATTTTGTAATTACACATAGTGCTCTTCAACCCGAATACCAACTTTTATATGTTAACCGATTTCAAAAGAATGTGGTTTCCTGTTTGACCTCTATGTTCGCGATGATCTCAAAAACTCCTGATCCCACTATGCAGTCAAATGGTCTGGTCTGGCCAATAGTCATAAAAACTTTCTCAGAAATATGTGCATGTTTCTGGGAAAGTTTTAATTTTTAAAAGTTGTCCTAGAATACAGGGGTGTACCCAGGATTATTTTTCGGGGGGTTTTCCGTCCATGCTAGAATATTACACACCTAAGACCAAAATATAGGCAGGTAAATCAGTGAAAATTCAATTAATCGATGATAGGTAAATCAATGAAATTTCCATCATTCATCTTTTTTTTCTTATTTTTCCAACATTTATTAATTTCGTTAATTTTAATTTGAAGTCGGTTATTTTTCTTATAAAAGTTAATCTATCTGTATAAAGGTAACCAGTATTATCTCCTACGCTTTTATCTTAATAATAATTTATAATGAATCATATACCAAGAAAAATAGGTAGGTACGTTAACAACATATAATTCTATGGTAAACAGCAGGTCTTGAGTCAGAGACCCCATAAACACCATAATTGATAGGTATAGACGTGGTTGTTGCGTGTGCTTATTTTCTATGGTGTATTGTATGATGTCATGATTCTGATGTCCTACATCAAGGCATTGTAAATATATAACACTGTTCAGAAGCCAAGACAGAGAAGTCGGGAAATTACAGTAAGGGATGAAATAGGTCATATTTCGTCTTGTAGTAACTATATTCTTATCTTCTACACTAATATTATAAAGAGGAAAGATTTGTATTTTTGTATGTAACGAATAAACTCAAAAATTACGGGACCGATTTTAATAATTCTTTTTTTGTTGGATAGCCCATTTATCGAGGAAAGCTATAGGCTATATAACATCGCGCTACGACTAATAGGAGCGGAGCAGCGACGAGAATGTTGCAAAAACGGGAAAAATTTACCCATCACTACCGACGTGAACCCACTCCTATCACAAATCATTGAGCTTAGCTGGAGGGGTTAACAGGATGGCTAGTAATGTGGGACTCACTATCCCACATTACAAGTTATCTTTAAAAAAAAAACAAACAAACAATTGTAACGATTTTTTTGTTGCTTACTTTTTACTAAAAAGTAGTTGGCGGACTTCTACTTTAATCAATACTAATATTAAAATGCTGAAAAGTTTGTTTGTATGAACGCGGTAATCTCAGGAACTACTGCTCCGAATAAAAAATATCTTTCAGTGTTGGATAGCCCATTTATCAAGGAAGGCTATAGGCTATATAACATACACTAAGACCTATAGGAGCGGAGCATCAATGACAAATGTTGCAAAAACGGGGAACATTTACGCAGACGAGTTGCGCGGGTCAGCTAGTCTTTGAATAAAAGTGAGCCCTAGTGTTCCTATAATATGTTTAAACTAGCATAAAAATAATTAAAAATCACAATAAGTAACAATACCTTTGTGCCGACGACATGTAGTACCGAATTAATGATTAAGGGTAACTTGCACATCATTTATTTAAAGAACTTTCCAAAAAATTGGTCGACTCCACTGGTGACCGTAGAGCTGGCAGCTTCCTCGCACAACGCATCAGCATTGCTATACAGCGAGGAAATGCCGCCAGTATTTGTGGAACCATGCCCAGGGGTCCCAATGTTTTGGATATATTTTTGTTTTATTTAGTCTTTATTTCTAGTTTAAATATAGTTTTTAATAGTTATTAAGGGTAACCCTACTTCCCGTCTTATCATTCCAATAACCAACAAATTCAACCAAATAATAGACCATAGTCCATTCATCTTGTTAACAGCTCCGGGCGTATAACTAATGGTGAGAAAATAACATATTGGTATAATAAAACAATTCATTTTCAACACTTTCTTTAGTTCGTGTGTATTAGACAAGTGTTGGTTCATTTATATGTTAATTTTAGTTAAACAACATATATTTATGATGGTGGTCAATGTTAGGTCATGTCGTGTTTCGAAAAGCAATCTCGCCCTTTGATTTAATGGATTACCAGCGGTGTTTTTCATGAGCAGGTCGTGGGTTCAATCCCTATCCAGGATAAAACTATGTTTGATGAGCACGATGGTTTATTCTGTGTCTGGGTGTTATTTAACTATAAATAGCGGCCCGCTCCGGCTTCGCACGGGTGTAAAATATATGGATGTTATTATACATTTAAACCTTCCTCTTCAATCACTCTATCTATTAAAAAAAACCGCATCAAAATCCGTTGCGTAGTTTTAAAGATTTAAGCATACATAGGGATATAGGGACAGAGAAAGCGACTTTGTTTTATACTATGTAGTGATATGTATGTATTTAGAAATATATAAGTATGTTTATCAGTTGTCTGGTTTCCATAATACAAACTCTGCTTAGTTTGGGAACAGCTAGCGTTGTGTGAGTTGTCCCAAGATATTGTAGATTTTATTATTATTACTCGTACATGAAAAACCTACTGATATTAAAAATCCAAAAGTGCGTGAGGATGGTTGGATATTTGCTGTTGTTGCTCTTTTACACAAAAACCCACGGTCCTTAATCACGATCTTTCATCCGTATCCACGGCAAGCCCTTGTAAAACCGACGGAAAACTGTCAATATCTTGTCATTATGGTAAATGAGGAGATGTGCTCGCAAAAGCGTTAAAGCGCATGCGTGGTGTATCAAAAATGTCCGCCGCGCATGCGCGTTGGACACCTCCCCGTTTCTCCCCATTATGACAAGATTTTGACAGTTCCGTATGGGCTTGTTGTGGACATGGACTAAAGATCGTGATTAAGGACCTTAATGTAGTTTATACAACAGAATAGCGTAAATGCTAGATAAAAAATGGCCCAATCAGGAGGTTAAGTGCAGTTTTTCTATACACACCTAAAACTAAACAATCTTTTTATTTTATGAAGTCCACGTTATACTTAAATGTTACTGCTGAAGATCTCCGGAAGGGTACCGTAATCTACTCATCCACCAATAGTTTTCGTTTTAGGAAACCAACACTATCAACACCTAAAACCGATCATCTATATCTATACAGGTAAATTAGCTTGAAGAAATTTTTGCGTTTGTAGTAGTGTATGGTCAGCAAATAAAAAAAACAACATTTTATTTTTAGTTTTTATTGTTTTAAAGGTAATATACGTTTGTGGCTGGAGCACACCAAATGCGTGCACGTCTACGCATACGCACTACGTACTAATACGGTCGTGAAAATGTGTATCCACCGCATTGTAATCTATGGAACTGTATGAGGCAGACAAGCCAGTTCCAAACATTACAAGCATTGAATGCCGGTTTTCACTTCAGTGAAGACGTGTATGAATTAGGTGTTCTCCGGCCATAAATGTTTTATTCTAATAATTCATCAACCCCAGGCATATCACAATCATCCAACTTGAGAGATAGGATAGCTTAGATCTTTAATTATAGTCACAATTTTATTTTATTGCAAATTGCAAAAATTGAGGGATCCCATGTCCACCCGCGCGAAGCCGGGACGGGCCGCTAGTTTATTCATATAATTAAGTACCTAGCGAGTCCATGATAGGTAGGCAGTGTTCAGTGCTCACTGCTCGGCTGCTGCCTCGGCGACAGTCGCTGTCCCAAGGCTGCGCGTGGGGGCCGCACCTTCAACAGACAGCAACCTGCGCAGGCGCCGCGCGCCGAACACATCAATACTTTCCGGTTTCATATTTACTACTTTATTTTAATTGTTTTTTAAAAGCTTCTACGCATTAATACTATCATTACGGGATTCAATCAGCATATTTAAGCTACCTACTTTATATGGTATAAAACAGTTGTTTCCCGTTTTCTGTCCCTGAACCGTAGGTCGTCTTAACTACGTAATGCATTTCAATAGGGTTTTTATGTGTTTATTATGTGAATGGAGAAAAGTCCGAGTGAAGCCGGGGCGAACCAAACTCTAAAAATGGGGCGTATTTCTTCTACTGTTGAACACTCAACAGAATGACTGCCTCTGTGGCGCGGTGGGAGTGTGTCCGACTGCTACGCAAGAGGTCGTGGGTTCGATTCCCCCACGGGACACCACTTTGTGTGATCCACAAATTATACATACAAGTCACGGACACAAAGTATGTGTCCGTGACTTGTATGTTTGTAAAGTCCCCCGCGACACAGGGCTTGTACCTTACGGGAGTCTGAGAAGATGATTTTAACCTTATTTTTTTGTTAGTTTGACATTCGCATAATGAATTAAACTATCAAAACTTATGCCAATTTGATACTTTTATACAAAACCCTTGAAGATTTGAAAAAAAAAAAAATTAACTCTAGCATAGGTACACCATAGAACACAAATTACCGCCCCTTAAAAGACACCGTTAAAGTAATGGGGATAATGACTTTTAGGTTAAATCAGTATCTTTTTATGAAATGTCAAAACGACACGCTCTAAAAAAAATGGATGGAATACTGAGGCGTGACGTCACAACTCTGGATCGTCAAATCATTACTTCAGTATTTGTTTTGTTAATTAAATATCTTACAGACGTTAAATTGAAGAATAACACATGTATTCAGATCTCGTTCTCAAGTACATTTGCCTGTTTACTGAAAGTCAATTTATTTTCATTGCAGTCATCATCCCAATTGCAAGAATTATAAAGTATACCACTTAGTAACAGTAAAAGCATTTAAAATAAAGCATAGAGAGCAAATCCTTTGTTTCTTCGAACCTTTACGTCCAGCCAGCTCTCGGAATGACTAACTCGATTCTTATCAAATCTTAGCTATAAATAGGCTCAATTCTGAGAGCGGCATCGACAAAGACCTATTGGAGTTTATTTATTATCTATGGTAAACGCACAGATAACAAATAGTTACTTTAAGATGTATTTTTTATCTGTAGTAATGAATATCGGAATAATTTATTGGTTACTTAATTGAAAATTTGTATTTTAACTAAACTGGCTATGCCTAATAGGTATTTACTACTACATAAATGAGACTAGCTGACCCGCGCAACTTTGCCTGCGTCATTTTTCCTCGTCTTTGCGACATTTTTCATTGATACTAAGCTCCTTTTGGTCGTAGCGTGATGTGATGTAGCCTATAGCGTTTCTCGATTAATGGGCTGTCCAACACTAAAATAAATTTTCAATTCGAATCAGTAGTTCCTGAGATAATCGCGTTTCAACAAAACAAACAAACAAAGTCTTTAACTTTATAATGTTAATATAGATTAGGTATCAATGTTTTGTGCTGTGATATAGTGCAGTTGTTATTGTGCACTGACTTCTTTAGTACTGAGTAAGTAACTGTAAAGGGGGGTCTAAAAGGGCAATTTGTGACGGCAATGCTGTGGCCGGCAACATGGCAGTACTCTCCAATATTGATTTGATGGTTGCCGGACGATCACTGAGCGATCTATTTTTCGCAATGTTGCCCGGCCAATTTTGTTGTTGTTTCAGTCGTCCTCTATTTTATTGTTGCCGGATTGTGCAGACCGTTTAGGAGACTGGATCTTATTAGTTGCCAATAGTGCCGCCACTAATTGCCGTAAAAAATGGCCCGTTTAGATGTCCCTTAAGACTTATTTGATTTTGACATTTATTAAACGGTCAGTGACAAAATCAAATGGAAGTCTATACTTGTGTAACTAAATTGACCCCTCTAGAAAGAGACAACGCTACTTTGTGGACAATACCTGTCAAAGGCAGCACGAGTGAGAAATAACTATTTCACAGTTTGCAGTCAATTTTTACTTTTTAATTGAAAGGGATGGCGCAGTCCTGTTCTTTACGTCAATGGTAACAATGATAACTACAACGGCCATTTTGTCTTAAGTGTCAAAAAAATTACCAAGACGATCAATTCAATTCGGCACTTGAAATTACTGTCATTTTAACTAGTAATATAGAGGTCAGTGTGGTTGTCCTCATTGATGAAATTATTAATAATATCAATAAGATTTATTTCATTAGGTAGGTATAATTATAGTCGCACAACACCGCATTCTGCTTGTTTTTTCTTGCAGTTTCACTTGTGTAGACTCTCTTGTAATACGATAAAAAGTAGCGAAAGTTTACAAAGTTTCGCTTCGGGGAAAGAGAGTACGGAATTTACTTACATATTAAGCAACTGCAACACCATAATCCGTCATACCCATTTGAGTACCCGGGGAGGCGGGTGAAAGGTTTCAAGGTTCCCCCCGAAATGCTAAAGGGTTAGGTACACAGTACACATTTGGCCGGTGTTCAGCATACCCCCCTCTCCCGTCGGAATTACGATAACCTTCCTCAAAATTGATACTGGGTACCGCCATAATATAATATCTTGGGACAACTCACACAACGCTATCTAATCCCAAACTAAGCAGAGCTTGTACTATGGAAACCAGACAACTGATAAATATACTTATATATTTCGTCGTGCTCATCACACAACGTTTTATCCTGGGTGGGGATCGAACCCACGACCTCTTGCGCAGCAGTCGGATACACTCCCACTTCGCCACAGAAGCAGTCGTCATTTCATTTTTTATAAATAACCACACTTCAATTGCTTTATCCTTATCCTAATTTCTGAATCCATACTTGTACCTAAATGAATAACGGGTTTCCAAAAACCACTTTCCATTTTCAAATTTGTTAAAACGCCACTTGTGAGAAAGGGCAAAGATACCTTTTGACCAGTCCCTCACCTTAGGCAGATAAGACTCTATATCCACCTACCTTATTAAATTATGGTACAGAGCTAATATTGTACATGATAACCACAGAGCTAGGAGACTCCCTTTCCTTCGTAATTAGATTGAACGATCCAGGTCGACTGAGTACATTGTCGTACGACCTAGCTAGACTTACAAGTACGCTCTACATTTACCAACAATTATCTATAATCTTTGGTCCATGTGTAAACTGGAGCGTATGATAAGTTTAACAATAACGTCCTAGCGAATTTAGAAAATAAAATCAAAGGACTTGGACAGATTTGTACGGGATTTGGGCAATATTTTTTATATTTGGTAAGGGTGCAATACTCTCCACAATCCTTTATCTTCTCAACAGAAAATACTTTATATTATACGAGCTGTCCCGCGAAACTTCGTCTGCGTAAATATTCCCCGTTTTTGTAACATTTCTCATTGCTGCTCCGCTCCTATTAGTCGTAGCGTGAGGTTATATAGCCTATAGCCTTTCTCGATAAATGGGCTATCCAACAATGAAATAATTATTGAATTCGGATCAGTAGTTCCTGAGATTACCGCGTTTAAACAACCCAACAAACTCTTCACCTTAGTAGTATAGATAATGAAGCTGAAGATTTTGTTTGTTTGTTTGAACGCTATAATCTCAAGTACTATTGGTTCGAATTAAAAATTATTAGACTGTATCAATAGGAGCGGAGCAGCAATGAAAATGTTGCAGGAAACGGGGAAAATTGACGCAGACGATGTTGCACGGGTCAGGTAGTCAGTAGTAATATTCGGTGTTTACCAGTGATAGCAAGAGCTATTCAAAATTCTTAATTTCCGTATAAACCAAAATACCTACTCATGAAAAGTCATGATTAGTTACATGAAGAACATATAGCCGAACATAGCTATACCTACTATGTTACTTGTTTTTTCCGGCAACCGATATGACTTCTAACATTCAAAAAGCTTATCTATCATATAAAATATACTAAGACCAATCATTTTTGTTGCAGGTTTTAACAAACTTATGGCCAGTGACAGTACTGCGTTACGAAGATGCTGTGATTAACATGACTAATTATACGAATATTTATTAATTATTACTAATAGTGAAATTCAGTGAGTGTTGTGAAGTGTCTGTGCTATTGGATATATTACAATTGGTGAGTAGAATTTGCTTTATTTGTGTTTCAAGTATCTTTCTTTCCTTTCTTTATTATAGTAAACTATAACAGTATAATGACTTTACATATCTATACTAATATTATAAAGCGGGAGAGTTTGTTTGTTTGTTTAAACGCGCTAATCTCAGGAACTACTGGTCCGATTTGAAAAAATCTTTTTTTGTTGGATAGCCCATTTATCGAGGAAGGCTATAGGCTATATAACATTGCGCTACGACTAATAGGAGCGGAGCAGCGACGAGAAATGTTGCAAAAACGGGGAAAATTTACGCATACGAAGTTGCGCGGGACAGCTAGTTAGATATATTTCGGGACTCAATCGCGTGCATTATTTAATTTAGTGACCACGCAATTAAAATAACCTTTAAATAATTCACGCGATTAAGTCCCGAAATATATCTATTATGTATAAAAATCGCGAAACTTTAAAAACAATAATGACTTTACGTACGGCGGTGGCCTAATGGCTAAGGCATCGGATTTGCAATCATGAGGTCGCGGGTTAACAGTATTGCTAGGAATGTGGGACCACAAGATTCCACATTGCTAGTTTATGGCATTGTAATTTGCCTTCATTTGGTATTGTTGTCGGAAATTCTGCCGGTGTCTAAATGGCAATTTAGAAAAAACGTCACAATTGGGTAGTTGACTTCAGGAAAAAATAATATTTTATACAAATTAGGCAATGCAATGCAAAATGCTTTGAAAATAAGTGGTTTATTTTTACAATTTAACATGTTTTTTAATTTAAAACAATGAAAACGAATACTAACAAAAAAGTAATGATTTCACGATAGGAACTTATGACGGCACAGGTTGTTATTCCATACAACAAACTGCTATGCAGTTTGGCGGATTGTAACAAAAGTGTACTTGTATGTTGTCAATAAATGTTTTAAATTTATTTTTAATTTTTCAAATACACATTTCCATAAAGCTTGTCGTTTTGACATTTCATAAAAAGAGACTGCTTTCACTTGATAATCAACATCCCCATTTCAATATGGACCACGTTTCCCTTTGTTGTTTAATTTTATCCCAGCGCGGATCCAGAACTTCGTTCAGGGAGGGGGGGGGGACATTTGACTCAATCATGACGGTGGGGGGTTGCATTTGATCCAACACTGGAACACTAGACACCACCGCCGATAGGGGGACGGACAACTGCATGTCAAAACACTTCACCGGACCGGTCCAGTGTCAAATTTCCCAAAAAAAGGTAAGTAATTCAGTGAGTCTGGGGGGGACAATTGCCTCTGTTGCCCCCCCCCCCCCACCCCTCTTGTATCTGTGCCTGTGTCCACTTCTACGTAAACATCAACAGTTTTGCGACCTAAATATCTACTTATTTCTATAAAAATAACCTAACCTTGAAAGATATCTTTCTAAATGATAGTGAAAATCTTAAATCTTATAGGTACATATATCAAAACCCGTTTAGATGAACTAATCCTAACAAACATAAAGACGCGGCAGGCGCTTTTCTTTATACTTTTAATCTGATCAATATCAATGGCAGACCCAATGACACAATGACACCATGTGACCCAGCTACTTGACCACAGTGGTCGGTTCCACAACACCGTGTAATTCCGACCACCATAAGATTTTCATAACAAAGTGGTTTCTATGTGTGTCAATAGAAAACTGTCATGTAGCACAAGTAGGCCACATTAATACTATGATGTAAAGTTGTGGGCGATTATGATACTTAACTCATTTTCTAATACAACTTACAAAATATCGATACTTGTAGAATTGTTTTTTTTTTTTTATTTTATTGTTTGTCAGAAAAATTGCCGGATATCCGGACTTGTTTATTTTAGCCGAAAGAATGTGTCATCTCAAAAAGTTGTAAATTAATTTAACTAATTAAAGATAGATTACCGCCAGATGACACCTGAATCCTGATGTAATCAGTTATCTCAAATAGTTCTAGTATTTCAATCGAATAAATAAAATAGGTATCTAAATTCAAGTCCGCTTGTGACCACGGCCGGTGCAACCTGGTCGAAACGTCAAGCAATTTTAAGGTAAACAATGCGCGTTAATTCCCGTATAATAAATAGTTATAATCATGCAACGCGAAAGTTTAAATGTTAGTATCTAAATTCAACATTCATTTTTACGTTTACTAATGAAATGGTTGCATCAAGTGCGGTATTTAATTAATTTAAATAGAATTGACGTTATCTATAATTTTAATTTACAGCTAAAATATCAATTATTGACTTACAAAATATTTACAATTGTAATCGGAACCACTTTTTTTGTCATTTTTGACGAAACGTTTTTATTATTGTAAGTAAAGGGTCTTTCAAATAGAGCGTGTCGATATTAATAATCTGTGGCGGCCATTTTGATTTGGCGGCATCTGTCAAATCTGTTTTTTCTTATTCAGTCACTGATGCCAAATCACCATGGCAAGTTACACGGTTGAGCAGCATGTGCAAATGATAAAACTTTATTATCAAAATGAGTGTTCGTTAGTGAAAACGTTGCGCGCATTGCGCCCATTTTACGGCAGACGCGGTGGCCCTTCAAAGTCTACTCTCCAACGATTGGTGACTAAATTCGAGACGACCGGTTCGGTAAACAACCAACCAACACCTTTACGTCAAAGGAACGCCAGATCGGCCGAGAACATCGCCGCTGTACGTGAGAGTGTTCAGGAGACTCCGAAGCAGTCGATTTCTCGCCGTGCACAAGAACTCGGCCTTTCGCAGACTTCAGCTTGGAGAATTTTGCGTCGGGACTTGGGTCTGCATCCATACAAGATCCAACTGACCCAGGAGCTCAAAGTTAATGACCATAGACAACGCCGTGTGTTCGCTGAATGGGCGTCGGAACGCTTGGAAGAGGACCCCGATTTTGGCCAAAAAATAATCTTTAGCGACGAGGCACATTTTTGGATGAATGGTTTTGTTAATAAGCAAAATTGCCGTATATGGGATGACCACAACCCACATGAGGTTCACCAGATAGCAATGCATCCACAAAAAGTAACTGTTTGGTGCGGATTTTGGTCTGGCGGCGTCATTGGTCCGTACTTCTTCGAAAACGAAGTTGGCGAGGCCAGCACCGTCAACGGTGAGCGCTACAGATCAATGATAAACAATTTCTTTTGGCTTAAATTGAACAATATGGACGTGAATGACATGTGGTTCCAGCAAGATGGCGCTACTTGCCACACAGCGAACGACACAATCGACATTCTGCATGAACGGTTTGCGGGTAGGGTTATCTCTCGCAGAGGTGACGTGAATTGGCCACCAAGATCGTGTGATTTGACTCCGCTAGACTTTTTCTTGTGGGGTTTTCTGAAGTCGCAGGTCCATGCCAATAAACTACATTCGACCGTTGCCCTGAAAGCCAACATAACGCAGGCCATCGCTCAGATTCAGCCGGATCTATGCAGCAGAGTCATTAAAAATTGGACCTCTCGGATTTGTGCCGCCATGCGAAGCCGCGGCGGACATTTGAACGATGTCATATTTCATGCATAATGGCATAAACGGGCCTTTCAAATAAAAAATAAATTTCGTTAATATCTCACACACATCTAGTTTTATTCAATTTTAACATCGACCCGTCTTTGTTGAAAGACCCTTTATATCACTATGTTCTTTGGCCAATTTTGTTTAAACTGAGTATAATTTCATTCATTAACTCTGAGATATAATCGGATAGTCTGATATTACACGTTGACTTTTTTAAGCAGGGGCTAAAGGATCAAGATGACCACTTCAAGCTATTCTTAGCCAAAATCCATTAAAACTAACTCAACCAATATTTGACATCGATCAAATAAATCAAGATCAAACTCCCATCAATTGAGCGAACAAACAGACGGGCTGATTATAATAGCGACGCATTGTGTCGCTGTCGGTCGATCATTCAATGAGTGAACGATTGATTGGACTTGCACAATTGAAGTGGTTAGCGCTGATCGGAAGGTGATGTCTGAAATATACGCTTAGGGCGAGCAAAAGTAAGGTGAAGAACCCTATAAAAGTGTCGCTTTAAAAACTTCTTGTTTCTTTCATTTCTATTTAGTTGATGACCGATTTTTTCTTTTATTGAGTATGCCAATACCGTGAAAATTCGATGTTTGGGGGAGGCCACCAAACTGCACTGTAACGACTTCAAAAGTTCAAAATGGTTTGTCTGAATGACTTAAGAAAAATCACCGCCAATGCTTTTCGTTGGACACTATCTAACACAAGCCATTGATCTTAGCTGATCCCACATTATTGGTTATCTTTTTAAAGATAAAAATTAATAACAAATATATCTACATTAACATCGAGAGTCCTAAATAACGTGCTTAGATACAACAAAATTCTTTCTTCTTTTTAATCTCTGCCAGTAGGTAGTAAAGTAGGCTTTATATACATACTTCTAAAGTTTGTCTCTGGTTTACTGAGGCAGGGATGGGATTAGAGCGTTCCATCCCCACTACCCCCTCCCAAACTGTTAAACGTCGATTTTATTGTTCGTGTCAAGCGCCCTATCTGCTCTTATGAAATCTTGTCCAAGTTATAGTCTCAAATCCCGTCATATCTTACAAATTGATCCACACTCCAGTCTAGTGTTAAGCAAATTGCCAACCACTCGGGAACATGCTAAGTTATAAAGTAATTTTAGTTATTGCCACCATCTAGTTGTCTCATCGAGATGGCATTGACTTTTGAACTCATTGATTGTGATGGAGTGGATGCAAATGTGTCTGGAATTAGGCGATGGAAATAAATGATAGTTGGATTTTGTTGACTTGGTGCATTATTATTAAAGATGACTGTCAAAAGAGGTTAGTACTGGGTGAAGCCTAAATTAGGCGGAGTGCCAAGAGATTGAAGGACAGGATTGATAAAGCAGGATTTTCCAACTCATTTCTAGCGGGGACCACAAGCGCTTCACCACCAGATTTCCAGAAGGAAAATGAGCAGGCTATCGTGCTATGTGTTGATATTCTTTAAACCATTTTATTCATGGTGATTGATCTCATCAAAGACTAGCTTAGATAGCTAGTCTTTGATGAATAGATATTATAACGTACAAGTATGTAAGCACTCTCTACTTCTCCACTAGGAATTCTGATACGATCGAAGTGAGTTTAGGCGCAGGAATGACGTCAGCGTGTTCTTCGAAGCACAAAAGTGACATTTTTAGAATGAGGAAACTTCTTTAATAATAATAATAATATCTTGGGACAACTCACACAACGCTATCTGATCCAAACTACGCATAGCTTGTACTATGGACACCAGACAACTGATAAACATACCTATATATTTCTAAATACATACATATTATAGATAAATAACACCCAGACACAGAATAAACCATCGTGCTCATCACACAAAGTTTTATCCCGGGTGGGGATCGAACCCACGACCTCTTGCGTAGCTGTTGGACGTACTCCCACCGCGCCACAGAGGTAGTCAAGGAGTTCTATGGACCTATAGTAAGTAGCATCGTTTAACCCCGCAGATCTCTTGCTGCTTAGTTACGAAGTTATGGATCCCTCAACAACAGCATGTACACTTACCTTGAAACACCAAGTTTCTAACAAAGCCATCCAAAATCACCTGTCCAAACCCAAAGTTTAAATTAATGAATATATCAAATCAAAGTAAACATGAGTGCGCGGCGCGCGGCGTGCGCGCGCGCATTAAGGTCGAGTTCCAATAGCAATGACCCGTTTCACCATATAAAGGAGCTTGCGAAACAGCGCCACCTTAACATTCCCTGAGACAGATGGTTAGTCTTGGTGAAGGTTACAGCCTACTGTTGTGGTTACGTTGTAGGGGTACACTTACAGACAATTGTCTAAAAATACAGGAAGTGAGATGGAGTGAGTAAGACTTCGCGCAGGTTTTGCTTTTGGCTGTCTGTCAAAAACGCAAAGGGGTATCGAATATGTTTTTTTTACTAGAAAATTGTTTGATCTAGGTGGTGTTGTTTGACGAAAATTTGTTCAGCCGTTTTAAAGATAATCTGTTTTTGTTATATTAATAATAATATTTTTTTATTTGCTAATAATGCAGATACATTAAAGATATTATAAGTATTAGAGTGCTATAAACATTTTGTCATTTTATGACATGCAAACATTAACTAAACTACAATTTTATTAAATCAAAATTCCTCAAAATCATTGTAACAAAATATCAATTATATAACATTATAACAAAATAAATCTCACAATTAACAATTTCACGTAATTAATACTTCTGAAACTGAATAAAAGGATTTCTCCTTAAGCCACATTTTAAGTTTCTTGCTAAATCTAATAAATAGTAATTCTTTGATAGTATCAGGAATAGCGTTATATACACGTCCACACATAACATTACAGTTTTTTAGATACATTGTTGTCTTCGGTACATTTGTCAAAACTATTCTATTTGGGTTTCGTGTATTTCTAGGGAATAAATCCAAAATAAAACAGTTTAAAATAAACTAGGGTTGCGTTTGACAAATTTAACAGCCTCTAGGATATACATACATGCTAGGTTAAGGATTCTATATTCTTTAAATAGAGGCTTACATGACTGCCAAGGTGGTACCCCAGCGATGGCCCTGACACATTTCTTTTGTGCTGGGTTTTTTATTTGTTATGCTATGTTTTTATGAGAGAGTCAGTAACGTCTTCATCTTGATTATAAAAGTAGATTGTTTTCAGAGTCAGTTAGGGTGGATGATACGACTGTATCTTGTCTTTCTTTCACATATGTCCATATAAAAACCATTTTGTTACACGCCTGTTATTAGCCATTTTCCTTACCATCGTCAGGACAGTATTTTTGGAAAAATAAATTCAAGATTTGCATTTACGGATATTCGGTCAAAAAAGCAGAAGTCATTTTATTTCTTGAAGTTACCGGAATGGCAACCCTATTCAAGTGACATTGATATCCCGGATTCGAACATAAACCGACAAAACCCATTCCGTAGCCATTAATGGTGGTCTCATGGCGTGTTGACGCCATAGCTTTATAGAAACGAGTGTTTATGCAATATGAGATATCCGATCGTATCAATTACAAGTGCAACGCATGTGGTTTTACAAAGGGCTACTTAACATAGAAGCGCTGAGCATAAAATATTGAAAGAGCAGAAGGTTATCTTAATACAATGCGCGTTTGAACAACACACGCGAACGTGGAATTTTGGACAACTTTGTTCAGAAAGGCTACGTAAATGTTGTTTCTGCCACTGAGGAGTTTATCTCTTCCGTCAAATGTGAGTTGCTCACACTTGGATGCATGGATATTCGGATCAATTTGTTCCAAAAAAAAAACTTGAGAGGTGTCAAGGGACACCCAGATGGAACGAAGTTCTAATCTTAATTTTTTTTTTTTATAATCTTCGCAACACCACTCATTTCAATGCGAAATAGAAAGACGAAACGAAAATAACTTACAAAAAGACGATTATCACCAATACTGTGTACCGAATTTATGCCTCACCAATACTGTGTATCTTACGCGCACACCGCACGGCTTGTGTGTGTCAAAAAGTGTCGTTACAACTTTTCATGAGATTTTTTTCCATCTAGCCCCCTTTCACAACGCGCGATAAGGAACTTCGTTCCAAATATTCCGAGATTACGCGTCCGTGAACGATGTTAATTGGACTTTCGGATCACTTTGTTACGAAGATGTTCCGAAGTGTGCGCTGCTTGAGGGCGCGTCGTATGTAGTCTTCTTTTTGTAGATACTCTTGATGTTTTGTGCCATAGGACGTCTTGTTGGGTACCACAACAGTGTCGGTTATTCATTACTGTGTTTCGGTTGAAGGGCACTGTAGCAAGTGTAATTAACTAATTACTGGCCAAAAAGAAAGGAATTAATGTCTTAAATAAGGAGCGCGTTACGGTGACATGCATACATTCATTCTTTGCCAATCAAGGATTTGGGTGGCACTGATGCCACTTAAATTTTTGATTGGCCTGCGCGTCTTTTCATTCCGTAATATAAAAAAGACTAATGCACACATAAACATAGATTACGGAATCTAGTAGGTACCACTTTGTTCCTAAGGTGTTTCGAGATTTTCAAAAAACCTATGGAACCGAGATTTGATTACAAACGCTGGTGTGTCTTGCTAGAGCTCGCGAGCTTACCTTCTGTAGTCTTTGTATTTTGTATCTAAAGTGCAGCCTGATGCACTTGTAATACTCAATACACGTAACATGACTGACGCAATTAGAAGCGTGTACTGCCAAGTGCTGAGATTAAGTGCGAGTGTATTGTGTACTTGACCACGATTTACTAATATACGTACTGGTAATGTAGCGATTTGAAGAGTTTATGTCATACTAGCTCTGCTGACCCGCACAACTTCGTATGCGTAAATTTTCCCCGTTTTTGCAACATTTATCATTGCAGCACTGCTCCTATTGGTCGTAGCGTGATGTTATATAGCCTATAGCCATCCTCGATAAATGGGCTTATTCGAACCAGTAGTTCCTGAGACTATCGCGTTCAACCAATGATAAACTAACTCTTCTGTTTTATAATATTAGTATTAATAAAACTTTGGACTTTATTTCTTCTTCAAGCCAGGGCTTAACCTTCCCGAAAAGGTTAAATGCCGGTTTTTAAGAACCGTCCGCCTTCCTCCCTTAAATACCTCACGGATATCTCTCTGTGTTTATTTAAACGCTCTGGGCCTGGACTGACCTCTGAAACATCATTCCAGGTGTGAATTGACTGCCTCTCTGGCGCGGTGGGAGTGTGTCCGACTGCTATGCAAGAGGTCGTGGGTTCGATTCCATCGTAAATATTATCAAAATTGGACCCAGTATTTTTGGAAATAATGGCATATAAACTCTTCAGCTTTATAATATTAGTAGGTACTGTGTCTCAAGATGACAAACTTAAAGGTTTAATTGAGTACCTATAATACGCGTCATTTGTCTTTTATAAATATATTTTTTTAAAGATAGTTACTACACTAATTCACTACTTTGACTGCCTCGGTGGCGCGGTGGGAGTGTATCCGACTGCTACGCAAGAGCTCGTGGGTTCGATTCCCACTGAGTTTTGTTCCGAGTATGGGTGTACTTTGTATCCGTGACTTGTATGTTTGTAAAGTCCCCCATAACACAGGGCTTGTACACGATTGCGGGGGTCGTCTTTAAAAAAAACTAAAACAATAACTCGTTATTAAACCTAGTTCTCACAAAAAACAAGTAAATACAAGTAAATAAGCACACCTGTGTCCTTGACCCAAAGAGTACAAGTATTTATTATGATATTATGAGTAATTGTAGCGTCGGCGTCGTATTGAGGAGAACCATTATTTTATTGGGTTGTGTTGATTTCGTGGTATGACGTCATATGGCGCCTATACCGGCGCCTACGCATTGAATTAACGTTTACAATTGCAATTATTTATCCTTGCTTAAGTAGTAATGATGTATCGTGTATTAATTTAATTTATATAATTCTTGCGATGCCTTCGAGTTTCCCAGCATTCATTTGTACGAATATTGTAAAGAGAATAGATTAATTTGTTATGGTTAATCTCTGAAACTGATAGACAGATTGCTTAGGGGGGGGGGGGGGCAAAAACGCAGGTGGAACTGTGGGGAAACGAATCGCGCAGGTAACCCTGCCTGTATTTTTTGTTTTTACTAGGCTGATTGTGAGAAAACTTGTATAATACCTAGCTAATTTAAGCTTTTTTAAACGCCTAAGCTATTTTTTATTGTAGATAGCTAAAAACTTACCGACAGACATTATGTTTCTTGTCTTCAGGACAGAAACGCTTAATAGAGCTGGTCAGAAATTAATTTTTGGCTGTTCATAGTCGCCCAAATTGTGTGATCACAGGAACACAAAATACTGAACTAGCATGAAAGCTTTATATTGGTTATGGAGATGGAATCTCGGACCACCTTGTTCCAAAAGTGTTCCCAGATTACAGCTCCGTGAGCGATATCTATGTATGCGTTAATCGACCGAGCGTTTTACAAAGCTTTCCTTCTAAGTATATTCTCGGTGTTTTGAAATTCTAATTGAACACAAAAGTGACTCGAAAACCTATGTCACCTTTTCCGATCTATGGTAGATAATCAACATTCCATTCAGAGCCGTGTGCAAAACCTTGCATATCATTACAACAAAACCTACAGCTTTATATGGTCAAATAGTCAACGTACTGACTCAGTAACCGTCCACCCACCACTTCATAACAGATATTATTTCTGAGAAACGTTCCTTAAGAACTTTTTGTTTATTTATAGTCAGCACCGAGACTCAGTGATCTGATGATGACGAATACAACTGTTTAGGTTACAAGTTGTGAGAATTGTCGTATTGGAATACCTAGTGCTGAATGGGTGAGATATTTCTGACGATTATCTGTACTGTTTAAATGCAAAAGTAATTCTGTCAGCACATAATACTAAGAATACAAAACTTAAGCTTCATGATCCTCGCTCGAGGAAGGTACTCATAGCCAGCGGTCTCGGGGTTACTAGACAACTTTGGACTACGTTGTCAATAGAATTTCTGAGATGGATGGATGTGGTTAAAAACATACCCTTTTATAGAATTTTATAAGCTACGGGTCTTAATCGCGTAAATATTTTATTTTAAGGCTAAAAACCTTTTATTGCAGTTTATTGTCAGTCTAACTGTGACCACGGCCGTTGCAATACGGTCGTCGGGCAATAAACAAAGGTATTTGAGCCTTAGAATGAAATATTTACGCGATTAAGACCCGTAGCTTATAAAATTCTATAATGTGTACAAATCGCAAAAGTTTACGAACATATATACGTATAACATACCTAGCCTTTTGTTTTGGCTTTACTGGACCTAGTCGTGTTTGAGTAATATATTGTTAGTACTACCCTTTTGATAAGACTAACGTCTTATCAAAAGGGTAGTATTTCGCTTCCTAAGAGAATAAAGTATTTTAAATTTAGTTTGTCTTTTCCAAGCAACCATTAAGTACCTATATTATATCTATACTAATATTAAGAGTTTGTTTGTTTGTTTGAACGCCATAACTCAGAAACTACTGGTCCTAATTGAAAAATTATTTTACTGTTGGATAGCCCATTTATCGAAGAAGTCTACAGGCTATATAACATCACGCTACGACCAATAAGAGCGGAGCAGCATTGAAAAATGTTGCGAAAACGGGGAAAATTGACGTAGACAAAGTTGCGCGGGTTACTTAGTAACTAATACCTACCTAACTTAAAAAACTAGATTTTAACTCATAAAATAAGTAAAATCTTGTTTGTCTTAAATAGTTTTTAAATCCCAGTGTATCCCACTAATATCACCTGTTTCCTTTAAACAGGATTAAGAATATTTTTACTTTAATATGTCAGAGGAAGATAGATGATCCATTTGATATATTGCCATCCTTTGTAAGTGGTATTACTGAAATAAGTCAATGGTGAGCTTCGTTTTGATGTTATGGTATTTGGTTATGAAGAACATTAGACGTTCAAAGTAAGTGTTCTGTATAGCTTTTATTTTGGGATTGTATTGTGATGCGCCCAATCTCTTACCGGTCGTGTCGGATTTCCGTCCCATCGGACTATAAGGGTGAGGGAATAGAGATTGCACAAGTGTTTGCGCATACACCTGCGCTCTAATATTTTCTGCGTAGTCGGCTAGTCTCTTATGGGGTTAGCCGCCGTAACCTAAATCGGTTAGGACACCATTATATTGTGATAGTAATAATATAGTATCTAATAATATCTTGCGACAACTTACACAAAGCTATCTGATCCCAAACTAAGCAGAGCTTGTACTATGGAAACCAGACAACCGATAAACATACTTATATATTTCTAAATACGAACATATTATAGATAAACAACACCCAGACACAGAATAAACCATCGTGCTCATCACACAAAGTTTTATCCTGAGTGGGGATCGAACCCACGACCTCTTGCGTAGCAGTCGGATACACTCCCACCGCGCCACACACAGAAGCTATTATTTTTATTTTTGACCTATTTCAAAAAGATGGAGCGTCTCAATTCGGATGTATGTTTGTTTTGTTTTTATGTATGTTCGGGCCATTGACATATGGACCAGGACTGCGCCGTAAACTCACAAAATATACCACTCTCTAGAAAGAGACAATGATACTTTTTTATGCACAATGCCGAACAATACCGTCAAAGGCCGCACGAGATTTTTCAGTCTTTCACGTGTTGCAGTTAATATTTACTTTTTAATTGAAAGGGAAGGCTACCCGTGACCATGGCCGTTGCAATACGGTCGAAATGTCGGGCAATAAACAAGGTATTTACCTTAAATTATTTACGCGATTAAGACCCTAATTTGTACAAATCGCGAAAGTTTATCAAAGTTTATACGTCAATGGTTCGGGGATAACTCGTCCATATTATATAGACAAATTTTCAAAATTATTTTTTGTTTGAAAGAGGTTAATTCCAAAATGGTCCTATGTAAATTTCATTAAGATCTGATGATGAATTTCGGATATAGACAAAAAAACTCTTCAATAAATGCCTGCAAATCCATCCTGATTGACTTCGGTGAGTAATTATCACAATATCAAAATATTTAACCGACTTTGGTTAGATCTTTTTGTAAAAAATGTTTTATTGTATTTTAATTAAGTTTATAATCTATTAATCATTAGAAAGCTATGTAAAACTGGCGCATGCGCGGTGCCCTCAAATATGTCATGCTGCAAAAATACATATAATTTTATATTCCATAGATACTAGTTATCGCGATAAAAACTATTCTATGTCCTTCCCCTGGACTCAAACTATCCCCATACCAAATTTCATCTAAATCTCAAAGAAAGAAGAAAGAAAGAAAGAAAAATCGTTTATTTGCCACAGATACAATAAGCTTCATATAAACAAATAAAATTACCACTGAGTTTGTTCTTGCACGTCGTATCTGCGACAAACGAGGTTTCCACTCAGCTTAAATGCCATATTGTGGCATGAGCCACAACACAGCGCTGGTTTTCAGTGTGAACCCCAAGTGACGTCCGAAACCATTAAGGTATATCCTTAATTAAAAGCGTAACAGACAGACAGACAGACAGACAGAGTTATTTTCACTTTAATAATATTAGTATGTAAGTATGTATATCCAAATTAACTTTAAATGTCAGCTACAAGACTACACTATCCTTCGACAATAAAAAATCCACTTACCTACAAAAGAAATGTCCAATATAAATTTACATAATTACAAGTAGTCTTGTCTGCACATGTGCATACTTTACTAAATTCCATTTAATCCAACACTTTACATCTTATGTGCGTTGCAGTACTGAATTTACAACGCGTGCGCAACTTTCGCGTGTACTTTTGGTGCATTAAAGATTTCTAAAGAATGTTGGCTTCTGTAAGTGATAATGTTGAACTTACTTAAAATATCAAGCGAAAAATAGCTTATTTGTCAAAATTGAAGGAATCCAACTTGGCATTGATAGACCAAGGGTTGGATCAGATCTCTGTAGAGCTAGACATTCCAGTCAGCCGCACTACATCAAGCGAAGGAACGAAGTCGAATGGAGACAGCTAGTTGATATAGTCGGTTGGAGTCACGCTATTCAATACTCAGTGAATGACTAGGAAGAAGAAGAAGATAGTATTCAGGAATCTATACTAATATTATAAAGCTGAAGAGTTTGTTTGTTTGTTTGAACGCAGTAATCTCAGGAACTATTGGTCTGAATTGAAAAATTCGTTCACTGTTGGATAGCCCATTTATCGAGGAAGGCTATATAACATCACGCTACGACCAATACGCGAGGAGCAGCAATGAGAAATGTTGCAAAAACGGGAAAATTTACGCAGACGAAATTGCGCGGGACATCCAGTAGGAGTATATAGAGAAATATAAATCAAAATAAACATAACTAACATGAGCGTTTGTGGAGATTGTTTCGAGTATGCTTGCAGGGTTACGTACAACTCGATCTATAAACATCGGGTAAAAAAACAGCAATTACGTCCCGATCTTAGTAATTAATTTTAGATTTTGTGACAAGTTTTTAAACTAGCCTAGGTTAAAATGTCTGGTTGTATTTACAATAGGCGCCATCATAGCGTCTTAGTAAAGAAAAAATGTGTGTCAATTGAGATAACATCAATATTATATTTATATATTGTAATTTACATAAAATGGTGACATAAAGTTCATTGACACCTTTTATATTACTAATACAGTTACAAAGGCTAATATGGAATTATTAACAGAGTGTGGTATTCACCAGGCTATTCTAAGAACAATGATGATTAATTTATCAATATTAGAAACAGTTTGTAAGAAACTTCACATTGCGGGTACTGCAGTCAATGCTTATTATTTAAAAAAAATAATCTTGTGATGTTTTTAGGGTTTCGTTGCCGAAACGGTAAACGGAACCCTTTAGCTTTTTTTTTATTAGTTCTATAACTTATTTTTTTCATTTGTACCTATTTTTACTAATACGAGGAATTGAAAGGGCACTGTAGCAAGTGTAATTACAACTGAGAGCGCGCAGACAAATGAGGAGCGTAGTGTGGTGACATTCAGGGTTCTTGTTCACTATCTTTAAACACTACACTATCTAAAAGCGCGGGCTTATCGTTTTCGCGTCAAGCCCGCGCTTTTAACTGTCAAAATCTGGTATATAGAGAGCTGCGCTTAGAAATGCATCTTTGAGCGCACCGCACATACGCCCATTCGCGCGGGCTTGCTGCAAAATCGAAAAAAAAAACCATAGTGAATAAGGACCCAGATCTTTGCAAAACAAGGAATTGGGTGACACTGATACTGATAAAGGCTAGCGTGATGCTTGCCATCAGGCGCACGACCGACTCGTCTCTTCGTTTAATTATGTAAAAGCAGAACACATTTTATTTCATCATTGACATTTCGACCAGGTTGCACTAGCCGTGGTCACAAAAGCACTCCGTGAGTCTGTTATGTGGTTACACGGTGGACCACACTTAATAGTGTGGTTGCACTGGCCGTGGTCCTACCTATACCTAAACAACCTATACCTAAAACATTGACGGTGCTAATGCACCGTCAATGTTTTAGGTATGTCTTCTTTGTTTCTTTCTGAGATCTATTTTTTTTTCCTACAATAAAACGTGCACAGTGTGAGTGAACCCAGTTTTAATTTAAAATCAATATTTTATCACCAAAATATATATGACATAAATGGTGTGGTTAAACCACCGACTAACAGTTACGATATCCGCGTTATCACAGCTATTTGGAAGTATTTAGGAAAACGGAACAAAATTCTGTGAAAATTTATGTTATCTCTACATCGATCTAATCTTTAGCACACATCAAAGTATTAATGAGTACAATCGAAACTATTTTATACAACGGTGGCAACAAAAACCGTTTTCCGTGGGTTCACTATCTTTTTTCGAAGCGAAACTTAGTTTTTCGATGTTTTTCATTTTGTAAGTTTACGAAAACTATTCTACATCAATGACGTTTTGCATAAAGACCCGTTTTACCGCACTCTGTTCTGGCACCAAAAATGCAAGGTAACAGCCTCAAATGCACTTAGTTCGAGCAAGACGATTAGATAGAAAGAAAGAACATTATTGCAATCGCTAACGTCGCCGCGCGCCGATTTCAAGTGACGTGCTATGTGATATACTATTCTACATAAACTTATTAGAATAAGTTTATGTAGAATATGCATTAAAATCACTAAAAGCTCAAAATGCCGACAGTACAGAAGGCAGCTTTTTTTGCGTAGAAGTTCGAATCCGGACTGTTCGATTCGTTCGAATCGAGTCTATTGTTCGTGAAATTGCGAACCCAAGATTTCACTTCTTATATTAAATTTTTGATCGAAACTGCTAATACTAACTTCGTTCGGACCACAAAATACTGCCCTCGATATTCTGTGATAGGACCCCAGAAAGCATTAAAAAAATACTAAATAATTTTGTATATAATTATGTACGACTTTCACGTTTATTTGATTTATGACGTATGTGTGAAACATTTTGATATTCAAATAAGTAATACAATGTTGGGTAGCCATTGTTCGATATTGACGTGTGATAATATAATTTTACATACTTTGACGTACCAAGCTACGAGCTACGTTGTGCATTGCAATGTTATATGAATGTTGTAGTGTCGGAATTAGGAATTTGGAGCCAAAATTAATATTGTTATTATTGTTTTGTCTGAAGTTAATTCGAATTCATATTGTGGTATCATGGCCTGGATAAATTAGTAAAAATAATGGATTTATTCTATTTGAATGTTTAGCTGATTAAACTACGACTACTTCTCTTCTCTACCATAAAATATAATTGACTAGCTGCCTGCCCCGGCTTCGCACGGGTTTGCATTGTAATAATAATAATAATAATAATAATAAAAATCATTTATTCACTTAGGAAGCAAAATACTACACTTGTGAAAAGTCGATTCTACATTTACTGGTAATGCCTGTTCGCAAACAATAGGTAAAGCCCGAGAAAAGAACAGGCAATAAAAACTCGTGGCCACTCTTTTCAAATTGCCAATGTTTACAATGTTTCTCTGTTTATAAACTGTATATGCAGGTAAGGTGCTGCCACCATTATATTATACACCATATATTAGAGGACTGATGCAAAAAAAAGAGGTCATTAATATTAGAAGAGTACACGAGATCGGATACATCAGCCTCAATGGGCACGTAGTTTTGTATACCTTGAGTTACATTACTGTATTTTCGCAGGGATCTCTAATTTTTTGACTATAAAATAGCCTACGTTAGGTATATGTAGCTTTATCATGGTGAAAGTTTTTTTTACAATCGGTTCAAAAGTTTTTAAGTTTATTCGTTACATACAAAAAAAACAAATCATTTCCCGTTTTTTTACAGAAGGGTACAAGCCCTGTGCCGCGGTGGACTTTACAAACATACGAGTCACGGACACAAAGTACAACAATTTGTGGATCCCACAAAGTAGTGTCCCAAGTGGGAGTCGAACCCAATCGAACACACACCCACCGCGCCACAGAGGTAGTCAAATAAATAGTACCTATATAATACTAGTATAGATTATGTAGATAGAATCAATATTTAGTTACAGATATCATAATATGTAATCTTGTTTTTCTCTACGCAAAATGCTATTAGCACTCTACATCGGTTCTATGACACGTATTTGTAATATAAAGGCCACAAACAAACAAGTACAAATATACATAAACAATGTGCATTAATTCCACGGAATGTACATTCTCAATTAACTCAGCAAGGGTAATAAATCAATAACTGGTAAATGGAGCGAACGCGTTGACATTACCGCGAGTCGCGACTGCACGTTAGCAACCAGTTCTTGAACTTCGAATTTTGTGCGGTAAGCAGTTTGGAGCCTATTATCAACTAAGATGAGGTTAAGTTACCGTGTCGAGGTATAGAATTGGATGGGTTAGCTAGGAACGTTTATAATACAAAAGACGCATAGAGTATACGTAACACCTATAAGTGTGAGTCCATAAATTACGTGAGGTGATATTGGCCGATTTTGGATCCCTCTAGTGAGATATCGTGAGACTCCCTCCACCCCTTCAACTCAACACTGATCAAGTGTGAGTCGCCCGTATGACGAGGGGGAGCAATCAATGTCAAAACCGGTGAAAATATTGAAATTACACAAAAGTTTTTCTGACAAGAGAGTGGGGGGAAGGGGGGTTGTTTCGCCGATTTAATCGTATTTTAGCAGATACTCACTTAATTAATTTAAAAAAAAAATAAGTGAGATTTGATCAGATTCGGCTCGACTCCCCTAAATGACTCACGTAATAAATGGACGCCCCCTTACAAAATAAGCGAAGAGTACCTACCCTTATCGCATACAGACCTATGTTCCGCAATGCCCAAGGTTTTGCCTGTACTACCTGGAAACTACTGATTTTTAAATATTCATTAACATTTTATTTAACATAGCAAACCTGAATGTTTGATTTTCCAAAAACAAAATGTCAAATACTCAAACATTACATTACAAACAAAATGTATTAGAGACATTCTTTCTATAGTTACATTTACGCACAAACTTTCGTTTTATTGAGCCGGAGATGCCTACATGATACCTGCGTAGTTTCTGTTTCTCATAAAATTGGATGGGTTACCAAGGTCAAGTTTTCCTATAGGTTCAAATTAGAGACGGGCTTGCGTGGACACGTTTTACGTTGAAACTTAACAACGGCCAAGCAGGCTTGGCTGTGAATTCTTAGAAATGGATGGGTCAGCAAGTTATAGAAGTATACTATCTATTCCTTCTTAGAATTGAGTCTTGTTTGGAAATTACATTCATCATTGTGATGACCAGTCAGTTTACTTCTCTCCTGCGCTAGGGTGCACTTACAAGCTGTGTTGCGGTGAATCGTACCCCCCACCATTTGGTATATATAAATAATCAGCCATAAATAAATAGTACCATTACGCCTGTAGAAGTTCAAACACACAAATCTCTCGGGAAAAATCTCTAAATTATAGCGAAAACCGCATCACAATCTGTTACGTAGTTTTGATGAACTAAGCCCACAAACTCGATGACTTATGAGTATGATATAATGATACCCAAATAATTTGATTAACAAAGCATCTAACAGGCAGCATCTAAGTCGACAGAGAATTAATTGTCCCAGGAATCGAACCAAGGACGCCCACTGACACAATGACGTACGAGAGTCATTAATAATCGAGTCATTGGATCTATTGTTTTGGATACTTATATTAGATAAATGTTGTTGAATTTTAAAGTTGTGTGTTGTGAGCAACATAATTAAGTCGTGCCGTTGTTTTCTGTTATAACTTTTTTTTTTAAATAAACCGCCTTTAAATGTCTATCAAGGGAAAAAAAACATCAGAAAAAAGAATAAAAATACATTTATTTGGTGCAAAGCACACGAGATCACTGAATAAACATTTGATTGAAATGCAATTACGGACTCAATAACAATAAATAATCTATATTAATATTATTAAACTGAAGAGTTTGTTTTTTTGAGCGCCATAATCTCAGGAACTACGGGCCCGAATTGAGAAATTGTTTTTTTGTTGGATAGCCCATTTATCGAGGAAGGCTATAGGCTATATAACATCACGCTACGACCAATAGGAGCAAAGCAGCAACGAAAAATGTTGCAATAACCGGGGAAATTGACGCATACGAAGTTGCGTGGGACAGCTAGTGAATAATAGTAATAATAAAATTGAAAATTATTTGTAATAATAATAAATCACATCACTGAATTTAAATTTGATGACTCACTCCTTTGTTTTAGTCTATATCTCTGGTGTTTTATAAGCTAGGACAACGTTTTATACACTAAAACCTTCACAGAAAAATTTGCAGTCGAATAGCGAATCCCTCTAAACTAGCGAAAACTAGCTTTTGAGAAAATCGCGAACATACATACATCTTTGTTGAAACAAAGATGGCTGGAAATGGATGACCATTTTCGGCAGAAAAAAACCTTTCGGATTTTCTATCTATCATTACTCACAAAAGTCAGTTTCGATACAAGAGTTAGGTATTTTAACAGATAGTTAAAGGTAGATTAGTATTAGACCGGCCATAAATAATTAATTTAATACTTATGTACTAGCTTTTCCGGGCACCTTTTCCCCGCGGCGTTTTTGGGCAGAATAATATTATTATACTTTTCTGCCGAAAATGGTTTCAATTTCAAATCTATATTGATGATTGTACCCGTAAGTTTTATCAAAATCCGTCCAATAGTTTTTTTAGGTAGTCTTGGGATCTATCATATATCTATACTAATATTATAAAGCTGAAGAGTTTGTTTGTTTGTTTGAACTCGGCAATCTCAGGAACTACTGAAAAATTATTTCATTGTTGGATAACCCATTTATCGAGGAAGGCCATAGGCCATAAAACATTATGCTACGGCCAATAGAAGAGGAGCAGCAATGAGAAATGTTGCAAAAACGGGGAAAATTTACGCAGACGAAGTTGCGCGGGACAGTTAGCGATACATATGTATGACTGCCTCTGTGACGAGGTTGGAGTGTATCCGACTGCTACGCAAGAGATCGTGGGTTCGATCCCCACCCAGGAAATACTTTGTTTGTTGAGCACGATGGTATATTCTGTGTCTGGGTGTTATTTATATTTAGAAATATATAAATATGTTTATCAGTTGTCTGGTTTCCATAGTAAAAGCTCTGCTTAGTTTGGGATCAGATAGCGTTGTGTGAGTTGTCTCAAGATATTATTATTATCTGTATCTAGAGACAAAAAGACTGAGAGGTGAGAAGGAAAGCATTATACTGTTAAAAAGAGCTTGTAGGGTTTTTTTTTCCACGGACGCGGACCTGGGCGGAGTGGAGCGGAGCGGACCCTCAATTGATTATTGACAGTGCTCAAAAAGTGCACTGCTCAAAAAGTGTTAACTTTTTTTTAGAAGAAAAATGCGTTTCCCGAATATAAATACTCGGGTAAGCACAGCCGGGCGGCAACTGGTGACTTAAGCCGATCAGCTTTGCCGTACAACAAATACTGCCGAATCGAATAATGTGCCGGCCCAAATGAACAACTTGATCGGCATTTCATATTCAAGCCAAACATGTGTAATAGTTCGTTGTTGTCGACTTTGTTGTTCCGCAAATACTGCCGAACCGAAAATGCCGTATGTGTAACCCTCAGTGAAAACGCTCTCATAGCCTGAAATAGATAGCTACGGTAACCATATAAGCAGTTACCGTCAAGATGATGATGTAACGATCATCATTATATTTTACATATTCATAATAACTGAATGCAGTAACATTCCTGAACGTGTTTGTTCATACAAAAACACTTATTATAATCTAATTCATGGTTGTTTTATCGCTGGTAAAGCTTACTGACCACTTTATGTTAATTATAAAGATATTATTAAAGATATTATATGAATTAAATTAGTCTTAGATTCACATTTATGTACCTACTGGTAGGTATGTCAAAGTATTCCGTATTGAGTCACTGACAAATTGCTAGCAACCTAGACTTACTTATTACTAATACCTACTAGCTGTTGCCCACTATTTCGTTTGCGAGGAAATATACTTAGATTTTTTCTGAGATAAAAATATATTCCTGTTTTTTTTTTCAATGTAATGAAGAAACGAGCAGGTCGTGCGTCTGATGGTAAGCGTCACGCTAGCCCATAACAGTATCAGTGCTACCCAAATCCTTGTTTGGCAAAGATCTGAATGTTTGTCAAACAAGGATTTTGAAATTAAAGACATTAGTTTTAAAATCTTATTAAGGTTCCGAAGCCAAAATGGCAAAAACGGAACCCTTATATTTACATCATGTTCGTCTGTCTGTCTGTCCGTCCGTAAAGATTACTCAATGAATCTTGATGATATTAGGTGAAAAGGTGTCTTGTTGTAGCCGCTACTTGGTTTGATAGCTAAATAATAATAATAAATATTTTTAGGGAAACGCCATACATGTAAAACAGCATGTTCAGCAAATATCAACGTGTGGTACATAATTCGACAGGTCTTTGAAAAACTTTTTATGGTTTCTTATAAACTTTTTTGATTGAGTGAATATTTTTGGAAATAATCGCTCCGAAAGTTGCATAAATCGTGTGGGGGGGGGGGGGGAGGGGGACACGATTACGTTACGATCCTTAACTTTTGAACCGTGTAACCAAAAAATATGAAAAAAATCACAAAGATAGCGCTTAATGTAGGTATACTTTTAACTAAAATTATTTTTGAAGATCGGATATAAGTAGGTACCGTCATTGAGTTATTGCCAAAAAACTGCGTTTCTCAACCAAAGGGCGTAACTGCCATGAACATACGCTCTTCTGCTGATGCAAATGTTCAAGGCTGCGGAACCCTACACTGAGCATGGTCCGACATGCTCTTGCCCGATTTTTTTGCCCAGTAATTACACTTGCTACTGTGCCCTTCAACCGAAACACAGTGATGCGTTAATATTACTATTCCATGGAAGAATAACTTACACTGTTATACCGAACTACCGTCCTACTAAATGTTATTTGGTATGACATTTTTTTTGACTCGTATTGATATGTTCGTCAAAACTTCTCTTAGTAATGTATAGATACCTTTATCCCGTTGACCAAAACAGTTACTTCCAAACAACTTCAGAGCCTTAAGCTTAGAATCAAAGCTCCACCTAGACGAGTTAGAATTTACGACAGTTCGACGACATTTAGCATAGTTCAGAAACGGTAAAACTAAAGACATTTGCTTCTTATAGACATTTCATGACATTCTTTTTGATGAAATATATTTTTTTTTTTACAAAATATATAACCGACTTCAAAATTAAATATAAGGCAACTAAAAAGTAGGTATAAAATAAAATAGAACAACAAAAAATAAATAAACATTTTTAAGTTAGTGCCATTAAATAGTAGTTATTTAATTTGTGTGCTGCTTAAGCTGTGAAATATTAGTTGGCTGGTCATCTGTGGTCTTCATCGTCAGTTCCACTTCACCAATTGGTACGTTTTGAGATTAAATGCACAAATCATTGTATATATTAATATATAACTCTTCAAACATTAAAGGCACACAGACCTATTAGGATATTATTTAAATCACTATAGGTCTGTGGATTCCATCATCAGATCCTGATCTGATGATAATGGGACCAACTTGGAAATATACCCTTTGAAATAAAAAAAGATTGTTTCAAATCGGTCCAGCCGTCTTCGCGTAGGTAATCGGGTGACAAACACAAAAAAAAGATACAATCGAATTGAGAACCTCTTTTTTTAAAATCGTTTAGAAACTCAAACTCTCCTCACGTATTCATTTAAGAAGCAAGAGCTTAATTTGTATGATTATACATTAAAGTGCCAAGTTCGAAAAGCAATAGAAAAACAGCTTAGGGCAATAAAAAGTCACTGCTCTTTTTTATAGTACCAATGTTTTTTACAAACTGTTTGTAGATAAGTTAAAGTGCAATAAGTAGATAGGTAAAGGTATACGTATATTTACCCAGTTTCCAAAAATACCGCTTAAAGTACTTTACAAATTGACAGTGATGTCAAATCAGTTTGAATTATGACACAATGATTAGACAAAGATTGATTAATTTATGATCGTTTTGATTTGGCCTGAAATATGGTTAATCAATGTTACAGAAACCCAAAATATCTTCCGACATACGATTTACCAATATTTGACATGTTGATTAATTGTCTTGGCCAACTCGACTGACACATAACTGCAAGTTTGATAGTTGATTTTTGTATTGATCACCTGTTTGGGAATAGGTACTTCTTAGATGTAGTGTTAACGGGCTACCTGGAGAAGTACCAATTGATTTTACTTTTATTTAATTAAGCAAATATTTTATGACTTTAGGTGTTGTTTACGTCAAAATTAAAAGTAAGTACTTGTTGATTTTTTTTTTACGTGACAACGTCTTATAAAACGATGACAGGGTGCACGCATGAAAGAGTTGGCTGGCACTAAAGTTGTCGCAGGCATGGTTGTTTATTACAATGTCATAAATGTTTTGGCGATTGAAGCGACATGCGATACAATTAAAACTAAAGCTCTCGCAGGCACGGTTGTTTATTACAATGTCATCAATGTTTTCTTATGACGTGATCACTTAAAATTATCGTCCGTACCGACTTTACGGATAACCATTTTTTTATTGTTCAATTTATAAATCGTGATATTTAATTTAATACAGACTAAGTATATTGTCATTACTACACTATATTGTATTAATAAATGCAACCACTCTCGTCATCTTAAAACAGTGGTACTTATGGGTTTATTTATGTAGGTATTACACAAGAAAGAAGGTAATGTTGTCAAGCGTGCTTCCCACCGCGGCTTCGTAGGGGTGTAATTTTACAGTACGATTTAAAAAAACTGGAAATAACACTTCCTTACACGTAACAATCTTTATTACCTGATATCTCACAATCCACTGAACGGATTTATACAATCAAGACTTCGTTAGATTCATCTTGATCGCCCAAGTGTTCTTAGATATGTGACGTTTAAAAAAAACAAACATGGCGGCTGTGAGATGTCAAAATAAAGAGGTGTAAAAAAAAGTTGTTTTGAATACTGCATTAAGGGTATCAAATTTAAGGGTTCATCTTAAGCATTTCAAAAAGTTATAACATGATTATAATTGTAATACTAAAAAAGTTAATTAGCAACCATTATTTTTTCAATTTTCAATACTTCACAATAGCTGTGATACAATTTAGTTGTTAAATCGGCTACATGCTATAACTACTAAACCGTATTAAATAAATAAAAAAATATAAAAATCAAAAAAACCCGGCCGCAATAAAAAGATGGAAACAAGATCCTCTACATAATTATATAATTTCATGCAGTTGGAGGCACTTCAATAGGTTCATCGAGATTCATTAAAACCTTTTTCATTGATGCATTCCTGAGATTACCGCATTCAACCAAACAAACAAACTATTCAGCTTCAAAATATTAGTATAGATACATCATTTGAAACAAGCAGACAGAGAATTTTTTTAGACGACTCAAATGTTGAAACATATTCCTTACCCCAATCATATATATTACTCATAATTTGAAAACCCGTCAAACAAATGGGGTAACTTCCCATTCGTTTCCATCTACCTGGCACTGTCTGGTACTACTATTCGTGTTAACTCCCCTAGTGCCACCATAACAGTTACATTACTGTCACCGCCATTGGCTATGGCTGCCATTATAGAATGTTTCGAATTGTCTACCTTTGTGAATGGATTGTTTCAGTATTTCAGGGTTTTATTTTTATTTATTTTCAACTATCGTCTCGCTGCAGCTTCGACGAAGCTTTCTCCTCTATCTATACATGTAATATGCATGTAATGCCTGGAAACCATTCGGAAGAAATTATTTACATGATGGTGACCACATCATCAAGATCCCTTGCCTTTTTTTTCTCTTTATTTTTAGTAACCTTTAAATACAATTTACGTCGGTTCCATAGTAACCTAATTTTATGTCTACAATACAATGCATGTTAAATGCTATCGGTCTAAAACTAACTTATATATAAACTGAGCTTCATCTGACGATCCCTTGCCTTGTTTAAAAGTTTTAAGTAGAGACAAACGGCAACGGCTGGATAGGAAGTTGTTTGATACTGTGTAAAGTCTCAAAATTCTTTAGCGATTTTTCTATCTATACTAATATTATAAAGCTGAAAAGTTTGTTTGTTTGTTTGTTTGGACGCGGTAATCTGAGGAACTACTGATCCGTATTGAAAAATTCTTTCACTATTATTGTTTTTCTCCTCGCCTGGTCTTGGTAATTTTGATAATTTTACCGACAGTACAAATTATCAAAATTACCAAGACCAGGCGAGGGTAGTTGAAAAACCCCGCGCCTCACGGAGACATCGCTAAGCTGCCATCAGTCGACCCGTGACCACGATCGGTGCAATTCGATCGAAACGTCGGGTAAATAAAAGGTTCGTACCTTTAAATAATTCACGCGATTAAGTCCCGAAATATAACTAATATCTTTCACTGTTGTATAGCAGGAAGGCTACAGGCTATATAACATTACGCTACGACCAATAGGAGAGGAGCAGCAATGAGATATGTTGCAAAAACGGGAAAATTTACGCAGACGAAGTTGCGCGGGATAGCTAGTACACAATAATGGTTAAGCAAACTTTTCAAGAAGTAGATTTATTTACGGACAAGACTCATTTACGCGCACAGCCTATAATTATCCTCATTCCGGCAGACGCCACTAGCAAATACCGCGACAGTAAAACAATATGGACCTTTTTTACTAAATACCGCCGGCAGAATTACTCCCTCATCCCTTCCTGTGTCCTGCAGTCAGTTTTCAAAACCACAATAGCCGTACACACCAAAAAAACATTGAAAAGATCATCTTAAGCATTCCAGATCTATTTGCCAACATGCATATTAGCAAAAGCATCCGAAAAAAACCCAAAAAACCCAGGAGCCAAGTGTCACGACTCCCGATCCCTTCAATGAGAGGCACGTGTTAAATCGGGAACGAAAAAAAAGTAAAAACACTCGGCTACTGTTCGGTAAAGTTCGGAAGCAGTCGTCGGGAGTACACCTGTCGTGCGCCGGCGCCGATTCGGAATTTAAAATTTAAATTGTTTACATTCTTTATTAATTTGTTTAGTAAACAACCGTTTTAAGAAGTGGTTAGGTTTATATGGATGTATGTTTGTACGCGTATACCTCATAAAAGTATGTAGGAATGTCGGTTTATTTTCAATTCTGTCCCTTTATAACTGTGGAACGCCTGATGACTTCCTGAGTGATGTGGTTGTAGTTAAATGTTTATTTTTATTTAACGCCACGCCATCCAGGAGCTTGACTAAGCATCGCTTGGATGCGATTTATAATATTCAATACTATTTAACTCATAAGAAAGCTAAGGTTATGCTGTTCTTTTTAGGGTCCCGTAGCCAAAATGCCAAAAACGGAAGGTTTTTTTAGCAAGCAGTGTGTTGGGCTTCATTCGACAGGTCTCTTTAAAAAAAAAAAATGTAAGCGCTTATTAAATACTTCAAACTAAAATTATCTCGGCTATGGTCGAATATGCCGTCATTGAGGTATGGCTGAAAAACTGCGTTTCTCAACAAAAGGGCGTAAGTGCCATGAACATACGCTCTTCTACTGATGCAATTATTCAAGGCTGCGGAACCCTACACTGAGCATGGTCCGACATGCTGTTGGCCGGTTTTTTTATATATCCTCCGAAATGAAGAAACGAGCAGGTCTTGCGCCTAATGCTAAGCGTCACGCTAGCCCATAACAGTCTAAGTGCCACCCAAAACCTTGTTTGGCAAAGCCGTACCGCGTTCTTCATTTTTTTTTTGTCTGGATGTCCTAGTACAAGCATTGCCTTGTTTGGGATCACTCGGCGTCGTGTGAGTTGCCCAAAGATTATTATTTAAAAAAAAAGATTTTGATTACCTAACCTCATATCCCGATTGCCACGTCAACCTGTCTCGAACTAAAGACATTCAATTGAAGCCATCTCTTTCCAATGTACACAAAACGACAGAGACAGCGTTAACCAGTCAACGGCAGTTTCCAAGTCTCAACCGGTCAACAAATGTCTCCTATTTTATGGGTATTTATCCTATTTATTTTGTTCCCATGTTCAAGAAAGGGCTTAAACTATTAATCGCCTATATAAAGGGCTTGCCCTACAACCATCAATGTCATTGAGATTTATGTGAGTCTGTCTGTCCCGTCTGTGTTCATCAATTGGATAATTCTCTAAATAGCGGACATGGTAGATAGTTGATCAATTAGTTGTTTGTGCGATTTTTTTGTTTCTCGTGTATTTTGAAAATGGGTTTATTTATGAAACAAAATGTTAATTATTTTCTAAACGGCTGAATGGATTTTCATGAAACACACCTAAGAATCATTCTAATTAAACTAGCTATCTATTAGAAAATGTCGTATCAAAATCCGTACTACCGTTTAGGCGCTATGATGGCACAAATAGACACACAGATACATACGTACGTAATGTTAGGTTAAACTTTATAATACCCCTACTTTAGGTAGAGAGGGGGAGGGCAGGGGGTTAAATCAAAGGACTTAAAAGCTTCATAATATTATTTAAAACAAAAGTAGTTCTAAGGGCTCCATAGTAGTTTTAAATAAGTTACTTTACTACATTTTCACATGCAAACTAACAATATTGTTTACGAAATTATACCTTAACACGAAAAGCAATAATATTATACAATTTGAAAAAAAGGGCGTAAGTAATATCCATAGAAAAGTTGCCATCGCGCACTATGATGTTAACAATTTTCATATGTTTCAATTGTATCAAAATCTTTCTAAAATGATACTACAATGATGTTATTGGAGCCGAAGGTCGTGGGTTCGATCCCCACCCAGGATAAAACTTTGTGCGATGAGCACGATGGTTTATTGTGTGTCTGGGTGGTATTTATCTATAATATGTATGTATTTAGAAATATTTATGTATGTTTATTAGTTGTCTGGTTACCGTCGTACAAGCCCTGCTTAGTTTGGGATTAAATTGCGTTGTGCGAGTTGTCCCTAATATTATAATTATCTATTATTAATATAAAAGTGATTGCTTAGGAGATTTAGTTTGAACAAACAAACATTTTTTATAATAAATAGCCAATAGCCTATTGTGGCATATTTATCGTGTTTTATCTTAATGTTACCATAAACCGCCTAAACTGCATAACCGATTTTGATAAATAAGGTGTTAATCGACTCGTTGTTATGGTTTATGTAACAGACTACTTACCATTTACTTCCCTACAAAAAATGACAACATTTTTAGTAGGTATAATGATAAAAACTTTCCACAATTACATCCTACATAGCCTGCGCAAACGCAACTTCTTGAACTAAAAGAACAAAAACAGTGTTACTAGCAATAACGAAGCTAATTTGCCGAAAACATATGTTTTGTGGCACGAATTAGGGAGATAAGATCTCTTGAATATTTGTATATGGCGTGTCTATAGCCTCCGTACATGGGGCAAGGATTAAAGGAGAATAAGGTTAAGCACACGTTAAGATAGTAAACGAGAACGAAAATGAAACTTACTATAAACATACGCAGTTTTAAACAAGAGTTTATACAATAATAACGTCTAACGGCCGGTCTCAATAACCTATCTATCGAGGATATACAAAATATATATTTTATTTTTTATTTATTTATTTAACTTCTTGCACACAAAAAATGTACAAAGGCGAACTTAATGCCTTAGGCATTATCTACCAGTCAACCTTAGGGTGATGCAGAGAACTGTTTGAGGTGGGTGCTTAATCGACTTATACTTGTAATACTAAATAAGCAAGAAAGTGAGTAAAAAAAAGAATAATGAATAAATAATTATAAAAACAATACCATACAAATAAATATATAAATACACAACATAATTGGTATGTTGTGTATTTACATACATAATACATACTCATAACTGTACAAATACATACATAATATCAATTATATACAACTAGTAGCCAAGTCAATTGATAGATACATTATTGAGACCGGCCGTAAGTAAACATTGGATTTTATAAAAAAGTGGCACAAGAGTTTCTTGGCAGCTTCTTCTCATAATTTTACACTTGAAACTGACGACTAACTTCATTGTTTAATCTTCTTTTTTGTTTTATAAAATACTTAAAGTTAATTGAGTTTGAAATAGGCGGGATGTCAAAATTATATGTAACTACTGACGTTTAGGCGTTACAAGTGGGCTTCAAGCTTGTCTTCGGTGCTTAAAATTAAACAAAAAAAAGAAATTACAAATACGTAATACATAGGCAATCTTTGTCTCTTAATCTTGATGTCGGAGTTCGTCTGTCGTCGAAAATAAATTAAAATAGATAACGAAGAATAATCTGAGAGATAGAGAGTAAGTAGGTACCTAGATATTGATTTAATTATAAGAAATTTCCTAATTCCATAAGATCCAACCTTGCAAACTTCGCACTGTGCGACAAGATCGCAACTAGGAGCGATTTATTTGACATTGGCATTTATTAGACGGTTACGAGACGGTAGGTAAACTGTTGCAACAGTCATCACCTAATTCCGACAGTCTGTTCGGATTTGTGCTCAAGTGTACTAGTGTTAACAGTATTAACACTTGTAGTGAAGTTAGTGAAAGTTTTCACACTTGCGTGTGATGGTTTGTTTTGTTTGGAGTGTTTATGTGATTTTTATTGGGATCTTTCTCGATTTTTTAATAATATTTTTTACTGGATTTTTTCGTGGGTGATATTGTAAGTGTTGTTTCAGTTTTTGATAGAAATTTTGTATAGTTGATAAAGTTAAGTTTTTTACTGTTTTTTATGTATATTTTTTAAGAAAGGTAATGTGTATTTTTAACGAACATTTTTTTGATTCAAAAATTGATTGTGACGTTGATATGTATATCTACCATAAGCCAAAAAATAAAGATTTTAAAAATAACAGAAAAGTATAACCTCTCTGAACTATACATTTATCGGATATAAACCAGTCTACGGACTGGGAAACCTACTTTATTCTCCTAGGTAAATTTAGCCAAATGAATGAAGCCAACAAAACAGCAATTTCCTTTTTTTCTGTTGCGACCTAATTTGTTTTATATGTTCGTAAACTTTCGCGATTTGTACATATTATAGAAGTTTATAAGCTACGAGTCGACCCGTGATCACGGCCGTTGTAATACGGTCGAAACGTCGAGCAATAAAACAAAGGTATTTAGCCTTAAAATAAAATATTTACGCGATTAAGACCCGTAGCTTCTAAACTTCAATAATACTAATTTGTTTAGTAGCAATATTTTATTAACAATTCTTTACCAAATCTATAGGCAATTCTTGCGGAGGATTTAGCAAACATTTGCCAACACATGTTAGTTTAATATTGAATGACACTTATTGATTCTTACAAGTGGACCAACAAAGAACGAATCAACATATGAACAAGAATTACATATCTATCTGTCACTCAATCCTCCACAAATTACTGGTCAAGAGGCGACAATTTAGTAACCTATCATATATACGCAAATTTGGCCTTAACCAAGTTAAGTATTGCACTATTGCATTATTATTCAAATGTAAGTAAACATCTATTAGTAATATGTCTTTTCATACCCCTGAGGTGACAAATATGCATGCATGCATGCGGCGTGATAGACAGCTAGTAGTTGTTCTTGGTGTGCACGATGTGAAACGTTTTCACACTAATATTATAAAGGCGAAAGTTTGTGAGTATGTGAGTGTGTATGTTTGTTACTTCTTCACGTCTAAACGGCTGAAGCGATTTTGATAAAATTTGGTATGAAGTTAGCTGACACCCTGGATTAACACATAGGCTAATAAACCGCGGGTAACATTAGCTAGTAACAAATAAATCAGAGTACCTATAGGATTAGGGTAAATCAGACGCTGCAATTTTCGCCAATCTATGCTAAGTATAATAATCTATACTTATATTATAAAGCTCAAGAGTTTGTTTGTTTGAACGCGGTAATCTCAGAAACTACTGGTCCGAATTGAAAAATTGTTTCACTGTTGGATAGCCCATTTATCGAGGAAGGTTATAGGCTATATAACATCACGCCACGACCTATCGAAGCGGAGCAGCATTGAGAAATGTTCCAAAAACGTGGCAAATTTACGCAGACGAAGTTGCGCGGGACAGCTAGTTTAATGATATTTTGCTTTTTTACCGGCTATTTGCCTAGAATAGATAAAATTTCCCACTTTTTATTTATATGTTAATTAAAAAGAAGTGGGTGTTTTACATGATTCATATATAACGTCAAGCTATGATCCTCCCAGTGTGTTCCCTGGTTTGATCGCAAAAACTGACCCAGTTATAGAATGTACAGCAAGGTGAATGACATTCGCGGGTCACCGCGCTTTGCTACAAGTGTCTGCATCCTGTTTGCCGCTGAAATATACAAGTATCTAGGTGAAATCTAACCGGGTCGGGTGTACCACTTGATCCGGTCTGTTTTTTGGCTATTTTTGGATGGTGGCAGTTTTTTTTGGGTAGTAATGTAACATTGATTTGTGGGTTGGGGAGTGATACAACGATTATTGTCTGTCTAGCTGTCCCGCGCAACTTCGTTTGCGTAAATTTTTCCCGTTTTTGCAACATTCCTCATTGCTGCTCCGCTCCTATTGATTGTAGCGTGATGTTATATAGCCTATAGCCTTCCTCGATAAATAGGCTATCAAACGGTAAAATAATTTTTCAATTCGGATCTGCAGTTCCTGAGATTACCGCGTTCAAAGAAACAAACAAGCAAACAAACATACAAACAAACAAACTCTTTAGCTTTATAATAATAATATAGATGTCAAAATCGATAAAGATTGTTATTGTTTAATTAATTCCTGTGTTCAATGTATGAAGTTAAAAGTTCTCTTAGGTAGGACTCGAACCTGTGATAATTCGTGTATTACGGCAGATTTTTTCAAGTAAAGCGTATAACTTGGTTTTTTAAATAAAGCGTATAAGAGTTTCTTGAAGACAACTTAAAATTGGAATAAAACTGATTTATTTATTGTATCTGTAGTTATTAATTGTAGCTATCATGTTAATTGTAAACATTATTAATTTAATAAATATGTATTTAATTTTGCATTGCATATTATTCTGAATATGGTATTTTTTTCTGTATAACAACTGTAGGACGACGCCTTTGAAGTTGAAATAAATGCCGACAAGGAGCGGCGGAAGTTAGGGTTGTCGAGACTCCAGAGTAAACAAATGTATTTAATAAATAATTTATTTGTTATTTTAATTAACATAACTACCAATAAGTAGTTATGTTAATTAATATATTATCAAGTCAAATAAATCATAATAAAATATATACTTGGTCTAATCACTCATGTCCAACTAATAACACGGCAGCCCTGGATACTAAGACCAGACTTTGGGACCGCGAGTCTACTGTTCTCTCCTTCGCCTGTGTCGCGTCCCGCACACCCCGCACGATTACCCCGTCTAGACGGGTTTATCGAAAGACTGTATGAGTTATGAGACTGTACTAATAATAATAATAATATAATAATAATATCTTGGGACAACTCCACAAAGCTATCTGATCCCAAACTAAGCAGAGCTTGTACTATGGAAACGAAACCGATGAACATACTTATATATTTCTAAATATATACATATTATAGATAAATAACACCCAGACACAGAATAAACCATTGTGCTCATCACACAAAGTTTTATCCTGGGTGGGGATTGAACCCACGACCTCATGCGTATCAATCGGATACACTCCTACCGCGCCACAGAGGCAGTCAGCTAATATTGCAAATAAGACCCGCTTGAATGGATGTCAACAGTTTGTACCTACGTAATGTAATTAATTTTAGCAAAAAAACTCTCCAACTCCTTTTAAAACACAAAACTATTGTTATATTATATATAATTAACTTTCATTCCGTGTCCAAAAACATAGATAAATAGGTTTCCTCATAGATAAAACTACTTAAACAGCTAGATAAAAGATAATCCATGTTAACATCGCAATTTGTAACAAAAACAAGGTAAATAGAAGGTAATGTGGCACGTCATCACTAATATGGATTGTGGATACGCCTGCAGACATTTTACACCTACGACACGTATTTTATTGTACTTGTTTTATGGTTAGTGAAATTTTGTGCAAAACTAACTTAATAATTATGCACCTACTTACTTACTTATGGTCTTCTTTTAAGTTTAAAACGGTAAATGAAGGTAGGTACTTTATCATAGTTTGACTACCTCTGTGGCGCGGTGGGAGTGTATCCGACTACTACGTAAGAGGTCGAGGGTTCGATCCCCATCCAGGATAAAACTTTGTGTGAAAGAGCACGAGGGTTTATTCTGTGTCTGGGTGTTATTTATCTATAATATGTATGTATTTAGAAATATATAAGTATGTTTATCAGTTGTCTGGTTTCCATAGTACAAGCTATGTTTAGTTTGGGATCAAATAGCGTTATGTGAGTTGCCCCAAGATATTATTATCATAGTGAAAATACTTAGGTTACTAGTAACAAAGTTCCTTTTGAAGTTAACCCTAACTACCTTTCTTGAGCCATTCCCACATTTATAATAATAATAATAATAATAATTTTGAAAGTTAGAAAAATGCATGAAAGTATGCAAAAATTTAAGGTCTAGAGGTAGCGGTAACATAGTCCAGATAGGTGGTGTGATTCCTGCCTCGGTTTGGCATACGAAAGTCTCGGGTTTGATTCTTGGGTCTGGTCTGATTAATTATTGTATTACGAAATAATTGTGTCTTGCAGATTGCTTAAATCTTTGAAATGGTCATGTGTTAATTAAGAGAAAAAGATTATACTGAAATTCCTGGTCTGAAAACTGGTCCTCCTCGGATGACCAGCTCGATATCATGAGGAGTTTTTACAAACATAGAGTTAACGGATACAAAAGTACACTAAAACTCGCCATCAACATTTATGGATTTCCCAAACTCTGTCCCATAGGTAAATCGAAGCCACAACTCCTTGCAGCATACAATAGCAGTCGTAGTACCACCGAGGCAGTCAATGCTACGGTATCATTTATGTCCTCTTAACAAGTAATAACAACAATTATACCGAGCACTACAACAAGCCAGACGCACTATTTGTCATGGTTTCGGCACATAAACGCACTGACGCAGATACATAAATATATATCTACACAGTGCGTCTAAAATTGTCACTTCAGATAGGTACTTCTTGCGGTTTGTGAACCTGTGTTTACAACCATCGTAACGTAACAAATTTCAAACGCGTGTTTTGGTTTTCAACCATAACATTGTTGTGTAGTAGCCTTCCGAAATGGAGCCGGGGCAATGATGAAGTAAGTGGTTCTTGTGGAGTGGCAATAGCAGATTGACCCGTACGTTATTTGCCTATCGGTTTGCAATAAATAAAACAACAAATATTTAAACGAAATAACATTTGCATGTCACTATTGACTGAAGTTGTAAGAACTAAATAGTATAAAAGACCACAGATGTACCAACTTTTATGCAAATAAAGAATTTATTTATTTAATAAGTATATGTTCGTAAACTTTCGCGATTTGTACACATTATAGAATTTTATAAGCCACGTCTTAATCGCGTAAATATTTTATTTTAAGGCTAAATATCATTGTATTATTGCCCGACGTTTCGACCGCATTGCAACGGCCGTGGTCACGGGTATACTGTTCAGTTCAGCGTCGACTCTTTGTCAATGTCTAATGTATGACCCGTAGGTTATAAAATTCTATATTTGCTTATTTTTATTAACTTAACACTTGACTATATTGTCAGCCTGTTTATCTGCAAAATTGTACTGTAGTGGAGGAAACAAAACTGATAATGGAGGCCGTTGTTACGTATTACCGGGGTTGTTCTTACTATTGATGTTTAAGGGGGCATTACACTGAGAGAATTATTCATTTAGCGCTACGTACACAGCGACACGATCGCCGGCCTTGCTATTCCGCACACAACCATTACTTCTCAGTGCGCAGGAGCGCAGGTCAAAATAAAGTAGAATATTCGTTCGTACTCGTATGTTAGATTACGAACGCCATGACTATGACAATACGGAAATGCTCGTTTTTGCATTTTTCCGCAACTTCAAGATTTATTTGCGGGATCATACCTACTCGTATTAAGATATCCTGAAATTTATTTATATTATCTACTAGAAAAACTCTTTGACTAGTGACACAATTTTTTTCGTGTCCTAATATTTATATTTTCTATATACATTTTTGAGAGAGCCGAACCCTGTTTTGCGTAATCTACCCTTAAAAATCCATTGTTATTTTGGAGATAAAAAACGTAGGATTTCAAATGAGCTTACATTTGTTTGCTTATATAGAAGGCACAGGTGTGTTGTTTTAACAAAAACAAAAGCTTTGTATATACATAAACAAAAGACAGTTCGAAGCCGGACAACGTAATAAATTAAATCCACATGTATGACTTAGATCAAGAGATCAGATTACAAACAATTATCTCAGATTATGCCTACTGAATATGCACATAATATAGCTAATGGGTGCTCATATGAATCAGGGTTGCCAAAACCATTTTATTTTATTTTTACCACTCAAACTAAATTTCAACACCTGAAATCGTCACAATAAATTGAAAATCCCCTAAAAGAAAGCCAGTGAAACGCTAATCGCTAACACGGTTTGAGGGGAGGGGGGTTAATAATACCACCGATCAACTGCGAGTTTTGCTGCAGGTATCTGTTATCCCCAAAAATAATCCCTAAAAATATTTAACTCCGGTCCCACGCTAAGGGAACACCTCTAAGTTAGCAACCCTGGTATGTGGATTATGTTGATAAAAAGTGCATGTGATAAGACATTGAACGTTTGTGATTGTACAAACGTACAATGTCTTATCATACAGTAGGTTTTTGGTATTTGAGTGGAAAAGATGTGATTGTGTAGTGCGTGGAGAATGATGACTTGTGAGTGAAAGATTGAAAAGTTTTTAATAGTGAATGTGAAATTGTGGGACGACATCGTTGCTCTATTAGAGGTTTATTTTTTTACATCGGAAAATTAGAAGCTGAAAATGTATGGTTAAGTGATAAGTTACTAACAATACCTAAGCAAAGCTAAGCTATACAGGTCTTGATTTTTATATTATTTTTATTTATTTATTTATTTTTATACATATTTCACAGTAATTTTATTTGTTTATTACATTTAATGACATCAATAAAATAAATTATTTTAATAAGTAATTTAGAAACCGAAAATTAATTTCAAATAAAAAAACATTAACTAGAGTCAAGCAGAAAAATATTTTTTATTTGAAATTAATTTTATTAATTTTCTATTATTTCTAATTAATTACCGAAAACATTTTTCTGTTTGACTCTAGTCAAGCAGAAAAATGAAAAAAATAAGATGAAAACGTTAAGTCAAAATAAACATATATTCTACAAAACCCTAAAAATACTTCTAACATAATCTGGTAGCATCAGTGTATAACCAACTCACTCGTAAGTCTTAAATGAAGAAATCTACGCTGAACCGAAACTGTCGCGAAACGCGTTACAGAATTAAGGCCACTTTGAACGCATGCTTAATCAATTTGACTCATGCATTCCTGTATGTACCAGGAGCCCTGCGCAAGCGCAACGCGCTGTTATAACTATTGTCATATAGATCAACTGAACAGACGTGGCGATTCATTAACAGTTTCATTTTAATTACGAAACTGTAGTACCCAGTGTTAAACTAAAGATGTATGTGAAATGTATATCAACATTGTCGCCTGGCAACCTCTGTCAAAGTGTCAAAGCTAGAGTTGTCATTTGTTTAATCAAAGTAAAAATGTATAAATGATCTATTCTGGGCAAATTTATAAGCTAACTAGCTTTCGCCCGCGGCTCCGCCCGCGTGGATGTCGGTTATCGCGATAAAAACTATCCTATGTCCTTCCCCGGGACTCAAACTATCTCCATACCAAATGTCATCTAAATCGGTTAAGCTGTTTGAGCGTGAAAGCGTAACAGACAGACAGACAGACAGACAGACAGACAGAGTTACTTTCACATTTATAATATTAGTATGGATTATATGTTACATAGTTGCTATCTTCGACATAAACAGTTGGTAATTTGAAATCATAACACGGAATAGCGAAATATTGTTGTTATTTTATATTTAAGTTACGAAAATTGCAGTGACGTGACAACCCTACAATTTGTTTTTTTTTTTAAACTAGAAATGTGCGAATTTGGTTCCACATTACTAGCAATCCTGTTAACCCCAGTTAAGCTCAATGTCTTGTGTTAGGAGTGGGTTCACGTCGGTAGTATAATAGGCAGGATTCGAACCCACGACCTACCGATTGCGAGACCGATGCCTTAGCCATTAGGCTACCGCGCGCCGCTTCTATTGGATTGTTTGTAAACATTTCACATCGTGTGCGGCTTTAATATGGGTACAGTGTCGACGTCACTGTAATACTGGGAACTTCAGTTTCGCAAGTATTCACAATATAGATAGGGATGAGAGATCCTTCATCCTGTGGCTTTGCCCGCGTTAAGTTTGATTTTGATTGAATTGGAACTACGTTTTACGACTTTAGGAATAGAATTTTCAAAAATCCGTATTAAGGCAGATTATGTTTATAAAAATTAAATATCAACGGTTAACTTAATAACTCTACATTAGCTCCCGGTTTGAAACAAATAGAAAAGTTTCGCGTATAAAAGTCATCGGCCTGTCGCATCTGCCATCTGCATATTCATGATTCTAAAACAGTTGTTAATGCATGAGTAATACAGATCATAATGTATGACGAATTGTATTGAAACTCGTAATCCAATACGGTTTAAGTGGACTCTTGAGTTTATTTTGGAAGTGGTGGGCTATACATTCATTTAATAAAGTTGTAAGTATCTATGCAACTTGTTTTTCTTTAAATAGACAACTATTGCACTAGAAAATCACGCCTATATCGTGAGCTTTTAATAAGGATATTGTTTGAATAATGGAATCGACCTAATCCTAGATTGGGATGTAATTTATGCATAGATAAATAAACAACAAATACTGCCCTATACCCATAAATCGCGAATAGGCAGAAATTTAATTTTCTATATTGCCTAAAATGTCGGGCACATTCTGATCCTTAAGGCCGGTTCTATACATTAACCCAAACATACTTACTAATAAACACCCCTTTTGTTAGGCGATAAAAGTGTTAGAAGGATGCGAGAAGCCGAAGATAGAACAAAGTGGCGTGCAATTGGAGAGGCCTATGTCCAGCAGTGGACTGCGATAGGCTGATGATGATGATGAGTAAAAGTGATTAACACCCACCACTAGCGCTCGGATGCTGGGGGTAGTGTGGAATTGCCCCCACAAAAAATCCGACTTAACTCTCGCCAACTTCATAAGCGGGTCAAGTCGCGTCGGCGGCCGTATGAACGCCCGTAGTATTATCTAGTACCTATTGCTAGTTCCATTTAGGCTACGATAGATACTCATAACTGTATTTTGATTTGTTTTTTACCTGCAGTACAAATAAAAAGGTTTTTTTATCTCTTTCAGATCTGTGCAAAACATCAGCTGTCTCATTCTCAAGGTCATTGACGTGCATCGTAAGTACTTACGTAAATTTATGACTATTATGCGTAACTCTGATATAATAAATATGAAAGTGTGTATGTTTGTTAATCCTTTACGATGGAACCTACTGAACTGATTTCAAAATTATTATGGAATTTTGGTTAAAAGGCATGGATTTTTTCCCGAAATTTTATGTTTGAGTGTGGTATGAGCTACTGAACTGATTTCAAAATTATTATGGAATTTTGGTTTAAAAGGCATGGATTTTTTCCCGAAATTTTAAGTTTGAGTGTGGTATGAGTGTCCATTTAATAAAATTCTTTTAAGTACCTATGTGTAGTCATCGTGTAATTCACATCAACTTATTCCAATTTCTGCCTAATACAAATTGTTTTTCGTAGTCAATAACAGTACGAGATTAAGTAGGTAATTGATATAGTTGAAAGGTTAATCGATTATATTATTTCGCAAACAAAACTAATGTCTCTCATGTGGAAGACATAAGTAGGTAGTATATTAGAACTTGATTATCATAAAAGAGGTAATAGTGCCTCTGTGGCGCAGTGGGAGTGTATCCGACTGCTACGCAAGAGGTCGTGGGTTCGATCCCCACCCAGGATAAAACTTTGTGTGATGAGCACGATGGTTTATTCTGTGTCTGGGTGTTATTTATCTATAATATGTATGTATTTAGAAATATTTAAGTATGTTTATCAGTTGTCTGGTTTCCATAGTACAAGCTCTGCTTAGTTTGGGATCAGATAGCGTTGTGTGAGTTGTCCCGAGGTATTATTATTATTATAGTGGGTCAACCTTAAAAGATAGGCATTTACAGTCGTGGACTTTTTTTAGAACTTTTTAAGAGGAACAAATCCGTAATATGTTGTGTAACTTTATCCGTTTACACAGAGCACGCAACGGAAGCTCTAAAAAGAAATATTTTTCCCCGTTTTGCAACATTTTTCATTGCTGCTCCGCTCCTATTAACCATAGCGTGATTGTTATCGCGCTATCCAACACAAAAATAATTTTTCAATTCGTACCAATAGTTCCTGAGATAACCGAGTTCAAACAAACAGACAAACTACTTTATAATATAAAAAATATAGATAAAAAAAAAACTATTTGCCTCATACCCTTCCGTACCACCAACGTTACCCATTTTAGTTTTTTTAGAAGTTACAAATTATACACTTAGTACAAAAACAAACCTTTGTTTCTATAATATAATAATAGTGTTGTTATAATAAATGATGCCTTATTACACTTATTGCTTAAGTGGTTTGATCCTATCTGTCGATCAGATGCTGAGACAATGGATTAGTCATCTAAACTGCTTTGTGTGTTACTCTTGGTTAATGTTCAGGCTGTAACAAATGAGATTATGGATTAAGAAGTTGATCCTGTAATGGAACTTTTGCGAAATATTTTAGCGACGGATTTATTGTATTCCAAAGTGTATATTACAACAAAGTTCTAGAATCAATCCCCGCGGAGTAAGACATAGTAAACTTAAAAATAATACCTTTAATTTACAGATACAGCCTAAACTTAAAACCTGGAGAATTGTTTAAATATCAAACCCTTGTTCTTTGGTATTTGTTTTTGTTCAATTGAAAAACACCGATCCTTTTTCTTATAAAAGACTCAATATTATTGTTTTTAAACTTCCGCGATTTTTATACATATTAGATATATTTCGGGACTTAATCGTGTGAATTTATTAAAGTTACGAACCTTTTATTTACCCGACGTTTCGATCGAATTGCACCGATCGTGGTCACTGGTCGACTGAGTCGACCCGTGGTCGGTTCGTACCTTTAAATAATTCACGCGATTAAGTCCCGAAATACATCTAATACTCAATATTATATCCATTCGAAATAGTTGGCTTGATGGAGAATCTATCTACATATGCATTAGTTATCTAGCCTGTGTGGTCTTAACAGGAGAAGATAGGCTTTATGTGTTAACAGGATAAGGAAAGTAAGCTTTCGTAAATGGCTAACCATAAAATAAAAAATATACACCACCCGCCATCCCTGGGCTACATCTACTATCATACAAGGTGTAGAAAGGTGTGGTCATATTCAAGGGTTGGTATGTGCCCATCTTACTGAGTGTACCTAATTTTATCAAAATCGGAGTAACCTAAAAAAAATATTTATTATTTTTTCGTTCGTTATGAGTGAAAAAGTATGAATTAAAAACTTCAATGCGATAATAATCGAGGAGGAGGAGGAGAGGTATAATTCTTATGCCATACTCCTTTCCCTACCGAATTTTGACAAAAAGAATATGTTATAACTATGTAATAATTATGCAACCAGCTATGGGACCATAGTAGATGCAATACTGATAACATACCCTATCCGCTGCTGAAATTTGACCACACCTTTTGTTACTGCCTGTATATAGGCACGGCTTCTACTTTATACTAGGTAGACTCGGTAGGCTCCATTACTAATTGGCCTCGGAATAAATTATTTACGAGACCTATCTATACTAATATTATAAAGCTAAAGAGTTTGTTTGTTTGAATGCGGTAATCTTAGGAACTACTGCTCCGAATTAAAAAAAAAAGTTTTTAGTTGGGTAGCCCATTTATCGAGAAAGGCTATAGGCTATTTATCAACACGCTACGACCAATAAGAACGGAGCAGCAATGAAAAATGTTGCAAAAACGGGGAATATACGCATACGAATTTGGGCGGGTCAACTAGTAAAAGATATAGGCATTTTCATTTTTTCTTTTTGTTATTACTATAGTGGAGCTTTAGGAAAAAATATGTTCAACTTTTAAGATATTTAAATACTCTATAAAAAAACATGCAAACAGCGTAAAATGACTCAACAAATACACCCAAAATGTCCTTTAAAACGAGGCCAAGGTTTGCAACAACAAACACACATGTCACATCCACTTATTAGTAGATCTGCGCGCGCGCACGTTCGTTGAACCCGCGATGCGCTGTGACCGACTAACTATATTCGTATTTAGACCAATAGTGGCGCGTTATGGACATGCCCGATTAGGTAGTCGAGATTAAAGCTTCAACCTGACGGTTTGTTTTTCACTTCAGGTAAGATATATTTACTCGTACTAACATTTATATCTATATAAACCATTGATCAGATTGCAATGAAACTCTGGTAGGGCGTTCTGGGGTCGCTCTACCGAGGAACGTCCGTCCGCAGGGATTCCTGGCCCAAAAAGCCACAGCGAAGCGTGGCTGGGTTTATCTCATCTATACTAATATTATAAAGCTGAAGAGTTTGTTTGTTTGAACGTGATTATCTCAGGTACTACCTGTCTGATTCCAAAAAAATATTTTATTGTTGGATAGTCCATTTATTGAGGAAGGCTATGACCAATAGGAGCGGAGCAGCAATGAAAAATGTTGCAAAAACGGGGAAAATTTATGCAAACGACATTGCGCGGGTCAGCTATCTATACTAATATTACGAGTATAAAGTTGAAGAGTTTGTTTGTTTGTTTGAACGCGGTAATCTCAGGAACTAATGGTTTAAAATTGAAAAATTCTTTCACTGTTGGATAGCCTATTTATCGAGGAAGGCTATAGGCTATATAACATCACGCTACGACCAACAGGAGCGGAGCAGCAATTAAAAATGTTGCAAAAATGTTGGAAAATTTACACAGACGTAGTTGCGTGGGTCAGCTATTCATTATAAGACTCGCGTTGATTGATTACTATTGTAATTGTATATTGGAGACGTTATAGTGTACAAGTGTGTGTGCAGACACAAGTGCACTCTCGATTTCCTCATTCTCAAAGTCCGATAGGTCGGAAATCTATCACGACTGAAGAGAAATTAGGCGCAGGACCGATAGCATAACGTGCTCTAAAACGGAGAATTGTAACATTTTTTTTAAATTCTCACCCCATGGCTATCCTGTAACGTTGCTTAACTTGCCACTGATTCACGGATCCTCGAATGCCATTGGTCGATTCCATCATATACTCTATACCAGTAGCGATAGGTTCATTTTTTTCTAAGGTAACCCGATACAAAAATATATCTTGCTGGACATGGTTCCTTGTAGCTATAATACTAAGTAATTACAATCCAAAGGGAAACCGAAAGTAATGGTGATCTAAGGACCCTTTGCCAATGGTCTATACTAATATTTTAAAGAGGTAAAGTTTGTGAGTTTGTAAGGTTGTAGGATGTAGTCTCTGGATCTGGAGAACTGATTTTGAAAATTCTATTACCAATAGAAACAACGTTATTTGTGAGTGTCATAGGCTATATAATAGGAGCGAAACATCAATGAAAATGTTCCAAACGAAGTTACGTAGGTCAGCTAGTTGGTTATAAAATTAATCATGAATTAAAAGTGAGTTGTATATTATTGTAAGTGGCGTGTAAAAAAAAAAGAATGGATTAATAAAAACACGTAACACATTGATATTAGTACATTAGCGATAAGGGTAAAAGCTGAATCATTGTTCGCTACGCTGAAATATCACGTAGGCCATGCTGAAACTTCAACACAAGAAAGGGCAGCTTTGGCTCACACCAACATTGTTCATAAAATTTCGAAAACCAAAGTGCCAAGGAAACGAAGATCGCCTTTATCTTATCTTACAGCCTTTGTTTGTAAACGAAACGGACTTTGTCACAGTACCTATTATTGAACGTACAACGTCAAATTACTTAATATGTCCTAAAAGAATAATAATATAGCTATCATTAGGTTAAAAAAAAAGGAGTTAGGCGGCAGTTCCAAGGGTAAAGCTCATGAGAAGAAGCTGCCACGAAACTCATGAAACGCGGGAACTACGCGGGTGCAATCGCGAGGCGTCCGCTTGCTACAGATAAATTACACCCAGCCACAGAATAAAACATCGTGCACATCGTACATCGCTCACGAAGTCTTATCCTGGCTGGGTATCGAACCCACGACCTCCGGCTTAGCAGTCAGTGTCACTAACCACTAGACCAACAAGCCAGTCATCTTTATATGTGGAGTGAAAACCGTGCTAAAATACTAGTTAGAACAAAAACATTGAGAACAAGGAAAGATTCTCTCTGAATTTAAGGGGCGTCTAAACAGGCCATTTTTACGGCAATTTGTGGCGGCATTGCTGTGGCCGGCAACATGGCAGTGCTCTGCAATATTGATTTGATGGTTGACGGACGATCGCTAAGCGATCTATTTTCCACAATGTTGCCCGGCCAATTTTGTTGTTGTTTCAGTCGCTCTCTATTTTATTGTTGCCGGGTTGTATAGCCCGTTTAAGAGGCTGGATCATGTGCCATACAATTGTAGACATATTGCTATTATTGGCCGAGCAATTAGTTGCCAATAGTGCCGCCAAAATTGCCCGTTTAGACGCCCCTTTACAATCGTTTCTAAACTGTTCTGAAAATAAGTAATAAGTTTAAATATTTTGTGTACGCCGCCGGTGAATTTAGGAAATAGCATTGGCGCCAACATTGGGACGAGCGCTTTTCTAGTTCTAGATCCACAGGTTGGACGAGTGGAGTTGGGTCAGACGTTGGGGCCAATGTGTGGAGCTGGCGTTATAATACCATATCAACTGAGATCTACCTCAATAGATTACGAAACCACCCTATTATGTATTAATTTTACTAATAAAATTAATAATACAAAAATATGTCTAATTATATCAGCGTTGTTATCTGTTGCGGAATGTGAAGGAAGGTCGTCCGTTATCACTCGTCTATTAACACTTGTACGTCATTTTGATGTAGTAATAATAATTATTTTAGGGATTACCTAGTTTCGTAATATCAGTTAAGAAGCCTACTTAGCATATTATAATATCATGTTTTATGCAATTTTAATTGTTTTTTTTTTAAAGATAGGTACTAAAAATATGGGTTGCATAAGGGGTCGTCCATTAACGTGAGGCTCGAAATTACGGTAAAAGTAGTTCGGAAAAAATCACGTAATATCACCAGAGGGGTGCAGTGATATATCACGTTTTACTCCTCACACTTGACTGGCGTTGAATCTATTGCAGCCATCGTTCGAGACTCACAATCGTGTAATAATATTGAGAAATATTTTCCAGTCATATTTAATGTGTGAAGGAAAAATTGGCTCGGGCGGGACTCGAGCCCGCGATCATAGGTATATATGTCCTATACATAAGTCCGTCAGAATTTGTCCTTCATACATTAAATATGACTGAAAATATTTATATTTTTTACCTTATTTTCTTAAGCGCTAAACATATATGTCTTCTCCCACCACCTCCGACTCCGACAAACCAAATTTAAAAACTTCGACTCATGCTAGATACCTCCGATTAAAAGTCCGATTTAAAAATGTCGAAGCCAAAGTCGGAGTCGGAGGTGTAAAATCAATCGGATGTTCCGACCTTTTGGAGTCAGAATCGAAGCTCCGTAACATCCCTGATTATTAGTAATCACTTACTATCAAGTGATTATTAGTCACTTTGACGAAAATTATTTCGACTACGAGTTAAATAGCCAAAAACCTGCAAAATACTATATGACAAATACAGCATTGCACATATACAAACACCTGTGTACTTATTTACTCCATTTTAAGACCGACCAATCATTATTTAACGTTCGCATATGCAAATCATATTCATTCCTACAGTTCTATGAGTAACACAAGAGAAACTCTGAATAGGGAAATATATTGTGTCTTTATTCCCTTAAACAATATTGATACAGAGACTTATGTGAAGCCAGGAAGACGTACTAGTCGTGATAATCGTGACTTGCCTTATAAACACCCAAGAAGCATCATTACATAATAAAAACATACAACCAAGTTAACTTAACCCGTAATCCCTAATTTTAACGTTCGAGTTGCGAACATTGTGAAAGGTCTTATTATATTGGATGGTACACCAGTGTATAATGAGCCGCTTAGTTAAATGTGTTTGTTACAAATTGAATGTAATGCAAGGGTCTTCATTACCTGGTTATGTTGTTAACGTCTTTTAAATTATGTGCATACTCAGTTATGACAATAGTTTGTTAGGATGTCTCGCCACTGAAAAGCGAAGCGATGTGAGGCGAATAAATTTAAGTTAAACTGAGATGTTGCGTTGAAACACTTTGTTTTGAATTGTGTGATTGTGTGCATCGTTTACGGTAATTTTGTTGAATGAAGTGACAGGTGTTACCTTAATTTACGTGTAGGACAAAATATTTGCCCTACTTGCTCTTTCAATGGCAGTAATGGAGTCAGTTGACTCCCATACTGTATTAAATACTAGCTGACCCTAGTTTCTGATGTTCGTAAGGATTTTCCTTGTTTTTTTCATGCGCATGCACCAATAGTGTCAAATTAGTCGGCTCAATTGCCCCGTTCAGACCCCCCCCCCATTTCAGACTCGACTAAAGGACCTTTTTTGATATGATTTTGGAACGAAGTTCCTTATCGCGCGTTGTGAAAGGCGAGGCTAGACGGAAAAAAAATCATACGAAAAGTTGTAACGACACTTTTTGCTAAAAAAAATATTGTCTGCCGAGTCCACTCTAGTCTTGCACAGAGATCCTTTTATTTCCTCAGTAGCTATATTTACAATAAAATTAATAAAGAACTCAATATTTATCATATGCTCAAGCAGAAATGTAAAATAACCGTTACTGATTGGCTGCTAAGTCTGGACTATGATCAAATAGAAAGATTTTTAAAAACCTTTGAATAATAAATATCTCGGACAAACCATAAGCCCTTAAGCTAATACACACACTTACACACATACACACACTCACACACATACACATACACACACTCACACACACGCACATCTTCATAACACTTACTTTCAGTTCTTTTCTCTCTCTCGAATACACTCTTATGTACATTTATTAATACCCTTAACTTACCTTTCACGATTGTAAAGAAGGGATCCTGGAGATCTGTCATACAGGTTTCGAACCTACTACGGACTCCAGCTCTCATAAAGGTTTAATGCTAATAAATAGTAAATTATTTTATGTAATAAAACATGTACCTTTTTGAGAGGAATAAAATTATATTATTATTATTATTATTATATTATAGTAAGCTATTGTAAGACGTTGGCGTGCGCATGTAGACTTACTAAAATTGAGCCTACTGATTAAGTTTATATTACATTATATTTGTTAATATTTAGCCAAGGCATTTGACACAGTCTCTGTCCCACTACTGCTCGGTAAACTGGAACGGATGGGTGTGCGTGGCATACAACTGCAGTTTTTTGCCAGCTACCTCACAGATCGGTCACAATGTGTTCAGATAGAAGGTGTACGTAGTCATGATCTTCCTATAGACATTGGCGTCCCACAAGGAAGTATTCTCGGGCCAACCTTGTTCCTAGTATTTATTAACGATCTTTGCCAATTAAATATATCTAACACTGGAAAAATTGTCACATTTGCAGACGACACTGTATTAATTTTTAATGGCGATTCTTGGCGAGATACGTATCAGAATGCACAAGAGGGCCTGAATCGAGTTACTAGTTGGCTTAACTGCAACCTCCTATCATTGAATGTCGATAAGACCAAATACATTGCTTTCCGATCAAATAATAGGAACCCGCATTCTGAGGCATCTCAACCCATCTTTGCACATCTATGTTATAACCGTAATGTTACCTCTCCATGTACCTGCAAGGAACTTCAAATAGTTGATGCAATCAAATACTTAGGAATTGTAATTGACAAGAACTTAAATTTTCAAGCACACATAGATATACTAAGTTCCCGAGCTAGGAAACTAATTTACATCTTCAAAAACTTACGACATGTATGTGACAAGAATGTCCTAATAACAACGTATCTTGCCCTATGCCAGTCAATACTGATGTACTGCATCACGTCCTGGGGAGGTGCTGCTAAATCCACTTTGATAAAGCTAGAACGTGCACAAAGGGCCGTGTTAAAGGTGGCACTTTACCTACCGTTCTTGTACCCCACAACAGACTTATACCAAAAGTCTAATGTCCTTACAGTAAGGCAACTTTTTATTCTTCGACTAGTTATAAAGTCACACACACTAACTAATTATGATCCTTTAACTAATGCAGGGAAACGTAGGCAATATAGAATATTTCAAACAGACATAACTTACAAAACAACGTTATCACATCGTTTTTACTGCTTCTTAGGCCCGTACTTATATAATAAAATTAATGCTATTCTCTCTATATACCCCCTTAATACATATAAATTAAAAAAAGTATTAACAGAATGGCTACAAAACCTAACCTATGACGATACAGAAAACCTACTTGTGCCACTGAGATAACAAAGCTAGCACATCTATCTATTTATTAAAATACGTACTGACATAAATACATACACTCACTCACTCACACTCTCACACTCTCACACACACACACACACACACACACACACACACACACACACACTCACTCACACACACACACACTCACACACTTACACACACACACACACACACACATCACACTCTCACACACACACACACACACACATTTTGATTTGCATTTATTTATACTTGCCATAGTTTTTATTTTTTTATCTTATCTTATCTTTATTTTATATTCAGCTTAGATTAAGTACTTGTCAAAGCAATGTGATCCAAGTTTATGTCCAGGAGGTGGGAGCCTGGTGATCTGTAACACAGGATTCTTTTCCTACCACAGACACCAGTATCTCACAAAGGAATTTTGTCTGATCAATATCTTTTATTTCCTAAACTGTGTACCTTTGTGATGAGAGAAAATAAATACAATTTTTATTATTATTATTATTAATAATAAAAAAAATAATATTAGAACTTAAAAAAATAATATTACAATTCCTTCAGTAATTAATCGAAAGGAACTTTGTTCCATGGAACTTTGTTCCATCTTGGTTGTGTCAAGGTCCTTGACACCTCTCAAGTTTTTTTTGAGAATTTTGTGTTTTGACAGGCAATTTCTCTTCCCTTGGTGGTGGTGGCTGATGCACCGGTGTTGAATCAAAAGTGCCCGCCCCAGTCATATGAGTCAATTAGACTTGGCTGGTTTGGGGTCACATTCACCCCCCCCCCCCCCCCTTACAAAGTATTGAATCCGCGCCAGTTTATAAAATAAATGTATTTCTTCTTCTTTATTTTAAAGTATCATTGTATTCAAAGCGAACAAATTTAAATTGAATCACATCGGTCGAACTGTTTTTTTGAGTTTTAGTGAGACTACGCATAGCAATTTAATTTGATGTGTAATCTAACATTCACGTGTAACGCCCAGTTTGTGAATGTTTATTATTCGTATCTTACCATGAATTTCCATCAAGAGAAGCCTACTTCGATTAGCTATCTCTTTATTTCACGGACGATTTTCTTATCATTCGATTAAAGCAATCTAAAAATTCCTGAATGAATAATAATGAAAATACTACTGCTACTGCTTAAAAATGGATAATACCACTACGCGCCAATAGTCTTAATTATCTATTAGATTATCTGGGTATCAGGACAGAAAACTATTTAAAAGTAAGCCAAATTAATGACAAAACTGAAATTGATGTGAAGTGAAAACTTGAACTGGATGCCTCAAAGATAATGCCACATGAGACTTATAATTTTATTCATCATCATGCCGTTCAATCATAGCATATTGAAACCCATATAAAGAGTTACGGAGCTAACAATCAACGCAAGTGTTCATATAAGGGTGATTGGGCAATGAGAAAGTTTTGAACAAGTGTTGCAAGGTCAGAGAATGACAGGAAATATTTTAGAGGTAAAAGTACCTATTATAATTAAATCACTGTAGCATGTAATTTTGAGCTTCCATTTCACCACCCTAATTCTAAGTTTGCTTGTACATGATGACCTTTGTGATGAGAAAATAAATAAACATTATAATTATTATTATTATTATTAATAATATAATATTCAAAGTATGAAAACCAACAAAGAAACCTGTAGTTTAAGATAAGAAACCTAACTCATTATTTTAATCACTTAGAAAGCAAATTGAGCACTTATTATTAAATAATAACAAACTAAAATATCAAGATCAAGATTAAATTTAAATTGAATTATAGAGTATAGAGTATAACACCGTATTTCAATTATTATTTAACTCATAACAACTGTAAAATAGACCTCTCCCACAGTTAACCATAGCTAAAACCTCTGATTCATCACGCTCATCAACCGAAGTGATGTCTTAATACATCGTTCGTTGCTTCTTGCACTCGATCTTTAGCCAAATATTAGTGTATGTTCATACCAAGTTAAAGCTACATTGAACCGTGAAGTGTTTTACACGATTTTTACTTTTTTTACTTTTGAGCAAAGCGTTCGACTGCTTTTTACGAGTCTAATTAGTTCTAACATTCACAACACTTTTTTTAATCCCAATATTTATTTGTAAATACTTTTATTTTCTTTAACTACAAGGCGACTTAAGTGTCGTGCTGTTTGAAGTTACATCATAGTTAAATAATGTTAGGTTAATTGGTCAATATTTGAAGAAAAATATTGGGTGTGCTGTGCTCCAAAATTCCTTCTATTGTATCCTCATTCATTAAATATCCTCATTCAGAGTCGGCGTCGACCTGTTTCCTTAAAATTATTAAAACAATCGGCCGTAACCGCAAACGTTTACATAATTACTAGTAATATACAAAACATTACACAATACTTCATAACGTACGGATTTCTCACGGTAACGTGCGCGGGCGCCGAAACATGAGTGATATTTGTCTGCGCACGAGTGTACCTGATGTCACTTCAGAATATTGAGTTTAGGAGTGAAAGTCAACCTTAAAATGGATCCATCGAAAGTGTTCAGCCATTTTGTGGTGAAAAACATAATTAAAATTGCCTCCATTGGTTATTTAATAGTGTTTCAATTAATCTGACTAAAATGGGCATATTTTATAACACTTAAATGTAATGAATTTATAGTTTTAATTGTAATCACATTCAATTTGGTTTGATTATTTGTTAGAATGTTTGTTACATCATGTTATATCATCTAAAGAATTCCATTGCTTAAGCCTATGATCTCATAAATATGTATAAATGAATATAGTATTTATTTCATACATTGACAAGCTATTATTTTGTACGTGAAGCACGCTATCCGGCTTCGCAGTTTATATTGTACTACTTCGCTGACAAGAATAAAATTGTTAATAGATTATTGTTTAATTTCTCTTGCAATTAAATTTGGATGTCACTTAAGCTTTCGATTAGGTATACACATTGATTGTATATTAATGCTGTATGTAGCCATTTCTGATTGATCGTAGGCTTTCTTTATAGTCCTAGTTACTACTAGGATTAGAAAAAACAAAAATAGCTCAGCCGTAGATATTACGAATGGATGCCCAACTACCGTTAGTTCTTGTTAATCGCCATTTTCGACTCCATTTTCAAGAGATAGTTTTACCATATTCACGATCAAGACCATACGGTTTACTTCATTATTCAATTATCACCTCCATCGCAACATCTGTGTTGATTCATTTAATTTCTATACAGTAATCTCTATCGTTTTTACAATTGATGGTAAGGCCGAAAAACAATCTTGCAAGGCTCTTTGCTATATAAAGTATGGATTACTAAACAATTCTAGTGTTCTTGTAAGCAATCTGTGCCCATATGCCCATCCTCAATGTAACTGGCTGCCATTTTGCAACGTCTCACGCATCGTGGTGTCTATACAAATATTGCAATCTGTTTCTAAACACTGTTTTAGGTTAATCCTACACTGCAAGATATACTATCTCATGAGATAAACTTTTGTAAATAGTTCCTGAAACGGCCATTCAAAACAATGGTATTACGTAATATATCAAAGCAGATGTTACTAGCGGCAGTTTTTGAAGTCTAGTCGATGATAAAACTATGTTACTATACAAATAGTTTGGATCCGTTTTGGCATGAAACCCATTTTTAAAAGTAGGTATTTGCGCTTCTAGATAAAGAAGTTCGTTGGAATTTTGACTAATCTTGTTATTGTTAGATCTTTCCTATTACTATTTTTATTATATTTGTCACAACTTGATTCATATTGGTGATTAACATTTTATTTCTAACAATGTTTATGAGTCAACCAACTAAAAAACAAACATTGATTTGTCGAAAAGCTGAGAGATTAGGCCTAATGGCTATAAAGGCATCGGACTCCCAATCGTGAGGTCGCGGGTTCGAATCTTAACCATAATACCGACATGATCCCAATAACACATGCAATTTAGCTTAGCTGCAGGGGTTAACAGGATTACTTTTTAGTCAGTTATCTTTAAAAAAACATTATCATCATCATTAACTGCTATGAAAGGACTAGTGATAAGGACTTGACTTCAGATGATTGTATTGTCTACAACTTCTAACAGAAAGGCTTGGTTAAATTTTAACAGAAGAAAGTATTATTTATTACTAGCTATCTCGGCGAACTTCATACTGCCTCGTCCAAAAAAATACTCTAACACCTATTCTCATACCTGCCAAATATTCAAAAAAATATTTATTAAAATCGTTTGAGCCGTTTCGGAGGAGTTCGACCACAACACCTTGAAACAAGATTTTTATAAAGTAAGTAGATTTTATTTCTAGGTCTGCAGCATAATTATATTTTTAATTATAGGTTTGTTGTATCGTCACTATGGCTCATCCGGTCATCTCACGTCACATCCAGTCATATGATTTCTATGTAAGGACATGATATTTTTCATTGTAGTGTTTTACAAATAAACAACAACATGTTAATACACAGTTCCAGGGATTTGCAATGATATAAAAATGAGGTGAACAGGCACAAATAAAACAGTGACAGGTGCGAGTATTTATTCAAAGGATATAATGACGTATATCCTTAATAGACAATATGAACATTTTAAACATCTTTAACGTTTTAAGTAGATATAGGAAACGGAAAAGGCCTAGAAAATGCTGTTCATTACGGTGAGATCATTGGGCTTGTCATGCATATGACCGAACTTGCATTGGTGAAAGTAAATATGAGCTACATAGGACTTCTAGAAAATTAATCTTACTAATACTACCACTGGTAGGTACTACCATACTACTGGTACCAATATAATAAACCTAAAGATATGCGAAGGCATCGGACTCGCAATCGAGAGGTTGCGGGTTTGAATCCTACCCATTATACTTACTACCAACGTGAACCCACTCCTAACACAAGCCAATGAGGGATTAACAGAATTGCTAGCAATGTGGGATTGTGGGCCCACATTGCTAGTTATCCTTAAATAAAAAAATAATTATAAAAATAAAAAAACCCGCCTGCACAAAAAAGATGGAAACAAGATCCCCTACATAATTATACAATTTCATGCAGTCTTCTTCAACATCACACAAGTCAACTTACTTTTATCACAGCTATTTTCAAGTATTGAAAATTGAAAAAACAATGGTTGCTTACTAACTTTTTTAGTATAAAAGTCATAATCATGTTATACCTTTTTGAAATGCTTAAGATGAGCTCTGTAATTTGATACCCATATTACAGTATTCGAAACAATTTTTTTTTCACACCTCTTTATTTTGACATCTCATAGCCGCCATGTTTGTTTTTTAAAAACGTCTTCTATCTAAGAACACTTGGGCGATTAAGACGAATCTAATGACGTGTGAATTGTATAAATCCGTTCAGTGGATTGTGAGATATCAGGTAATAAAGAATATTACATACATACATACAAATACGCGCGAAAAACATAACCCTTCTTTACAGTCGGGTAAAAATAAGTTGGTGTAAGTGTGAAAAAGAATAACCGCGGATAAAAGCTAGTTATATTACTTTAAAAATTGCATCTGTTCACCACTGCCTGACTAAAGAAATTAACTCCACTGAATCTATAGCATAGCTACATATACACTACAGAGTTTAGTGAAGTTATGTATACTTGCCTCAACAGGCTTGTCGAATTGTGGTCTTCAGTGACAACGCGTCACAAACACACATACAAACAGACACAACTGTCACTACTGGCTTTTGTAATACTCGTTTCATTATAGAACTAACTGTTACTGCGGTTTCGAGCATGTTTTGACTAAATGCATGAGTGTTTGTTATATGTAGATGATGTAATAGTGAAACATAATATATTGGTGAAGATCTATCCAATTGGGGCATTATGAGTCCTCAGATGGTCCCAAAACTGTCATTGTCCGGAGGAATAGCAATCGGCGGAATGATCGAAAATTGATGACCGACCATTTAAGAACACAAGCTATGGATGTTACCGAGGTGGTTTTGTCGAAACCGAAGTCGGAGTCGGAGTTTTTTAATTTGCTATGTCGGAGTCGGATGTGATAGGAGAAGACAAATATGTTCAGATAAAATAATAAGATAAAAATAAAAACATCATTCAGTCATATTAACAATTTGAAGGAAAAAAATCAAACCTCGACTCGCGAACCCTAATCTTTTTTTTTTTTTTTTAAGTTGGGTCAACTCACACAACGCTATCTGATCCCGAACTGAGCAGAGCTTATACTATGCAAAACCAGACGACTGATAAACATATTTATATATTTCATAATACATACATATAGATAAACTAGCGGCCCGTCCCGGCTTCGCACGGGTGGGCATGGGATCCCTAATTTTTTTAGTAATTGCGACTCTAATTAAAGATCTAAGCTATCCTATCTCTCAAGTTGGACCAAACTGCATATTGCGTGCAAATTTGAACGAAATCTGTTAAGCGGTTTAGGAGTCCATCGCGAACAAACATCGTGACAGGAGATTTATATATATTAAGATAACACCCAGACACAGAATAAACCAACGTGCTCATCACACAAAGTTTTATCCTGGGTGGGGATCGAACCCACGACCTCTTGCGTAGCAGTCAGACAGAGGCTGTCAAAATCCTAAAAAAAGAAATAATCCTAGCGATCATAGAGAATCCGTGAGAATTTCTCCTACATACATTTATTATGTATAAAATTCAGCTTAAGTGCCTCCAATTAAAACATCAGAATTAAAAGTGTCGCAACTGAAGTCGGAGTTAGAGGTGTAAAATCAATTGGAAGTTCCGACTTTTCGGAGTCGGAGTCGAAGCGAGAGTCTGGGGCGCAGCAGAAAAAATAATGCCACAGAATAAGTAATAGTTGCCAATGATGAGAGTGGAGGCAGTTGCAGCACACTTTTGTCTCTTTGTGTTCGAGGCAACTGTTGAACCTATTTTTAAGAAATTTAATTGGAAATAGCTAACAGCTACATAGCTTCCTGGTTTCCAAAATTACAGTTACGACGGGCGAGAAAACTTTTTAGAACTAAACTCAACGTGAAAATAAATATGTTGTTGTCTTCAGTATAAACGAATTTAGTTTCTTTTTTCCTTTGTAAAATTAAGACCACAAGTTATCTTGAGCTATTTTTATCATGCCAATTGGCCCTCGAGCTCAAATTACAAGCTGCCACTACTAATTAAAACATATTCCGTCAACTTCAATTAGCAACCAATTTGCCGTCAGCTGGTTAGCGCTCAATGTCACGATCTTGACCTATAAATGCTATTAATTGTTATATTTACAGTTAATTATTACATATACGGGTAAATAACATTCTCTTGAAATGGGAGAGGAAAATTATTATTGTAAATACGACCTACTTTTGGTTTCAAATGAATTGATGTCATAAAGGGAAAGAATCTATTTCTTAGGACATCGGTTTTAATCGAAAGTTGTATTCTTGCATGTAGAATAGAGTTTTTATAATTAATATAAAAACTTTTTTATTATTTTCTTAGGATGCAAAACAACTCATGTGATACGTCGGGATTCTACATGTGCATGTAATGCAAAGTTCGCAAACTAATTACAAAAAACTCGCGTCCACTTTTCAAGAATATACATTTAAGACTATACTTTTTAATGTTAGGTCCTGTAAGTTTTATAAACAATATATTCAGTATTTTTTGCGTTTAAGAGCAATAAACATCATCCATTTATACTTACAAACTTTCAGATTTATTTAGTAACTAGTAGGTATCAGTGTTTCGGCAGACGCCATATGAAACTAAAATATTGATACATTGAATACTGCTTCTTGTTTCATACGTTTTTCTTTTTTCAAATTAAAATCAATTAACTGTTAAAAACTTCAATCACTATATAACAATATCAATACAAGGTTTTAACTGAGGCTATAGTTTCTACATGCGTAAATTATTGTCGCAGTACCAATCGTTATACCTATCTTTTCAATGTATAAGGAAAAAGTCTGCATAATATTTTAGGATATCTTTTTGCTTGGAATGTGTTAATTACTGAAATTATGTATATCGTAAGATCACTTTTTAATCAAACTATCTTCATCATGACTCATGCGCAGCAGTCGTTTAGTCGCAGTCAGTGGTAATATAAATACTACCACTGAAGTACACCGAGACAGTCAATCTCTACAAATCACGACAAAGATCGTCTCATCCAAATACAACACTACAGTACTACTTCTCTAATAAAGAATACAACAAAACCATTAAACTAAAGGAACTCGAACAGATAGAGAAGTAACGTCACTAGACAAATACGGAGTGTGGTATCTGAGACCACGATCAGTAGGACGATAAAAGGAAGTGCCTACATATTGAGTTACTGACCGCAGGAAGTGTGCGTCACGCCTTACTCATAGGGCTGTCACTAATACCGGATATTATAATATTGATTGGGCTGTTGCTCTAATTATTTGAATTTCGGTACCATTATCAAAAGCCATTTTATCTCAATATCGGTCATGTCTGAGTTACACGATCGATGGGGGTGGGAACTATGTGAGTTGTCATCGTCATTGTCAATCATCTTAATTACTCCTAAAAATTTGAGAACCCAGGGTATATGTATTGGTTAGAAATCCTTGAACAGTGAACACGATTATTTATTCTGCGTCTGTTTTAATTATAATATTTTTATTTGTTTTCTTTGCGGAAAGCTTACAGTCTAATATAATTTTAATATTTATACAATCATTAAATTAACATGTTGCTAAAACAAGCTTTCACAAATGCATTTTAAAGATTACACAATTCAACATAAAAACAAATCACAGAAATAATGACTCAATAAAAAAATTACAATAATACAGAAATAATAAAATGGGAAGACAGAAAATCAAAAAGGATACCCTACCACTACCGCTATAATATGTACAGTATTATAACACCACAATCAGGGCTGCTACACGCTATAAAAATATGAGTTTAGCCAAGGGATTTCTCGCAATTCTCACGTTAGTACAGAATACGTCTATGTTTAATTCACTCTGTAATTGGTCGAATTCCCTCATATCACGACCGTTATCCTAGTTCTGTATTATGTATGTCTGTTTAGAAATATATAATCATGTTTATCAGTTGCCATAGCACAGGCTCTACCTACTTTAGGATCAGGTCGCCGTGTGTGAATTCTCCTAAGACATTATAAAGGAAGTGCTTACATACTGAATTACTTACCACAGGAAGTGTTCGTCACGCCTAACTCATAGGGCTGCCATTGATACCGGATATATATTTGAGAGATGTAATATAAATAGATAATAATAAGTTTTAAATTAGGGATAGTGTCACTTCGTCACTTCACATGGTTTTCATTTAATGTGGCAATTGATAATTGTAAGCAGTTCCGTGTCTTCATCCAAAAGACCTTGCTATAATCGATCGTGGCACATTGGCAATTGAAAGGTGACGGCGAGTTTTTATTGCCTTGTTCTTTTCTCCGGCTTAACCTATTGCTTTGCGAACTTGACATTACATAAAATGAGTAAAAAAAATAGTGTGTGTAAAAAAAATTAGGTCAGGTACGTCGAATTTACAAAATTATACACATAAGGTATGGACTTATACGCGTAAATAAGTCGTTGAAAACTCTACTATAAAGCACTGCAAGTATAGAATTAAAGATTACTTCCTTACGATATATCTGTATATTACCGCCTCAATTTTGATCGAAACTTCGTTTTCATGAAATTTCTGAAACAAGTGGATTAAATAGATATTCCAGGGTCTGCACTTGTTTCAGAAACTCTTCCATGGGTTCGAACTTCTTGGGCTTTTTTCAAAAATTAGTTACAGTCCCCGTAAACAAGTCAAGTAATTTAAGCACACGAATATTCATGAATTTCGTTTTAAAGAAAGAGAGTTGGCCTACTGATTAAGGAAGGAAGCCGTAGGTTTAAACTGCTTATCATTTATCACGCGAACCATTTTATAAATTCCTAATTCACATAATTGCGTCATACTTTCACCAACCCTAAGTTACATAAAGGCGTACACACACTCGCGATTTAAAAACGCATTACGTGTGACGATGCGTTCTGTATAATAGAAATGTGACACGCCCTTGCATTGTATCGCTTTCTATGCCATTAGTCATAGAACGAGTGACTACTGAACTGAGTACCACCACAAAACACCGAGGAAACAAAAGGGAAGTCTTACTACTTATCTGCCGAGATATTCCCAAAACACTACAGTGTGGGATTCTATAAGAGAAATAGATTTTTAAATGGTAATACATCCATGACACTCCTAATGTTACATACGTTCATAGGCTATAGTAACCGCAACATCAGAAAGGTATGCCTGTACGCTTGTTTGATACCATGGTGGTATAAAAAAAAGGTTGTCCGTAAAGTCGGTTTACGGACGATAATTTTAAGTGATAACTTCATAAGAAATTGATGACATTGTAATAAACAACCATGCCTGTGACAGCTTTAGTGCGGAACGTGAGCGATGACGTCACAATTTTTGACGTCACCGGAACGTGTGCAGTGACTGACTTTGATTTCAGTCGTCAAACTATAATGGGTAAACCTGTGTGTATTTTCCCTAAGAGTATAATCAATAATGAAATTTCGAAAAAACCCACTGCGGATATAAATTTAATTATAGAAAAGGGATGAAATAAAATATAAAAATCCCAACCAAAATGAGGTAAGAAACCTAAATTTTAAATTAATTAAAATATTTTAATGTGTGACAATGTAGTTTAAAAGTAATAAGGGTTTAAAGCCCCTCTGTATACATAGCTCACGGGCGCGGAAGTATCTGTATGTAGTTTACATTCTCTACTTACAGTTTTTTGTGGTACCACTTAAAACTAAGTTGGATAAATTGACTACCCATTGTTAAGTTTCGTTAACAAAAGATAATAGAAATGAAATGTAAACAAAGAAATCGTTGAGGTATGTCTTTTTGTAATTAAGGTCTATCCTGTAATTACTCCGTGACGTAATTAGGCGAGGTTAGGCAACGTTACAAAATAGTAGATAGCAAGTAGTAGCGCATCGTTCAAGCACTCAGAATCATATAGTAATTGCAATCTATATATATAAAGATCAAAAACTCAAAAAGTTCTGCACCGATCGAGCTGAAATGCTAGCATGATATATAATCCGCATCAAGGGTTGTTTTTATATCCACAAGTATTGCAAAATGTGCCACAGCGGAGCGTGGCAGGGTACAGCTAGTTAATAATAAAAGTAATCAATAATAGTAATCTATAATAATTTTATAAAGCTGAAGAGAGATAACATCACGCTACGACCAATAGGAGCGGAGTACGTTGTACCCAGTTAAAACCAGCGCCAGGTGCATAGATATATGCACCCAGCATCAAGCTGAACTGGGTTCCTATTTTGTTCCCATTTTCTCCGTAATTATTTAACTGTTTATTATTACAAATGACTAGCTGACCCGCGCAACTTCGTCTGCGTAAATTTTTCCTGTTTTTGCTAATTTTTTTATTGCTGCTCCTTTCCTATTGGTCTAAGCATGATGTTATATAGCCAGGAAGGCTATACTTCCTCGATGAATGGGCTATCCAGGCTTTACAAGTTACTCTCTGTACTGTAGGTGTTTCGTTATATTGTTGCTGTTGTATATCATCAGCCTGTTTCAGTCCACTACTGGACGTACGACGGTCGTCCGCCCTCCGCGTCCAGCTATATCCTAGTGGCCTTCTATATGTCGTTTGCTCCACTGTTCTTATAAATTTACCCCCTCCAGCTTCTGGTGCGACATTTTTTGAAAACCGTCACTCATCAATGGGCTGTCAGAGGTAACGTTGCTTTACCCACGTAGTCACGGACCCTTATCTTTTTAATATATTATGCAAACTTAGGTATGAAAATGTGCTTAAATACAGCTATAAAAGAAACATTGCATACAACGCACAAACTGCGCACGCGTTTATTTAACACAACACTTTTGGCAATCGATGAATGGAAACATTTTGCTTCCTTGGTAGACATAACAATAGAACTTTATGTGGGTACTTAACTACTTATATAGCGACATTTATTGTATTATAATAATTGTTTTGATGACAATGTGCACCTAGGATTTGAAAGGGTTATTGTTGTGCCAGTGGGTGGTATGGGCAAGTAATGAGAAGATTAGACCGAGAAAGCAAGAAAGACCTCTTCAGACTTGTCTCAAGGCAAGACCTTAAGAAATCCCAAGTAAATGACTCGATTACCCAGAAACTCTACGGTTCGTACGAAGAATGACTAGGAAAGACAACCCCAGACAATATATAGGAGTGGAGACTAGAACTATCACCAGTTTAACTTATTAGGATGCAGGTTTTATACATTTTCACTGGCCTGTTGGTGTGGTTTCGAGGTTCGATCCCCACCCAGGATAAAACTTTGAGCATGATGGTTTATTCTGTGCCTGGGTGTAATTTATCTATAATATGTATGTATTTAGAAATATATAAGTATGTTTATCAGTTGTCTGTTTGCCATAGTAGAAGCTCTGCTTAGTTTGGGATCAGATTTAAGCGGCGGTAGCCTAATGGCTAAGGCATCGGTCTCGCAATCATGAGGTCGCGGGTTCGAATCCTATCCATTATACTACCGACGTGAACCCACTCCTAACACAAGTCTTTGAGCTTAGCTGGAGGTGTTAACAAGATTGCTAGTAATGTGGGACACAAACTCACATTGCTAAATATAAAAAAAAAAATAAAAAAATATAGCGTTGTGTGAGTTGTCCCAAAGAATTATTATTCCCTTTATTTAACATTTCTCTAATTTTTTACACTATTAAATATTTATATATAAAAAAAAAAAAAACATATAATTGTATAAAAAAATGCAAACCCACCGGCGTCGGGTACAGGGACCAAGCCACCGGTGGTTAGGGCTTCAGGGAGAGGAACCTCCTCACTATATGTGCCGTGTCAAGGAGTACGGCCTTCTGCATCAGCCTAATGGCTATTTTTTAATTAATTGTTTAATTGTTTATTTGTCTCAACAGTTACATAAATTGTGATATAAATGATTATTATTATTAATAATATTTTTAAACAAGCAATCTCTAAAAAAATTTTGTCGAATGCCCGAGTTGTAAAAACACTAACAAAATGACTTTCGCTAGGTTATGTTAATTCCTCACCTAAGATACTTTCAGTTTCTTTGCACATACCATTTAACAAATGCATAATGTAAAACAAATATTAATAAACATTCGTCCCTCACCTCCCACTACGTACACATTAAAACAAATGATAATTTGCACACAATCAGTAGTCCAAAGACAGACAGACAGACGTAACAATATACATACATAATGTAGTTATGTGTTTCATTTTTTGTGTCCTTAACTTTGTTATAACAAATTATAATCTATAAGGATAGAAAGCTAAAGATTTTTTGAGGAATTTCTGAGTCACTGGTATGGACCAGATCTCTTAGAGGGATAGAAGAACTTTACCCCTCTGAGGTCCATAGATGGGTGACCGTTTTTGAAAAATGTAACACCTCTAGTCCTGCGTCTAATTTCTATCCGGTAGTGCCGGATTTCCATCCCATCTATAGGGCAATGAGAGAGGGAACAGAATAATGATTTAGACATACGTTTAATGTTCATTTCCGTGCATCGCGGCCGATCGCGAGCCGCGCGCGGCCTATACGACTATAGTAAAAGTGCGCGCGCAGCCTACGTCAGTCTACGGCCGCGCGCGTTTGTCGCAAGTCGCAAACAACGACCAGTCGCAAACCTCGGAAACGGCGCCATTATGTTACTGTCGCATCTACCGCGCGCGTCAGCCGCTCGTCGTAATCTGCGCGCGTCTCGCGATCTCCCACGATGCTCGGAAATCAACCTTTAGTATCGCCATCGTAGTTGGCAGTACCAGTAGTCCAGAGACATTCGCGCAGAGGAATTCATTATATGGATGGTAGAGCTGTAGAAGCAAGAATATTGCGGGTACGATCTCCGCACGAGACACAACTTTGTATCTCAATGTACCTAAACCTCGTCGAGAATTGTTTGTCCCTATTTTCTTTTCTCATATTTTCGCATCGGATATCGAAAAAATCGTGTGACTAAACTAACGGGCTAAATTCTAACACCTTCGAATACAGAAAATCTGTTTCAAGCTAGTTACAAATTTATTAAAGCCTCATCCATTTGGGCGAAGTCGCGAACGAATACTAGGAACACACAAAGCAAAGCATTCAAAGCCCTCGTCACTTGTCCACTTCATGTTTAGTCAGCAGTAAGTTGACTCAAGTAACTAGGTATATTTGCTCGCAGCCAGAGGCTGAGCCAACAGGAAGTGTAGTACAATAACCGCTTTGTTTCTGTTCATTACACGTTATAACGTCTTTATTTACTACTAGCAGTTCCCCGTGTTCACGTGGATAATGGTTTTACACAATATTTTTATACATATTCGTATAGCGTTTAAAAATGAGGACGGTAAGCCGTCGGTCCTGCGCCGTATCTCTTCCTGTTCCAGTGAGAAAATAGAGAGTGCACTTGTGTCTTCACACACACTTGTATTTTATTACCCATATCTCCTGCGTTGTTGGTTATTCTCTGTGCATTTCTCCCGTGGCTATGGCCACTTTACTGGCAATACGGACAAAACGTTCGAGCGGACTCAAGCGTTTCTTCAGTATAAAGGGGTGAATTGTATCTTTGTAAAGTTCCCCGTGACATAGGGCTTTTAACCTTAAGCGGGAGTACTTAGTCTTAAAAATAAAATCCTACCCACCTAGTCTTTGTACCTATATATCATTGTAAAATCTGATAGTAGAAATTGCGATAATTTATCAACATTTAGGTATCTCTGATGAGATCGGAACCCTTACTGAAAGTCTGTTCGTCTAATTGTTATACAGATGGATATGCTATAATAATATCTTGGGACAATTCACACAACGCCATCGGATCCCAAATTAATCAGAGCCTGTACTATGGTAACCAGACTACTGATAAACATACATAAATATTTCTAAATACATACACGAGACACAGAATAAACCATCGTGCTCATCACACAAACTTTTATCCTGGATTGGGATCGAACCCACGACCTCCGGCTTAGCATTCTGGGTCACTAACTACTAGACCAACAGGCCAGTCAACTGGGCTATAACATACTAAACGTAGTTGACGAGTTTAATTTAAAATTAGTAGCGACGAGTGAAATTGTATGGTGTGTATTCTTTCCTATAAAAATAACTACTAATAAACTAATAAACAATGACTTTACAGATCATGTCACGAGGTCGAACTCGAGTAAACCCAGAAGCAAACATTGTAGCACTATAACGCCATAAACATGTCCAAAACTATCAAATCTATGTTAATGAGGAGACACACCGGCGCCCACACTCCACTCTCTACGACCTACTGGTACACTAAAGTTTCAGCTAAATGGGGCCAGCCGAAAGGGCGTACTCACAAAATTAGCATAAAGTTGACTTAGTGACGTGATTAGGTGTTAAATATACGTTTTACTTTTGTGTTAGAAAGTTAAATTATTTGGTTGTGTGTTAATAACGACTGTTGCTGAAATTTGTGGGATTAAATATGGAAAAACAACTCTCGCAGTAGGGGCTTTACAAACATACAAGTCACGGACACAAAGTACACCCAGACTCGGATCGGAATTAGTATGTATATATGTGTGGGTTGCTCCAGCAAGTACGTACATGATAAGCTTAGCTTTTAAGCTACCGAGCAACTCACTCATAGGCATCGATAACGGCCAAAGAATCATCGAAAACCGTGATCCGAAATTCCGTGAACTACATGTTGGGTTATTTTCCTCTGTTCCAGTATATTCAACTCGTTATTCAACCAATTTAAAATTTCGGATACTTAGGTATGTATAGGTAAAAAATGAAAAAATGGTTCTTCCATTTTTTGAACTAGAAATAATTGGATTTTAAACAGTCGTACCTACCTACTCGTAGTCTAGTCTCTCTAGCCGTACTACTAGGTACGTTTTATGTAGCTACGATCCGCAGCCCACTGTAGACTATTTACTATCTGCCGGACTGCTAAGCCGGAGGTCGTGGGTTCGATCCCCACCCAATATAAAACTTTGTGTGATGAGCACGATGGTTTATTCCGTGTCTGGGTGTAGTTTATCTATATTTTTTTTTTGTTTTTTGAAAAAAAGATAACTAGCAATGTGGGATTAGGTTCTACATTCACGTCGGTAGTATAATGGGTAGGATTCGAATATCGCGACTTACGATTGCGAGACCGATACCTTAACCATTAGGCTACCGCCGCTATATGTACGTATTTAGAAAAAATTATGTATGTTTATCTGTTGTTGTTGTCTGGTTTCCATAGTACAAGCTCAGCTTAGTTTGGGATCAGATAGCGTTGTGTGAGTTATCCCAACATATTTAATAATAATAATAATAATAATATCTGATCCCAAACTAAGCAGAGCTTGTACTATGGCAACCAGACAACTGATCAACATACTTATATATTTCTAAATACATACATATTATAGATAAATTACACCCAGACACAGAATAAACCATCGTGCTCATCACACAAAGTTTTATCCTGGGTGGGGATCGAACCCACGACCTCTTGCGTAGCAGTCGGAGACATTCCCACCGCGCCACAGAGGCAGTCATTCTATTCATTTATCACTTTAGGTAGGGATTTAAAATACCTTATGCGATTATGACGAAATATTGAAGGAAATTCCACAGATTGTGTATAATTAGGACGAAGTTAAGACTTTGTTTATCAACATTGTGATAACGGTGCATGAATGATATGAAAATCAAGTAGATTATGTGGGCCATATTATTCTTCATTACATAATGTCTGCCATTGCGTTTGTTTGTCATTAATGTCACCTCTCTTTACGTTTGCTTCATTTAAACCAATGAACGGATTTTAATGTTCTGCTATTGTTTTTAAGACAGTCTCTTTTGGAAGGTTTATCATGCCATGATAATATAAGTTAATAAAAAAATAAGTAAGCGACTTTGGGGTAAATATAAAGGGAAAAATGTATCATCCAATAACAAAAGAAATTTCACTGGCTTACTCCTGATTTAAAAAAAAGACCTTTGATAATTTTTCTTGGTATAGTACTAAAAAGACTACCCAGTTTTGCCTGCGTGAGTTCTATTTTTATTTATAGTCTGTCCAAGTAAGTATTCTATCTATATCTTCTAATCAGATAAAATTCTGTTCAGCAACTCCTGTTAAAATTATTTACACGAGAAAGAAACTTAGGTTGAGATTTATAAAGCGTGCTTAGACTAAACTTCATCTTAATTATAGGTTATTTCCTGAGTTCCCAACTTCTAAGTTGACGAAAGCTGTCCCTTGATGGTAATGAAGGTGGTATATGCCCTAAGAGAAAAAACAAAAGGAGATTGAGACCAAAGAGGTTGGGAGCCACTGATCTATCTGTTGTACGACCTACATCACTATTTGTATCGTTTTATCAAAATCATTACAGTAGTATTTGCGCAGAAGTCCAAAAGCAACAAACATTCATCCATCCATGCATCCATCCTTCCTCACAAAGTTTCAATTATTTTTTTTTATAAAAAGATACTTCACTAGCAATGAAGGATTGTAGGTCCCTCATTACTAACAATCCTGATAAGCATAGCCTCCAGCTAAGCTCAATGGCTAATGTTAGGAGTGGGTTCACGTCGGTAGTATAATGGGTAGGATTCGAACCCGCGACCTTACGAGTGCAAGTTCGATAACTCAGCCAGGCTACCGCCGCTATATTTGTGAGAAAAGCTCAAGTTCCCGCCGCCAAAGACATACTTCTATGTTAATTTTATCATCACAGTTAGTCGTTTATGTGGCGCGTGCGCAGGTGATATACGCGATACGGAGTCGCGGGGTCAATGACACGGTTATCAAATATCACGGTACCAGAGATAACGATAAAGTATACGTTTTGAAATTAATTCAGATTTATGGTAATAGGTTGCGGTGAATTGTTTAATCAACAAATATGTGCCCCGCGGTTTTACCCGCGGTTTATTAGCCTATGTGTTAATCCAGGGTATCAGCTAACTCCATACCAAATTTTATTTAAATCACTCCAGCCGCTTAGACGTGAAGAAGTAACAAACATACACAATTACATACTCACAAATTTTCACCTTTATAATATTAGTGTGATATTGCATTTGGTTTATTTAAACGTTCAATTATAATAATGTCCAAATTATGTTCGATCATAAATAGCTTTATAATGAGAATATTTTCTTATAAAAATAGCTTTCGTCGGCGGCTCTGTCCGCTTTTATATCGGTTAACGCGATAAGAACTATCATAATAATAAATGCGAAACCATAGAGTTTCGCATTTATATGTTACAGCTCACGCTTCCCCAAAGTCTGTCGGCAACAAAGGGAAAACCTGAATTTTTAGACATATAAAAAAAATGCAGCACACTTTAAATAAAATGTCACAGGAATTTTCTTATTTGTTAGAAAATGTTGGTTACTATGGACCTAAATTTTCTAACAAATAACAAAATGGCAGCGCACGCCAATAATAAGTTTTATAGGCAAATTTTTAAAACTTTTTTATTTAATTTATTTATAAACTTCCTACAAATACATTGCGGCAGGCGGGCTTAATGCCATTGGCATTCTGTACCAGTCAATATTTGGCTGGTAAAGAGATGTGTGGCAGATGCATATGGTCCAGTTAATTTTCATGTTTGTAGATTTAAAAACAATAAGATGTCGGAGAACTTTGAAATCGCTAAATGATTTACGTTGACTTAATATCGTTTTGACTAAATGGCAGTTCTATTGACTCATTTGGACATGGCCGCCGCAAGATGGCGTGACTTTAGTTTGACGTTTACATTAGAAATTATGATGGGGCGGTGGCATTTGACAGTCTTTTTTACGTGTTCACGCTAAAACCGCCCAATCGATTTAAATGAAATTTGATATAACGATAGTTTGAGACCCAAGGAAGGACTTAAGATAGCTTTTATTTATTTATTGATAACCAACATCAGGCGAGCGGAGCCGCGGACGAAAGGTAGTATTTATATGTACAAGGTTATATAAGGTAGTCATCTATGATATTTTAATATTTCAGAATTCAGAATGATATGTCAGATATTTGGACTGGTTATAAATAGTTATTATTCAATTATTAAAAAAAATATTAAGGAGGCACGTTGTTAAAACACGTGTTTTCCAAGAACATCTGTGTTGACAAGTTAAAAATATTAATTACCTACTTTATGGTAGAGTACCTAACCTACCTAGTAATAATATGTTAAACTATAATGGGACATAATAAACATTGTCGTTGATTTTTGTTTAGTGACCCTGAGTCCCTGACTGCTAAGCCAGAGGTCTTGGGTTCGATCCCCACCCAGAATCTATACCTCTGTGGCGTGGTGGGAGTGTGTCCGACTGCTACGCAAGAGGTCGTGGGTTCGATTCCCACACGGGGCACCACTTTGTGTGATCCACAAATTGTTGTTCCGAGTCTGCGTGTACTTTGTGTCCGTGATTTGTATGTTTGTAAAGTCTACCGTGTCACAGGGATTGCACCATATTGCAGAAGTCGTCTTAAAAAAAATGAAAAATAATAATAAAACTTTGTGAGTGAAGCACAGTGTATTCTGTCTGGGTGTAATTTATCTAAAATATGTATGTATTTAGGAATATGTATACTAGTATGTTATCAGTTGTATGATTGTCTTAGCACAGGCTCAGCCTAGTTTGGGATCAGATTGCAATGTGTGAGTTGTCCCAAGAAATTATTAAATATTGTTATTATGCTATACTAGTCACATGTCGTGGTTTTCTACACGTAGGTACTTCTGCTGCGCCACCGATGCAGTCGAAATCATACCATAACATAATTTATTAATTAATTCATAAACACTTTAGTTATTTTCGAAGCAACCAATTATATAAATGCAATCTATTATATAAATTTATTATACAAACAATTTAAAGTAAAAACTAACATTAATATTCTATTTCTGTAAAACCATAATGACTCGCTAAACGGCATTGTCAGTACGTCTGTTGGTCACGATATGCAAAACTGCTGCAACCTTCACGGTGTTATTTTGTAAGGTCAGCAGACATCGTTCCGCGTTCAACTAATGTCTCTAATTGTTGATAACTGGGTTACAACTTGTTTCCTTTAGTGATATTTCGCTGTCAAATAAATGCAAGGATGTTTGGTTGATAGGGCTGTCAAAAAATATCAAAGTTATTTTCATATCAGTAACGACGTATAAAATTGGGATACTTAATCTCAGGATTAGCTATCTCATTTTTTACCTCGATACTCCCTATTTCAGGATTCATCCCGAAGGAACTTTTATACTTAGTGTGATTTTGCTTATTTGTCGAAAATTTAAATCAAAGTGTATAAAAAAATATTGCAATTATTGGTCTCTAAATAAAGTAATGATTTATTGGCAATTTTCAAATGTGTGTTCCAATACAATAATTATTGTAAAGATTTTGTAACCCAACAAAATATTCAAACGATATTTGACATTAATTGCATTCTCAAAAGTTACACCTTAATAGTGACAGTGACAGACCTCAAGAGATATAAAGTCAACGGCGAGGTCTTATTATAAACTGAGTTACATTTGAAAATTCGTGCGCGTAACTTACTTGATTGGCATCCGGTGCCAACCCTATACATTTCACACCAAATAGATGTATTATATTAGTAGGTACTATAGGATGTATACATTTCCTACTTAAATGTGATAAGTAAATATAATAAAATAGACAAATACTTTTGGTATTTCGCGAGTTTTGCGACCTCAAATAGATTACTGGGCTTACCTCCTTCATAATAACGTTATGCAAATATTTAATACCACTGAGGTGACAAACAAGCAAACAAGCGGCTTGTTGATATGCTATAACTGAGACTTGACATCCCTGATTTTGAGGACAAGTTTTTGATTTGTGACCTAGTGGCGGCCGTGCAGATGGAGAGATCAGCAAGGCTAAGAAACGTTTACCATTACCGGTCCATAGAAGGGGGAGTTTGAAAATTGCTACACTCTTTTTTGTGGTATTGCGCCTAATCTCAATCTGATTGTGCGTGATTTCCCATAGGGCTATGAAAGAGAGGAAATAGGGAGTGCACTGTGCACCATGTCCACTCTAATGCCTCCTGCGCAGTTGGCTAGTCTTGGTGAGATTGGCAGCCGTAATCAAAATCGGTAAAGAGATATAAAATTGTCACAGCTGGGTCTTTATTCACGTTATTTTTTTCGTTTTCGCGGCATTTCGCGCGAAATGGCGCAAGCGCGGTGCGCTCAAAGATGTCCTCTGCGCATTGGTTGATGTATTTTTAAGCGCAGCTCTATATTCACCATTATGGCAAGATTTTGACAGTACCCAAAGTACCCTGTTCGAATAACCTTTCTTGATGTTTTCCAATTTTCTTCTCCTTTGAGAAACTACGAAAGTAATAAAAAGACAGTGCATTTTTCAATTCTTCATATGCGCACGAATATGTAGAACGGCATTTGCGAATAAGTTTCTAAGCACTGTCAATCTTTACAGATCAAATAACATTTCATTCGTACTCTCGTAAAATCAGGTTAATGATTATTTGAAAACGTCAAATTAATACATACTAAAAAATTAAAAAATTATGATTGTTTGAAAAAAAAAAACAAAATGAGGTTAGGCGGTAGTTCCAAATGTAAAGCTCTAAAATAATGGGGACTAGTTGGTTAGTCTGAATATCGTTTAAAAGGACATTAACTTCGCGGTAATTATAAGTCTATTATAGAACATTATAAATACCAGCCTGTCTATTGTTATATACTGTTACAATTTGCATCCAACAATGACATTTAACTCGGACACTTAAGTCCACGCATCACTAAACTATTGTCTCTTTGACCCTGAAATGAGGTTTTGACCTACTTGCAAACATGTGTTAGTAGTTTTGAAGATGGCGTATAGTATACGTACTTATGTGATTAATGATTTGCTATATTTGTGAAGATTTTGATGGTTCACTTATTTGTAAGTTGGTGCAATGTTATTTCTTTTTGGTGATGCTTTGAAGTTATTAATGATGGTTGGAGTTAGTCATGTTGTGGCTTTGTTCTTGGCTAAGGCCAAAATGTGCCGTCACGGCTAGTTTTTAATAAATTATAAAAAAAGTTGAAATATTGTCAATTGTTTTATGAATACTGACGAAAAGAGATTTATACTTTGTCGGTAGGGGGAAGGATAACGCACTTAACACAAAATGGAGAAATACTAAAAAAAACCGGGCAAGTGTGAGTCGGACTCACCGGCGAGGGTTCCGTACAGTAAGTACATATTATAATAATAGTTCGGAAATCGAGTCTCGCAGATCTTAAAGACTATATTTTTTTTATTTAATTACAGATGTATTGTTTTCAGACTTTGTCTTTGACTTTGTTGCATTAGATGGTATTACTATTACTTGCCTAATTTCATAGTTCTAGGTCAACGGAAAATATCCTAAATTTAGATTCCTTGAGTGTATCGAAATGTACATTTTTTGCGGCATAAACGGCCGTGTCTTTTTTTGCGTTAACTTAGAAGTACCTAACAACTTAAAGGGACTAGAGACCTGAGTATGTATACTATGGTTTTAATTTCTCCTCCACGCGTTCTCTTGACAGACAGATGGACGGACGCACTGGTACAAGGTATGGAACTCTAAAAACAACTTAGAAGTGCTAGTAACCGGCGAGTGTTCATGACAAGGGCTATAATTATAGGTAGATGAAGCAGAAGTAGAGTGTAGAGGTCGTAGACAATGGCGCAAAGAAGAATCTGCGTTCCTCAACAGGCGTCAATGTATATTTATACATCGTGAATTTGTAGTCATTGGGAGCCGAAAACTTTCAACTCTAATAACCTAGTCTATAAAAATTATAAGTTTAAGAAAATATTAACATTTTTTTTATAAAAAATGAAATTAAAGCCGTTTGTGAAAAATAAATAAGCACTCTTGTGGTAACAGATTATTTTTTAATTAAAAAAAATATATTTTACTAAACTGATATTTTTTATAGACCAGCTTATTGATATGAAGTTCAAAATGTATATGAATATGTTTTTTAATATACACAAACTTTAAAGACCAATTTTTTTAGCACGAGATGGTTTTTAACCATATTAAAATTGTTGATAAACGGGATTTATCTCGAGATAATTATCTGTTTGTGCACAAAAACCCAGAAATTCCTATTAATGAATAGTACATTAATAAGGAATACGAGCCTATATTGTGAGTAGATATTTTCCATAAAAAAGTACTTAACTAAAGTCCCAGGTATGTTGTAAACGATAGCAGGTTACTTTTTATAAAGTTACAACAAGTTGTTACAATTTATCAGGTATTGGTACGGGCCCTTATCTACTGAAAGCTATAATGTAAACATCCGCCTCTAAGAAATCTTTAAATATGTAGGTACTATTATAACATACCGTGTAGATAACCCAATATTTTGTTAGGTACTCATATTTGTACACTTCCGCCTCTCCACAAGATCGATAGAAAAAACTTAAGGATATGTTAAATAGTAATTTTTATAGGCATTTCATGCCAATTACATTGTTTATAGCAATGGCAAATTTGAAGTTTCCCAACTGGTTCCAATGACTTGGTTTGGTGGTCATCCACGACCTATGGTAGATTGGGTGTATCGGGTTCAAGTTTGTACTTTAAATTATTCTTTCTCATAAGTCATGCATTTATTGGATATATTTCCTCAAGTACTTAACTTTATCAGTACTCAAGTACTTATTAAAAGTTTGTTTGTAAAAAGTCACAGCACTAGACGTAACGCCGTCTTACTACTAACTAGGTAGAGTGTAGAATTGGACAGTAAGCTAAAAAAAATTTTTTAAGGTTATTTTCGAGGGTTTATTATAAATTTCACTATTGGATTCCATCGAAGGCTGAGTTTTCTCAAATACAATCGCCATTCTAGACTTTAATCCGTCTTCTAATCTTTACATAACAAACATAATCCCCAACAATTGTTATAACGCTTAATATATTTGAAATCTTTATTACTATTTATCTTGTTATTATCTTTATATGTGTAAGTTTTATTGTATAAATAGTGGACGGTAAATCCGGTAGGTAAATAAGAAATATTTAGTTTTACATAACATCTAATTTAAATGAACTACTATCGACAAGTACATTTTACTGCTCTATAGATTAAGAATTATAGTTTTTGTAGTTACCTATATAGTTTCTGGGAGGTCATCCACGTTGAAGTGTACCTAGTACCTAAAGCAACACCTTTAATCAATACAAAGAGTACAACTAATCTGCTTCACTAAATGCCGTTAGTTGTAGATCCAGAATTTTGGTTTCAGAGTGGCTTAACAACGTTTCTTTCTTTAAAACGAAATTCATGAATTTTCGTTTACTTAAATTGCTTAAGTTTTCGGGAAATATTTTTTGGATAAACACAAGAATTAAAGAAGAATTAATTAAATGTTCCTGGTTCTGTATATCACCACCTATTTTTTTTCGTTTTCATTGAATTAGAGTAAGCCTCTAAACAACCGTCTAATTTAAATGTCATAAATTCATAATTCAGCACCCAAACGCCGTTTATCAATAAGGCACGTTTTGGTAAGCAGATTAATGGTGTGTAAGTTGTACCTTGGTCGTATCCTTTGCAAGGGTAAGATTTGGGTTTGTTACATGCAACACGCACGATAGCGCTGTGTACCTCCTTCATTATCGTGATTTGTAAGTTTATAACGCAGACACAAGAATTATTTCCGAAAAATATTTTTAGTTTTGTTTTTTTGTTACTACAGTGAGGTAACCAGTTACGTCGCATTTGACACTTAATATCAACTTATAAATCCACTGCTATACTTTACAGCTAACCCTCCAGTACAGACCTAAGCCACAACAAGTTGTATTCACATGCAATTACACACAAGTACCAAGTACTGAGCAACAAGCTGCCTACCGAACCACCCACTGTCGGCACTACCTTTCTGATGTTGCCGACATGCGACACTTGACAGAAGGCTGTTTGCTGGTCTAGATACATAGTTATGTGATGATTATTCACTGTGGGAGATCTGTTCATGCGGAGATGTAGATTTCACGAATTTTACAACAGTTTTGTATAGTAATAGCTGACCCGCACAACTTCGTCTGCGTAAATTTTACCCGTTAATGCAACATTTTTTATTGCTGCTCCGCTCCTATTAGTCATAGCGTGATGTAATATAGCCTTCCTCGATAAATGGCCTGTCTAACTATATTTTTTTTATTCAAAGCAGTAGTTCCTGAGATTATGGCGTTCAAAAAGCAAACAAACTCTTCAGCTATATAATATTAGTATAGATAATTGTATAGAGGTAATGCAATTTGCAAAAGATTTTTTTTAATTGTGGTCCTTATTTAGTAAGGCGTACCTGACTATAATTTTACGTTACGGTTAAAACCCCGTGTCGTGGACAACAGGCCTAGGCTCGAGTTTCTTGAAATCTTTTTTAGGGTTTTTAAGGCCTGTTGTCCATCGACGTTTTTTTGCCGTGAATAACATGCCTAACTCTTAGCTAAGACACAGAAGGAACCTCTTTGCTAAATTTTCTGCCAAGGGCATACTGATAAGGGAATGAATAAGGGGAGACTTTAATTTTTATGTAATAATGAAAAGTATGTGATAGTCTTTCTCTTTATTATTGTCGTAATGTAAAGGAAATATTTGGTCTCATTTAATTCATTAGTACAGTCTCAAATAGGTATATACATTTTCTCTTGTATTTTTTAATTCAGTATACGCTTATGAAGTGCTAGTTTCTTATGTATTCGATCACTATACGAAAGTATACTAGGATTCGTACTAAAACTACTGGTTGGTAGAACATTATAGTAATTAGCAGAATTACTGTTTGACTTGCAATGTAGAGTTTCTTCAAACAAATTGAGCTTCTCACAGGATGTATCGCCTTATAGAGTACCGAAGTGAATCAACCTGTTATGAGTTGTTTAAGGTGATACAAATTTATGCCCTTTACATCTTCTGAAAATTCTGAAAGGCGTCAAATCAACGAATATCGTTCTTTTCGACTTCCCTTTAAATTCTAGTTACCTGATGTTATAAATTCAAAGAACCGTGTCCAACAAGATATATTTTGTATCAAGTTACCTCAGAAAAGTTCCTCTCCTTCGCCTCTAGAAAGTTTGTTTATGTATCCATGTATCTATCTGCCTGTGCGTCCAAAAAGGATGAATGGACTTGAAAGTGTTTTAATTAGGTAGCTAGTTTAGTCGGTATGGTATTGTTCGATAAAGATTTGTAGATCGTCATTTTTTTCCCTCACATGTCTGGTTTTTAATGCATCCTAAAATATTGTTACCCTCTCCCAGAAATGAGGCCAGTGCATCCACTAGTGGAATATGAGATTATGCATGTGTTATGCATCTATGAAGCCATACAGGAATCACATTATCACATACGTTTTCCCTCATCGTCGCTACCGGCATTCTTAAGTCGTCAACCGCTGCTTTGAAGTCGCCGACATCAAGTATATACTTTACCATAGGTTTTACAATCTGTAAAGTGTATTTTATAATAGTATTGGAGTCATAAACTCATAAATTAGTTTACGATTATGAGCGTAATTTACTTTGTGATAGTTATTTGGCTATGTGAAGTCAACTACTGCACTGTCATGTTTGTAAAGTTAGCAAACAAATTCCAGTGATTTAAATAGCAATGGTTGTATGGTGATTTAACCGTTCACTACTTACATCAATAACCATGTAAGAAGTGAACGGTTGTGAGGATATGGATACAGTGAAGATAATAATAGAAAAGATGAAAGGAATGTTGTAAGAAAAGTTAAAAGCATGAATGTGGACGACTGTACAAGTAGAGAAAGTGCTGATATGGTTAGAAACGATGTTAAAATTAGATGACGATTGATACTAAAGTATGTAAGGATAAGATATTGTCATTCCAAATAAGTTGGAGTAAGGGCAAGGAGATGATAACGATGGAAAATATTAAGATGAATCATTCTGTTAGCGTTTAAAAAGAAATCAATTGTCATAACAATAACATAATTAAACATGTCTAAAATTGAACCCAGGATTAACACCTTTACTTTCGGTACAGTAAGTCTGTGACAGGATCTGACTCCGATGTTACTTGTTTTTAAGCATTCGCGATTCTTTCAGTCCGTTGTTCGTGACCACGATCGGTGCAATTCGCGATTAAGTCCCGATAATATTATAATATTCGATCTTACTCTCTCGATGAACCACAGCATCCCATATTTTCACTTCTTTCCCCCTATAATAAACTGCTCAATGAAATATGAGGAATTAATTTATTTATTCTTAAGTGTAGCACTACAAGTGATAATTTAATTAGCTAAGATAAATGTACCTAATATAGCTTGATTTATTTTATTTCTGCATTTCTATAAACTACTTATGAGCAAAAAAACAAAACTAATTTATAAGTGTGTGAACCCGAGAGTTTAATAACTTAATTGTTTCTTAAGTTATGTTATTTATCTGATTTGTAAATATGTCTACTGTGAACACATTAATTATATTTATGTTTTCTTGTTACAGATTTCCTCATGTTGTCCTGCTTAAGATAATTGTAAGTGATTTATACACGTGTATAATATTATAATATATAAGGCTTCATAATCATAGGTATAGCTATAAGCCAATTCTTTGTCGTCTTAACTAAGCTTATAGTTTTATCTAATGGGTTTACCTTAAATTCTATTAGAATTAAGACGTAATCTTAAAATGTTTTTGTGATCATTCTTCAATTTTATATTATTATATGATCATCATTTTAAACATGTCCTATACCTATCATAATATTTACTAAACTACTATTTATTACAACACCGGACATCTCTAATTATAATACAAAACTACAGTTTAAAGATAAAAAGTCTTTTGTAGTAAGAAAATTAAACAATAACTTACGAATAAGGTATTTCTTGAATGCAAATCATTTAATAAAACTTAAACCACACTCTCATTAATATGTCGCGACAATCTGTTCACAAAACAAAGGCAACCACAACATATGGCGCCATAAAAACTTGTAATTAATCTCGTGGTTAAGGACAAATGGTCCTTTTGTTGCCATCTAGATGCCACGCTAGGAAACTACATGGCACACCAAATAAGGCGCAAGCCAAGTGCCTTGGGGTATGCCATTATACCGGTAACGTTGTTTTACCTTTTATGTGAATAAATGTGCTTAATAGATTTTTATATAGTTTATATTTGTTATAAGTTCCTGGTTGGCCTGTTTTAAAAGTATGTAGTAGTGTTTAAAGTTTCCGGTTGGGTGAGAGATGTGTTGATGTATTAGGTAGAAAGTGTCAAATGCATGAACAAAGTTATGCCGGTTAATAAGATGCTTTGATCTTCATACCACCGATTTTTAACTTGCTTGCTTATTTGATAAACCTAACTCTATACAGTCAAAAACAGATTTTGTTAAATCATTGTTATGATTATAAACTCTATATTTCAAAATTAAATACCGTGATATATTGGCTGTATGATAACTGACAGCGCATCGAACCCTTCGCTTCGCACATGTTCACACATATCTCAATACTTCAGGCGCCAAACACAAAACATCCGTTAAAAAATAAATGTTATAAATTGATGCACTTAAATCAAATCCAATGATGTCACCACAGTGCTCTGAAGCGATTTTATTCAATAACACTGGATTATAGATTATAGACATTAATCTGCATGTTAACGCCCTTGTACAAAGCCCGTTCCGTAACACGTACCTGTATATTAAAATATTTTGAAAGACATAATATTTACTAAAATATTCTTGTAGTTTGCTTAAAATATAATTAAATTAAATTGCCTACTACCAATCCAATCTATACTTATATTATCAAGTTGAAGAGTTAGTTTATTTGTTTTGTTGAACGCGATAATCTCTGGAACTACTGGTTCGAATTGGAAAATTGTTTTAGTATTGTATAGCCTATTTATTGAGGAAGGCTATAATATCACGCTACGACTCGTCAATGAAATAACGTTGTAAAAACGGGGAAAAATGACGCTACATTGCGCAGGTCGGCTAGTGCCTATATCTAACCAATCTGCTTTTTCCGTCTCACATAAAAGATCAAATTTAAATTGCTTTATTTATTTAGGAAGCAAAATACTACACTTGTATGATAGCTTAGCTAGATTATCCTTATTTACATTAGTACCTCTACTGCAAAATTTCACGCTTTGCACTCAGCAGTTTTTATTATGACTTGTTCAGTGATCGATCGTTCAGGGTCTTATTTATGTTTATAAGCTGAGAATGTCTTAGTTCAGTTTTTTTCCACATCTGTCTTGTGATTATCCGCTAATCTCGTGTCAGACTATTTAAAGCCTTCTGTTTGATAATAACAGCGTGGAGATTTAGGAGCTTCATTCCGATCGATAGCAGATCCAGGTCTGAATTTATGTTATTATGTTCAGTTCATTAATTTGTTTTTTATAAAACGCCTTCAGAAACAAAGAGTTTCATACCTTTGTTGTTTTGTGGTTTATTTTTAAACATCAGTTCATCAACTTATTTTATTAGTTACGTTCTGTTTAGATTTATTGTGGGTTAATGATATATTATTACAGTAAACACCCGTCTGAAAGAACTGTAGATAATAATCACCCTTGTCAGTTTTGGGAACGCAATTCGAAGTTGATCTTTCAAAAACAATGCAAATAAAATTGATCTTAACACCGCCTTGGCTTATAAATAGTAGCTGGTTGAATAAAAATGTTACATTTAATGTCAAGCTCCGATCTCCAATGCTCTTTTAATTTTTTGATAGTTTATATCAATATATAAATTACAGATATTATTTATAAAAAACACTTGTATATAATGCAGCTATAAATGCTACAGGCATTTATAACTGCTGGTTTTTACGTGTAAATTGTTAGAACTAATTGTATGTGTACTTGTTGTATATGTATTGATGTAATTCATTCAGTATAAAAATAACTTGAAGCCTGTACTGTGCCATACTTACTTTTAAGACGATCACTGGCACATACGCTGACATAGGGGCCACATATCATAATCACAGTAACCCTTTACAGTTATGACGAAGTTCAATGACATCTATTCCCTTTTCTGCGACCCAATTGCATTTAAACAATAAACCTGCGCCTGCACCGCTTCACCAACACGACTCAATAAACGTCACAGCGCACATTAATGCAGTAGTGTAGGTCGGTCATGTCCGGTCAGCTTGTCAAGTAGAGACTTCCTGTTCTCAGGGCTGGCACTCGTCACTTTTTAGTTTAAGGCTTATTTGCAGGTGTAGAATTAATGCATTTTAATGAAGCTGAACTCTGGTTTAATAAAAGTAACAAAAACACATATATTTATTTGCAGTAAATCGAGAAACCCATGGGAATTCTTAATAGGTCACAAGAATTTTTGATCAACGAGTTTTAATCATAATTTACTGTGGTAAATATGTTTATGATAAAACCCGGATTTTGGCATTTCAGACCAAGTTTAAGCTCTGTTTCGCAGTTTATTCATTCATGCTCAAAAACGCCTGTTTCTACTAATTAAACAAACACTAAATCAAATCATACAAGCGTTATGAACTTGTATCCTATACCTACATACATAATTGGTTGCTAATTTGTCAACATTTTATTAATAATTAATGTATGAATGTTATGACAACCTGTTAACCTTTCGGTCACCGTTATTATTAATAATGTCGCTAATAATTTAACTTTTAAAGACCTGTTTGATATTAATTTAATTGAGACTAAACACATGGAGATAATTAAAATAATTAGAAATTATGTTCTTGGTTTTTAGATTGATATTTCAACTTTCGCAATTGCAAAAATGTATTTGAATTAATTTGGTGTTATTAGATTAATAAAAATGTCCTAATTAATTAACATACTACTTTTAGAGATCGGTGTGTTTAAACAAAGCTTCAGCTGTCTGTATAAACTTTAATTTTAAGGCCGTACCCTGACCAAATAACCTTGAGCATTTGTTCCCTTTTAGCCGCTACGTAGTGAATTCGTTCAATTTTTGGAATAAAATCTTCATAAAATGAAATTTTGGTCGTTTGAAAAAAATGTTTCTAGCATAATGTTTTCTATTAAATTGCCTATCCATTACTGTAAGTAGCAAATCAAAGAAAATGGTACTTTATGAGGAGATGCATTTTATAAATAATTATTTCTCATTTCTGTGGTTTCAACATTATACTCCTTTAACAACAACAAAATCCACCATTTTGGAGTCAAAACTATGTGGAAATGTAATGTATTTTTATTAGTTGATATTTATTTTTTGATAAAGAGCAGATAGCTAAACAAAAGTGCACAAAAAACGGCTAACGCTGGGTTTTGCATGGGGAAACGCCTTAATATAGATCTTATTTTTTGTTTCAAAATTGCCAGCCCTATTCTAAGTATCATCGATGAGTGTTCAAACAATAAGCCGTTGTGTCCATCTACGGTCTTCCACTAGCAATACCCTTCGTGTCTGTCCGTCACCGGACGTCATAAGTATACCATTAGAGACATAGAGCTGTATGTTTGACAGTTTGACGATCGTATTAGTGGTTTTGTTTCGTAATGATTGTAATGAGCGCGGTTGTGGTCGTGTGGTATGATGCGTCGTGATTGTTTGTCAATGTGGTTTTGTTAATTGACTTTTTGAATGTTTGAATTGAATATCTTCTATGCGGCTCTTTCACTGATAATAAAGTACGTTAGTTTTGAAGTTTGTCAAGTTTATGAGGACTATTCTGATTAAGTTTCGTAAAACATAGATGTTTCAATTCATTAACATTTTCGTTAAGAAGTGACTCGATATTCTCCAAATCTCTGGATTCAACTGACACCTCAATCCAATCAAGTTATTAGTGACAACAGCAAGGAACAGAGGTTTTGTTAAAAAATAGAGTCTGTTAGGCCAAACAATCTCAAAATTTTGCCTAAGCATTTCCTTTACGAGCTTATGACACTGACTACTATCTAGTTTCAATTTATTTAAGGCATCGGTCTGTTAATCGTGAGGTCGTGGGTTCGAATCCTACCCATTATACTACCGACGTGAACCTACTCCTAACAGAAGCCTTTGAGCTTAGCTGGAGGGGTTAACAAGATTGTTAGTAATATGGGATTCAATCCCACATTGCTAGTTATTTTTTATGTAACAAAAAATGTTCGAAACGTCAGAACATCAAAACTCTTACAAACGAACTCGATTACTACTTTATAGTTGTCTTATGTCGTAATGACAGAAGTCTAAAAATAATAAGTGACAGTTAAACCTGACCTAATCAAGAAATAAATCGCATCGAACTCATAATACACGACACGAATCTAGATATAATTTAATGCCAAGTTCACATAGCAATAGATCACGATTAAGCTTTTTCTAACGGTTTATTAGACATTTTGTAGAGCTGCAATGTTTGTTTACGGATTGCGTCAGCAAGTAAGGTGTTCTTTTAGAACGATAATACTACACGCTTAATGAAATTTCTAATGGGACTTTATTTGTAACCCTAAATGCAAAACAAGGGGTATTATAAAAAAGGGCGGTGTCAAATTCTGTCTGTTTTTTTTTATTTGAAGGCAAACACTGTGTCGCGGAGGACTTTACAAAAGTACAAGTCACGGACACAAAGTAATTTCAGACTAGGAATAACAATTTATGGATCACACAAAGCAGTGTCCCGTGTGGGAATTGAACCCACGACCTCTTGCATAGCAGTCGGACACACTCCCATATCACCGCCGATGCAGTCAGGAGGCAGAATTGGGCCTATAACGATTTCCTTATCATTGTTAATGTCGTTAATAAAAATCTTCATTAGCCAACCACATTGAACTGATTCTTGATATTAATTACACTATTTCTCAAGCGTAACACCAACCAATTAACAAATTAGACAGCAGATGAACATTTCTATCAATCTCTTTATTCATTGCTCCAACCACGTGCCTCCTATGATTAATACTTCAAGTGAGACATTGAACATTGTAACTGTTACACAAGTGATTGTTACTGACAGCCAAGCTGCGCGGGCGCAGCGGACGACGCGGCGACTCACGCTGGCTGTCACTCTTAATACTTCGTGGTTTGTAGATCAATGTTATAAGAGGGGGTTATGAGTAGAGTTATTCTCAAGGACTGGGGCATAAAGGGGTTTTTCGACATTTGTTTTAAAGATTGCTATAGTATTTAATCTATACTAATATTAGAAAGCTGAAGAGTTTGTTTGTTTGTCTGTCTGTTTGTTTGTTTGTTTGTTTGAAGGCAGTAATCTCAGGAACTACTGGTCCGAATTGAAAAATTCTGTCACTGCTGGATAGCCCATTTATTTTATTTATTTATTTATTTAAAACTTTATGCACAAAATTGTACAGAGGCGGACTTAATGCTAAAAGCATTCTCTGCCAGTCTACCTTAGGGCGATGTAGAAATGTAGTATGTAGGTGCAGTTAACCTGTAGATATTACATACAATCAGACAAAGAAAACTAAATAAAAATATATATAAATAATAGTATAACAAAACTAATTAAATATACTTACATAAATACACAATAAATAAATACCATAAATACATATATACTTACATACCATAAATTCTATATATATATACCTACATAAATTACATATAAGTTACAAATGTAGAGGTGATTCAACTAGTTCATCCAGGAACAGAGTACGTACTTTCGATTTAAAATTAAGACGATTAGGTGCTTGTCTAATTTCGGGGGGCAGCGGCAGCATTCCAGAGGGAAACAGACTGAACAAGGAAAGAGGTACCAACGAATCCAGAAGAATGAGAGGGACATAGAAGAAGCAGATTGTTGGTAGATCGTAGATCTCTACTATGAGAGGAGTGCAAGTACTGGAAGTTAGAAGTCAAGTATAAGGGTGCAGTAGGAGAATTGAGAATTGAATAGAGTGTAGTGAGAGCGCGCAAACTACGACGCTGGCGAATAGGGAGCCATTTCAGTTTGGAACGGTAAGAAGAGACATGGTCATTTATCGAGGAAGGCTATAGGCTATATATAACATCATTACGACCAATAGGAGCGGAGCATGAATGTGAAATGCTGCAAAAACGGGGAAAATTAACGTAGATGAAGTTGCGCGGGACAGCTAGTTAAAAATATTTGGGGTTGACTCAATTATGTACTGAGAGTCCTTCCACTCACTTCTTTCAGACGACATATCTGTCTTTTCTTACCATGTCATTTTTCACACTGCCATCTTTTCTAGGGTCTTCCTCTTCTTTTGAAGCCCACATTTATACAAAGAGGGTATGGGTATTATAATTCTCGTAATAAGCGAGTGGTGGAAGTCACAAGTCTTCGATTTTTTGGTTTTAGAACCCATTTAGACCAAAGTTTTGTTCAGCCTGCGTTCTGAACCTTCGAGCTCTCGTCTATCAAACAAAAAAAAACAATTATCAGTACATAATCACTAAATATTAAATAAAACCTTTAAAACTAACAAAACTTTTCACTGTCAAACTTAAGTCGATCGATTAAGGTTGTCAGTGTACCGCCTGCGCCTGCGCCTGAGGCTCCTGTCAATATAATAACATTGCATAACGCACCGGTTTCAAGGTCTGTGTCGGCGCGCGCGCAGCTAGCGACGACACGACCGCATCGGTGCTATGGATCGAGGCGAGATTCAGCTTAGATCATGGTATTATTGTTAACATATTTGAACGTGTTAGATATAGATACGAGTAGGTTAATGTTTTCAAAAAAAAAAAACTTTTCATCTGTGTGCATATTCTGATTAGCTTTACTGTTTAATATTGATTTCAAAGTCAAATGTCAAGTCATCTACTAAATCTTATCCCGAAGATTCTCTTTGCATGAGCTTACACTCGTTCGGAGGGGGGGGGATGTTATGGGTTACAATTGAGTCTAACAATAACACCAGCAAAGTGCGGGTTTGATGGTAAACTCCCCATTGATGTTCATACCATTAAGAGTTGTATTTTATAAACTAAGTGGAAATGTCTACGAAGCTAAGCCCTTTTCAATCTCTGAGAATGAAATGATATTTAAGTTTTTGAAGAAACATTTCAAAGGTTACACTCATAAAATTGAACCAAAATCACTATTGGTTAAAGGTGTCGATAAACGGCTATCCTGATATGTCTATCAATAGTCATGCTATTTGCAATCCACACCTTGTTGACTGCATAGATGCTGCAATGGTTTATGAGGTCATCAGGGTAATGGGAATGAGAATACGACTTCTGTGCAAGTGTTTCTGGGCTCGATTCTAACAAGGGGCAAAACTTTGTGAATCATCCATCATCATGCCTGTACTAGTCCACTGCTGGACATAGACCTTTTCAATTTACACTACAACACCCGGTTCTTCTCGGTCTTTCGCATTCAGTCCAACCCCACCTTCTTTAGGTTGGTAGTAGCTCCATCTGGTGCTTGCTGAACCTTACGTTTACCGAGTCACGGTCTCGGTCAGCTTGAAAGATGAACTTAATCAAAATAATTCTAAGACGTATTTGCAATATACCGGTACTTTTTCAAAGAGCCTCAAATCAGTGAAGCGGTACATTCTTTGAAGTGAACTTACTGAGTCATTTGTGGTAAAACCCCGAAGATAAACCACTTCCTGGTTAACTAGCTGTTACTAATTTACAATAAGCAATGACTAACTAAAATATTTCGGCAGACAATCATCGTCAACTATCATGGATTGCCTCTGCGATATCAATATGAATAGCTAAAAAAATATATGTACAAATAAAATTTGTCATAATAATTTTGATTGTAATGAAGTAACGAACCAAATTTATATTTATACCTAGTAACTCTGTAAGAATTCGCAACACATAATCAAAACTTATTTGCTCCGAAGACGAGCAGAACAAATGCTGGAGAACGAGCTCCCCCTGAGGAGAATTATAAAATCATATAATGACATTTTCACCGACATTGTTATACCTATTGATCGATTTATTTCATTATCACCTTCAAAATAAAAACATTTTTTTCTGCTTGTAATTTTTTTTCTGTTGTAATAATGTTTAGCCTTAACTTAGCTGTCTGTCATCTTATCGCTTGCTTTAGTTTTGCGACATCTTTACATATTGTTCTCTTCAAATATTGTCAATATTCTTACTTACCTATGAACTTTTGTAACTGCTTACTATGCTAGAAATATTTATTTATTTATTACTTTGTGGATAACGGTGCTGGTTGCGTGATTAGGCAAATATGAAAATTAGAAATAAGGATAGAGAAATTGTTAACTGGACTCTTATTACGCAATTGTTTGTTACCCCGAATAAAATAACTGATTTTAGAAATCTCTTTTGAATTGTTTCTGAATAAGGTTATTTACTCGGTACTTAATGATACTTTACTTTCACACCGGAGGACGGGCAGCAGCGTACTCTGCGTACTTAAAACCTTACTGCGATCGCCAACCCGCTCGCCAAGCGTGGCGATTATGGCAATTACCCCCAGGATCTACATACTACTAGGTTCTACTGGGGAGACCCGTGCCCAGCAGTGGGCCATCTTATGGGTTGATATGTATGTATGTATGTACTTAATGAAACACCAAAATCCAAAATTTAATTTTTATGTCTCTCCTGTTTTGCATTCTATGGAAGAAAAAAAGGTCCTCTATAATTCTATTTTAACCAACTTCAAAAAAGAGGAGGTTCTCAATTCGGATGGTTATTGTTTGTATGTATGGGCATAACTCCATATTTTGAAAATCCATCATTGTGTAAGATGGATTTTCAAAATTACTTTTATACTGAAATTGTCAAACTTAAATTTCGTTATGATGGTGAGTTTCAGAGACAGACAACGAAACTCCTCAATAAATGCCGTGAAGCAAATCAACCGTGATTGAAGTTAAATGTATTTTTGTAAAAAAGTTTTTTTTTATGGTGTAGGTATTGGTTGCTTTTTAAGATCTGACTTACCTACGTACACAATTTTTTAAATTTTTTCTTTCCCGCAGTATTAATATTCTATAAGGTTCTATAATTTATTTCTTCAAAGGAATAAAATAAAGCCGTTTCAGTCTTAGCCTTCTGCAGATTTTCCGTTTTTTTTTAAATCCAAACCGGGTGTTGTGTACAAGCTCCGTAGACTTTACCACCACCCAAACTTAGAATAACAATAGGTTAAATTGTGTCGCACCTCATGAACAACAGCCGTACTCGCTCGCTCTGTTACATTATAAAATAATTTACAATACATTGTAAATGTAAAAACAAAACTGTAACAATGAAACTGGATAACGCATCTGATACCGCGTTTTTATCAAATCAAGACATCAGATCCTATGTAATAAATAGATCACTTGGGGTCAGTAACGTCGAAGGAACAAAAACTTGACAAAGATACGTTCTTGATGATCAGATCATTGACCGTTCCATTAGTTATATGATCCGTAAGACCATAAGCCAGTGCTTTGAGATAAGCGGAGCGAAAAGGGTGTCAATTTTCATTGATTGGCGCAAACCCACGGGCTGTGAAACGAACAGCATACTTATACGTATGAAGAATGGTTTTGTAAAGGTTAAATAAAAATATCACATACTAGCATTTCCCCGAGGCTTGGCCCTTATTTTTATAGCCTACTACGCGGCTCCGAACACTAGAATCATAGGATGTTGGTTATCGCGATAAAATCTATCCTATGTGCTTTTCCGGGACTCAAACTATCTCGATATCAAATTTCATCTAAATCAGTTGAGCGGTTTAAGTGTGAAAACCCAACAGACAGTCAGACACTTTTATATTTATAGTATTAGTTTGGATACATGTTTTCGTTAGGGTTTTCCCGAGGGTTCGCCTTCTTTATATTTCATTTTTATAGGCTACTAGCTGACCCACGCAACTTTTTTATTGCTGCTCCGCTCCTATTGGTCATACAAACACACAAACTCTTCACCTTTATAATATAAGTATATAATGTACTATTCTGATGTATAAAGTACATTAAGGTAAAAGTGGCATCCCGTATGGGAATCGAACCCAACAACTTTTTTTTTTTAATAAACTCCCGCAGTAGGTTACAAGCCCTGTGTTGCGGGGGACTTTACAAACATACAAGTCACGGACACAAAGTACACCCAGACTCGGAACAACAATTTGCGAACCCACGACCTCTTGCGTAGCAGTCGGATACACTCCCACTCTTCTTCTATCTGTTGTATACTTCCACCTCCCACTGTGGCAGTCACACACCACTACGGCCTTCTGATAGTTACCTTAGTACAAAAACCTAAAAGGTACACATCACATCTTGAAGCGTACAAACGTACATCTTTCCGATCCGCTCCGTTCAACACCACTACATCCTAATCCCACGGACGGATAGTGTGGGTAGTTGAAAATTGATACGTCTCCTCATCTTGTTTAGTTTCAAAAACAACTGACAAGTTTAACTGAGATTGTTATCGATGCTGTTAACTGATATATCCTGTGACAGTCTAGTGGTTAGTGACCCTGACTGCTAAGCCAGAGGTCATGGGTTCGATTCCACTTAGGATAAATCTTTGTGTAAAGAGCACCATTGTTTATCATGTCTGGGTGTAATTTATTTAGTATGTTTATCATTTGGTTGTCTGCTATAGAACAGCGTTTGAGTAGTTTGGGATCAGTGGGTCAATACACGTATGCAGTTCAGTTGCAGTTAAGTTTCGATTAAAACGTCCATTTTTGTATTATTCTTATAACTTTGGGATCGATCTCAAATACGCTTGTGTCAAGTATGCGTCTCAAGAGCGCAATAACGACATTTAAATACGGTGCGCAAGCGTTTTTGAGATCGATCCCAAAGTTACAAGAATACGAAAATGGCCTGATATATATTATAGTTGATAACTAGAGTAGGCCTACTGACGTTTAGATATACCTACTTATTTATACATGGATATCAATTATTTATTCATTAACAATTTTTACATCGTGTTTGATTGAATACACAGGTTTCACAAAATAGTATATTAATTTAGAATAATAACAATAATTCAATTAATAATAATAACAAAATAAAATAGAAAAAAATATCGATAATTCACACCATAATTAATAAAAAGGCAGAATAATTTAAAAATCAATTATTGACATAGATATTATTCGAATGTCAAGAATTGATAAAAAATAAATACTTAGGTACTTAACAGTAAATTTGCGTGATGTCAGCATTAAGTAGGTATGCATAATATAATTTAATTGATAAATACGTATTACTGAATTATTTGTGAATAGTAACATTTACATTACAAATCATCTATAGAATATAAACACCTTTACAATAGAAATGCTTCGATAGACTCGCCATTAACCACTTTTATTTTTTCTCACCGTATTCTTCCCACCACTATGAATCATAACAGCATAAAACGCACGATCTCACATAATAAACTCGTATATAAGCAGAAAGCACTAAACAACTAAGAAATCCATTGTTCCCGAAGATTCAATGTTGCCATATTAGTGGTTGCGCGCGCGCAGTGAAAGTGACCTGGCTTTGACCTTTCGTTGCAAAGGGCCCGCTTGTGCAATACTGGTCTAAATTCAAGGTTTGTTTACTATTTAAAAGGATTTGGAGTGAAAAAGTTCATTGAGACAGAAAGTATAACACTTTTTGTATGTTATTGTTATTAATTAAAATATAGGTAAAGCTGAGAAGGGCAGAATATGTTTTTTGTTTTACAAAAATGCACTAAGTTAAGATTATACTTTTAAAAAGCGCGCGCAACCGACAGGCGCAGATCTAAGAGGAGGGCAACAGGGGCGGTTGCCACACCCCCGACAGTAGATTATGTATTACCTACCTAAAAAAAACCTAACCTTACCTAGAAAAATAAAAATCAAAACAAACCAAATGTTTATTTATTTCTTCCTATAGATTCTTAAGTAGGTAATAATTATTAAACAGTGGAGCCGAATTTTCTTACGTGGGGGGTGGGGAAATGAATAACGCCTTAGTAGGTAAACGCATTAAAAGAAAATAACTAGCAGTATGAGTCGCACATTACTACTAATCTTACCCACGGCAGGAATGTACCTAACTTCTACCTAATGAGAGGGATTCGAACCCACGATCTCTGCGACTGTCACTGCTCTCTGTCAGCTTGAACTGCACCGAGCCATTTTGCCAGAACACGGTCGAAACGTTAAACACTCCATAAGGTCTACTTATTTAACACGCGAAGTGTTATTGAATCGAACCGAAAGTTGTTAATGACGGTCTCGATATTTGTTCATTTATTTTTAACACAGAAATAAATGTAAAGTCGCTTAGTTGGCCATTTTTGTCGTCTAGTACAAATATTATAAAATTATATATACTTACTACGGGTCTTAATCGCGTGAATAATTTAAGGTAAAATACCTTGTTTATTGCCCGACGTTTCAACCGAATTGCAACGGCCGTTGTCACGGGTATATACATATAATTTTATAATGTGTACAAATCGCGAAAACATAGCATGATTATTTTCAGCATAGCATATTACTATAAATGTTTTATAGTAATATTACTATAAATGTTTTATAGTAATATGCTATGCTGAAAATAATCAGTTTTCCCTAGCGCGAGAGAACAGCTCCGAAGTAAATATAAATAAGACACAGGTCACATTATTATTTATTTTTCCACTTTAGTAGTAAAAAAACAATCACAGCATGAGTCACAGTAACAGCTGTTTTGTCAGTATACTTTATTTATAAGTACATAATGTTTTATTACATTGTTTACGGTTTGTAAATATGAAGCATGAATCATGTTTTTTTACGCAACACATGGTCAAAGTTCTTCATTTCAATGTTAAGGACTTGCTCTTGAGTAGATTATCTAACAATTATTACAATGGATGCGTTTGGAAATCCCTAGAAAAGTTATTTAGATACAGTAATATTGTTTTCTTTTCTTTACAAAATAATTAACGTAGTAGAAAAATATGTCAATGTAGGAGATCGTACTATATATATATAATTACTAGTTGTCCCGTGCAACTACGTCTTCGTAAATTTTTCCCGTTTTTGCAACATTTCTCGTTGCTGCTCCGCTCTTATTGGTTGTAGCATGATGTTATATAGCCTATAGCCTCCCTGAGATTACCGCGTTCAAACAAACATTTAAACAAACACTTCAGCTTTATAATATTTATTTCTTTTTTATAATATATATAAAAAAAGTCCTCAGTTAATCACTTATCAACACCTAGTCCAAACCCTTCGACTTAAGCTGAAATTTTCAAAATACGTTTCTTTGTAATGTGGTAAAGATCTTCAGAATATTCTAATGTTGAGGGGGCGGTGGAAGCCGCAGGCTAAAGCTTGTAATGAATAATAGTAATCCGGGATCTTGAACACAATCACTCTAAAAACGTTAATAATGATTACAAAGGTCGGCGGTTAATTAATATTACTTACGGAAGATTTACACAATTTGAAACAAAAACTGTAGAGTTAATTATACAAAGTTATTTTGTTTGTTTTACATAAACAATTACTGAGATGATTTTGTTGATTCATTAGAAAAAATTATACAAATAATATAGATGCGAAAGTTTGGATGTTTGTTATTCAATCACGCCACAACGGGTTAACGAATCTGCACGCAATTCGGTAAAAAGATAGATTATAGCCTGGAATAGCACATTGGCTACTTTTTATCCTGTGGGATAAATTTTCTTTTCAAAATATTCACGTGAACGAAGTCGCGGGCAACAGCTTAGCATGTAATAGTTATTAAATTGTCAGAGCATCATGCAAACAGTGTAAAATATCCTTTATTTTCAACGATTTGAACAAACTTGGTACCTAACCTAACCTAACCTAACAAACAAAAAAAAAACTTAAAAAAAAAAACCTGCCACTTTACTAAGTTCATCGAGATTAATGAATGCCTCCGACTTTATGAAATTATATAACTCTGTAGGGGTTCTTGTCTCCATCTTATTTGTGCAGGCGGGGTTTTTGTTTTTTTAATTATTTTTTTTATTTAATACAACTAACTTTTATCACAGCTGTTGTCAAGTATTGAAAATTAAAAAAATTTTTAGTATCACAGTCATAATCATGTTATACCTTTTTGAAATGCTTAAGAGGAGCCCTTTAATATAATACCCATATTGCAGTACACAGTTTACACATCACATCTCATAGCCGCCATGTTTGTTTTTTTCAGTTGTCACCTATTTAAGAACACATATGCGGTTAAAAAGAATCTAACGTTTGTGAGTCTAGGTAATAAAGAATATCACATACATACATACAAGATACGCTCGAAAAACATAACCCTTCCTACGTACGACTGTTAGTCGGGTAATAAAGTAACAAATTTGCCTAAAGAATGTGTTCTCAAAGCTTTATAATACGCCTATACTTACGGATTCCCATAGAAAATGCAGTACAATCCTTGCGAGTTCTTCATGCACATTTATTTTGCCCACAACACCCAAATACACCACACTGACCATGCTACTCCCTGTTTTATCGCCATCAGAAATATCTCCAGTAATCTTCCACTCGTGGCAATCTCGTAGTGGCCATGATACCTCCACTATAAGGGCAGAAACTCGGCCTGACCAAACTCGGCGAGGTCTGCCGAGGTCGTTAGGAGGCCGGCTGAGGTCGAGAGCTAGCTGCATCGACATAAGTGACTCATTTACTATATTTTTGGATAAAGTATTTTTGAGATATGAATCAGTTACCTACTTATTTTGCTTTATACAAAACTTGGTAATACTGGATGCCGATTTATTTGACGAATCATCACAATTCACTATTTAAAAAATTGCTTAAGTTATGATTCCAATCCGAAGACAACATGTGGAATCAATATAGGTGCTAACTACCAATAAGTAATTAATAATATAATAATAATATATCTTGGGACAACTCACACAACGCTATCTGATGAAAAAGATAACTAGCAATGTGGGATTGAGTCCCACATTACTGGCAATCTTGTTAACCCCTCCAGCTAAGCTCAAAGGCTTGTGTTTGGAGTGGCTTCACGTCGGTAGTATAATGGGTAGGATTCGAACCCGCGACCTCACGATTGCGAAACCGATGCCTTAGCCTAATGGCTAGAAGTTTAAAAACAGTAGTAGTTTAAAAACAATGACTTTGAAGCGGCGGTAGCCTAATGGCTACCGCCGCTTCAAAGTCATTGTTTTTAAACTTTCGATGTTTACACATATTAGAATATTATCGGGACTTAATCGCGTGAAATATTTAAAGTTACGAACCTTTTGTTTCCCCAACGCAACGTTTCGATCGAATTGCACCACTACAACTTTTTTAATTGATTTCGGTAGTATCGTGGTGTGATCAGTGATCACTCCTCAGGGGATTTAACTAACTAAATCAGTATTCAGTATAGTATGTCATTTTTAATCCTATCTCACAGCTTGGGAGTAATTTTTCAGGGCAAAAGAATCTTAGGCAAGACTGTAGTGAGACTATTAAAAACTCTCTATATATTCACAGATAAGGGTCCTTATTCACTATCTTGTTTTTCGATTTCGCGGCAAGCCCGCGCGATTTGGCGCATGCGCGCTGCGCTCAAAGATGCATTTCTAAGCGCAGCTCTCTTTAGTTATGTACCAGATTTTGACAGTTAAAAGCGCAGGCTTGACACAAAAACAACAAAAAAGATAGTGAATAAGGACCCTTATCTGTGAATGTATAGAGTTTAATATATCTAACTAATATGTTACCAACTATGTAGGTACTTAAAATCTGTTTTACCTAAAAAGACATACCAAATGTCTTCTTTTATTTTTCTTTATTGGGACATAAAACAGTTATACGTTACAGTCAATTTTAGTAATAGGTACAATTTTAACTCGGTTAACGTCCGCGAACACCAATGTCCGCAACATTAATATATATGGAATAGAATAAAAACACGTGCGCTGTCCGGGATTCGGTTCATCGAATGGGAAAACAAAGATAAATGACATTACAGAAGTACCGAAAGGATATGTGCCTGACTAGTGTGCTACTAAATAAACAGATAAATTATATTTTATTATATTATTGTGACTCTATTGCCTCGATTATTATTATTTTAAAATTATTTCGCGGTAGTGCAAAGATGTTCTACGAAATGTGTGTTATACGTTTCTAAGAGGCGGCGTAGAGGTGCCCGTGCTCCGGCGTTTGTTCTACACCCCACAGTGTGAAACAGCCGGGGATCGTACCTTGCGCCGTAGTACAGTTCTAGGTGTAACATAACATACAGTAGGATCAACGTAATTTGACCGGATTGAAGTTGGCGAAAAGTGGTTGCGCAGATGCATTTTTTAGTAATAAATGGTGACAGGAAGCGGGGTCGGGGGCGGTAACTATACCAAGAGAATTAGAGATGCGATTACGCATTACATTGTCATAATTTGTATTACTAACTCATGTTTTTTTGGTATTTTTTTCGTAAAGTAATTGTTTTTTAACTTTCTTTACTTTATTTAGAACTTTCTTAATGTTTTAAATTTAAACTTTTATAAACTCATATATATCGTATTTTTATATTGTTGAATTAAAATTTTGTTATTGTTTTTAATCGATTAAACACAATTAATCGTTTTCGGTTAGTAATGTTAGGGTCGCATCTCTATGGCATGCGCGAAAGTGATAAAAACCTAACTTCAATCCGGTCAAGTTACGTCCAACTGTAATTAATTTGTGATATATGTGCCGTCAAACTCATTATAACTTAAGCCATGAAGCGTCATAACAGACTACGCAAGAGGTTGTGGGTTCGATCCCCACCCAGGATAAAACTTTGTGTGATGAGCACGATGGTTTATTCTGTATCTGGGTGTTATTTAACTATAATATGAATATATTTAGAAAAATATAAGTGTGTTTATCAGTGGTCTGGTTTCCATAGTACAAGCTCTGCTTAGTTTGGGATCAGATGACGTTGTGTGAGTTGTCCCAAGATATTATTATTATTATAGTAACTTGCGTCTGGACTCCAGGCTAAGAAGTCTATGCTCTTGTAATAAGTTATTATATGGTAATTTAGAGCGATAGCATCTGTAGTGCATGGTTCATAAGTATTTTTTTGTACCATTTCAAGCCGTTTCACGTATTTATCTTAAATAGGATTCGAACAGGCTGCGAACTCCAACTGGGAACGGACTAAAGTATTATACAGACATAAGTAGGTGGTTCTGCAAGTAAAATTAAATATATTTAAAGTAAATGAATATTTAAAAAAATGATTGTCTCTAAAGTACGGTTTACGTCATTAATCAACTACAAAAAAAATATAAGGTTTCATTTAATCTGATCTAAATAATTAGGAATATTTCAAATCCGTGTTTATTTGGAGTATTCTCTTATTGAAATATTTTTATCCGCAGCATAATCATAAGTAAAATACACGAAATCCAAAACATATAATCACGTGCCCTTGAAACAGCTCTTCCCAAAATTCGACAACAGGTTTTTTTCCAAAAATAAATTTGCAATACCAAAAAACAGGCCCGCAGACTCACACGACCATTATTTATTGTTTCCAAAAGAGGACAACTTATCATTAAATGTGTATCAGTATCCTCGGAATCATTATCATTAAGAAACTGCCTGCAGGGTTATGTTGAACTAGCTATCCCGCGCAACTTCATCTGCGTAAATTTTCCCCGATTTTGCAACATTTCTCATTGCTGCTCCGCTCCTATTGGTCGTAGCGTGATGTTTTATATCCTATAGCCTTCCTCGATAAATGGGCTATCCAACAGTGAAAGAATTTTTCAAATCGGTCTAGTAGTTTTGGAGCGTATTCAATGCAAACAAACAATCAAATCTTTCCTCTTTATAATATTAGTATAGAAGTATAAAAGTATAGGTTTGCATATAAAACCTCCTTGCAAGTCCTCCATGGAATAATACTAATTTATGTACCTACCTATCTTCTGAGAAAACAAATGAACGGCGCACTTGATGTATAAGATGAGTATCTAACCTTTATAAGTGACTTCAAAACTTTTGTTAAGTACATTATGGTATTTTAATGCGACATATATGGAGTTAAATTAAACATTAGGCCACCTCCTTAGCCGAGGGTCACTTCATCAAGAGTATCACTCGCGCAATATGTCCATATTGCGCGAGTAATACTCATGACAGTTGAAATACCTAGTGTTTACTCTATGTATTTCAACTGTCATTACCAGTCTCAGGCCTTCTCCCTCTTACGGCTGGTCTCAATAATCTAACTATCGATGGATTTGGCTACTAGAGGTGTATGTTTGACATAAGCTCCATATAAAATATGTCAAAAGTCTACCTGTAGTAGCCAAATCCATAGAGACCGGTCGCAAGAGGTTACGGGCCGGGGTTCAACTCGTGGGTCCAGAGTGGATTGGTCAATGTCAAGGTCCCCAGGTTTTAGAATGTTTGAGGAGTAGCGATGAATAAATAACAATAACACCTCTGTAGGTAGGATAAAGAAAAATATTCTAAACTAGCTGTCCCGCGCAACTTCGTATGCGTAAATTTTCCTCCCCGTTTTTGCAATATTTCTCGTCGCTGCTCCGCTCCTATTAGTCGTAGCGCGATGTTATATAGCCTATAGCCTTCCTCGATAAATGGGCTATCCAACAAAAAAATATTTTTTCAAATCGAACCAGTAGTTCCTGAGATTAGCGCGTTTAAACAAACAAACAAACTCTTCCGCTTTATAATATTAATATAGATTGTTCGTGGGTATTAGAAGTATTAGTCATTCGTCTCACGGTCAATGAATTGGATCTGTCAACGGCTATCACGAATCATGACTTAATATTACGAAGGCCTGATTTTAGTGATAAGTAACTAATCCTACTATACTATATCATTTTAAAAAACCGGGCAAGAGTATGTCGGACTATGCCCAGTGTAGGGTTCCGGAGCCGTTGCTATTTGAAAAAAATCGATTTGAATAATTGCACCAGCAGAAGAGCGTACGTTCATGGCACTTACTACATGACTGCCTCTGTGGCGCGCTGGGAGTGTATCAGACTGCTACCCAAGAGGTTGTGGGTTCGATCCCCACCCAGAGTAAAACTTTGTGTGATGAGCACGATGGTTTATTCTGTGTCTGGGTGTTATTTATCTATAATATGTATGTGTTTAGAAATATATAAATATGTTTATCAGTTGTCTGGTTTCCATAGTACAAGCTCTGTTTAGTTTGGGATTAGATAGCATTATTGTTTTTAAACTTTCGCGATTTTTATACATATTAGTTATATTTCGGGACTTAATCGCGTGAATTATTTAAAGGTACGAACCTTTTATTTACCCGACGTTTCGATCGAATTGCACCGATCGTGGTCACGGGTCGACCCGTGACCACGATCGGTTATAAATCGGCTTAAATAATTCACGCGATTAAGTCCCGAAATATAACTAATATAGATAGCATTATGTGAGTAGTCCCAAAAATATTATTATTATTACTAACGCCATTTCAGCAATAACGTAGGTAGGTATATCCGATCGTCTCGAAAATAATTTTATTTTAGAAGTAGGTATTTATAGTAAGTAATAAGTATAATAAGTATTCTAGCGCTACCTACCGTTAGGTAACTTTTAGAGCGATTATTTTCCAAAAATATTCACATCATTAAAATATTTTTTGAAGACCTGTCGAATTTTGTGCCACATGTTAATGTTTCCTGAAAAAATAAATTCAGCTTCTGTTCATGTATGAAGTTAAAGGGTCCCCGCCATCTCCTAAAAATGTTTATTTTTATTGATTAGCTATCAAACTAAGTAGCGGCTATTACAAGGTCTACAAGAAACATTTTCACCAAATTTCATCAATATTCACTGTGTAGTTTTTTGAGTAAAATGCCTGTGATATACGGACGGACAGACAGACAGATGGACGAAACTACAAGGGTTCCGTTTTTGCCATTTTGAATCTTTAAAAGTTGAAACTTTAAAAGTTGAGGAAAAACATTAGATATCGTATATAAAAAGATAAGCAGATAAATGATATGGGAAATATTGGTATATAAACCTGCTGGTACAATTTGAAAAAACTTCTGTCCTTTTGCAAAAATATGGGTGTTAATAAATATAACTGTGTCTACAGAGTGCTTTTATACAAAGTTATTATTGATATAGTGCAAAGCTCGGAAATAAAAATAAATCATATAAAAAAAGAATGTGTGGCACTCGGGGACTGCCGCGGTAAAGCTATTGCATAGCACTTTTATCAACTTATGCAATTAAAAAATATATATTTAAAAAAAAGTTTTTTTTTTATTATAAAAAAACAATGTTTTTGATTTTTTAATTCTTTAATTTTTTTTAAATTTTAATAAAAGTCATTAAAAGTTCTGCTATTCATCGATAGATGGCAAAACTAAAAAGTATCACCGCTGTGCCGGTCGGAGTGGGGGGTGTTAGGTTATTTTCGTTACGGAATTTCTGGATTCGGTCTCCACGCTCAAGGCCCGCGATAGAAGCTATGCAATAGCTTAAAAAGAAAATGTGAATATTGAAAACCTGCAGAGTTATAACTTGTATAATGTTTTTCACACTATCGTAGTCATAGCGTCCCATAGTATGTAATCCACGGTTATCATTAAAAAATAAGTGATGATTGCATTTTACATCACATTGAGAACAGTATTTAGAACGTCAGACTGATTAATGAATTGAATGTTTGTAAAGTCTCCCGCGACACAGGGCTTGTACACATAATGCGGAAGTCGTTTTATAAAAAAAATAATAATTATTGATTAATTAATTATTAGAAAATTTTAACATAGTTCAAAAACTACCCCATTAGCTTGTGTTACTGATTCTGAGCAAACTACTTTCAGATTTGCACTATACCAAGAATAACGTTGTTTAAAGGAACTATGGCTTCCTAGAATCTGACAGAAGACGGATTGAATGCGGTCACTGATATAGCAAATACCTTTTTGTGTATAAATGGGTGCGGTTTTATAATTAAAATGCATTGTTTAATGCAAATCCGTTTATCCGTTTCACTGCCTCTGTGGCGCGGTGGAAATGTATCCGACTGCTACACAAGAGGTCGTGGGTTCGATTCCCACCCAGGATAAAACTTTGTGTGATTAGCACGATGGTTTATTCTGTGTCTGGGTGTTATTTATCTATAATATGTATGTATTTAGAAATATATAAGTATGTTTATCAGTTGCCTGGTTTCCATAGTACAAGCTCTGCTTAGTTTGGGATCAGATGGCGTTGTGTGAGTTGTCCCAAGATATTATTATTTATTATTATTATAGATAACAAACTTTTTATCTCACATTTCGGGTTTCTTTTATGTGCACACAACATCGACGATTCAACCACCGGCGATGGCACACACATTTTAAAAAAACATGTTACTGACTCAATGTATGAATGCAATACTGGCATTGAGAATATAACTCCTAAAAACACACACTAAAGATGACACTGACGAATAAAAAACAAAACAATTTGTATTCAAACTTTATTACATAGTAATCCTTATCAATGGCTAAAATATCTTCCGATTCGCCTACACGAGTTGCTAATACAATCTTCACATAATGGAATGGTTATCAAAGACAGCTAAGTTACCCATTAAAGTTAGTATTCGACCTTGGCAGTCCACGCCCACGCGTGGGCAATGAATATAATCGGTTAATTCTGACGAGATTGCTTTTAAAAAATCAGAAGGCCAGTCCTGCTAAGTATTTTTTTTAATATACTGCCAATTACGATACATGTACATGTACTTTGTGCCCCTATACCGACCGCTTAAAATATTTTTTTTACCCGACTGCGCGACGCAAAGGAGAGAGGAAGTGTTCCTTTGTGGCACTATATAGACCAAACGCGTGAACAGATTTCGATGATTCATACGTCAATCGATTCGTATTAATCTTGCGAGTGTCACTAAAAACATAACAGCAATCGAAATACAAAATGGCGAAAGCCAGACGCCATATTGTGATAGAGAAAAAAAAATTAAGACAAGTTAAGTCAACAAACTATGTCATGTGGGGTATCATTGTGTAGGTATTTTAAAATCATGATAAGGTTTCTTGAATCTTTTTTAATTGAAAATGACCGTTTAGGATATATATATCGACTAGCTTTCGCCCGCGGCTCCGCCCGCGTGGATGTCGGTTATCGCGATAAAAACTATCCTATGTCCTTCCTCGGGACTCAAACTATCTCCATACAAAATTTCATCTAAATCGGTTTGGCTGTTTGAGCGTGAAAGCGTAACAGACAGACAGAGTTACTTTCACATTTATAATATTAGTATGGATTTATTATTTTCAACCATGGTATGACGTCTTACAACTAAGCACTAAAAATTATTAAATAAAAAAAAATTAAAAGAAAAAAAATGGCATTTTAGTAAGTTCACTAAGATTCATGAATGCATCCATCTGTATGATTTAAGGTGATCTTGTTTCCATCTTTTTTACAGCTAGCGGGTTTTTTTTGTATGTTTGTGTAACCGTTTTGTGTGTTAAATTACTTGTTACATAGCTACTGATAATGGCCTCTAACCAAATTTGATTGAGACGACTATGCTCATCAGAGAACAGGCAACTACGCAAGTGTGTAAGCAGACATGAATGCACTCTCTATTCTCTCACTCTCATAGTACGATGGGTTGGAAATAGATTGGCGCAGGACCGACAGCAAGCTCTGCAAAACTCATAGGGGTGTGAAATTTCAAAAAACTACATTGCAAACCTTATCTTTTTTTGGTGACATATATTCAATAGATAGAGACAAATATAAAATATTTTTGGGTTTTAATCGAATCTTCCTACGAGAGAGAGAGAGAGTGATTATATGTTAATCACTCTCTCTCTCTCTCATAGGAACTCGATTCATTGAAAACATTATTTATTAACATTTTTGTGTATTTAGAATAAGTTAATACGTGTGTAACGTAAAAGTTACGACGGGGTTGACGTATTCTTAAGAATAAAAACCCTAATTAAATAAAGATTAAAAAAAAAAATCCTTATCTTTCGATCTGTTCCTTAATGGTTCTGTTAGATAGGTTAGATTTCGATGTGTTCTTTGTGTACTCAACAGTTAGGGACTCATAATATTTAGGGTACTGTGCAAAAGAAAAAAAAATGTTTTTTTAATAAATTCCATATTTTTTCAAGGTTAATCCAGTTAGTAATCGCTCCTAAAGAACACATGTCGACATTCTTTCATTCTTAATCCGACAGAGAGTACTTCGATCACCCACGTCCTGACCTTGCCGGAGGCTGCACCCGCTAACTTTTCAACGGTGATTGATACGCATGTCTGTCTGTCCGTCCGGTTTACGATAGAGATCGACAAGCAAATAAGTTCGCTTATTAATTTTGAATAATCGATTTGCTGAGCAAAAAGTCTGGTGACATGAACACGTTTGTTTTATATTAGTTTTAACGGTCGCTGTTGTGCAAGGTGCTGACAGATTGTTTTAAACGTTTAGAGATTCTGTATGGTTTTGTTATTGATAATTGTTTCAATTAGTCCTATTCTTTACAAACATTGGATTGTTAAAGCATAAAATTTTCCTTAAGCTTCAACCTATCTCCATACCAAATTAAATCTAAATTAGCCCACAATCGTTTGATATCGCAACCTTAAAAGAAACCAACCTTTTAACTACCTGTAGCATATTCTAAGACACCTATAGATAGGTGGATTGTGCCAATATTCTTAAAAAAACAGAAACTACGGTTCCGCAAACACACTGGATTCCTCCCAGGGGCTAAAAACGTCTTTTGATCCCAAGCTAAGCAGAGCTTTACCTACTGTGCAACCATACAACTGATAAACTTACGTATATATTTTTAAAAACATACACATTATATAAATGATATGAAGAATTGGGTTATTAATTTCGATTGAACTCTGGTTTTACCCGACTGTAAGAAAGGGTTATGTTTTGCTCGCGTATCTTGTATGTATGTATGTAATATTCTTTATTACCTCATATCTTTCAAACTACTTGACGGATATAAACAAGTAATACGTCGTTTGATTCGTCTTGATTGTCCAAGTGTTTTGTGTAGTAATGACTTTCGAAGAAAAAACACGGCGGCTGTGGGGTGTCAAATAGAGATGTGTAAAAAAAAGTTGTTTCGAATACAATATGGGTATCAAATTAAAGGGCTCATCGTAAGCATTTTAAAAAGATATCATGGTTATGACTGAATATTAAAAAACAATGTGTGGCACTAGGGGACTGCCGCGGCAAAGCTATTGCATAGCATTTTTTATCAACTTATGCAATTATTATTTTTTCATTTTTATTCAAATCTTTCTGACGCTGATAATATGCCCTTTGACGTTCACAATTTATTTTTCTATTTAGCTTAGCATAATTAATAAAAAATATTTGTCTGAAACTTGTCCCTACAACTAGTCAGAAGAGTAGCGTCGTCATGTCAGGCGACGAATAGTCTAGAAGTAACACAAACTCCAACTCATCACACAATCCAAAACGTTCCATTAATTATCTCTAACAAATACAATTTTTCCTCCTACTTTACATGCATCTTGCAATCACATAACACTTCTTATAGCGATACTATGTAATATCACGCAATAGTTGAACTAAATCATCTCACATGTCATATCTTGATCAATCAGTTCCGAGAACGCTTGTATCGCGATCAACATGAACTGTGGAAGAATGTGCTGCATGACAATTGATCGACTTTTTCATTAGTGATGCTTGACGCGTTCTTTGAATTAGGGCTGCTACCTCATGTTTAAAATAAAAAGAAGTCGTATATTTTTTAGTATAATATATTTTGTCCCTGAAAAATAAACCACAGAGCGATTAAATTGTCTGGTATAGTTCCCTCGTATATAGACTTATTTTTAAATCCTTTTGTAAAGATAACTAGCAATGTGGGATTGTGTCCCACATTACTAGCAATCTTGTTAACTCCTCCAGCTGTTTTGCAGTTACTTTCAGAGTGTGTTAGTGTAAAGTTTTTGCGTCAATAGTAGAAAGACCGGCGAATGTCGATTTGTATAGTCAGTGCCTATGTTATGGCGATTGTCCTGGAGGTTAGGGCCTATAAACCACGCGTCAATTTAAAAAAAAATCGCTGGAAATAAAAAAAAAGATTTTCTGGATAAATAAGTTCTTAAAACTACACAGTACCGGTGTGCATTTTTTTTAAAGATGTTCCCGTAGTAGGGTACAAGCCCTGTATCGTGGGGGATTTCACAAGCATACAATTTGTGGATCACACAAAGTGGAGTCCCGTGTGGGAATCGAACCCACGACTTCTTGCGTCTCAGTCGGACACACTCCCACCGCGCCACACAAGCTGTCTGATGAAAATATAAAAAGGTAAAATACCTTGATTATTGCCCGCCGTTTCGACCGTATTGCAACGGCCGTGGCCATTTTCATAATGTTACACAATACCTACCCAACTTCTCATTTTGTGATGTGAAAAATATCCTCAGATCATTTTCCCTGAATTTTGCCAGAGTCCTGTGTCTATATCAGGTCAGTTTGTCACCATTTTATTGCTCCGTTGCTTATTAGTGGCAGCCCTAATCGTCAAGTAAAATACTGCGAAACTATGTGATTATCATTTTTGACTATGCATGTGCTAAGTTTCCTGTATATGGCATTTAGATAAGGATATGATGGAGGGTACGTTTGTTTATTGTGTCTACGAGAGCTCATTAGATAACTCGTGTTGTCTAGTAACTTGTAATTAAGCAAACGGGAGAATAGATTTGTTCTTAATCTTTTGATTAAGTTGTTCGTTTGTTGAAATTCGTCTTCTGTGCTTCTGTAATGGACCGTCGTCGCAAGCTTCGGAAGTAAGTTAAATTATTGAAATAAATTAGTTTAAAGTTGGGAATCAATTCAATTTTAAAACTAAATGTAGTCCTCACACATTTAACATTTCTGAATTTAGAGATCGAATTCATAACCTAAATTTCGGTACACACATTATCTAAATATTTAAAAAAATGGTTGTCTATAGAGTTGGTTTACGGACGACAATTTTACGTTATAACGTCATAAGAAAACATTAATAACATTGTAATAAACAACCATGCCTGTGACAGCTTTAGTTCCAATTGTATCGCATGTCGCTGCAATTGCCATTCGCAGTAGGCGGAACGTGACACTTTTTCGTGCGTGCAGCCGGTCAACGATTTATAGGACGTTATCACGTCAAAAAGCAGGCCACGTAGTGTCGCGTCGTCGCGTCAAATACTCGCCAGTTTCACTCTAGGATTTAATTGTGTAAGCCATTTCTGAATTTTATTCTGAATAGAATTCTAGCTTTTATTAAAATCTTATTAAAATCGCTCCAGCCGTTTAGACGTGAAGAAGTAACAAACATACACACTCACATACTCACAAACTTTCGCCTTTATAATATTAGTGTGATATTTCGATCACCCATCTATAAACAAGACTTCTATAACCTGCTCAATAAACTAACCACAGTGAATGGTGACACTTGACTGTAATTTGGTCCGAATATTTGAACATTGCATCTAAATAGTGGTCAGTTTCTATTTATAAACAAATTACGTTAACTGGAGCCGGAGGTTGCAGAGAAAGTCTATACATCTTAAATAAATTTAATTATAAATTACATTAAACTAAAATCTAAAACTAGTGATAAATGGTCGATGTATGTACCAAGAATGAATCGTTCTTTATTAAAATCTAAAACTACAACTATGGAAAGACGGTTGCGAAATCGAAGTGGCGAGATGTGGAAATCACGTAGCGCTGACTCGACGCCTCGTGCCGGTCCGCAACTGCACTGCTTCGATAAATGGTGTCAACGGTCCGCCTCTTACACCAAAGCGTAGATAAATGGTGTCGACGGTCCGTCTATAACACCGACGCGTAACACCTCCCCCCGAAGAACAGCAACTATTTGTCAAGCGGAGTGGCAAATATTGCTGCCAGACCACTGGTGTTCATCTTACTTCTTCTGGTCGGATGTTCCGTCTGGGTTCAATAAGTGTATAGTTGGCCCCTCTGCAGTATCGATGTCTGGATACGCCTCTGGCTTCAGCTTCCGAAGATCCGGATATTCGTTGAAGGTGCTTGGAAACCACCCGGGTGACTCGCGAACGCGGATATCGATTTGAGATATTCCTAATTATCGCGAACCGGCCCGCGAATATCCTACCGACTGCGCCAATTACGTTAACTGGAGCCGGAGGTTGCAGAGAAAGTCTATACATCTTAAATAAATTTAATTATAAATTACATTAAACTAAAATCTAAAACTAGTGATAAATGGTCGATGTATGTACCAAGAATGAATCGTTCTTTATTAAAATCTAAAACTACAACTATGGAAAGACGGTTGCGAAATCGAAGTGGCGAGATGTGGAAATCACGTAGCGCTGACTCGACGCCTCGTGCCGGTCCGCAACTGCACTGCTTCGATAAATGGTGTCAACGGTCCGCCTCTTACACCAAAGCGTAGATAAATGGTGTCGACGGTCCGTCTATAACACCGACGCGTAACAAACAAGGTGGTTAGAACCGGGACTGCGGCAGTTGTTGTTGTGTAGATATAGATAAAGGACAGATCAGACAGATCCATTCTTTAGGTCGGGACGCTGAACGCGTGGGCTGACAGCCTGCCTTCATTGCAGAGACTTTGTTGATGTGGTACGGGACAAGCGATAGCGATTTAACCACACTGTTCTTTATGAAACCCATATATAGGTCTTAGAAAACGTTAATTTTAAAGTATGATGGCAGTTTTATATGTGATTTAAAAAACGTCAATTTTGAAGTCTGATGGCAGTTTTATGTGTGATTTAAAAAACGTCAATTTTGAAGTAAGATGGCAGTTTTATGTGTGATTTAAAAAACGTCAATTTTGAAGTAAGATGGCAGTTTTATGTGTGATTTAAGAAACGTTAATTTTGAATGTGTGATTTTGTAACTAGAATTCTAGTTTGCGTGTGCACTAAAGATTCGTATTGGGATTTCGCCAAATTGTAAAATTGTTAATGTAACTTAAATGATTTTTAAATTTATGCCGTACGATACCGGCTTAAGAATAGTATCGCCCCATCTTTTTCCGTGGGTGTCGTCAAGGCGACTAATGGATTTCCCACCGGAGGACGGGCAGCAGCGTCCTCTGCGAATTTTAAAGCCTTACTGCGATCGCCAACCCGCTCGCCAAGCGTGGCGATTATGGCAATTACCCCCAGGACCTATACTAAGTAGGTTCTACTGTGGAGACTGTGACATCCTATGGGTTGTTATGCAAATGATTTTTACAAGTGCCAAGCACAAACTGTCAGTCAAATAATCTAAAAACATCTCAAAATTGGAATCAGTAATTTCTAACCTATAACTTTCTAACTCCTCATTACTCGCATTGAAGTCTCCCCTGAAAACGGAGTTCATCATTATATTACACAGCTGTCCGCTGTCTTTCCACGGGTGCCATTTCTTCGTAAGATTTAAAAAAAACTTTTATACGAACCCTGTCTTGACAATAACGAACACAACAAACTAAGAATTGTCCAATTTGATACAGTCGTTATATCTACTTACTAACCCGCGCAACTTCGTTTGCGTTATTTATCCCTATTTTTGCAACATTTTTCATTGATTTCCTGCTACGCGTACCCACCCGTAAACCTTTGTGGGCTCATGCACAACACTTTGCTGAAGATCATAACATGATCATATTTTACGATTCTATAAAAGACATAAACACAAACATTAATTTTTATATATATTATAGATAGACAGATATTTAATTGAAAATAAAGAATCTTATCTCTGCCAGCTCATAACTTGTACTTGTCTCCAATCAACAATCCACGCATAACTTAGCACCGTAAACTTACGATAGTTAGATAAACAGCCGCTGACAAAATTTCACGAATTCCAACACATTTTGTAATGACAGATCGAGTTGCTGGTCATTTGGACTCTAAACACTATTTATTACTATTTTAGCGTTTAATTAACGGCAGTTTAGCTTAAAGTTATGTCAATTTGTTGGATTTTAATACAGAAATGATTGACTTGGCGCCGACAAGTTATTTTTAATGTTTCCAGTTAGTATTGAGTTTTAAAAGAATGTGTAAAATATATTCTCACGCTTAATTAGAACCTGTATACCATATAATTAATAAAAGGTTATGTTTCTGTATTTTTTGGTGATATTCCAGTTTGTTGAAAGTTGTTTTGGCTGGTGACTCCTCTTAGCAGCAACCGCTTCCTTTTAGCCTATTACGCTGAAGGTTATACTCAAGAAAAAAAAAACTTGAGAGGTGTCAAGGGACACCCGGATGGAACGAAGTTCCTTTCGATTAATTAGTGAAGAAATTTTGTAATATATATATAATAAGTTCAGCTTACTATAGCAAAAAGTGTCGTTACAACTTTTCGTATGATATTTTTACGTCTAGTCTTTTCACAACGCGCGATAAGGAACTTCGTTCCAAAAAAACAGTTTTCTGTCAAAAGAGTTTTCTATTAAACGTATATAATACGACGTGACACAGAAATTTGTGACATGCAAGACTCCACGAACTTATAAATCGTGGCATCCCAATGGAAAAGTTTAATCAATAAGTATGACATAAAAAATCCGAAATACGCGACGCGTTTTACGCCGTTGGTTTCTGCGATGCGTCAGACGAGTGTACAACAATACAATTTATGTACCTTTATGTGTCAATCTATTACACCATCGCGACAACAATGACAAACCGATTATCATTTTTCATATTTAGTATTGACATGAGATAACATCTAAACCAATGTCAAAGTCCCCATAAACCATTAAACATACATTGTACCGGTCAACAAAACGCCCAGTGGCCGTTACAAAACGCCCGCTGATAGAGATCGGTGAAGTGCGTGTGCGCAGGCGGGGCGTGCTCGCGCAACGACACAGAGGATCGTCACTCAACACCTTGGCATAGTGAGAAGAGAGATACGATTGGATTTAGATGTTAGTGGAACTCGATTGGAAGTCGCTTGATTGAGAATGTTAGGTGACAGTTGTAGTCTGTTTGGAATCTAATAAAAAAGACGCGTATTTATAAACGTGTGTAAGACGTTTTCCACCAATCTCCGTTTTATACCGAACATCAAGATGTTCTGTTTGCTGCAGTTCATGGCATCCACAATTGACATGCCGGTAATGGATCCATCGCATAGATGTCCGTCCGCGTGGTCTTTTTTCTTCAACTTTACCAACTATCATCAACTTGTTATCAGAATGTCTGCCAGTAATGTGGACGAAATACTCAAGGATGGTGACATGAAGTTGGGCAAGGATAGAACCGAATAAAAGAATGCGGTGCGATTTATCTAACAAACAAACAATCTCACAGAAACTGAGTTATACAAAATTCTTTTGCAATTTGCATCTACTTACGTTACATGAGGAAATTGACACTGTAGATGCAAGAATCATTCAATATAAACCGTGCCAACACACCCATTCGGGTTGTATCCATTAGGCTATTTAAAATTCACTTTATCAATGTGTTCTGGAGCTTTAAGCGTCTTGCACAAAAAAGTGTTCGGCCTTATGTCCTGTCACTGTCACTAATTTCTCCGCATAAATGACACAAATCACGAAAGTTTCAAATAATGTGGATAACTCACAATCGACATCTAGAAACTACATTAGTATCCCTCCAAATTAATAGTATGCCCGCAGACCAACACCCATTGTGTCTCGAACGTGTGAAACTGTAAGAACTTGTCGATATAATATTCATAAAATCAATAATTATTGCATCACTGGTATTATTACAACGAACTGTTTATATTCCTGTGGGCGTAGTTCTTAAGACATGGTGGATATTTTTATACCATTAAAGTGGCAAATAAGCTTTTAACTCCAACGACTGTGATGAAGTATAACTGTTAATCGAAGTATTTGCCAGGCGGGAAACCACTTCATGTGATCCAGAAATTGTTGTGTTACAACGTGCAACAAAGTGCACCCAGGGTGGGTGCACTTTGTCTCTGTATATATATAGGGATTTCATGTTGCGTATAATTTTCTCAGACGCTGGATAAAATGCATGTTTATAAATGCCACCGCGATCAATCTATTCTAATATTATAAAGCTGAAGAGTTTGTTTGTTTGAACGCAATAATCTCAGAAACTACAGATTCACATAGAAAAATTATTTTACTAATACAATAAATGCATTTTTGAAAGATAGAAAAATTTGAAATCCAGACTCAGGAATCGAACCCGAGACTTCCGTAGCCAAACCGGGGCCAGAAGCGAACCGCCTATCTGGACTATGTTATTAGATTTCGAATTTTTCTATCTCTTGTTGCTCGCGAAATTTAGGCCTTCGCAGTGACATCTAGTCGTTAGTTAAGGAACTATCACGGCTTTTGTTATTGCTTCGTTACAGAGAGCATTTTAACAAATTATGATGTCGCAGGCCGAATATTGAAGTAATTTTTATAGGCATTTCTTGCCAATAACTTTACAAATACAATAAATGCATTTTTGAAAGATAGAAAAATTTGAAATCCAGACTCAGGAATCGAACCCGAGACTTCCGTAGCCAAACCGGGGCCAGAAGCGAACCACCTATCTGGACTATGTTATTAGATTTCGAATTTTTCTATCTCTTGTTGCTCGCGAAATTTAGGCCTTCGCAGTGACATCTAGTCGTTAGTTAAGGAACTATCACGGCTTTTGTTATTGCTTCGTTACAGAGAGCATTTTAACAAATTATGATGTCGCAGGCCGAATATTGAAGTAATTTTTATAGGCATTTCTTGCCAATAACTTTACAAATACAATAAATGCATTTTTGAAGATAGAAAAATTTGAAATCCAGACTCAGGAATCGAACCCGAGACTTCCGTAGCCAAACCGGGGCCAGAAGCGAACCACCTATCTGGACTATGTTATTAGATTTCGAATTTTTCTATCTCTTGTTGCTCGCGAAATTTAGGCCTTCGCAGTGACATCTAGTCGTTAGTTAAGGAACTATCACGGCTTTTGTTATTGCTTCGTTACAGAGAGCATTTTAACAAATTATGATGTCGCAGGCCGAATATTGAAGTAATTTTTATAGGCATTTCTTGCCAATAACTTTACAAATACAATAAATGCATTTTTGAAAGATAGAAAAATTTGAAATCCAGACTCAGGAATCGAACCCGAGACTTCCGTAGCCAAACCGGGGCCAGAAGCGAACCACCTATCTGGACTATGTTATTAGATTTCGAATTTTTCTATCTCTTGTTGCTCGCGAAATTTAGGCCTTCGCAGTGACATCTAGTCGTTAGTTAAGGAACTATCACGGCTTTTGTTATTGCTTCGTTACAGAGAGCATTTTAACAAATTATGATGTCGCAGGCCGAATATTGAAGTAATTTTTATAGGCATTTCTTGCCAATAACTTTACAAATACAATAAATGCATTTTTAAAAGATAGAAAAATTTTTTGAAATCCAGACTCAGGAATCGAACCCGAGACTTCCGTAGCCAAACCGGGGCCAGAAGCGAACCACCTATCTGGACTATGTTATTAGATTTCGAATTTTTCTATCTCTTGTTGCTCGCGAAATTTAGGCCTTCGCAGTGACATCTAGTCGTTAGTTAAGGAATTCTGGAATTCCTGAGTCTGGATTTCAAATTTTTCTATCTTTCAAAAATGCATTTATTGTATTTGTAAAGTTATTGGCAAGAAATGCCTATAAAAATTACTTCAAAATTATTTTACTGCTGGATAGCTCATTTATCGAGGAAGGCTTTAGGCTACATAATCACGCAACGGCCAATAGAAACAGAGCAGCAATGAAAAATGTTGCAAAAATGGGGAAGATTTACACATACTTACGAATTTGCGCGGGTCAGCTAGTCTTGAAAAAAAATAGAGATAACGCCATAGTAGGGAAAATACTCTGTTACTTGCTCTACTAGAGGAACTGCAACTACTAATAAACCCAAATTGTGGACGCTAGGAACAAAACGAAAAGTCTTGTGTTTTTAGAGCTACAAATTTCTATTTCAACCAGTAGGTACGCTAACTTGTCGATAAGGTTTGTATAATCACTCGCAGAAACATTAACACCAATATCTGGTTGCAACCAACACGCTGCAACATACCTAATACTACTACTAATTTGTATCTGCAAATCCTTCGAGACAGGAATTATTCCCTATTCCAAAGCCAACAATGCCCAGTACATATCCCAGAGCGATTGCCATAAATTCAAGACACCTGTATTCTATAAACGATTTGTCAAACCATAGATATTATCTAGCATTCAAGTAACGTGCAACCGGTCCGAGCTGAGACCATAAATAATATTAACAGATGAGGTGTTACGAAATAAAATGGCGTGTTATTTAGAATCGTTGTTGTTAAATGTTATTGATCTGATATCTTAGTTTGCGTAATAATGTTGTATGAATGGGAGGTACAGTTTTGAATGGAGACTGAAGTGCTGGGGTTCAATCACGAGTAGCTTGAACCGGCAGCTGTGCCTGCGTTACCCCTTTGAAAATATAAAATCCTTTTTTATCTATTGTCTAAACTACCTATACTACAAAATCTTTCTCAAAAATTTCAGCTCTTTAAGCTCAGGCTTAGATCTCGGCGTTAAGTATGTCAGGATTTTCATTTTTATAATAATAATAATAATACTAATAAAAAGTTATTCACTTAGGAAGCAAAATACTACACTTGTGAAAGGTCCATTCTAAATGTATACATGTATACATGCCTGTTCGCAAATAATAGATAAAGCCGGAGAAAAGAACGATGCAATAAAAACCCGCGGCCACTCTTTTCAACAAGCTTATTTGTTTATAAACTGTATATGTAAGTAGGTAAGGTGCTGCAAAAAGGACTGATGCAAAAACAAGATTTAAAAAAAAACTAAAATAAGAATACATGAGATTGGATGTATCAACCTCAATGAACAATAGTAGTACAACATAGTGAGTATCCACTTGCAATGTAAAAACGATGTGCTTAAATATTGGCCAATATTCTCATAAGTAAAATACAATAAACTGTACAACAAAAGCATTATTTATTGGTAGACTCTAAATACTGCCTGGGAATTTATTGAATAATCTAACACCTAGTCCCATGAATCTATACTAATATTATAAAACTGAAGAGTTTGTTTGTTTGTTTGAACGCGGTAATCTCAGGAACTACTCCGAATTGAAAATTTATTTTACTGTTGGATAGCCTATTTATCGAGAAAGGCTATAGGCTATATGTATATATAACATCACGTTTCGACCGATAGGAGCGGAGTAGCAATGAGAAATGTTGCAAAAACGGGTAAAATTTACGCAGACGTAGTTGCGCGGGACCGCTAGTAAATAGTAAATAGTAGTAAGTTTTATGAAGCCTACTAATTTGTGCTTATTTCCTGTATTCACAGAGTGCATCACTATTTTTGATATATGTATAAATGTAAGTTTTGTTTTATATATATAACGTTTGCATTTAAATATTGTGATGCAACATTAACGACAATGAATATTAAAGACGACCAACAAACGGGCAAGATTATGACTTCTTCAAAATATTTTCTGCTTGACATAATATTAGACAAACAGACAGACGACTAATTAGCGATGGAATTGATATAATTTGCATTCTTTTAAGCTTGGAATGTGACGATGTCGTTCATAATAGTTTTATTTTTATCAAGTTCTATGACCTGAGTGAGACTCGATACCGAATTTGTCTGATAAGTCGAAAAGAATGATATAATGTCCAAATATCGTGAAAGTCATTGCAAAACTTCCTGATGCTCTCTTAAGGTGGTAACAAACTTCGTCACGTAACTAATATCATGTTACCATTAAATATAATGGTTATTATACAAATGAACATATTATCCTCTGCTGCACACTTTTGTCAATATAGATTATTAGAGATTTTATTATTTTTTGGCACAAGTAAACCACTTGCGTAAAAAATAATAATTGTTGTTTTTTTTTGGGCGCTAAAATCTTTAACTTTAAGCTAAACGGAAGCTCATATGAACCCATTGGTATACTAAGGTGCTTTACGTCTGGTCTCAATAATCTAACTATCAATGGATTTGGTTACTAGAGGTATATATTTGATATAAGCTCCATATAAAATATGTGAAAATTCTACCTCTGGTAGCCAAATCCATCGATAGGTAGATTATTGAAACCGGTCGTTAAAAATTGATGGTTAAAGATAAAGAATAACTTTGGTAAGCAACGTCCCCACAGTCAGGGTCCATAATCACGTTCATTTTCCGTGTCCACGGCAAGCCTGTGCTAACTGTCAAAATCTTGTCTCAATGTTAAATGGAGAGCTGCGCTTAGAAATGCATCAACGCGCATTTCGCGGCGGATATTTTTGAACGCACCGCGCATGCGCCTGTTCGCACGGGCTTGCCACGGACACGGAATAAAGATCGTGAATAAGATGCTATGCTACGTCGGTCCTACAACTTCTGCAAAACTGACTTGTGAACCATTCATACCAATTTCACATCTACGTTCGTATATTGTCAATCCATAATTATGTTTCTTTTTTTAGACAAACAAAATGATTAGATATATTTCGGGACATTATCGCGTGAATTATTTAAAAGTACGAACCTTTTATTTACCCGACGTTTCGATAAAATTGCAACAATCGTGGACATAAGTCGAGTCGGAAAAAAAAATGATTGTCTAAAAAGTCGGTTTACGGACAATATTTACATGATAACGTCATAAGTAGGGATCGGAATAGGTAGAGTATATTTACCTAAACATCGAAAAAGTAACTAAAATAGAGTGGATTTACAATATAATTAAGTAAATACCCATACTACGCAGTCATCTTTTCAAGATTTTTTTTTCTATTCGTAAAACAAAGCACTAATATGATTCTAATGTTTTCGAAATCCAATAAATTATTTCCAATTTCTTGATTCCCGATATTCAATCGTCACGTTTAGGATTCCGGAATTTTAGGTATTATTCACTCAGTATTAGATATTTTATCGCATGTCGCTGCAATCGCCATTCGCGTTGCTTAGCAAGTCAATAACGTCACATTTTTTAGACACTTAAGTTTAACTGCAGCCAATACAATTAGGTGCAGCCGGTCATCGATTTACAAGACGTTATCACGTCAAAACGTATAATTATGTGATGTGAACAACACGAAATTAACACCTGCTTACCTTCAGGAGAGTTGATAAATACTTGTTTGCCATTTCAATTGTAAAGAATAACTAGTCTAACAATCTGGGCAAGAAAATATAAATATTTCTCCAATTAATACCATGTCGTAAATGTCTTAGAAATTCCAAATTAAATTGCTTCATAACTAGAAATTTAGTAACAAAATAATTCGTATCAAACAGGCATTTGTATTCATTTAAACACTATCACAGCTATTTATTTTAAAACGACCGTTTATTTAATAAAAAATATCAACTTTTAAAAGATGAATATATTAATGTGGTCACCAATATTTTAGGGACAACGCATACATGCTTCTTTTAGCATCATCGATCGGCGATTTAGCGATTAGGTACGACGTGTTTCGACAGCGCCCGAAAAATGACTTGACCCCGATTGGGATTTGTTCGAACGGGAGATCAAATTTTCGAAAATCAGATCGTCGCGTTTGGTAAAATGTTGGTTTCTTCAGTCCTTAATATTTCCAGAGTGCTGGATGTATTACTATCACAGATAGGATTTAGGTATCCTGGATCCTCTTACAAATAATTAGGAAATTCACATGACGTGGGAAAACACTACAAATATATTAGTATATTATCAATTAAATATACCCATAGTGAATTTTTCAATTATTCTCATTCCAGTCCAGGCTCCGCGACAGACTATGTTTATTTATTTCGCATCATAAACCCGTGCCAAGCAGAGTTCCAATTTATAACAGCTAAAACCGTTCGCGCGATTGTTTTGCGCTCAGCATACCAAAGCCTTTATATTTTTTATTCGATACAATAAATTGTATTGCGAATACATTTAAATTGTTTAACTTAACGATCGATAGGTTAACGACATTTTCTAAAGAATAGGTACGCGATTTGAAATAAGGCTAAATATAGGTAGGTAGAAAAGAGGATGCAAGTTAGTAAACTATTTTAATGTTTATTTTAAAACCGATTTTCTCGTATTATTAAAAAAAAAAAACGAGTAGATAGCTATGGAATCCTGATCTGGCTGTCAGCTTCGAAACTTCGAACCCTTTTTCCTTAAAACAATTTAAAAAAAAAACCTTTCCGAATGGGAGTGCTCATAGCAAAACTGAATCTCAGATCACTATAGGAACAACTTGCTGAATAATTCTTTCTGTGCTATCGGCATTTTGTGATATCATCAAGCGTTATGGGGTCCATATCAATATTCCACAATTTGTCTTAAGAAATAAGCGAGAATTGAAAGATTCCGTAATAGTCACAAGAAATCGATCACTGGCTGACCCGCGCAACTTTGTATGCGTAACATTTTCCCGTATTTGCAATATTTTTGATTGCCGCTCCGCTCCTATTGGTCGTAGCGTGGTGTTATATAGCCTATAGCTTTCCTCGATAAATGGGCTACCCAACAAAAAAATATTTTTTCAATTCGGAAAAGCAGTTCTAGAGATTATCGCATTCAAACAAACAAACTCTTCAGCTTTATAATATTAGTATAGATAAAAGCATATTAAAGAACCTTATTGATTAAAAGTCGAATCACTATCACATCTAATTTATCAATAATGCAAAATATGCAAAAAAATAATACCTTAGCCAACATTTCAAGTGCAGGCCGCGGGCCATAAATTTGTAATTTACATGCTATTTCTCGGTAATGTTGTAATGGTGCAACTTACAGCTATCAATCTGAATATATTTTGCATATTAAAGTACCTGCGGATTGATTATAATGCTTATCTTTAAATTGATGTTGAAATTGCCTATGATTTTTATACATACGTATATCTAATAGCTGTAGTCCGCAACAAGTCGAAATGGTGATCAGGAGGCCAATTCACGTATTTGAAGCAGTACAGTCGCAGTACAAATACGCTTGCGTCAATGATGCGTCTCGAGAGCGCAATGACAACATTCTAGTATGGTGCGCAAGCGTTTTTATGATCAATCCCAAAGTTACAAGAATACAAAAAAAGGTCCTTTTAAGCGAAACTTAACTGCAACTGCACTGCTTTAAATACGTAAATTGACCCTCAGGGTATGACTGATTTAAGAAGATTAAGACAATTCCTACGCGTCCCAGTGCCGAATCTATGCTAGAGCCGAAATTAATGTGAAATGTTCATTAACAAAACAGCGGAACCCTGCCACGCTTCGCTTTTTGGGGCAGGAACCCTTGTGGGTGCATCCAGAACACCCTACCAAAGTTTCATCACAATCTGATCAATGGTTTCGAAACGTTTAGAGGACATACAGACAAACATTATTTTTTATATATACAGATATGCTTAAAAATTATTGTCAAAATTGCTAAAGATTGAATGGTTGCTAAGCAGCTTATTATTAAACATTTCCCATCCATTTCGACTTTAGTTTAAAGGAAGTAATGCGGTGCTCGTGAGACCAAATGTTACGCTAAAGGGGACGTTCCCCCCTCCTTGCCGTAAGCGTGCTCTCATAAACCACTAAAGGCGAGGAGTTATCAAGTTTTTGCCCCGCTTTGAAGTACTCGTTGATCCGGCAATGAGAAATCCTTCAATTTCGCAGCGTCCACGTGACCGGTGACATCTTAATCTGGACCAGTTCCCGTTGGATGCATTTATTGAAAAGTGAAATAGATCTATTTGTTTGGGCAGTCCGTCCCTGACAAATGCAGGCAAAAACAAAAATATATTGGAGATTTGTCAGGGACGGACTGCCTATACACTTTATTCACCTGGATGATGTCAGCGGCACTTTACGCAAAGCATTTCCCGGTGATTTATGTTTCATAGATAGCTGAAATGTAATTTGCCTCGTTTGTGGTTGATACTTTTGTAAGTATGAATGGTAAACTAAAACATTCCAGTCAAACCGATGATGACTCAGAATTGGACAAATAAATTTCAAGTTAAAGAAAACCATTAAACTTGTATAATTCCCACGAGTTCAAACAAGTAAATCGGGCCGCTATTTTCTCATAAAATCTAATTGCTTTACCGATTCGGTAATAGTATAATTTTATTGGTAACATACGGTGTAACTGGTTCATCTTATGGCGAGGTTACAGCTAAAATGAACTGACCGGTGAATTTATCTATCTTGAAGATGATTTGATGATTCATGCACAATTAGCTGGCAGGTGTTACAACATTCATGTGTTTTATAATAGTAGGATTAAAGCAGAGAAAATTGAATTTAAGTAATTGCTTAAGATTGTATGAAAGAAATCTGGCAAAATTATAAAGAAATATTTATACAAGGCAGGTATTCGGCAAATTGATTTCATGTACTGCACTTTAGGGATGTCTGGATTGTGGATTAGCAGTCGATTTATCTTGATATTGTAACCTATGCAATCGTCTATCTTATTTGATAACCAATACGTTGTGTGCGGTGGTGTTATACTAGGGCTCTTTCTATTCTTAATTTCAATCTCAGTTGGGGTGTGACAAAGGGTGTACATTCAAAATACCATTGTTTTTCTCTAAATATCGAGAAACATAGGTTTCAAAAACAAGCTGACAAAAAATTGATTTCTGATGATTTCATTAAATTTGTACTAAATCTATCGGTTAGGTCAGGTAAGAACTATGACCCCTTGTGCATGAGGTGAGCGCGCGTGCCGCGGCAGCTGCCGCCGAGTACCAAAAACATCTCCATACAAATTTGATGATTTTTTTAAGTCCCATTTTTTTTTAGTGCACCCTCTTTGGTACACGTTACCTGAATCTCTTGTTAGGCCGCAATATTTCTTCATATCAAACACGCAAAAAAATCAAAATAAACACAAAATTCTTTCTTATTTGGAAGCAAAGTTACACTTGAAAAAGTCCTGCAATTACATAAATATTATTAAAATGAAACTTTTCCTTTTTTACTTAAACTTTTCTACTATCTCTGCATAGCCACCATGTTCTTACATATATGTTTATTATTGTTGATAGCTCGGCGATGGAGAGCCGCGTGGGCTTGGACTACATCGTAGAACATGCCGAGTACACAGGCAAGCTCGCCGCCGCGCTCACATCGCCCGCTCCGCCTGTCAAGAAGCAGGTAAATATTATGACACTTTACATCTAAGAAGAAGAGAGAAGAAGATACCTAAACATACTTTACTTTACCTAGGACCTATCAATCGGCAAATTATTCTGGGTAGCTGAGATGAAAATTTGCCTTGGGAGTGCTGCGGAAGTGCTGCTGGGAGTATTGCCTGCGCACTAGGAGTGCTTACAACTGGGTTGTGTGTGGGTTCAATTACCACTCGGGATAGAGATTTATGGGATTCATAAAATGTTGTTTCTTTTTTTGGGGGGGAGTTAGTCTGGATGTATTTTGTTGTTTCTTAAACCCGTCGCAACATAGAGCTAGTACACTAATGCCGAGGTTGTCTTATTAAATAAAATATTATGAATAAATTCAGCAGATTGCCCATCTCTATTTATCTTACAAGCTAGGTCTTGCTGTACATTTTTTCTCTGATTAATGTGTTTGTTTTGTCCAGGTGTTCGAGCTACTGTCAGCACTGTGCGTGTACAATGCTGACGGCTACGCCAGGGCGGTGGACACGCTGGAACGGTATAAGGTAATTATTTTAATATAATTAATTATGTTATTTGTGATCGGAAGAGCCTAATCGTTTTTACAAATTAATTACATCGTTGATATTAATTGATAAGTCTTAATAGGCGCCTTCTTTAATATAATTAATAAGAGTGTTTCGACTACATCTTTTCCCGGAATCTACTGTTATATTGGTCTAAGAAACGCTGAATATCGACCTTCATCCATCTAATAACCAGATGAGACATTTTTTAACAAATATTATTGATTTATAAACACGATTATGAATCTTTGCCAATCGAAAAATGTTAATGGCTATTTTTTTACCATATAAACCACATCAATAAATAAACCTGCGGAGACTTCAGATACATCTTGGAATTGTCGCCGACTTGGACGATTTCAAACAATCATTGATTGATGACATAACCAATACGGCTAGCGACCTCTCTATTTTTTAATTCATCGCATTTGACAACAGGTCAGCGACTGACATGCATTACCGTCGAACTGTTTATACTACAGTTGAACTACCCTGCACTTAACAAATAATTTAGCACTCCAACATTTGGTCGGTGTCAACTCATTGCACTCCCGTCAACTAGGCGAGTAACCTCGCCGATGCACTCCAACCATGTGAGCAGCTGGCACTTGATCGCACGATTCTAGGAACGCTTATGGATCTAACCCTGTAATTATTTAAAATACTCGTATAATATTCGCCAGACATTGAAATCGGAGAGGTACCGCCTGAGCGTGGTGGTGGAAGAGCTCAAGAATGCCAGTACCACGGACTACAAGACGGCGCTGGTCGCCTTTGTCAACTGCCTCATCATCTCTGCACCTCGGCTTCCTGACAGGATACGGGTTAGGAATGAGTTTATTGGTGAGTGTTTTATTTTATAACCTACAGCTGAAATTTTGTAGTATAGCTATAGCTTATTTTGTTTTTCTCTTCTTTTGAAGACAAGCGATAAAAAAATCAAACAAGACATAAACTAAAATTCAAAGTAAGTATTCATTTGAGTGGTTTCTGGGACACAATAATAAGTAGCTATGAAAATATGAACTCTACATTATTAAAAAAAAAAAACTTTTTTCCAAAATCGCTGAACCTTAATAATCACGGTTTAATTATTTTTTTGTGTTTGTTTGCAGGATTGGGTCTGCTGCCTACATTGAACAACTTGAGGTAAGGATCCTTTATGTTTCATTATTTATACTATATATATACACTATATAATATTATAAATGTGAAAGTAACTCTGTCTGTCTGTTACACTTTTACGCTCAAACAGCTAAACCGATTTAGGTGAAATTTGGTATGGAGATAGTCTGAGTCCCGGGTTTATTGCGATAACCGACATCCACTCCAGATCCAGTGTAAAATAAAATAGATTAAGTTATATACTTAATCTACTTTATTTTTGTTAGATATGTAAGAATTCAGTGACGGATCCAGTAGGGATTTAAAGGGCTCAAGTCCTCCCCAATAGTATCTGAGTTCTTCTATGTATTTGTACTTTTCCTCGATAAAACCTGCCTACTATATGAAGCTGTTCAAGCCCTCCCCAAATCAAGATCTTGGGTTCCAAACAATCCGCCACTGCAAAAAACTTATCAGTTACCATTTACTTGGTTGAAAAAATATATTATACTATTTTTAAAACTAAATAGGTAGGTCTAACCATCTCCTTTTCTGAAGTAGGTTAAAATATGCGCTTATAGAAAAATAGATCCGGTACCGAGAGAACTAACCATACGAATAAAAAAACTTGGTCTAGAACTTATAACTAGCAAGTACTATCCTGTTGACCAGACTAACAAATCAAAGTATAACACATAATAAATATAATATTGGACATTTACATTACATACATGTCAAACTATAAATTATATACTGCCGTATATAGTTACTATAACATTAATTATGTCTTTACTCGTTTTAGAGTTAGGTACATATCGAAAATGACCTATTACCTACTATTTTTTTTCATACCTATGTCTAAGAAATGGCAATGCACAGAGGCATTTATTTTTGAGTTCTGTAGTCTGTTTCTCTAAAAGAAGATAAAAAATAGAAAAGTAGCGACATTTAATCCTATGTTCGTAAACTTTCGCGATTTGTACACATTATAGAATTTTACCGTATTGTAACGGCCGTTGGTCACGGGTAGAGTCTACCCGTGACCACGGCCGTTGCAATACGATCGAAACGTCGGGCAATAAACAAAGGTATTTAGCCTTAAAATAAAATATTTACGCAATTAAGACCCGTAGCTTAAAAACTTCTATAATCTAATTTTATTGTAATATAGTTCATAACAATTTTCCATATTATTTACAGAATCTATAAATTAAAGTTAGAAAATAATTTTGATATGAGATACATGTATGCCTACATCAGATGGATCTAGGCCGGATCCAGGGGTCCATAGTATAACATATAAAAGTGATCGAATTTCAGCAGTGCACAAATACAAGATGTTTTGTAATATACTAAAAACCTCCTGCTCGTGGCTTCTTTACATAATACTAAATAACTTTGTAATATCAATTTTGGAAAATATTTAATATATTATCTATTCTGATATGCACTAAACCTGACAAAGAAACATTGATTTTACTCCGGGGTCTCCCAGATGTGTGGTAAATGGTTGTGTGACAAAAGCAGGTTAATATGTAAATTATATAACGAAATTATTTGGTATATTTTTTTTTTTTAAAGATAAGTAGCAATGTGGGATTGAGTCTCACATTACTAGCAATCTTGTTAACCCCTCCAGCTAAGCTCAAAGGCTTGAACTCACTCCTAACACAAGGAGTGAGTTCACGTCGGTAGTATAATGAGTAGGATTCGAACCCGCGACCTTACGATTGCGAGACCGATGCCTTAGTCATTAGGCTACCGCCGCTTCTACAATGTAAAGAAGCTAAGAGTGGGAGGTTATTACTATATTAAAAATGACCCTGTATACATTTTTTTTCGCTATTGCAATGTTAAGAAAGAAAGAAAGAAAGAAAGAAAAAGAAAGAAAAAACATTTATTTGACCTTCCATACATACTTATAAAATAATACAGAATACACAAATATGAATAATAATAAAAACATTACATCTAATTAACAATAAGTATGTACGAGAGCAAATAGGTACCTACGTCAGCTAATGTTGCGGTCTGTGACCGCAACGCTGGTATTCTCGTAGGTCCCGGCTACCAAACTATAGATACATAAAAATATTATACCATAAATGATTATAATAAATAAATAAATAAATAATTGTTTCTAAAATAAAACATACAGAAAAATTAAAGTAATTAAAATAAAACAACCGAAAAAAACACAAAATATAAATTTCCGAACCAGTTTCCGAACGTTCATTCAACCTCCCTCTGTAAAAGCGATCAACCAATCAGCAGCGTCGCTAGGTACGCTTTCAGTTGATTGGTTTGAGTTTTGACTGTTCGACTAGAGGAAAAGTCTTGGAAAGTTGGAAAAGTTTAAAATAAACAATATTAAACACTATTACGGGGAAACTTAATAAATATTATCATCATGTACTGTATATGTGACTAAGGATATAAATATAAATGTACATTATTACAATATTAAAAAAAAAAAAAAAAAAAAAAAAAAAAAAAAAAAAAAAAAAAAAAAAACTGTTATTTAGATTAAAACGCTTTTATAGTATAAAGAGGTGAAATTCTACCGTTTTATCGCACTTCTGTAAATATTATAATCTTATTCTCACCCCCTTAAAATCATAATAAATTAGCAGACGTCTAAAGAGCATTTTAACTAGGTACTAAAAGTCTTTGTTTTGCATTCTATTTTCAAAATTTAATAGAAAAAGTCAACGTTAAAATGCTCTTAAAAGGTCTGCTAAATAATATGAATAAGAGGGTTAGTATATAGTGATGGACCGTAGGTAATACAGAACCCTCGGTAACCGAACCACACTCGTGCTTAACCAGTTTTTTGTCTCCCTCTGCGCCCGCGCCGGTTGATCGAACATGGTAATTGGGAGTGCGACAAAAAATACTCATACAATCTAGTTTTTGTTTTGAGTCTTTATTTAGTAATATTGTTATTATGTATATTAGCTTTTGGAATTGAGTAATTTTATTAATATAGGTACCTGATTTTGGTGTTAAAACAGTAGTCATAACTTTTGTTTTTGTTGATGTTATGATTGCAAGCGTTTTTATTTTTTTTGTGGTGCCGTAGCTTGTCAATGGATGATCAATTTTATCGGAAAATTTTACGATGACTAGTTGTAGTTTTTAGTTCAGTATGTACTTATGTAAAATATGTAGTAAAACTCTATTAAGTTATTAAAAATCATCAGCTTTCTGGAAATAGGTAGGTTATCTACTAGCTTTTTTCTGAGAAAACGAATGATTACCCCATATCTTGAAAAAAAAATCATATTTGCAAGACCATTTTGTTATCTATAATAATATTATAAAGCGGAAGAGTTTGTTTGTTTGTTTGTTTAAACGCGCTAATCTCAGGAAGATCCGATTTGAAAAATTCTGTTTTTGTAACATTGCGCTACGACTAATAGGAGCAGAGTAGCGACGAGAAACGTTGCAAAAACGCATACGAAGTTGCGCGGGACAGTTAGTTTTTATTATAAAATTATGACGGCTATTGGTCCGGAATACAACACTATTTCAATTTTTCAATTCTAGGTCCGAGTCCTTGTCTGTTTCTTTTCTCAATCGTTATAAAATATAAATAGAACAGACGTTGTAATAAAACTAACATCCGAAAACAAACAAGATAGAAAAAATATTAAACTTAATTTAATGATACCCGTTCACAACTTTTTCTATATTTCACACTTGTTATTATGTACCTATTTACTTTATACATACCTAATTTCCAATTATATATTTACGCCCGGTGCTTTTATTACTTCTCAGAGAGCTATAATAAATAAATTAGCACCAAAAAACAAGTCGTAAACTACTTAATCACTAAAATTAATCACAAATAAATGAACAAAAACAGGCTATAGGTAGGTATCACAGCCTCACACAACTTTATGCACTGTAAAATACCGAGTCAACACACCTAATCGAAAATAACATCCTATTAGAGCTGTATCGATTTAGTTTACTTTTGTATTCAGTGAAGATTGACCAGATCGATAGGTCTGTGATGTTATGCACTATTGCGATGCTCTGTCGATTGGTGACTATTTAAAACAGACCTTAGGAAGTATGGTACTCAGTCTGATGAGTATTTTTTTCAAATAACTGGACATTATTTCGTTACGTTTATAATACAGATAATAGATGTTACTAGCGCAAGCTTTTTAGGGTTTTAATAACTTGAGATAGTTCCAGCACTGAGACAAACTTATTGCTTCATGACGCCTGTCCAATAACCTTTTTTAAAATGTATCGTGTCTTTACTTTTATTAAAATTGAAAGGAAAAACAACGACTTTGTTTTATTAAATCTAATTGAATAGCGATTTACACCAAAATAAACAATCTTCAACACCTGACAAAAATATAACAAAAAGAACGTAATTTACCACAAAGATGGAATTACATCTCATCCCAAAAAAAGTCTAAATGACAGAAACCGGACACATTCAGCCCAAATCAAGCCTAAATATTGCAACTACCTGCCGTTGAACCTTTAATCCAAACAGGCTAAAATAACACAGTATCCCTCTGTGTTCTCAGTTGGAAAACGTTGAAAAAGGCACAAAGTGCGTGGGTGCTTCACTTGGCCAGCTCCTAATATGGCAAGCAAACCGCTCTGAATAATCTCGCACTCGTTAAAATATTAGTAAGCAAGGAAAATGTGACTAAACCCTCTCGGAACCGGTTTGATACCAACTTGTTACTTGTTATGCAAGAATTATGTTAATCATTGCAGATAAAAGACTTGTTTGTTTCGAAGGATTCGTGTGTGTTTTGGGCTGCACAAAGATTAGCTCTCACTACGATATCCTTCCGTCTCGATCGTTGTTTCCAAAAAGATGTTCGGAGTAGCTAATCAGGCGATAAACACAGCCAATTAAAGCTGCAAACCCGAGCTGAGGATGTTCTAAGCCCTCTGTCGCCGAATATCATGTTCTCAATAGACTTCTGGCTTTAGTTTCATGTTTTCCCTTTCTCACCCTGAAATACTCAAACAATAATTAATGTTGAGTCGTGCGAAATAGTACTTATTTCTGTCGCTACAATTCATCTTTGAGTGACAGTGACAGCATGGGAGCGTCTCAAAACTGTGTAAAGTTTAAGTGTACGTAAATTTACTCTAAATTATCCTGTTGTTTCTCAGACATGAAGCCGCCAGTCAACCAGACTTGGGCGTTCAGCTAGATGTATTTGAAGAGCAGCGAGAAAGTGACGAGGCGCAAGGACCTGGAGGGATCAACCTCAATTCACACCTGGATGTCTTTTATGCGATATTAAAACAGGTATTGTAGGTTTCTAATTTTTAGTGTGTATTCGAATGTTGTCGATACGGGTGATTTTATAAGACGTACCGGGCGGGCATGTAAAGTATCACCAGCTGATGTAGGTTTTTTTATTTATTTATTAACATTTTAACTTATGTCCTACTTTAAAATAATACGCAATAATAAACTAATGAAATAAGGTTATGGTGTTGTTATATATTATGTTACCAATTATGTCAATGGAATGCAGATATTATTTTGGGAGGTCCAAACCCAATTGCTCCTTCCCTTAGGTAGACCCTTGAATGATTAAACATACTTGACTAAGAAATGGCGAAAAATGAATCTAGATGGTAATTCACAATCATTAAATAAGCGCAATTATTTAATGATTGTGAATTACCATCTAGATTCATTTTTCGCCATTTCTTAGTCAAGTCTGTTTGCCCGTAAAAGAGACCATGGCAAAACGAAATAACTGATGTCATGATGCTGAATTGATAAAAATAAATGTATACTTTTCAGGTGGCTGAAACGCCTCAAGAGATCCCATTCCTTAGTATCCTGCAGCATCTTCTAAGGATTGACCCAAAGGAGCCAGTGAGTGACATCGTGTGGGACACAGCTGAGACCCTGGTACATCGCGCTACGTTGCTAGAGAGTAGAGAAGATGCTGCCAAGCTGCTCAGAGCTCCCAGTGTTCAGGTTTGTAGAAGAAAAGATATAGTTCAGTTGATCGGCTAGAAGATTTCTATCTGTCTATGATTAATAGGAGGAATTCTTCGACGTCTAAACTGGCTATGTCTTATTTTTTATTAACTATTAAAAATAGTATATTGAGAGATCTGATCCTAAACTAAGCTCAGCTTGAACTATGGGAAACTAGACAACTTATAGTCTGAAGGTAACTTTTCTGAAGGTAAATTAATAATTTTATAATATCTTGGGACAACTCACGCAGAGTATGTACTATGGAAATCAAACAACTGATTAACATACTTATATATTTCTAAATACATACATATTATAGATAAATAATACCCAGACACAGAATAAACCATCGTGTTCATCACACAAAGTTTTATCCTGGGTTGAGGTCGAACCCACGATCTCCGGCTTAGCAGTCAGGGTCACTAACCACTAGATCAATAGGCTAGTCTAATTACACCCAGACATAAACAATCGTGCTCATCATTCAAACATTTATTCGGGGTGGGAATCGAACCTGACCATTTGGTTTCATAGTCAGGGTCTCTAACCACTAGACTAACAAGCCAGGTTATCATACAGGGATAACCTTTTTCCAGAAATCACTTGGGTAACTTAATACCCGGAGAAGTCATTAGTCATCAACAGTTATAGCCGTATAAGTTGTTAGTCATCAACAGTGCAACATTTAATAAGCGTTGATGATAATCCCGGTTCATTACCCAGGCTAGGCCTAAGCCTATTCTGGAACAGCTCCGGGCATATAATGCTGGCAGGGCAGCATAATGTCGTCATATCTTATCAATATACCCATTCTTCTCCAGGCTAAGGTCGGCTGTACGTGTCAACACCGAGACGCGTCAGCTGGAGGAAGGAAGCAAAGTTTGCAGCGAGCATTATCACCACCACCACCGCCTCCACCGCCTGTCATGGCACCACCTGCAGGTTAGTGTTCTTTGAGTTACAGTCCCTACCTTATCACAGACCAACTTTTTACTATTTAAATGTTTTAAAATATTTAGGTATAGTATTTTTTTAGTTAGTAATCATCAAGTTATTATTGTTAACGTAAACTATTTGACAGACGTTCTTGGCAGCTTCTCATAGCTCAGATTTTTTTCATGTTGACATTTTCCAACAATAATTTATTTTAACGAAATAAGGATGTTTAAGTTTGTGTCAAACAGTCGGGCTGCACAATTGGAGCTATCTCTCATGAACAAAATTGTTCTTACTTAGCTAATAAGCTGTTGCATTGCAGGTATCCCCCCACCGCCAGCTCCCATGCTCCCCCCGCCGCCCCCTTGCGGGCCGCCCCCTCCTCCCGTCCCGCCGCCCCCCTCCGCCCCGCGGCCCGCGCCCCCGGCGCCCACGATCGACGTCAAGCTGCCCCAGCAGGAGACGCCCATACCCAAGACTAAGATGAAGACTATCAATTGGAATAAGATTCCTAATAACAAGGTGAGAAACTGGTAGACTATAACCTGTGAAGTACAGAAGGCATAGTTACTGTTTATGCAACAAAATTACCCCTAAAAAAATATTAATTATTTTTTCATTCGTTTATTTATGAATGAAAAAGTTATTAATTAAAATAACTATGACTTAAAAAGTTCTATGCCATAATAATCCAATCCAATTTTGTACCAGGGGAGGTATAATTCTTATGCCGTACGCCTTTCACTATTGAATTTTGACAAAAAGAATATGCTATAACTATGTAATAATAATGCAACCAGCTATGGCACCATGGTAGATGCAATACTGATAACATACCCTATCCGCTGCTGAAATTTGACCACACCTTTCTGTTACATGGCGAGCGACGCATATACAGGATATGCGTCGCTCGCCATTGGAAGACCATTCTGACACAATTTTCGGCAAAGACTACTCTTTCAACAAATGTTGCAACTTCTTTCTCCGTATATTACTAAAATTCATGAGAATCGAAAATTGATTTCCTGACTATGTAGTACCTACTTGGTGTTCGTGTATTCAATTGTTCTTACCTTTATTTCAGGTCATCGGTCAAAACAATATCTGGTCAATAGTAGCTTCCAGCCACAAGCATTCACCGAAAGCTGAACTGGATTGGACCGAGATCGAAGGTCTTTTCTGTCAACAGGTCAGTTTTTATTCCCTCAGATGTTCCATACCATACTCCTGAACAATCTCAGATCTTGGAACCAACTTCAACCGTTTTATAGGCACTTTGTTTAAATATATAAAATGAAAGATTCATATAGAAGAATAAATTACGTTTTGGTTTTTTAAGGTTCTGGTGGAATATGGTGCAACTACTCTTTGAAGAGTTTTTGTACACCTTTCTCGCTCATAGGAATACAACAGGGCACTTTTTTCATCAATCAATCAGAATCTTCCTATGCTCATACATACTAATATTTTTTTTTTTAAATTACCACGACATAAAGGGCTACATTTGTATCGCCAAAGATTTTTCCATACTCTGAATAAGCCAAAGTTTAGCTTAAGCTTAGCTTTTGACAATAACACTGTAAATTTTCTCTAGTACTTTTAAGTCCAATGATTAATACCTATCTGCTAGTCTTCTCACTCCTCTAATATATCTTTCAGATCCAACCAACAGGGTCAGCCGGCTCATCACCCAGGTTAGGCCGAAGCCCGATCTGCGACAGCTCAGGGGAGAGGAAGCCCAGGAAGGAATCATCGGAAATCACGCTCCTGGATGGCAAGAGGAGTCTCAATGTTAATATATTCTTGAAGCAGTTCCGCAGGTGAGGATTTAAAATATGATGGCTTGCACTGTACAGGAATTAAAGTTCAAAATATCTACCACCTTAATTTAATGTAACGATTGGTTAAAGATGTTAAAATGTTTTGAGGGTAGGATGATATGACGACATTTTGATGTTGCAAAGTTGCAATGCCTTGAAGATTACCTTGTTATGAAGTTATTTTGAATCTTACGGTATGTTGGATGTTACGATGCTTTGTTTTTACAATATTTTGTTGTTGGGGATGTAATAGACTTTGAATCTACGAAGTTTTGTATTATTCGGATGTTACATGTATTTTATGTCATGATGTTTTGTATGTTACGATGTTTTGATGATATAATGCTCTCTAATTATTACGATGTCGATGTTACTATGTTTTGAAAATTCCGGTATGATAACCAAACGTTCACATAACGTTACTTACAGTACTATCACTTCTGCTTATCCCCAGTTCCAACGAGGACATAATCCAGCTGATCCGCGAGGGATCTCACGACGACATCGGCACAGAGAAGCTGCGCGGGCTGCTCAAGATCCTGCCCGAGATCGACGAGTGTGAGATGCTGAAGGCCTTCTCCGGTGACGTCACCAAGCTGGGTACCGCTGAGAAGTTTTTGCTGCAACTTATACAGCTGCCTAAGTAAGTGAATTTACATATTATATAACAATAGATTGCAAAGAAGCATACATGAAATGTATGAACAAATAATCTAGTGCAAAGGGTAAAAAGAAACAGTTTTTGAATCCTTTCACGGTGGTTATCTACTACCAGTCTAAAACGTTATTGAATAATACTAAGCATAATGTGTGGAACACAAGATACCCTTGAATCATGCAGTCAAATATATTTTATTATGTACACTGGGATTCATTAATGCCTCCGACTGCATGATTTAAGGTTATTTTGTTTCTTTTTTTTTAGCGGGCCGGTTTTTTTTAGTAGTTCTAAGATGTAATCACTGTAAGTACATTTTGAAAATTTAAGTAAAAATGGTCGGTAACAAACTTTAATGAAGTAATTATTATAGGCATTTCTTGCCAATTACTTTACAAATACAATAATTGCATTTTTGAAAGATAGAAAAATTTGAAGGAATCGAACCCGAGACTTCCGTAGCCAAACCGGGGCCAGAAGCGAACCACCTATCTGGACTATTTTACTAGACCTCAAATTTTTCTATCCCTTGATGCTCGCGAGTTTGGGCCCTCGCATGCGCCATGCAATTATTGTATTTGTAACAAACTTTATATCCTAAACGGTCGTTTTTCGTTGTGTAGTTACAAGCTCCGTATCGAGTGTATGCTGTTGAAGGAGGAGTGGGCGTCAACGTCCGGGTACCTGGAGAGCGCCATCAACGCCATACTCGTGGCCGGAGATGACCTCATGTCTTCTAGAGCGTTGCAGGTTCGTTGAATCTTTGTACTTTATATTTAGTATATATATAGATCTTCCCTTAGGTATTTAACAGATACTATGACGGGGTGTGAGCCATTCGTGGTAATTTGGAAAACATTTCTATCACATAGAATCGTATATTTTTCCTGGATAAAACCAAACATTCGTCCGCACATCCAAACTTTCGCATTTATTCTTATTATTGGTATGGATTCATCAGCCTGTATCATTCCACTGCATGACCGGGTATAATAGCGAGTGTTTTGCATTTGGTTTTCATTCAATTTTAAAATAAAGTAGAGGAGGATGAAATATTGTTTGGTTTTTGAGTAAAATACCTGTGATATACGGAAGGACAGACAGATGGACGGACGGACATGATGAAACTTTAAGGGTTGTGATATGTCAAAAACAATATGAGCAACAAATTAAAGGGCTTATCGTAAGCATTTCAAAAAGGTATAACATGATTATAACTGTAATATTAATAAAGTCAATTAGCAATTATTATTTTTTAAATTTGGTATAAATATTAATTGTTAACTACATCGGTAACATTCTAAAACCACTTGAAAGTATTAAATAAAAGCGGGTTTTTTATTTTAATTATTGTTTTTTTTAAACATCTTCAGCCGTAGGATGTAAACTTTGTGTCGTGGGGGACCTTACAAACAATCAATTAACGGGCACAAAATAAACCCAGAATCGGAACAACAATTTATGAATTAATGGGCGGTAGCCTAATGGCTAATGCATCAGTCTCGTAATCGTGACACTACCGGCGTGATCCCACTCTTAACACAAGCCTGGGCAAGCTGAAGGGGTTAACAAGATTGCTCGTAATGTGGGACGCAATCACACATTGCTAGTTATATTTAAAATAAAAACACAAAGTAGCACATCCCATGTGGGAACTGAGCCCACGACATCTTGCACAGCGTCCCACACACTCCCACCGCGCCACCCACCGCGGCAGTCGAAATTTATAATGTTTATGTATCATATCATATCGTATCGTATTATATCATATCATATATCATATCTTCCCCTTATCCCTATCTATTTTCTGGTATCCATTCTGTGGATGTTTTGGCCCATAGCTCGCTCGAGCTATCCAGCCCAGTTCCACTGCAGCTTTGCAGCTGCTTGGCTAACGACAGCTATTTTCGTTTTGGAGTGCAGGGTTGAATTTTTGACGCGGTTCAATTAGCTTTACGCTTAGCTTTAGGATACTGTGCTCCATTGCGCGCTGTCTAACACTGAGTGCGGATGAAATACTTACAATAACATAATGAATCCCCAGGAGGTGTTATACCTGGCGCTGATCGCGGGCAACTTCCTGAACGCGGGCGGCTACGCGGGAGGCGCGGCCGGCGTGCGGCTCGCGTCGCTCAACAAGCTGCCCGACATACGAGCTAACAAGCCGGGCGTCACGCTCATGCACTACGTTGCTATGGTAACTATATAATCAGTGTTCTGAACACACAGCAGGCAAAAATCAGGCTTTAGCAATTAATAAAATCACTCTTTAAGAAAAACAACTAGCAAAATCATACACCTAACCATCGAGTTAACTGAAATACTTACAGAATAATTTAAGTACACGCTGAGTGCCATGAGTTTTTATTGCCAAATTCTTTTCTCACGGCTTTACTTCAGGGAACTTGACGTTAAATGTAGAATGACTCTATTCCAAATTTTGCCTTTCATAAGCATTGCATTCTTTATCAGTACTTTGACTTTGACACTATATTTCACAACAACATTTTTATCTACATTCTTGCTGTACCCATACGCTATTTGTTGACAGCAAGCCGAACGCAAGAACAAAGAGCTGACCCACTTCGCGGACGACACCCGCGTGCTGGAGGAAGCTGCCAAGGCGAGCGTGGAGCAGCTGCACAATGAGATCAAGACGCTGGAGCTCAGAATCGCGGTGCTCAAGAAGGAGATCCAGCTGCCTTCCTCGCAGCAGGATATTAAGGAGCAGATGGGGGAGTTCTTGCAGGTCAGACATATTTCGTTTTTCCCATCAAAGTGAACATTTTGTTCGTGATGTTTGCTGACATAAGACCGTCTTATCAAGACCAAATCTTACTTTTATTATGCGCTTTATAGTAATTCAGACGTAATAGTAAATAGATTTTTTTTAAGTATACTTGCTGTTCTTAAAGGCCAGAATTTGCTTAGCTGTCTGCGCGACTCTTGAACTTTTGTCGTTTGTAATGGTTTTTGGCATAAAAAGCTAAAATATTACGTTGTGTTACAGGTTGCAGAACAAGAAGTATCAGCGCTGAACAAAGACATGGAGGAAGTTGAGAGTATCAGGAAGCAGCTCGCGGAGTTCTTCTGTGAAGACCCTGTCTCATTCAAACTGGAGGAGTGCTTCAAGGTACGTTGGTCGTACCGGGTGGTGAACTAGATGTCGATGTTAGGTCGGGGTATAGATAGTCTATTTAACGTCATTTGGTGGCTTCTAATTGGGAAAAAAAGGAAATATATAATGTAGGTAATTTTACTATGAAAAAGTATTGAATTGAAGGTTAACAATAGGGTATATAATATACCATTAGTAAATCATTGTAATTCAATGTTTTTGGCACCAGTTACTACAAATTAGATTATTATTATTATTAATTCTTTAAAAAACACGCACAGTTCTGGTTATGATGAGATTATAACCTCAGTGGTTAAAGATGTAGGGCATATCATTTCACCAGTCCTATGTCACTTAATTAATATGAGCAATGAACAAGGGATATTCCCCAACAAATTAAAGAAAACAATTATAAAGCCGTTATTTAAAAAAGGAGACAGACAAGACATTAGCAATTATAGACCTGTGGCACTCATACCGATATTTGCTAAAATATTCGAAAAGGTAATATTTGATAGCATGTACGCCTTTTTCGAAAAAGAAAATATTATAGCACCCGAACAATATGGGTTTCGGAAAAATAAAAATAAAAATATGGCCATTTTCAATTTTTTGAGAGATGTAGTTACTGGAATGGATAGTAATCAACCTACTATAGGTATGTTTATGGACATGTCAAAAGCATTTGACCATGTGAGGCATGATATTCTCTTAGACAAGCTTTATAGATATGGCATAAGAGGAAATGTACATAATCTTTTGAAATCATATCTATATAATAGACAGCAACTTGTGGAGCTATCTAATATCTGTCTAAAAACCAAAACTGAAGTTGTGTATCAATCAGATTATAAAAATATCAGATACGGAGTCCCCCAAGGAAGCGTATTAGGTCCTCTATTATTTATTATATATATTAATGACATAACTACGACTAATGTTTATAAAATGACTTTATTTGCCGATGATAGCACTATTCTTTTTACAAACAAAAACTTGACATTACTCCAATCTGACATTAACAATTCATTATCATTAATTATACAATGGCTAGAAATTAATAATCTTAAAATTAATCTTAATAAAACTAAAATAATCAATTTTAAACAAAGAAGAGTTGAAACAGCTATTAATATTAGTTATACGGGACAGAAAATAGAGGAAGGAAAAGTAACAAAGTTCTTAGGGTTACAAATAGATAACCAAATGAACTGGAAAGCTCATGTAGAACATGTCTGCACCAAAGTCAGTCAATTCGCGTATGGACTCTATAGACTGAGAAATATAGCAAATACGCCCACAGTCATAACAGCATATCATGGAATAGTGTCATCAGTACTACGCTATGGGATCATATTTTGGGGGAATTCTACTGATTGGCACCTTGCGTTCAAAGCCCAGAAACGTTGTATAAGAGCTATCTTTAATTTGAAACACACGGACACATGTAAACCATATTTTCAGAAATATAAACTTTTGACTTTGCCCTGTTTATATATATTAGAATGTGCGGTCTTTGTAGTACAAAATATTGATAAATTTGTACAGCGGACTAGAGCTCGTCATGCTGATAAGTTGTGTGTCGTTCCTAGCAAAACAACATTAATGCAAAAAAGCTATTTCTGTATTGCACCCCATATCTACAACAAATTACCTAAAAAGATTAAACAGTCGAACAATGTGAGACAATTTAAAATAATGTTACAAGAAATGCTGTCTAATAAGTGTTACTACTCACTAAGTGAATATCTAAATGACAAATCTATAGAGATGTGTATTTAAATATAATTTGGACATTATGCGTAAAGACATGCTTGCTATTAATATTATTTTATTTTTCAATTTTAATTTCATGACATCATTTTTATTATATTAATTATTATTATTATTATTATTTTTCTATGGATTTTATTTAGACATTTCCTTAAAACCTAGTTATATGAATAGTATTTTGTTCCTACCGTATTTGTTTTTTTTTTTTATTTAGTTTCTATAAACATGTTTGCATGCCTAAAAGGTAGAACAAAGAGAAACTTAAAATTATAATATGAACAACAATGTATGTATACCTTTGTTCGCAAATACAGATTGATTGATTGATTGATTGATTGGTATTGCAAATTGGGTAGAGCTTTTACTATGGCAACTAGATGATTAATAAACATTCATATATATTAAAATTACACCCTTAATAAATAATCATGCTCATAATACAAAGATTTATTTTAAATGGGAATTAAACTCATGATTTTTGGTTTAGTGCTTGCGGTCATAAACCACTTGGTCAAGGACTTATTTAATTTACTTGCTCATTTATAATACCAGTCTTGTAGTCCACAGACTTATTTAATTTACTTGCCCATTTATAATACCAGTCTTGTAGTCCACAGACTTATTTAATTTACTTGCCCATTTATAATACCAGTCTTGTAGTCCACAGACTTATTTAATTTACTTGCTCATTTATAATACCAGTCTTGTAGTCCACAGACTTGTTTAATTTACTTGCCCATTTATAATACCAGTCTTGTAGTCCACAGACTTATTTAATTTACTTGCCCATTTATAATACCAGTCTTGTAGTCCACAGACTTATTTAATTTACTTGCTCATTTATAATACCAGTCTTGTAGTCCACAGACTTATTTAATTTACTTGCCCATTTATAATACCAGTCTTGTAGTCCACAGACTTATTTAATTTACTTGCCCATTTATAATACCAGTCTTGTAGTCCACAGACTTATTTAATTTACTTGCTCATTTATAATACCAGTCTTGTAGTCCACAGACTTATTTAATTTACTTGCTCATTTATAATACCAGTCTTGTAGTCGACAGACACAATAATAGCTGAGTAGGTCCTTGTTTGTCCTGCGCTAAACTAATTAATTATAAGAATTGTTTATGTATTGTAACGTGATAGGTACAAATAAAATATGTTTTGTTTCTATTTATATCTGTCCTCAATATAAAATATTTTGTTTCCTTGCGATAGTATTTAAACATAGATTTTAATAATTTCTGCAATGAAACGCACAGAGTGATACAAGTTCTATAAGGCCGCAGTGGATGACGTCATGATTGCCATAAAATCGTATCACGTGAAGGCAAAATTCGAATTTGGCGGACATGTATCGGTGTCGGAGTTGGTAACAGTCTAGGGCCGGTACCCCTAAGGTAGCGGGTTCAAGTACTGCGTCAGGCGAATCTTTTCTCCATACATTTAAAATCACACAACTCACACAACGCTATCTGATGCTATAATCAGACGACTGATAAACATAGTTCAATATTTCAATAACACCCAGACACAGAATAAATCATCGTGCTCATTACGTAAAGTTTTATCCTGGGTGGGATCGAACCCACGATCTAGCTTAGCAGTCAGTATCACTAACCATTCAGGATTACCAGGCAACAGGCCAGTCAAATTATAGTTATATTTTGTTTTTTTGAAAGATAACTATGTAGCAATGGGGGATTGTGGTTCCACATTACTAGCAATCCTGTTAACCCCTCCAGCTAAGCTCAGTGGCTTGTGTTAGGAGTGGGTTCACGTCGGTAGTATAGATAGTATATGGTAGGATTCGAACCCGCGACCTCACGATTGCGAGACCGAGTCCTTAGCTATCAGGCTACCGTCGATTATATAAATGGTATAAAAATGAGAGAATGTATTGGTGTTCCAGTTGTTCGTGTGGTTCTGCAGCAAGTTCCGCGCGGCCGTGGCGGACAACGCGCGGCGCCGCGCGCACGAGGAGCAGGCCGCCGCGCGACGCCGCGCGCGAGATGCAGCTGCCGCGCGCCGACAGCCGGGTTCGTACTATTATCATCAATTGCTTCCGACCGCGGCTTCGACTGCGTTAAGTTTAGACTGCCATTTCACCTCTTTAAAGATTTGCTTTGTTGTAGATGGTATGGATCCACGAATAACTTAAGAATAATTAAACAAAATTTGATTAAATTTCGTACCTACAAAGCTAATTTAAAATCACGCGGAAGAAACCAGGGAAAACATCGTTTGTATTGTGCATACGAAGTTGCGCGGGACAGCTAGTATACAATAATTCTGACCTAAGATATTCATTGAAATCAAATAAAATGAAGGCAATTTTGTTCAAAATTAAATATTTGTGATGAATAACGTATTTTTTTGAATAAAGTCTAATACCATGTTTATTAGAACACTTTCGGAAATAAATACATTATATAAAAAGGTAATAGTGGGTCAACCTTAAAAGATAGGCATTTCTTTTCACGGAGTTTTTTTTATAACTTTTTAAGAGGAACAAACATTGACGTTGTGTAACTTTAACCGTTTATGCAGCGCGCACGCAACGGAAGCTCTCAAAACGAATATTTTTCCCCGTTAGTCTGACTTACACCAACCTTTGTTGAACCCTCAACGAATTGAGATCCGTGAGGATTATGATACACGTAAACCTTTCTTATTATGAAAGGAAGGAAGCTTTTCAAGGAAGATTATGTAACTTCGCTATTCCCCATATATTCCCAGCCAAGCTGTAACATCCCAAATAACTTCTGCAGCAGGTAACGGCAGCAGCGTGTGCAGCACGCCGGTGTCGGAGTGCGAGTCTCTCATGGAGTCTCTGCTGCTGGACATCAGGAACGGGCTCGGCAGGAGGTCGCTGAGGAAGCCGCATGACCCGTCGCCTTCGCCAGGTAATTATAATTTAACTTTAGGTGACTTGACATTATTTAGAAATTTGATAAATAATTACTTATATACTTAATCACTCAACAGTAGGCATTGTTTCCTCTGTGTCGCGATGGGAGTGTGTCTGACTGCAAAGCAAGAGACGACCTCTTTCGGGTTCGATTCCCACACGACACACCACTTCGTGTGATCCACAAATTGGGTGTACTTTGTGTTACTGACTTGTATGTTTGTAAAGTCCCCCGCGACACAGGGCTTGTACCTACTACGGGAGTCGTCTTTTTTTGGAGAACAAAGAAAAAAAAAATCTATAGATATATTTAAAATTATGTATATTACATTTTTGTGAGAAACCACTAATAATTACTAAAATCGGTTTATTCCAGACGTGACTCCTACTGGCAGCTTGCGTCGCAGGAGTCGCGCCAGTCCGGGGGATGATGAGGAAGGGTTGTTGGAGTTCTTGCGGCACTCGTCACCTGCTGCCAATGATCTCAGGGAGAGGAGCGCTTGGGGCAGTCTTGGTATGAATAATAGCGCATTTTTGTTTGGAGTAGAAATTATATTAAATCTAATCTTTGAATTATAGCCGAGAAAAAGTGTTAATTATGTCTTGTAAGCACGCTACGATTTGTGAGTAGCGCTTATGTTATTAAACTTATAACATACATTAATTTCGCCAGGTGCATAAAAGGTATCTGATAGGTACCTTTAAACCTTTAACATTTCTTAACAATTCTTGTATAAATATATAATTTGAATCTCGGAAACGGCTCAATAAATCGATCTGGGTAGGTATCATTTTTAGAAAACGTCGTTAAAAAAAAATACTCATCAATCAGTCATCCAGGTACTTAAGATTTACGATAGAGATATTAGGAGAAAATTAATGAATAATATCGACTAATTGACGCAAGCGAGGGCTTGACTCGCGTGCTGGAAGGTTAAAGAATTTGAGGTTTAGTAATATAGTCCCGGTTAGATGGTTCGATTCCGGCCCCGTTTTGTCATACGGAACTCTCGGGTTCGATTCCTGGGTCAGGACTTCAAATTTTTCTATCTTTCTAAAATGCAATTATTATATTAATAAAGTAATGGCAAGAAATGCCTATAAAAATTACTATATTTTTTTGTCTTTCTTAATATTATTACTATTATTAGAGGTTAAGTCATTATGTAGCATTATGTTTGTACCTACCTACCTACTAGGTTCTTCTCTGTCCTATAGCACTTACTATGACGCTATGTTATAGCGTAACTTCCCAATATAAGCTAACACTCAATGTCCAGATCGGTCGTGGTCCCGTCGCTCGGCGCCGCGCGCGCGGCTGGAGATCCCCGAGGCCAGCCGCGAGCGGCCCGCGTCGCCCCGCACGCCAGCCACGCCGCCCACGCCCGCCTCCGCGCCCGACACGCAACACTCGCCGGACATCGCGCCAGGGAAACCCAAGTGAGTAGCACTTGTTAAGAAACCAGCAAGAACTTGTCATTTATATGTTTTTTGCAACTACCTACTACCGCATTTTTTTACAATAAACACCGAAAGTGGTAAGTTAGAATGTGTCTTGCGCATGAAGATGAAGTTTCTATGATCTCGCATTTTTTTTTTTAAATTGGCAAAGGCAATTCAATAGTTACTCAGCCTCTGAATGCAAGCTATCAACCGGCCTCGTGCTCGTTACTTTTTATTTTAATTTGGCAAATGTATCCCAGTTGTACAGTACAACCTATGAATACAGGTCAACATCGCTCGCGTTCGTATATCTTTATAAATTTGGCAACTGTATCCTAGTTAAACAGCCTGTAACAAGCCAACAGCTGATCTCGCACTTTTTACTTTTTTTTATTAGGCAAAGGCAGTTTTTAATACAGCCTTGCATTACAAACCAAAATTTTGTTATCTTTTTAATTCGGCAAATGCATCGCAGTTGCACAGCCTGGGAATGCAAACACTTGGTATCCCACTAACATCAGATTGCGGTCATTTAATCGTGTGATATTTTTAACAACTTTTTGAACCCCCTGCGATTCGTGGTGAGTTTTTAGACTCCCACCTCTCCTACCCCAATCGCACGTGTATTTTTTTGGACAAAAAATATCATATCAATTTTCACACGAATGTGAGTCTCGAACGACAGAGGTTTATGGGAGGCTGCCCAATTAGTTCAACGCCGCCGGTCAAGTGCGAGGAGTCACGAAGTTTCCGATATCTCATCACACTAGTAATATTTCGTGATTTTTTCAATCCCCTCTCTCCCCTATCGAACCTCGCGTGATTAATGAACTTTTATGCAATCTGTTGTTCTCGGTGAATTCTTTTTATGCAATCTAATCGAAGCATAATTATTATTAAAAGGTTTTTTTTGTCCTCGGTGAATTCTGGATAGTTCATATGATTGACCATTGTTTCCAATATCGTCCGACCTACCATTTGTTCGTTGGTTACATGAACTTATTCATAACTATTATACGTGATATTGTCGCAGGGAGTGGCGACAGAAGATCGAGTCGTGGCTCCGCGCGAGCAGCCAGGAGGAGGCGGCGGCCCGACCGCGCTCCCGCACGCAGCACGCGCGGCTCACTGACAAGCGCTCCTTGGAAAACGACTCCGGTCAGTACAGTTTTGATACATTTAAAGTTTTAATACATTTGCTTTACATGATAAAAAATAGAACAGAATAGAATATTTTTAATTATATGGTGCATTGAGTTTCCTATAAGTATATATATACCTATTTCAATATAAATTTTGTTACTTTTGCTCCTGTTAGAGTGCTTTTCCACAGTTGCGAAGGCAGTCAATTTATCAATAACAGTGTTTGAAACACCCTAAGCACCCCGTACCCTGGATTATTTCGAGAGCTGTCATTTGTCAATTTGTGATCCGCGTCGCGTTAATGTGGAAAAGCACTAATTTGGATAGTAATTTCTATATTTTCAAAAATCTCTATCGTCAGTTTTTAGCAGCAGCAAAATCTGGGTACGAATACGAGTATCTTTCAAAACTACGTGGTGGGTCGACGAATTAATAATTTTTGTTTTGCTATTTTATTAGGTTAAATTGGATTTTTAACCAATATAATAACAACTAGCTGTCCCGCGCAACTTCGTATGCGTTAATTTCCCCGTTTTTGCGACATTTTTCGTTGCCGCTCCGCTCCTATTGGTCGTAGCATGATGTTATAAGCCTTCCTCGATAAACGGGCTACCCGACAAAATAAAAGATTTTTTCCATTCGGACCAGTAGTTCCTGAGATTACCGCGTTCAAACAAACAAACAAACTCTTCAGCTTTATAATATTAGTATAGTTAACTAAGGCAGTCGTACTGACACGTGCGTATGGTTGCAGAGAGCGCGCCCGCGGCGGCGCTGGCGCCGCTGCCCGAGGGCCGCGCCGAGTGGCGCCGCGTGCTGCACGACAGCGACGTCGTCAAGGCGCTCGAGACTGTCGAGGGTGCGTACGGACATACACACTCTGCTGATATACTCCAAACTACCTTCATTTTGAGCCAAAACTATCAATCAAGATCACAAAATCGACGACCACCAAAACTGCTAAACATAGATCGACACGAAAACATCCATAAAATATGTCAATTTTAATAGAAAACATACAACTTTTCTGCGACACATAACATACTAACCATATTCTAATCTTCCAGATGTACAACCGCAAAAGAAAGACAACAAAGTACCTTGGAGGAAAACGGAGGAAAACGAGGAGATGAGAAGGCTTCGAAGACAACGGTCCCGTCAGCAGATCGAATCACCGCAACCTCTAATATCCATCACAGAAGAACAACGAAAACTGCCCGAAATCCAGGTGACTGCTGACAAGGGACATAGAGTAGAAAGACTACAGAAGGCTGATAAGGTAGAAATTGACTCTGATAATATAGAAACTCCACCTGTTCAAAGGAAATTCGCTTCCACCTTTAGCCCGCCTCCAGAGAGGGAACCGTGCAGAAAATTCCAACCGTCCCTCCCCACTAGACCCAGTCAATCGACAGACAAAGCTTCCACGGAAATGAAAGACTTGTGTCAGGAGATTTTGGGAGACGGCCAGTTTGACAGGTTCTCAGCTGCTAGAAGAACGCGCAGGTATAAGAGAACTCCAGATTCCAGTTCCCCAGAAGAGGATAAAAAACCGGAACCGGCTTCGGAACTAGTCGCCGAGACTCAAGTGATTAGACCTTCGAAATTAGACGTCCAAGCTTCTTATAAAGTTGAAGCACCTCCAGAAGTGGCCAAACCAATCGAAGTTACGAAAGATGAAAAGGAGCACCGGCTGAAACGCTGGCAGGATAGACTAAAGAACCAAAGCACTGACAAACCGACCAAAGAAACGAAACCGTACCTTCGGATGAGAAGACAGACTTCGATAAACCAAGAAGATGTTCAAAAAGCCATACGCGAGCTAAAGTCACCTGCTGAGAATCCAACTGGAGTGTGGTCTAGAGATGCTTATAGGAAATCCATGAGCGCTAAATCAGAGAAAGTTCCAGAAAGAACGACTTCGCCAAGGATGTCGAAGGTGAAGAGTGAGCATGAGTTAAACGATGAAGGTTTTGAGGAAACTCAGAGCTTGAACTCTGAAAGCGCTTCGCAAGGTGCTTCATCAGGGTGCAACGTGGAATGTGAGTCCCCAGTTCCCAAAATTTCAAAGTCCCCCGTAGTCCCAAAGAAGATATCTACCAAAGAGACGAGGACTCCACCTCGTACACCTTTAGACCCCAAGCGAGTAAACGTAATTCCAAAACGAGCCAGCTCTTTAAGAGTTGAAAGGTCTACCTCTCGCGCTTCCCTTCGAAGTTCTAGGAGCTCATTAAACAGTTCAGCGTCAGTCGCTACTGTGAAGCGAGCTCCTCCTCAAGTTAAACCTGTTCCAAAACCAGTCCCAAAACCTATCTCCAGGATGCCTGCGTCCAGATCTTCATCTAGCGGTAGTTCCGTAGGTACATCAAGACCGCCTGTAAAAACCCTTAATAATAGAACCACAACATCAGGCTTCATGAGACCTACTCAAGCTTCCAAGGGCAAAGTTGGCTTAACTCCCCAACAAGTAATAAGATCGAGTGTCAAGTAAAGTGCTGTTATATCAAATCATAGACAAATTATCAAATATTAAAAGTATTTTATACTTTGTCTATGGTGTTTTTTGTTTAAGGTGCTAATTTTAATTTTATATAAAGACAAAAAGTCAGTACCAAACGAGTTTATCGCGGCTTAAATACCAGTCAATAACTAAAAAAAACCCTTATTTTTTTTATTTTTCTGTAGCCGTGGTAATTATTTATTAAGTGAGAACCCAGTGCCTTGTTTCCCGACCAGACTTGTTAGTTTTAAATAAAATAAAATAAAAATATTAATGTATAAATAAGCAGATAATTATTGGAAACTTCAGATAATGTAGGCGCTAGAATCTCAACTGAAATAAATCTGAAGTCTTCAATGACTGATTATTTTAAAATGTAAGTTTATATAAGATCTGTTTACAAAGATTTATTATTATCATATACGTAAACCCGTACGTATTTTTATTATATTCTTTTATTTAATTTAATAAAAATATAAATTCAATGAATGTGCCACGAGTCAGTACGGGTATTTTTATTTAAATTACCAAGTTTTTATTAAATAAATTCTAGGATCATCTGATGGATATTTTTGGACATTTTAAATTATTTTTTAAATAATTTTCTAAGAGTTGTTGAATATTATTTCTTTTTTAAATTGAAAGTATTATATTAATAGTTTCGCTATCCTTAATCTACTTACTCAGTCGTAGTAAGTGTAAAAGAGATAGCATTCGTTTGGCAGCGCACTTTCAACCAAAGAAAAATATTTGTCAAATTTTAGAAAACATAATAATTGAAAATATCCAAAAAAATCAGTTATTGCATCCCAAGTTTTGAAGTCATTAATTTTTTTACTATATTATATACTAAAATAATTATATTACGTATTAGATAAGTAATTAGTTTTTTTTTAATTGGAGGACCTGATCTGATTTTTAATACATCCAATAGATCTTGATCAAAGGACACAGTGTCACAAAATAAAATATAAAATAATGTTAAGACTTTAACCCAATACTTTATTGTACGTGTTTATTTACTAAACGATATACAATAAATTTGACATACCTACGACATACTATGTGTATTATTTTAATACCTTGTAACCAGTACAATATAATTATAATTTAAATTAACTATATTTCATGTAACTACACGAGATGTGAGCAAAAACAATTATCCATTTGGAGTTATGGGCAATGATATTTTAAATAAAGAGGTGTAGATGGAAAGGTTACATAAACAACATTCGATCTTTAAAAACGGAAATTGAGTTGTAAAAATGGCGGCAAACAGACATTTCGCTATTTTTACAGCTCCGCGTTTAACAGGTAAAATATACTTGAAATATGTACGTGATAACTGGACAAGAATGAGACTTTGTGATTCGAAGAAGAAAACTAGAAAGAAAATAAACTTGAAACTGGCGTAAGCACAGAATGTGCGAGCACAGAATCCCTACCGAATAATAGCGGAGGGAATATGAAAAAAAAACGGGAAACGAATGCACACATAGATATCTTAAATTATTTAGAGCAATAAAACATTATTATAAAAAGTCATAAAATTAGGAAAGCATGATTTATTTACCACGAGAGGGAAAAACAAAAAAATAATAATCCGCTGCTTTCATCTTTTGACGCCGGCGATGCGACACTGGCGTATATAAAATTAGTCAATTAACTAGTGTTTATGAGACCTCTTGCTGAGCGCTTGTAACCTATCTACACCTTTTTATTGACTGTAAGTCACACCAGTCACTTTATAAGAAATGTCAAAAACTGTAATGTTTAGAGCAGTGCTTCTCAAACTTATTTTTACTATGACGCCCTGGGGTATTTGTCATTTTTATGCGACGCCCTCCCCTTGACCCCTCCCACTATATAGCCAAAAAGTTGTTACCAGTAGGTATTTCTAGCCTAGTGACGAGTTATCAAAAAGTAACTCCCAATAACATATAATTTTTATTATAAACTACGAGCAAAAACAAAACAAAAGATATATTGGCTGGCAACTAATAGTAAGAAATTGTTTGTGAGCATACCTTCTCAAACCGGGGCTCATGTTTGGATGGTCGAAATGCGTGCGGTACTTACACAACTTGACCACGTTGGTATGTACAGGCAACTTACGTGGATCGCTTCGCGACGCCCCAGGGATGCTTCCGCGACGCCCCAGGGCGACGCAACGCACAGTTTGGGAACCCTGGTTTAGAGAATATGGGGGGAGCGGTTGGACGGACCTGACTTGCGGTCGCTGAGTGTAGACCACACTCAGCGACCGCGAGTTTGGTCCACACCGTCGATCCATACCTTACATTCGTTGCGTCGCGACCCACATCCCCCGCACGTCTTCCTATAAATAAATATGTACTCTATACCCGCACGATTACCCCATCTAGACGGCTTCGTGGAGAATTATTAATCGCACCATTTCCGACCATTACTATCCTTCGTGCCCACAACTCGTGCTTTTTTTTTGTCTTTTTTTTCCAAACGATAATAATTTAACATCTTTTATTAAAATAATCACTAAATTGTTAGATAAAATACAGTCTGTATATAAACGCTTGCAACACCAGGGTATATCAGTCGCAGTGTTGCCAACCCTGTAAAAATCTGTTAACGCCATTTACAATGCTCACACTATAATAAATACTACATTGTTGTTTTAACTCCATCATTTAAACAATAAATATGATGTGATGGGTGTCTCTATAAAGTACATCTCAAAGGATTCCGTCATCAATAAGTTCTATGAGGAGTTCCGTCATTCTCCGCCTGCACTCTGCACTGGATGTGTGCACAGGCTGTACGCCAGATCCTTGGGGTGCGTATTCCTGCAATAAAAATAAAAACATTATCAAAATGGCGGGCTCAATGGGCTCAACCATTGACATATAGACCAGGATTGCGCCATCCCTTTTAATTAAATTATCCAAATAAATGTGTCCATTTTATGTACATACATACATACATATCAACCCATATGATGGCCCACTGCTGGGCACGAATCTCTCCAGTAGAACCTACTAATAACCCCATAATCGCCACGCTTGGGGAGCGGGTTGGTGGCCGTCCTCTGGTGTGAAATCCCTTAGTCGCCTTGACGATACCCACGGGAAGAGATGGGGTGGTACTATTCATAAGCCGGTGCCACATGGCTAACAATTTTATGTATTTGTGTTAAACTGATGTTTTGTTGTAGTTTAAAACAAACGTAAGCACCAATTTCTTGTTTCCCGTTACTAACTTATTTCTAAAAAAATACATTTCTTCTTCTTAACAAATTACTATCCAAATTTTTGCTTATAAGTTATGAAATTATTGCTAATAAACCTATAGCTATATTTAAAATGCTTGATATTGGTACTGGTTCCTAATTTCCTATAGGTACGCACAGTTTAATAACGATGCAAAAACGCCATTGGCGGTTCAATAGCGTTTGTGCATCGTTATCGAACTGTACCCGGAAACTTATATATGACCGCCACTGGTCATTTTCACAGGTTCGACCCGTGAAAACGACCAATGGCGTTTAGTTTTTTTAAAAGACAGTTCCCGCACTATGGTATGGTTCAAGTCCTGTGTCGCGGTGGACTTAACATACTTATACTACATTCAAATCACGGACACAAAGTACTTAGGTGCACCCAGATTCAGAACAACAATGTGTGATTTACACAAAGTGGTGTCCCAGAGACCTCTCGAGACTTACAGTCAGGGTCACTAACCACTAGTAGACCAACAGGCCAGTCAAAACACACTTACATCGGCTTGATAAACGTTAGGTGCTTCGTCACTATCGCACGTCATGATCGGGAACATGTCTAGCGAAATGCCAAGAGCGAACTCTCCACATCGTCTCCATTCCGCCTTTACTCTGAAACATAATAAATAGGACAACCCTTATGCAGTCTCACTGGGTTCTACGTTCCTTTTTCCATTAAGAACATAGCAAGCTCGTGCGAACTGTCAGCTGCGCTTAAAAATGCATCAACGTCAACATCTTTGAGCGCACCATGCATGCGCCTGTTCGCACGGCCTTGCCGTGAAAACCGAAAAAAAAGGACGTGAATAAGGACCCTGCTGGGCACGGGTCTCATCAGTAGAACCTACTTAATATAGATCCTGGGAGTAATTGCCATAATCGCCCCGCTTGGCGAGCAGGTTGGCGATCGCAGTAAGGCTTTAAAGTACGCAGAGGACGTCGCTACCCGTCCTCCGGAGTGAAATCCCTTAGTCGCCTTGACGACACTATTGTTATGCCGTTACCACTTATTAGAATGACTAAAGTGAATTCATTATCTTCATCATCTGTCTGTCCAGATCCCAATTTTTCTATCTATAGATAACTATCAAAATAAATACTAAAAGTAAATGAGTTGACCACCCGCAGTTATGATGATTATATTGACATGACAGTAGGTTATCAAGCCTATTATTTATGGTCTTCTAGTCGTATAATATTGTAGTCTATCGTAGCCTGGGCTGAGGATTAAGTGGCTATGATTCTGACTGCAATTTATTGATCTAGAAATAACACACTTACTTACAGTTCATGTAAAGCATCTCTATTCAAGCTGCTGTTAAACACAGAATCCTCTTCGCTCATCTGCAGCAGTCTCCTATGCAGCTCATCCGTGTAGTACTCCAGTAGCGAGGTGAGATGCTCAGCCCTCAATTCCCTCTCTACGCAAAGGTATAGGATATAGACCAGGTCTATAGCTGGTGATGCGTACCGGACGAGTTGGAAGTCTAGTAAGTACATCTGAAATAACATATTCGCTCGGTAAATTGAACACGCGACTGAAAATAAAGATAGATTTCGAAATGTTATTAGGTATCAGTTATAATTTTTTGGCGATGTAGTTTTCAAGTAGGTGGTCGAGGATCGCGGGGATCTCTAGTGAGTTCCTTGATTATTATCTACCTCAAAATGTTATCCACTTTCACTCATCTATACTAAATCATATAGCGAAGAGTTTGTTTGTTCGAACGCGGTAATCTGAGTAACTACTGGTCCGAAATAAAAAAATATTTTTCTGTTGAGTAGCCCATTTATCGAGGAAAGTTATAGGCTATATAACATCACGCTACGGCCAATAGGCGCGGAGCAGCAATGAAAAATGTTGCAAAAATGGGAAAAATTTAAGCATAATAGTTAGCATAGTTGCGCGGGTCAGCTAGTATTTTGTTAATTGTACCACACGTTTGGTTATCGATACTATGATCGCTTTAAAACCTTTTTTTTAATATATGCCTAATATTGCTTTACACATACAGTAGGTAGAGACGTATTACGTTCATTTCATACTTTGTAATAATTTCAATGCTTCATGCCGAAGTCTTAATTATGACAATTTGTTACTCGGTACTTACGTCAGCTATATCGCCATCCACGTATTTGAACAAGAAGTTATTAGTCCAGCAATCACCATGACAAATTACAGCGAGGGGCTCCTTAGGCGACACCTGCTCAACCATGGTGTTGAAGAAATGCTCTTCTTTGCAGAAGCTTCTAAACTTGTCGAGGTAGAAGTCTTTGTCTGCAGACCCTGAGAGTTCCTGTTCCACCATCGATATGGCATTTCTCGTTGCTTCCCTGTAGTAGTTTTTGTAGTACTCCGTGTTTTCTTCTAAGAAGAATACTATAATATGAAAGTTTGATTTTAAGGTATTCAGCAGAATATAGAAGAATGTCGTGCAAGAAACTAGAAATAAAATAACAATTATGGTAGTGATAACCCTGGCAGTGCCCATTAGTTCACAGTAACAATTTACCAACCCTAAATAAAGTCACTACATTCAAAATGTCCACAAGGCGATACTTCAAAGAAAAAGTTGGTTCTTTTATCACTGTCTCATTTATTACCATTTAAAAACCAACAGAATGTAGCCTAAAAGACTTCCGACTCCTAAAAACTTGGCTAAGTTAAAGTTTTAGGTCCACTTACCTTCATTAATCCCGTCCTTATCATTCAGCAGCTCATAAAAACCCTCAGGATTATGACACTTCATAGCTAAAGACAACGCGTGGAAGTGAGACAACTGCTTCAGCACCAGATAACACTGTTCTAGACTCAAACCTTTCGTTCTATCAGCCATGATGAAGCCGTCACTCTTCAGATCTTTTAGAACCACGCAATCATTCTGTGCTAGATAACATTTTGGTATAGATTTGAATGGATTGTGGATCTGCCATTGACTTTGGAAGCTCAGGAAAGTTGGCCAGATTTTGGTGTAAAAAGCCACTTCGTTGCAGAACAGCTCCTCGCTTTTAAAGAGCTCTCTGCTTTGAAGGCTTTCGGGAAGGCACTTGTAGATAATGGTGTTCTTCCAAGGTTCTTCTTTTTCGTTGGAACCATCTGGTTCAGCGTGTCTTCGAGTGCCGCTCAGGGATAATCGGTAGACCATGGAAGTATAGTTGTCGCCTCGTTTGGAGCCAGGAGCACCCTAGCAATTACAAAATATTGATCTGATATTGGGTATAATGGTGTCTACTATAAACAGTTCAAGTTCGAAAATGACTAAGTAACTGTCTTCCGTTTTCTCAATCAGTGGCGATCTTTAAGTAGATATTTTAAAACCTATGAATATTGTAAAAAATAATTGTGTAAGTTAGTAGGTTTATGACTAATGACCAATGAATTATTTGATTTATTCTGGACAGTAGGTAGGTACCTACAGTAAACTACAATAAACCATCACTTGAGCTGAGTGCAGGTAAAACTATCTATCGCTTAAAAGATCATAAGACATAAGACATAAGACATAAGACATAAGACATAAGTAGATTGAGTTGATGCTCCTGGCTCTGTATGTCACCACCTCATTTTTGATCGAAACTTCGTTTTCATTGAATTAGAGTAGGCCTCCTGATGTTCTATTATTGGAAGCGTATTTGTATGAGGAAAATCTTAGAAGAAATCTTTAAAATGGAATTACCCAGAGTAGGTAAGATTACCTAACGTGCTAACATCAAACTTCTTCTTTGAATAATTTCTAAAGTACCTAGTTTCAGTATAAGCACATAGTCCTGTGGTACCTAGGTAGTCATAATGTTATAGAATATAAGTATAATTAAATGACTATTTTAAAAATATAGGGGTTAAAGTACCTTAGGTTTACTTAGTTGCTGTAAACATATATCTAATGTTTATAGCAACTAAGTAAACCCATGGTACAAAATAACATTTATAGATGACAATTTATTAAATAAATCGTTAGATTTGTATGAACTCACCTCGAAATTGTGTATAGTGACGTCAGGATAATCATCTTTAAGTAGTCCCTGCAGAAAATCAAGCGTGATCTCTCCCATACTGTCACCGAATGAAGTCACGGCGACTCTGCTGATGATCTCTGCGCCCATTATCCGGTTCTCCCTGGTAGGGAGAATATGTTTAAGTAAAAACACGGACTGTCCCACACACAGTTGCCTACTTACTGTCGAATAATTATTTTCCTGTACGTTACACACAATGCTTAAAAGATTCTTAGAATTAGTTATAATGTTCTATGACGGCAATAATTCACGCGATAGACGACAATGGTGAGAAGATGCTAGATTAATGACAGCATGATGGGCGGCCGAAATCTTTATTCACGTTAGACATAATTATGATCATTTAAGATGTAAGGGATGGCTTCGGCTTTTTACCACACTCCTCCCAAATATCTGGGACTTTGGTCCCGGTTTCGTACTTACTTATTTTTTTAAGTAATTTTAAAATACGTGCATTTTTTGTTTTTGTTATTGTAGGTCAGCTCACAACACAACACAAAACACAATACTATTTATCAAACCAATAATGCACACTAATAAGTTAAAAACAACAGCATTTTGTTCGTAAACATTGATAAGAGGAAAATACGTTCTCTTTGCGGTGATGCCAGAACCGGTTTGAGTTTAACTGTAATTAGCTTGTTCTTAAGATGTACTAGTTAGGTATTAATCAATAACGTCAGCGTATCTTTTATGACGTTATAGTATGAACAACGCTCGAAAGCCATTGGTAGATTCCGTTAGTTATAAAGACCAAGTAGAACCGTCGTTGCGCGAACCAGATCCCCGAACAGCTGAAGTTACCTGTCAGCGCCGCCTTCCACAAGGCTACGAACCGAATCAGTTGGAGGCAGACCACTGACTGATAAGGAGTCACGTTCCTTTGAAATGGGGGAACGATTAAGAAGAACAAGAACCGTCGTCGAATCTGTAATGCAGGTGGTTAGTTTTAGTTCATAGCGCCTGCATTTATTTTTAAAATTAATAAATGCGTGCAGTAATATTGCTAAGTGTCAATGAGATGGCTAAAAACAAAAAAGATTCGTAGTAACTATGATACGCTAAAAATATCTTCGGAAGAATTTTATTGATTAAGAAAATACATTCACATTATGTAAGTATGTTTAAATATATCTATATAATATAAAAATAGCTTAATTAATTTTTGTTTATGGGTCTCTTAAAAAATACCAACATTTTTTAATAACATGGCAATGTCCTTATTTTTTATGAAATCTCCGTAGGATACTACGCAGATAGGTGGATCCAGGGAGGGGGGGGCACGATAATTTAATGTGCTTACATTGAATTATCACCTTTAACCAAAATTAGTTAACCAAATTTCATCTATTGTTATATGATTAACAACCGTTTGGAATAATCTATCTATCGATCGATTTGGCATGGATCGATTGGATTTTCGTAGGTATATCTAGTAGCTAGGTCGAGTACTAGGTCGAGGCTTCTTTACATTAGGTACATCAAATAACTTTGGAATCAGTTTTGAAAAATATAACCATAAATGTACCCTTAACCATTTACTTTTGTCACACCACCACCTACCTCACGTCTGTGAGACCCCGGAGTAGAATTTTTATTTTTTGTCTAGTTAAGCCTAAACTTCACAATAAACAACGATTTTACTCCTGTAACAACCTACATGGGTTAAATTATTTAAAATTTTAATATTTTCAAATATTAAAATTTTAAATAATTTAATAGATATTTCTAGATTATTTTTTTTATGTAAAGTGGTAACGGGTGGGAGGGTATCAGTTTAAAAAAATCACCCAGTATTACTTTATTCGACTTAGGCTTCATACAAAATATGTAAAAATTATATCTCTAGTAGCCAAATCTATCGATAGAGTAATGAAAACGGCCGTTAGAAATAAAATGTGCACCTACATTAAAGAGTTCAAGTTAGATGAATTATGTTGATTCCTGAACAGGGCGAGAGACCGGTTACATAAACCATAAACCTAGGTACATTACATTGTAAACCTAGGTAAAATATTTCCAACATGGCCAACCTAACGATGGGTAAGTAGATGATTGAATTACCTACTGTGCGGTTGGGGTCGGCAGTGATTGAATAATGTACCTTGGTTCTGTATCTAGATAACTACTTACCTACGCAATCGGTTTGACTCTTCCCATTACGTAACAGACATGGTTCCCCAGCCGATTAAAACCCCCTTACATGTACAATGTTTCACTGTAATACATATTATTCTGTTATTAAGTAGGTACTAAATAATTTGAGTTGAATTGCGGTTTAAAATGTTGTTTAATTTGTTGCTTTGGTAATCTTTTATGACTTTTACCTATTTTATTGACTAAGCTCAGGTAGCTTACTAAAAGATTAATGTTTTTGGCTTTCTTTCGTATAAATACCAAATCAACTCAAGACCACAAGTCGAGACGAAACTGGTGATTTGGTATTTGGTATTAAATAAAACAGAAGGTTCCTTCAAACAATCTAAATTAATTACTATTATGGTGGTTATGTTATTGTAGTTGAATATTCAATATCTACTTTTCAATAAACAAATACTAAAATTTGAAAATCATTTAATCAATAGCAATCAATCAATAAAATTAGATAAAAACGGAACGTCCTATTCCCGCCGTTCGTGTTCAAATACCACTTTTTTTTAAATCTTATTACATGTAAAAGTTTAGATTACTCACGTTTTTCATGCTTTAAGAATATTTTTAAATGTAATGTTATTTATTTTTTACTAATTATTATATACTGATTGATTTTAAAAGTTATCTAAGATGTTCAAACTTTAAAAGATACAGACAAATTCAAATTCAAGCAGCTTTTCGAATAGAAACGTCAATGTCAGATGTACATTTTGATTTTTCACCGACAGAATTGGTGGTTAAATTCTGAAAAGATTATCTTCATTTTTTACAATATTGTGCACGTTTAAATAGTTTATATAGTGACTAGTAATTAAAGAGTGAGAAGTCGTACAATATGCCTGTGGATCAAATCCAATATTCCGAGCGATACACTGATGACGTATATGAATACAGGTAAAGTATTTTCGTAATTTTTAATCTCATTTCGCGCACAAATGTTAAACAAGCAATTAAAATTACATAATTGATTATCATATTTACGAATAAATTATGATACAAGATTAAAATTTGCCTATATCTCATTCAATTACCTAACCGAACAAATTGGTCAATAATTTTTCCGTCATTTACTTGCTTTTGCTTAAATTATTATTGTCCCAAGATATTGTATGTTTTACTCTATTTTTATATCCATGCTTAGTACATATCCCTATGTAATCCTTAAAAAGGATTACATAAGGAGTACATATTCTTTTTCTACATGCCTACATACTTACTTTGCTTTTCATTCCCAATAATGTTAATTTCAGACACGTCATACTGCCTCCCGACATAGCCCGCTTGGTCCCTAAATCTCACTTAATGACGGAGACAGAATGGCGCAACCTTGGTGTCCAGCAGAGCCCCAACTGGCTTCACTTCATGGTACATAACCCTGAGCCCCATGTTTTGCTGTTTCGGAGGCCACGTACAGATATACAGTCCCCTGTCAACGGACTGGATAGTAATACTAATTCTGCTGTTAAAGTATGATTGATTTGTGTCTAGGGAATTTATAATTGTTGTGGGTACTGATAGCAGACTTTATTATAGCGATTTTATTCAAATGGGTTATTCGATTTTATATTATTAATATGCCAAAATAAATTCCAAGTAATATTTTTAAGAGCAGAAGTAAGAAATCTACTTTGACAACATAATATCTTGGCATAGTAAGCATATTGTCAGAACCATCTTTCAAAGTGTAGTATTGTTTTGATTTTTAGATACAACTTATTGATGTGAAGAAATCATGTTTATTCAAATAGAATAAAACATCCTTAACAATTCTGTTGGTATCCACACTTGCTATATTCATACTTATGATGTATTTCTATTTAAACAAACTAGATAGTTTTATGCAATTTATATTAGAACAATATTATTATTGTTTGCATTGAAGATTAATATAATAACATTTAGTTATATGACCAAATATCTCCCTCCAAATATGTTTATTATTAAGTCATGTTTGTTTTGTTTGTTTTTAACAAACAAACAAATTAAGCCTTATTAACCTTTTGACCACCACATACATCTATCAATGTGAAATGAAAACATGGTCACAATGTGGTAATTTCAACTGTGCATGCTGTCGAAAGCGTTGTGAGCATGTTTTAATATGACTTCCATATATGTCTGTGGTGGTTAAAAGGTGATCATATCCCATGTTTTGTAATAAACTAATACCCTACAGTAATCATTTATCACCAGACTGGCAAGTTGTATAAAAAATATACTACTAATTGTTTTTTGTGTGGCATATTTTTTAAGGTCCAAGTTTAAGGCTTAAATCTATAGAGCGTACTTTGGCTTAGCTCAAACTTAGCATTAGTCAAATTTGAAGAAAATCTTAACAAAGCATTTGTTGACCATTGAAATTATCGGATAAAGCGCAAGACTATAATCTTAGAAGATCATTTCCACAACGTCAATGTTCAGCATGTGCTTTGTCAAGGTTTTTGTAATGTTTAACCTAAGCTAACCTAAGCCCGAGTATGCACTATAGATCTCAGCTTTAGACAGACATTGTACTTTAAATCAGTAGTCCAACAGTTCTCTTCTTATGTAACAAAATTGTAGGTCATTAAAGTTTTTACGACATATGGTAGTAGTAGCTATTACCATTAGGCTTCATATTGAATGGAGTAAATTAACATTGCATTTTAATGGTGAGGTTCCTATTAATTATTATATATGCTTTAGGACTACTAAATCAAGCCCTGGCCGGTTTTTATATATTTGTTAAGTTAAGATAGTGGTAAGGAAGCAATAAACTGGTGTTGAAGCTGACATTTCACTTATCAGTGGCTGATCTTGAGGAGGAGGAGCTAGGCAAAGGAATGGAAGAATGTATCTGATCCCTCATGTAGGTTTTTCTTTTGCCTTGATAAAACATACCCTCAGGGGGCAAATTCCCTCAAACTAAAATCTTGGAGACACCTTAGTCATTATTATCGTTTCCATAATCAGATTACCAAAAAATAACGAAAACTTACTATAAAAAATGCAGAGTGGATTGGTTTAGAAGTTCAAGAGTATAATCTTTTGTGAAATATTAAACAAAACTGCTTGTCTTTCATAAGAGCATGGGATTGTTTTAGCAGCTAAATATAATAGGCACGTAGTTTTGAATATTCTCTTGATATGTTTACAAGAATTTGGTGCTTTACATGTCACAATGTAGTATCACAGATTGTTTTTATTATGTCACTCCGTTTTGAGACGTTGTTAACATGCTGTCACTATCATTTAAAGGTTCAACTTAAATGGTTACTGCTCAAACTTAAATGATTTTTGTGTATGGCTTTTAAAACTGGTATTTGAGTATTTGGCGTATACTTTTCACATTTGCAATACAAAATGAGGAAACAAGCTCTGCAACCACAACTTGTTTCCGGCGGCCATCTCTTTTTCTCGTCTTTTTGTTGATGACAGGTTGACAGTTGTAGATCTAGGTTGAACTGTTGCAAAATGTGGAAACAAAATATGGATGTTTGATGGATTGGTACTTTTTGACTCTGTACTTTTCAAACAGTCTTTGTTTTCATAACTGAATCAGTTTTAATATTATTACGTTTGTAATGATATCAATAAAACCAGTGTCAACATTTATTTTAAGAAAAATATTAATTTAAGTGCTTTATATTGCTCTGGAGAAAGGAAATTCGGGATTTTTAATAATATAGTTGTTCCTATTGACTGATAAAATAATAATTTATAATGAAATTAATAAATATATATAATGTAATTGCTATGTATCTATGTGCCTTTATGATGTGCATTTATTATTACGCAAATAGAAAACATGGATATATTTTTTCTTTTAATTAGTTGCACTAATCGTCTAGCACATCGGGATTTTGAAACCTACCTTTCTCACATTACGATTTCGAAAAATAAATAACAGTTTTTCCACATGTATACTAGCGCCTCTAGAGGCAACTTGATGTACTAAATTCTGGTGGTGTAGTTCAGTTTTATTACCAGATAAAATTATTTATAACAATGTATTCATAAATTATTATGGAATGATAATAACATGTCTGTGTTTAATAATAATTACTAATGTATACCTAATTGTGATGAATATGTGTCTAATATAAGTTAGTATCTACATTAAGTTTCATTGAATATAACGATTGTTATTTAAATAAAGGTTTATAGCGCAAGAAAAATTATTATCTTTATTTTAAAACTTAAGTTTCTTCTATACTATTTATACTAATATTATAAAGAGGTAAAGTTTGTGAGGTTGTACTTGTAGGTAGGTAATCTATGGATCTACTGAATCGATTTTGAAAAATCTTTTACCAATAGAAAGCAACATTATTTGACGTAAATTGTAACATAGTAGGTATGTCTGTACTTTGAACAATAGGTACTGACGCATATTTATTAGGCTTTTTGAATCTCAAACTATGCATAGTTTTATCATTTCTTTTATTTATACACACTTGACTGGCCTGTTGGTCTAGTGGTTAGTGACCCTGACTGCTAAGCCGGAGGTCGTGGGTTCGATCCCCACCGATTCTGTGCCTGGGTGTTGTTTATCAGTTGTCTGTTTTCCATAGTACAAGCTCTGCTTAGATTAATTTATTATTATACAGATATTATGGTTTAAAGCTAGTATCCTAACTTAATACTTCTAACAAGTTGTGTCCAAATCCATTAAATAATTCGGTTGATTGATACAGCTTGATCTGCGTTTTACTAGCCACGCTATGCATCAGGGAGCGTTCCCATTGACGCGGCGCGGATCGTGAATTAGGTAATGACAGTGCTCGAAATAATTCAGGGTACGATTTCCAGCACTGTGATTAATTGATAATATTAATAATTGTCAATTGACGATCCACTCAGTCCTATAGAATAATCGCTATCATGGGCCATCTTTAACCAGGATTTTTTTTCTGGGTGGGGCAGGCGGCAAATGGGGAAAGAAATTCAGTACTCAAAACTTTCAGGAAGGGAGGGGCGGGGTCTCTATATCCACAGGCATTAACGTTCATAGAGATAGATTAACTATTATTTACTCTATCTTCAAGGTATAACCTTATGCTTGACGTTTCGACCGGGTTACACCAACACGATCGAAACGTCAAGCATAAGGTTATACTTAGGTTAAAGGTTCATTTCCGTGCATCGCGGCCGATCGCGAGCCGCGAGCGGCTTACGACAAGCGTCTGACGCTCGCGGCCGATGCGACAATATTCACAGTGCGCGCGCAGCTTACGACAGTCGTCACACATTTCCGATCGGCCGCGATGCACGGAAATGAACCTTAAACGAGTTTATTCCCGTGTCAAATTGTGTATATAATGCAAGGCGTAAGTTTAAAAGTTATAATTAAAGTTTTAAATTTATAACATTTGTAAATTATGATATTCAGAAATTGTTATCAAAATGTGAAATGATAGGACAAATTACACTTGGACTAATGTTATCCTAATGGCGCCCTCGTGTGCTAAGAGTATTTGTCTAGGGGTTTATTATTCAATAACTTCTATACTTACTTATTTGAAGTTTTATTTTTCAGTTCACGTCGGGTTTGGCCTTGCGTATCATACAATACAGTTTCATCAAGTTTTTGCATTGCAGCATCATCACTGTATAGACAATTTGGAGCCGCACACTCAAATAGCAGGTGAGCGCATCTTATTGCTAGGTAGGTACTAACCCGTATATACCTGCTGTCGATATATCCAATGACTTGCAACGACAATAATTTATATTGCTATTTGCTCAGCTATTTTTATCAAACTTCAATGATCTTATTATATATATCTGTACTATTATTATAAAGAGAAAGATTTGTATTTTTGTATGTTTGTAACGAAGAAACTCAAAAACTACTGGACCGATTTTAAAAATTCTTTTAGTTATACAAAGCTACATTATCGATGAGTAGCATAGGCTATTCTATTGTCCGTGGTGGGCAGTTAGTCAATTATATAATTATCTTACTTCTATTTAATTACCAAGTCTGATTCAGTTGCTTATAAGGCATTAAAGCTACCCTCGGGGGTTATATTTAATTTTCTTCGACCCCGAAAGTGTACATGGTGGCAAATTGTGTCTGATTTTACGTTACGACGGCGGAAACTATACGTCACAAATTTTTTGGCGCAAATTCAGTGTCTGAAGCGTAACCACAGCGCTTTATGTTGTTGTAATACCTATTTATGTTGATGAACGTAAGTTAGTTATAGTACATCGTATTATACGAGACGAGATACGAGACGTAATTTCGACAAATAGTCGAAATCACGCCGAACTTTGGTCGTGTATCTTCAGCATAGTGTACTTAGACACTAAGTTGGTATATATTCTTCGTGTTATTGTATTCTTGGCCGGTTTTATTGTTTTAGTGGCCTTAATATCGTGACTGATTTCCCTGAAAATAGTCCTGGGCATGCTTATGTAAAATGGGCTTGGTGTAAAAATATTACCTCGTCTTTGACGTCATTTTATATCATCAACCTATGATAAATTAAATATAGTTCTTATCGAGTTTAAATAGGGTTGCAAATGGTGGTATGCAGGAACACACATCAGCGCTTGCTCCTGAATACGACTTTTTACCTCCTCTAATTGGATAAGATCTGGTTTTGAATATCACGAAGTCGAACGTTTATCCGTCTGTATTGACCCTTAACTAGATCTTTGAGTTGATTAAAAATCTGTGGCCTGCCTTGTCGTTTCTACGATGCGACTTTCAAAAACAGAAATGTTCAAATTTTGGTACGTCAGGACGCTTAGGTTGTATACTCTAATGGTGGTTTAGTGGGTGATAGAAAAAAAATACCAAGTACTATGTTGAATGTTTATTTGTGTTTAACTTCTAAAAACATTATGAACACAGTAAAATATACAAATAAATGCGGAAGTAGTACATTTCGTAATGTTGCCAATATTAAAATTAATAATTAAATTTCGTAAACAAGAAGACTATCGTACTACACAATAAACAAAAAATAAAATTATTAACAATATATTAGTGTAAATTTTTAATTTCTATTTTCGTTAAAAATAATAATAAAGATTGTGCTTTTTCCTTATATACTATATTAGCAAAATTAATAAGAATTTTCAAGTAACGGTCGTTGGGTAGGCCGAAATTTTGGAACGTTGCCAGCTCTAAAAAATGCTGTGAATTCAAAATTTCAGCGCACCGTTGCGACGAAAAAATAAAATAAACCATGATATGGTTAGATCTGAAGTTCTTAATGTAAAGTTAGCTTCAACAGGATTATTTAACGATCGTATAAAAGTCTCTCCAATATATCCTTATCTAAAAAAGGTAGGCAGCATCTTACTATAGACACACGGTACATATCGAGATACATCGGTATGCGACATAAAAATTGTCACATCCAAAATTAGCCTAATCGAAAAACGTGTCCTCATGCCTTTTGTAATAGTGAAAAAGTTTTGGATATATGTTTTAGTTCCTAAGAAGAGTCCTACAGTCCGACAGTATTGTCTTAACACGCACCGCGATTGTCTACTGCGATTAAAAGTCGCAATATAAGAATTTAGTAGAAAATTGCTTAGACAAATTTGAGGAAATCGCTTCTCTAGACGATTAATAGCTAGACAATCGCGCTACTTGTGGACCTAACAATGAAGGAAAGGAAACTGTCACTACTCTGCATAGAAGCACTTCGATTATTTTATTTTTCATCATCTAACGATACATTTTTTGATAACTTGATAAATGTTTAACATACACAAACATGCATATAAATAACATGCTTGATATCATTTTGGCTACATCTAAATACTACTCGCAAAAATGTTAACGAATCTGTTTAACTACGGCCATGACACATGGCATACATTTTTCATTAAATCGGAGAGGTCTATCTAAATAACAATAGGTTTCCACTAAAACTTAGGCCCTTCCAGTTTACGCGGTAAAAACTCCAGCTTTGCATTTATTATTGCATTTTTATCAAAATATGTCACAGTAAAATGGTTTAAAGCTAATTGTGATCCTATTAAAGCTTTCAGCTTCTTCAGTGTGACCACATGTCTGAAAATGCTACCAACGTAGTAGTTTCGAATGTGTCCTTGTATAATTGTAGAAAAAGATTTCGTATGAACTTAGAAGGTTTATTGATATGGTAAAAAATGTGGTCCAAACATATAATGATGCAAATCACTGATCTATCAGTGATCTTTGTCGCTTCAGTTTCGTTAAACGTGACTATAATACATATGCCTGTATTTTACACAGCAAAAATGATATGGAAGTATACAAGAAGTGATATGATATATAATGGAGATTGTACTAACAAGATATGTACTTAAACGATTAAAATATCAAGTATCGACAAATTTGGTACGATTTTTTTTGTTAAATATATATAAATATATAAATGCTCGTTACGTGTCTTTTTCGTTGGATGCTCTCGTTCTAGCAACACTGTCGGGTTGCGAAGGGGAAAAACAAAAATAGTAGAAATTCTGTTAGGGTTGCCTACTAGTAAAAATGGATAGAATACGACTCAATCACGATACGTACTGCAACAATGGCATGCCCTTATTAATACAATAAGCGTTGCATACGACTATCGTTTAAAAATGCTACAAGGAACTAAAAATTGTTATCACCGTTAGTTCTATATAGCTGATACCTTTCAGGCTTCTACTCTTAGTATCTTTCCCCGTGAAGCCCTTTATTAGAGATGTGAGAAATGTTAGAGCTTATGTATAATAAAGGTAGAGACAGCATGTGCAGGGTTAGTGATGAGTCGAAAATTAGTAGAAAATACTGTACAAAATTCGATGTTGTCCAGGATAGAAAATGTAAATTTAAAGCGTATCTTTGGTATGCTCGACAGTGTTGCTAGTTCGATAATATTTTTTTTGGAACAGCACCATCGCGTTGCTTCGATGTGTGGCTACTCTTTGGAGGGGGGTTTCCCGTTAGTATACTGCGGGGGAGAGGTCGATGTTTGGTTGGGCTGGTCCTCCGTCGTCATTACTGAAACAAGTTCTTCGACGGCGCGGCCGAGGTCATCTGTAAACAAGGTTTTTTGGTTAAAATTAAAGAAAAGTTAAAAAATTTGCATCATTTCACTTCTCGCAGAAATATTTTTGGATGTATTGTGAGCCGAATCTTAGTAGTGTATAGTAGTCTTAGGGTAATCTAGGTAATGGCGTCTCATAACCTTAAAGTATAAATATTAAGATTAATAATAGATTACCTCAAGGTATGCGTCCTGTTAGGTTTGCAGTAAACAGAAAAACAAATCGCTTGAATATTAAACATATATCGCTTATAGAAGACACTAAAAACATGCGTCACTCAAAACATCATGCAACAAACCTAAAAGACAAACGAAAAACAACATCTATTGCTAAAAAACAAAATAGTATGACCATAATCGTAACCTCAGCAACTAACGTCTATGTAACAGTCAAATGTACAATAGTAGTAGACAATAAAAAATACACGCAAACTGAAATACATAGCTATTTTCAAAGTTATGATCTAGAAAGCTTTTTCTGGTGTTGAAGCCTCAAAACGTGTACATAATGTGATTGACCCCGCGCTAACCTGCGCAGTGCATGAGCGAGTGCACGGCGTGCGGCGGCGGCGGCGGCCGCTCCAGCGCCTCGCGCTCGGCGCCCGCCCAGCGCGCCCCACCGTCTTGGGGCACAAATCTCGTTAGTGTGGGACCTACTTGGGTGCCTTGTGGCACTCTTTGCTTTGTATATTACCAAACCTTGCCGTAGCAAACTAGTAACAATCGCAGTGGTAGCTAGCTAGTATTTATTGTTATTCCTTCATTTTGTTTACTTCGAAACGTTGGAATCCAAAAGTCATATAGGTCCCGTTTGCCATAACTACCTTGTAAAATGCCTTTCAAAGTATAAGTTAATAAAAACATGGATTTACTTACTAGTTTGCGACTCATGGTAGAGTCCGTTGTGCATCTTAGCCGGTGAGTCAGTGGCCAGTTGAGAAGCCGTGACTGACCGGGTCTGAAGAGTCCCGGTTCGAGCCGGAGGAGACCCTTGAGCCGGCTGAAAGAAAATGACCAGGTGTTAATAATACAAGTAGAGTTAAAGAAATGTGAAAAGTATGTAAAAAAAAAAAATTGTGTAAATTAGTGATTAGGGAGATTGTGCTGATACTGTACCTCATCAAGCAGTCTTCGGAGTCTCTGTAGCTGCGCTTCAAGCTGCCGATTGTGTTCCTCCAGTATCTGCATGCGAGCCTCCAGCCGTCCCTTGTGCTGTCGCAGTAAACGGGCCTCGGCCATCATGTCCTGTAAAACCACTCGTTTATTAACATTGTGAAGCATCCTTTTGTTATTTATCTGAAACTAGCCATGGCTTGTATTCCTACTGGTCATTTATTTACAGAAGTATATATAACACTTTTTTGCAATCCATCGGTTTCCATTGTGGGTTCATCTTTGGTGTGTAGATGTTTTTGATGATCAGTGATTAGATGTTTTTTTTAAACTTTGGTATATAGAAGTAACCGACAAAGCTGCTGCTTTGTCCGCTATCTCTATATACCAAACGTCATTTAAAATTGATCTAGTGATTTTGCAGGGAAAAACAATTACAAGTTTGTTCCTTCTACAATCAAACTTATAATTTTGCCTACTTATATTTTTTGTTTACATAGAAAAGCGCTGTATGACTAAAATTCCTATTACATATGCTACGTACTTGATCAACTGGAGCATTTCTGTTTTCATTAACACCGTGTTGCTCCTCAGGAGTGGATCCCGGTGTCTGCTTTGCCTTCAGGCGCTCGTACTCAGCTTGCAGACTAGCATTCTCCTCCTCTAACTCTCTGTAATTTTAACATTTCGGATCGTTAGAATTGCTTGGAATATTTGAATGGGAATTGTATTCTTTTTGTCTTTAAAAAAAAACGACACCCGCTTTGACAGGTCTTGTACCCTAACAAGCCCTGTGTCGAGGGAGTCTTTACAAACATACAAGTCACAGACAAAAATTGCACCCAGACTCGGAACAACAATTTGTGGTTCACACAAAGCGGTGTCCCGTGTGGGAATCGAACCCGACTTGCTTAAAGCTAAGCTGCATGGGATTGGGGTGAATCTATGCTTTAGTGATTAGGTCACGATTACTTCAATAACGTGATATAAAGTGATGTTGTGGTAGTGACATAGAGGGGCTCGTTTTTTACCTGATCATAGCCTCAAGCTCGTGTCGTTGCTCCCTGTGTATAATAGACACAACTTGCACCGGTGAGCGCGGTGCATCGTCTGTTTCTCCGCCGCCGTTCAAAGACGCGCAGTATTGAGCGATTAGTTGGTGCTCTTCGTCACTAAGAGAAAGGTTACAGGTCAGTTTCATACAAGAAATATTATTAAGTATATCATTATAAACTAGTTGACCAGACAGAAGTCCTGTCTTAGATATGAATTTATAAAATTAGGATATTTATAAAAATACTAGCTGACCCGCGCAACTTCGTCTGCGTAAATTTTCCCTTTTTTCTTTATTGCTGCTCCGCTCCTATTGGTCGTAGCGTGATGTTTTAACCTATAGCCTTCCTCGATAAATGGGCTATTCAACAATAAAATATTTTTTCAATGCGGCTCAGTAGTTCCTGAGATTATCGCGTTCAAACAAACAAACAAACTCTTAGGGGTATGAAAAATAGATGTTGTCCGATTCTCAGACCTACCCAATATGCACACAAAATTTCATGAGATTCGGTCGAGCCGTTTCGGAGGAGTTTAACCACAAACACCGCGACACGAGAATTTTATATATTAGATATAGGTTTTCTCTATACTTTCTTAAAAATCCATTTTTTTCCGTAAGAACCTTATACAAAGTATTAAAAATGTAATAAAAAGAATTAATCAAACCGGTAAATTTATTTTCAAATTATGGCGTGACCGAGGGATATAGGATTTCATTTATATTCTAAACGAAAATAGGTACAACCCAACAAATAACGTTACTTATATAAACGTTAGTACCTAAGCGAGAATAAACCGGGAAAAGGTAAAATTAGGAGAAGCTAGCATAGCAGTTACCTGTCCGGAGTATCCCCCGGCTTGGCGCCCAGCTCGACCTGCGCGAGCCTGGTGGCGTACAGCTCCAGGCGCGAGTGCATGTCGTCGCCGCCCAGCGCCGCGCCGCCCGCGTGCTGCGGGGACGGCGCGGGGGACTCCAGCGCGTCGCCTACAGAATGAAACTCGTCTTGTCACATTTGTTTTTAGTGGTTGTAGGACGTAACCGATGTAACAACTAACTTTTATCACAGCTACCAACTATTGAGAATTGAAAAAATAATGGTTGCTAATTGACTTTTTTAGTACAGTCATAATCATGTTATACCTTATTGAAATGCTTACGATGAGTCCTTTAATTTGATACCCAAATTGCGATATTTGAAATAACTTTTTTTTCACACCTCTTGTTTTTAACATCTCATAGACGCCATGTTTGTTTTTGCAAACGTCACATATCCTAGAAGTCTTAATTGTATTAATCCGTCTAGTTTAGGTTTGAAAGATATGAGGTAATATAGAATGTTACATACATACAAGACACGCGCAAAAAACATAACCTTCCTAGCAGTCGGGAAAAAATATAGCCAAATTACAATACAACCAAGATTTGAAAAAAGATACACATGCACCCGATATCACGAATACGTAAGAACCCTAAAACATTTTGAACACACCGTCTAACATCATCATTGGCTAGGAAATACTAAATCAGCAAAAATAGGACCTAATTTGTTGCCTTGGGGAACACCCAAGCCCCGTGGATATAGCTAAGAATCTTAACAGTTACTCTATAACTTACCTTCAAGTACTGTTTGCACAGGTAGATATCCAACTCTGGGGTGTTTCTTGAAATATCTTGCCGACTTAAACTTATTGCGCAGTGCGCGAGTGAAGTCTCTTACATCCTCTCCCGATGTAGTCTGTAATCGAAATTCCATAAATAATTGCGAGTTCAGTCAAAGTTATCGTTAGTCGAGTGCCATAGTAATTTAAAGATATGTGATACGTACAGCAGTGCAATACTCCTGCATGGGATGCGTCAATTTGTGGTTCTTAGCCTTGCGTCCGTTGAAGAAACATTTCTGGCACATGTCGAAGTTGAAGCACTTGAGGCAACGATACCTGGAAATATAGTACAAAATGTTTTATGTTGCCAATAAAACGGTAAACTTTCCAAAGGACATAAATAAGTGCCCCGTGGAACACTTCGAAAAAAATTACGTGGTTTAACTACTTACTACTACTACTACTATCAGTACTAACCTGAATCCAATAATTGGGTATTCTTTGCAGATGTTGCACTTAGCTTGATGCTTGGCGGTTTCCGCAGCAGCCAAGCGATGGAGTACGGGCAGCCAGACCATGGACTGAGGTTCCTTTTGCAGCCATTGTAAGAAGTGGAACGCTTCGATGAATTGCAACTGCCCATCCGCGTCTCGTTCTAGAGTTTTCTCCTTTGAGGGTTCTTCCTTTTCTTTTTCTTTATCTGGGAAGTGAACTTCATTGTTGTGTTAAATTGTAACATTATAGACGAATTGGAGAAAAAATTAACAGAGCACAGAGTAATTGGTGCAAAAATTGGATGATATTAATAGATTTCTAGCAAACAGGACAATGACCTTTAGCATGTAATAAGTAGTTTGCTAATGATGATTATTGGTGGGATAATCAAGTAGTTATTCAATATTGTAAATAACTAGTCTAATTAGTAAAAATCGGTTGTACCAAAGATAAGGATTCCTAAATCCTTTCTTTAACTTCTGTGAAAGAATACTCACCAACTTTCCTATCAAGTGTGCCGCCTTTGTTGCCTTCTTTGGTAGCAGCAGACGCTTGCTCAAAGCAGCTCCTTACCGAAGGTTCAATATTAGATCCTCCAAATGCAGCTACTTCGCCTAATTGTCGAGGTACCTTTCAAATAATTAAGTTATTAATAATGTCGCATTTAAAGAGCACAATTGATAAAAAAATAGACTTTAATCACACTTACTTGTATGCAATCGTGCAACAATAGTCCAAGTTTTCTTTGGTCAGCTCTACATGATGGGTCAGCGATCAAACGGAATAGATATCTGAAAACAAAAAAGGCACTGATAATATCTAACCGATTAGGCTTAAAATGTCGTTACCTAATACGTTTCTGGTATTAGATAGATAAACGTACTTATCCCAAAATACTTGACACATCTCTCAAAATATTTTTTTTCAAAATATCCTTTGGATTCTCAAATATCATATTCATAATTAATTGTAATTAGATAATTTTCTTACCTGTACTTCTCTTCCAAATGTCCCTTGCAAAGCAACACAAGGCCCACTTTGAAGCTCAGCACCCTGATCTGTCCTGTCCTCTGACTGTCGTATACATTAAGAAGCCAGTTGATTGACAGATCTAGGCAGAGGGGCACGTTGACTAGGCTGGGGTTTTCTGCTGCTATAACCTAAAGTTGACATAAATTTATGTAAGAAACGTAGTTTTCCAGAATTCTCCAGTGTTTGAGACCTTCCAAGACTTATATTTTGAAAGTCATCACATTTTACTCAATACTGTTTACCAAGCGCATTATGTCGAGTCATGCTCAGTAGAAACTCTCTGTATGACTTCAAAAACGAACTCAGTCGATTTACCTAACCATTTAAAGCTTACAAAATGGAAATTGGATGCAGCGCTAAAATACATAAGGAACACTCAAGCGTATGCGCGTATAGTTCCGAGATAATTGGTGTTGAAATCCTCAAACGTTTAACGAAGATCAAAATGAAATGTTTGTAGTACACATACCTCATAAAGTGAAGTTAGAACAGTGATCATGTCAGGTATGTCGATGAGACGGTCGTTCTGCGCGCGTAGACCATGGCAGTCGAAGGCTTCTAACGCAGCTGGCAATTGTAGCATGTGCACTGGAAATAGAAGATATGGGTTCAATAATAAAGACTAAGAAATTAAGCAGCGAGTTCAATTTTCAGGTCTACAGATAGCTCGAAAAGAACGTTAAATCGTCAAATTCAGTATCATATAATATCGGCAAAGTCTGTTTTCTCATATTTTAATCTGGTTTGTTCTTGATAGAATAGGGAAAAAATAGCAACATTCGTTGTTCTGTTAAAATTGACCAAACTTTGTGAAAGTTTGATCATTTTTTGATTACCATTCATCCCTTCCTTTATATAGTAGAAATTTGGTTACTTACTACACAGCGCCTTCTGCACGGTCCTTAACTTTAGCGCCGTCCTGTACGCCGAAAACCGGACCTCATTCAGATCAGCCAATGAATTCATCAGCTCGATCATCTTCGGATGGTCCCAATGTGTCGTTTCCAGTTCATGACTGAGGAAATAGTGATATTGTCAGCTTTGTATCGTTAACAAGGAGAAATATTCGTAAACAAGGGATTGTTTAACTTTGTAGTTTTCTTTATACATGGTTACAGAGGTTTAACACATACCACTGGAATGCAGTGGGTTAGCGCGTCATTCAGTACTTAATATTACCAAAACATGAAGGTGTACGAGTATCTAAATCAAAATGTAGACCTAGAAAATGTTGTTATTTTAATTGAAATTATGTAAATTGTTGATGTGGAACACAATTTTTTTGTCCAAAGAGGCCTTAGTACTAGGACAGTCTAACAACTCGACGAAGTCATCGTTAGGTTACGGGGCGCGACGCAGCGGGTGGGCGGATCAGACTCCCGGTCGCTAAGTCGGGTCTTCCTATATATAAAAACATACTCTGTGGTCGGGTCCCAGTACTCAGGGCTGTCGGTAAGTATTAATTGGACGTTAGTGATTAGATTATTAAATTTATAATTTCTTTATAATTGTTTATTTGTGTTGATACAAGTTGATACAATACAAGAATCTGACATTTACAGAAGTAATAAAAAATTTAAACAAATAACTTGTAGTCTCATATCTTTTAATACTTACTTGATATAATAAGGTACATTAGCAGGAGTGACAGCTCTCTCCCATGGCGTCTCAACGGACCCGGCGAGGAAGCCCTGCGCGGCGCCGGCACCACCGTCCCGCGCGACGCCGGCCAGCTGCCGGACGCGCTCTTCGCCGCCGGAAACCAGACCGGATACCCTGTAATGGCCGATGGCGAAGCGTTCAGCGTCATATGTATTATTGCTAGTACTAAGTATCAGTTTCATTCATCATTCTAATTAATCATCATCAACTATCTATCCACATAATGTAGTATGGAAATCGCCAAACTTTGGTATTTTAGAAATCATTACACTCATGTTTCGTGATTGAAACATTAGAAGTACTTACTATGCGTTTCAAATGAGTTGATACCTGTCATGATGACATTTTGATTCGCATTACGACTGCAACTTCATCGTATAACGACGGTCAGCAATAAAATTATTCGTAAAAAGGTATCCTACTCTAATGAACTAAGTATACAAAAGAACTGTGTTTTACTATTTATCATTATAGATATGTTTTACTTGGGGTTTTAAGGTACCTATTCCAAAAATATACTGTTTATCTACAGGAGATGTGATATAGAGTATACCATATTACTTAATTAGCTCTGGAGATAAATTCAGACCGAGTATATATGTTCAAAAGTTCACTAAGTAGGTACTCGTAACAAAATATTTTTTTAAATTATATCGAAAATGTCGTTTTTGTTTTAGCGGGTGATGTTTCATTTGGTCTCATAGTATGTTTTTATTTATTACTTCATCAGCAGTTATCATACAAAACATGGTAATCAACAAACCTGGTATTCAAATCATCAAGCCTAGCCAGCAAGTGATCAGGCAGTTGAATCTTCTCCCTCGCCAGCTGTTGAGCTTGCGCATGTAGCTCATCAGCCAGCCTCCTTAGCGGCGGTAGTTGCGCGCGCGCACGCGACACAGCGTCGAGCTGCGCGCGAGCGTCGCGTGCGTCGCCCGGCCCGCGCCATGAAGAGCGCGCGGCTTCTGCGGCTTGCACGCGGCCTGCGAGCTCGTCTAGTGATGTTGTGAATGTGCCTACGCGCTGTGGACAAAGAAATAAGGGCTGTTAATGATTGGATCATTGGATTAAAGAAAATTTTGTTACATATCCTACTCCTAAATTAGTTTGATTGGCGTACCTAGGATTATTCTTCATATCTTCTCGTATGTTGCTATGGTGCAGAGTTTATGTAAAAGAAGTAAATGTTAAAAATTGAGACGAAAGAGACGGTTTTAATGTTTGAAAACATTTTAGGCACCTACTTACAAAAAAACAATGAATCGTTACTACGTTTACAAGTGTGTTAATACCTTAAAATTAACATGAGGTACCTTTAATTACCTCAGCTCCTCTTCCTTACCCTATTCTTTATTCAATACAGGCAAGAAAAAACAAGGTATATTTAAGTCAAAGACCGGTTGTTGACAGTGAATTTCCAAGGGCGTCTGGACAACCTTGCCGCCTGTATAAGGTTACCCCTTGGGCGGCAACCACAAGACCGCAACCTCGTTCCTCACAACTGGTATGTTGTACACATTTCTCTTTATTTTAATTAATTAAAAAGCTAAGTACCTGTTGTACTTGCACATGGGTTTTAGTAGATAGAGAGGTAAGGTGTTAATTATAAACGCTGAAAAAAGCACTGATCTATAGGAATTCATTTAATTTGTAACTTTTTTTTTGTTATAGCACAAGTCCTAGTTTAATGGTTGTAAAACTTTGCCTATTTCCAAATAACGTAGGTATCTACATATCGTGACTATTGTTTACATTAAAATAGCAGCGTAAATGTCTCCATAAAACTTTGTTTTAGTGTTGTTTTGAAACACAGAACAAATGAGTAGTAATAATAGGCAGGTATTATATTATGTTTAACTACATAACCATAAATAAACTAATGTTGATAACGGTCCAACTAATATCTCAAAGTTTGTTTTACTTGAACCTAAATATCTAAATAATGTTATTGTTTATAAATGTGAACATTTGATAGGGTAACAAAATTATTTTAAAGAGTTTATTCCCGCCAGTCCGTAAGTCCTGAGAATCAACTACCAGCTGTTGGAACCGACAAACTTAAGCAAGGTTTAGATGACAAGCCAATGTCTGTAGCATTCGGAATTTTGGTTAGTTATGGGGTTGACTTAGAAACAAAGATTTCGGTCCAGGGTAAGACCGCACCAAGGGTAGGTTTAATCAAGAAACAGTACACGTACGCGTGTAATATCATGGGCAATGCTGATCGGTACTTCATAGACAAATCATAAATCTTGCTTGCCCTAAAACCTTTAATTTACCAGTCTATTTTTAATGCAAATCAAGTCATGCCAAGCTAAGCATGGGTTAAATATAAGTCCTGGCTTATTCCTGAATTACCTCCCAACATATGACTCTTCACATACAATACGATGCGCCATTTTTAGATAACACCAGAATATTTTCCGGTATTTGTACCGTCAGCAATATAAAACATTGGCCTCGGTAATGGCGTGACAGTTCCTTCGACGTGTGTCACAAACGGCACGTTTCTTCGTCACAGGGGAGCGCGTATCGTTAGGGGAGGTTTTGCTTATTCAGTGGTAAAATCTAGTTTAATATCACACAGGATTGTGGAGATAATGTGGGGAGAATATTCATGTGTGATATTGTGGGTCTAACTTTACGTAAGACTCGCGATGCGAAACAGGAGATTTATGCGATCATCTGTTATTTTTTATTATGGTTTGTCATTTCAGTCGGGTTGTTTCGACCACACAGTTTGTGGCAATAATTAATGTGGTTGAAACAAGCAAGAAATAAGATGAAAATCACCTCTTAACGAGTTGAAGATGATTTTGTGATTGATACCTATGGAATAGAAAGTAGGTACCTTAATGCCGCGAAATTGTTCGCCTATGGTATATTCTTATTGTTTTTAAACTTTCGCGATTTTTATTCATATTGGATATATTTCGGTACTTAATCGTGTGAATTATTTAAAGGTACGAACCTTTTATTTACCCGACGTTTCGATCGAATTGCACCGATCGTGGTCACGGGTCGACTGAATAAAAATTGTCGGTAAAAAGGTTCGTACCTTTAAATAATTCACGCGATTTTTCGAAATATATGTAATAGGTATTTTATTGTTTGAAATTTAGTCGCACCACATTTTATATCAATATTGATTTATTATTTGAGCCATAATATCTCAAATTATATTAGAAATACAAAGAAAAATAACTAGAGAAATAAATATGACTGTCCTTTTAAATTTACCCGACGTGAAACTAAATGGACATAACAAAATGATCACTGTTAACTATGACTAGTACATATTACCAGTTAATTCTTAAACACTGTGCGACAATTAACTTGATTAAATAATTACACACAAGTTGTTACTGTCCAGTGATTAAGTGATGACCAACACGATAGGGAAGCGATAGTTATTTAAGTTGTGTTTGTTTTGTGAGTGTGTAGAGTAGTGTCTTATTATGTAGTGAATGATGACAACACCCGCATCAGGGTCCAAGACCTGATGCGGAGGACTTTAAAACCATACAAACACAGACTTTACACAAACACAATTTGTGGATCATACAAGATAGTATCGCCTCTGATAACGGAACGAGTGAGATAAGTCCTCACTAGCATTGTTATGATATAAATATAATATGTCGATGAATTTTGGATTGAAAACTCAAAATATTGCCAACTTTACCCTTGAATTTACCACACATTTCTGTATACACGTATGAGCGACCATACTCAACGATCAACAAGAATGAGTCCTCAGTTCAAACTAAACAAATTCATATTACCATAACTATATCTGGCAAAAAAACAGCAAAATATCAAAACGGTAAAGTAAATTGTTCCCTTGTTCATCGTGCTTACTAGATCTGTACCGGATAACCGGGTCTATCCCGGCCTATCAGGCCTCATACCCGGAGAGATGGCTGATGAGATAACAGCCCGCATTTAACCGGGTACAGGGATGTATTTTGTTTTGTTATCTCAAGTTTTTTGGCTTGACTTGCTAAGAACTAGTCAAGTGCTTAGGGTATTCAGAGTAGCCATGAGTTCGGGGTTGGGTTGAGTTGATCTGGACGATTTGTCTTAGTTATTATAACCGGATAGAGATTAGGCATAAGACAGACGCGCAATCGGAACTTTCTATACAAGGTGGTACTCAAAACTAAATTTTGAAAAACGTTGATAGTATTTTGACTTCATATTATCATTGATAAGCTTTCGCGAATGTGTACAACATTAGGAAATTAAATATACTACGGGTCTTAATCGCGTGAAGTACAGGTCGTTGCAATACGGTCGAAACGCCGGGCAATAAACAAGGTATTTTACCTTAAATTATTTACGCAATTAAGGCCAGTAGTTTATATAATTTCATGTTTATAATATCGTGTCCTTAAAATATTTATTCAGCTTTAAACTATAATTTTAACATTCTTTTTTATTTACGAACTTTGTACCGCCCAGTTATTTTTTAAATTATTTTCCTTAATTTTTTTACGTAAGAAAACTAAAAAAAAAGAATAAATGAAATTGGTCATATCGTTATCATGACCAAGGGAAATAGGTATTATTTTTTTTTATATAGGTACAGAGTTCTGAAATACAGCACTATATTCCGTTTGAGACTGATGTCAGTCGTAGACCAAATTTGTAGATTTCAAAATAATTATTAATTAGTCTTATTTCGTTAATTTTTCCTAATAGGTATGTAATTCCTAGCAGCGCCCATTTCCTAGATTTAAAAATATTTATAGCATAATCACCCTTATAACATTCACATTTTTGGGACCCTTAAACCCCTACCCTCTGAAAGGGGGTACATGCCGTTATACACCACGCGCGCCCACTGTGGATTCATGGATGTCACATGAGTCTTCTTGAACATTCCAGTTTTTCTTCACCGAAAATTATAACGATCCGTAAAATATGTATTATTAGCCTTCACCCGTGTCTCCGCCCGCGTGTATGTCGTTTATAGCGATAAAACTATTCCATCTCCATAGACTCAAACTCAAAATGTGTTTAACGATTTAAGCGTGAAAACTAACAGACAGACGGACAGAGTTACTTTCACTTATTATAATATTAGTTAAGATAATAACAGATTAAATAAACAGACTAACTCTAAACGCAAACAGCTCAGGTTAAGTATATTCTGTTTAGCAAAATATTTTGACCGCTCTACAAGGGATTGTTTCACAGATGCGTCTTAAGATAACGAGGCACGGGTTGTTTTATGTCACCCCTTATCTCCAGAACAGTGTAGACTGTAGACCGTACTCTCTAGTGTTTTATGAACTTGTTGTATTTTGTTCTCTTGCGGTTGGTTTTTTAGAATGTTTTTATTAACTGGATTTTTGCATGTTTGGTCAGATTTTAGAGTCGTTTTTCGATAATGTAAAATAGATTTACTTCTCCCGAGAACAGTAGAGAAATCTAGTACTCGTATTTATCTTTAAAACTGCAGTTAAGGCTAGTGAGGTTATTAGATACGATATTTGAATTTCACAACACAGATTCATCGTTAGAAAATCGTGAAAAAACAACATGGAGATACATTATGGTTGGGATCGTTTTAAAAAATGAATTTATTGACTAGATGTAGTTATTACACTTATTTAAATGAGCTTGAACATCTTTAAAAATTGGATTTGCAAGTGAATAATGTCGTTGACTGTGCTTAAACTAATTTTGGCATATGTACATATAATGAGGATGATATAGGTATGTTAGGTATAAATCAATAACTAAATGTACTAAAGTTTAGGTACAATTTTAGTAGAGATCTACATTTAACGCAAAACATTGCATAACACGCTATTGTATAATCAAATAACATCGAGAGCAATGTTGTGGTTAACTAATTCATAATATTTAACTATTAATTATAATATCCTATAATTATCATGTTTATATAAAACTCTCTCCAGAGAAGTGAAAAAATAAAAAGGAAAATTAAACAAAAACATTAATAAGCTCGATTGCCTCTTAGTTTCAGCCTATTGTTGAGCCCGGCTCGTTGGTCTAGTGGTTTGTGACTCTGACTGCTAAACCAGAGGGCATGGGTTCGATTCCCACACGGTCACCACTTTCTGTGATCCACAAGTTATAGTTCCGAGTCTAGGTGTACTTTGTGTCCACGATTTGAATGTATGTTAAGTCACCCGCGACACAGGGCTTGAAGTTGTCCCCTAATAAGAGAGTTATCTTTAAAAAAAGTTCAGAAATCCGTCCAAATAGCTCTACGATAGTTTGAAGGCTGAAATAATGACCTGAAAAATCAAACGATACCTACCCAATTTCAGTCATAGTCAAAAATATTTCTGCCTCACTATTCGTCTTTAAGTGACACATGAGAATTAACGGCGTCTAAAAACCGAGCGCCATTTAAACATTCAGTCGAGATTATGCATCAAACATAATGACATAAACATTCTAAAATGGAACACAAAACAGAGATAGTACAACTATTTTAACCACCGGAAGTTGTTGAGTTGTAAACAAACATATAGACGGAATATGGAGCACAAGGTCACCGCACACGAGGCTGCGCTAGTGAGTGATTCATGGATGCGTGTGCGCCGCTCATTATCAGATGTTGGGGTCACTGAACTGTGCAGGGTGGTATAATGATGTGTCTGTGATTGGTATGATTTAATAGTTTGCTAGGAGTAATAGTATAGTAGTATATATTAAATATCTATTCTTCTTTTGCCTAACATTTTATGTGGTTAGGGATGCTCTAGGGGATAGGTAATTTTTGTGTGACTTGCGTCACGGAGGACTTAACAAACTTATAAATCCGGACACATCCTACACATAGTTTATTTATTTACTAGCTGCCCCCCACAACTTCGTCTGCGTAAATTTTCCCCGTTTTTGTAACATTCCTTATTGCTGCTCCGCTCCTATTGATCGTAGCGTGATGTTATATAGCCTTCCTCTATAAATGGGCTATCCAACAGTAAAATAATTATTCAATTCGGATCATTAGTTCCTGAGATTACCGCGTTGGAACAAACAAACTCTTCAGCTTTATAATATTAGTATAGATTACAAAAATATACAGGTTACTTACGTTAAAGGTTCTTATAACTTAATACAATATTGTAATGAACTTACCTTTGCATAAACATAAGTACCTACGCAATATAAAATAAGTGGCCTATGTGAATTGGCTCAGGGCACGAAAATATGTCAATATATGTTCACCTAAATAAATTTGTGTATCATACAAAGTAATGTTACACTTGGGAATCGAACCGCCACTGTCTGCGCCACCGAGGCATTCAAGTAGTTTAGCTGAGTAGAAATTTTGCTAAATTTTAAAGATAATTTTGGTAAATTTGTAGAGATAATTTTGGTAAATTTGTAGAGATAATTTTGGTAAATTTGTAGAGATAATTTTGCCGGGCAACCAAGACTCCACTATCACAATTTGTAAATTTAATCCACCGCAATGCTTAATGCTACATACTCTAAGTGTAATTACTCCTAAACGAACAGTATACGTCTATATCTGCTTATTCTCTCTATGGCAACGTGGAAACCATAGATAAGCGATATCGAGAACCAATAACCTCAATCAGTGTACAAGAATGTACATCTGTGCGTACACAATAATACACAGTTGTGTACTAATATCGTCTGAAGCCACTGTTGGACTTATTGTGTCATTTTGTTTTTCTTATTCAATTGTATTGCGGGCTATAGACAACGGGTAACAGAAAGGTGTGGTCAAATTGGGTCAGTCCCACTCATCCCTTGGGACATCTGACACCAATATTTTGGTACCTACCAGTTTTTTTTTGTACGTTATTAAGTACTTTCCCGCTTAAGGTTCGAGTAAAATAGGGACGTGGATTGTCAAATGTCAACTGACAACATTACCAGTCTAACTTTTACTGCCCGATATACGGTTCAAGGGGAAGTTCTTGTGGTGCTCTATTTTAATATTATTAATATTGTGTGGTACCGGGTTAAGAATAGTGCCACCCCATCTCTTCCCATGGGTGTCGTCAAGGTGACTAAGGGATGTCACACCGGAGGACGGGCAGCAGCGTCCTCTGCGTACTTTAAAGCCTTACTGCGATCGACCACCCGCTCGCCAAGCGTGGCGATTATAACAATTACTCCTAAGATCTATTATAAGTAGGTTCTTGGGGGACCCGTGCCCAGCTGTGGGACATCATAGGGGTTGATATTTTTATGTAACTAAAATTTACTACACCTTTTTATATAATACTAGCTGTCCCGCGCAAGTTCGTATGCGTAAATTTTCCCCGTTTTTGCAACATTTCTCGTCGCTGCTCCGCTCCTATTAATCGTAGCGCGATGTTGTATAGCCTATAGCCTTCCTCAATAAATGGGCTATCCAACAAAAAAAGAATTTTTCAAATCGGATCAGTAGTTCCTGAGATTAGCGCGTTTAAACAAACAAACAAACAAACAAACTCTTCCGCTTTATAATATTAGTGTAGATAATATATGTATAATATCTTGGGACAACTTACACAACGCTATCTGATCCCAAACTAAGCATTTATTAAAAGTTAATACCCTAGCCGAATGGTGAGGTCGTGGGTTTGAATCCTATCCATTATTCTACCGACGTGAACCCACTCCTAACACAAGCCATTAAGCTTAGCTGGAGGGGTTAACAATATTGCTAGTAATGTGGGACGAAAATCCCACATTGCTAGATATCTTAAAAAAAAAAAAGATATCTAGAAATGTGTTGTTTCTTTTGTGAAGAAACCCCGCGGTACAACCAGTAAGTCATAAAGAATATAGCCATCAACTTAATCAAGTAAATTACCATACAATTTTAGATCTATGTATCTAGTTTTCTTTATACGGTGTACATAACGGATAGACAGGTTCTATGGTAAGTGGTCTAGGTTGAAAGCCTTGATACTTGTGCTCTGTTAGAGTCAGCTGTCCATCAAGTACATATTAAGAATGACTTAAGAATTTGTATGGAGTAAAACCAATCATACTTATTTATTATAAATAGGTAGGTATAGATATTAACGGACAGACAAATTACGAGATAATTGAAAAAAACTTTGAACACTGCCTAACATAGCTTAAACTAGAAAACCACGTGAGACAAAAAGTTAATAATCTTGAAAATGGATGAACGGATTTTGATTAAACAAAGTTAAGAAACATCCTGATTAAACTAGCTTTCTGTTCAAATAAAACCGTATCCAAATATGTTCACCCATTCGTGTGCTATGAAGGCACAAATAGACACACACAGATATACCTTCACATTAAACTTAGTACACCTCTCCTATTGAATCGGGGTTTATAAAAGAATATAATAATGCTATAACAATAATGGTCTCCTAACCGACGTCGGTTACGGCGACCAATCTCATTAAAGACTATCCAACTACACAGGAGATTTTAAGTGCGCAAGTGTATGCGCAGACACAAGTGCACTCTCCATTGCCTCACTCTCGTAGTCCGATGGGACGGAAATCCGACACGACCGGAGAGAGATTAGGCGTAGGACCGACGGCTTAACATGCTCTCCGAGGGACGGAGGGGTGTCACAATGTTCGAAAACTGCCACCCATCTATGACCAACAGCGGTAACATTGCATATCCTCTTGTTGTGTTTATGATTTCACAACTAAGAATTTACTCAGATAGACGGCTATTAGAATTCTGGAACCAATAAAATTGTTTCACCTGTCCCATGAGTCTACTGTGCCATATAGTAAAGACTATCGAAATATGGCATAGACCGAGGTTTTCTTTGACTAAAGGCTCTTAAAAAGTAGTTTGTAAGCATTTATGGGTATTCAGCGTTCCTTCCACTTGGACGTATAAACCAATTAATGTGAGTTATTTTGACAAGATAAGGCTCGCCCCTTATTTGGCTAGGATCTATATTTACTCAGTATTTTAAGATCGGTGGATAAATTAACATCTAGAGAACTTCGTACTTGTAGCTAGCACCTGCTATGTGGTGTATTTTGACGTGAATTCATCTTTAAACTTGCTTTTATGACAAAATCGGGTAATCATCTAGAGCTAGTTTTAAATATCAGTGCAATACGATCGAAACGTTATAGATCGGTGCAATTCGATCAAAACGTCGGGTAAATAAAAGGTCGTACCTTTAAATAATTCATGCGATTAAGTCCTGAAATATACCTAATATGTATAAAAATCGCGAAAGTTTAAAAACAATAGTTTTAAATATGTATTTTTATTATAAGAAATTCAAATCCTGCTCAGCCTTGTTTACATTCAAAAAGTACAGCTCTCGATGGATAGAAAATAAAAATAAAGGTAGAATAGACTTTACATAGGCACATAAGTGAGTACGTCTTTGAAACAAACTTTGTCCACATTTGATGAGCGTTTTCACAAAACGATACAAATTAAAACAGTTGTTTTTTTCAATAAACGATTTTATTTTATTAGTCGTGTATAGTCAAGAGATTTCAATGAGAAATTCGATTATTTATAATATATTTTATTGAGTAATAATGGTCTAGCATAATAAAACATTAACATTTGAAATTAAGAAATCACAAAAATCATCTAAATAAATGCTGAAATAATTGATTTGACAACAACAAATTATGTCGCTATAATTTTACCAACATCTCTACTGAAAGAACCGATTTATGACAGTCAATACCCAATTAACGACCACAAATTATCTACACTCAGACTAAGAAATGATATTTAAGAATCTCCTCTGTTACCTATAACCGCTCTCTTTATACATTGTACGTTAAAAATAAACTTCTATTAGTAGAAAGTAACTAACAAAGGTACATAACAGTTAGTTAGTATAAGTGTACCTAATGCGAGAAACATATCACGGCCGAGAATCGAACCTGCGCCAACTGGTTGACTCACTAATTGGCATACGTCCAGTTTTCACTAGCGCTAGTGTTGGGGTAAGTAGTTTTAAGTGACAATTTATTTTATTAAGATAATACTACGTTTGCTTCGCTATTTTGTTTAGGAGTAGAAAAAGTTATCAAATTTAATCGTAAATGTAAAGAGGTTTTTGTTTTTTAAAGTTGTAGACTGTACTAATTACCATATAATAGGATAATGACATGAAATTTTATCGTTGCATGATCATACATTAAAAGTGGTACAACCTTCACGTTTTAATAATTATAAAAGACATCGGATTCGCAATCGTGAGGTCGCGGGTTCGAATCCTACCCCATTACACTACCGAAGTGAACCCACTCCTTTTTTTTTTTTTTTTTTCTTTTGGCGGGAAAAATTCCTGACGAACACCCCCACCGTCCGGGGAAGACGGTAGGGGTAGTGTGGGGTTTGCACCCACTAAAAAACCCGCCGTGTATCGCTCGCCACCTTCGCGAACGGGCCGCCGGAATGTGTTATACCGTCGGCGGCCCGTCCAGTGGCAATGCCCGGACGCGATGTTGTTGCGTTCCGGGCATTTCACACCCACGCGGCCCCTGGATACACACAGGGTGCCGCGCCTCCACGGAAGGCCGCGGGCGGGGCAGATTAAGTGAACCCACTCCTAACACAAGCCATTGAGCTTAGTTGGAGGGGTTAACAGGATTGCTAGTAATGTGTAACCTACAACCCCACATTGCTAGTTATTGTTTAAAAAAAAAAATACGTATCTATATATATCATATATCCCTTTTATCGAAAATAGCGCGGGTGGAGAAGTAAAAAAAATTGAAGAATAAATTAATTATGATCGAATTTTGACCACGGGCTTTTTTTTAATGTGACAATCAATAATTTCCCTAAACTTTGCAGCTTTAAGTCGGTACTTTTATTGTAAAAGATCCACATTGGGTAGTATAAATACTAAGTGGTATTCCAAACCGCGACCTCTCGAATTCGATGGGTACTGCTGCTTTCTGCTAGTAAGTTTGAGAAAACTTCATATTTTTAGATAAATCTTGTATTCGAAGATTTTTGATACGGAGAAAACAAAGAGCCGGGTAGACTGCTTTAGGTATAAAAAAGGGATAGAAAAAGGGGCCAGGTTATCCGAAAAACGGTTTAGGGCAAATCAAGCGATTTTATGCAAATATTTTGTCACCATTCAAGTGTCCCACCACTAGATCTTCGAGTGGGTGTACCGAGTCAACGAAGTGGTAGTTACGTGGGTCGGAAACGCTGGTTCAGTACCAGTTTGTATCACTACAGGGTACACGGCGCGATGCTAACTGGTTTCTGTTCAGCTATTAGCTGTCTTAGAGATATTTGTCTTGAAATTGCACGAATAGGCTTTAAAAGTATACTGCCTATTAGATGTTCTATTTAAAGTACAATGAGACTAACGACTTAATACTCAACCGTCATTCAGTTTTAAAACGCCGTTAGCTCTCTTGCTGTCCCTGCACTAAGGTGAAATACTTATGAGCACGACTCCAGACCAAGGTATGGGGGATGGCAGAGGTGGGTCCAATGCGGTAACAATGGGTTCAGAACCCAAGCAATCTAGACTAGATTTTATCTTTCCATTAAACGCCTTTGTTCAAAAACATCGTGATATATAGTCTCCACTTTACAAAACAAAAACATAATTCAAAAACCCATTATTTCCAATTAATGAGCCTTACTTTTGTTACCCCATTCAATGGCGATACATCATTTTTGTAATATATACCGTCGTGTACCGATATGAGAGTAAATCCCTCACCGTGTGACGTCATAAACGGATGACGGGAGACGGGAATAAAACCGGGAATAACGGAATATGGCGGAAATAACCGGATTTCTTCGGGTAATGAAGAAGGCTTTCGTAGAAAGGACGGTTTTCGTGAATGTATTTATTTGAAATCTGAATTCGTTAAGTAAGTAAGAAGCTTATATGGTAGGTATTAGATATCGCTTTTACGGTAACTACGGAGAAAATAAATTCTGGTATTTACGAAGGGAGGAAAAACGTACTCTAGGTCTCGTAACTCTTAGGTTTTAAACGTTTTTTGAAGTTTTACTTTTTGATTTTGACACGATTTTCACTATTAATTAAATATTTCATCCTAAGAGTCCTTATATATGTAGGGAAGATTGCCCATGTCAAAGAATTCGTTTCTGATTTTTATCGTAGAAAATGGAACATTTCTAGTAAGTATATCAAGCCAAATATCACACAAATTGTCAATCCAACAGATAAAAAAAACATACTAGTCTTGCAACGATCCGAAAATCGGTCTTAGGAACAAAAGTCGGTCTTGTCTCGGCACGTTAATAAATAAGAATTCATAGGAAAGTTGGGAAAAGTTCGCCCAAAGGCAACGCTGAATAGATAGCTATTCTGCAAGAATCTTGCATTTTCAAACTGCAACCTATTAAATAAAGTAGGTATTTTAAGTTTGTTGAATGGCTCTAGGGGTAAAGTAAAGGCAGCAATCCATGGGCACGACTGGTCATATTGGATAATGTAGGTAATATTGTCTCTCATAAACATGCAATAAACATAAGAACGGTGTCTTATACTCAAAGCCCATTTTGAGGCTCCGTTAACTCTCATCACTAATGATCAGCGTAGGCAGTGCCATTTAGGATCAATGACCTCAAATGCTATCTTAACATGGATATACATCTGGATTCCAGGATTTTAAAATATTTGAATCGTCAATAATAAATAGTTTAAGAATTGTAAAATCGTCGAGTGGTGATCTTCCATCAGATGGACCAACGATCTGGTCGAAGCAGCCGGGGTTCAGGATTGGAAACGGTTGGGGGAGGCCTTTGTATTTTCAATAGGTGTCTGTAGGCTCAAAGTATACATATGACTCAAAGTTGAGTATTGTTAGAGTAACTATTATTTGGGGTCAGTGCCCTGCCTTGTTACTGTATAAGCATAGCTTTGAAATAAGCCCTACATGGATGACAATAGCAGATCTAAGTTAAGATTTTATCTCTATTCTCTTTGTGCTTAATATTTACCAAATATTGTTTTTTATGTTTTCCAAAAGCAGTTACAGCTTAAATCGTTTATATAATACCTGATAATAAAATATATTTAATCATATCATTATCAAGGGATAGAAAAATATGAGGTCTAGTAACATAGTCCAGATAGGTGGTTCGCTTCTGGATCTTTCAAAAATGCAATTATTGTATTAGTAAAGTAATTGGCAAGAAATGCCTATAAAAATTACTTCAATGCTTTATCAGCTTGTAAAGTTCACAAAACATTTTCGAGAGTAAAAAAAACTCTGTCAGTTTAGGTAAGTCCAATCCATTTAGCCCTTCCAGAGTTCAATCGGAATAAATACAGCATGATAAATATTTCATATGGGTTTTCGGTAATTACTAGATCCTATAAATCGAAACATACAAACTCAAATATATATTAGTTTCGTAACACCAAATTGATGATAGTTTGAAAACGTCAACAACGTACATAATAAAAAAATGACATGTTTGAAAAAAAAAGACATTAAATTACGCGGCATTCCAAGAAGAAGCTGCCAAGAAACTGTGCCACTATTAAATCACCAAGTTTGTTAGGTACCTACAGTAATATTTTATTGGACGCTTGTGTGTTCGGTGAATGTCAACTTTCATAGGATAAGGATAGCTAAATAATAATAATACTATACCTATTGATACATATTGATTTGTATTTTATTTTCTAGTTTTATTCTTTAAAATACAAAGTCTCGTTTTTATCTAGTTATCACGTATTACAAGTATATTTTACACAAAACACGGAGCCATAAAAATAATGACGTCATGTCAGTTTGCCACCATTTTCACAACTCAAAATGCAAAGTTAGCGTGAGAGTAAAATCTTTCAATGAAGACTAAAACACACAAACCATTGAGAGTACAGAAGCAAAGCTCCAAACAGCTTTCGCTCGATCTACACGTAAATATCGTTCACTTATGCACAATAATTAACGCATCGGACTCGCAATCGAGAGGTCGCGGATTTGAATCCTACCCATTACTACTGACGTGAATACTCACTTAACACAAGCAATTTAGGTTAGCTGGAGGCGTTACCAGGATTACTGCTAGTAATGTGCTAAGGTAGCTAAATACCTACCTTTAAAAAAAGTGGTCCGAGATGGTCCAAGATTCCGTGTCTGTGAAGCTTCTGTACCTTCGGTGTTTGGTGCCAAAACTTTGCATTTTGAGGTCAAACTATAAAAAGAGACTACAAACTACCGTCAGAACAATGGTGACTCAGTCCTGCCATATGGCTTAAAAGAAACACGATAGAAAACGCACCTTATCATTTATGCATAGAGTTTAGAGTTCCATAATTTGATCGTAATGAGAATCCTTATAGGGTACGATTTTCTTAGAAATTTCTTGCTAAAAATAGACACAAGAGAAATCTGTTTCATTGAATTTTAAACTTTAACAAAAACGACATAAAGTAAAATTTTGAGTGTGTTTGTTTGTGATGGTAGGATGACTAATAAAAGATTCTTTTATAGGTGTTGAAAGAACGCGGTTTTGGGATTTTTATAATGTGCTAAATCTTGCCATCTTAGGTCTGATAAAACTAAATAGGAACACAAAGAAATTTTACTTATGTTACGTATAGGCAACTACGAAGAAGTCTATTGACACTGATTGCATGTACCTATTAAAAATTCACTCATGAGGGATCTTGTGTCAACTTACAAATTTTCACAAAGATTACCGTTAACTTACAACAAAAATTATGACTGCATCAGAGTATGTAGGTATGAGAGAGTGGAACTACTGGGATACGGGGCTTAAAATAGGTAGGTACCTACTCATGGTTTAGTACTATATACAATACAGCTAGGTATCTATCACGGCTCGGGATGGAACTATGGTACTCACAGTCACACTATAATCTAAGGAAATAGTAGTAGGTATAACAAGCCACAATTGAGTAACAAATGGTCCCCATTCATACAAAATGTTGCAATGTACCCAATTACATTGCAACGTCGGGCTTCAATGAGGACGATTGAATGAATGATATGTATATAGACAAAGATAGAGTTAAGTATAGTTACCTCCATTTATACTATGTTGACAGTTAAAGAAAGAAATAAATAAAATGGATTATTTTCCCTTTACAATGACAACGCCTACATTACGAGTCCGGTGTTGTGGGGGACATAATCTATACTAATAATAAAAAGCTGAAGAGTTTGTTTGAACGCGATAATCTCAGGAACTACTGGTCCTAATTGAAAAATTATTTTACTGTTAAATAGCCTATTTATCGAGGAAGGCTATAGGCTATATAGCATCACGCTACGACCAATAGGAGCAGAACAGCAATGAAAAATGTTGCAAAAACGGGGAAAATTTACACAGACGAGGTTGCGCGGGTCAGCTAGTAAATATTAATTTTAGCATAATTAATGAGAATATAATGAAAATCGGATACAAAATATACCTTACCCAGACTTACACTCAAATCTTTATTTCAAAATCAAATCAAAGATCTTTCGAAAACAAAAAATAAAGGTCCTAGCTACCGTAGTACTATAACTTATTCAGAATCTTAGCGTAATATTTATGGATTACCCAAAATGTTGCCCGATTGGCAATCAAATCCATGACTTCTTGTGCAGCCGTCGCGTCGTCAACAAACTTGCACTGCTAAAAATAACTACGAATAACTACCGAAGCAGTAAGTTTACTTTCATTTTTAAAATATCAACCCTCTAGTCATTTTAGCATAATTTCATCATCAGACATCATTATGCTAATTTTATGAACATAAATTCGATTTCAACAACACAATTTCACGGTTCATAAGATACAGACATGCAGACAACTCACGATTTTAAATTACGAAACAAAATGTCGTTTTTAAAACGTTTATATGGCAATACTGAAGATTTAATCTTTTTGTGTGGCAATACTGGTCTTGTCAAAGTTTTCTGACATTTAAGTACTTTACAGATTTTACACCCGAAATGGACTCAAAATCAGACTTATGTATGTATTCTATTCAGTTACAGGTAAATTAGCTTGAAGAAATTTTTGCGTTTGTAGTAGTGTATGGTCAGCAAATAAAAAAAACAACATTTTATTTTTAGTTTTTATTGTTTTAAAGGTAATATACGTTTGTGGCTGGAGCACACCAAATGCGTGCACGTCTACGCATACGCACTACGTACTAATACGGTCGTGAAAATGTGTATCCACCGCATTGTAATCTATGGAACTGTATGAGGCAGACAAGCCAGTTCCAAACATTACAAGCATTGAATGCCGGTTTTCACTTCAGTGAAGACGTGTATGAATTAGGTGTTCTCCGGCCATAAATGTTTTATTCTAATAATTCATCAACCCCAGGCATATCACAATCATCCCCATCCTCGCTTTCATCAGATGAATTATTTAAATTAATTATGATTCGTTCTGATATTGTGTCTAAAGCTGCGTCTCTACCCTGATATTTGCTTTCCTCCTCAATAGCATGCAAACAAACTTTTCTCCATTCCTCTACAGTTATGGCGTTCATTTTTTCTTCAGCTAATGACATTATAACCTTCATATTCATTGCGACATTCTTTTTTGCGACATATGTTTTCACTATCCCCCATATATTTTCTATAGGATTAAACTCCGGATGGTATGGTGGTAAACGCAGCACAGTATGACCGTGCTGTCGTAATATTTCGTCTATCTTGTACTCTATAAATCTCGCCTTGTTTTGCAGAATCAGTTCATATAATTGAGGCTTAAGCAACGTGGATGAATGCTCAATGTTTCGAAATGTCAGCCAGTCTATCATTTGCTGTTTTCTAGAATTACTATTCGGTGCAGGATTTTGTATTGAGTTATGATATGGTGCGTTGTCAACAACAACAACACTATTTGGTTGTAAGTTGGGTATTAATTGAGTTTGAATCCACCTTGAATAGTTGTCATAGTTCATATTGTTGTGGTAATCTCCACTTTTTTGGTCGGCTTTAAACATAAGCAATGCATTTGGTATAAAGCCATCGATACCACCGGCATGAACAATGATTAAGCGGTTGCCTTTCGATATATGTTGCTTCAAACCTGAAGTGCTTCCATCTGACCAAGATTTCGAGAGGGTATGTGATGTATGTATATATGTTTCGTCGGTGTAAACAATTGGTCGGCGTTGTTCACGATATTCAGCAATTTTCATCAAATAATTAATTCGCAAGTATCTAATTTCGTGTTTTTCCATAAGAAGTTTCCGGTTATCTTCTGTTTGCTTCCAATTAAAACCTAATGACATGACGTGTTTTCGTAACGTGCTGACACAACCTTTATAATCGATATCTTCTTTCAATTTTGAGTGCAAAGTTTTTAAAGTGGGAACTTCTTTATTTGTGATGTGGAAGTCATGAATTGTTCTTCTGATAACTTGCTGATCAAAGTTATCGATTACTATTGTAGGTTTACGATTCGGTTTCTTTTTAGGAGATTTAAATGTTACTTCCTGATCTGAAGGACGACATTTGCTTTCTGATACTACCTTTCTGACGGATGCTATTGAAATTCCTGTTGATTTAGCAACTAATTGAGTGGGGGTCATAATACTGCTCGGGTTGTTATTACACTCATTTTCGAAATATTTGTACAAACAGTACAAAACTTCCTTAGTTTGAGAAGTCAAAGGCTTGCCTCGACCATGTTTTAACACTGGAGCCATTTTGAATTATCAATATAAAGTTACAACACTTACACACTTGAAATTAAACACTTCAACAAATATTTTAACAATAATAACAAACAATAACAACAATCAACAAATACAAAATTTCACAATGAAACTACTACGTATCTAATAATTATAATTTTTTAATGAAATGCGTGCTTTATGTTCTAACGGTATCAAGCGACTGACGTCAGACTGCACGTGGCACCTGCGGACAGAGTAAACTGGTTTATTCTGGTTTTGTGCGTGTTTCCACTTTCCACTATCAAGTGACGATTTATTTATTTGTTTTGTTTCGTAATTATTATGGTCAAAACTTTTTACCTATAGCTAAACTACTATCATCTAAAGAACGACACGATATTTTATTGTTTCACGGTAGTCGCCTTGTCGTTTGCTCAAGGACGTGAAATTGAATGACATATTTTTTTAATAAAGTCAAAACCTTTTTCTTAAAAATAAAAACTTGTTTTTATTGAAAACAAAAATCAGAGTGTTGCTAGGGATAAGTATTAAATTAAATAGTAATGTTAGGATATTGAAACATTTTTGTAAGGGCCAGAACGATATAGTGGAAACGCGCTCTAATATCTAAGTAACATACACACCACTACATATGCAAAAATTTCTCGAGACTAATTTCACTGTAGGTAGGTAGATACACATTGATCGGTAAATTGCGATTCCGTCAATTCAAAATCGAATTGTCAATTTTACCGAATAGATAATATTAATCACGGCACTTAGTGTTAAACATAGAATAGAATAGAATATATTAGAATATAATATATTTATTTGCATGTTATGTGGTAGAGAGGTGGTAAAATAACTTATAATAAGTGCATACACATAACGCCATACATTTGGCATGCAAATGTAAAATATAAAGAATAAAAGTATTGTTGGAACTAAAAATAATGTCAATATTTGGAATACTAATTACATTAATTTTAATACAAATTCTATTTTTATTATTTAGAACAGTGCATTTCTGTAATGATAAGAACTATTACATTGTTTTTTAAATATTCTTCAATCGAGTAAAATTAAACTCTTGGTGTCACCAACCAAAACTGTACCCAGTACAAAACTGTCTATATGGCAGATCTATAATAACTTTAAGTAATGCATTATATATTAAAGGTGCCATGTACACACAGCTAGGTTATACTAAGTAAAAGTAATTTTATAGATAGAAAATACTTTAAATTTATTCCACCTAGGTTTTATGATCGTGGTCTATGTTAATTATACTTATAGGTAGAAACCAACTCTCTATTTTAGCAACTAATTGCAAATTGTCACAAATACCAGAAAAAGTGACTGTTAATTTTATTGTAAGATTATTTAGCTCTGAGGGAATTTAACGGCATTGACACATGCATAAACTGTCATTAATAATGATGAAAGCTTAAAAATGTACACCCATACAATCTTATATTATATTATTGTTTTTAAACTTTCGCGATTTCTATAAATATTAGATATATTTCAGGAGTTAATCGGGTAAATGATTTAAAGGTACGAACCTTTTACTTACACGACGTTTCGATGAAATATATCTAATTAAGTATATTATATTATAAAGCCAAAGTCTAGTTAGTTCATTATAATGAAAAAGTAACTCTTTAGCTTGCGTTTTTACATCTAAACCGCTTGATCTAATATCCTAAAACTTGATATAAAGATAGGTAAAAGTCTCCTGTTAAAAGTAGCCTCTGGAGTCCCTCTCAGAGAGGGCTGTCGAAACCAGATATCAGTAAACACTATTTATTAGATTTAAGATAAAGCAACACTCTGTTTAACAATCTAGCTTAAAGAGCCGCCTATATATTATTTATTGTTCGAAACAGTTTCTGAGCTATAAGCTAATAACTAACATTACTAAGTAGATACAGAATGACTAGTTCAACTGTCGATTGCATAGTTAGATTACTGTCAGGCCCGCAGGCGAGGCGGACGGACGGCACAATCATCAAAGGATCTCCTGTATATATTATAAGAGAACCGACACTGACTGCTTTATCAAGACACAGCTCGAACTAAAACGTACCTATTTAGCAAATTCAACCTCTGGGGTTAAAAGGGTAGGGAACAAACTGGTGGTCCGAATTTCGATCAAAATAATACTCAACGCGGATACAGCCGGAAAAAAAAACACGACTGCATTTGTGAGATTAGCACGTTCAAATAAATATAAACTGTTCAGCATTTGACTGCCTCTGTGGCGCGGTGGGAGTGCATCCGACTGCTACGCAAGAGGTCGTGGGTTTGATCCAGGATAAAACTTTGTGTGATGAGCACGATGGTTTTTCCTATGTCTAGGTGTTATTTATCTATAATATGTATGTATTTAGAAATATAAAGTGGTCTGGTTTCCATAGCACAATTTCTGCTTAGTTTGGGATCAGATAACGCTGTGTGAGTTGTCCCAAGATATTATTATTATTATTATATTATTATAATGATGTGTTAGCGTGACCCGTGTGTTTCGCGCGTATTATTCTACTTTCTACTATTAAAATATGCTTATATAATGTACTATTTAGACATGTTTTAACTAAGCGTAGTGCTAAAAGAAGCCGAGCCTGTGGGTATTTACCATAATTACCCTCGCAGATGTTAACTTATAGACTATTATAGCCGTAGGTGCCTACTCGTACCTACTTATCTACCTATACTAATATTATAAAGCTGAAGAGTTTAATTGTTTGTTTGAACGCGGTAATCTCAGAAACTACTGATCCAAATTGTAAAATTCTTTCATTGTTGGATTGCCCATTTATCTAGGAAGGCTATAGGCTATATAACATCACGCTACGACCAATAGGAGCGGAGCAGCAATGAGAAATGTTGCAAAAACGGGGAAACATTACAGAGACGAAATTGCGCAGGTCAGCTAGGTATACTATATACAATCCTACGGTCGGTCTCAATAACGTATTTAGCTACTAAAGATAGAATTTTGACATATTTTGTGTGGAGCTTATGTCAAAAATATAGCTTTTGTGCCCAAACATACATAATTGAGACTGGCGTTAACCGGTTCAGTGCAACCATCTGCACATTGGTTAATCTTGAACCTGCAAGAGTCACCTCTGTAAGTTTATCTACAATCTGTGCAATGCAGAGTTACAGAGCTATTTCTGTAACATCATAACTTTGTCGTTGAATATGGAGAGGCTGAAATATAACCTAATTGATTTAAATGCAGCCTGAAGGGTTGAATATCTTGGATCAAACGGTTGAGGTCTAGAACTTGGCTCGAAGGACCATTAATTCTATGAAAAGCTGTCATTTTGTACATAAATGGAGTGTATACTAAGGTATATTATTCGTATGCGTTAATTTTTCCCGTTTTTGCAACATTTTTCATTGCTGCTCCACTCGTATATGTCGAAGCGATGTTAAATAGCCTAAAACCTTCCTCGATAAATGAGCTATCCAACAGTATTTTTTTTTTTTTTTATACGGACTAGTTCCTGAAATTATCGCATTCAAACAAACGGACTCTTTAGCTTTATGATATTAGTATAGATTAGACGAGTATTTATGAGTACAAGGGGGATTAAATTTAGCAGCGAACAGTTCATGGTACGAGTATTGCACATACCATCGTTTTTTGAAACGATTATTAATGCTTACCGATCTAAATAAATGAATCAATCATAATATTTTATTTTATTATTATTATAGTAGTCCCAAGATATTAGGTACATTGCAAAATTTAAGGCAGCTTACAAAGATTTTGATAACCTTGAATTTGACTAGGGGCCATTCATTAATTACGTAAGGATGATTTTGGCGATATTTGAATGCCTCTACCCCCATGTAAGGGTACAAAGATCTCGAACGGACGATAGTCTTACGTAAGAAGTAGGACGGGGGATCCTACTTCTTACGTAAGACTATCTCGTTTTTTCATACGTGACAATTCTTCTCACCTTTCAATTATTGTATATTAATATAACATTATAAATGGATAAAACAACACAAAAAAATTTAATAAACAAAGTGTGCATTATGAAATGAAGAGAACCATTCGGCATTCGAAATGGAACTGAATTTTTAATATTAAATTTTGAGTTACAGAATAGTACGTAACAATTGATTTTACCCCCCTTTTCCCCTACATACCTATCACACTAATATTATAAAGGCGAAAGTTTGTGAGTATGTGAGTGTGTATGTTTGTTACTTCTTCACGTCTAAACGGCTGGAGCGATTTTAATAAAATTTGGTATGGAGTTAGCTTACACCCTGGATTAACACATAGGCTAATAAACCGCGGGTAACACCGCGGGGCACAGCTAGTATTAATATAACATTATAAATGGATAAAACAACACAAAAAAATGAATAAACAAAGTGTGCATTAAGAAATGAAGAGAACCATTCGGCATTCGAAATGGAACTGAATTTTTAATATTAAATTTTGAGTTACAGAATAGTACGTAACAATTGATTTTACCCCCCTTTTCCCCTACATACCTATACAACGTTGAACAGAAAGGGGTAGAGAAGGTGTACCATTCTGTTACACGTGGTATACGTATGTAGCTAGCAGAGGGAGTGCTCAAATTTTCATAATAATAGGTATGAGTTTGACATATCAATAGATCTGCCATTGATAGTTATGTAAAACATATGCTATGTATTCTAATCATGTGTAAAGACAGCCATGAGAACGAATGTAAGCAGTAGACACGATTCGTAATGATGGTACTGTCATTAAAATTTATAGACCAGACCACAGATCCCTACATAAACTTAAAATAATATTAAAATAGGTAAGACAAGCAAATAAGCTTCATTTAGACAATAATAATAGCAAAATTTGGGAACCGAAATGCCAAATGTCACTTTCATTTGACATTTGTTTTGACAAATGTCAAATGAAAGTGACATCCTTATTCGTAATAACAGAAAAAAGAGTTTGAGGTAGTCTATTTCCAATACGCGGAACGAGTTGGCATTTAGAAACGTAATACCAGCTGACTTTGAAAAAAAAAAATGAAATACATCAAGATTTAAATGTGACTGTCCTCTGTCAACGCCTTATTTATATTCATAGCTCGTTATTTAACAAATAAGAAAGCAGGTACAAGCATAAAAAATAGTCACAATTAATCACTACCTAATTAACGTTAAATAAATTTCAACGCACTCAAACTCAGGTCACATTCACAAAATCAATCTTTCGCACCTGTCATCTTAAAAAAAATACTTTAAAAAATATGGGGACGATCTGTCAGTGTCGCAGGAAACGTCAAATTTGAATTTCCAAGAACAATGCGATGCTCGCGCGTGCTTCAGTCACGTCACGGCGGGAATGTTTTGACATTTCACATATTGTTTTCTGTGATGTGAATTGTGATGTCAATAGAATGCCATCGACATAGCTGAGGCGTTAAGGACATTTGGTGTTATAACAGCAATTATGCACACCTGCGTTATTATTTATAAATAAATCACAGTTTATTTTTAATTTTGTAAGAGTTAATTCCAATAAGTCGTGTAGCAGGTTTATTTACTGCATTTGCAGAATAATTAATGGAAATATTCGCGTATCTTTCGATGTATCATTGTATTACATAATCATTTAGAAAGCGGATTATTGGGAAACAAGGACTCGTTTTGCATATATTTCAAGTGCATAACTTGAACTCATATCCAAGGAAATCCTCTATAATTTTGCAACGATACAGCGAATAACGCCAACTTTCTGTGGTCACAGGATTCCTGCATAGGACAAATATTAGATGGGCATTTTGTGCTTAGAGTGGGCGTTTGTATGTCCAACGGTATTTATCCGTGATTCGTAATTATGTGCCGTATTATGCAAACATTGACGGACATAAAATTCAAATGAGGTAGAAGTTTAATAAGAAAACATGCAAGTATGACTTTTTGAATTTTTTCGTTATAATAGCAGCCGAAAAATGTACCTACTCATTATTATTTCAGTCACATGATGTTCACAGCTGACTTGCTTTGCCGATACGAAACCCTTCCAGCCCAACGTTTTCTGTCACCTTTTTTTTTTCTTAAATATTATTGGCACTTTAGAACCTAGATTTCCGACACTTTTAACAAAGTAGGTTTGACATTGGTCTCAATATTCAACCCTTCAAATGGCAACGGTAAACTATTGCTAAAACCTATTGGCCATTAACCATTTTTTTGTTAACGACCACATTTAAACACAACACATTCAATAATTTGTGATAAATGCGTGTATGACATTAAAAAATCGTATACAGCAGCTGCATCATCAATTGTCAAGGCTCTCGGATCTGAAAAAACAATGATCAAAGCAGTTTATACACATTAATACCAATTGCACCAATGTCAACCAGCACCGAGCTTCATAAATATATCAATTTAAAAGTAGTAGGTAGATAACTATACTTTCACGATACATCTGTCTTTTGACGCATTTTTAATGTACTTGCTAATTTCTTTAAGATGTGCAGAGTTTAAAAAGCTTTCTGCATATTTACCTATGCCTATATCTGCTCTTTTTTAGTTTCCCATATTCGTGAATGTAAATATGTGGACAATAATGAATCACAATCATGACCAGTATGACAATCTCAAAACCATTGTCGTCTTAATATTACCCATTATTTAGAAAGTTATGGAACTTAACCTCGAGTCCGAAAGTGTATAACGTGCCAAAAATGTGTATTAAATTCCTCTCGTATTTGCCCTCTGAATAACTTTTAACATCCAAACCCATTCCTGAATCTACACGCGATAGTGAGATTAAAAACATTAAATCCCGAAATCCTATATCTATAGCAAACATTGCGTGCAGCAGCCTTTTATAACCACCAAAATGTTTTTTACCTGAGCCGTAACAGTGCGAGCTGTACCAAAATGGGTATGTTACATAACCGGTAGCAGTTTCGGGTTAATATCGAGCGCCAATTAAAAAATAATAATATTTTATGTATCAGAGTTTTTTTATTGCAACATTTTTATTTTTTTATTGTAAAAAAGAGTACGACTGACAATTATGGATTTTGTATGGATTCGTTACTGGCAGTTTGCAGGTTGATGTCTTTATTTTTTTTTTAATTTTAAAAAGTTGGTATCTTTCTGAATTTGAAATTATACATATATTAAACAAGTTATGTTTAAGTATTTACCTTTCGTTAATATTAAAAGTATAATAACAATAAGTATAAAATGTTATGTATTTACTTCAAAACTTTTACAACTTTACTTAAAATTTATTGTTTGTATTTATTTCATACTTTAACCGAATAGTGTTTATTGTTGTTTATTGTAAGCAGTAAAATTGTATGTGTTATATAATAATACTTAAGTACAATACCTATTTCAAAGCGATAAAAGAAACTAGTATTTAAATGAGTGCACCGGTGGCTCAGCGGGTGTCTGTGATTGTTATGCGAAAGGTAGTGAGTTCGATTCCTATACGGAATAGAGTTCTGTGAGATTGACAAAATGATAGTAATGTAGAGCCTTTGTGTCCGTTAATTGAGTAGGTAAGTACCTATGTTTGAAAGGACTCCCCTCCTCCATCCGTGGGGTGGCGGCTTATACCCTAGTGGGCATTAAAAGGCAAAATACAAGAGATAGATATAGAATTCTTATAATGTTTTATTGAACATTTTTCGTATCGTAGCCTACGCCGATTAATGGGCTATCTAACACTAAAAGATTTTTCAATACGAACCAGTAGTTCCTGGGAATATCGCGTTCAACCAAACTAACAAACAAATTCTTCTGCTTTATAATATTAGTATAGATGTAGTTAAATATTGGCGATACAGTTAATACGAGTGTTTATATGTGCAAACATATAAACACTCGTATTAACTGTATCGCCAATATTTAAACGAGGAAACTTACAACAAACATAAAGTTACAGATATGGAAACAAACACAAACACAGTTAAGCTCACAGACAGATGAATGATACATGATATATGAATAATTTTGAGGCGAATGACCCTAGTCCTTGCTTAACGAAATTTGCAAGTGACGGCAGCGTGACCACACTTTTATTATGCGTGGTCTGAGTTATAGTGACAGAATTAGAAAGGTATTAAAATAATGAATGAGCATAATAATAATTTAAGCATGGCCGTAACCAGGATCATTTTACGGGGGGGGGGGGGGGGGGATGGACCTACTTCAAGTTTAACTGTGCATCTTGTGCTGTTAAATGGGTTTGACTACACGAATTATTATGCGAGAGATTGTTATGTTGTTATGTCAAGTTTGAGTAGGTATAACTTACGATAAGTTAAATATAGGGTTAATACAGGATTTCTTTGCTGGAGACAAGTTTTATAGAAAGTCTTATTTTAATTAAAGACTTGAGAGAAGTAAAAATGGTTTAACCTGTAACTAAAAAAATTCGCGTTGTATTGTTGCATATATTCAATAGAATATATATCATGCAACCATGCAATAGTGCCTTAGTTTTAAGGTCATAAGCTTGTGACCTTGTCCAATACAACGCGACCATAACGTCAATAACTTCATAACGTAAATACCAAGCATCAGCTTAACATTCCTACTATAACTAGCAAATTATGAACTACTAGCTTTCGCCCGCGGCTTCGCCCGCGTGGATGTCGGTTATCGCGATAAAAACTATCCTATGTTCTTTCCCGGGACTCAAACCATCTCCATGCCAAATTTCATCTAAATTGGTTCAGTAGTTTGAGCGTGAAAGCGTAACAGACAGACAGACAGACAGACAGAGTTACTTTCACATTTATAATATTAGTATGGATATACCATAATACCATATATCACATTCCATATTATAGTATGGAAGTATGGATTCTTCTAAATCTAAGTCTTTGACTTAGTGACAGCACCATGTCATCATACCTCTGACGTAATCTTTGGCGCCTTCGGCACAGGAAGCGACGATGTGGTGGTCTATATTTGACCACACCTTAGAAAGACCAAAGGGAGATGCGTCACATAATATATTAATCATTCCAAATATAAATATCTGCGTGACGTCATCGAAGGATTAACAGAAGATGTGAATATCCCATATTGACATTAGTCATTTTATGGTAGTTAATATGGTAGATGACTGTCAAGTCATATTAATATATTTTTATATTTCATACAAACTTGTTTGTCAATTATAGGTACATACAAGTTTGTATGAAAAATAAATGTTGTGATAAATACCTTTTATATTTGTTTTGTATCAATAAATTCATAAATACTTAAAATTATGAACGAACATTGTATGATAATTTTTAAGAAAGTACTATTGTCTCATTAATGTGAAATATTTTCTTGTTTATGAAATCTAACTAAAAATAAATTGAAATCAAATTGTAAAAAAGTGAACACCTGAATAATATGGGTTTACAACATTAAGCTTTCGAGACCACACATCTGTGGGCGCAAGATGAATATTAATTATATTGTGATAGTAAATTACATTTAAATAATTTACACACAATGATTGTTTGTTTTATAAACTGAAGTTAGAAAATAACATAATTTTTTATACAAATCGTAACATCGTAAAATAAAGAATGATTATTCAAAATTGTGGTCGCGAACTCGGGACAGGAACATGATTTCAAACTTTTATCGCACAGCCCAATTATCAACAGGTTTCTCATAAATCTTTTGGAGATATTTTTGCGAGATATTAATCCTCTTTGGGCGAAAATATTACAAAAAATGCGACGACACTTAATATGTAACGGCGTGTAATAAATAATGATGAGTCCGCTTAGATTTATGGGATGCTGAGTTGATTCCGTTTTCAATGATTTCAAAATGTGAAAGTTTGTTTAAAATATGTTCAGTATTGTTCTCATTGCGACAATATACATTACTTACATGATATTAATGATAATAACACCGTAATATGTAATTGATATGTTGTCAAAAATATTTTAAGTGAGACTAAGTTATATTTTTTAATTATAGTGCATTCTACATTCTTGAGATTAAATGATTTATTTAAGGCGCTGACAACAGCCAAATAGGCTTATCCTAAACAATTTTTTAGCCAAATCTACGTAGTTTGTGACGGCAGAAAAAATACATGTTAATCTTGAACATATTTCTAAGAACCCTGTTGTATTCAAAACACGAATTTGATTTTTTTTCTCGATAAAAAAAAAAATACAAACTAACCTCTTAAAATGATCTTCTAATAAAAATATCTGTATTACTTAACAACGTACGTTGGTAAAATAATTAACAATAACGTATCATGATATAATACAGAATCTGGTTGTTTTTTATTTTCGACTACTCGACTTATTTTCAAGTAATTAATTGTTTTATGGTTTATAATTAGTTACGAGCGCTGCGTGATCGCGCTTCTCTTTCTTTTATAAGCAATCTGACAGTGATCGCAGAGACGCGCAGCTAGACGGACGTATGTCGCTTTGCCTCGCCATCCATTCACTTCATATTTTGTTTGTTGTTTGAAAAATTATAGACATTGGTAAAGAATATAAGTTTAATAAATATACTATTAATTTATACTATCTAAGTTGTTAATTTAAATATATTTAGTTCTAAGTTTAAAAATATTTGTTACTATAATTGGGAAACAAACAAAAATGTCGGAGGCCAGCAAAAAGCGCTTCTATACCAACAAACAAAAACATCTCATGGAAGTAGTAAAGTAAATATTATATTTTTCATATTGACAAAATATTGCACGAACAGAAGTGAAATCGTAACCAAACCAAAAAGCTACACTAAGCTGTTTTGTACAACGTATAGCGAAAATTCATCTGCAACTGTGAAGCTCGTTTGGTCTAGCGGTATCTGCGTTGGTTCAGAATATCAAGTATCGAGTTCGAAACCTAGGTTCGCTTGTTCAATTTTTGTGTTTATTTTTAATATTTTCTTTTATCTTTTTAGTAAAAAGAGACGTTTGGCGAATAGTTCAGAAGCAGGTGAAACTTCGGAAAGTTTTTCACCAATAAGTTTGTAATAAGTACCTACATACTAATATAGATAATAATTTTATTATTTATATTACATTAAAACATTACACAAAAAGAATCGCCACATGGACAAAGAGGATCCCCTTTACATTTTAGAAAGATAGTTACAAACAAGTATAATGATAAACTATCACATTTGCATAGACCTACGACTATCTTAGAACTGGCCTAATAGGAAAATACTCCTAAAATACTTGTAGCTTTATCCATTGTTTCTTGCCCTTTCCATACAAATAGTTGTGTAGGTTTTAGTATTTTTTACCTATATATGGCGATCTATACATACTGAAGTGTCTGTTCCTAATGTCAAAATAGCAGTTTTTTACTAAATGCTATGAAAGTACGCATAGTACTTAAAACAAAAATTCAGTTTTTTTTTATCTGGCTGTCTGTCTGTGTGTTTGTTTCGACAAATCTCCAAAACGGCTGTACGGAGATTGACAGGACTCACTGCCAGACAGCTAATGATGTAAGGAGTAACTTAGGCTACGTCCACAGCTAGTTTACAGCTAGTTAGACATACAGGTAAGATTAGTGCTGAAGAAAGTTTTTCTAAGTTTAAATGTAATAAATATTTTGTACAGATTAGGAAATGTGGCTGTTGCAGTTACATTAGAAAGTGATGTTATAATTCCTCTAGAAAATGTTACCAGGTAAAGATGATGCCCAAGTGATATGAAACTTCCTCATGATCGTTCTTAAACTTCTTATGTTATTGTGAGTCATAGTTTTTTCCATCACTGGTTTGAAGTATCGGCAAAGGTATCTGATACAGTTGAATCCACCGATAATATTCCTAAACTTGAGGTAAATATTATTATTTTGAACAGGTTGTCGAAGATAAAATCTGGCAGTTAGTATTTAGTTACTAACGCATAGATAAGCTTTAAGTATTATTTTTTTTAGACTGCTACAAGTCACCCTGCACAACAAAAAATCCTTATAAATATTATTATTATTATTATTATTACATCGGACGACGAATAAAGTTATCGCATTTATTTTTAAATCTTAAGAATATTTCTCGCCCTTACCCCTAAACCCTTGGGTTGTAATTTAAAACACATTAATTTGGTAGGAGAAAACATAAATGGATTCTTGTCGAAGTTCACTCTTTTGTGTAGGATGTGCAATTTAAAATTTATCATTAAAAGTGATTCCAGTGACGAAAATTATTTACCAGTCAATCATTGTGCTGTAGCAGGTATGTTATCAATTTTCGGAGGACATTCAAACTTGGAAGAATTTTCTTCAGCTCTAAATTTACCTTATGTCAAATAAATAATAATATTATTAATAAAAAATAATATATATTATTAACTATCTGTGCAAATAAATAAAATTGAAGAGTCTGTTTGTAATATCAAAATAACAGTTTTATGCATATATATTAATTATTATGGATAACATATATCCATAATAATTACTGATAACAAAAATACAGTTTTTTTTTGTCTGTCTGTTTGACTGTTTGTTCCGGCAAATATCCGAGAGCAAATAAATTATAATTATGCGAAAATATTTAAAATGTTGCTAATATATTTTCGAGTTTTATTTTTCTTTCTTTTATATTGTTTTGAAGTTCATAGCAAATAAAGTCTCCTGAAATAATTAAAAATACAAACGTATAAAAAATATTTATTGTTTTTTTTAATCGCCTTGTCTAATTTCTTTCTAGTTCTTCATATAGAACAAAAAATAAAGCGCCATCTATTGGTTTATTGTTTTTTATTGACCGCGTCCTTGTGTTGGTAGTTCGCTGTATTTACCGTCCTTTATCAATGGCACTAGGACATCGGAGAAATAGTGGGCGTGGCTAAAATAGTGAAATATCGAAGTTCAGTAGCTGTTGTCAGCGTCTTAAATACGTATTTTTAAGGGTTCCATGACCAAAATGCCACCGGAACCGTCCGTGTCTGTCTGTCTGTCTGTCATTTTACTCAAATGCTACACAATTAATATTGATGAAATATGGTACATATGTGGCTTGTAGTAGCTGCTACTTAGTTTGATAGTTAAATAACAAAAATAAATATTTAATAATATTTTTTTCAGCAACCATCAACGTTTCTAACATTATGTGAATATTTTCGGAAACAATTGCTCTGAAAGTTGTATAAATTGTATCACCCGCTTATCCCCGCTTATCTTTTGAACCGTGGGCCCAAAAAATATGACAAAAACCTGCGTTTCTAAACCAAAGGCCATGAACATACGCTCTTCTGCTGGTGCAATAACTCAAATCGGATTTTTTCATACGTAGTGCGGAACGGCTGCGGAACCCTACACTGAGCATGCCCGGTTATCTTCAATAGTTATTTACTTAAAATCTCATAAAAAATAAGACTGTATAGGTTATTGATTAAACTTCTAGTAAGAAGTTTAATCAATAGGTATATTCTCACCGTTTCTTCCTCTTCAAGTGCCCTGATGAGCTCATAGTACAGCGTCTCAGCCTCTTTAGATATTTGAAGCTTCTCCTCACAGTTGTACGGTATGTCGCACGACAAATCCGTTTGCAAATGCATCTTCATTGTATTTTACAATCCACACTTCACAGAAAATTCACAAAATAATACACTGCTAGATTCCAAAATATTTTTTTTAAGTACGAATATAGTCACATTAAAATTCTTATTGTGGTCAATATATTTGTGGTCATATTCACTTCATCTTTGGTGGGTTAACACTAGTTTCGTTTTTGTCTGATTTCTAAGAGGAAAATATAATTAGTTATTTTATCACCAAAAAGCTTAATTTGGCAGATTATTTTCCATTGTATTCAAATTTTAGATTTTTTTTATAACAGATTAGGTATGATAAATTAATATTTTAAGATACCATACCGATCGAAGCCTCATCGTAAGTAATTAATTACTCAACGTTTTATAACAGGATATATTTAATCGATTACAAATCCATTCACAGTACGTACTTAATTATAATTTTGTAACGGCATTTTCGACAATTCTCGCCCCAAAAACAAAAAGTTGGACAAGATTTCTTGCAGTGAATAAACAGACCGATCAATCTTAATTATAATTACCATTAATTAGTTCTGAATATTTTATAGCTAAATTAAAGCGAGGAAATAATTAATGTCGGCTCGAGATCACGTCCTGTCTCTAAGGCCTGTCGACAGACTTAGGTTAGACTTCATACATACAATAATTCGTTACAGTTCCAATACATTTACATACCAACGACACGATGTACTAAACGACGCAAAATCGTAAGAAAGAAAAAAAACAATTGATGTTTGGTATTTATCAGTTGACGAAATCGGCCAAATAGGCCTTTGCATGGTCATTGGTCAATGCACGAAAACAATAGCTTTGATTTCCATCTGTTAGTATTTGAAACTCGTCAGTGCAAGGTGTACTTTTTTTGGTAAACGTGCCAATTTTTGAAATAATCAGCATAATTATGACGTGCCCGACATGTCGTCAAAAAAAGCTGACGGTGGCACATTTTGTGCGGCATTTTGAATTCGCAGCTCGCACTTCACGTCATATTAAACATATTAACATATTAACCCTTGATCAACACGGCGGTGTCGAAGTCCTTCGCCCATCGGTACCACCGCCCACGGTATTTTACTCTATATAAGAAAAAAATCTATAAATATATTATTGAGACAGTTAATTAAATCAATTTTAAAATTCAATTCAAAGTTTTCATTTTTTAATCTGTTTTATAACACCATGAAATAGTAGCCGCCATGTTACAACGTCATACTGCTGTGTAAACTAAAAAGTGTCAACTGATCGGCGTGATTGTCATACAAAACGTCAGCACATTTGTTTACATAACCAAATTACGTGATTACCACAGAGAAATATGGCGGCCACTGCGTCCATCGTTTTCGTCAAATTACGCGGGAAATTTGAAAATGTTGAATTCAAATGCATTTTTATGACACCTATCGATTGAATAAAAATATTGTGTTTTGAGGTAAATTACCACTATAGAATTTATTTGAGACACTTTAAAAAATGGGTGCCATTGGTTTGCTACCACTGGTGTAGGGTGTCCTATTGCCAATAATATCGACTAGTGGCAATAGGAAACTCTGTCGGACAATATTATGTTCATAACTGGTAATACAATAATGTTTAGGCTAATCGGGATTCCTTAAGAGTATATATTATATAATAGTTTATTTCTTAATTCACGGTCTCTTGTATAACATAGTCCATCTTTTAGTCAATATAGCGGGTTTAGGTACTTATCACCCGAGCGATATTTTTGTCTGTCCTTCTTAGTTTATAATGAAATTGTCGTAGTCGTGTCGTATTCGTGTAGTGTAAAGTAATGGCTTTAGTTACACATCGTCACGGGTTATTCATAGCCTGGCGCATTCAGGGATTTAAGGATAATCCCTCAAGTCATCGGGGAATTTAGTGGATACTTGTGGATTTGGGTATTATGGAAAAATATGAAAGTAATAATGAAATGGTATACTTCGTTCGTTCGTCGATAAATCTTATTTTTAGAAAAACATAAAACAACTTGACAGTATTAGGATTTGGTTTTTAAAATGCTGAAAAATGGTCACCCATCTTCCACATATCGCAATATTGTAGTTTAACTTTTCTAATTTCGAGTAGAGACTTTGAATCATTCATTTCCTTTCAACGGCGCTTTAAAGGTGCAAATAAGACGTAAGGATAGCTTGCTTTAAACTATCTTTTTGCATACCTCGCGACTGATTTAGCTTTACCATACACAAACATACATACATACAGACATCCTTTGAAGTATCTTTGGAAAGCGGACTTAGGCAGTAAACATGTTTAAGCTTGATTTAAGAGACGGAGACGGTTAGATTTATACGTTTTTATTTAGATCTAAATGTGTTCAGTGATTGAATGGTAGCACGGAAGGGTTAACTTGGAATTACAGTTTCTTTTTCATTCATTCGTGTATTGTGTAATAATGATACAGAGGCTAATCTTCAAGGAGACTAGTCAAATACGCAGGAGGCCTGTTAAGGTAGGGGGAGGGGTTTTTCGTAATTTCTTTCGGTGAAGGCTTTAGGCACAATAGATTAAACAACGGCAAAATATGTACTGTTTACCTACCTACTTTTTTGAACTTTCTGTGTACGCCCTGATTATAATGCACTAGCTGTCCCGCGCAACTTAGTCTGCGTAAATTTTCCCCTTTTTTGTAACATTTCTCATTCTGCTCCGCTCCTATTGGTCGTAGCGTGATGTTATATAGCCTATAGCCTTCCTTGATAAATGGACTATCCAACAGTGAAAGAATTTTTCAATTCAGATTAGTAGTCCCTGAGATTACCGCGTTCAAACAAATAAACAAACAAACTCGTCAGCTTTATAATATTAGTTTAAATAACCGTAGGAGCTACAGGACATTGATACCTACATTCATATGTTCTGAGGTGGAAGCAAATACAAGTGCACTTTTTATTTATGGGACCGAAATCTGACATGAATGGAGAGATAGAGAGAGAAGATTGGGCACAGGATCGACGGTTTAAGATGCTTTTCTTTCCCCGAATTTGAGCAGTAGCGTTAAAAAATTGCTTATCTAAGTTTTGAAACCGCGCCTTACTATATAAGTTAGGCCCGTTACCAATGAACATAATATTACATTTACTAAAAACAAACAAGTTGACGTTATCGATAAGTAGTGATAGAATTAATTATCGCCGCGATCCACGAACATTGGCAACTCGCCAATGTTGCCAGTGTGACAGTTATACTTATTGACGTTTCGCGTCGCCATTTTGAATTAAGTTTGTTTACAACTTTGGAGTTTTGCTACCAGAAATTGATTTTGTCGCTCCTGGCTTACTTGAATATGCTTAGAAAATGGGCTATAAGGCTTCAAAGTATTGATATTACAAGACTGTTTTTGATACCTACTCATGAAGAAAGGGTAACTTAAGAATTTAAAAACAAACTAAATGTCTGGTATTTATTTTATTTTAAATGACAAAAAGTCAAAGAAAAACTAAAAGTCAAATTTAATGAAAAGTTGAACTTATATATAATAGTACACGAATTGTAAGGTTCAAGAGACTGTAGACCTGAGTTTAAGGTTGTAATTCCACTCGATACCTCCACGTGTTCCCTAGAGAAAAGGTCTTGACAGACACACGTACGGACGGACAAGAAAGTGATACTTTATGGGTTCCGTTTTTTTCCTTTTGAGGTACGAAACCCTAAAAACATGTAAGTAGTTAGGAAAGTTTTAAAGTCATCTACAATTTGTTGAAGTTTATGTGGCTAATGTTGTTTGGATAATGGTACGTACCAACGGTGCGCGATTTAAATTTTATGTTACAATGTTGGCGTTGGTATTTAAATAATTTGTTACGTATTTAAATAATAAGCTCGATGCATTAAGTAATAGTTGTGCATTGAGTCGTTGTTTAGACGACCTAAATGGCATAATGAAGGGGCTCCCGCCTTCCGTGTTGCCAGTCACGGAATCATTTCCTGTTCGGTGCAAATGTGTGACCTACACATGTTTGTAAACATTACGCGGTGTGCCCGAAGCTTTTAAAAAAGTGAGTAAACAAACTGCATACACATTGTTATAGTCTGAATTACCTGCTTCTAAGCATAGGACAATTTCAAAATATGTGAATAATACAACTAATACAATGAGGCTGACACTTTTGTCTTTGAACATTGATGGGATTTTTGAACTACTGAAAAAATGTAGTAGGGGAATAAATAGAGTAATAGAGCAAGGGGCCCTTTTTTATTAGAAATCCATACTAATATTATAAATGTGAAAGTAACTCTGTCTGTCTGTCTGTCTGTTACGCTTTCACGCTCAAACTACTGAACCGATTTAGATGAAATTTGGTATAGAGATAGTTTGAGTCCCGGGGAAGGACATAGGATAGTTTTTATCGCGATAACCGACATCCACGCGGGCGGAGCCGCGGGCGAAAGCTAGTATGTATATATATTTGGAACAGCCAGTTTCAAACAAAATTATTGCACACTTTTGTGTATTGCTATTTTTATTTTGAAGACTTTTCTGTCACTATTTGGATAGTTTAATATTAAAAATTTATCGGCGAACACCAGTAAATAAATCAATAAAATATAATTAAATCTCGTTGTAATGCGTAGGCAATCAAAAAGTGCCTACATGAAGATTATCACTTCTTGTATTGATCGTTTAGCAACAAAACAAACAGACATTACCGTGCGTACCGATCCAAAAATACTGTACCCGGAATTCAAACCTAAAACAATGTCAAATAATCATTTGGTCGCGTCGCGTCGCCGTGCTACAGTCAGACACATTTACACCTACCAACTACTATTTCTAGACCATTCTTTGTACACAACATATTGCTTTTGTGTGCAGCTTAGTATTCCATTACTAAGTTTCCTCACTGATTTGACGAATTGGAGTTCTAATTTGAACTAAATTCTTGTAAAGGAACGTAGAAGATTTAGGTATTAAAGCTGCCCAGATATAAAAAGGTAAAACTTAAAGTTCTCATAAATAAGACTTACGGAGTCCAACTCGTACCCGGCCGATTATTTTTATGAAGTCAATTGCACCCTCCCCCCCCCACCTATCGTGCGAGTCAAACTAATAATTGGCCGTTGTTAGTGTAAAAGTCAAATTGCACCTAAACTTACGAACTACGAAAATAATTGCGATGAAACTTTGATCAAAACTGAGAGAACTCCAAAATAACATTCCATATCCACAGAATTGCATTTTTGACTTGCTTTTGCATTACAAATAAAATAAACTGAAAATAAAATGTAAGGCTATTAACTATTAATGAAAGTTCTAACTATAAATTATTTAACGGATTCAAAGGCCGAAAAAAACGCATTCTAAAAATGAAACACCTTAGCTTCGTCTAGAGGTTTTTTCATACAAGATGTAAGATATCCTCACAAAATCTGCTTTTAAAAGATACAGCGCAGCCTCTTAACGACTTTTTTATTGGGGTCGACGATCTCCAGCGAATAAAAAAAAGATCTCGTACAATTAAGGGCACCGAGGGTGGCAATTTTAGGATTATTTTGCTCTGGCAACAATTTTTGAAATGGAGACCGTTAAAAATTAATATTTATTATTGCGTTTATGGCACGAAATGATATGGCGATGAGGTCTAAATGGTATTTTTACTACTTTAGGTAATGGTTTTAGGAAGTAGAAGTGGACTTTGCGTTTTTTGAAATTAGAAATAATTGAAAAAGCGAAAGCGATAACTAATGTAATAAGAATTTGAATAAAAATTATGCTGACTAAAATGGATCTTGGTCCTTGCAATAGTTTCTACCTTTAACGTCTAGGGCAAAATATCGCATTGTGAATTTTACAAAACATAATGCTGATCGTTGACTGTTGGTCTCAGCACAAGCTTTGTTTAATCTTAGTTGATTATGGCTATAAAGTCTAGTTTTACTTCAGCTTATGCTCAACCTAAGCACTTTCACTAATGGATTTCGTGGCCACTGCTACCACATACAGGTATTTCTTGTTACAGCAGAAATATTAACTCCTAATTCTAAAAGGTATTACCATTAGCTAAGAGTAAACAAAGACAAAAAAAGCACCAGTAGAACTTTGCAATCGGACCAAAAGTCATCAAAGGTGTTTCAACGCATAACACTCTTTCTAAAAAAGTTGGTTAGAACAGGATAAGTTTCCGGGTAAACGGTGCAGAAAGTGAATTTCTCTCATTCCGTCGATTCGCAACCTGAATATAGATGGCGTTTATATCGTGGGTACATTCGTATGCGATTGGCAACACTGATTAAAATAAATGTCAAACATCAACATCCTTAGGATTGCAAAAACTTATTTTACTTAATGTTTATAGTTTTTTTTCTCTTTTTTCATAATAATTTTCTCTCTATTTTTAATTTGTCTTTTAGCCTTACTATATTCTAATCATATTTGATACATAATAATTATCACCTACTTTATATGGTTTATATTTTGGGACTAGTTATTTTGTCATCTAAATAAACTCTGACTGCAAATCGACAGACTTATGTTTGAAACAAAGAAAACACAGAAGAAAATATATATTTTGTAATAAAAAGATTTAGAGAAAGACTCATCAATGAACTTAATTGTATTAATATTGCTTGACGCTTAACTTATCAATCTGCTCGGTCACCACTGCATGACGGACCCCTCGCGGTTTCAGATTTATAAATGACAAAAGAAAATTTTGCAACAAGCCCCATTGTTCCAGGCATTACTATAATATGCATAGAGTTGTTGCAAAACTCATTAAGCCGCAGGAAGTTGATAACCAGTGAGTCAGCTGGATTGAAATAGCCCACAAATAAGCTATGGTAACTGAATACAGTCATCAATTCATCAATTACGTTAATTCGGCCCATTTTAGGTCCGCTTTGAACAACAAATTTAATTTTGAATTATGTGTAACATACAAATTTGTGTGAATGAATTTAATTAAGTGTTGCCAGGAAATATTACAAAATAAATCTAAAAATGTTTAATTTTGGTACACTTTAAATTTATGTTAAGGAAAACAAATATTTGAGGATCATACGAAATAACGTTGCACGTCGCGATCATGGTGTCAAAGAGTTTTGTTTAAGAAAATCTGTTGTTTGTGACTTTAATGTATTTTAATGCATCGTAGCTTGTGCTCGCGACTACACGTTTTGAAAACTCCATTAAGTGAGAAACTACTATAAATCTGGTACCTACTCCTTTGCAGTATTACAAGCTAGCTAATTCTAGTGACCAAGTTATCCATCATTCAGTTAGCCTAGCTATGATTTTCTCATGTAGATACTACTAGCTATGATTTCTTGTCATTGTAAACGTTACATTATCTACATTACTCATACCGATTCATAACATTATCACACTCTTCATCTGCATTACATGTTACTCTTCGTCAGTTGATCTCAAGCAAAAGCATTGTGATTCAGATCCTAGATTTTATTGCAGCCATTGTTTCAGTTAATCAATTAATAGGTTGATTGCCCTGCATACCGCACACAAGTCAAATGTTTGTATATAAATGTATTTAAAACAGGGCATTGCCATTGTATACCATCGTATAGTTTTGCATTGAAATACTCAGGTGTTGAGTAATTATCACGATTTGTCTATAACGAGCCCTGTGGCACTCCCTTTGTTTAGAACTTTAGAGATACTTTCACCAACAATATAAAATTTTAATCAGCTTTGAATCAGAATCCAAGATAGGAATTAAAGTACGAAATTGATCATCCAAGTGCAAGTCCAAATTAAAATTTCAGTGATATAAATAAAATCTATTGTTTTATAGTTTTGAAACAATTTAATTAATGAAGTTTTAGTTTACATATTCAAACTGTTAAAAGAATTTGCAAGATATTATAATTTTTGTTTTAAAATTAAATGTCGCGCGCATGTCAGCACTAGGTTAAGATAATTATGTCAACATTTATACCTATTATGCGATTAGTCAATTTAGCGTAAACCACAAAACATGACGTCGGTTATTTACTTACTTTCAGAGTCTTAATAATAAATAGTCAGTACTTAAATGATGTCGAATTTCAATTTATCACGTCTTGCTCGTGATGAACACAATCAAAAGCTTTACTAAAACCACCAACAATTTTATACCAAATATTTTGCAAAATTAGGTATAATTTCATGTCATTCCAATTTAATGTAGGTATATTATGTCCACAATTCATCCAAGACTTGTAGCTATTACGTATGATTACGGCAAGCACAGGGTAAGCACGTTTCTACCTGATGTTATTTTAAACAACCCGTTGCGTGTTAAAACTTATTATGTCGATACATGAAGTTGGTGCAACGTACTAAAGTGCATTATCTGCTATGTTCTTATCTATGATATTAAGAAATAGGTGTGCGATTTAATCAGATTACTAATGCAATAGACAATATTTGTGAAAGTAATTGGGTCCTCCGGTTTGATAAGGCTTTGACCGATATAATATCATATCCTTTAACACTTAGATATTTTATATTAAGTACTAATTAAAAAAAAAAGATTAAAAAAATATTGTTATAAGGTTGATATTAGAATTTCTATGGCATATATGGTATTCATCATCATCATCTTCTTCCTTCTCTTTATTCCAATCATTAGGGGTCAGCGTAATATGTAATTTGCCTCCATACATGTATTATAATAGTTAAACATTTTTTAAGTTTAAGGAATTAAGATCTATTATATCGCTAAAGGTATTAATTTTACATTGAGATTTAGATACAGATATAATTATATTTTATTACATTTGAGATCAATCTAATTATGAATAAAAACAACTTGTTCACGTAGTTTCCTAACTGAATAAAAGCGTAATTTTTAAAGGAGCCTATCTTGAATCTACTCAGTTAAATATGTGTTTAAAGCTAGTAATAGTTGCTTTGCTATAAGACGCGTGCGTTATCGACAGCGCGTTATCTCCACCTAACCTTAAATAGAAGTTGATAGCTGGCTTAGATTGTTTCTTTCCATCGTAAAAGGGCTACAGAATGGTAAAGATCAAGGATCTCTATATTATGGCAACACTACGACTGTTCAAGAAACTTACGTAAGCTGTTTCTAAAATACATAATGTTTTTGATCCATTTTCCGATATACCTCACAGAGACTGTTACTTCATGTAGAAATTAACTCCATAACTTTGCTTAAACGATCACCGGCTGGCAGACAAGTGCCAGTGAAACCTGTCACTTGGTTAACTGGTCAGAAATAGTGCACCGTTACTGTTAGGAAAGGAGCATCTGCCAGAATGCCATCACGATTTGTGTCTTCCTAAGACAAAAAAGTTATTCAACGGTACATCTAACATGACAAGCATTTGATGTATTAGGCCAAACAGCTAAAATTGGTATTTCACCATCAGTATCGCCACTTATGCCATTTTAAAAACATTATGTCTGAACGTATAAAGCCTTTTGCACTTAATGACACTCCTTAGACCATAAAATGTTGCTAAGATTGCATCAATGTTTAAGGCTAAGTTTAGCTACTTTGATTGCTGTCGTAACTCTATATTTGGTGTTAATCTGATAGTCAATAGCTTTGTGTGATTGGACAAGAATGCATCGGCGCATGACAAGGGATTCTATTACAAATTTTCCTTGACTGCTCTTACTTACATTCTCACACTAAGCATATCGTTGACCTACAATAAATGTTCCATACGACTTCATTGATTAAATTTAATAGTACACTATATGAATCCAACCTACCTACATTACATAAAATAGTGTAATAAAAACGAAGATATTATTGTAGATCAATCGTTTAAAAATACTAAATCAAGGATTTGAGAGTTCGGGGTTTAGGAGAAACATGATATTTAGAGAGGACCCGCAAATACATCAAAATCATAACAAAATTGGCTGAATCGAATCTGAATACCTAGTGATTAGACATAAAAACGCAGGCATCTCTAAATTGAGTTTAGTATGGTTTCAGTCTAGCCTCAATAAATTGATTGACATGGGATTACATGTGCCAATCATATTTGAAACTTCAAAACTTCGTTGATATAGACTACAGTCTGTAGGTATATTGTTATAGGAATTTGTTGTTATTGTCAAAGACGGCCACATTAAAAAATATGTTACTCTTATGTTTCTATCAATGTGTGATTTGAGAGTAAGAGTAATGTCTTTATTATGTTTTGAATTCAATGCATTATAAGTACGTTCGAAAGGAATTTCGGATTTCAATTTATTTTTATATTAAACCAAATACATCGTGACATTTGCAAGATTTAACGTCTTTGCCAGGTTTCAATTTTCATTCATTTCACTACTAGTAATGTCAGTAAAAGTGTTAAAGAGTTCATGCCTGTATTGAAGATATATATAATTATAATTAACACCATCAAATACTAAATTGAAGGGTTTCCAGCAATTATTTCAAAATACAATCAGGTGTTCCTGAAACCGTGGGAACAGAGAAAAAATATGCTCGAGTTGTCATTATGTAAAGTGGTAAAGGTTCGCCACGAAACCTTATCCTTGGTTAAGGCTGCACATCTACTTAGCGAGGGTTCGCACATGACGTCATCTGACAACCGGTTACGGAAACCAGTCCTTTACTGAATAACCTAAATATGTATGCAAGGAGACCAGATAATAAGATCGCTACGGTTATGGGAAGGAGTTCGGGAACCGCGAAGGTTGTTAATTAGATAGATAGCGATTACTTCGTGGAGCAAAACGTGAAAAAAGTCTAAATAAAGATCCTCAAATTTGCATAAGGTATACAGGGTGATATGTAATAATAACTAATAACCACCCGCTCGTGGCTTTTACATTACACCAAATAACTTAGTAATAAAATAAAAAAACTTTCATAACCTACTTTTGTCACACAACCATCTACCTACCACACATCTGTAAGAACCCGGGGAAAAATCGATGTTACTTTGTCAGATTTAGGGCCTATACCTCACAATAACCAAACGATTTTACTCCTGTAAAATAGTCTGTAGGTAGGTGGTTAAGTTCGTAACTTTAACAACAAGTAGTTAGATGATTTTAGAGTTAATAGATATGTTAAATATTTTCCAAAACTGATAATACAAACTTATGTAAAAAAATAACAACCGGGAGGTTATTAGTATTTTAAAAATCACCTGTACAAGTAAACATTTTTTGTTAAAATATTTGTAATTTATCTGTTTCAGTGTTTATAGATAATATTTATTTATATTAAAGTTAACACTTTAAAGTATATACGTAGTAATAATATTTTATTTTGTTTTGTTGTGACTCCTGCCCAGGCATTACAAGGGCTATTTCTATTTGAACAATTCAGTGTTAGTACTATTTTGAGAACTGCAGATCTGAGAACTAGAAGTTCCACCAAGTGTTAAACACTATTCATAAAATTATAAATAAGTAGGTACCTATATTTTTAGTTTCCGTTAAACTGACGCGCGAACTTTTAAAGTATAAGTTCATCGATTGCGCAAAGATGCAAAACAAAATTGCGAAAGTGAATGCATCGTAATTCTTTTAGCAAGGACGAAGGACGAAATGCATTATTTTAATTGAAAGGAAGCCCTCTACCGTTTCCATTCCAGTACCGACATAAGCTATTTGTGTAAACAAACACAGTAATAATTAATTACAAAACCGATTAAGGCTATCAAACAACAGAAACGCGACTCTCATTTGTCATACGAATCCCATTATAAGATAACAAATATTGCAACCCAATCCTATTAGAAATCAGACCGGGATACACAACACCGCACTTCAAAATTCACATGCACTATCAAAAAATAAAAAAAACACTTGCACGATATTGCACTAATAAAAAAAAATATAAATGTCAAATAAAGAATGTCCGGTGTTGTCTATGGCGCGGCGCGCGTGCGCCGTGCGGCGGCCGCCATGACACTGCGGGGCTAACGCATGCGCAATGGGCACATTTACATATTCATTATTATGCGTGGTCCTGTAAAAGCTACTGCATTTGTGATTCGAGAACGTTGAGATTTATTTGTTTCTTCGATAATGGGAGCTTTGAATGGGCGTGATTTATTCATGCTAATTCATGTTTAAATGAATCGGTTTTTAGGGCAATAGGACATTATTATTATTACCTAGTGAAATCGATGCAGATGCTGTGGTTAGGTACGTTAGTAGTAAGCAGTTTTTGAAATTAATAACGTATTTTATACTTCGTAAAATACCTTTATCTTCAACTTTGTAATTGTGACGGTTGGCACGGAAATTATGCCTTGGTTAGCGCAAGTTCCGTATTTTTAATACGCAATAAGTATTATGTAGTACGTTAGGTATTGCAGGAAGTGCATTAATTGGCATTAATAGTGAGTTTATTACGATTTTGTTGACATATTTGATTGAAATGTACTTTTTAAATGTCGCATTTCACATGTAACATTATTTATATGGTACCTATCAGGTACTAACTACTAACTGATAGGAATGTGACCAGTTATTATCTAAATTTGGATTAGACCAAATAAAATAAAATGATCGATAATTGTGATCAAGTTTCAACTCATTGTCCCAGCATTAGGAATGTTAACTTTTATTAAAAAAAAAAATCGCTAAATGGATGCTAAAAGCTCAAAATTCAGTGCGATTATTTTCTTCAAGGAATATGTACTTAAAAGAGAAACAATAGATATATTGCCAGGAAAATCCAAAAAATTCTATCATTCTTTTTCCCTTCCAAACTGACGCATAAAGGTGTCACTCGTCAGTTTGGATGAAATGACGAAAGACGATGGAAAAAAGACGACGTTCCAAGTTTACAACAAAATCAAACTTTATGCGAGCGGTTTTTAAACTTTCGCGATTTTTATACATATTAGATATATTTCGGGACTTAATCGCGTGAATTATTTGAAGGTACGAATTGCACCGATCGTGGTCACAGGTCGACTGGTGACCTCGACCTGTGACCACGATCGGTGCAATTCGATCGAAACGTGGGGTAAAAAAAAGGTTCGTACCTTTAAATAATGCACGCGATTAAGTCCCGAAATATCTATACTACCTAATATTATAAAGCGGAAGAGTTTGTTTGTTTGTTTGTTTAAACGCGCCAATCTCAGGAACTACTGGTCCGATTTGAAAAATTCTTAATTATTTTTGTTGGATAGCCCATTTATCGAGGAAGGCTATAGGCTATATAACATTGCCGTACGACTAATAGGAGCGGAGCAGCGACGAGAAATGTTGCAAAAACGGGGAAAATTTACGCAAACGAAGTTGCGTGGGACAGCTAGTATCTAATATTTATGCGAGCTAGTTCGAAATAATTAGGTATATCCCAGAAATTAAATTATATTTTTCTGGTTTGCTATATAAAGTTAGATAAAGACAAATTCCCGCGTTAAAGTTCTTCTTCCTCTAATCTTTGAGTTGATGGAAATTTTGCCTATTTTTATGCCAAACCTATCCTGCCAGTATCTAGTACTTATTGTACACAATAACTGCACAATTACTCATAGATAGCACATATTACATGACAGCTCAGTTTGCTTCCAACTGTCAAAGTTATAACACCCCTTTAATTGCGACAGGATTTAAAAATAGGATAAGGTAACTCATACATTAGTACTTAGGTACTAGAAAAGGAAAGAAGATGCAATGTCTCGCTCTAACATGACAAAAGTTACAGTAGAAATAGAAGGCAGCTTATCGTCCCGTGCAGCTCATAAAACTCATTCAAGTGGAAGACTTGCCATCATTTCGCCTTTGTTGTAACTGGCTAAGCAGTATTTGTAACTTTATAGGGTAACTTTATGAACTTTTGACCTATATTCCGTTTCGTACTAGCGCCTGCACCCGCGTTCAGTTTGATTTTTATCGCTTCTCTCTGATTATACGAGTACAGTGTCAAGAATCCTAGCCTTACTCTGACACCTCTAATAACAAGTCGCAACCTGTGAGACACTCATCACAAGATTCACTAATTAAGCGAATGTCAAAAATTTAAGTTTTCTATCTATTAGTTACTACGTTTTTCGATGGGCTTACTGAAAGGCCTACATGCTACTCTATGTATGCTACTCTATGTATTGTAATGTTTTATCAAAAACTTCCAATAGTTTTTGCATAAAGGACAAACATCCATACATGTTTACAAGTAGGGATTTTTAAAGTTACTTATATGTAATTTATTGTATTATTATTGTATTATTATCAAATAAAGATTTTATTATTATTATTATTATGCAAAAGACGATGTACCATGAAAACCAACACAATAAAGTAAGTTACTAAACTAACATTTAAACTTTCGCGTTGCATGATTATAACTATTTATTATAGATACGCGAATTAACGCGTATTATTGTGTCGCGCAATATTAGTGGTCACAAGCGAAGAGTTAACTTGTGATCACGGCCGGTGCAACCTGGTCGAAACGTCAAGTAATTTTAAGGTTAATAATGCGCGTTAATTCCCGTATAATAAATAGTTACAAGTTATTAAACGACGATTTGAATTATGGGAGATCATTTTCAAAATAAGAAATAACCGTCAATGTCATTAGGAAAAGATTTGGCACGCAGATAGACCGTAATTTCAATTTTAACATAGAGCCGCATAGGCCAGTATTATAAATATTAGACGAATAACGTAATAACCGAGATCTCGTAAGCACATTACAGATTAATAAAGGTTCCGTAAGACCCAAACCCGGAACCGAACCGATTACCCGCGGGAGGCATTGTGCACGTTCTATTTAGCAACATCCTGTCCACACCTCGGGTCAACGACCGACAGACAGAAACATTACGTAATATTCATATAGATCGGATGGTTGGGCGCCAATAATTCCCTCGTATTGAGCTTTCGAGGTATAAGAGTCACCAAACACCTAAATTTTTCAAAATACTTGTGTTGGAGAAGCGACAATATGTGATGATTGGTCAAAAAATGCTTTAGGTGGTTGTAGGGTTACTGTGGTAAGGTATATGTGAGCAAAAGCACCGCTTATGATAAGCTATGATTCTACATGCACATATCCCTAATGCCAAGTTCGCAAAGCAATATGTTAACACTCTATTGAAATTGCCAATGTTTACAATGTGTTTGTTTATAAATTGTAGCTAGTAGACGCACTTGCAGGTAAGGTTCTGCCACTAAATTATTTCACATACAATTAGAAGATGTTATGGATTTTAGTATTTATAGTAAAATTGTAAGTCAACAGTAAAAAGAAGAACCGATAACCAGTGGGAAAAGTCGTGATTTTTGTAGTAACTTAGTAGATACAGTTTTAAGCTTTTTACATTATTGGTTTCCCTGTAGAAAAAACGTGAGTTGACATACTAAACTTTGTTGATTATTCATCGCCATCTAGTAATCCTGGCAGGTTCTTGTAGGTATAGTGTCTGTTGTTCAACTCTAAAACACTGAGCTAAACTCGGCCAACCCTGCTAATGGTACCTGTATTATATTTGATGATATACCCCAGGGTACGAACCAGCCCGTCGACTGATAATACACCGTTGCGTTAGATTACGATAACTGTTGATCTAGAAACTTCAATCAAAACGTATAACTATGTATAAAATTACTTATACATTTCTATGATAAATCATATGATGCGATTGCCCTGAAGTTAGCTTTAAGCTATGGTCTGTAATTACGACCAGTTAGCAAGAGGAAACGGAACAGTTAGGTAAATAAGATAGGATATTTACTGATACAGTATTTTTTTACTCACTTTTTCAATCCGGTCAGTTTTGCTACTAGAGACAGTGCAAATTTAAAAGTAAGTGAGATATGTCATGCTGTTTAAGTGCTCAGCAAATTTTAAAAATGTGTAGAAAAGTCTCGTTTGAAATTAATTACATAATAGGGATGTTGAGTGTCAAGTCAAATCAGTCTCTTTTTATGAAATGTCAAAACGACAAGCTCTATATAAATGGGTACGGAATAACAACATATGACGTCATAATCTCAAATTTTTACTTTTAGTATTCATTTTCATGCTTTTAAATTAAAAAACATGTTAAAATGCAAAAGAACAGTTATTAAGATCTACTATTACCTGATTAGTATAAAATCATTTACTTTTATTTTAGTCAACTACTACTATAATCGCAACTTGCGCAATATGTTTTAAAACACAACACTACTATTAATTGTTTTGTTTTTGTATATAAAATTCAGAGGAAAATTAGGTCCTTAATCAGATAATAACACCAATGTGTTAAATAACTCGTAGTCTCTCAGTTGAATAATATAAGGGTCCTTATTCACGTCCTTTTTTTCGCTCAACACAGTTCGCACGGGCTTGCCGAAGAACGTGAATAGAGACCCATATTCTGTTGAGACATGAATCGTTTGCACTTTGAAAGTTTGTCGAAATACCTACTGAAAGCTGCAATTAAGTTAGCTTATTTGCAGCCCTTAGCAAAGCCGCAGAGGTCACCAGTTACGACTAAAAGTATTCATACTTTAATTGCATTTGCTATTTGCAATTAAAATAATACAGCTTAAGCTTACGACAAAGAGAATACTCAAAACTATGAGGATATCTTATAGCCGTTAATTGCGTAAAATTGTACAAGTAATTAAATGTAACTGTTTGGATTATGTTCCGACATAGTTTTGGCAGAAATTCTCAATGTTCCACGGATGCGGGTAGTATCGAATTCCCAAATAGTTGAGCCGGAAGAAGTCCGTGTACACTTTAGTACGAAATATTAATTATTTCGTGGGAGTTCATGAGAAAACAATGTATTTTCGTATAGATACACATAGTTCTCTTGGAAGTTTCAAATTGCATTAGTATTTGTAAAAAACAGATTTTATACGTCGTAGACAAATTGGGAGAGAGAATCAAACAAGATTAACTTCAAAATTATGATATGCTCGTATTACAATAATAATAATAATATCTTGGGACAACTCACACAACGTCGTCTGATCCCAAACCGAGCTTGTACTATGGAAACCAGACAACTGATAAACATACTTATATATTTCTAAATACATACATATTATAGATAAATAACACCCAGACACAGAATAAACCATCGTGCTCATCACACAAAGTTTTATCCTGGGTGGGGATCTTATTCTAATCTTATAGAATTTTATACGCTACGGTCGAAACGTCGGGCAATAAACAAAAGTATTTAGCCTTAAAATAAAATATTTACGCGATTAAGACCCGTAGCTTATAAAATTCTATAATGTGTACAAATCGCGAAAGTTTACGAACATATATTCGACCAATACATATAGCAATCTTGTTAAAATTGATTGTGTTAGGTGAGGTTTACGTCGGTAGTACCTATTTTGGGATTCGAAGCCGCAACACCCGTGATCCCTGGATTGCGTGTCCGGTGCCCTAACCACTGGGCTTTCATCGCTCAACCATTGACTACACATATCTATTGTAGTGGACGTTATAGGAAACAGAATAATGTGTTTTGGAGTGTTATGTTAAATAAGATCAATGTTAAATTGATCAATGCAAGGTTTAACCTTGCATTGATCAATATGAATTGCTAGAGAGAGTGGTGTCGATTCACAATCATACTATAGTAACTCAAAATAGTTATAACATACCTATAAAAGCTATAACAAAATTGCTAGACTGTGTTAATACTCAGATATTTTATGCAAGTAACTTAAAGGCATATTACACAGTTATAACCAGTGTAACAAATCAAATTTTCTACTTAAACAATATCAAATATATACAAGCACAGCCGAGGTGTTAACTGCACTATGAGTTATAGTTCTAGTAACGTGATTGTAAATTTAGTGGTACTTAATCATACCACTTCATTGGTTTCACACTAAATCTTAAGTTGCATGCAAGTTAATAATAAGTAACTGGAAATTCTAAGCGAATTATTTTAGTTTCCTGAAGTAATAGAATGAGTTCATTTATGAAATTCATTTTATTAAATTTATTTCAAGAAAGAAGAATTTTATAGGGTTTTTGAAAAAAAATAATCAGATTTGATCCAGGATTTTTTTTGCGTGATGCTGAGAATAACGAAAAAAAAAAAAAAAACTTCCATAAGGTTTTTATCGCGACGCAGGAATCGAACTCAGGGTTAAAGGCTTAATTTAATTAGGTAAAATATGTATTCCCGAGAATTGGGGCAGTCTTGAGACTGGCATAGATTAACCTAACAGGACATAGGGGTAGTAAAAGTACAAATTAAGACATAATGATGGAGCTGGCAGTCCACTATTTAATTACGAATTTATGAGCAGCGGGCGAAATGCAAACCTAGGCAGGGTAAGGTTTTGTTGTCAGGCGGAAGAGAGAGCGGGTCCATCTATCCGTAAGCAAAATGACGAGAAGTTGTTAATGAAATTACGACAAGGTTTTATCAGATCCCTAAAATGTTGGTTTTGAGTCTGGGTAGGTATAAAAAAATCAAAGGGATTATTTCAATTTTTAGGGTTCTGTAGCCAAAATAGCAAAACCTGTGTGAGTGAAATTAAAAGGAAAACTATCACAGCTAGGTAAACTTTACAAGTTTACGAGTAATAGCTGATCAAACTAACAAAATTTTCGTGCAAATTCCATTGAAAATTATTATTAATTATATAGTTAGATAAAGTGAAAGTCGATACATTTTCATAGCTCATTTATTGCGACACAACAGTTTTTATCACAAAAGCGAGGGCAACAAGTATGGAAAATACTACAACAAATTATCTGGGTTTTTACAGTGACGTAGGTCTTGGTTCACCCGCTATCTCTTGTGACGGTGTGCTATACCTAACCATTGCAGCTTCTCCCAGTTGCCGGTTAATTACGACAGTGTTTTGAGTGGCACTTAGCGCGAACTAAATAAATAAACAACTACGGATACTATTTCGGACTTCATGAATATAATTATTATTTAACAATGTGTTCAAAATATTTATTCTTTAAATAACTCTTGTCGCAATTTTTCAATTTAGCTTACGCGGTCTATTGCAGTGGGGGTTTAAGTAACTTATTCTATTTTTCTATATTCTCTGTTTCTCATAATAAGGTGAAGAGTTTGTTTGAACTATATGATAAAGCTCATTGACTATTGCTATTAAAATTGTAGTGGAACCAAAACTAGAGTCTTCACTTATTTTTGATTTGAGAGCATCGAATTAAAAACTACAATATAATCGGTGGTTATCGATAAGGTAAAATGAATCGATTTTACCGATACTATCGATAGTAATAGGTAATTATCTTTCAATGAACACGTAAATCGGATAAATGGGTCTTCCGTAAATATGTGTGTATGAACAAGAAATGTTTATAAGTACTTTTCGACCTCTGTGGCGCAGTAGCAGTTACTTACGACTGCTGCGAACAGGTCATGGGCTCGTTTCCAATACAAGGCAAAAATTTGTCTCGAGTCTGAGTGTATTTGTGTATATTAATTACTAGCACCCACGCAACTTCGTCTGCGTAAATTTTCCCCGTTTTCGCAACATTTTTTATTGCTGCTCTGTTCTTATTGGTCGTAGCGTGATGTTATATAGCCTATAGCCTTCCTCGATAAATGCGCTACCCTACAGTAAAATACTTTTTCAATTCGGACCAGTAGTTCCTGAGATTATCGCGTTCAAACAAACATTTACGCTTTATAATTATAGTATAGATAAAGGCCCCCCCGACACAGGGCTAGTACCTATTTAGTATCAGACTAACGCTAATCACGTTCAACAAATAAATAATCAAAATTACTATGATTGTTAAATTAAAACATTTGCATACATTTCAGCATCAATACCAACTTGTTTCTATTATATATTCATTATTGCCGTCGGTTTTAATTAGAGGTATGTGTTCGGACACGTTAATTAATTGCGGGGAGAGAATGTGGGTACAGGCGGGGATAGTAGCTCGCTACTGGCTAGGAGAGTAGTTACAACAAGTAGCAGGTAATTTTGACAATTGTTTTACCTTTATATAATTACGAAGATTGTTAAGTTGTTTACTGTTTTAACTTAAGTAAAATTTGTAGAGTTACATTTTCTGAAATGTCATAATGGACTCCGTAATTGGAATAGAGTATATCTACAGGATGGACTAAACCAATTCACTGGAGGGAAAGTACCCTAAATATTTGAGTCAGCAAATTTTAGTTATTGTAAACATTCTTTTATTTTCGGAAATAAAAATAACTGCATTCAAAGATTTTTTTAAAGTTACGTGCCAGAGCCGGGATTCGAATCCGCTAAATGTAAAATATAAATATCTACTTTCATGGTAGTATTCGAAAGGATCAATCATGAGTATGAGAAACAAATCTCTGTAAAAATATTGATCTAAAATCAAAACAAGATAAGGAAATACTCAAAGTAAATACAAGTTAGCGTAATTTTTCAGAAGGCTGTTGTTATTTTATCTAAAAATCTAATTTCATTAACATAAAAAATATTCTAAGTGATTACTTGCATAAATGCAATACTATAATGAATAATGGAATAGGTCAAAATTCAAACAGGTCATTTGAATTAATAAATAGTGTGTGAGTGTTTATTTTCTACGGGCGGGTTCGATTCCCCGCTCTGGCAACAGACTTCTAAAATATCTTTGAATGCAGTTACTTTTATTTCTAAAAAATAAAAAAATGTGTCCTTTGTAAAATTTGATGACTTAAATATTTAGGGTACTTACCCTACAAGGAGCATAGCTTTGGTCCACCCTGTATACTAAAGCCAAAATGGATGTGTGAAATGTTTAATAATAAAGTCGCTTAGCCACCATTAAATCTTCAATAACTTTGTCAATGGTTACTAAGCAACTTTGTTATTAAAAATGTCACATCCATTTCGGCTTTGGTGATGGTATAATCACTAAACACCAAAACTACAGAAGGTAAGGTTCGTTCAAACGCGACCAAGCACCGCATACAGACAACGTTCAAGGACATTGGGATCTACAGTCATCTAATAAACATAATTATAAAAAATGTTGATTGCATTAGTACGACAAATATCACAAGAATGTAGAAAAACCTTTCGGTATTAAATATCTTCCTAGTTAATATAATATTGCATAGCACAGTTCGTTTTATTATTGTATCATAGTCATTTCCCGCAACGTTTAGCCATATTACAAAGACATTTTGTATAATCTTTTATGCATAATTATGCATTCAAGGCGAATTCGCATTGAAGCAGCTATTTGCATATTTCAATAAAGTAAAAAAAAAATCTTTCACAGACATACTTAAGTGGACTGATACTTTGGGGGAGAAGAAGAATCGAGTAATCGAGTCACTTCCTCCCTCCTTACCACCTCTCTGGATCCGCCATTGTAACAGAATATAATGGTCTACACCTAACCGATCTCATTAGAGACCAGCTAGCTACGCAGGAGATTTTATATTGCACGAGTGCGCTCTCTATCTCCCTTACTCTCATAGCCCGATGGGACGGAAATCCGACAAGACCTGAGAGAGATTAGGCGCAGGACCGATGGCTTTACGTGTTCTCCGAGACAGGGAGGTGTGTGACAATGTTCGAAAGCGGTCACCCACCTATGAACCGACGTGGCTTATCCTCACAGATATATCGATCGGCACGGTCACCACTGAGTCAGATTTTTTTTTTAGAGAAGTTTTAGACTTAGATTTCGTTTTCCATCCCTTGCCTTCCCAAGCTTATGTCCTTTACACTATTAAAGCTATTAGTAACTATCGTAGTGTGAACCCTCCATAATTGCGTATCGCTCAGCTGTATCGAACATTGATGGCAAATAATTGGCGATACAGACTGATTGAGTTATAGTGCGGTATCAGTGTCGAGTATCTGGGAGCGGTTTGTGGTGCCTTTATACATATAATACTAGTTTATGGAATATGAATATGAATGGAGGAAAACTTCTCTCGAGGATTTTCCTTCATTTAAGTTCGTAAACTTTCGCGATTTGTACACATTATAGAATTTTATAATCTACGGGTCACGGGTGTCTACCCATGACCACGTACCCGAGACCACGGCCGTTGCAATACGGTTGAAACGTCGGGCAATAAAACAAAGGTATTTAGCCTTAAAATAAAATATTTACTCGTTTTCCTTCATTTTTAAATTAAGTTATAAAATGCTTAAGAAATACAAATAGTGATAACTCTAGCTGTTGCCTGAGGCTCCGCGTCTGTGGATATTGGTTATTGCAATAAAAGGTGTCTTTTCTCAAGCATTAAGCTGCTTTTTCTTTATTTATTAAAGTTTTGGCCGGTATATTCAGAGATTAACGTATTCAAAGTTTAAACAAACGAACTATATAATGTACTTGTCTTAATTAGGGTTTTTTTTGGTAAAAAAGACGACTCCCGCAGTAGGGTATAAGCCATGTATTGCTGGGGACATTACAAATATACAAGTCACGACACAAAGTACACCCAGACTTGGAACAAAAATTTGTGGATCATACAAAGTGGTGTCCCGTGTCCACACTCCCACCGCGATACATAAAGATATAGAATTAGATACATGCCCATTATTGAAATAAAGGACTCTTTTATGAGATATGGGTCATTATCTTCTTGTCCTTAATTATTACAGTAATATATACTTCCATATTAGTATTATAAATACGAAGGTTTGGATAGATGAATGTTTATTGCTCTATTGCGCCAGAACGACTGAACGAATCTGGATAAATTCAATTCAATTTAATCGTTTATTTGTGAATAATGGGTTGCATGAGATCTTGCCGTGTGGTACCGGCTTAAGAATAGTATCACCCCATCTCTTCCCGTGGGTGTCGTCAAGGCGACTAAGGGATTTTAAAGTGGAGGACGGGCAGCAGCGTCCTCTGCGTACTTAAAGCCTTACTGCGATCGCCAACCCGCTCGCCAAGCGTGGCGATTATGGCAAATACCTCCAGAATCTATTATAAGTAGGTTCTACTGGGGAGACCCGTGCCCAGCAGTGGGACATCATATGAGTTGATGGAACAATGGTATCACCATAATCAGCTGAACGGCATGCTAATATACATATATGTATGTATTTATAAATAATTAATTATAGTTTGCAATAGCACATAGGCTATAAATGGGAACGAAGTCTTTTGCAGCAGCTAGTAGCTATATAAAAACTCTACCACGACTATGAAGCAGTTTACCTAACCACTAACTAAACTTATTACAACAGTAAAGACATTAAACATAAAATAGAGCACAGAATGCAGCATCTAACAGAGAGTCCATAGAGTCTTTGTGTCAAAGTAAATTTAACGAGTACTAGCAAACTCTTTGTTACAAAGTAAAATAGTTAAAATGAAGTTCATTAGTGACAAATAGGGAGGGATATTAGCGCGGTGGCGGTGTCGCAATCGCGTTAAGTGTCGCGTTCCGGTCGCTTCACAGTCGCGGTGTGGTCGCTTACGTGTGTGCGACTCCATTGTTTTAAACTGTAGAATTTGTCGTATCGCTTTACTGATACGGGAATTTGTAATGAAACTATAGTCGATAAACTTTTTATTCGATACTAATGCATTGCCTACGGCATTAAGACCGCTTTAGGAATGTAATTATATTTGTCTATAAAAATAAATAAATACTATTAAAGTGTTTGTTTGATATGTCATAATAACATCGTTTTACTTAATGCATAATGAAAGTCAGTAAATTTTTATCTGACTCTTTGTTTGTTTCGACTAATCTCCGAAACGGGGGAAACGATTTAGACGGGACTTTCACTGGCAGACAGCTAGACAAGCTATTTTTATCATCATCCTAACGTAATTACGGTATTGGGAGTAAGCAGCACTGCGACAACACGCAAACAAAGTCGCGGGCGCAGCTAGTATTAACCTACACTAATATTATAAAAAGATTTGTATTTTTGTATGTAACGAATAAACTACAAAACTACTGGACCGATTTCAAAATTTCTTTCTTCGTTGGGAAGCTACTACGCTGGTGAAACCGCAAGGCATCAGCTAGTAAGAAATAATTTGGCAGTTTGGCAATGACACGTAGTATGTACCTAAATCCTTAAAATGCCCCAATGCAGTGGAAGTGCGTACAAGTAGTAGTAGTTGTGGGACCGAGCTTTGTGAAGTTTACAGTTGTATGTTCCGAGAAGGTACTTAGTGCCTGTATTCTCCCATGACACAGGACTTTGCTCATTATTAAGGGAGTTGTCTGAAAAACTGACTGATCCTTAAAAACGTACTGCCTCTGGGGCGCGATAGTGTGTCCGACTGCTACACAAGAGGTTATAATAATAATAATAATAATAATATATTTAATAACCATAAACACTTTAACAAATTACATATCAGATTGAAACTGCTTAGAATACATAATACTATACTAATAATACATAGTATGTGTTCAACTGATATATTTAAACGTTGTCAGCCGTACTAGTATAAACTGTGTGACGGCTGCCAGCGCCTTCCATATCATATACTTTCATTTAAATAATAAACCAGCATAGAAGGTAGCGTGTGTGCGTGTGTGTGTGCGTATGTGTGTGTGTGCTACAAAATTATTTTCTCCGTTTCAGAGTATGGCAAGGTAAGAAGCCACTGTTTAATTTTACTTTTTGTTTGCATGTAGTTTAAATTAAGTACATCTATAGCGTCATTAATTCTGTTGTAGATTCGGCTGCTACTTATATAGTACTGGCGTGCTGCTAGGGCTGTTTTGTGGGTTTTAATGTGGCAGACCCTGTTATTCCTACGAAGGTTTGTTGGTGGCTTGTTCAATACAGATTTGTGCCTGCGGAGCGCAGCTCGCAAAATGAATAACTGCCTTATTGTCAGTACTGAGCAATCTTTATACAAGGCCGCCGTACTGTACATTCTTGGTTTGCTAAGCATAACCTTTAGTACTGCACTTTGGGAACGTTCTAGCCTAAACATTCAAGTTGAATTCGTCCCTCCCCATGCAACAATGCAATAAGATATTATTGATTGTGCAAGGGCACAATAAACAGACAATAGAGTGTCGAAATCAGCAGTTTGCCTGAGCTTTTTAAATATTGGCATAAGTTTTCTGACTCGGGCGACAGTGTTACTAATTTGTGCTTTCCAATTTAGCGTACAATCTAGGGTTACGCCCAGGTACTTAATTTCATTAGTTTGTGTAATCCTTTCGCATGCACATGACGTGTCAAATCGAGTATTACAAGTTTGTGCGGTAATTTGGAATGCGTTGGAAGAGGGCAATGTGTCACGTCGTTGGCAAAAGAGAATATATTTCGTTTTGTCAACATTGAAGAGGTTGTGAGTTGAGGTTGTGAATTCGATTCCCACACGGGACCCAACCTTGTGTGATCCACAAATTGTTGTTCCGAGTCTGGGTGTACTTCGTGTCTGTGACTTGGGTGTTTGTAAAGTCCCGGCGACACAGGGCTTGTACCCTACTTTGACTGCGACTGGAACGGAAGTCATCTTTAAAAAAAGAAAAAAGTTCTAGAGTTGTGAGTTTCAGCTTGCCACCAATTCAATCTATAATACTGAATATATTATCATCATCAGTTTGTATCAGTCCAGTGCTGGACAAGCCTTTACCAATTTACGCCACAACACTCGTTTTACCGTCTTCTGCATCCAGCTTCATCGCAGCGACATTCTTAAGGTCGTCGGTCCATCTGGCTGGAGGTCATCCTACGCTACGTTTACCATGTTGCGATCTCCACTATAGGAAAAGTTTTCTAACTCTAACCAATAGACTGCCTCGGTGGCGCAGTGGGAGTGTGTCCGACTACGCAAGAGGTCGTGGGCTTGTTTCCCACACGGGACACCACTTTGTGTGGTCCACAAATTGTTGTTCCGAGTCTAGGTGTACTTTGTGTGCGTGACTTGTATATTTGTAAAATCTTCCGCGGCACAGGCCTTGTACATTACTACGGGGGTTAGTTAAAAAAAATGCAGTTGAACAAAATCACGTATCGGACAATACATTGGACACAAACACTGCAGCTTTTAAATAAACGTCATCCGGTGTCGCGCCTAACATTTTTATGTCACCATTGTTCACGAAAGTGCAAGCGAACTTTGTTACAATTGGCTCACAATGTTTTATACAGGATATGTTGTGAAAGTGACCTAGTGAACCATACTGATATTATGTACTAGTAGTTTCCCGCGGTTTTGCCCCATGGTTCTTGATAATCGCAATAAAAATGCCTGTTACATCGATTCTCAAACTTCAAATTTCAGAGATCGGTTGAAAATAGCATAACTTATGAGCTTTTTATTGGTATACATTCTTCATCAAATACTGTAAGCCGTGACGTCTTAATTTTTTCACTTGTTTGTGTTATTTTTTATAGCTACAAAAATTAGCATTTTGGTTATATGTATAATCTTAAAGACATCATTCACTAACAGAGAAATCATCAACTTTTCAGAGATAATAGTACCTATAGGTTTTTTAACATAAATACATTCGCGTTGCATTGATAAAAATGACTAGTTGACCATCGCAAAATTTTCCCCGTTATTGCAAGATTTTTCATTGCTACTCCGCTCCTATTGGTCGTAGCGTGATGTTACATAGCCTATAGGCTTCCTCTAACCAAAACTAAAATATTAGTATAGATTGCAACCAGCCACGACCAGTGCAACTTCGAAACGTCAAGCAATTTATAGGTAAATAAGGCGCATTAATTCTGGTGTTTAATAATTATTTATGAAACACCTTTTACTAATTCAAATTACGTGCTAAGAAATAACTGCGCTAAGCGAAACTCACTTTCCCAAAACCCATCACACGAGAACTGTATACTAACACTAATTAATCACCATAAAATCATACAGTATGTCCCGACATACCCTCGGGCTGTTAATTATGTACACGTTGCCATGGCGACCAGCCCTTCAGGGCATTGTACCGGCTGATGACATCCCACACTGGCACAAATAACGGTACAACTGGACAAAATTGACTTTTGTAAATATTTGCCCGTATTATTTGCGATTGGGGATTAGGGTTGAATTGTGGTGAAAGGTTTAGAAAGAGTGTGGGTTAAATAGCTGATATTGTAATTTTATTTAAAGGGTTTTCCGGGAAGTTTGGTTAATCAGTTCCGTGATTGCGTTAGGATTTAATAATATAGGCATTGAAATTTATGAATCAGTGACTTATCCGTGAAGCAATATACCTACCATTATAACACGTAGTTTATCAATTCTGTAAAGACTTCAGACGTAGACAAATTAAAAGAACTCAGTCTTTTGAATGAAATACTTATAATCTGCAAATATTCGAATAATTGCGAAAATAGCTATCAAGAGCAATAGCTAAGTTGGTATACATTGTTGTTCTGTTGTATGCTTCTGACTTTTTTTTTTTAAATAAGTCTCCTGCAGTAGGTAGTGTACAAGTCCAGTGTCGCGGGGGAATTTACAAACGTATAAGTCTCGGACACAAAGTACACTCAGATTCGTAACAAAAATTTGTGGATCACACAAAGTGGCGTCTCGTATGGGAATCGAACCCTTGCGTAGCAGTCGGACACACTCACACCGAGCCACAGAGGTAGTCTTTAGAAGGTTGAATTTTTATAATTATTATTTTATTAAAAATATAACTAGCACTGTGGGATTGTGGGTCCCACGTTACCAGAAATCCTATTAACTTCTACAGCAAAGCTAAGCTGCTTGTGTTAGGAATGAGTAGGTACAATGGGTAGGAATCGAACCCGCGACGTCACGACACTTTAATAGTTGAAAACCTTGTTATACTTAGAATGACTTTTACGAGTATATGTAGGTCCTCCAGCCTGCCAATTTAATTAGTACGAAGTAATTTATTACTTGTCAATAGAATGACGATGTCGTCGTGTCAACGACCATGCTTAGGTTGTTCTATGTTGTGTACTAATTAGTACTTGTTAATGTCTGGACAGTGGATGTAACATAGGAGACTGATAAACAAAATTTAATGAAAAAACCGATAAACTACATTTAAAAATGGAAATACTTAAATATAAAAATTACCGTGCGAGTTCTTATTTTAGTAGGTCATATTCAAATCCATATGTATAAAATATATGTTTGTGTTCACTAGATTGATCAAAGTAGAAATTAACTTTCATGGTAACCATTACGTCTTCTTGTAATGGCATGTAAATTATAAATATTTACACGTCAGAGTTCACCATTTTTACTTTCAAGTTACTTATCAATTTAGCAATCATATAAACACATTCCTTTTTAATTTTCTTTAGGAATTATTTATAGCTGCTTTATTACTTTTGTCCTCTTTCTTAGCATGCAAGCGTAATAGTACCTATATTTCATTCAAAGCCCAAAACGGTACTAAATTCTACAAGAAATGTGAAACACGGTTTTAATTACAAATCCATACATTGTCAATTTACATTTTGAAGCAAAAAATGTGCAATTTCCATATTGGCCGTTGTCCAACCATCCGGCGATATTGCACACTGTGTAGCGATTAACATATTAATGCAGAATGTTATTAGTCGTAACTGATGGCCGGCTTAGGTGTATGCTATAGCTGATGGTTTCTCTGATATGACGTGATTTGAAGGAGCGAAGAGGTCGTGGAGGAAATGACGAATAAATTACTTTTTAGGAATCGGTTCTGGAGCCCTAGACTAGCTTTATTATTTTTAAACGTTAACGCACGCGGATAAGAAAATATTATGGATTTGACAAAATTGTAAAATATCGTCACTCACATATCTCAACTTAATGTCGAATGCACACATTTTTTTATTGCCACAACGTTAATGTTTAAAGTTAACGAAACTTGTCGAGGCATCCAGGTTTTAATTTTTTATGTGTATCTCAAAAAAGTATCAGTGATTTTTAAATATTACCCGTAGGTATTTTACCAGTAGGAATATCGCAAATATTTTTGCCAGACTTCCTTAATGCGTTTATATCTTAGTTGTGTTAATATTATCGTAGAAGCTACTACGGCGTGGGTGATGCCACATCCTATCTTTAAAGAACAGTAAAATCAGAAAGAGATGGCAGTTCGTTTCCTTCATACCCTCACCAGAACTAGCTGTCATAATACAAAGTTCATTGTACATTCCAAAAGCGACAAACAGTTAAAGGAACTAATAGACCGATCAACGGAAGATTGAAGCGTTTACCGTTTGTCGTAAAATATGATTAACTATCTTTAAAGTGATTTATATTACTGTTAGGTACTTATCTACTTAGACGAATACTGCATTGTGTTTTGTTTTGAAGATATATGCTTACCTGTAATTAAAGAAACATATCAATTAGACAGGGGCAATAAAATCGATACATAAATGAGTTACGTTTATCTTTTTTTACACAGAGACAAGTTCGGAAATCTAAAAAACTAACAATAACTGTACTTAAATTTATAACAGTATAAGGCTCCGCATATGCCGGAGCCTTGTACTGCTTATGTATATTTGAAGTATTATACCTACTGTACATACAAATAAACACTGTTTAGTGTTCAAAATTCAAAATTCTTTATTCACTTAGGATGCAAAACAACTCTTGTGATACGTCGGGATTCTACATGTACATGTAATGCCAAGTTCGTAAACAATAGGTAAAGCCGCCAAAAAATTCGCCACTCTTTTCAAATTGCCAAATTTACATTGTTTGAATGTTTATAAACTTGATATGGGGTAAGGTGCTGCGACTAATATACTATACACCATGTTAAAGGGCTGATGCAAATTGTATTACCTAACAGTTGAAACATGAGATAATATTTATTTTGATATTAAGCTAACTCATTATCCTACAAACCAAAATCCTAGATCTCCATCTAATTTATAGGTCATAGAGATAGATAATATAAATATACCTAATCCTTAACAAAAAGTAATGAAGTTTAAATTCCTCTGTGCAAAAGCTTAAAAAATGTATGGAATTTACGCCCGTATGGTAAGTATTTGAGGCAGGGTATATTTCTAGATTTGCATGGCAATATATTTCGTCAGTTTATGGCGCATAAAGTCCCATGATTCTTTGTCGAAACACTGTGCGCACAATGTTGACAAGTGCTCATATAAGTCATACCTCCTAATAAGTAAAGATGGAGTCATACTGAGAGGGTTTTTATGTTTTTAGGACCATACTGGGTTGGATATAATATTTTATAGTTCCTAAGAAATTAACTATACTTAAGTCAAGTCTATGTTTCGTGGTTTTCATACTGAAAGTATTTAGAAATATTCATCTACTTCTTGTAGTTGACTGACTAGTCTATAGATATCATCATCATCATCAGCCTACCGCAATCCACTGCTGGACATAAGCCTCTCCAATTGCACGCCACTTTATCCTATCTTCGACTTCTCGCATTCAGCTTCTGCCAGCCGTTTTGCGTAAAGCCTGAGGGTGCCCTACGTGTATAAATATACACGTAGGGCGCCCTACGCCTACATTAAATATATATATTTTTTCTCAGATTCACATAGAACATTCAATTCAATTCAACATCGAACCTCGTTAATACAAATGATACATCTGATAGAGATTTTCACAACTAACAAATGACTCGAAAGATATGCCAAGAATGTATGTTTAAGCGTAAGCAGAATTCATCAGAATCAGAAAGCTGCAAGTGAATGAAAACTGGATGTAATGAGTGCGATCTCCGTACTTAATCCCAATTAGTGATTTGCAAATTGCTGTTCCGAGTCTAGTCGTGTGTTGTATTTTTTATGTGGAAGTTTTGACTAATAACACAATAACAATCCTATTGTTAAATACTGTAATTTCAATTTACGACAGTTTGTACTGTCATTAATTGAAGTCTACAAAATGCATGTGTATCCCCAACTTAGCTGTGCTACACTCCAATCATGCGCGGCACGAATGCGCCGGCGCCGCGCTCTCGTATATCTGTCACTTGCTCAACGCATTGCAATGTAACGCGCCAATTGTGGCCCATTGGGGGCTGGACCACATCAAACAATAGGAATTTGACGTAAGTACCACATGTGTCGTGTAGGTAACAAAGGAGTTTTAATTTTGATGGCAGTGACTAGTTTTTTGACCTAAGTAGCTGCAAGTCAGTTCTATTTAGTTCGACGGACATTTCACAAAATTAATTTTGAAATCGGTGTACCTACTTTTGAAAGGTTCGACAAAATGTTGCGTTACAAAGGATGCAAACATGCGTGTTTTGACGGCAAAAAAGTAAAAAAAAAATTCAAAATTCTGTATTCACTTAGAATGCAAAACAACACTTGTGATACTTCGGGATTCTATATGTAGATGTAATGCTAAGTTTGCAAACGATATGTAAAGCCTGAGAAAAAAACCTGGCAATAAAAACTCCCAGCCACTCTTTTCAAATTGCCAATTTTACAATGTTTGAATGTTTATACACTTGATATGCTGCGACTAATGTACAGTACACCATGTTAAAGGACTGATGCAAATTATGTTATATTGTATATATTGCACAAAATGTCCACAGATAACCTATCGTAGGGATCAAAATCGAAAATCAAAATCATTCGTGTTTATCCCACTAGGTACAAAGAAGAATACAGAACACGGTCGCAATTGCGATCAAGTACTAGTTTTCCACAATATTATAGTAATAGGTGAGCTAAGTTATGGTCTCAACAATGTATGTTTAAATGGTTATAATAAACTCGCAACTCTACATTTGTGAGAGTACTATAATATTTTACGACTGAACCATTTGGTGACAGGTAAAATGTTGATACGTGCTAGATTGAAAACTGATATTTTTACACTACATTGTGATATAAAAATGGAGAGAACTTCGCTTGCGGGATTTAGGATTTGTTTTTGTAGGTACTATTGTCACTCTATCGAGAAGTAATTACAACACTTGCAATGAAAATCATCGTAACTCACTTTTGGCACAGTCAGTATTTATACTGTGCTTTTGGCAATTTTTTAGGAGCACGTCAAAGATTGCAAAATATCGTGTAGGTGCATAAAAAGCCTTTGTTTAAGATAAACTTAAAATTAATTTAAGTAAAATAAAGTATTTTACATACAGTTTATGGCTTTTTTGAGTTACTATAAAACTTTAACCAAATCGTGTATGTGATATAATAAATGTTATTTTAATCGTAACTTTAGTAACGAACACATTGTCCCGTATTGTGTTCCCTAAATTGTATTCGTAAGACCTATACCTATTTACAATTTTTACACACTCTCTAAATCACAAACAAAAAGACTTAGACACTCGTGAGTTAAAAAAAACATAATTTAATTCTAAATTTAGCTACGACTGTAACTTAAATTAATCAAAAAGTAAGTTACCGTGTTTTTCCATGCAGATGTAGTTGTTTTCATTATTTCGGCAGGTACCTCTACATCCTCATAAAGTCAACAAACGACCACAAGTGTATGTAGCAACACAAGCTCGTAGCTTGCTATATCTTGAGACAACACACACGGTCATCTGATCCGCTGGTACGCAGAGTCTGTACCAACCAGTAAACACATATCTCTTCATCACGCAAAGTCCTATATCTATGTCACTAACCACTAGACTAATAGACCGTACATAGTGTTCTGAGTAGAATTGGACTTAGGAATTTTAGTCAACGTGTTTTCCAAAACCCCTAGTTCCTGGACTAGGAGTATTTTATTAGAAAACCGTCGCATCTCCATGGACTTGAGGTGAGTAAATATATGTTTTCAAATAATACAAACAGGATTTTAATATTAATTTTGTAAACAATAAACTTGCGTAAAAGTCAAACTAATTTGTATCAATATTTGTGGTCACCCGCTCGTGTTTATTACGCGACGAAATTAATTATTTTTTAGTTTAAAAACTCTCCAATTCAACCTTATTCCCATTGTGTTAAAGCTTATATTTGTTTATGAAAGATTTTCCAGTTTTTCGCAGTTTCAGCCGTTGAAATGTTATTAAAATAAATCGTTCTGCGGTCGCCGCTTTCTGTGCCATTTTCGCCAAAAATAATGTTTTGGACTTATTTTTTAAAGTGCATATGACAGTTTCGCATTATCTATTATAGAGAGAGAGAGCATTTTGTGGTGGAGGCAGGTGTGGACTAAGCTTAATAAAAAGCTTCACTTGATATTCTGTTTTTAGATTAGTTTGTTTATTTAATAGTGTAAACTAGTAATCACTGAAAAGTTACAGCCAGAATCGCCGAGTCTAGCTTAAAAGCTCAATTCCTCAATTAACAACTTTCCTGATCGGGCACAGATTACGGGCTAAGTGGAGGTCATAGGTTCGATTGCTAACGAGACAGACAGATCTTTATGATGTTTAAAATAAATATTGGTACCCATGTACCCAATTTATATATAATAATTATTATAATATCTTGGAACAACTCACACAACGCCATGGTATGGTATGCCATATAGCAGAATGTATTGGATTCATTATATAATATTTCTGATTCTCATGAACCCACAAACTCTGACTTAGCAGTCAGAGTCGATACCTGCTAAACCAACAGGCCAGTACCACATCTTTTAATTGTACCTATGTCTTGTAAAGTACCTCGCGACAGGTTTTGTGCTATGGCGGAGTTGCTTTTAAAAAAAAAACTGATGTCGTAAAATTGTACTTATATTTTTAACTAACTGACTCGCGCAACTTCGTCTGCGATAGTCGTTTAAATTATGTAATATTTTAAATAAGTATCTACTGTACGATACTTGAATATGGTATGATGGGGCTGGCATACTTTTTAAGATAAAAGCCCCTAAAAATAAAAAGAAAAAAAAAAACTTCGTCTGCGTAAATTTTTCTCGTTTTTGCAACATTTTTCGTTGCTGTTTCACTGCTTTTGGTTGTAGCGTGATGTTATATTACCTATAGTCTTCCTCGATAAATGAGCTTTTCAACAGTGAAACAATTTCCTAATTCGGATCAGTACTTCCTGAGATTATGGCGTTGAAACAAACAAACAAACAGCTTTATAATATTAGTATAGATTAACTGTATACGGTTAACTTAAAGTATAATTAAATATACAGTTAACATATTGTACCATAAATTAATTAGTTGTCGGAGGTTGTAAATAAAGTACCGTAGATAATAAATATCTTATAATATAACGGTGTAAAGTAATGATAATAAAGTAGTCCATATAAGTCTTGTATAGTTTTAATAGCTGATGTAAAGAACAATGTTGTTTATATATTTTTATAACACATTTGCTCGTAAAGGGTCTCTTATTTGACCAATTTCAATATCGTAATGTATCTCATTACGTAATTGTGCGTTATTATGATGTAAAACGCACGAGTTTCTTTTTAATAAGGTTAAACGCACGGTTTATCAGGATGCTCCGTCTAAAACGAACGGTAGGTACTTTTTTAAATCTTAGCAAAGTGTTTTTATGTCAGAAAAGTAGTCAACATTTTATGAATAAAATGATTTAATTATAAGTAATTACGAGTTTCATTTATTTCTTCGCAAATATGTTATAAAACGTCGTATGACATACGTGCGCCTTGATAACTACAGCCTCTGCTTTCTTAGCTTTACAGCAATATCGCCTCCGCTGTAATTTTCAATTTACCGCACTTATATCATAATGTATGACAATGAAGTTAAAAATAAATAAGTCAAGCTGTTTTGATAATTAGTTTTAGCAATTATTACAATAAAAATGGTTGTCTGTAAAGTCGGTTTACGAACGATAATTCACGTCACAGTAACCTGTAACAGATATTTTTTTTTAATTCCAATTGTATCGCATGTCGCTGCAATCATACCCATGCGCCTATCAACAGGCGGAATGTGACGGACCGTGACACTTTTACGTGCACCCGTTCATCATTCATTTATAAGACGTTATCACGTCAATAATGTTTGTTTGTCTAGGTATATGTAATTTATGAATTATTTTGATATTCATTTAGTAAATAGCTGTTAAATATTGACGTTGGAACCAGACACTTCAATTATATTTATTTGTAATGTGTAATTAGATTCTCATTTTTACACTACTTATGCGATTACAAAATAAAGTCTAGTAATTAAACTTCTTCATTTCCTTCCGATGATCAAACATGACGAAATCATGTCACACGTTACATACAAAAAACCTACAAAACAAAACTGCTGACTTTGTCACATACATTGTTTTACACGTGTAGTAAACAAAATAAATACTCAGCAAGAAATTCCTACAATCACAATAACAAAAGTGTCATCGTAAACCGTATCAACCGACGAACAAGCCAACATTCAGCATATTCACCAGCATATCACATCAGGGTGTATCAGTTAGACTAATTTTTACACCCTGTATAAAGTGCCGTCCAAAAATTTCCTTGCAAAGTCACGCCCGGAGCGTTCACGTTGGATGATAACAGGGTGACCAGGTAAAAGGAATAATCAGGACACTGACTGAGAGATTAAAGTCATTATTTCTGGATTAAAATTGTTGCGGTTTGTTTGCTAGTGTTAGGTATAAGTTCTAGGTTTTTAGCTGGTACAATGTGCGGTGTTTAAAAACCGATAATGTCATTTTGGAACGTAGTTTACGTTAGTTTAGGTTTTTATTTGCGAGCTGAGAGGCTAGGAGGAAAAAAGTGTTACATTTGACATCAATCGAAAATCTATTATTTATGATTATTTGAAGCTAGAATGAGGACGTTGTGTTATATAGGTTGTTTGTATTTTTGTAAAAGGCTGTAATTTTTATTTCACCTATGTCAATCTGGCTGTGTGTAGGTAATATATGTGTGAAAAATGTTAATTTGAACTAGGACAATTTTTAAAATGTTATGTTCTTTCACATTTTTTTATAAATCAAATTTTTAATACAAATACAAAAAAAAGAAATAGGAAAAGGAACTTTTTTCGAACCGGATGCCCATAAGACGCCTCTGTCTGTTTTTTGTCAACTTTGTTCAAGTGCAAATGGTGAACAGTGTTCGTTGGAATGGACGGCCTGTGAAATCATTGGCCAAATTATTAGATAAATTTTATTAAAATTAACAATTGTTGAAATAACCGCGCTATGGACGCAATTAATATTTTCGGCGGTTAACAAACCACAGGTAGCGTAGAAATTAATTTGTAAAGCAGTGCATTCACTGTCCAATATGTGCGTCAATAATAAAAAGTTTTTTTTTTTTAATTCCTACTCTAAAGGGAGCGAAACGGGGTCAAAGTTTGTATGTAAACATGCAGGCGGAGCTGTGTAGGGCGGCTAGTTGATAAAAAAAACTATTCTCTACGATAAACTCAAACAGGTATCCTAATTACATAAAAATAATTGTATAAAAAAAGGAAATTAAGCAGCAGTTTCAACTGTAAAGATAAGCATAAGTTTGAGTAATAACTAAATGATAGATTGAAGGGAAGGAAGGCACTGAAGTCGACTTTAAAGCTTTATTCTAAACAGTTGCCGTAATCTTAAGACTCTAGAGGCACTCGAGTATTGAATATACAAAAGTGTCAGTAATCGCTTCCGTTCATACAAATCTGTTGAACAACTACCCGAGACATGTCCGGCTTATACCAAGGCTTATGGCTCCTGCAACTGCGTACGGTGATGAGTCGTGAGCTCGCATACATTATGTGGCGTTCAGAATATGTGTACCTCATTGATATGTACCTACATGGTATAGCTGCTAGTAATGACGGACAGGACAGGCTTAAAAATATAGCTGGGTTGAAACTAGGGCCTCTGTGTTGAATAGCCGAGTCTGTATATTGTAGTATATTATATGAGTTGTATTTTGCAATGTTTTCATTCTACAAAGGGATGACACAGTCCGTGACTTGTATGTTTGCAAAGACCCCCACGACACAGGGCTTGCACCCTACTGCGGGAGTCGTCTTTAAAAAAATATATCAAAAAAAAAAACCGAGTACTAATTCTCAAAAGTATCAATGCTCAAAATACTTTTACTGCCAGATAGCTAATTTTATAATGTTTATTAAAGGCTAATTTTAACTCTGACATTATTAAAAACAACGAAATTAAATTACCTGACAGCTACAACGTTGCGAGTTGTAGCTGTTTGGTAAAGTGTTACACAGAAAAACCAAATGCGGCGTAAGTCAGTAAGTACAAGAGTACCTACCTTATTAACTAATACCTGTCTGTATAGCCTTCCTCGATAAATGGGCTTATCCATATACATACATACATACATATCAACCCATATGATGGCCCACTGCTGGGCACGGGTCTCCCCAGTAGAACCTACTAGTATGTAGATCCTGGGGGTAATTGCCATAATCACCACGCTTGGCGAGCGGGTTGGTGATCGCAGTACGGCTTTAAGTACGCAGAGGACGCTGCTGCCCGTCCTCCGGTGTGAAATACCATAGTCGCCTTGACGACACCCACGGGAAGAGATGGGGTGGTACTATTCTTAAGCCGGCACCACACGGCATATCCAATAGTAAAATAAATTTTCAATTCGGATCAGTAGTTCCTGAGATTACCGCGTTCAAACAAACACACTCTTCAGCTTTATAATATTAGTATAGATGAACGGATTTAAAAATAATAATGAACCAAAAAAACAAACCATTTCACTCTTGTATTCCCTAGTCATGCATACAAAAGCGATGTTCAATATTTTTTATTTCGGTATACACTACTTATGTATACCCAGCATTTACGTTTTTTCACAAATAAAAGTAAATGTCAGCCAATGAAAAATGGCGACTAGAGGACCACAGATAGCATAGAATTGAATTTATAATGCCGCCCATTCATGTACCGATGTGTTGGTCGATGTTGACAGTATTGGCGTGTTGGAATAACGAGTTTTTGTTTGGTTTATAGGGTAGATGGATAAATATTTTGTGTACCGGTGTTAGCATTTTTAGTGAGATATGCACTCGAAAACCATGTTATCTTCTATCCATACAAAATATTACATATCCAAAATAACATGAACTGTTTTAGGATTAAGTAAAAATGGTCTTTTAACCTTTAGGTTATGGCGGATAAGATCATCAGAGACTATTAGATAGCACAGGAGATATTATTATAGTGCACAATATGTGCGCAAACACAAGTGCACATCTTTGTTCTCTTACTATCATAGTCCGATAAGACAGAAATCCGACTGAAGGACTGACTGTATAACATGTTCTTTGAGGTATGGCGAGATGTGACATTTTCTTAAAACGGTCACTCATAACTAAGACTACTCATCCTCCTCAAGTAAAATATAACTAGACAACTTGTTAATACACACTTTTAGCACTATAAAATTGGCTGTCTGTTAAACACCCTTTTTGGCATATGTCTATGGCGCAATGAGAGCAGATTTTATGGTAGTACAGGACCTACCAATAACATTGAATATGCTTGTCGAGACATGCATGCCACGTTTTATTTGTCAAAATTTGAATTTAGAAAAATAAAATTACCCTTCTTTTATTAAATCTATAAAGATTAAAATAAAATAGATCTATTTAATTAAATATTGTCGATAAGATTATTAAAGAAGCTTGTTAATGCACAATTTGAGCACTATACAATTTGCTGTCTGCTAAAGACCGTTTTTGCATATGTCTTTATCGCAAAGAGAGCGGGTTTTATGGTAGAACAGAACCTACTAATAACATCGAACATGATTGTTGAGACATGAATGCCAAGTTTTAGTTTCAAAATTTGAATTTCGAAAAATAAAAATACCCTATTTTATTAAATCTATAGATCGAAATAAAATAGATCTATTTCATTGAATACTATCGATAAGATTATTAAAGAAGCTCATTTTAAACCTTAGATAGGGTATTAAGTAAAAGAGATAGGACAAACAAAAAAATATGACAATTTGAAACGGATTGAACCGATCGTAGTGCTAACGAGCTCAGCTCTATGCGAACCTTTTATATAGAGATGTTACCGTTTTAATTGCATTCATCGATGTCGGTAGTTTTGTAAAGATGTTATTAAGAAAATAGATCGATATTTTTAAATTAGGAATGAAAAAATTAAATATAGTACAGGATAGGATTTGGTCATCTTCTCCTGATCTAGCATAGATTCTAATCAAACTTATGTTGATTAATGGTGTCCTGGAGAAAAACATACCATACTTTATATCGCTTAATGAAACTCATCTTACCTGTTTTACTAATTACTGCACGATCACCTTGCTCAAATAATATTGCTACTAATATTTTTTTATAAAACCGACCAATAATGCATTCAACTTGAAAATCAACGTCAGGCGTCAACCTGGCATTTTCTGAAGTAGGTCTTATTTTTGACATAAGTACATAAATATAGGTACTTACACGTTTTTTATTTTTATTTTCTGCTGTTATTTTATGATGTACGCTTTGTTTTTTTTTTCTTTATATTAATGTCAAAAAAAATATTTCTTCTTCTACTTCTTCTTATTTACAACAGGTTACTTATTTATTGTTATCTTAAAAGATATCTATCCATCATTGTATCCATATCCATTTCAAAAACCCTATCAAAAATATTTCCATCTCAACTTCATCGATATATCGTGCATCCCATCCCTAGCACTCATCGCAAGTGGTCGCATAACGACGTCGATAACGAACCGCCGTGCATTGTTATCGACAAAATGCTAAGCAACCCGATATGCAGGATTAGTGCTGTGCTGCTTCTGCTCAAATACATCGGTATTCCTCTGGGCTTTGATGCTCTTAGTTAGTCGATTTTGTTCAAGAGTTTTGTAGACTGTGTAGTCACAGAACACAGAGAGAACAGAAGGAAAGATATATATAAAAGGTGTTCTCGAACGTGCAATCTTGGATCACGGTTGGAACAAAGTGGTCCGAAAAAGTGTGATCTTTATTTAGGGGTATGAATGTGGACATAAGTTGCTTGATACAGGAAGATGCAACAATGAGTTAAAAGTAGTAAATAAGTTATAAGTTTTTACTCGTGGTTGCTTCTGCCGGTTCATTAGTACCTCGTTATTAGTAATAACTAATTTTTGTATAATCAAAAATAGATCTTTATTTTTAGATAGACCCGATCAGAAAAAAAATCGAGTGTCAATTTGATCGCGTCTGAGTCTGACAGCATCATTTAACAATACTCAACTTATCTAAATTAGTTCAGGTGTTTAGGAGTTATCGTAGAATTAAGAAACGGATAGACATACGAACACATACATAAATAAACCTCAAATTCAAACATCTATATTTCGTAAACCTAAATTAAGGACTGTTTGGAAACATCACTTTGAAAAAAAATTAAAACATTTTTTTTGGGAGGGTCGTTGGTTGAACAAATATTAACAAAGTATATAAATGTTGTCTATCACTATCCCGATTATACTGTAGTACTTATGTACTTATAGGTAGTACGTATATGTGGGTGCAACTACAAAACTTAGTGGCGAGTGGACGTTCGAGTAATTAAAATAGTTTCTGTGATTTATTGACGTGGCGTCGAACCCAAGTGCCGCAGTAGGGAAGTGACAGTTGGACCACTAAGTCTGTGCTATAGTTATAGATATAGAGGAATTCGTGACTCAGTGGCAACCGAGCAGCTCGAGACATTAGGTTAAGCAACGTTTAAATAATTTAACGTTTAAATTGATTCATAGATTGATGACCGTTTTCTAAAAAAATGTAACATTCTCCGTACTTCGGAGACCACATTAAGCCGCAGGTTCAATGTGCCTAGTCTCACTAAAGTCAGATTCAGTAATAATTGGCATTTAAATAAAAAAATAGCAATGAGTTTCTATAGCCAAGCTGTTTTCTAGCGGTTTTACTTTTGCGAACTTGGTATTAAATGTAGAATCATTCTATTCCAAATTTTGCCTGACGTTTACAAGCGTAGTATTCTGCAACCTAAGTGAATAAATTACCTACTTTGAGTTTGACATGTATGTATAAAAAACTCTGGGCTTCTACGTTTGTAATCTTATGACCGCCGTGATTTTTCTAAACTTTAAAATAAAACTTCAGGCATTTTTGCAACATGCCCAAATTACCTAGTCATTAATTCAACACAACACACTAAAAAAATTACAAAGAGGCAATCAACAAAATGATTTAATTAAATACACGAACGGTTCACCATTTAATCCTATATTGAAGCAGGTAGGTAGAGTCAATAGTAAAACAATGGAAGCTCTCTACCGATCTGTAGAGGCATTGTGCAGAAGCAACCGTGTGACGACTGTTGCATCGTTGAACTGACTCTGTGACTCTATGTAGAGCTGTGCTGTGTAGAGTCTGTGTTCTAGTCTGTAGGGCGTGTAGTTTATGGTGATGTGTGATTTTAATTTACGCTTTGTAAAGGCAAATGAATTTAAATCCTACGCCATGGAATATTTTCAAAATGAACTGCCTTAGGTCATTTACACTCTGAGGCGCAGTGGAAGTGAGAACGACTGCTGCCAAGGCTGTGGGTTTAATTCTTACGCGGGACACCACTTTGTGTGATCCAAACTACCCACCACAAATTGTGTCCGTGGTCAAGGTGTACTTTGTGTCCGTTTTTGTATGTTTGTACCGTTACACAAGACTACACCCTAGTGCTTCTAAATGCCTGAGCAGATTTAGCTGATCTGTTGGGTAACATAGGCTAGATTTCTTAAAAAAAATAATCTAACTGCCCGTCAGACGCGATTAAAGCAGGCGTGGTTCCAGAACTTCGGAACTTTGTTCAAAGGGGGTGGGGGGGGCAACATTTGGCCCAACCGTCCAAGCGGGCTATGGGTAATTGCCTATTAAAACACGACCAGTGCTAAACTACTGTCAAAATTCTCAAATTCGCCCCCAAAAAAAGGTGTTTCATTCGAGTCTGGGGAAGGGAGTAAGCGCCCCTGTTGGCACCCCCTTGGACCCGCGAATAGATTAAAGTCACACTGGGTTTATTTGATAGGTATTTTAATATCTATTAAATAAGCTAGTACTTAGCCTTAATGTGGTCTTTATGTATAAAACTTAACGGGTTTGTATTAGTTACAAGGGTAGGACAGCTTTTATAATTCTGTGTCCGAATCGAGAATACTACTCATTTCAATGAAGTTAATCCCATCCTCAATTCTGAATACGATTCACCTATTCACAAAGATCAAACACAATGCGCATATACCGTTTGTTTCTCGAACAGAACAAGGCGTGGTACAATCCTGTCGATGTCGTGGCGTGTGGCGTGTCGTGTCACATAGAGAATACCGATCGTATCGCGCCGGCTCCGTCCTCACTGCACTAAAGACAATTAGCGCATCTGACGCACCTCTAATAGGGCTAAAAACCATTAGTTAGGGTCACTAGATGTGGTTTGGAAAGAGACTGAGCGTAGTTTACATCTGTACTAATATTATAGAGCTGAAGAGTTTATTTTGTTGAACGCGATAATCTCAAAGACTATTGGCTCATTTCCTTTAATGTTAGATAACCTATTTATCGAGAAAGGCTATATACTAATATTATTATAAAGCTGAAGAGTTTGTTTGTTTTTTTTGAACGCGGTAATCTCAGGAACTACTAGTCCGAAATAAAAAAAATATTTTCTGTTGAGTAGCCCATTTATCGAGGAAGGCTATAGGCTATATAACATCACGCCACGACCAATAGGAGCGGAGCAGCAATGAAAAATGTTGCAAAACTCAACAGATTTTTTTTTTTTATTCGGACGATTTTTTCTATTCGGATCAGTAGTTCCAGAGATTACCGCATTCAAACAAATAAACTCTTCAACTTTATAATATTAGTATAGATTATAAAGCTGAAGAGTCTGTCTGTTTGTTTGAACGCGATAATCTCAGGAACTTATGGTTCGAATTGAAAACTTATTTCAGTGTTGGATAGTCCATTTATCAAGGAAGGCGATATGTTATAACATCACGCTACGACCAATAGGAACGGGGCAGCAATGAAAAATGTTGCAAAAACGAGGAAAATTAACGCAGACGAAATTGCCGGGGCAGCTAGTTTTAAATATAAGGAATATGTACGGGAACTAAGGTGATCATATATTATTTACCTTTAGATTGCTTGAAGTTTCGGCCTAATTTCATAGGCCAGGGTTTGTGGATTTCAAGAAGCGTTTCTGAGAATATTATTTTCGAGGTAAAGTTTCGATGGGAGGTTCAATAACAATAGACAATATCATCGTCAAAATCAAAGGAAAACAAAAATAATTACCTAGCGACTTGCCTCCGTCCCAGCTACGCTGAAAACCCCATGTTTTCTTCTCCATTTTAAGCCCTATCAAATCCGTTGCATGGTTTACATAAACTATACATATAAATAGATCGATGCGGAAGGCAATTTTGTATTGAAGTAACCAAGTATAATATAATGGAAGGCCTATTAGTCAGTAGCATTGCTAAATCGGAGGTCGTGGGTTCGTTTCCCATCAAGGATAAAACTTTGTGGGATGAGCATGATTGTTTATTCTATGTCTCGGTGTCATTTACATATCATCAGTAGAAGCTGTCATCAGTATTTAGAAATATGCATAGAGGTATGGTGATCATTTTCTGGTTGCCATAGAATAGGGACATTGGGATCGGGCGGCAATATGTGAGTTATCCCATATTATTTAATTATCTATACTAATATTATAAAGCTGAAGAGTTTGTTCGTTTGTTTGTTTCTTTGAATGTGGTAATCTCAGGAACTATTGATCCGAATTGAAAAATTATTTCACTGTTGGATAGCCCATTTATCGAGGAAGGCTATAGGCTATATAACATCACGCGATGACCAATAGGAGCGGAGCAGCAATGAGAAATGCTATAAAAATGGTAAATTTTGCGCAGAGGAAGTTGCGCGGGACAGCTAGTTTATTTATATAAACTCTGGCCACATCTAGTGTGTACACATGCCTGTAGCACGTTTTAGCAATACATAGTTGATTGAGCCGTCGCTATTTGGGGCGCGGCGCGGTGTGGCGCCAGCGTTAGTCGCCATTGTGTTGTTACTGCTTCATTCCGACGTGCACAACACACATACAGACAGACAAACTACCTATATTGGGTGAGAGTATGAACGGATTTGCTGGACCAATAAATTTATACTAATATTATAAAATTGAATAGTTTGTTTGTTTGGTTCAACGCGATAATCTCAGGAACTATTGGTTCGATTTGATTAATGTTTTAGTGTTGGATAGCCCATTTATCGAGAAAGGCTATTAGCTGTATAACATCACGCTATGACTAATAGGAGCGGAGCATGTATGCCCTTTGAGAGTTTCTGTTGCGTGCGCTGCATAAGCAGGCAGGCCCAAAATATAAATATGTAACTGTTTATCACACAAAAAATATTCAGGATGTTAAACTAACACACGGCCCCTGACTTAACAGTTAGGGTCAGTATTTCAAAATGGAATAGGTAAGTAAGTATGTAGGTATATTTCTATTATACTAATATTATGACGAAGAAAGATTTACATTTTTGTATATAACAAATAAACATAAAAACTACTATTTGACTAAGCCGGCCACCAGCCACTAGGGGAGGGCGGGGGGACAATTGCCGGTTAAAACACACAGGTCTAATGTCAAATTTCTCAATTTCCTCCAAAAAAAGGTATTTCAGCCGAGTCTGGGGGGTGGGGGGGGGGGGGGGGGCAATTAATATACCTACAAACTGTCATTTGGACGAACCTTGAAAATTTAGACTATTTTTGGACCGGGTTAAAAACAAAGAAGTTGGTTTTTCAAAAATACACTACTTATGACACCGAATCCACGATTTTTGGTCATTTAATAATTAAGTATCTATTAATATTTATAGATATATACTTATTGTGCAGCCTTTTCTAATAAAAACCATAACGTGTTCTAGCATAGAAATGAGGGCGTTTATATCAATATCTTAATTATTGTACTATTCATAATGCAGGAAATCCGGCTCAATGACTGATTGAATGGAAACTTTTTTATAAACGGCCATGTTTATAAAAAAGTTCCCATTCAATCAGCCATTGAGCCAGATTTCCTTCATATTCATAATTGAAAGTTGAGTACAACGCCATCTGTGTTTCTAACAGCGAACTCCTTATATTAAGACTATCGATCAATGTTAACTTACTCTTTGAAATTGTAGATGGCGGTAGTATCCTGTGCAAAAAGAGTTCTAAGGCGATTGGCACACTGCTCCGCATCACGTCAGGTACAAAACTCTTCTTACACAAAACCAAATTTATATATTATATATATATTCTACATACCTGTACAGCGTCATCCAGACACCGTCCCCAGGCGTCACTCCTGTCCACCAGGGTGTTCCACTTGTCAGCCAGCTTGGCGACCTCCCTCCGAATGGAGCGCGCAAGTTCCCTCGCCTGCTCCTCCGCTGAGCGGTAGCCGCGGGAGTCACCTTCATTCTCACGATTCGCTGTTGACAATAAAAAGGGTTTAGTTTATTAATTAATAATAACTGGCAAGCAGTTGCATGCAACTCATTCATGAAAATCATGTGCCAAAAGAGTTAAAACCTTTCGAACACGTTATTTTTTTTTTCAGTTTGTTGATAAAAAAAATCAGTTTCAATTACATGTATGAAATGCCCCCCTAAAAATATTTGCACACGCAAAAATATTACATGGAGAGACTGTAAGGGTTCTATTTTGCCATTTTGGCTACTGAATTTAAAACGATGTATCTTTCAGCACTCACTCAGTATTTGGAGCGAACCGAGTCTTCGTTAAAAAGGCGGGAATTTAATCATTACGTCGTTAGTTCCGCTCGTGGCGCCAGCTAGTGTTCACTTTACGTACCAAACTGGAATAGTTTCCATTTACGTTTTTTTCTTTTTAGGTTATGGCAAGGATGTGATTTTTTTTTAATTTTTGCGAGCAGAGGAAAGTATTTTTACACGATAAACGGGAGCTATGAAAATTATGACGTTATTTAAGAATAACTTGAAGACTACATTTACAACGAATTACAACGAACTACATTTATAAAGAATTATGTACATATTGATATTAGTTTTTGAAATTGAAGAAACACAACGAATTTCTGTGCTTAAAGTTATCTTAACTTTACAGAAAAAAAAACTTGATGAATTTTCGTTATCTGAAAAGTTTATTTTAATTTGCCATCAATTTAAAATCCAAATAGGTGGGACGGGCTGGACGGGTCAACAGGAAAAAAATCTCCCGGGATCATTATTTGATTTTGTACGAAGTTTTTTGTCGTAGATGACCACAGTGAAACAGTTTCAAGTAGCAAAAAAGGCTTCCATTTTTAATAGCAGTAGTTTTCAAGTCCACTCGCTTTGTCACTGGCGCACGAATCCAAACGAGGCTCTCAGCACAACGCTGTCGACCGAATATTTTTCAATTTTTTTCATCTTGTAACATTTTTCTCGTAACGCGGTCCAGTAATTTAGTTAGTGTAGATTTATTGAAACATATTTTTCAATAGTCCTTGTTTTAAATAATTATTTTGAGTATTACGTAGCTGTGTTCTTTGCATGACGTGATTAACCAAAAAACTGGCTGAATATTTAAATTGTTAACGATATACGCCAGTTTTTGAAAGGGTTGTCAAAGAAAAATTAATAAATCAGGTGTAAGTAAATTATGATATGTCATATAATTGATTTACATATTTGATTATATTAGATTTGTAAAGCTAATGTAAATGTGTCAAGCAGATGGTTCAAAAAGTCGCAAAAGTTACTTAGGGAATTTGTTATCACTACAAACTGCTGGTTATAGCGATTCAGATAGATAGCGATTCAGATAGAAACAAAATACAGGCGGTCATGGGTTCTAAGACCCCATTCGTTTCCTTTTTAAGTTCTTAAGTATCCTTATTTAAAACTAGCCGACCAGCGCAACTACGTGTGCAGTAATTTTCCCCGTTTTTGCAACAATTTTTATCGCTACTCTGCTCCTATTGGTCGTAGCGTGATGTTATATAGCCTTCCTCGATAAATAGGCTATCCAACGGTAAAAATATTTTTTCCATTCGAATAAGTAGTTTCTGAGATTTTCACGTTCAAACAAATAAACTCTTCAGCTTTATAATATTAGTACTGATAAAAAATATAATAAGACCTTCAAAACTTCAGATAAGATAGAAAAATCACTGGAATCTTTAAACCAGAACAAGGAAAGCCTTAAAAATATACGTCATCGAACAGAGTCTGTTGGCATTTTTCAGTTGATACTTCACTAGAACTCACCAATCGACTTACGAGTTAGTCGATTTTTCGTCACATCACTATTCTTGTTGTATATTTTTCCGAAGCCTTTTGGCGCGCAATTTTTGTTAAGGGATTTGTGCTGTCTGTAATCCTGAAATATTGGATGCAAAGCAGGTTTATTTGAATACTCTTAGTGATTTTTTGTGTACAAGGTCTGTTCCGCGAGATTTATAATAAAGGAAAAGTGAACTGAATATGTTGTAGCGGATTTTGCTTTATATTTTTAGGGTTAAATTTAGTACTAGGCAAAGGTATATCGGAAAAGAGCTTATGTAGTAGATAGTGTTGAGTTGTAGTAGTAAATAGTTAGAAAGGCCTTTTTAGAATGAAAACAATAAGAGTACACGGGGGGTTTGAATTAAAGTTTAAAGCAGCGATAACCTAATATTTAAAGGAATCGTGAGATCGTGGGTTCGAATCCTACCCAATATAGGTACTACCGACGTAAACCCACTCCTAAGCTCTTTCAATTTAGTCGTTTCGTGTTGTACCGCTGCCGGACGTTAATTCTGCCGCTTACTATATGCGACGGCAGCGAACCGAGATCAATCATCTAAATTGAAAGTGTATCAAACTGCAGTGCAGTGTTTCGTATATTGTGATATCTATCATCCATTTTAAATGTAAATAAATGAACAACGAAATGAGCACGTGGCATTACGACGGCTCTATACGTTGACCCCAAGGTTGGACCCAACGCCACTCGCCCAACGTGTGGATGGAAAAAATAGCATTGGCGCCAACGTTGGGACGAGCGCTATTAGACACTTTTGAGTGTAGGTTTTAGCAGAGAAAAACATACATACACGGAAGGACTTACATATATATTTGGGTCTTGAGCCACTTAGCTGCACGCCAGTGCTATCTATTCTTAGAGTGATTAGACACGGAACCTATGGATACTGATCGTACTTTTCGTGGCACAAATATAACATCTTTGAAAACAGTCAACCATTACAATCCATTTATAGGTCTGATGGTAACTTATGTATGAGTTTAACGACAAAATAAGAGTACCTGAACATCTAGCCCCACCACGGTTCTATCACAAAAATGCTACAGTTACTATGTCTAACAAATGAACCTCTCACTTCTAATTCTCGAATAAAAATGCCGAAGTTAACCGAAGGGTGGTGACGTAACTCATATAGCGCTCGCCATTGGTCCGTAGAAGTTCCATTTTCAAATTTACGAGCCGACCAATGTCCGTAACGGACGCTCGGTCTCGTAGCCCCGTATTTTATAGATAACGGGTTTGATTTCTTGTGAATTTTATAGATTAGTTCGCTATTTTATACGTCATACTGCGGCTAAATTGGGAAAAGCAGTTCAGCTGGGGTGTAGGTAAACTGAGCCCATCGGGGTGTTACTATAATGAAAGCGGAAGAGATGCTTAAATAATATTGATATCGATCGGTCCTAACTATTATACCTACTAAAGACGATAAACCTCCCTAGTAAAATAAAAATACTCCTGATAAAGAACACCTCCTAAATCTTTATACCTTTAAACGATCAATTCGTGTATATATATATAATCTGAATCTCTGCAATAGCTCCAACAATTTTTATGAAATTTTGTATGTAGAGGATTTTAGGGGCCGATAAACCAATCATTTCATTCATCATTCATATCAACCCATATGATGGCCCACTGCTGGGCACGGGTCTCCCCAGTAGATCCTGGGGGTAATTGCCATAATCGCCACGCTTGGCGAGCGGGTTGGCGATCGCAGTAAGGCTTTAAGTACGCAGAGGACGCTGCTGCCCGTCCTCCGGAGTGAAACCTCGGTCTGGTTAAAAAATAAACCAATCTAGCTAGGTTTATTTTTTAGAAAACGTCGTTTAAAAAAAATACCAAGCAAAGCTCAGTTATCCATGTACTATTTTTAAAACGAGCTCATTAAGCGTCATAGAGCTCATTTGATATATATCACGGCATATTTATGTAAAAAATAAATGTCATATAAATGTCATGTGGCTGTCATAGCTCAAAAATGGCGTGGTTCTGTCTAGCTGCCCCCCCCCCCACCTGAGTTACAGCAATGGAACCGGTGTAGACTATTAGCTTCTTCAATACACTTCTCCAAATGTACGAAGATATAAAATGTAATGTGTATAATGTTGTATACCTCCGCCATTAGGAAAGGAACGGCATTTAATTTCGTTCTCCATCTAGCGGGACCCTTTTATATTTTAGTAGTTAAAGAAATGAAAAGCATATAGGGAGATACTTCTTCCAACGTACCTTATTATTTTTTTTTTTAAAGACGACTCCCGCATTTGATTAAGCCCTGTGTCGCGGGGGACTTGACAAACATTCAATTCACGGACACAAAGGACACAAAGTACACCCAGACTCGAAACAACAATTTGTGGATCACACAAAGTGGTGTCCCGTGAATTATGAAGGTGACAGCCGAAGGACTTAGAAAGAAACTCAATTTGGCATAAAAACTATAATTAATTATATAAAAAATTATTACTAAGTTACTAAAACTAGTCTATTACTAAGTTACTAAAACTAGTCTTTGACGATGTGAGTACAAAGAGTGATTTCTTACATGAATATCTGGCTTTATATATGATTACTAGTTAGCTTGATTAGTGACGACACGAGGCGTGGATGCTGCAGTTGCAGAAACCGGCGACACGAGGCAAAGGTGCAACGCAGCAGACGTGAGGTTCGGTTGCGAAATCTGCGACGCGAGGCAAAGATGCTGTGCGGCGAAATCGGCAGAAACAGGGCTGCATGTCCAAGGTTCAATTGTGAAATTATCGACACGAGGCAAAGATGCAATGCTGCGGAATTGGTGTAGGCAGGGCACGTAACACCTCCCCCTCCAGACCAGCAACTATTTGAGGACTTTCAGCGAAAATGGTGCTGGTGTCTGTTCCTGGTCATCTGGTGATTCCTTCCTCGTTTTTGGTGCTGGTGTCTTTTCCTGGTCATCTGGTGACTCCTTCCTCGTTTTTGGTTTACAGATACTATGTCGTCGTTTTATGGTAATGACTATTGCTAATGCGATTACGCATAGTATTATAGAGTAAATTGGTACAGTTGTGTGGAAAAGAGAATAGTCAATCTTGTTCTGATCTGGAATCTGTACTGGGTGTTGCATAAGTATTTTATCTTCAACTTCACGCAAATGTTTCATATTGACTGACTTCAATCTTAGATGTGGTATGGTTTTCTCCATGGTGATGGGTCCTTGGGGCATCTCAGTGATTTTCAGAGGCTGTCCCTTTATGCGATCATTGATGTTGATAATGGTGAATTCTTCTGTGCGTAGTAGGCAGTTTCGTGGTATAGTTGCGAGGTAGCTTCCGTGGAGAAAGACAAATTCTTGGCGCTCACACCGCAGTTCTATCTTAGTAGGTTGAGGAAAGATAAGTGTATAGTGACGGTCGTCCAATTGCTCCATAGTTTCTTGACTTAGTGTAATCTTGACAGGTCGGCATGATTCATTTGGAGACTGATTAGAGATGATTCCCTGGATACAGTCGAGTTGTGATTTTCCTTGCTGGTTTATATCTTCCTCGCAGAGATGATATTTGCTTAACTTCGGGCATTCTGCCTCTATATACTTGAAGACCTTTCCATTTGTTGCTAAGAAGGTATAAGGAGGGATATAGGAATATCCTAACTTATTAGGAACTATTGCTAGTCTATAAAAGTCGAATTTAGCGGGGGAAATTATTGGTACTTTAAATATGATAATTATTCTTTTTCCAGAGTAATAATAACCGGGTTTTATAATAGAATAGTATTCCCTTAAATCTAGGTCTATTATCTGTTCTACGTTATATGTTAATTTTAATTTATTAACCATGTTACTTAAGGTAAATATATCTAACGAACTATGTTGGGTGCTCGATGCACGTATGAAACCTAAGGTATTCTCTATTCTAATTATTTCTAAAAGTAAGTCTTCAGTGCTGTCCCTAATTATGGACAACAGTTGAGACAGTCTAGCATACCGTACGAAATCTGTCTGATAGGATAGTTTTTCGTCTAAGAGTAGTTCTAAAGTGGAGTTAATTTTCTCCTGATTCGTAACAATGTCTGTAAGTATACTACTATGCCGAGTCATCCAGGCTTGATTAAGACTGATATGTTCGTTCAACTCAGAAACTATTTTATCATTATTGTTTTGTAGTAGAAGTATTGCTTTATTGTATGTTTGGGCATCCGTATGATCTAGGTTACCGGTAATACTTTTAATTATGGAGCCTAACCCATCAATAAGACCTCTTTTAGAACGGCTGGGATCTAATGTTTTACGTTGTATTTTAATTGCGTTTAATTTTGCCGATAAATGGGAAATCTTGAATTCGAATAAAGGTGACGTGTTATTATCTAACTTATTTTTAAAGTAATTAATTTGATTGTCTATAGAGTCAAGTCTGTCTTCTATGTCAGTGAGTTCTATGTATTGTAGAAAGGAATGGTAGTGTGTAATAAGTCTCGCTTTGGTAAAATCCAGAAGCAAGGTCTAGTGTAGTAAAGTACTGGCAGTTGCCAAATTTATCAAGGATGTCATTTATATTAGGGATTGGGTACTTGTCGTCGATCGTCGTTTCGGTAAGTTTTCGAAAATCTACCACAAGTCGCCATTTTTTCTGACCTGACGCGTCTGCCTTTTTTGGAACCACCCAAATAGGCGAGCTCCATGCTGATTCAGAGGGTCTTATAATACCCTGCTCTAACATTTTGGTCATTTGGTCCCTAACTTCTTGTCGGTGAATAAAGGGATATCTGTAAGTTTTGGTATATACGGGAATTTCGTCAGTCGTTTTGATTCGATGTTTGATTTTATTGGTGAAAGTCAGAGGTTCTCCTTCGGCATAGAAAACGTCGGCAAACCGAGCACATAAAGTTTCTAGGTTAGTCTTTTCCTCTAAGTTCAAATGATCAGTACGTAGTCGCGATAGGACATGTTTAACACGTTCTGGGTTTGAATTAGTTCGAGTATATTCCATATTAAAGAGTTGAGTTTCTAGAGGGCGTTCAAATGTGACAGGAATATTGTGATCAGTTGGATTCTCTATTTCTATGATTCCAGTACAATCTGTTACTGTAGTAATACATTCATGAATAATGCAGTTACAGTAAAATTGTTGCGGTATTAAGATATCACCATCGGGACTAAGTATCTTAATAATTTCGAAGACTTAGCTGGTATTGTTTTTTGATAACTAGGGTTTTTACGTTGGTAAAAATGAATAGGGATCCTGGTCCGTTATACTATTTGGCTCGCATGAATAAAATTCGGGTGCATAATTATCGGGGTCGTAACAGTCAGAGTTGTCGTAGTAATAGTCAGGGTAGTCAGTATATTCATATTGATAGTCATTATAATACGAGTCGTCATATTGGGTCATTTCATTAAAGTTCATTTCACGGGTCTTAAAATAATTATTAGGTGGTGGGTTTCCGGATCTACGCCAGTCATGTCCCGAAAACCCTATCGGTTTCGACGTGAAATGGCTAACACCGCTCATTGGTTTCGGTCCGGTGTACGTGGTTTGGGGGTTTCTATTTGGTAATTTGAATACATTACTTTGGGGGTTGTAGTTCGGTGGGGGAGCGCGAAACATCTGTTGAGTACGATTATTGAACATATTGGGTGGACGATTAGGTACCTGTGTATGCTGGAAACCTGGTCGTTTCCACGGCTGATGCTGTGGCTGTGGCGTAACCATGGGCCTATGCCAGCTTGATCCTGCGCTAGGAAAAGTGAAAGGTTTGGGCACGGTCGGATGGACCATTGGCAATGATTTATGGGTAGTAACGGTACGGCGCTCGGGGATATTCTCGTTACGTTGCTGTAAATACACTACATTCATTTCCTGTTGGACAAACTCTAGAGCCTTTTCTATAGTCTCGGGTCTCATGCAGCGTATTCGAGATCCTAAAGGTTCTTTGAGACCTCTAACATATGATTGTAGGGTCAATTTTCGATAGAGATCGCGTTTTGCTTCTATAGTAGTTGGTATGCTTTCATGTAATGAAACATAAGTCATTATGGTACTGAAAAGAGTCTGGCATTTGTCATAATATTCCTGAGGGGTGCTGTTTCCTTGGGTTAATAGGGACATGTCGTTATATAAAGCAGTCTCGTCTCGTTGGTCAGAGAAGTTATTTATTAGCGCACCACGTATACCTATCCAGTTTTCTGGGATGCCGTATGCGTTTATTGTGCGAGCTGCGGAACCCGTAACTTTATTTAATATCCCGTTAATAACACATAGGTTACTTAATTCAAACCCGGGTTCATTTTTAACGTACTGTAATACAAGTTGGTCACATATTTTGATAAATCGGGTTAGAACATTCGGATTGCCATCAAATTCTGGTACTGCCCGCAAAGCTTTGTATATAATATCTGGGTTGAATGCCATCTCGCAATTATCTAAACTAAATAATATATCCAAATTAAAACTATGTACTTCTATAAATCTACTACTGTCTACTTCTTTAAATCTACTTATCTGTCTAGCAGAGACAGATTTCCCGCTAATTTTCCGTGGGTGAAAAATTTTGAAAACCTAACTAAATCAAGGAGGGGAAAGACAAGGAAGCAACAATTATAGAAAGTAACAAGTACTTACAAATACATGGTTTCTTCTGCGTATCGATGTCTGGATACTGTCCTCGGTTGCGTCTCCAAAGTTCGGATCCTCGATCAGGTACTTGGAAATACCGACAGCGACTATCGGAGTCAGCAGGTTGACGATTTTTGGGAACCTTTACCGCGCCGCGCACTGTCTCGAGAATCCTACCGACTGCGCCAATTATGAAGGTGACAGCCGAAGGACTTAGAAAGAAACTCAATTTGGCATAAAAACTATAATTAATTATATAAAAAATTATTACTAAGTTACTAAAACTAGTCTATTACTAAGTTACTAAAACTAGTCTTTGACGATGTGAGTACAAAGAGTGATTTCTTACATGAATATCTGGCTTTATATATGATTACTAGTTAGCTTGATTAGTGACGACACGAGGCGTGGATGCTGCAGTTGCAGAAACCGGCGACACGAGGCAAAGGTGCAACGCAGCAGACGTGAGGTTCGGTTGCGAAATCTGCGACGCGAGGCAAAGATGCTGTGCGGCGAAATCGGCAGAAACAGGGCTGCATGTCCAAGGTTCAATTGTGAAATTATCGACACGAGGCAAAGATGCAATGCTGCGGAATTGGTGTAGGCAGGGCACGTAACACGTGTGGGAATCGAACCCACTCCCACCGCGCACCTTTTAAATTATGCATAATATTTCCGAAAATCTATATTAATATAGTAGAAATGACATTTGTAAATTTTGTCTGTACAGCGGGACCCTTTCTATCCTTTGTATTTACAATTGTAAATATTACACCAAATTAAAGCATTTTCAATTAATGTACCTACAGAAATGAATGCGTTTTATGTGAACAACATAGTTAATAGCGGAAAGGGAAAATAGATTATACAATACAAAGTAAGTTCAGCATCACAGCGTTCCGATTAAGGTAGGTTAATTATATACCTAACTAGCTGTCCCGCGCAACTTCGTATGCGTAAATTTTCCCCGTTTTTAAAACATTTCTCATTGCTGCTCCGCTCCTATTGGTCGTAGCGTGATGTAATACTGCCTATAGCCTTCCTTGATAAATGGACTATCCAACAGTAAAAGCTTTTTTTAATTCGGATCCTTAGTTCTTGAGATTACCGCGTTCAAACAAACTCTTCAGCTTTTTAAAATCAGTATAGATTCATAGTAAAGCCAAAGTTTTAACATAGTCGGGAAATTAAATTTCAGTATTAAAATAACACCTGAAGACAAATCTAATGAAGTACATCTCACACAATACATACTAATTATAACGGACGTCACTCATCGTTACAGCCAGATCGGTTGGCAAATGAAACTCATCTGGCAGACGAGTGACTGGCAGATGCCAGACGTCTGGATGGGGGATTAGTTGACAGGGTTTACCTAAGATGTGTCGATGTGTGCCAAATGATGTTATACCTTGTTATATGATAGTGTTGAAGATTTAGAGAAGTTGGATTATGAATAATTACACCCAACTTCAAGACATGTAAACCTACCTACCGATTTCAATATATAACCCAAACTAATAAGTATTTAAAAGTAAATATAAAAGTAACCCTCTGTCTGTCTCTTACGTTTTTACGCTTAACCAATTTAGATGGAATTTGCTATGGATATAATTTGAGTTCCGGGAAAAGACATAGCAGTTTTTATCGCGATAACCATAGAGTAATTATTTAAAACGGTAACCAATCCCAAAACCCCGAGTGATTACGTTATTTAACCTCACTAAGCTTTAAAATTAGTCACTACTACATAAAATTAATTCAGTACAAGTCATAATTAACACAAACTCAGGGGACATAATCAATCTACCAGTTGCTAATTAGTCTGACTGGGTATTAGATGCAATCAGAAATTACGGGATACGTTCTGTCTCTGTACCAGTATTGGACATTTCCCTAAGGTGTCATAATATTCTAATATGAGCGGCTACCACCTCTATATGTATAAGTATAAACATGCTGTTATACTAGCTCATTTCGCAGCTTAGTTTGTGTTATTTTAGATTAGTTGTTGCCCGAGAGTTTGTTCAAGAAGAAATTTCCCTGTAGTCTATGTGCTGTTCCAGACAACAATTTAACTATCTATCTAAGTGCCAAATTTTATCCAGATCCATTTAGCCGTTCTGGCGTGATTGAGTAATAAACGTAAACATCCATATTTATGGATATGCTCTAAGGTAAATAGAGTTGTGACGTTTTTAAAAACGATCATGAATATATTCGTGGTTAAACACAGTGAATTAGTCCGTTAGTCTTGTGCCTAATCTCTTTCCGATCACGACTGATTGACCATCATCGGATTGATCGGATGAAACGGATTATGAGAGGATATTGGATGACTGAACTAAAGAGACAATCTGTCATTATTATTTAGATAATCATTCAATCATTTTCATCATCATAGACTATAGAGCTTAACCCTACACCACCAGTCTTTACAAAACACCACAAACAAGGACCTATTAAAACGCACTTAACCCTACCCTGACCGCATAAAAACATAATCGGTCCGTTCATTCCACAATCAATCAATCCCTGATGCCGCTAGATTGGCAAGCCGATTGCTATCACCTTGTGAATGCAAACTATATTGATTGAGCCTGCCCGCCTGCCGGCACGGAATTTGCAATTAGCGAGCCGGTGCGATTCTAATTGCGTTCAGTCGTTCATTCATTCACTCACTCACACATTTCATTCGCTCAGCGCTTTGTTTCAGCTGCGCTTTTGTGAGCCCATTCCAGTTGTTTGGTGATTGATTTGTAAGTGCTGTTTGTTATTTGACTATTCAATGGATTTATTAGTTTACAGCTAATACATCCTACAACTGTTTCATTATAAAAATTATTAGTTGACTGACAGGCCAATATCTTTTATAGAAACGTCAAAATAATACGCTCTGAATATAATACTACGTACTCCTAAATTATGTTTGACGTAACAACTGCAGGTCGTTGAAGCATTTACTTTTTGTATGTTTTGGTGATTATCAATTTTAGGCAAAATTTGTGTAAAGTAAATTATTTTCTTAGTAGGTACCTATCAATTGCCTTTGTTTAAATAACCATAAAGCAACAAGCTCAGCCTAGTTTCAAATACAATAAATGACTACTCCCCCTACATGTCACATTGTCAGGATTTCCTTTCGCACCTACAACATCCTGCTGCCACAACATCGATATTCACACGTCTGTTATTGTGTTGATACGATACTAGTGACGTAGTGACGTCACAGGCTACTGTTCCGAGTCGCTGGTCACTTCACGCCTTGATTGTTTGACGGCAGGCGTCGTAGCGTCAACCATATTTGCATATTTGATACCGACACTTCAGGTGCTGCGGTAGGGTAGGTACCTTTGCAGCGAACTTTCGTATGTCTATTACTATAAATATTTAGGTGGGTAGAAGGTAAATTGGCCTGATTTTCTTTTGCAGAAACGTTAGTTTTGTCCTTGCGCCTTTTTCTAATATAATAAAATATTGAAATAATTTTCAAGATATAACTTCGCACTTCACAAGATTAATGAATGAACTAAATGAATGGATTTGGAGTGGTTTTTAAACAACAATTTATTAACCTGTCAAAGTTTAATTTCGCTGATAAATCTTTAATAATATGTTTCAGTAAGCCTTACCTTCAGAATCACTGGTGTCTGATAGCGGTGGTTCATTGGCGATGTACTGCCTGCCACTGAGGAGGTTGCTCTCGACCACTGGTCGTTTGTCTTCCAGCTGTCTTCTGAACGCGCGGTGATCGTCCTGGAATAATAGATGTGGATTAAGAAGCTGTCCCAAGAGTTAAAAAATGGTGGGTCTTTTAACCGACGTCGTTATGCATTTAGAATATTGTTCAACCTTCTATGCTCTAAAACAAAACTCGGTCTAATTTTACTTGATGAAGAAATCGCTTGATTAAAAAGAAACTCAATAAGTACCAGGCACGCGTTCTAATTTATTTATTGAATAAACAACAGTTTTATATTTTTTGTAATTAAAATTGGAATTGTCATCATCTGTCATCACTGTCAAAGTCTAGAGTAAGAGATCTTTAAAAAACAGAGGACAAAAATGTATTGTTTTTAGGCTAGATACCTAATATTCATAGAAAAGAGGCTGTATTCCTAAACGCACTACTTCAGTATTACAAAATTGAGCGAAAACGTGCCACTAATATCAGTTACAAGCGTTGAAACCTAAACCTAACCTAAACACGTTTGTTAACGTTCACACGTTCCCGCCATTTTACGCACGGCCACCAAAATGGCGACATTGCGTGGCTGATTTAGCTGACGTGATCCTTGGATTAACGCTCGCTAATTATTTACCGCTTATATGCGGTAATCGGTGACTTTTGGTCCCAAATTGAAATTGCTGTTCGATTTAATTTTGGATTCCATTCGATTTGATTTTAGTCGATTTAGAATGAGCGATTAAAATCGGTAATGTTAGGATTAAGTTTTTAAACAAATGACGCGCAAACCCTCAATATTATTATTTTTTAATGTGGTCTATACGTGTATTCATGGCATATCTTATTGTTAAGACTGCCATAAACACTATGACATCAATATACCTACTGGCGCCTACATTGACGTAGAGACTGTGCCATAACCTCACAAAATTTACTACTCTCTGGAAAGAGACAACGCTACTTTGTGAACGATACCTGTCAAAGGTGGCACGAGTTTTTTCTCTCTTTCACGCTTTGCAGTCAATATTTACTGTTTAATTGAAAGAGTTATCACGGTCCAGGTCTATACGTCAATGGGCTCATACAATATGAATGAATGAATGAACGCCGCATACATTCATTCTTTCTGTAACTAAAATGAACAGCAACTAGAATTCGTTAATCTTAGGATCTCTCGAAAACGATGTGGTCTTTTATTGGGTTAAGAATTGACAGCCCAACAAATTGTGTAGTAACTAATGTGACTCAATAGCGACCGAGTAAATTAAGCGGAGCAGAGATACCACAGTCGGTCTATAGATGCTATAGATAAGTGACCTTTTTTTAAAAAGTCATACCCCAAGTACCATAAAGAATATGATAAGCCGCCGGTCTTGCGTCAAATCTATTTTCGGTCGCATGGGATGTTTTCCTACGAACACCCATGTGCAGTCACTATAACAATTCGGCTTGTGCTAATATCAAGGTTGGAAAATGGCCGAAATGTCCGAAATCGACTACGATATTAGACATTAGGCAAGACAGCTAGCACGACAGTATAAGAAATACAGTAAGCTAGCATTAGATCTAGTATACTCCTTTCTAAAATACCAAAACCAAAACCGAACAAATACACAAGTCCTAATGTCGACAATTATTTCTGGTCAAATTGCTCTGTCGTCCATTTTGTGGCGCGCTGCGACCAAAATGGCGTCGTTTAGCCAGTTGACGCTCGCCAGAATCACTTCACATGGACGTTACTACACTCGGCTAGTTTAGGAATAGTGGAAAACTAGGATATGTTTTTATCTTTTAAGTAAGTCAGCTTAAATATCATCTATCTCTCTTTATTTACTGCTTCTGTGGCGCGGTGGGACTGTGTCCGACTGCTATGCAAGAGGTCGTGGGTTCGATTCCCACACGGGACACCACTTTGTGTGATCCATAAATTGTAGTTCCGGGTTTGGGTGTACTTTGTGACTTGTATGTTTGTAAAGTCCCCCGTGACATAGGGCTTGTACCTACTGCGGGAGTCGTATTTAAAAGAAATATATTGAATGTTAAATGGCTTGAGTCAAAGAATATAAAAAATATAACTATTTTGGAGAAAGTAAAAGTAGGTTGTTCTTTACTTATGCAACTTTTCATTGTGAGCACTACGTCCATACCTAGACCTGAATTTATTAATACCATTAACGAGAACTGAATTTACACGAGAATTTTCCTATAATCCCTTTGGCCAATCTGTCGTATTAATTCGATCCGACTGGGGCTGACAAAAACAATACAAAAGCTTAGTGGGAAAAGTTCGGCCATAAAGTATTTGCAGGGTGAATATATCTGAGCCTTAAGTTTTTACAGGTAGGGTTCCAAGCCATAGGCAGTCCTGATCGGTACTACCACAGTGTCAATTGTTCTTCCTTGAAATAGTGTTTTGGTTGAAGGGCACTGTAGCAAGTAATTACTGTGCAAATGAGATTTATGAAGTAATGTCTTTATAAGGAGCGCGGTGCGGTAACATTCAGATCTTTGCCAAACAAGGATTTGGGTGGCACTGATACTCTTATGGGCTAGCGTGACGCTTACCATCAGACGCAAGATCTGCTCTTTTCTACTGCTTGTAAAAAAAACCTAGGCGGTTAAAGAGCTTAGAGTGGTGATAGATACCTGTTGTTTGAGCAGAGCATTCAGGTCACCCCGTGGAGGGGCGAGGGCGTTCAGCTCCGTCTCCTTCCTGATGACCCACTCGGTCAGTTCTCGGAGGGAGAGCAGCAACGCCGACCAGTGCTCCGCGTTGCTCTCCAGACGATTTCTGTGGAGAAAGTTGGTGATGATGAGTGTTGGGATTGATCATGTTGAAAGGTGGAACTGCCTGTGTGATTGTGACCTTATTGTGACAGCTGATATTGTTGGGTAGGAACCTTTACGTAACTTAAGTGTAGGGCCATGGGTGAAAGCACAGAACGTTGATGGAGCCGCTAGCAAGATTAATAACTTTTTTTTTTTATTTGACTAGGAGCCAATTCTGACTATGTCTGATAATGTTTTAAAAAGAAGTCTATGAATCCAGGGTCCAAAATTCACGTTTCTTTTTTTCCGTTTTCGCGACAAGCCCGTGCGAACTGGCGCATGCGCGGTGCACTCAAAGATGTCCGCTGCGATGTGCTCGTTGATTCCTAAGCTCAGCTCTCTTTAGATTACTATTATGACAATTATGACGAAAACAACAGAAAACCCACTTCTTAAGCCACATTATTCGGACGGGGAGGGGGGGGGGGGGCGACTTGCGGTTATCTATATTTTGCGTGTTTCCTATCCCGATTTAAAGATTAACTTCGATACTGCCTTATTGTTTGTTGTATTTTTAAAATAAGTCGCTGACTCGTGCTAGCTGGCAACTTTAACATTTCCCCAGTAAATTTAGACGACCATTCAAGAATTTAAATTAAAGTATACAGTATTATATTATAAGTATCAATATCATTTTTAATCTAGATATGTGAACATTATCTGCTGTATTATTGGTGGTATTCTCACTAGGCTGGCCTGTACCAAGAAGGCCAAACAAAATTTTCTTTTTCTAAATGTTAACCCTTCACTACAAATAGGTATATCAAAGCCACCACAAAATCTTAATCCCTAATAAAGAATCCGTATAAACAAAAGCAAAAGCATGGAAGGAGTGAGGAAAAGGGATTATAACTCAAAAACTTGGCGCTTGAACAAAGCCAGATGAATACAATTGTTGAAATTTTGGCGCGCGATGTGCCCGGCGAGCGATAGTGAGGGGACTTGCGTGCAGTTTATCGCGAGAATATATATATTCTTATCGTAGATAGGGCTAACTTTGAGGTATTTAAACTGGCTTTGCTTGTATCAGACCGTATGTCCATAAATAGTGTAAGTGTTTTGCTTGCGCTGTTATTGCTTTATGAACAATACACCAGGCCTTTTTAAGTAACTATATTGGTTTGTTCTTGAAATTTTTGAATTTCTGATTTAAACCAACTAAAGCTCAAAATCGTAGTCGTTATGAAGCTTCGACTTTAAACAAGTAAATTTAAAGTAAAATGTGTTTGTATTTTTAAGAATTAAATCAGAAATCACTTATAGATTGACAGTTTGATGTTTTTTAATAGGTAAGTACGGTGGTACGTGACGGAATGTCCAGCGCCAGAATACAGACATAACCCCTCCTGCATGTCTCAGTAAGAGTGGATCCGTGGGGATTTTTGAACTCAAAGAAAAAAGTAAGTACTGCTAAATGTTCCCTAAAACAAAACTAGATCAGAATCTCGATAACACTTTCTCATCACTATTAACTCTCGATCCTAAAGTTAAATTCAAGAAATTGCAGCCAGTTTTATGTTTACTTGATTTCGAGACATAATCTACAAAACTTCATGAACCGTAATCATTTTATTTCTTTTTCAAAAAGAGCTGGAATTAATGGCTCTTAGAAACACCTATGAATGATAGGATACTATAGGACTACTAGCTGTCCCGGCGAACTTCGTCTCGACTCTTTTTTTTTGTAGATCGGGTTCAATTGTGAATCTAAACCATCCTTGAATCCCCTTGAACTCACACAAAAAATTTCATCAAAATCGGTCCAGCCGTCTAGGAGGAGTTCAATGACATACACACGCACAAAAGAAATATATTTATGAAGATTAAACCAGCTGGTATTATAAAGCTTTTGTCTACAGCTCCGCCCGCAAAGATGACAAATATTTTGATAAATTAAGATATAGGTAGGTACGTAGGAGCTATCTAAACAAATATTATAAAGCTGAAGAGTTTGTTTGTTTGAACGGGATAATCTCAGAAACTACTGGTCCTAATTAATAAAATATTTTACTGTTGGATAGCCCATTTATCGAGAAAGGCTATAGGCTATATAACATCACGCTACGACTAATAGGAGCGGAGCAGCAATGAAAAATGTTGCAAAAACGGGAAAAAATTACGCAGACGAAGTTGCACGGGTCAGCTAGTATTACTGAGTTTCATTAAAATAGTGTCAGTACCGTTAGAATCAAAGAGTAACCAACGTAATATATCCTAACAAGCCTTCGTGTTTTTTTTTCTATTAGTAGATAACTACATTATCTGACTCACCAGTGATCTAGCCACATAGACAAATTTGCTTAGCCAAGAAACTTTAGGTATTTATAAACCTTTACGTTCAGGGTTAAGAAAAGTTATATTTTGATATTCAACCCTACAAAGGGAAGATTCTACCTCAAAGCTCTAAAAGATAATACAACTATAATTACAGGTCAAATCAAAATAAACATACCAAGAGGCACAACTACATCATAACCTGTAAACTTCAACATGAGGGTTAGAGGGTTACAAACAGAGTTAACCCTCAAAGGGCGCGACCACAGGTAAACCACCTGAGCCCTGACCACATTGTACCCACCTGTGAATAACCGCACGGTGCAAGTTAAACATAGGACGAGCGGTTTAGGGTTAACTCACCGCAGAATGGGGATCATAGTGGACGTATAATTTGGAATATTTTATTTTACGAGTATATTTTATAAGCTAAGGAAGTGAAGGGTTAAATTAATTTAATGAATTATGATATTACTGGCGATTTATATATATTTTTTTACTACTGCTGAATATTGTACAAGATCTGTGTCGCGGGGGACTATACAAACATACAAGTCACGTACACAAAGTACACCCAGACTCGGAACAACAATTTCTGGATCACACCAAGTGGTGTCCCGTGTGGGAATCGAACCCACGATCTCTTGCGTAGCAGTTGGATGCACTCCAACCGCGTGATCTTTTTATATAGAGATCGATCTTTAACTTTATATCACTAGTGGCAAATAGAGGTTATAAACCAGTAGTTATACTAAAAGCTTATTTTAAAGCGCAGTGTAGGTAGTATCGCTTGCCATGAAATACCCTGAAACCCTTTTTTTAATGAAGACGAGATCGATGAATTTGAAATCTATTGGTGTGTTACGCGTCGGTGTTATAGACGGACCGTCGACACCATTTATCTACGCTTTGGTGTAAGAGGCGGACCGTTGACACCATTTATCGAAGCAGTGCAGTTGCGGACCGGCACGAGGCGTCGAGTCAGCGCTACGTGATTTCCACATCTCGCCACTTCGATTTCGCAACCGTCTTTCCATAGTTGTAGTTTTAGATTTTAATAAAGAACGATTCATTCTTGGTACATACATCGACCATTTATCACTAGTTTTAGATTTTAGTTTAATGTAATTTATAATTAAATTTATTTAAGATGTATAGACTTTCTCTGCAACCTCCGGCTCCAGTTAACGTAATTGGCGCAGTCGGTAGGATATTCGCGGGCCGGTTCGCGATAATTAGGAATATCTCAAATCGATATCCGCGTTCGCGAGTCACCCGGGTGGTTTCCAAGCACCTTCAACGAATATCCGGATCTTCGGAAGCTGAAGCCAGAGGCGTATCCAGACATCGATACTGCAGAGGGGCCAACTATACACTTATTGAACCCAGACGGAACATCCGACCAGAAGAAGTAAGATGAACACCAGTGGTCTGGCAGCAATATTTGCCACTCCGCTTGACAAATAGTTGCTGTTCTTCGGGGGGAGGTGTTACGCGTCGGTGTTATAGACGGACCGTCGACACCATTTATCTACGCTTTGGTGTAAGAGGCGGACCGTTGACACCATTTATCGAAGCAGTGCAGTTGCGGACCGGCACGAGGCGTCGAGTCAGCGCTACGTGATTTCCACATCTCGCCACTTCGATTTCGCAACCGTCTTTCCATAGTTGTAGTTTTAGATTTTAATAAAGAACGATTCATTCTTGGTACATACATCGACCATTTATCACTAGTTTTAGATTTTAGTTTAATGTAATTTATAATTAAATTTATTTAAGATGTATAGACTTTCTCTGCAACCTCCGGCTCCAGTTAACGTAATGTTAACAGCATAAACATGTTAAATAATTACAAAACAAAATACCCGATTGCTTAAAATTAACAACTGGAATATTTTCACAACTGAGATGAATCTAACATTTAGGCTCTAACTAGAGCGTGCCAAATAAATAGGTATACATACATACACTTGAAAAACACAACTCTCCTTCTTGCGCAGTCGGGTAAAAAGTTGAAAACATAAACGGATGTCAAGATATCATATCAAAATATTATGATAGGTATTATAATCATCAATCGAAAGGGTGATGATTTTTTGTTTCGACAATATACAGGATGATTTTTAATAACTTTCCGCTCTTACATTACACCAAATAACTTCGTAATATAATTCTTGAAAAGAATACAAATTAACCCTTCACTACCACCTACTTTTGTTACACAGCCATTTATCACACATCTGAGAGACTCCGGAGTAAAATCAATATCTAATATTATAAAGCTGAAGAGTTTGTTTGTTTGTTTGTTTGAACGCGGTAATCTAAGGAACTACTGATCCGAATTGGAAAATTATTTCACTGTTGGAAAGCCCATTTATTGAGGAAGGCTATAAGCTATATAACATCACGCTTCAACAAATAGGAGCGGAGCAGCAATGAGAAATGTTGCAAAAACGGGGAAAATTTACGCAGATGAAGTTGCGCGGGACAGCTAGTATAAAATAAAATCAATGTATAATCAATAAACAACGATTTTACTCCAGTAAAATAATCTGGAGGTGGTTAAGATTGTAACTCTGAAAACAAGTGGTGATTATGGATATATTAAATATTTTCCAAAACTGATATTACAAAGTTATTTACTGTTATATAAAGAAGCCACAAACGAGAGGTTATTTGTATATTACAAATCAGCCTGTATATTTTTTTAAATATTTTTCATGTGTTTTTATGTTTTTTTCTAGCCGTTTTTCAAAGAGAACGCCCACCTGGCTTTAACGGCTTTATATGGCAATTTATTCGTCTACCAAAAGACAAAAACTAAACATAAAGCTCGGCAGAACTTCCACAGGATCGTATATCCGTTTAGAAACATAAAAGAGACAATAAAATGATTTTAATGCTCCGTCTCTGTCTATAAGTTTAAATAGAAGATTTTGTAGACATGCAGATTGCGTTTTATAGGATAGGGTGAACCGTTGTGGGGGGTCGTTAGCGGTTTATAGGGAAATAGAATCGATGATAAAACATATTATTGAAGATTCGATTAACTACAAATGTGGGTTAAACTTTAATGTATTTGCTTGATATATATTGCCCCTCGATGATATAGTGGGAGGAGTGCATATGACTATTGTGTGGTCGTGGGTTCGATTCCTACAAGACAGAGCTTGATGAGGCTAAATGTGTTGGTTTTGTGACTTATGTCCGTTAAATATATGTTTTTATGTTCCCCTGAACCCAGAGCGCGTGAGTACCCAAGGACGGAACTAGTCTATTTTATGTGAAGTAAAATTTTCTAAATAAAAGAAGTAAATGGCTGACAGCCACCCAATCATTTTTCCGTCTGTGTAAGTGAAGACGACATTCTTCAGGAGGTTTCTCGATATCTATGTTTGCAAAAGTCGAACATGGGACAGGTCTCCGCTTGTGGAGAAAGATACCAGAAATTAGACAACTTTAAGATTACAAAAATGATAAAAAAAAAATCTAGTATATCAGGGGAATGTATTATGTGTCGTCGATTTTTTTAACACTGATCTTGTCTAATCGTTCATCACTTGGTATGAAAACACGTTAGCTGTTTCTTATCCTAATTGTATGTACGTAGCTACCCCTATATATACCTATCCCTGGAGTTACGGTATCTATGAGATATTGTAAAAGTTTTATAACAGCGCTATCACATGTAAAGTGGGCCGTAAACTCAGTTTATGTGATCAGGCTACTAGTTCCTACCTATTTTAATGTTTCGATGTATATTTTATTATGTAAGTCGTCATTTATTTAAAGTTTTAGTTAAGAGTTAACTTAGGACAATAGTGTTGACAAGACTATACAAATTAAATGTGTAAAAACACTGTTTACACTGCTTGTAATGTCAAAATAATAGTTATAACAATTATACTTTCATATACATTTAAAATTGATATAAAAGTATATACGGAACTTAAAACAAAAACACAGTTTTTGTCTATAGGTCCTTTTGTCGGTTTGATCCGGCTAATCTCTGAAATGGTTGAATTGATTTTTCCAGGACTTTCAATGTTAGACAGCTGATAATGTAAGGAGTAACTTAAACTACTATTATTATTACACTAACGTCATTAAACAGTGTGCAGCATTGTGACTTTGCGCGGACGAAGTCGCGGGCACAGTTAGTTGTATTGTACTAGCAGATGAACCTACCCACCTACCCCAATAACTTTTTATATCTGTATACTGGAGTATAAAGGTATATAAAGTTACATTACCCCACTTTTAGAGCCTAAGATGTTTAACCATTGTGGAGGAACACAAAAATTGGCGGACCACGCACGCTTCAACGGAAAACGTTAACATCTCTTCTTAAACTATAAACACACCACAAATTTGCCATCACTCATCATCAGGCCCATACATCACACATAAAAGTATATCCAATATCCAATCACAGTAAAGGACACAGGTTCCCAAAATGTAACGAAGGTATTCAGAAGGCTGGTCTCAATATTAAGTACGTCGGCCCATGAATGAAACCCATCGCTCACCGCTCCCCATGCCATGAACAGTTACACCCTCGCCAAGATCGAGTGCTTTTATTATTGAAAATAAATAACAAAATATAATATCATCATTTATATGCTTTTTATATTATAAATGGGTAAGTTTTATGTAGTTATTAGGCTTTCAACGACGTCGTGTGGGTTGACGTTCCAAGGTTTTACTTCAAGATATTTCTCCACCAAAAATAAAATGGCAACATTATTGTTGGTAGGTTGTCAACATGTGTTTAGTTATTTTGATGAATTCCAACGAAAAAAAATGAGGGTAAAGTAAATTCTCGATGGCGCAATGGGAGTATGCACGTTTACGTAATCTTACGTAGAAGTCGTGGGTTCGATTACCACACGGGACGTCACTTTAGTTGTTGTTCGGAGACTGGGTAGACTTCGTGTCCGTTAATTGTATGTTTGTAAAGTCTTCGTTATACAGGGCCTGAACTATGGTGCGGGAGTTATCAAAAAATGTAGGAGAAAACGGCTTTCTGTAAGCATTTATAGATTACTATTTTCAAACAGCCTCAAAGCATATAAGCAAAAACGCGTGTAACCCCCGACTGTAGACACCTTAATTCGTGTGACATTGATTGATTAAAACAATATATTTAAGTCGTAATAATTAACAATCTCATCTCCAAAAAAAGTTGCAATATCCCAATTTTATAACGAACTAAAGTTAACCCTTAAATTTCCACTTTACTTCACATTTTATCCACCAACTCAAATACATACAACCTACTTACACTTGTCCTCAAATATGTACAAAGAGCCTTCACAGAGCTTCCCGCATTACTGCACATAGCCACTAAACCAAAGGTTCCTAACCTTTTTAATACCCGTTACCCTTATAAACCACTATAAAACACATTTTACCTCTTCATCTACAATTCTAATATATCATATTGTTGTCTGATGTATCAGTTAGTTATCCTGAAACCACGAAAGTATACACGTATTTTAGGTACACAGTATAATTTATTACCACCTTTATTACCCCCAAAGAGCAACTGTTTGACCCCTGATGGGGCAAATACCCCCAAGTTGAGAGCCCGTTGAACCGAGAGCACGGCCGAATTCGGCCACTTTCGGAGAGCTTCGGCATGTAGGTTATGCTCCAAGCACGCGTACGTTGAGATGGGAAATAGTTTCGTAATGTTGAGGAATATTTTTGAATATTTGAGTCGGGTGGTTTGGGTATAAAAGCGGCCGTAGAATTTTAGGGTTAGTGAGGTCAAAAGGTGATTACTGTTATAATAATAAAATATGCTATAATCTAGTTTTATGGGCAGTCGAAGAGAAAGTTTGTTTAAATGTGAAATAGTTTTCTAGCAAATGTTATTGCAATATGACTGCCTCTGTGTCGCGGTGGGAGTGTATCCGACTGCTACGCAAGAGGTCGTGGGTTCGATCCCCACCCAGGATAAAACTTTGTGTGATGAGCACGATGGTTTATTCTGTGTCTGGGTGTTATTTATATATAATATGTATTTATTTAGAAATATATAAGTATGTTTATCGGTTGTCTGGTTTCCATAGTACAAGCTCTGCTTAGTTTGGGATCAGATAGCTTTGTGTGAGTTGTCCCAAGATATTATTATTATTATATAAGGCGTGTAGAGGACTTAAGAGTCGTTTTTTTAAAGATAACTAGCAACATGGGTTTGACTCCCACATCATCTTGTTAACTCCTCCAGCTAAGCTCAAATGCTTGTGTCAGGAGTGGGTTCATGTCGGTAGTATAATGGGTAGGATTCGAACCGACCTAACAATTGCGAGATAGCCTTAGCCATTACGCTACCGCCGCTTCCGAGTTTGATAATGACGTTTATATTACAACTATACAATAATTACATTTACTTTTAAAATTATCTTAAACATAAAATAATCGGCAAGAATAAATAGGAAATGTCTATAAATATTAAATTTTATTGATTGTTTTTAAAATATCGAAATGGATGTATCGATTATAAGATAAATTATGATTAGCGAAGTACACAGACGAGTGTATCAAAATAAAGCGCACAACACATCAAATGGCGCGATTTCCCGGCGGAAAAAACGCAGGATTTATTGCACATCGTTAAGTTTGAATGAGTAATTCACTGATAGCTTTTAAGGCTACGAAAGAAGCGGTTGAAGGATTTAAAATTACCGCATTATTCATCATCATAGTAAAGTTCGGGAATCGGAAAATTAGAAAATATATCCTCATTCATTAATCTTTGATCGGTTATGTGTGTAATAGCTAACTGCCTCTGACAGACCATTTTGAATGTTTAACAGAAAAGATAGTTTACATGTTTACGGAATCTGCCGGGTTGCTCTCATGCTCCAAACACTGAAAGTATAGAAGAAATGTTTTATACAATTGTGTTTAAGTAACACACACACACATAGAAATTGTTCATGGAAGCTGAATCTTGGACCACTTTGCTATGAAAGTGTTCCGATTGTTCCGAGATTCTGTGCCCCATACAAGGTCTATGTGTGCGTTGTATGAGCGAAGTACGTATGAAGCTTTCATTCTACATATTCTCTTAGTGATTTGTGCTCCTGCTGTCGCTGTTTTCCTAGCCCCAAATACAAAATGGCGTCCTAAATTAAGAATGACCGTTACACAGGCGAAAATTTAATTTTTTACCGAAGGATTATTTATGAGCTCGCCGATCGGGACTCGCGAATAAATCTACTTGTTTGCTCTGTCGACTTAATTGGAAATGGCGATTTTTTTATTCAATTATATACATGAATATGTATGTCCCCATATTTTGTTAGCTCGGTAAGGTGTGCAAATTTTTTGAATTAGGTTTTTATGGCTTAATTACGACTTGGCGGGTTGTGTGAATGTTAGATTTTTTTTTGCCACTGATGGCAAACAATTGAATAGGCTACTTGGTAGTAAACAGTTGTCATTATAGTAACAGTTGTTAGTCCAAAATATACCCTTATTAAAACACGACTCTCATCAGCAAAAACGTCCATAAAAAAAAAAAAAGATTTTTATAGGTAATAAAATGTTTGTAACGTCCGTCTTAGATACATTATAGCAAGTAGAATAATGTTCTAAGCAGTGATAGTAAAGACACTCCTGAATATAACGGCATGACCAGGTCATGTTAACGTAATAGTAACATTTACTATTTAACGATTATCATATCCTCAACATCATGATTAATCTGTTCTAATCCACAACCACATCCGACACAAACTTAAATAAACAAAGCTATAGATCACTTCAAAAACATTTCCTTCCAATATCCTGACTCAATAAATTATATTATCAACGCCATCTAAACTCAATTACAAAGCCGATGATACCTTTCAGAAGGCCCCTTTAGTCACAATATCAATTCCCTCTGCCATAGTTTCTAAAGAAAAGAGAACCTTTAAAATGATACATTAAGAGTGGTGTTCATGGATGGTATGGCACGGTAGGCACGGCACGATTTTAAATCTTACTACAAAGTGATTAGAATTCAGAGTTCTTTGTTATTTAATTTAAGCAGTTATCATAGCTGATATACCACAATAAAGGATTAACTTGTGCAATCTTAATGCTATTTTTATTTTAATTAATAGCTACTTCACTGAGAGCACAAAGCGTAGATACTTTCGATGCCACTGTAATAAAATTCTTTAAATAATTTATTCAGGAAGCCATAATGATTAGCCCTAGAAACTATGCCGTAATATGCCGTCTTGTTCTATCAGTGTACACCAGCCTTAGAGTAACATCGAGTAAATTCGCCAAAGAAAGTGAATATCTAATTTTCTCTTAATTGACAACCCTAGCCCGTCAACCCTTTTAACGTTGGAGTGGGACGAAATTATTTCCATTTTTAGTTTAATAGAAGTGTCCCAAATGTTTTGAATGATGGCTCGGAGATATTTCGAGTACTCGGATGAGTTAAATTAGATTAAATGCTGTAGAAGTTATGTTCGCAACGGCTGTGAAAAGGCTGTGAATTACTTGTAACTCGTTTTGCTTTTGGCTGTGATATTATATCTAATAAAACTTATATTAGTTTCTTTCTTGTTATATTAAACAAATAACGACGTGATACGCTCTATGTAGTAGAGATTTTGCGAGTATTACTTAATGTTTTAATTATCTGTTTAAAAGTATATTTTCTTTAAATTCAGACTAAAAATAATTGTATCAATTTGTACGTCACCCTATCCATCACCTGAAAGATTTCTTTTGATAGTTTCTATAACATTTAGGGTGATTGATGTGGTGACCGTATTCTTGACAGGGCCACATGTTGTTATATAATCAATGTCAGTTTTAAAATCTCAATTACCAATACAATATTTTTCTCACTGTACGTACTTGTTGCCTATTTCCTCCATAAATAACCCTTAACGGCCTTTTTTTTATCCCATCGTCTGCAAATACGCTCAACTTTTTTAAAATCCCATGTGTAGGTAGCATTTTAGGGTTAATTTAAGCTTTCGATGTTTTCTGTCACGTTTTTATAAGGGTTTTCACACTCAGTATCGTATTTAAGGTTAGGGTTATGGCAAAAGTTTGGATTTTAATGGCTTTTTTGTGGTTTTGATATTAATGATACGGTTGCCTTTTGGTGAAACTTTTATGTGTGTGTATAATACGAGTATGTTTCGTGGTATCCATTTGACTGATAAAGCTTTATATTGTATTCGGCTTTGGTTTAGAATGAGTTTGGCAAAGATGCTTTGGGAATTGTGCTCGGTTTCATTATGGGGGAACGTATTTAATATGAATATGATATAATAGAATAGGAGTAAAATATTTGAAATCGAGCGGGGCGCGTAGATATTGCGTTTCGATTGCTTCGGTGATACTATTTAGTTGGAGTGCGTACGATTGCTGTGACATACAGGACAAAGTTTTGTGTAGATACTTTCTCTGGGTGTAGGTACATTCGTCCGTTTTTATTTGTAAAGTCCTCCGCGATATAAGGCTAGGCCCATACCCTAGTGCAAAAATCGTCTTTAAAACTGAATTAGATACTATCAGTAACATGATGTACTTACCAAAATGTTTGTAGCCATAAAAGAGAAAATGCACTACACAGAAATGGTTTTCAACCTCACAGTCTCAAGTTCGGAGTTTTGTCCACAATGTTATGACACGTTGTAAATTAAATCTTGCAGCTAAATGAGTTTATTTACCACTTTTAGTTAGCGTATTTCAGTTTATAACTTAAATGTTAATTAATGGCGTGTAAAACTTGTGTTGCTGACGTTGCGGAACTGAATGCTTTTAGAGCTACTTTAGTAAAAAGTTTCATATTTTATAATGTAACTGTAATCCCTTGGTATGTAGTTTATAAAGACTTTAAAGACCTACTAAAATAGTGTTTTAATGGCATGTTTTATGGACTTATAATATGGGGAGATGTATTATTAGATTGTGTATTATATTTATATTACACTCGTATCAACCTTGAGCCAACTTTGGGCTATAAACTTTGCTGTCTACATGTGATTTTTACTGAATTTGATTAACATTATAGAGTAAGTAATACTGTATGTAAGTGCGGAATTGAGTTTACGATCTAGTTACTACATTAAAAAAATAAACCTCATCTTAATTTACTGAAATTAAAATCAGATAAGGAATCCTGAGTCATGGATCCATTTCTACTAAGTCTCGTGAACCAATATTCAACTTAATAATATAGTTTACCATGTACCTTGTACAAATCGTTAAATATATTAATCTATCATAACCTAACCTTTAACACAGTCACATAGCATATATCCACCCTCATTCGGCACATTAATACCAATTATCTAGTAACCAGTGACGTAATACGTTTAGCCACCAGTGGCAACCAGACGGAGAGCCGCCGGCTAACGGGTTGATATCGAATTAAGGGCGATAGACTGATGTAATTGTTTTAGGTGGTTACTGTGCGTTGGGCCAATCTTGTTCGAAAAGTGAATCAAATGGTGATTATGATGTAAGAAATCTTTAATGCAGTTACAAAATAAATTCGTAATGAGCTTTGATTTTTTAAGCGATATTGACAAACCAATGATTCATTTTATGCCTAAAATAAAACCTACACTGCAAAAATCTCTGCACAGCAATATTTATTACGCTGCAATGTGTACACGGACACACATTTTTAAATGTCATTCGTGAATGACAGATAGCCGTTTTGCACGAAAACGAGTCGAGTCAGTGTCCAACGCATACAACATTTATTTATTTCCCATAAAATGTTTTGTTGTTTTCTAGTTACCTATTTCTATTTTTTATATCAAACAGTGGAAGAAGGGTCCGTCTTATGGTTAAAGTTACAGTAGCTAATAAAAGTGCCAACAAAACCAGTGGTTGCATTTGCAATTTATCTATTTTGTTTCAGAGAAAAAATTACAAAACAGTTTTTGATAGCACTTTTAAATTTTCCATTATTTTTTTTTACTATTAAACAAAAATATCCTAGACCGGTTTTCACGACTTTATAAGGAAATACCAAGGGAGTGAAATTAATATTCTCATCTATCACTAACCTGATAGCCATGCTCTTGGCTTTGAGATGATGCCATCTCTGGTTCATCTCGTCTAACCGCCGCTGAAGCATGACAGCATCCTCCTGCGAGGATAGGCTGCCGAGAAGCCGGCGGCCTGTGCCAGTGAGGGAGGCGTACACATCGCGGTGGGTCTCGATCTCTGATTGTAGATCCTGTAACAAAGAAACAAAAATTAGTAACGTTGAAATGATCTTGAGCGAGACCCAGACCAATTACATTTGAAGATAGCGATTATAATATTGCAGAAGTGAATATTTTTTTCAAATCAAATAAGAAACTAAAAGACATTTAGGCTACGTTCCAACTTCATATATTACGGTCTATCCCAGATCGGAAGACGCAGTCAAAGACAAGCATTCCTACAAATAAGATTCACCTAATGCAATACAATCTTTTATTCATACGACTATTTCATAAAAAGTCATATATGTCATAGTCCGAACAGAAATAGTGGTACGTTTGTTGACATAAGTGGGCCATTTGTAGTGGCTCCGGTTGTAGAGATCTCATGACAAATGTTCGCAACCGTTGGTTATGAGAGGTTAAACTTGGTGAAACTTCTTGGTTTTGAGCAAAAACTGGTTGTTAAATTTTGTTAAATTGTGCCAATTTTATAGGTTTTAATGCACTTAAAATATATATAATCGCTTAAGCATTGTTAGGACATTGTGTTACAGTATTAAATGCATATTCAGAAGCATTTTAAATATGCAGAAATAAAACACACGCAAAAAGCCGATAACAAAATAAATTAGTTAGTAAGCAAACATGTTCTGTTTACAAAGACCGATGATTTGGTTTCCATCAAGTTTAATTATTTATCACAAGTGAAACTGGACGGCTCATGAATAACTGATACGCGTGTAATCTGTTACATAAACCATTTCTGTTTACTTACGGGAGTAAATTAACTAGAACTTGTTTCATGACATCAAAATAGTCGATAGAATATTATTTAGACTGAAAATATATGTGGATGATATGATAGCTTTTTCTGTTCAAAATGTGCATTATTGAAGCATTATAATACTTTTTACTTTATATTAATTAAAATTTATACACAAATAGCACATCAAAGCCTCAGTTTGGATCATCTCTCTACTCAAAATACAAAAGTTAGCTTCATATCAAAAGGATAAACACTAAACAGTTTCCTCATTAAGGCTTGACACAAAAACCTCCCTCTTTAAATAGGGCAAGGGAGCCAGGGGCTTCATGGCGAGAGGTTTTTCATATTACTCCTTATATGGATTCTACCTACAGTTACTAAACTGTTGTACATAAAGATCCTATGCGAAAACTTGTATGGTTGTATTTTGCATTTCTTTTGGTAGCAGGGACGTCTGGGTCGTGTAGTTTTTTTATCCGACCATGGATGAGTTATGTTAAAGGTAGTTCTAACTCGGAGTATGTTTGTACATATCAGCTTTATTTTTTTATGTAGTAATAAAATTAGTGCTATTTCAAGTATTACGATTTTTAATGATAATAGCAGTGATTATTTCAATTTCCTGCTAGCCGGGGAAGTGACATAACAGTGCTTGTTTAGCAAGCATTGTGTAGGGTAGTCGGAGTAGGCAGAACGAGAGGTACTGAGGGCTGTATACATAGTACAGCTTACCTGCAGCCACTGTCTCACTAGAGGACTAGTGAAGTGAAACTATCGATAGAGCTTTGCATCGACAGATTCGACAGTAATGTAAACATTAAACGAATTTTCATTTATTTCTATTTTATATTCGTACTATTATTATAAATACTAGAGTCTTCCATCATTTTGGTTGGGTTCGTCTAAGACCAAAAAAACATATTAATTTTGTTAAAAACTCGTATTTAGGATTGATTTTTTTACTAATAATAATTTGTCTTTTCGTATAATTTAACAAAACATTGTTAACAATATCGTTTATTTTAAAGAGGTCAATTTAGTAAGGTAAAAAATAAATCATTTGATATTACTATCTATCGAGTTTATCATCTGACAACATCTAAATTTGATTAATAATTCAACGTACTTCCCCAATAACGGTTTATATTTTTTAAAACCACTCAATTCCCAATATTATCGACACATCCAACCCCTAAATGCGACAGGCCGCCCCATAATATTGATGTTGTTTGCTTTCGCTATCGGCTCTTCACGAGCCACCCTTAATAATATTAAGGGTTTATTATAATGTGGGTGCCTTAATACACTCAATGATTCGCCTTTGTTATTTTGGGTTAATCGATAAGTTTTGGGATATGGGGTAGATTGGATACAACGTGCGTGTGTGAGATGTGAAGTAAAGTCAAGTTGTGGGTTACTTGATTTGGTGAGATGGTGATGAGGTATTAAAGCTGGAAGGAAAGGTTTTGTTTTCGTTTTATCAAGCGCAGCCGTTCCTAATTTTTTCTTGTTGCAGAACAGCTTTTAGATTATTCCTCTCCTCTCTTTGTTGGATGGTGTTTCAACACCATGGGAAAGAGAGGAGAGGAATAATATATTATTATATTATATTATATTTAAATTTAGCTTTTATTTTGAAGTTAGAGGAAAATACATTTTTATTACATCTTAATAATTTTTAATCCGTTTTTTTGTCTGATTTATGTAAAGTTGTTTGTTTTATGATGGGGATTTTTGTAATAAAAAATATATTTTTTTCTTCTTCTTAAACTCAAACTGAAATATCTTTATTTCGTAAAATCAGGTTAATGATTATTTGAAAACGTCAAATTAATACACAGTAAAAAAAATATAAAATTATGATTGTTTCAAAACAAAAACAAAATAAGTTTAGTCGGCAGTTCCAAGTGTAAAGCTCATGAGAAGAAGCTGCCAAGAAACTCATGGGCCACTCTTTTAAAATCATCAAGTTTTTCTTTACAAAAATATTTTTTGCTGAACGAACCAGTGTGTTTGGAGAGTGTAACCGTTTATAAATTAAGAATAACTAAATATTAATACTATTAGTAACTATAAAATAAGTATATATAAACGTATTCAGCAAACACAATTAACAATATTGATGTTGTCTGCTTTTTTATATTATTTCGTTCGATAAAAATGGATCATAAAAATAATTTTTCAAGAGAAATTATCAAGTTCTTTTTTCTTCAGAAATACTAGTAAGAACTTGAGATAGTTTTAAAACTACAAAGCAATCCAAAACCATTCTTGTATTTCATTTATTGCAGATTAATTTCGTACATGATCTGTGAAAATAACACTACAACCAAACTCTTTCTGAATTTATACCAATTTAGCTCTATTCGTTGCGTTCATCTTGAAATTAGATCTAGTTCTATAAATGTATCTTCAAAATTCTTTATGAAGATAATAATCCAAATCATGCCTATCAGATCATAGACATTTCTGAATATTGGATCCCTTTCTATAAGTTGAGATAAAAAGGCAGACTATCACTCCAATTTTTATTGATCGTGGGTCGTTCCAATCAGTAAAATGTACCTAGAGAGGCTGAGAATCTTTTACTCTAATCTCGCCATAAACTAGAGCCTAAGGTAGCAAATAGGAAAAATACTTTTAAGAATATTTTAGGTAATATGTTACAGCCGTACCTAGTTAATAATGAGATCGAATATTTCACTAACACCGGCTCCGCACGTTAGCGCCACTCGTCCAACGTGAGGATCTATAATGACGCTCGTCCCAACGTTGGCGCCAATGCTATTTTCTAGATCCACAAGTTGGGCGAGTGACGTTGGGACCGACGTTGGAGCCAACTTGTGGAGCCGGTGTCATTGTAATCTATTCTTCTTCACATCAAGCTTAGAATAAAATATGTCATCGTTCCTTCTTATACTTCAGTATTTGTTAAAATGCTGGCTATATTTATAGTCAATAAGCAATGGCAAATTTAAAAGACAAGCATGGCAATCGGCAAGGTCACCCACGAGCACGGCTGTCCTTCGAACATCACTCCTCATTTCATACTTTTTAGCCTTGAGAGAAACCATTAACAACTTTTATCTACGTTTGTTAGCACATTAGTAGCATCAATAAGTACATTTGTCGCTGTAGCTTTATGTACTTCAATAAGAGTAAGATCATTGTTTTTCTATAACTCACAATTCCTATTCCTTGAGCCTACAGCTATTTAATTTATATCTAATTCAGAAACTGGTGTCCCATCCAGCAGTGCCCTGGGGCACTCCGAAACAATTGTAAACTTATCCCTAACTTCCTACAACTTAGTTACAAACTTTACATAATTGTAACAATACATTTTATAAGTACTATTTATGCTTTCACAGAATCATAACTTGAGGGACTTAGTTAACTCGACGAGTGTTGCAAACTTTTTAATTACTTTTTTTATTGAAAATTATTTAAATTTTCGAAATTGTTTCATTGCTGTTTATGGTAATTATTAAGTCTTAAACAAAGTAAAAAATACAGATTAACTTTGTTATATGGTGCAGGTGGAAACTGATTCCTCAAAGAACCGACCAATTCACTTATTCAATGACTAATTCGTTTTTTATAGTTCTTCTTAAGCAATGCTATAGCACAGTGGCAACAAAAATAAATAATAAAACGAGTAACAGCAAGAAATAAAACCGAAAAATTAATTCAATTTTTCAATTGAATTGAACAATTCAGTACAATTGAATCGCTAAATGTCGATAATATCCATTCATAACGAGATTCCCGTTGACTATCGGTTACCTCCGCTATCTGATATCAATCATTTTTGATCATTCGTTCAAATTTCGGTTAAATTCAATCGGGAAATAATTAAAAATTGGACATGTACAATTGTTTGCACGTCCCTTGATTACTCCCGGTTAAAAAGTCCGATTTTTAAACCAAATTTTTGGTTTCACGATTCAATTCGGTTTTCAGTAACTGGTTGTTGGTTTTAAATACTTTTAACTGGTATGGGGAATGATACGGATTTTTACTTGTTTTCACGGTTCCATTTGATGTTACGGTAAATTAAATAGTTCAGCGGATTTTTGGAACTTGATTTACCGGCGAGAGGTCGAGAATATACACCGAAAGTTAAAATACCACCAATATATTGCTGCATTTAATACGTGGAATATGTTCACTATGCCCTTTTAAAACTCTGTTAAACATGTCAAGTGAAGTGCGAGTAATTACAAGAATTTGCTAATAAAATAGAACAAACATATACGAGTACCTTAGTCTTCAGAGTATTTCGTTAGCAATATAAATATTTTTGTAAAGATTTTTCGGCAACTTTGGAAGCAAAAACATTTTGTGGAATTTGGAAGAGAAAATATTTTGTCGCGTGAGCCGCAATACTTTACATTTTTTTTCTTGATTATCGGGAACAAAAGTTTCATGGTGTAATGGTTGCCACACCTTACTGGCATAACTGTATATACAAATATTTTGAAATAATTGGAATTAAAAAAAAATGGCCATGACTTTTTATTGCCAAGTTCTTTTCTCCCGGCTTTACTCTTGCTAACCCGGCATTAAATGTAGAATAATTCTATTCCAAATGTTGCCTGACGTTCATAGGCGTTGCATTCTGTAACCTAAGTGAAAAAAGTACATTGACTTTAAAAAAAAAAAATCACAGGGACCTAAATAAAAGGTTTCAACACCGGATATCAAGAAGAAACGCCTTTTTTTCGCGCAATAACTTCAGTAGTCCACACATTTTTTGCAGTTAATGCCTTTTTGCACTTTTATGGTCATCTTCAAGGTTTGTATAACCCCTTTAAAATTCACTGAACCATCTAAAAACTGTTGCTCCAGATGGGACAGACTACCCTAACGCTGATTGTAATCGTTGAAAGCTAAGTTCTTCAGTTTCAAATTTTGCTATCTTTCAAAAATGCAATTATTGTATTCTTCAGTTAAACCGAATTTAAAATCATAAAATATCATAACACACAAATGTTCGCAGATAAGCTCCATCGTTGCAAAGAAAAACGCGGGTACCTACCGTCGTAGTAAAATGACTGGAACATCATTATTGCTACTTATGTTTATTTTTAAATAAATTTGCTATTTAAAAATATAGAATAATTTTGAATCCAAAATTAGTCTTTATTTTTTCATATACCTACACCTTTTATGTTTATTTGACTGTTTGTCCGAGGTTGCAGATTTTGTTGTATTACTTTATGATCGTTTTAATACTAATATTTTTATTTAAATACTGCTACAATATTTATCAAAATCGGCTAAGTATTGGCTAAGTATATAAACTTGATTTCGAAAAGCTTAAAAAACAAGCAGAATACCGGCGATGTCTTAATTTGAACAACACTTCATTATATCGCGGGGAAGCAATCCATCTTCCTGCTTAACCTTGTCCTACCACGATTTATTATCCGCCAGATTTACTTAAGTACTTTTATTCAGCTTGTTACCGACACAGAATAAGATGTAGATGGTAAACGATGAAGGTATTGTGCCTATTTGCTATTGTATTTTATGAAGACGCTAAAAACCGTACAGATACAATAAAACATTTGTGTTGTCTACGAAAACAAGGCTGCTACGTGACTTAATATAGAAATTTGTTTCTAATTTAAATGACGATTTACCTGTGCTTATTATCGTTGTTATGTCATGTTACTAAATAGAAACGTACGTGTTAATATTTTAACCTTCTGCAACTTTCGTGTTAATCCACTGGACACAGCATATCACAAAAACATGTATTAGCCGCAAGTGGTTATGGCTTATGTATATTTCTCTCTGTAGTGGTTAGGTGTCTATCGATCTACCACTTTAGTATTAACGTCAGTATCCACTTGACCTTGACTACCAAGACAGTAAAATCGTAATGTATACATACTGTCTCCTAGACTATTCGACAGTAGAATGGTTACTTTTCTATTTTTATTCACGTTTTTTAAATAATTTGTGTAAAATTTTTAGATATTTTAGAATTGTAATTATAATTTTAACTGTAAATGTAATGAAATATAAGACGCCAAACTGGAGTCCACGAGTCTACCACGTCAGCAGAATTGAAAAATTTGGGTCACAACAATTGCAGAGGGTTAAAGGATCACTTTATTGTTCAAAAGAATTTTGTTCGTTACAGTAGGTGTAATATGATCAATAATATAAAAAAAAAATGTGTGGCACTCGGGGACTGCCGCGGTAAAGCTATTGCATAGCATTTTTATCAAATTAAGCAATTAAAAAAAAAAAAATACATTATAAAAAACAATGTTTTAAATTTTTTTTTCTTTAATTTTTTTATAAATTACAAAAAAAGGAATTAAAAAAAAAAAACAACAATGTTTTTAATTTTTTTTTTCTTTTAAATTTTTTTTTTTTATTTTTAATCTAAAAAAAAGTCATTAAAAGTTCTGCTATTCATCGATAGATGGCAAAACTAAAAAGTATCACCGCTGTGCCCGTCGGAGTGGGGAGCGTGAGGTTTTTTCGTTACGGAATTTCTGGATTCGGTCCCCGCGCTCAAGGCCCGCGATAGAAGCTATGCAATAGCTTAATAATCTTCGGACTTCAATATTAGTACGCCTCTGCGTATTTAATGTAGTCTATGGCAAGCCCAGGTGCGCGATAAGCTAGCGGGTCGTATAGTTAAATTGACACAACGTTCCTTGTATACTTTAATACTCTTGCAATTTACTGTACTGTGCAACCGCATTCATTTATATTTTATGTTATAAGAGCTTGCCTCGGCATTGTTTTCGTTAAATAATAGCAGAGTGTAAAATTATCAAGATAAAAACGTCTCAAGTCACTGGCAGCCCTGATTGATAGTAATTTATAGGGTTCCGTAGCCAAATTAGCAAAGGTTTAGCTGTAGACTGTGGACATTAGATACTGAAATGAATATAACATTATAACTGCAAAAAATTTGGACGTTCAGCTTTCAATATGTTTGACACTTTGGAAATCAAAATGAATTGGGTTGTGTTTTTAAAAATACTTAATTAATTAACTGCAATTCCGGAGATATCATGAACAAACCCGCATCTAAAGGCGTCCATCTGTTTCATCGTTATGATGGCACAGACAGATACACGTTAGATTTCTAACACCCCTTTGGGTAGGAGTCACGTCGGTAGTACAAAATATATGGGATTCGAACTGCAACCTCTAGATTACAAATCTCATGCTGATAGTGTATCCGCCGCTACTTTCCTTTCTGTTTTTTATACTCTTTAAATTCAACTTCTACTAGAAACATCCATTTGCCCAATGAAACAAAACGTACCAAAATTATGATTACTGCCTTGGTTACATAAAGTCTATTAGTGAAGCGTTTACCAACTATTTCGTCGCGAAGTAGGCGCTCCCAGCCTCCGCACAAATGAGAAGTAATCTCAAGAGAGAAAACAACTTGGTGTTTAAGAAAACAAATAACCTGGTCGAGATTACACGCAGCTCTCTGAGGAAATGTTAAAATGTTAAATATTTAATTTGTAAAGCAATGAGATTTTGGTGGCATTTGTGTTTTTTGTAATGATTAGTGGAAAATTTAGGTGTGCGAGTTTTGGAGGTTGAAGAACAAAATGTCAGCTTTCATAGCATATTCAGAGTCTGAAACAATACTTATGTTGAGCATGAAGTTTTTTTTATAAATATAATAAGATAACAATCAATGTGGGGTTGTGGTTCCACATTACTAGCAAACCTGTTAACCCCTCCAGCTAAGCTCAATGGCTTGTGTTAGGAGTGCGTTCAAGTCCGTATTTTTATTGCGAAACTGATGCCTTAGCCACTATGCAAACTAAAATTCGAATCGTCGTTAGATATTAATTTGTAAGACCAAAATTGATTGAAAATGTCTTCTTGTATAACTGTCTATATATTAACCAAAAGAGATGGTTGCCTATGATTTATCTGACTATTATCGGATCTACACAACGGATTTGTACTTAGGCTTAAAATTTCTTTAGAAACGTTTAAATCAGGACGAGTCAGTGTTTTGCAAAACTGGCACACAACAATGAATTAGCTTTTGACATATTTTTAATCCGAAAGCGATTTTAAATGACATAAATGTCCATCCATGTTATTCAAGTCACGTCCACACATCTAACCGGGCCGAATAAATTAAAACATCCAACAAATTCGGACAAAACCGGGCGTCAACATCAAGCAGTTGCAAATTAACCGGACACATTAGTGGCCGGTTTTGATTAGGATCAAAATGAGGGTAGAATTACTAATGTCTTGTTAATGTTACATGACAGCTGTAGAACGATGGAATTTATTCATGTTTTAGTTAACTTTTGCTGGAGCCTTCACTTGCATATTAATTAATACATTGAAATATTCTCCTGGGTTCTTGTTCACTATCTTTTTTTCGTTTTCGCGTCAAGCCTGCGTTTCTAACTGTCAAAATCTTGTCATATTGGTAAATTGAGTGCTGCGCTTAGAAATGCATGAAACGAAAAAAAACATAGTGAATAACCCTGGAGACCTAAATCTTAATATAACCTAGTCCTTTGGTTTTACTTTTTGTATTTTTTTTGCAATATTTATGGCCTAAAAATGCATTTAATTTTTAAATTTCGGTTAAAACTAAGTAACCGGTATCTAGAATCTTGGCTCTTTGCTTTGAGTCTGGTAGGAACTATCTGTAATTAACTAATTATGTACGCTAAAATTAAATAAAATGTTTCTGATCTCTCATAATTTAAGCTGCTATACGGCGACTCTCAGATTAACCGATCATGTGGACAAAATAGACGTTTTTTTTTGTACGACTTAACATAATATTGTGTCATATCTAACCGAACGAGTTTAATGTTGATTTTGTTTAAAGTTTTGTAACTTTATTACTGTTCATAAATACCAGCTCTCATATTTTTAGGGTTGATAATATCTATGGCTTTTTTTAAAGACATTTTTCTAAAGACAGCTCCCGCAGTAGCTACAAGCTATGTGTCACGGGGGACTTTACAAACATACAATTAACGGACATAAATGACACGTAGGACTCGTAGACGTTCAACATTGTATCTATAATTACAAATGAATACTAAATCACTAACCCACAGTAAGAGAAACTAGAGACAGAATAAGTTTTCTAAGATACAGTCAGCGTCTGTAACTATAAGCCAAGTTGAAGTTAAGTTCGCTACAGGTGTGTCTAACTGACCCACTTGCAGGCCTTGCAGCTACCTTAAACAGAGCTAAATTAAGTTGGCTCTAAGTGACGACTAAGTTATGACATGGCTAACTGTCTAATAAGCTTTGTGTAGAATATTTGGAACAGGAATAACTTAAACACCGAAATGAAATGAGACACATTTGTACTAGAATTAAAATTAGTCTTAATGAAAAAAAATTAAGCTTAGCCTTATGGATAAGGCATCGGTCTCGCATTCGTGAGGTGACGGGTTGGAATCAAAAATCCTACCCATTATACTACCGACGTGAACCCACTCCTAACACAAGCCATTGGGGTTAGTTGAAGGGGTTAACAGGAGAGCGGGCCGCCGACGGTATAACACATTCCGGCGGCCCGTTCGCGAAGGTGACGAGCGATACACGGCGGGTTTTCTAGTGGGTGCAAACCCCACACTACCTCCACCGTCTTTCCCGGACGGTTGGGGTGTTCGTCAGGATTTTTTCCCGCCAGACAAATAAAAAAAAAAAGGAGTTAACAGGATTGCTAGTAATGTGAGATCCACAATTCTACATTGCTAGTATTAACTTTATTTTTTTTTACCTGGAAGATCATTAGTACATTTTTTAAGGAATATTTTTAATGAGGCACAAACGCATTTAATGAAAACACATCTAAACTGGATGCTATTATTAAATAAATAAATACGAATACTGAAATATGTATATTTTTAACTGATTAAGGTAAGTATGATATATCAATTTCTTTGACACTTTGTACAACCCAAACGACTTGCTGGATTTCATTATTTAAAGTGTTGTTGAAATCTTCTAAATATATTAAGTACATAGTATTATTATATTATATATACTCGTACGGTATATGTATAATTTTTCAGTTACTTTCAAGCAGTCGGGGTATGTTTTTTTCAGCAATAACAATTCTTAAGGCTTATACATATCGGTAAACATTATTGAGAACATAGGGATTCTATTATACCGCTTATCATTGTTCCAGAACAAGTACAATAAATCCAACGTATCACTAAACTATATTAAGCTTCTACCACACATAAAACACCATCTTGATAAAACTATAAAAACAAAGATTGTAAGAATAACCTGCAAATATTCACGCTCAACCTGCCCTCAAAGTTGAACAGGGGATGTTTTAAAAGAATTCAATTGGATGCAATAGGTGAGCTTCAAGAAACTTGTAGGATCCACAAAAGCGTACTGATGTAACGAACGAACGGTGAAAGAGGGTTAGAGTAATGCCACACTCCGGCAAAAAAATCTGCTCAAAGGATTTAAGAAATTGAATAAAAAAGAAAACGTATAAATTAACTTTTTTATTTAATTTTATGTATAGCTGGATTTTAACAAAATAAAATACTATGAAAATCAGCTATGTTGATGTTATTTATTTGATTTTACTTACAATATATACAGGATCACGCTAAGTTTAGGGTTAAAAATGTGTAATTCTATCAGTGATATTGATCGATGGCTAAAATGCCCACCGTTTAGTGCATTTTATTATTAACTAGCGTAAGTGTGAATCCTGTTCCCGCAGATTGATGTATAATACATATAAACCTTCCTCTTGAATAACTCTATCTATTACTGTAAACTGCATAAAAAACCGTTGCTTAGTTCAAAAGATCTAAGCGCACAAACAGCGAGAGCAACTTTAAAAAAGATAAAATTTCTCACACAGTATTTACCATTAACACTAGTTATTTATTTTTCTTTTTGAAAACACAACTCTAGCACTAGGAAAAAATCTTTTGTGACTTTACAAACATTAAATTATGGATTTGGAACAACAAACAGCGGTAGCAATCGCAATCGTGAGGTCGCAGGTTCAAATCCTACCCATTAAGCTACCGACGTGAACCCATTTCTAACACAAGCCATTGAGCTTAGCTGTAGGGGTTAACAAGATTGCTAGGAATATGGGACGTTACGAGGAACATTTATTTCGAAAAAAAATTGAGTCACTAACTTTGAGGTAATAGAACTTATAACCTCGGTCTCGGTCTCTCGCACAACAGCCGCACAAACTCATTTACATCACAAAACCACTAAAATCCATAATACCACTAAAATAGATTTCCACATATTTTTTTAGTATAAAACCATCAATAACAAAAGCCCTGAATGTTTGTACACAAAACCGCGTTGATCCAATGCAGCGTCACCTTAACCGGAATCCACCGGAGCGCAACCGCGCCGGGTCGTTATCGCAGGTGGCCGGCCCGGGTATATCCGGCTAAAGCCCGGTTACAAGCTCGCTACCAGCCAGGGATTACTCGCTTCATCCGGTTCGTAGTCGTTTGCAACTTGATTTATTCACTTCCAACTTTTTTACTAATGTATATCTCTCCGAATTATATATAATCGGTTTTATTTTTAACTCGGTAACAGGAGTTTAAGGTTTAAGTCTGTATGTTTGTGTGTGCTATCGTAGCGCTGAAATAGATGATTGATTTTGGATGTAATTTTTATTAGAAAGATTTAAACAATCTTTCTAATAAAAATTATCTCGGATTATTTCTATTATCGGAATGGTTTTAACCAGTTTGATGGAAATCTGTTTAGCCGTTTTAAAGATAATCTATTTTTGTCACTCGAGTGTTCTATGTTTTAAATATCTGTTTGCTTTCCAACGAATGGATCAATTTTTATAAAAAAAGCCATTATTTTCATCAACTAACTAATTAGTTATATTAACTGCAGCTTGCAACAAGCTGCATTTTTTAAAATAACTATTTCTTTATCTTATAAAGTTGTTTTTTTTAATGTGAACCGGTCTTGTTAAACCCGTCTCTTGATTTGTGTTTTGATTCTGATTGAATTCGTTTCGGGAATGGCACAGCTTCATCATTTTTCGTCTAAAACGGTTTTTGGGGGTTGTACGTAAATCAAATTTGAAATAAATCAGGGAACTCTTGAATTTGCATGTATACAGCCTTTTTAGGGTTGATTTATAAATGTCCGGTTTGTAAGTGATGGTTGTATTTTGATCAATCATATTGGGTTATGGGGTCACCGTGTCAACGTGGTGTCAAGTGTCACGCACATGTTTATTCATCTATCTATACTAATTAAATGCGAAAGTTTATATATATGGATGGATTTTTATTATTCAATCAAGAGATAGATTATAGTCTGCAATAACACATAGGCTACTTTTGAGTCTAGAAAAACAACCGTGAAATTTATATTTTGTCAAAACTATAACACACATTCAACACATAGGTACATAAGATAAGTATCTATATTATTTTTTATAAATTTATTAAAAGGTAAGGAACGCTACACACATGTTCGGGCCGGCCTCATTCGGCACAGGCCGGGTGGTATATGTGGAATAACGTTCGGGAAAAAAGCCGCTCGGTCTTTTCGAACCACCCGATCACCACATGTGTAATATTTGATTCGGGCCGGCTTTTATTCGGTTCGGCAAGTACTGCCGAAAATATGCCTAATCGCTTATGTGTCTAACTTCCCGAACGCACAGCTCTAACCACTGAACAGATTGTAGAATGGATTATTCAAGGGCGCATTTTTGAAAATTCTTGGGAAAAGGAGTGATGGCTAAGGTACCGCATTAAGGATTTTAAGCGTTCGGCATCAATTTAAGTGTACGATAATCTTGTAGTTGTTAAATCCATATCTACAAGGACATGATACACAAAGTGGAAATTCAGTAAACGCAGCGACAGGCCGGCGGCAGTCGCAACTTGATTGGGTAACGCGATTAGTCGCTGCGGTTGCGCTGCGACCAATTATTCGCGTTTTGAGGAAACGCTGTCTAGTCTAGGGCTGCTACTTTTTACTTTTTTTTTAAGATTTTTAATCTTGGTATTTAGAAATTATAGGGAAGGCGATTAATGTAAAGGCTGCGTAAAATTACCATGGGTGGTTAATGCCAAATATTATTATCTCGATGATGTCTACAGGATTTCGGTTACCACCATTAAATAAGGCATTGGAAGAATAGGATGTGTGTACACGTGTGTCAAGTACGAAGATCTATTTATCATCTGTTTGTCGTATTTTAACACCAAAAAGGGTAGGCGAGAATTAAAAATAGCAAGATGTTTTTTAATTAGTTGATAATTACATTTTATTAATGGTGTTGGACGATGTAAATGTACATACAAGAAGTAGCCATTTGCACCACTTGCTTTTAACTCCAAACACATTTACACCACCCTTCTCCTGCATAGCTTACGAACATAATATCAAAGTAATATTTTGTTTATATATCCATCCTTGTCACTCCCCGTTAGTATAATAAAGCAACATATATCTTTATAACAAAGTTAATATAAGCGCGTGGCACTTCGTACTATGAATATTAAATAGAGCCGCGATATGATTAATGAGCCGAATGGGAAAGTAACTTGTTTACGTCAAACGTGTGTCATTTGTGAAGCCTATGATATGTGGCTGGGTTATATTAAGCACGTTTGTAAAATAGTAGCCTTCGTTGTGTTAGTTTGATAGAATTTCATAGTGTTTGATGGAGAAATTCAATAGATATAGTAGTATATTTAAATGAAATAAAAATTAAATGAAAAATGTATGTATTTATTAATTTCGTATAGTAACTAGACAAATCACAGTTTACAGGCTAATTTCACAAGGATTCCTCAAACAAAGGAAACTAACATTTTAAACTTCAGACAAGTGCAATTCGATTAAAAAGTCAGTTAACAAAAAAGGGGTAAATATTAAAAAAAGGTAAATTATATCTTTAAATATTTCACATTATTAAGCCCAAAAAAAAAAGTTGTACAATTTAATTATTTAATTCCAATAGTAAAATTAGAGTTGTTGTATTAGTAACTTTAATATTACTGTTTTAATATTAAAGTTACGAGATAGGTAAACTTGCTATAATAAAACCACTGTCATATTCTAATCTAATCAAAGCCCTATCTATGAGAACATAAATTAATTTAGGTATAAAACAAAACGGGATATACCTATTTTAATAAAATGTTTATGACCTCTGGGTTACTTTCCTAGATAAGGTAGGATATGTAAATGCGATGATAAGGTAGGCCGATCGGCTGACAGTTCAACAAAAAGCTCACGCACATATAGATATGCACGTACAGACGAACTGTAAGTCTCAGATGAGATTCGACCGAGTTCGACCGAGTTCGACCGAGTTCGACCATGATCTGTCTACGTGCACGTCTATGTGTGCATGAGCCTGTTTTCTTTCGTTAAAGGTAGCCGGCTTACTGTACCTTTGTGTTCTGTAAGAGGGTGAGTACTAGTCACGATTTGTTTTATCTGCTGTATAAACATAGCTTAGTTACTTTCCATATTGATTTTGTGTTTTTTTTTCTCAGCAAAAAAATTAGTTACTGTATTTAAACTACTGGACTTGCTAAACTTTGATTTGGTGGACAGACAGCGAAAATAAAAATGTAAATTACTGTTTATTCGTCACTTCAAAATTATAAAAAAGAAAAAGACAAAAATACGTTAATAAGTCAAGATTTTCTATTTAAAAGGAAAGCAGCTGATTGTCAGAAATAAACTCTAAAAAGACAACGGGCCAGCCACATTTGTAGAAGGACTGATGGCCGCTGTAACAAACGAGTCCTAGAGTGGGGACCGGGACTCGGTACACGTAAGGTAGGACTGACGACTTAAAGAAAGTCGCTGGGATGAATTAGATGTAAATTGAAAGAGGCTTATGTCCAGCAGTGGACCAATATAGGCTGATTGATTAATTGAACCCTAAAATGAAAAGAAACAGACTTACTGTTTTTATGAGAGTAATAAATAAAACAGTTGAAACACACAACAACAACAACAATTCAATCTTCTTGTCTTTGAAGTTAAAAACATCTCAGTGTACTACGAAGGAACAAAGTTAATTAATACCTGCGATTCCGCCTGCATTCGACCCTAATCGTGTCGAGCGTACTTGTTTCACATCTAATTACACTCTAACAACTCATCCACAAACTAAATTCAACCTTAAATTCACTTCCTAAAGTTCCAATTCAAATACTTTATTACAGGGTTAAAATTTTGATTTTGTGAAATTGAAGCTTATGCTTGTAAATCGTAGGTTGAATTTAGATTGAGGTAGAAAGGGGTTAAATTTTAAGGTATGAAATTAATGTTTAATTACATTATCGTTAGTAATGTGCTCTTGATGTTCGTTATGTAAATTGGTGATATATTATTGTATAAAAATGCATACATTTTTCTAAATGATTTAAACATTTTTTGTACAGTTAAATATAACTTACATTTATCTTGCTTTTCAATTTACAATGTATGTTTTATTAATAAAGAACTCCAGCAGTCTATATGTACTGTTATTTATCAGACACAATTTCATAGCGATTTGAAGTAGATAGTAAAAAAAAAAAAAAAAAAAAATTGTAATGAAAGATAAAATCGCTGAGTTATAGCGATCTTGGGATGAATAAAGGTCGTACTCCAAATTTAAATCAATATACATGCCGCAGCCATATCGCAGAAGACGCCGTATTACAAGTGGGTACACTGGATTTAAACATGTCAATGTTTTGTAATGCGGCTACCTCACATTCAGCCGGGTTTTAATTTGGCTGAAATAAAGTACGCCGCATTGAAGGAGCACATTGCGTTCGTCAAAGTGGCTTAGTAATGTGAAGCCCACATACAAACGGGCGCATCATAGATACGCCGCACCGCTCATAATTCTAGCCAAAAGTAAACTGTTTCATGTCAACCTCAACATTTTGTCTGTGGCTAAACGTTGAACGCTTTGTAGAATGTATCGTATCTTCAATCCGGCTGAACGTGAAGTAAGGCGTTATATTACGGCGACGTTGTTGAATCCGGCGCGCCTATTTGTAATTCAGCGTGTTATACGATATGGCTGCGACATGCATATGTTATAATGTTCAAGTGAGGCATATTTATACAGTCATTGTATTTGGGACAATATTTAAAAAAATATAGTATAAAATGCTAAGAAATTATTACATACTATTCGACTCGTTGAACTGAATAGCACCCAAAATGGAATGTAATCACAATTTTGTTTTTCCTATTTTTTATAAACCTTTACCAAACCAAAATTAAAAAGGGCTACTCAAATCTATCTAGTCATTTTCGAATTATTTTGATATTTATCTTTTGAAAGAAGATGTTATAGCAATAATTAATATGAAAAATTAAGTAGCTCATTTGTTCAGTCAGAAGAATGGAATCTGTGTAGCAAATACAATAATGTAACAACCAATAATATAATTCACTCACCTTTTCAAAGTGCTTTACCTCCGCCAACAAAAGAAAGTTTATATGAATAAATCTTGCGTCTTCACATGACCTGGCCTTTTGCCTGTACCCTGGCCTATTGTAAGAATATCTATAACCCGTATACTCCGAACTGTAAATGTCCACTTTTAACCCCCCCTTAAAACCCCAGTCACCTCCACATCCATAACACACTCCTTTGGTAACAAATTTCTCCCAAGTGTCTAAAAGGCTTTGATGTTTCGCCCCCGCATGCCCACTGCGGGGGCGGCCAGGCCATGTTCCCGAACGTTCTTGTGGCCTTAGGCCTTTTTGAAGCCTTTGCAGTTTCCACTCTCCGAATGTCGTAGTATCAGCTGGCTTTTTCCATTTCCATTTGGATATCACTCGCGATGTTTTCAACAAATTTTTATTTGATACTCAGTTTGTTCGACTTCCAATTAGCGATTCGAGACTTTTTTGTTTTATCGGGTATTTTGAGTCCACAGCGCGCATTTGCGGGTTGATCACTTTTTTCTTAAGTACTCTTGTACCTACGAATTTTAGTCTTCGATAAGTGGAGATCCTCCAATTTCCCTTTTCAATAATTACCGGGTGCTTAAACGTAATTAGCTTTTAACATAATTGGAGTTCGGGACCGGTTTATTCAAAAGCGAAAAAGTAGAAAATCCTCTTTAAGATTCTTTCCTGCGTAATTTGGTTGAATCAGGCGTCACTTCTGTGATGTGTCAATGGCTTTATATAACGTAGGTATTAGCGCAATTAGGCAAATTTGACGACGAGAAATATATTTGTTGAATATCAACATTAATATTTTATGTAGACTACACCTACTGAGTGAAGACTAAGTGTCTCTATTTTGACGTACGTACCTAAATGGAGATCACAGTATGAATATCTACTTATTTGAAGTAAATTAATTTAATATTGATATATTCAAAGGCCTATCTCTCTCGTTCTCGTGATATGCCTCCAAAGTAAATCAAGCACAAATGTCTTGATTTCACATAGACATACATAGTATTGAAACCATTTAGTCATTTTTGTGATACAACAATACTTCCGAGGATAATCGAATGAATGGGAATATGATTTAGAATATTATTTTGAAAAATAAAGTAGACGAAACATATTCATTGTAAAAGTTAGACTGAAAA